>JAGXTR010000001.1:3866384-5155179 GCA_018398605.1 Biscogniauxia mediterranea
CGAGACACTTTTGTCAAATTCGGAATAAGATATGCGACAAACCAACTATACCGCCAAGCCAATTTCAATTTGTTGAGGGAAGAGTCTGAAGGTTATTCCAAACTCGCTGCCGAATTATATCGGACACCCTACCACTCCCCAGGCCATCACGACTTTGCCTTGGTGCAAGCATGTTGGGAGCGTGTGAAAGCGCTGATAGGGACTTTTGACCTCGATGTGGGCCGCGTTCTTGACGTTGTTATTGATGTTTTTTCTGCTACTATGCTTAGAAATATCATCTTTTTCTCTAGGTTTTTACGAATCAGTTCCTGGTGGCCTCGCAACCAGGTCGAGCATGCCGCGAAAGTTTTCGCTGGTGGACTACCCAAATGGGCTCTACCCGAAAACGAAAATGCCAGTATTGAAGACTTGACGGCGGAGCTCTCTGAACAGCGCCATCAACGTGATCTCACCTTCTGGGACAGGGCACGGAGCATCCACCTAGATGCCTTCTTCGAACTCGGGGGAAGACGTGTAGACGATGCAGATCTGCAACGATTTGCCGACATGGCGTCGGATTCCAACCAGACCCTCGATTCTAGCGTCGAATGGATGAGAAGCACGAAAACATTACCGCCTTGCGGAAATCGTGTCGCCGCCCAGCTACTTGGTTTCAAGTTTCGGTTTTATGCATCCGATGCCAGAGACAAGGGCGAAACTCTCCCGGCCAATTTGTATTATCTTGCAGCATTCCTCATTAAGATCGGGTTTATTGCACTTCCGGACTTATACCCTCATCTTTGGCCTGCCGACGAACAGATGGAGACGCTGAGAGACCGGCGACAACAAGAAATTGCCGAGAAGGACAGGGCTGCGAGGCAAGGCAATGAACCAAATGCATTATTGGCTGCTGGTGCATTGACAGACGATACTCTACCAACTCTCCAAAAACCACGCGATCTAACAACCCCGAAAGCGGATGGCAAAGAACAAGAAGCTGCCGCTAAGAAGGCGGAAGAAGAGGCAGGGCTCCCAGAACCAAAAGAAGCTCCTAAGGCCGATTTGGTCTCTCACTTACTTGTTGTTGGTGCTCTCCCCGAGGCTCTATTCATCCTAGGCCGATTTCCTTGGTTGCCAGAGGCGTATCCCGATGAGATCTACCCACCTATAAACCGCATACTTCTCCACTCCATTAGCCAAGTTTACCAGGATGCTCGCCCTACGGAATTTCAGCCAACGACAACATCCCTCGTCAAGCCTGATATTGCCCAAGACCAGACTGGTATGCCAAAGGGGACTTTGAGACTTGTTGATGGTACACCCATCAAGATCCTGAAGTGGCCGCACTCGGATGGAATCAGTAAGGGCACTCTTTACCGATTTTACCTTGACGACTGGGCAGATAATATCCCCGTGTGTCAGACGGTGGATGATGTTTTTACCTTGTGTAATACGTTGCTAAATATCTCCGGTGTCAACATCGGACGAGACCCCGTCCTGGTCAAGAAGTTGGCCGTGATCGGTGTCAAGAGCTACTTGCAAGACCAGTCACCTGAAAATGTTGATCGATGGCACGATTTTCTCCGTCGCATTCTTGTTCCATCCCTCTCTCTAACTAAAGCAAACGTTGACACCGTGGCCGCGGTTTGGGATCTACTCAAGCATTATCCTACGCCAGTCCGGTATAACATCTATGCTGAATGCTATGAAGGACAGATATCCAGACTTCCGGCCATGACCAGAGCATTTAAAAACGCTAGATTGGATACACTAGCAACGTTGAAGCGGCTGTCCCTAGAGAACGTACCAGAGTCGGCAAAAAAGCTTGCTAAAATAGCTCTGTCCTCTCCCGGCGTGGTTTGCAAGGTTGCCCTTGATCAAATCGAGGCATACACCAACCTCATTGAGGCTTTTGTCGAGTGTACAAAATATTTCACGGAAATGGGCCATGATGTTCTGGTCTGGTCTCTTCTCAGTTCTCTAGGCGGCAAACAAAGGAGCAAGACCCAGGAGACATCCATACTTCTCACCAGCAGATGGCTTCAGGCGTTATCCAGATTCTCTGGAAAGGTATTTCGACGGTACGACAAGATGGACCCCACTCCTGTCCTCCAGTATGTGAACGACCAAGTAGCCCGTGGAAACTCCACTGATCTGGTCATTTTGGAAGAGTTCATTAATTCGATGGGCGGTATTGTCCCCGACATTGATTTTACGGATGCTCAGCTGTCAGCTTTGAGTGGCGGCGATCTACTACGACGCCAGACTCTCGTGAGTTTGGGCGATAAACGTTACGAGTCCGGAAGAAGTGCCTCTCGGCTGATGCGCGCCTTGGTTGACACTGGCATCGCCTCCAAGCTCCTCACCAACATGGCCCAATATCGACAATCTGCCATCTACCGATTACCTGAAAGCGAAACTCATATTAAATACCTGGCTACTGTGATTGACGACTCCCAACAGGCTCTGGTCCAATATGTGGAACTGTTACGCAGCAATTTGAGCCCTGAACGATTCAACGAACTCGTGCCCGATATTCCTAGCCTAATGACGGACTATGGTCTCGACGCGAACCTTGCGTTCCTAATTGGTCGTGCAAGCCTTACATACTTGATGACTGGCGCAGGGGGCAAGCTTCCTGTCGGTGACGCTGTGGGAGACGTAAATGGGAATAGTGCTTCAGCGGCCATCACACCTGCCCCAGACGACGAAGATCGTATGCTGCTGGATGACCAAGAGCTTACCGAAGGAGCAACCGAGCAACCAGCATCTGCGGTAGCCAATAGCCAGAAATCGGATCGCTTCTTAGACGTCTTGAGTCCCATAACCAATGCTGTTGGGGCGTTATTACCACCTAGTGTGTGGAACAAGATGAGCCCAGAATTCTTTGTGCTCTTCTGGTCACTCCAGACAGGTGATCTTGATGTTCCAGTCGATAGCTACGAGGCGGAGAAATCCAGGTTGAAGAAGGAACACGACGAGCTGAAGAAAGATCGAAGCGATCTAAGCCGAACTGGTGAAACTAGAAATAAGGCGAGGATGAGCTCAATCGAACAGCTACAGAAAGATCTAGATGACGAGAAAAAGGTCTGTCAAGAACGGATGTCCAAAACCAAACTACTCCTCATCAAGCAGAGTCCAATATGGTTCAGCTCCTCGGCTAAGACCGATGCCATTACGGACATATTTATTGAGGAGTGTCTATTGCCCAGACTTCTTCTCTCCCCAGGGGATGCGGATTTCTGTCACCGGATGGTCAAGTTCTTGCACTCTAGCTGTGTTTCGAACTTCAAACTTTCCAACTTGTACGACCGATTCTTCAGTGTGAACAGATTGCGCGCAATGATCTTTGCCTGTACTGTTCGAGAGGCTGAATTTCTAGGTCGCTTCATCAAACTTACGTTGGGGGATCTTTCGCAGTGGCACCAGAAGAAGGCCGAGTACGAGAAACAGGCCACTCAGAATGGGAGACTGGGGTTTGCAACTGCCTTTGACGAGCATGGCAAGCCAGTGTCGTTCATGGAACATGATCAATTCCGCGATCTGCTCTGGACGTGGCATAGGAACCTGTCCATGGCTCTGAGAACGTGTCTCGGAGGGACTGAGTGGATGCATATACGGAATGCGATCACAATCCTGAAAGCTATTCTGGAGCATTTCCCTGCAGTTGACTTCATGGGTCGCCAATTTCAGCAAAGCCTCGCCAAAATTGCCGAGCGTGAGGCTGCACCCAAAATGGAGGATGAAGATGGACAAGGCCACAGGGGCGATCTTGCTGTTACTGCCAATACTGCGATATCTGCCCTCAAAAAGTTCCAATCGAAATGGGTTATGGTTCAAGCCTTTCGGTCTAACACAGTAAGTATATCATTACCTTACCTAGATAAGGACGTTGCGGGCCTGCTAACCACACGAAAAGAGTGGCGATTCCGCAGAAGACAAGAAAGCGGCCGAGTCTAGCAAAGCTGCACCCCCGTCAAATTTGCGGGCAAATGCAGCAGAGTTCAAGCCCCAAACTACAAGGTAAGCCAAGCCTTGAAATCATATTTATATAAATGGCGACTTACATTTTTTAGTGTATCCACTCGAACTAAAGCAAATGCTGAAGAGGAAGACGGTGAGGTCAAAGATGTGAAGGCACAATCGGCAACTGCTCAAACAGCTGGTGTAGGAACAAATGAGGCAGAGTCCACGATACCTTTATTGCAACGGGATCCCAACCAGGGCCCCGCATCCATGATTACAAAATCAGACTCACGATCCCTCCCTACTAGATCCTCGACTCCCAAGCTCGCACCCTCTACGTCCATTCCGGGGCAAAATGCAGGACAGGACCTATCACGGACTTCTAATTTTACATCAACATCTGGTGGAAATGTACACGGTCTACCGAATCGGCCAGAAGTTCCCTTCCCTGCTGCCTTTACGCACGACAAATTTGGTCAAATAAAGACGTCGCATGCGCGTGATCATAGGGAGGTCAGGGAAACAAGAGAACCGAGGGACCAGAGGGAACCTAGAGAATTATGGGAGTCAAGAGATCCAAGAGACCCTAGCACGAGGGATTCCAGGAACGAAAGGGACCCTAGACCTTTCAGACCAACCGAAGATGCCCGGCCAATCCGTGGGCGCGAGCATCAAGTTGTAGATCGCAGAGTGCCTGAGACCACCCCCAGGGAGTCCTCTAGGTCGGAAAGGGATCGTCAACCACATCGGTCTGACGCCCGACGGGTTGAACCAACTCTACAGGATCGGACACCACGCGAACGGGTACCCCCTTCTGGCAATACTAGTCGAGGCGCAGAGGTGGGTAGAACACAGCGAGAGAGCCCAGCAGCCATGAAGTCCATGCCACCACCTCCAGCTCCCGATCCTCAAGGTCCAACCGTGAATCCGGAACGTGCTCGGTTGATAGGTTCAGATCGGCCAGACAGCCGATCAAATATGATCAACCCAGAAAGGGCTGCCTTGATAGGCGACCCACGGCCGCCGGCCCGTCAGATCCGCGACGAGAGCCGTGATCGTAATAGTCCCAGAGCACCATCTCCACGCCGCGATCGAGTCGATTCCCGGGCTAGTGATACTAATCGGGACGAACGTCCTAGTCGATCTCACCGTGCAGACCATCACGTATCAACTAGGGAACATCGAAGCGAGTCCCAATCTTCTACTGGACCAAGGGGCAGGCTCGCAGATCATGACAGTGATAGACCCCGAGATTCATCTGCTTTTGCAGTACCTACAGCATCTCGTGGTGAATCCGATCATGGGAGACTAACCAATCAAGATCCAGACTACGGACGTCTAAGCTCAATTCCGTCGATCGCCGACATGGGCAATCCCCCGGAAGGGCCTCGGGGGCGTGGTCGTAATGCGGCTCGTGCAACTACCGGCAACCCACCAGTCCGACCTGAGCCTAGATTCCAAGGCAATGAACTCCACAGACCATCATCGCCGGATCGAAATCACCCTCCTACTGGCCCCGCATCGTCTAGACCCCGTCGGAATCAGCCCGGAGGGCAACACAGTCACATGCCCTTGAATTCCCCAGCCAACGCAGGACCCCCATCGACAGGAATTCACCCCGACAGGCTAAGACAATTCAATCCTGGAGCGGGTCCGGCAGCTCCACCTCCGCAGTCTTCATATCAAACTCCTGCACCTGCGCCAGTATCCGTCCATCCTGATAGGATGAACCAAATCAGTTCTACGCCCTCATTAGCTAGCAACTCACATCCGGGCAGTCGCTCCTTGCCACCTCTGCAGACACCAGAACGTCCATCTCTCTCTGGACCGCCGAGTCATCGCCAGCCATCGGCAAGTCATCAGATGACACCCGCAGCTGATAACAGTGGCCCGATGACTGCCCCTACGGGTCCTTCAGCAGCCAATGATCGAGCCAGAACTGGCGGAAGGAGGCAATTAAGCGGCATTAATAATATACTCCAAGGAGGTCCTAATGTGCGCTCGAAAAATTCAAGATCTAACTTGGCAGGTTCTGATGCGCAAGTACTCACTGGAGCATCGCCAGTTACTACGCCAGTACATGAGCGTCCCGAGTCGATTTTATTGAATGAACGTGCCGGACGAAACGATCATGAGCGGGGTCGAAGGGATCATGAGAATGCGGACAGGTCATCACGTACGCGACGCGGGAGTAGAGAACGCAGTTCTGAACGGGAATTGCGGTCGAAAGATCCTCGCGAATATCGAGACCGAAAACCGGGTACTGGGGCCCCCAGCCATGGACGAGAAGGCGAAAGAGAATCATCGCGGCGATCTGGTCGAGAACAAGCTAACGCTAACCGAGACCCGATGCATGTTGGTGGTCGAAGTGACTTGATGAGCAATGGTCGTGATGGTCCGCGTGAGCCACGTCATCGTGGGGATGGAGGTGGTGGTAGACATGAGGATTATGGACGGAGCGGAGGTGGGCGAGGCGGCGGGCCACGTGGAGAAGACCGCCGAGAGTCGCGTGGTGGCCCTGAAGAACGAGGCAGAAAACGCCGCAGTGAGGAATTTGGAGCATCCACCGAAAAACGACAGAGACGCTAGGGCCGGAGTCGGACGACTTTGCTCTGTCACGACAGATGATAATATCAAGGAAGTTTCACCTTTCTTTTCATATTTTCGGCCGTGTATTATGAGAAACCAACTCGGATGAGAATCGGATCAGCTCAGGGAGAGCATTTGCAGAGCAGAGGATGAAAATGAACAAAATCATTTTTTTAGTACAGCAAGGCTTTTTAATGGTACCTTTTCCCACGACTACAACGCAAGCAATATTGCAAGGCACGGTCCGGACATTGGGCGGGAAAAGAGAAACATGGGATTCGACAACACTTTTGCTAGCATGAAAACACAGAATTATTTCGAATGGAGCATCTCCTGATATCAGTGTTTTTTTAATAGGGCGGGTCTTGCGTTTTTGTTTCCGCTCTCCTCCGTCTCGACAACGTATTGCCAATGGGGCCGAGACTACAACATACCGGCTCGGCTGCTTAGACAGCTCTCAGAGCATTAATCCAAGAACGTCTATATTATTCCTTGTTTTTAAAATGTATTACTACTACCTACGCCTTTACCTCTTTTTAAAAGCGACTTCGAAATGCCGGAAGGGGAAAGATTTGCAAACTTTCTCCTTTTTTTCAAAATTAATTATTACCCGCAACTCTCTCCATCATACGTTATTATTATTACTATTATTATTATTTTATGATACCCCCATTTTTTTCACGCCGCGTTTTGTCACTATAATTCATCACCCCTTTAAGATCTGGTGGCGTTTAGGTATTCCAAAAAAAGAGGGGGTTAGGGGAACAGCCATTTGTGGTTTCCCCTCCCTCCTTTCTAGCTCCTCTATAGGACCTGTAGTATATTGTACGAGAAAAAGGAGGCACGACAGATTGGGCCCCAGGAGATGTCACGAGATTTCCGAGACAAATGATACGTTTGGCTCACAGCGCCAGCCTGCTCACTTAAATTCCCCCTTTTTTATGCTTTACGAGGGGGGGGAGGGGGGAGGGAACCCCTCTCCAGGGATAAAGGGTGGCACATACTCTCAGCAACTACGACTCATTTTTATGTCGTGATGGTATGGAGATTCCTCGTCGCCCTGTAAGGAGGGAAAGATTATGAAAAAAAAAAAAAATTTTCGGGTTTATGGGCAAAGCTATGAGAATTCGGGGGGGGATGAGGTCCCTTCTTCAAGTCTAACTATAATCACTTGCATTTAAGTACGTGTGTGTATGTGTGTGTGTGTGTACTATACATTTTATGATATGATAATGGCTTGGGAGAGGAACCGGGGGGGGACCAAGTCATTGGGAACACAATTCATGGCGTTCATGACACGAGATCGAGAGATGTATATAAACAAAAACCAAGGAAAACCTAAAAGGGGGATGGATGGATGGATGGATGGATGGATGGATGGATGGATGGATGGATGGATGGATGGATGGATGGATGGATGGATGGATGGATGGATGGATGGATGGATGGATGGATGGATGGATGGATGGATGAATGAATGAATGCTAGTAAAAAAATGTTACTCAGGTTCCTCTCTCCATCCATCTTTACCTATCCCCATCCTCCTGACGAACGGGATAAATCTTCCTTTTTATGTGATACGTTGCGGGCGAATGAATGGATGGATAGATAGAAAATAGATGAATTAACCTAGTTAGTAGGTTAACTAGGTAGGTAGGTAGGTAGGTATTATATATCCTATCAGCAGCATCTACCTTACTTACCGGCATCCCTTCCAACTCTATTTTTCTTACCTGGTTCGTCATTATTACCTAGGTTAACCTAGTATCATTCTGGCTTTCAGGTTGGTTTGGTCGAAGTTATTACCTACCTAACCTTACCCCTATTTGCATACATAGGTACATTGATACATACATACACTTAAGCAGGTAAGTAATGTAGGTTAACCGCATCAGTTTTTCTCCAAAACGCGAAGCGTTCTACGCAAGTAACCACCCAAGTTATGTAGATCGTTTCTCTTCCTCATGCCTATTTTTTTTTCTTCTTCTCTCAATTCGATGATCAAACGCATTGTTCTACTATTCCAGTCTTTCTTTTTTTTTTTTTTTTCTCTTCGTGAGTTTCATTCATTATTCTACACAGCAGTGTAACTGCTTTACTCTACCCCGTTCTTTTTTTGCCTTGATTACCTAGGCAAGGCACGATTCTGACTGCATGCCATCAATCAATACGTCCGTTCATCCATCCATCCACCTTACCGCTCTACTCGATCAATCCCTCAACAGAATGTATCGCTTCCCTGGGGGGTATGTGTATCTCTTTCTTCTGCTCTTTCGCTCTCTCTATCTTCCTTCTATCTCTTTGATTTCTTCGAAATGACTTCAGCGCGACGTAAAATGACCCCTTTTGCAAGCCGGGCCAGCAATGAACCGCTACCACAGAGCTAGCTACCTAGAGCGAGATGTGTGTATGTGTACAAGAAGCAGAATGAAACAATCCAGATCCAGTCCGTTCGGCGTACCTGCAAAACCATGGGTATTCAGATACACCGTTCCATGAATAAAACGCCCACATTTCTTGTTCGTGAAAAAAAAAAGGAAAAAAAGAAACGAAGAGAATATTCTCCCCAACGCCGAATTCAAGGTTTACCCGCCTATCCGTGCCAACAATGCCGAGATGCAATATGCAATTATGGGCAAAGATTCTTTCCCTGCCTTTCATTATCTCTCAGGCGTTCACTCAGAATGAAACCGGTAAGGAGAATATCTCATATACCGCTCTGCGGAGGTCGGTCTCCCCATAAGGCATTGCCAACTCTAGCTTGTGTCGGCGTTATCTGGGTTTGGCTTGATGCGGTGCCCCTCCGTTGTTGCTCTCTCCAGCCTGTCGTGTGTGTAGGTTGATAGTTGTATGTCCCACCTGCATCATACGGCGGATATGAAATCGCAGTTCCAATATCGCCTCTATCGTCATAAGGTGTAAAGGTCCGGTGTGACGGGCCTGCGTTCTCGTAATAGTGGGGATGATTCGAGTCTGCATATGGACTCGGGTGTCTTATAGAACCGTCTGGAGCGGGGTGGGCGTTTGCGATCAAGCCAATACTCTCATCTGGCATGCGGTTACTAGGCGATTTGGGCATGGCAAAGGTACTTCGTCGAAACTCGTTTGCGATCGGCAAATGGTCCGTACTCTTCCCGTCAGAACCATTACCATACGGTTTCATGGGATAACTGGTATCCGTTTTTACTTGGTAGCTCGGGTCACTGTGGCGGTGCTTAACACCCACAAACAACCAACGCATACCGCGGCCAAATGCTTTGATAACATCCCAAAGGTTGAGAGCATCGCCGAAGGCTCTTAGGCCCGCGAAGCCTCCCCGGTTAGGGCCATTCTCGTTTATACGAGGTGGCAGTCCTGGATCGAGAGATGGATAATAGGTCGGCTTAGTGCCCAGAATGTACGGCTTGTAAGAGAAGGCCCAGAGATGAAGTATGGCAAAGATGGCCATTTCAACACAGAGGAGCAAGCTAGGGATGCCAACTTTAATATCTGGATACGCAAGGACGGAACCTGGGTTTACGATGTGAAGAGTAGATGTGCCAACCGAGATGGCTATGGTTTGCCAAAAAGACAAGAAAATAACAAGCTTGATGGCCAAGACCTTGAGGAAAGGCCTGTGTTCGGCAAGCGGCTCCCTCAGCTGTACGTAGAACTGGATGAGACAATACATGGCTATCGACACGGCTATACAGACGATAGAAATGACCTGTGGAAACTGTAAGCAAGATGGGTATTATCAACGCGACGAGCAACGCCTAGTCCAACTCGACATACCCAGATGTGTGCAAATACGGGGTTATTGGAACTCTCGCAGTACCGTTCATAGTACTGGGTCACAACAGCAGTGATGGTCATGGCGACACGGATAAAGCAGTAGTGGTAGATGCCTATCCAGATGATGTTAAACCAGGTAAGCCCGCTCTGGGGGGTTCTCCAGGGACCCCGGTCACCGCCGCAACACTTGGCGAACCAGTTGATGGGCCAGACCCAGGGCTTGATGGGATCCATGGTACGGAAGAACTCCTTCTGCTCGTGCAGGTTGGGGGCTATATAGTGACACATGAGGGCAAAGAAAGAGGCGATGGCGAAGGCCTCGTAGCAGTCGCTCAAGACCTGAAAGTAGACGGCGTGCCAGTAGTACCATATGCACAGGAAGGCGGAGGTCGAGTAGACGGGGACCATGAAGAGGATGCGGATGATGCTGGAGCGGTGGCGGTCAGTCGGTAATGTATCTAGACAGATAGATAGGTAAAGACCTAGGTAGAGAGACTTAGGTAGGCAAAGAGACGTACTGCTTCTGTTCGCGGGGCCTCGTGTAGTTCAAGGCATGCTGCCACATCAAGTAGAAGCTGGTCACATAAGCCACGACGGTGGAAGCGCCGGCGATGATCAGGGCCAGGTTATGGAATGTCAACTCTCCCACGATCTTCTCCTCGGACCCAACTACGCACACAGGGTTCTCTATGTTAGCTCTCTCTCTCTCTCTTTCTTGGCGCCACGGCGGGAAGCGTCTGGGCATGCAGGTACGTACTTCTCATGTCCTCCAGCGTCGAATTGCATGTTAGATTCATGGCGCTAGTTTACCCGCCGCACCGGGTCGTGATGCAGTAGTTAGTATCCAATCCGATCGATGTTCTATCGGGGATGGACCGAAGTCAGACAATGGTGACCCGGGGGACTGCCTTGCGCAGGCGAGGCCACCGTTCGTTCCTTTGTCCGCCTAGGTCTTTCTTTCTGCCGGGTCGGGTCGGGTCGAATGTATGGTGTATCGTATCGGAGCGCGATCGACGGGGGGCAGATAGGTGGATGATGTTATTGTCTATAGACGGACGGGCGGACCAACGTATGGATGATGGTGGTGGTGGTGGTGATCCTGAGTATCGCTTTCGTATTTTATCATGAATCCACTACTTCACCAGACGTCTACCATTGTACTTTTTATTCTTTTTATTTTTATTCTTCTTGGTGTTTGAGAATGCTGCGACCGAGGCGCGAACAACGCACGCGTTGGATAGGGAAAATGCGAGAGAAAAACGGCAGAAGGGAATGTGAGGTTGACAGATAGTCGTTCGGGGAACGATCCAGCGACAAATGCCGACGTTGGGTGGATAGTTTGGATAGGCAAATGAGTGAGGGCGACGTAAATTGGCCGGTGTTGAAGTGAAGATGGATGGATGGAGATGGAGATGGAGATGGAATTCGGAATAAGGAGGGCGACACACAAATTGCATGTGTACTACCTACCTAAAACGATGGCGAATTGCGCTGCGCCCCGGTTTTCTACTACCTAGTAGTATCACACTGTAGGTACCGAGTAGCTTGTGACTGCCAGAGCCAAGACTTCATGCGCTAAAAAGTCGTGCAGGGCGGGGCACCAAACGTCCCTTAATTGAGGCTGAGCCAAAACCTGAAGCCACTGACGTGCTGCTCACCAATTGGAACCTTAACCTGCTAACTTCGAAATCTAACCGGCCGCGTATACTTTATCAAAAAACGTATTATCGACTTATCTGGCTACCTGTGCATCTAACGCATCCATCTATGCATATAATCCGTACATGACGATAATATCATGTATTTACCGTTGAACCTTAACCTTACATACGGGTCCGATCAGCACAGTTGCCAAAATTAGTCCAGTAGTATGCCAGGTACCTATGTAGGTTAACCTAGTTTACATAGGTACGCTAGTGTAGTAGTGTCTGCTAGGTACCTAGATAATAGGTAAATCTTATATATTTCTATCTTCTCGTACGTCTTTCCATTCTTCAATTCTCCCCCTTTTTCACATGTGCATGCTTCTATCAATATACACGTATATACATACCTACACACGATGTATTTACAACACCTACCTACCTAGGTTATCTAAGTATCTACCTACTGAACCAAAACAAATGTTTATATATTTACTCACACATGTATCACTAGCTTCTTGCCAAGACATCTTCAGCAACTAAAACATCACGCCTTCTCGCCTATTCCCAGTCGTCTAGTCGTCCACCTGAATGCGTACACCATTCGGTTTCACATATAAGCCCCTTCTTAAATAGGTCGGTGCAACGTTAAGCAGGTTAAATCCATCGAGTATGAGCCTTGCGGGGCGAGCTGGACGATTAACACCCAACGCATGCGCATGTGCCGATTATAGTCATACCTAATGCTCTCTCTCTCTCTTATTGCTTCTAAATTGATTAGAGTTGCATACTCCATCTCACCTGCTGAGGTTTGGTGACCATGGGCCTACGTAGTCATATACGCAGACTACGCCTCCAGTAGAGAACAGCCCGGCTATGCAGTACCAATCCGGATGCTTCTCACACACAAGACCTGAAACTTGCGCCGACATGTAAGCTTGGCGACGGAACTGTGTTGAAAAATCTCACCAGACCCGTTTCAGACAGCCTTGCGAGAAGGGCTAGAAAGGCAACGTTGGTCTTAACCTAGCTCTATCATGATTATCTAGTTCTGCCATTAACGGCTGCGAAAAAAGAGGCGCCGTCGGGTGAGAATATGCCACCCGTCATATATAGGGGATCATCTTGTTCGATGGTCAAGTCAAGAGCCCCATCGATCAATAAAAACTCGACCGATACCTCAGGCAGCCAGGGAAATTTTTCGTTGGATCTATGAAAGCATTGATGCAAATTTTGAACTTATACGCCATGGTGAGGTAGAGTTGTTCAACACTTCAATATGCTTGAATATAGCAATACTTACTATGAGGTGTTCTGGATGGAAGAATGTTCACGTCTATTCAAAATCCACGGGAAGTATAAGGGAGAGAAGCACCGTCCAGTCATGATCTACGGGCGGCCAAATAACTCTGCCCGTGTCTCCCAACATAAATCTCATGAATTGACTAACGACACACTCAGGGGCATGGCAAAAGATATAAGTAATGTTGGGGAAATGATGTCAACGGAAAGTCTACGCAACACCAGAGATGGTCTTGCTCCAAATATGTTGTTGATATACATCTCCAGGCGCACAAAAGGAGTGTCACGACAGCATGGAATGCTATTTACTAAACCGCAGCCTGACTCATTTTGAATCCCTAGTGAGTTATACCTACAGCCATCGTATCAGGTTCTCTAGTAACCACGCTACATATATAACAAACTTTATGGCATACATGAGAAGAGTTGCACATGAACAAAGCAAACCCAGACTTTAGAAGCAACCGCTGTTTCTCCTTGGTGGCTATTCCACGAGTCCCATATTGAGGTAGTCAACAAGTAATACTGCCTAAATGCAAGCTACATACCTAAGCTCTAGAAAACGCTCAACACTGATGTGAGTGAGTCGTAGTAAGAAGCAAGCAACGGGCTGAATGGAACCTCGTCCCTCGTGTCTGTCGTTAATACAAGCTTCGGTACATAAAACGTCTAGGTTAGGTCGAATCCCCTAGTGATGGTCTCGCGGGAAAAGGAAAGATGTCGAGGCGACGGAATGTGTGCTTATTGAGTCTAGAGTATTATATCCTGAGTATGTCGGCTCGTGTAAAACACCCGGTGAGAGGATACTGGATGATTCTCGCCTACAACAAGGGAAGATTCGAGGCATTTTGGGTCATTGAAGTTGTGTATCTCGACTAGTCTTATACCACACCTTGGAAGATTAGTATCTAGATGTCTCGGGAAGCCGTGGCGAGATCTCCGTCAGGGGTAGTAGATCAGCCAGATGAGGCTGTGTACCTGTTAGTCCAAAGCTAGGTAAATACCCTAACTACTAGGTCATATTGCTACGAACTTCTAGATGGGCTAGACCACCATAGGATTCCACAGCAGCTTCCTCCCCCTTTTCCTTTCTGTATCGGAGATAGAGCAAAGAATCCTACATCCCGAAGGATCATCTATTTAACAGATCGGGGAGGGGATGGTTCACTAATGGTGATCCTAGATCTGACGGTGCTTCAGCCCCTTTCCTGAGTCAAGTCAGTTACACTCATCAGGTATGTAAGATGCAACGAGCTGGAAGACTACGAATTCCCTCAAAAGACAATAATTGAAAGCTACACACACATACACACACAAAGATGAACGCCTACTTGTGACATGTGACAAGTCCGCACTATCTCTCATCACTCTCGTAACCCACATGGGCGATCAAAGTGGTTCATCGTAATATAACAAATATTTATCACATTTCCTAACCAGCCGCAAATGCCGCATTAAAACAACCCCCCAAAAAACAGGGACGACCGCCGACCGAAGAACCGAAACCAGATCTACACTAACCTAGGCACATAGGAGAATTAAAGAGCAAAAGAAGAACTAACCCAGATACTTATACCTACACCAATACATAATGGAGAGCACGGACGAAAACGGCTATAGCAAAGAAACATTTTTCTCTCTTCCTTTTTTTTTTAGGTTGAGGTTCTTTTGATATTTTAATTACTGCCACGTTGTCTATCCGCCAGCTAAGACATGAGTTTGTTCAAGGTTAAGGAGTACTGTAAGATTGGGCTGTCTTGACGCTAGACACCTCCAGGCTTCAAAGGGGATAGGAGATGATGGTGGTTATGTGTCTCCTGTTGGGAGAAAGAGGTGAGGGGAGGGAAAGGGGAAAATAAAGGCTTGAACTCTGGAAGGTCCCGAGACACCGGCGCGATCGGAGTCTAAGACAGCCGTGGCGTGAATGGGGTTCCATGGGGAGTATTCTGCTTACTACAGTACCTACTTGACTAACTACTCAAGTATGTATTAGTAGTCAGTAGCAGCTTGATGTAGCGATGCCAAATGTGTAAAAGTGTCCGGTAGATTTAGGCAATGAGATAGCCAGCGGACCATGTATATAATCACTATGATCGAGACTAAAGCAGAAGAAAAAAAATCATCAAATCGGGGTGGGTGAGGAAGAGCCAATGTGTACCTGTCAATGGAAAGACTAACTCTAGTACCTGTCTATCCACATACTAAGTTACATAGCGAACAAGCGCTGCTCTACCTGCCAGGGAAAGGAGGGGTGGTTCCGAGAGAATGGGGAGAAAAGAAAAGGGGAGAGGGAGGGCAGAGGGCGTGTTACTAAAGGTCTTAACACTATTACTACCAGCCTATCTAATAAGGGATGACAGGCGGGAGGTAAGGTACGAGATTTGAGAGATCGATCGATCGATCTCCTGAAACATTCATTCCTGTCTCCTTTCTTCTTTTTACTGTTGAATACTACCTACCTGAAATCCTTGGGGCAAGCCCTCTTCCGCTGGCCATGGCCATGCCAAGTCCCTAGGTATTTAGTATTCAATTAAAATCTCGGGAGCCTATTCATTCCCGCATATTAGCGTGGACAATACCTTAAAGTACTTATGTAACTATATATATATAGGTATACACCAAGGTAGTACATTTCATATACACACCACGCGAATGAATTTTCAAGCACAGAGCATAATAGCCATTCATTGTAGCGCGGAGCGAAGCCTAAGCCTGAGAGGATGGGGAATGTTGAATTTACTCATTCCCATCAATATGTGTTATCTCGAGACTTGTCACGGCGCTGTGTCACCGCACAATTTGTAAACAACCTACATCAAATACAACTAATACCTCAGCCACGAGAGTACAACATCGTAACATTGAACCTTGAATCCCAACTAACACCGACTTCCCTCTCTTCTCTCCCTTAAACGAGAAGAACAGAAAAGAAAAGGGGAAAAAATGCAAAACCTATATACATATGCCCCCCCCCCTCCTCTTCCCCCTTTTCCATTCCATCATACGTACATGCACTCTCCTCGCCTCGCCCAAAACTCCTGGTATAAAACACGAAGCAAAATAGCCCACCAGACCAATGAACGCACGGAAAAAAAAAAAAAAAACCTCACCAAAAAATGCAGAGGGCGAGGGGAGAGAGAGGTGGCATCAATATGGAATGGGCAAGTCGATAATTAGACAAGTAGTATCCTAGCTTTCGCAATCTCCTCGTGATAAAGGATTTATACATACACCTAATAGGTACCTCAATACCTACCTACCTACCTACTAACCTAGTCAAAGGCAGAAATATGAACACCTATGTACATATTGACGTTTACAAGGTCTATCCATCAATGTTTATAGTACTGGTGTCTAGTAGTAGTAGTAGCAGTTGACGTAGAAAATATACTGCCAACTCTCCCCCCCCCCAAAATCTACAAGATTAGGGGGGAAGAAAAAAAATAATTCACAACCTACCTTACCTATGTACATAATAACAAAGCCACCGCACAGTTACGCATGTGGCTCGAAAATCCTCATTTAGGAAGTTTCCGCGTCCGTGAGGTGTGTGTGTGTGTCTGTGTATGTGGATGGATGTAAGTACCCAAGTTAACCTAGTAACATCATACGGATTACATAGGTGAAATTTAAAAAAATAAAATAAAAATGTGTTGGCGTGTCGCGTTGCGCGTCTCTCCTTCATATCTTCTGTCTTGTACACTAGGTTACAAGATTTTAAGCCCCCTCTCCCCCTCCCCCCTTTCCCCCCCACCGTGGCTTGCTTATGTTCTCTTTACTTTTTTTTTCTTTTTTTTTTCCCCTTTCCTCATCTCGGGTTGGTCTCGGTTTGTCGAACGCCTCTTTTTTTCGAATTCGAAACTTCCCAATCCCTGTCTTTACATGTAATATCCCCTCTCCCTCCCCCCTCCCCCTATCCTGCCATTCTGCTTGTGACCTGTGTTGCCGTGACTTTGAGACAAGCAGTTGGGACCTAGTTTGTCTTTTCTCCTTATCTCAGGTTCATGTAAATGCACGTCGTGTTTTTGCTTTTGATTCTTCCCGCCCTTTGGCGTTACATACCTTAGGTAATTTATGTACCCCTAACCTCCTAGTGTAGCCGGGATGTAATCTCTGCCGACATGCATGCATACTGCCTACCTACCTCATGTAAGGTCAGAAGCATAATTAGTGATTCTTGCGTGGGGTGCGCGCGCGCGCGCGCGCGCGTGTGTGTGTGTGTGTGTGTGTGTGTACAAATACCTACCTACACCTCTCTTCTAGCGGTGCGGATAAGGTACTAGAAGTCTAGGTATTACACAGGTGGGGGAAGATTGAATGGGATATCTTTTATATTAATTAATAGCTGCACCTATGGAGAAAGCAGAGGGGCTCAACCAGAGGGAGATCTGAGCGAGAAATCCAGACTCGACACACTCCCGTCTGCATTCTCTCGTCTGCGCCACTGGAATTTAACGGAAACCACCAATCGGCCAGGATCTCCAAGTTACCTGTTCGGTAATCGTGCCTGGTGTTTGTTGTAGACGGTACGGCATGGGACGGGATCATCAAAACAACGCATCGACACTTGAACCAGACCGCGCTCCCACTGTAAAAACAGGCAAAGCCTTCATTATTTTCGTTCGACATGCACCTATATGACCATATTACTAATCGATCCGAATTTCAACCGTAGGTTGGGACATCTTGATTATCATTTTTGATCGCATTGCTAACGTAGCTACCATCGACCCGTGTTTGTTCTTTGTATGTACGTGCGCCGTTCTATTGCGTGTGCCCTTTGTTCTGTCGTGAATCCGAATACCCCCTCCTATTATCTACCGCCTTTGGGAACCAAAATACCTGCTGACGACCTAAATCCTAAAGTAAAAAAATAAAAATCAAAGGGACGCGCCCGCTTTTTGATACATGCAGATCTAATAATCGCCTCTGTCGTGGTACAAGCCCCATTTGCAGCGGGAGTTCGAATGTCGGATCTCGGAGAAAAGCAAGATGTCTGACGAAGCGAATACAACAGGGGGGCTGGATATGGCTGGGTTAATAATGCCATAGGGCCGCCTGCCATGTCCATTGTGTGCGTGAAAATATGTGTCGATTTTGTTCCCGAAACTCAATCTCCTGAAAACGCCGTCCTTGGTATCTCGGAAATGCAATGCAATGACCCAAAGTGGAATGAAGCCTGGCCGAGATCATGCCCATCATCAAATACTATTTCCAACATGGCCCCCTCTCCCTTGCTCAAGATATTACGTCCAGCCTTAGTCTCATTCGCGATCCGGTGGGTCTGGGTTCGTAGTCCGTAGGACTTTTCTCGAGTAATCGTGGTTGTCCTGGAGGGTATTAATGCTCTCGCGGCTCTTGTTGTCGAAGCGAGTATAGATGTTCGCCGAGTAAGGGTCCATTCGTGGGTCATGAGGCATGAGCCGGCTGCTTCTTCTACCAGTCGACATATTTTCGCCGTCCCAGACGGATGCCATTGCTGTCGTCGGCGTACCCATCATGCCAGCCGAGCTGCCGCGGTGGCTACCTTGACTTTCCACTAGCTCACGCTCTCGCTGTCGTCTCCGACGTCGAAGCCAAAAGAAGACGCCGATGGCTCCTAAAATAACGATAGCTGCTAGTACACCGACGGCAATGCCAACTGCTGCGCCCGTGCTGAGACCGTGTTGACTAGACGTAACCCCAGCAGAACTAGCGTCGGGGCCGGAGCCTGCGTCAGATGTTGAAGTCGGCTGCACAGTGACCGTCTGGAGGCTGATGGTCCCGCCTGCAGTAACGGTCGCGACCGAAACGGTTGGTGTCGCGGTATTAGTCGATGTGCCGCTTGATTTCTGTTACTACACGTTAGTACTACTCTTTGAAGATGTGATGTTGACGGTCGAATAAAATGAGGCTTAGTAAAGCATACAGATGTCGTCGACGAAACAGATGTTGGGTTAGATGTTGGGTCAGATGTTGGGTCAGATGTTGGGGTCACAGTGACCGTGGCTTGTACAGTCGTGGTAGCAGGATCCTGACGCCAGGCACGGTTAAATGAAACATCCACTAAATATCATGGTAGAAGTTCCAACGTTGGCGCATGCAGAAAAGCAGGACCCAGACGACATGATTCGAAGAGGTACCGCTAGCAAGGGAGGGGGGGGGGGGAGGGCCAGTAAATCAAAAAGCGTAGAAAACTTACTTGTGTTGATGTTGCTGTCGAAGTGCTAGCACCAGTTGTACCAGAGGGCTCCGCATTCAGCGACATATATCCCCATAAGCCATCTCCTCCACATAGATCACTAGGATAACCAGGACATGATGTATCGCAGTCGTCAACGTCTACCTGCGTTGACTCGGCAGGCACGTAGTTGCTGCACCAGCAATCTTGGTCCTGTACAATAGCGAAGGCATAGTCATCGACGCAGAAGTCATGGCACAATCCGTCGGATTGATATATACTGGAATCTTCAAGAGCGTTAGTACCAACAGCAGCGAAGCGCTTGCGGATGAGGCATCAAGGCACTCACTGCCAGATCCTGAGCCAGTATTAATACTAGCGCAGTACGTGATAGTAACGGATGTAGCTGCCTGAGCCAGACCAGCGAACAGAGCCGCACCGGCCGCTATGGGCACAATTCGGGAGTTGAAAACCATGGTGTGCAGAACGGGGTCGAGATAACGAAAGGATCTAAGAGGAGAATTAGCTCGGAGGCTCTCGCAGGCCAACCAGAACAAAATATCTGGGTGCTTAGTAGTTGCATCGGGTGAGTTGGTAGCGACTCTAGATGACCAAGAGAGCAAAATAGCAGAAGGGAGAGAAAAACAAAAGAGCAAAATGAACAAGATGACCTACCTACTACTATCTGCTCCAACAACCAGCCAAACAGCCCAGGTAATTAGTGCAATAATGTCACAGACGAACCAAGGTGATGTTACTGAGTAATGGCCATGACCATGAACATGACCAAGACCAAGTTTGTGTGCCCGGGTGACAAGTGAATGGACCGGCGTGCACAAAGGGAATACAGTAGCAAGCTGAATGCAGACTGCTGCTACTGTGTTCGACCGTGTAGAAATGCAATGCCTCTTGGGGGGGGGGGGGGGGGATAGAAGGCAAATGGACGGCCACGACGCGAGTGCAGTCGAAGTCTCTCGAAGGAGAGATACAGAGGCTGGTTGGGAGGGGAGGAAGAAAAAAAAAGAAGAGGGAACGGGACAGGTCGGCCGGCCCTTAATGGTTGGGCGATGGCGGGTAGAACAAGAAATGGTTGGATGGGACAAGGCCTTGGGGACTAGCGTAGCGTAGATAGCGTCCACGGATAGCGTATCGGCCGGGAACGCTGGAAGTGCGTGCGTGTGGTTGTGGTTAAGGCAGTGAGTGGCAGGCAGTTGTGGTTCACTGCAGGGCGAAGGACGCGCAAGGTTTTGCCAAGACCGCTTAGTGATTGGGGTGTGGGTTCAAGGGCTGGCTTGCCTTGGGGGGTCCCGGGTACGAGGTTTGGTAGTAAAAAGAGACAGGGTAAAGGGAGGAAGGAGGGAAGGAGTTTAAAAAAAAATACAACACAAGAAAGGAATGAATGGATAGACAGTATTTCAGATAAGCTTGAGTTTCAAGTGTCAAGGGCAATTCAATTCAATTACACCTCGGTCGATGCAATCTGACTTAAAATCAAATAAAATGGAATAGAATATAATAAACCTTAGGGTCTGGGATAACGATGGACAAGTAAGTTAAGGTAAACAGGCTTATACCGTAATAAGTCGAGGAGAACGAGCGAAGAAGCTTTTTTAGTTGAAGGTGACTAGGTATGTAGACACCAAAGCTAACAAAGCGAACAAGAAGCTATCAAGGGAGAGAATAGAAAGAGAAAAAAGAGTAAAGAGACGGAAGAGGAAGAGGGACGGAAAAAAAGTAACAGGTTTGGAATGGACAAAGGCCAGAACCAAAAACCCCGAAACCCAAAACTTGATAATAGTAGAAGAATGACGAAAAATGATCTTGGACAGCCTTAGGCCGATCAAATAGGCCAGGATAGATTAGAAGTAAATTTAGGGTAGTTCAGTTCCAGAGCTGAGGCGCTCATGGCGCAGATCAGCTAATCCCTTTCGGGTATCAACTAAAGGGTAAAAAAGTCAAAGAGCTAGCTGAAGTATAGCACGGTATAGGTATATAATACCTACCTCGGTATCGCCCGATACGTGTAGGGTAGGAGGGGCAAAATAAAGACACCTACAATATTAAATAAAATCAATTCAACCAAAGGACACAAGGGCTGAGTAATACATACATGGTGAGTGAACTAGAAATCGGAATAATTATTGACTCTACACCAATACATCCATATCTACAGATTACATACCAAGGTAATGAATGCCGTACCTACATTTGATTATCATTGTACCTACATAGTAAATAAATCAATGTGCCTAACCTAACATATAAACCACGCAAAACTACATGTATAGGTGGCGACCACTTTTATCAGGGGAGGCGTTCAACCCGATGAACCAATTAACAAGTCGCGTGGCAAGCTTCGATGCGTTCTACTCTGGATCGGCACTTTTAGTAGGTTTCGTCAGAACATTGAAGTTGGTACTTGTACTTCGTAGTATAGGTAGTGCCCGATAGTTAACCTGTGCAAGTCCCCAGTCGAGGGCCCCGCCATGGTACGGCCGAGAAATCAGAATGTCGTCACCAGCTACGTGTAAGTAGGTAGCCTCTAGTGTACACTACTATTAGGTTAGGTAAGTACTAATGTTTCCCGGGACAAGCTCTGGACCGGGGGGGCCTGACTAATGTACGAAAAACTAATCAACATCAACCAAGCAATTTTACCCACTCAATATTAGAGATGTGCTGTTATGTGTACCTATGTTGGTAGACTAGACTAAGCACGGAGGAAAGAAAAGAAAATAGAATTGTACGGTTACATATGGTATGTTAATAATGCTACCCGAAGAGAAACTCGAAATATAAAAAAGAAAGAGCAGAGAGATTCGGACCCTGCAATTGGGTACATGAATTGATATCAATTAGTACCTACATGTATGTATCGATGTGTAAGGTTAGGTAATTCAGTACATCAATATAAGGGGGCCCGAATATAAGGTAGGTTCATGAGGCCTGTTGTCTCCTACGTCTGGTGTAACTTTAGCTACTTACTACATCAATGTCGGGCCCTCTCTCCCCTTTTACAATTTGAACTATAGTATAAGCTTCAACTCATCTCGTCTCTTTCTCTCTCGTTTTTAGGTTCCTTTTTTTAACCCCTTTTCTTCTTCTATCGCAATTCTCGAACCAATCGCAATTCGTTTTCATTGAGTTTTACGCCATGTGCGCAGTAGCGGTCCATACAGCCGGAAACCTGCTGTTGGCCTGCCACAACCACAACCTCGACCACAACAACAAAAGAAAAAAGAGAGGCCTGCCACGCTAATATAAAATGCCTTTTTTTTTTTTTTTTTTTTTTTTTTTTTTTTTTTTTTTTTTTTTACAAATATACTCAACCACCTCGCGTCTTCTAGCTACCGATCTCGGTAAGTTGGACTGCCACAAACAAGTGAAAGCAGCACGGCGTAATACACTTACCGAGCCACCTTCTCAAGTCGTCCCCACACTCTGCTACAAGCCAGCCTCGTACTGCCCACTACTATGTCGCAGAGCTTGGATGTGATTGCACAATGGCTCGTATCACCCCACGGGCCTCGCGTCCCTCTAAGCCAGCAATACGGGTGGGTGGCGGCAAAGACCTTAACACGGCCTACGGCATTGGCGACGGTCTGAGTTGCCTCTATCGCAACCAAGATGCATGCGCCGAGAAGCTATCCAATCCAATCAGCCAGAATACTCGGCTATTGCCGATTTCAGATTTCTATAACAAAAACGACATCGACAACAACGACGGCGGCAATGACAGGACTGTGCATATGTACACTATATGTAGACAGCTTCATATCGTCAAGGGCATGGTTTTCTTTCTAAAGAAACCCTCTCTCACCGACAAACCAGTGCCTCCAGGCCTTTCCCAAAAAATGGAGTGGTATAGTCGATCCCGAACCATTCTTGCCTACTTGGTCGAGTGGCATCGCACTGCAGGGCGATGCCATGCCAGCCACGAATAGAGCCGATAGACCTTGAGATGCAACTACACTACTCCGCGCACCTTGACCAACACGAGATAGATAGTACACCACACCATACCACACCATACCACACCATGCCCCAACCACCTCAACAACCTTGGTTTTTGGCATACCTAAGTCAACATCCGCATCATGTGTGTGTGTGTGTGTGTGTTATAAACATGAACGATATATATACCCACGCTTATCTAGTGTAGGTAGGTACATAGCGTAACCAACTCTCGGCAGAATAAATATCCATATTGGAGAGCATGATCATGTTCTAAGCAACTTGAAGCAATCAATCAATCAATCGATCAATGCATTCGCAAGTAATCGAGAGTAAGGGTCGATTGTCTTGTCTGACGTTATCTACCTAAATAATCCCCTCGAAACGACATTCCTCTTTAAGAACTAGGTAGGTATCTACAGCATACATATGCCTCCATGAGGGATCCATCCGAGATCAAACATAGGCTCTGGTTCTTGTGCCAAGAGATACCCGGACCCGTCATGTCTCTTTTGACGGCATGAGAAGGACCGTTGCAGTCAGCCGGTGTCAATATGAGACTTGTTATCACATCTAGCATCAAGGATGGATCAATCTCCCGGTAGCACCCTACGTTAGCCTCGATTCCCCGGCTTTCCACAATCCCCTCCCCTCTCCCTTGCTCTATAAACGGCTTGATATAGATTATGTAGTGTATAGGTATACCACTCATAGTCATACCATGCATGACTTCATCGAGGTTAACCGTCAAGTTTGCTACTATAGTTCGATCGAGTTGGCTCTTGATATAGTCCGAGAGTCTCATGCGACATCCATGATCAAGTAATTCACTGCGAACTTGGAAGTTAAGCATTTACTCTATGCTGTTTCAACTCCACACGCTGCAGGTGGTTTGGCAACCCGACCTCCCATATAATCACTAGCGCTGGACCGAGTAACTGACTGCATGAATTTCAATTTTTAGGAATGTCTTCGACAACAGAAGCTCAGCACCCATTGTGCCTCAACTCATACACATATCTCCTAACCTTGATCTATTTATTTATTTCTCTAGCATATGTAATCATTCATGTGTTTATGTGACCCGCCAGTTAGTAGGGATGTATACAACTACCACCGGTGCGGGGGAGTCTATTGATCACTAACCATCTACTTTACGGGACTATTCACAGATACCTATCTTGATACCTGTCCTTGTTTGCATTATCTTGCGGTTCATTGATTGTGGTATTCATGCGCTACCCATCGATAACCACGTGGTTGGCATTTCGACGCTTTGATACTGTTACGGTTATTACCAGTGTGATCAGCGATCAAGGCATAACATCACGAGCCATTGGGTTATGTCGTTTAACTCTGGAAATCATAAGAGGAAGCCAAAAATTTTAAGAAGGAAACAGAAAAATAAAAATAAAAACACCCCCCCAGTTTTGATGCGTAAATCGTGACACTTAAGCGAACGATGTGTATCGATGTACGAGACCGCAAGGCTTCACGACAAACCATGTGATAAAGCCAATCACGTTACATTCGTCTTTCCATTTTTATATTTCCATCCTGCGCTCCCAAACGTCGTGGCACCATTCGAGCCCCAAAACTGGCCAATATATTTACGTCACCGACCACTGTTTTAGCCCGCGACGGTTTCGGCAACTCCATTAAGTTGGGTCTTTGTTTTTGTCCGGCTGAGAGGGCGAGCATGCGAGAGCGCGATGAGGTACGTACATACATACCATGTAGGTCAGTGTATGTACTGAAAAGAAAGAAAGAAAGAAAAAAAAAAAAAAAAAAAGCAACTACTCGTCGATTCATCTCTCATATGCAGCTTCAAGCAACCCCACGGGCCAACGAGCGCAATGGTTCCCGCGCCGCCCGCCCGCAGCCCGCCCGCAGCCCGCGTTTACGTACAGCTAGCACGAACCTGAGGGTGGTCATTCTCTCCATCCTCTCCGTTTCGTCTGTTTCGTCTGTTTACTATAAAGGGAAGCTTGTTTATGTGCTGCGTGCACTGCCTGCTTGTGTAGGTAGTCGTAGGATCGTAGTATAGTGTAGACACCATCGTCACGATAAATGATGCTATCGTCAGGCCACACACACAACGCACATAGGTGCTCAACACGTCTGGTACCAGAGAAATCCCGCTCCTGATTCCTCCTCCCTCGCCTTCTTCGCTCTGTTCTCGAAGCAAGAGCGTGAGCTACCCATCTACCTATTAGGCATGTGTAAGCAGAACCGGCAGCGGGGTTTTCTTAAACCTACCTACATACGCATACATATTATAACTTACATACATGTAATCTGTACATGGGGTGCAAAATAAGATGATATTGGTATATGTAGGTATGTACTACCCAAGCTGAGAGAAACAACGGCAACCAATACCGAGTCGAAACTCCAATGCATCAATCAGCCATCACTCGCTCTCACTCGACTACCTATCGTGTGACAGATTTTACAACCAAGCGGGAAAATTTTCTCCTTTTCGTCTTTCTTTTCTTCGCTCTTCTTTCACTTTTACTCTCTCTATCCCCCCTTTTTGTCCTTAATAACTACCACCAAAACCTAATTAACCCCCTATTTCTCCATCTACCTACTACTCTAGTGTACATACACTACACTACACTTACATACTGTTAATATCGCTCTACCTTAAAGGTAGTAAAGTGTACACTTGAAAAGAAATAATAAAACGGGAAAAGTAAGTGCAAGTAAATAATGATTATATTTTGGTTTAAAGAAGAAAAAAATCTATTTAAACTGCAAAAAAAGTCGCAGGCTATTTATGTTTATTAAGCTACAATTTTTTTTTTATAAATAATAAAGCGTTTATGCCTTATTATGCAATTATTACTTACTTTATTTTTTTTTTACAATAATTGTTATAAATAAACTATTTACTTTTTTTTTACTTATTTTTTTAATTTAATAATTACTGCGTTTTTTTTTACAAGCGACTTTATTATTTTATTTAATGCTGCTTTTATTATAGCGTTAGTTAAATTATAGTTGTTATAAATTTATTAAATATTATTAATTTTTTTATTTTTATATAATTAATATAGTGTTATTAAGTTAATTATTAATTATTTTTTATAAATATTGCTTATTTATATAAAACATTAATATAAAAAAAAAGTTAGTGTATAAAATAAATAAAGTGCGTAATAATATTATTTATTTTAAAATAATATTAATAATATAATAAATTATATAATTAACGTTAAACTTTTAAACTATTTTATAAATTTTATTTATTAAAATATTTTATATTATTTGCTTATATTTAATAAAAAATTAATATATAATATTTTTTTTAACCTAAAGTTTATTATTTTAAAAAATAAACTTTTTATTTTTAAATATAATAAAATAACTTATTTATAAACTTATATTTTTATTATTAATAAATAAGCTATTAATAAAAACATATATATATAAGTTTTAAAAGTTTAATTAAATGTATTTTAATTCTTGTTTTTTATTATTTATTTACTATTTAATTTTATTATTAAATGTTTTATTTTTTTTAAATTTAAGCTTAATATATTATGCGGCTATAAAATAATTAAAAACTGCTTTAAATTAATAAATAAATAAAATATATGCTTTTTTAACTTGTTATTTTATATATTATTTAATTATATTTAATGTCTTAAAATCTAGTAATTTTAACTTTTTTACCTGCTTTTTTTAAATTATAAAAAGCCTGTATTTTTTTTTATAAATTAAAATTTGCAATTTATTAAAGTTTTTTATTGCTTTTTTTTTAAGATTTTTTAAAGCTATGCTTTAATATTAACTTTAATTAAAACCTTGTTTTTTTTAATTATAAATTTAAAAGTGCTAATATTTAAAATATTATTTATTTATAAGCTTATTAATTTAAACAGTTAATTAGTTTAAGTTATTAGTAAGCATAAGTTAAAAAATAAAGGTTTTATATTTAATTTTTTTAATAATGTTTTAAATATGTTTTAAATTAATATGTACTTAATTTTATTAATTTATATAACGGTTTTATAATACGCAATATTATTTTTTTAAAATATTTTTTTTTAATTTTAATAATAAGTATATGTAAACTGTTTTTTTTATTAATGTTTTTAATTATATATACGCTATTATAATATTTTATATTATAACTTTTATTTTTTAAACTTATAATATAAGGGTTAAAGTTAAAATTAACTTTTAACTAGTTTTTTAAATTATTAGTGCATATATTATAATTAAACTTTTATTTAAATCTTTATATTTTTATATAATTAAGTAAAATTTTTTATATAAAGCTAATATATTTTTAACTTTAATTTTTTATATTATTTATAATTAAAATAAAGTTGCATTTTTTATGCTTTTATTATATATAATTAGTTAAAAAATATTATTTTTAAATAAAGTATTTAATTTAATTACGTTTAATACTTTATATAGCTAGTTAAAAATAGTAATTTTTTTTTTATTTAAAGCTTTAATACTAGTTTTTAATTTTGTTTTTTTTTAATATTAACGTATATTATATTAAAGTTTTTTATAAAAATAAACTTATATTTTAATAAGTTAAACTAGAGTTTTAATAATTTAATTTTTAATTTTTTTAACAAAACTGTTTTTTTTTTAAGCTATATATAAAGTTTAACGTGTAAACTTTTAAATATTAATATTCTGCTTATAATATTAAATAAAATAATTATATTTTTATTTATTATTATAATTATTTTATGTAAACTTTTTTATTTTTTTTTTTATAATATATTAACATTTTGCTGTTTAAAAGTAATAATATTAAAAAAGTTTATTTTATATTAAAATTATTTTAAATATTAAAAATATTTTATATACTTTTTTATGCTTTAATTTTTTTAACTTTAATTATTACTTTTTAAAAAGTTTATATTTATTATATTTAAAATATTATAAATAATAAGTTTATATTAATTTTAAAATAAATGCTAAAAATTAATAATATAAATATTAATTTATTTAAGTTAATTATGTTATTAACGGCTTTAACTATTATTTATAATTATAATAACTTTATATTTTATATTTTTTTAAAAATAATTTTATACGCTTACTAAATAAGCTTATAATATTTCTTTATTTTATTAATTAATTAATATATTTTAACTAATATTTACTTATATATAACCTTTATTATATATGTTTTATTTTTAAATTTAATATTATTAAAGTTAATGCTAGTATTATAAGTAATTACGTTAAAAAAGCTTAAATATATGTTAATTTAACACTTTTTAAATGTTTTTTATATTTTTTTTATTAATATAGTATGCATAAAATATATTATTTAAAACTTTATTATAATATCGACTATATATAATACAGGTTTTTTATTTAAGTATATAATATTTATAATTATTTTATAATTAAAGTTTATATTTAAATTTTTTAATATAAACTTAAATTTTTATAATGCTTTTTTTTTAATTTAATAATAATAATAAAATTTATTAATTTTTTTAATATTTTTAATATTTATATCGTGTTTTAATTTATTTAATAAGTTATATAGCTTGCTTATAAATAAATAGTTAAATTATATATATAGTTATTATAGTTTAATTTTTATAAAATAAGCTATATTATTAAAATAAAATTATAAATATTTTTACTTTTATATAATTAAAATTATTATATTATTTTTATTAATTAATTAATTAATTACGTTATTAAAATAAACGCTTATACGGTTTATATTTTTAATTAATAGTAAAAATAAAGTATTTATTTTTATTATATAAAAGTTTACTTATTTAAATAATATATTTATTGTAACCGTTTTTAAGAACTTAATTGGTAATTTATTTTTAAATTTTATATTTGTTTTTTTTACTTTATTATTATTTATTTTTAACTAGTTATTAAGTTATTTTTTAATTAATATAAAACATTAGTTTTTTTTAATTATAAATATTTTTATAGCTTTTATATTAAGTATAATTTTTTAAAACATGTTTTTAACGTATTTATTAAGTATAAAAATTATATTTATTATTAACTTATTATTAATTAAGTAAAAAACTGTAATATAATATTAAAATGTAAAGTTAAATAATTATGTAAATATAAGGTATTAGCTGTTATTAGCTTATTTTTTTTATTTATTATTTTTTTATTTTAGTTTAAACTTAAAAGCTATTTTTTTAAATTTTTTATAATCGGTTAAAAAGGTTTTATAATTAATTTTTTAATTATTATTTTTATTTTTTTATTAAATTTTAGCTTATTTTTATTTTTTTTTAATGTGCTTAGTAAATTAATATTTTTTTTTTTATATATTTAATATTTACATATTAAGGCTTTTTTTATTTAAAAGTTATACTTTTTATTTTTATCGTTATAATAATACTTTTTATTAACGTAATGTTATTATGTTTTATTATTGCTATTATTTTTTATAATATATTATTTTTTTTTAATATTTTTATAAGTGTTAATTAAAGCGTGTAATTTATTTATAAGTTTTTTAAATTTTACTAATAGTGTAAAAAAAGCATATTATAATTAAAAAACGTTTTTATATGCTTAATAAATAATAATAATTAATTAATGCTTTTTTTAATAATTAAGTTTAAGCGCTTTTTAATATAGCGTAAGTTTATTAAATATAACTTTTAATACTTTTAAGTTTAATTTACTTTTATTTTTTTTTTTAATTTTTATTTTAAAAAATAAAATAATAGTTTAATTATAATAGTATTATATTTTATTTTATTTAATATTAAAATGTTATTTTATGCGCTAATATATGTTTATAAAGTATAAATATTAAAATATGTTATAAATAAAATATAGCGCTATTTTTTTAGAAAATATAATTAAAAATACTGCATAAAATTATATTTACTTAATTTTTAATATATAATATATATTAAAAAAAAATCGCAGTTTATTTTTTAATATATTATATATTTTTTTATATAATTATTCTCGTTATTTTATACTTTTTTAAATTATTTAATTAATGTGCTTAAGTATAATTTATTTAAAACTTATATTAAGAGAATATTATAATATGTTAATTTTTTTTTAATTTTTTATAAGCATTAATAATAGTTTATAACTTAACAGGTTACTTGCTTAAATAATAAGTTAACTTATTAAGTAAAAAAAAATTAAAAGTGTTTAAAGTTTTAATAAGTTTTTATTATTTGTTTAAAAAAAAAGCTAATATACTATATAAGCTTATAGGTTTTTTAAAAAGCGCTATTTGCTTTTTAACTTAATTGTTTACTTTTATCGTTAAATATAAATGTAGTAAAAAAATAAACTATTAATATACTAAGTTATATTTTATTAAATATTTAAATTAAAAGTAATTTAAATAAAAATTAAATATACTTAATAATTATATTAAGTTTTAAGCAAGAAAATATAAAAACTGCGTTTATTATTAAAGTAAAAAAGGTTATATTAATTATAGCAAAAGTAATTATACTTATTATAAAAAAAGTAATTATTTTTACTGCAATAAAGGTAGTTATGCCTATTATAATAATAATTATTATAATAACTATAGTAAAAAGCATTAAAAATATGCTAGTTAAGTCGTTTTTTATAAATTAAATATAATTTAATTATATGTTTATTATTAAAATAAACTATTAAATACTTATATAATATTATTTAAAAAAAGCATAATATAGCTTTTTAATAACTTGTAAATAAATAAAGCTAGAATTATTAAAATAATTAAAAAATTAAAAGTAATTAAATTAAATTAAATAAAAAATAATTACTGCGCTAGTTTAATTAAATAAAATGGTTTTATTTTTTATAATGTAGTTAAAAATACTTATATATTCTTTATTGTAGTAAAAAGGTAAAAAATTAATTTTATTTTTATAAATAAATATTAAAAAATAACTGCTAGTTATAAGGTTTATTTTATATAAATTATTTTATTAACCGGTATTTAAAAAAGTTAAATAATAAGTTAAAAAGGTTATATAAAAAATTAAAGCGGTTATATAAAGAATTAAAAAGGTTATGCGGTAAATTAATTAAATTAAAACAAATTAACGTATTAAAATAAATTAAAGTTTAAGTATATTAAACCGTGCTTTATTTTATGTATAAAAGCTTTTTATATTAGCGCATTAAGTTATTAGCGTTTAATTGCTTTTAATTTAATAACGTTTTATTTTAAAAGTTTTTTTATTATAGTTAAGTTTATTAATACGATAAAATAACTTGCATTATAGTAGTTAACGTATAATTTTTATTATATTAACGCTTTTTTTAACGTAAAACGCAATAAACGTAGTAAATGTTTAAAATTATTTGCTGTAAATTTTTTAAAACGCTATTAATATTTTTTTAACGTTTTTTTAATTATTTAAACTGCGTTAAGTTATATATTAATTGCTTTAAATTCCGTTAAAGTTATTAGTGTTTATATTGCTTTTTACTAGTTAATTACTTATTTAAAGTTAATTTTTTTTTATTTAATCGCGTTTAAATTAAAATAAACAATAAAATTCTATATAAGTTTAAAATTTTTTTATTAATATTTAAAGTTTATTAAAGTCTTTTTATATTTAAAAGTTTTTAAAGTTAATTAAGTTTTTATAATTAAATAAAAGGTTTTAAACTGCTTTTTATATAAAAGTTTTACTTTATTTTAACATAATAAAGTATAAAAAAGTTAATATATTAATATAATATATAGTTATAAAAATATGCACAAGTATAACTATCGTATTAATACGTACTTTTAATAATACTAATAATAGTATTATACTAGTAAAAGTGTTAAAACAGGGGTTAAATGTAAAAAATAAGTATTAATATAAAATTTAAATTAATAATACTTTTTTTAAATACTAGTAAAAATTATAAAAATAAAAATACCGTATTAATAAAAACTATATTAATATAAGTTTATACTAGTTAATAAAAAAAGTTTTTTAATTTATAATAAAAAAATCATTAAGTTATAAAAAAAAGCTTTTATTAATTATTAAATAGCGTTTTATTAAAAAAAAGTTAAAAAATATTTTTATTAAGCTATAAAAAAAATAATTTTAATTTTTTTCGTTAAGTTAAAATAATAGTAAATATTTTATTAAGTTATAAAAAAAAGTATTTAAAACGTTATTATTTTTAACTTTACCGATTTATATTATTATATATATAATAATATTAATTAGTGTTAATATTATTTTATTTTAAAAGTAATAAAATATACACTTAAAAAAAATAATAAAACGGGAAAAATAAATGCAAGTAAATAATGGTTATATTCTGGTTTAAAAGAAAAAAGAATTTATTTAAACTGCAAAAAAAGTCGCAGGTTATTTATGTCCATTAGGCCACGACTTCCTTTTTTTATGGATAACAAAGCGTCCGTGCCTTGTCATGCAACCATCACATACCTTTTGCGCATCTGTCCCAATCTCTTGCAATCCCGTAACCCACGCATGAAGGCACATGGGCTAATACATTTGACAAGGTCCCTTGCCTTTCCGGAAGATTTCTTCCTATCCGTCTGAGGTTGAGAAAGGCCGTGCGCGAGCGCGCGCGTGCAGGCTTGCGGGCTAAGTTGTCAAGAGGCTCTACACCATATCACGCATAGGTAGATATGTATACACATACTCCTTGTCTCCCTCACCGGGTGGTTGGGGGTGGGACGCCCGGAAAGAGAGGAGCACTTAGGTACTAACACTGACTGCTTATAACTACGCTACTATTAGTGTACAAGGAGGGTTCGGCCCACGTTTTGGTTATTGCGCGTGGATGTTGCTTCGAGATGAGGATCGTCTACACCCTACAAAAGGACTTTTTATTTTATTTTTTTAACATCTTTCACCTCCCACCACTACCTACCACCAAGAAACACCCTTTCACTTTTCATACTAGTGGTCCCCCCACCCCTGTTCTCTTCTCTTCCCTTCCCCTGCACCCCCACCCCCCCTCCCAGTGCCGATCTACTGTGCCAAGAGAAGCTAGAACCCTGCTGGGTGGGCTGAACTGCATTTTGATAAGTCCAGTTGAATGTGTCTAAAGTAAATTTCAAAATTACCTACACTTGACTATGTATGTAATGTAAGATGAATAAACCGAAGAAAAAAAATATAGGAGACAGAGGGAGGGGGGGGGTGGGAGAAAGAGGCAGATTTGTAAACTACGACAAGAAAACTCAAAGAGAAGAAGGAAGAAGATGAAAAGAAGAGGATCGAACAAACCTTGCTAGTGATGATGCATGCGCGTCCATCGTATCATGGCATCGTAATCGCGGAGGTAGCGAGGGCAGGGATGAGGCATTGTAGGCTACATACATACATACACTAACACACCTACCTATACCTACCTAACCTTGCTTGCCTACGTACAGTTTATATGTACATATATGCGGGCATACATGTCATGGGGGTTGGTGGTTCGGCTACAAGGTGTACATATCGTCACGCGGTCTCGATCTTTTCGATTCCATCCGCCATTATTCCCGCTTTTTGCGATTATTTCCCCCCCCTCCCATGCGTTGTGTTGAAGTCTCTCTCCCCCTTCGGCCTCTCTCATATGATCGATCAGACACCACCCACATTCTACACTAGACTTACTATGTAGTATTTCGAAGATGCTCTATTTTTGGTGCCAAGAACTGGTCCTTTTTAGTGCCGTGCTTTTTTTCTTTTCTTTTCTTCTCCCGGCTTCCATATATTTCATGCGACTGCCTTAACGAGGCGTGTATGTATTTTTTTTTGTCTTCGAACTGGAGAAGTGCAAAAGTACCATTTCGATTTTTTTTCTTGACTACTTTCTTGGGGTTGCTTTAGGGGCGTCTAAGAGATCCTTAAGTTTCGACTCGCTATTCCCGCTTCTGTATCTATTTGTCATATCTTATCCCATCGGCATATAAATAAGGGGGTGTGTTGTTTTGCGCGGACTGGAATCCAAAGTCAGTATGAATAATCCAAAGATCATGAGTTACTGGAAAAAGGAAGACAGATCGGGTATTCGTTCACTCATTACTAAGGATGTGTGAGCTACCTTTCTCTGATTAACACACTTGGCGTCGGTAGGGCCTTATAGCTTCTCAATATATCATTATTACTATAAGACCAGTGAGACAAGAAGCAAAGCCAATGTGAAGCAAACACGAAAGACATAAACAAACGGTAGAAGCATAGAATTTACTACTATAAAGTCACATTTGTTGCACGCGCAAAACAGCGGCAGCTGTAGCCTGCCAGCAGCTTGCCAGTCAAGTCCGATGTAACTACATCATCCATCATCATCTTTATTCATTCCATCCATCTCGCAAGCGGGACAGGGGCCAAGATATATAACTGTAAGTACAAGAATAAGAGCAAGACGACAGCCTTCAGCAATCGACCCGTCAGGCCGTCGAATCAAAACCATGGATACATGCGATTCTGCGAAAAATGGCGTAGAAACGTAAGGAGGGGGGGGGGAGGGAGGGAGAAAAAAAAGAAAGCAGAATTTCCAGACGCCATGCTTCCTTTCCACTCCGTAGAGAAAACACCTTCTCGCCGGCCAAGCGTCCTCCTCCTATTTTGATATCAAATCTCTTTCCATCCATCCATCCATCCATCCACCGCACAGCCCGCCCGCCTGTCCGTCCGTTCGTCCTTCAATCCGTGAGTATGGTATTTCCTATCCCCTTCCCTTCCCTTACATTTCGCATCATGTCTTCATCTCTTCATCTGTACTCCCCCCACCAATCTCCGATCATATCGGTTTCATACAAGCAGAAAAACAAAAACAAAACATCACACATAAAAACATTCCCATTTCAAAACATGTCCCTTTTCCTTTTCCAGTTTCACGTTTTTTTTTCACGTAAAACCAACCAAACCAATCCAACCCAATCCAGCCTCCTCCCCCCCCTTTGAAAACAGAATTAAAAGGGACCCGGGAAGAGAGAGAGAAAAAAATAAACAAACCCCCATCCTGCTGTTATCTCATCATCTCATCGACGCCGGGCTTCCCCGCTCGCCGGCGACCGCGTGGGCGACGGCGACGACGACAAGCCCGCGGGGCTGCCCTCCCGGCTCTTGCTCTCGATGTCCTCGATCATGGCGCGCACGCGCGTGGTGCTGCGGCGGCTGCGCGGCTGCTGCTGCAGACGCGCCGACGACGAGGACGGGCTCGGCGACCGGCTCTCGGGGGTGGTGGGCGCGCGGGCCGCTGCTGCTGCTCGGGTAGGGGGGGTCAGGACGGGGATCGGCGGGGCCGGGAGGAGGAGGAGGAGGGAGGGGCGCGCGCGCAGGGGCATCATCGCGGCCGCTGTGTTTGCATCCGTGGTGGTGGCTGTGGCTGTGGTTATGGTCGTGGTGAGGCTGAGGGTGGTGGGCGTGCGAGAGGAGGAGGAGGAGGAGGAGGATGGCGGCGGTTGGCGATGGGGTGGAGGTGGCGGGGACGGGGAGGAGGGGGCGACGACGGTGGTGGTGGTTGATGCGGAGGCTGTTGTCGCCGCGCCGCCGTCGTTCTCCCTCTTCCGCCGGGAGCGCTCGTTGTCGAGCTGCAGTTCGCGGCCCAGCGCCTCGATCTCCCGGTCCAGCAGGCTCTGCCGATCGGAGCCCACCTCGGCCTCGGCCCGCGCCCACTCCGCGTCGAGCTCCCGCCGCAGCGCTTCTTTCTCCGGATCCCCTCCTCCTCCTCCACTCTCCTCCTCCTGTTCTTGTTCCTCGTGATCTCTCAGCAGCACGCCGGAGCGCGCGTGCGACGACGGGGTCGACAGCAGAGCCCCCAGGCCTCCCTCCCTCCCCTTCTCTCGATCATCCGCGGCGTCGCTGTCCTCGTAGTCGTCATCATCGTCATCATCATCATCATACCTCTCCGGGTCGACGACCACTGCGCTCTCGCCGCACTCGATCTCGGGCTCGGCGTTAACGACCCGCAGACGCTCCTTAGGCACCGTGAACAGCACCTGCACCAGCCGCTTTTCCACCGCCTTCTCGATGTCCCACTCCTCCGAGTCGTCTCTTTCTCCAAGCCCCGCGCCACCGCCGCCGCCGCCGCCAGTCTGGCTCGGCCCCGCCGCGCCGCCGGCGTCCTTGTCGCGCGGCGCGACTTCCTCCCAGGCTCCGCGGCCGCCCTTGCGCCTCAGCAGGCCGTCCGCGGCGATGCTGCCCAGGCCGCCGAGCCGTGAGTCGAAGTCGCTCGCCTCGCCGACGCCGGCGCCGCCGTCGTAGAACGGGTCGGTGTCCTCCCTGCTGCTGCCGGTGCCGGGGGGGCTAGGGCTCGGCGTCGCGCCGCTGAACACGCGGCGGAGGCTGCCGAACCAGCTGCGGCGCGGCTTGCTCTTGCTCGGGCTGCCGGGGTCCGCGGCGGCGGGGTAGTAGTACTCGTTGTTGTTGTCGTCCTCGTAGTGGTTCCGCTCGCGTTCCTGGATGCGGCCCAGCAGCAGCGCGGGGCCCTCGGCCTGCAGCGCCGTGAAGCTGCTCTTCGCCGTGTTATAGCTGGGTACCGAGCTCGAGCCGCTGCTGCCCCCGCGTTCCTCGGCCGTGGCCGCAGCCCCCGCGCGCAGGTGCTCTCCCTCGGACCCACCCCCGCGCGAGGGCACGAGGTTGCTGCGGTTAGACTCCGAGATGTTGCTCCCCGTGCGTGAGGCGTCGTCTTCGGCGGAGCGGCCGGTTGCGGGGCGATTGTTGGACTGGATCGATGTTCTCCGCGCGGGAGACACCCGTCCGGTCGTAGCGCGGGGCGTAGTAGCCACGAGCCCGCTCAGCAGCGCATCTGCCGCGTCTACGTCCGTCATCCAGTCCTGGACATCGGGGTCTGTGACGCTGCCACGTCGGCCCTTGGGACTAGGGGTGCGCGGGGCGCGGCTCGGTGCCGGGAAAGAGAGGGCTCGTTCGTTTGTGGGTGTAGAAAAGGGGTCCGAGTGATATCCTACGTCGGTGTAGCTATCTCGCATGGGACTAATCGGTTCGCTTGCTATGTCACCGCCGTCCTCATCTGCTTCGTAGATGGGGCCCATGCCCCCGGGGCTCCGTACGCTCGTCGGGGAGGAGTCATATGGACCCGATGGCATGGCTTGATATTGTCCCCTTGCTGCTCGTGGAGCAACAGGCTTCCTTGGTATCTGCTGCATGGGTGGCATATCACCAAACCAGTGTTGTCGACTATTATCCATGCTTACACGCTCAGATTGTAAGCTCCGATAACCAAGCGAGCGCCCGCCGCTCATGTAAGGGCCGTACCAGCCCTGGTCGTCATCATCATCGTGAGGTAAGAATCGAGAATTATCTTGTGCTAAAGCACGAATAGCTGAATCGCGGATTGTGCGCTTACTACGAAGCCGGCGGCGGTAGAGGAAGTACACTACGACGGCCGCAATGATAGCGAAGACACCCAGACCTATGCCCAACCCCAGACCTAGGCGTTTCTTTGTATCCTCGCTGTCACCGTTTGAACCCTCTGCATTTTCAGAGTACGGGTTTGTGTAGTCCTCGGTCCACGTCAATGAAGTTAGGTTGAGAAATGTGGCGGAAGTACTGCCAGTTGACGATGCCCTCTTTGTGTTGCCAGAGGGCGAAATATCGTAGCCCCCGTAAATCATCATGACGTTGCCTGGGAGTAAGGTGGCACCATGACCGTAGATACCCGGCCCCGAAGGCTGGCTGTCAGGGACCGACCACTGCCAGTCGCCGTCGCCGCCGTAGCCTGTTCCTATCTCCAGGATAGCGAGCTGTGGTGACGCAGCTTGGGTCAGGTCACCCACCCAGCCGCCGTAGATAATCAACGCTGTGCCGTTCTCGTTGAGAACCGCAGTATGGCCTGACCGGCTATCAATGTTGACCGTAGCGCTCTTAACTGCTAGCTCGGTGTTGGCGTTGACGGACCCGGCCACCCCAATGTCGGTGATGAAGCCCCAGCTTTCTTCCGGGAGACTCCATATTGCGGCAGTGCTCATGTTGATGAAGGCATTCGCGGTATGACCGCCCAGAAGCACGTAATTAACCTGCTGTGTAACGGTGCCGGAACGATTGGCGATGGACGGGGACAAGGCTGTGAAGGTGAAACCGGCTTCGGGAACCGGCGGCCCCTTGCTGGCGACGGGGTCGACAGCGTAACCACTTGAGTCGGAGTCAGATGGAGCAATTCGGATCATTTGATTTGAATATGTGGCCTTCCATTGTGAAGAGGTGGCGTTGGCACCACTTTCGGGACACATGCCTCCATAGACAAATGTCTTTGCTCTTGACACTTCTGGCTCTAGGGTGGTTGAAAAGCTGAAACTGCCGCCTAGGAAACTAGGACCTATTTGCATCGCGTCACCGTCGGTGGCTATCGTAGCGATTTGTTGTGCCCATGACGAGGAAGCAGCGCCATTGGTGACGGACGGATCGAAGGTCCATATCTCGGGATTAGTTGACAGTGAGCAATCGCCAGTGTAGACGATAAGAGACCCATTATCAGCGAGAGAGGGGACGAAGGCTATGTTAGTACCGTTGAGGAATGGCAGACCAGACGACAAGGTCTGTAGCGACAGCGATGACGCGCTGAGGCTGCTTGAGACATTAAGGGCCAAGAGATCAACTGAATCATCCCTTGGTGAGAAGATATAGGCAATGTCGGTTGTGGCGTTGTCCTGTGACTGCCCAGTCTTCTGGGCAGGGAGGAAGATACTAGTTGGAATGTAAGGTAATGATTGCGCCGCGGCAATGGTCGAAAACAGGAGCACATGAAGAATACGAGCAGTGACCATGGTCGTGGAGGAGCGGGCAGATGCCGTCGTCCGCACCAGAGGTGGTGGCGGGCCTGACCCGGCCGGCTCGTTGTCGGAGGAAGTCTTCATTGCTCGACCTTAATGTAGCCGTGACATGAGCATCGTCAGTTGCAGCCGAGCTGCACCGGACAGAAAAACAAGATGCAAAAAAAGAGGGAGAGGTGGCCAGGGTCTGAGTTGACAATGTGTTGTTCTCTGTCTACGGTGTTGTCGGAGTATAGTCGATACACCGGGGCTAGACGGAACTGGACGCACAGGGCAAGGGCTTGTCTTTCGTTACTTTTCTCTGGTATGTGCCGGACCAGGTTGGATCAACAAAGAATGATGAGATGCCGAAATTATTTCGTGCCACCGAAGAAAAGAGAGAGAATGAACCCGCAGCGCAATGAGGTGCAATGAGCCGATCAAACGAGAAATTGATCGGAAACAAATCCAAATCCCAATGTCAACGATTCCTGCAAATAATTAACGAGATCAGAAATTCAATCACACGTGCATACGATCTTCCATGTGTCGCAATAATTCATCGCAGGCGGAGTCGCATAAACGGCGCTTACAAGCGAGCGAAGTGCGATGCGACTTTGTTTTTCTTGAATCATTGTGTAAGTGGTGGGTGTGGTTGATGGGGCAACCCCATCAACTGACCCCACGGTCCAGCCCGTACTCTGACAGGGACAAGCCAATAATTCGCGTCCTGCTACCAAATACGGAACATTACCCCTGCAGATATTTGTTATCTACCTATGTAGTGTACATTGATATGTTGGGACCTGTCAGCTCAGACGCAATGACTAAGCTTATAAACGTCAATCGTATCTATACAGACAAGATAAAACATATTCTGTAACGTTTTAGAGTAACATTGAAACAAGTAAATTGACGTACCTCCAGCTATAACTTATTAGCCTAGTGTATGAACCTAACCTAACCTAAAGCTACCTCAAACCACATGTGCTCGGTCACATCAACCATACCTACCTACACTAGGTATGTACCTCAAGTGATAAACGAGAGAGGTCACGGTGGAGGAGTAGACAGGACCAACATGGTTCACTAGTAGAAAGACAATTATGAAGTGAGATGGGGTGATGAATGTAGATAGAATAAACCAGAATTGACAAATGAGAAGATCGACCAGTTTGGCCCTGTCTGTCTGTCTGTAGAAAAGTCGGCAAGGTAGATGAAGCCTCACATTCACTACCCATATCTACCATACACAACAACAGCAACTTGGAACTACACCTGCTACGATACAATAAAGGCATTAATATCAATTCTTTAATCGATAACACCGAATTAAAAACACCAACATTCATCGTAAAACACAAAAGCCGAATCTAACCATACCTATCCAAGATCCTCCTGCCCCTTTCCTCCAATAACGAGAACAGCCGGCTTTCAAACCACCCCCCGTTTTCTAGCCACAGAGACTCTCCTCCTCCTCCTCCTCCTCCTCCTCCTCCTCCTCACTTCGACTGCTACTTCGTCGGGGGAAGGTCCGGCCAGGCTAGTGGGTATTTTTCCTTGCTGATGAGGGGGCCGATCGGTTCCGTCACGACGCCCGACAGCTGGTTGATCCACTGGACGTCTTCGTTGGTGAGGTGGCCGGCCTGGACGAGCGCCTGGAACTTGGGGACGACCTTCTTGGCGGCCTCCTTGGCGATGCGCGCGGCCTTGAAGCCGGAGGAGACGGCGTCCCACTCGCGCGTGAAGCACCACAGTATCGTCGTGTCGTCCGGCTGCTTGACCGCCGTGCCCATCGGGATGCCGAGCTGGTTCACCGTTTGCTGCGCCACGGCCTCCTCGGCCTTCTTCTTCGCCTGCGCCGCCTCCCGCAGCCTCTTGTTGTCCGCCCGGAGGCCGTCGAGCCGCGCCGACATCCTGGCGTTCTGCTGCTGCAGGTCCGCGAACGCCTTCTTGGTCGAGTCCTGCTGCCCCAGCGCCGTGATGTGGTCCTGCAGCTTCTTCCCGTGCTCCTGACACTTCTGCAGCTGCACCTCGAGGTCTTTGCGCGTCCCGTCGGCCTCGTACTTGTTCAGCGACGCGCGCAGCGTCGTGTTCTGCGACTCCAGCAGTTTCTTCGTGGACTCGAGCGTGGCGACCTTGTTGGACACGGCCATGAACTCCTTGTTCAGCTTGACGTGCCTATCCTCCATGTCTTGGTGCTTCTTGTCCCATGCGCTAGTCCCGTCGGGCCACGACGGCACCGGCATCGTGACCACCGTCGGCCGATTCTCCAGGTCCCGCGTGTACTCCGTGTTGGGGCGGTCCGCGAACGCGGGGAGCACGAATAGGGGGCCGTGGCCGCTGCCCCTGATCCGGTAGAATCTCGTGTTGAGGTCGACCTTGACGATGCCGCGGTATCTCAGCTCGTCATCGGGACGCACCGCCTTGTCTCCCATAACTTCTTGGGCCCCAAAAATAGCGTCCTCCGAGTCCTGCTGGGCCTCCCGCTTGTCTAGCATCTGGTGTATGAAGCTCGACACGTCTTCCCCGGCGTTGGCCAGGATCCATCGGTCCTGGGGGAATACGATCTCCCTGCCGGAGCGGCCGTCAGGGCCGTGAACGCTCACATGCTGCATGGGCACGATAGCCTCGTCCTGGAGCAGATCGAGGGCGTTGGCATAGGCTATCTCCAGTTCGTGCATGCGGGCCGCCATATGCTGGGTAAAGAGGATCCACTGACCAACCAGCGTCGTCTTGGCCTGCTTCAGGGCCTCCTTCTCATTGCTGGTGTTACCCTCGAGGGGGATGATAGACATGAGTCCGCCCGTCGCAGAATACTCATGGTCCAGTCGCTCCAAGCACTCATTGGCGTGCATCAAGAGGGTCATGTGAGTCTCATAGGGGCGCAAAGGCTGCTTATTCTGCTCGGCTTTCTTGGGATCGGTCATTGTAAGGGGGCAGTGCCACACCGTACCCACGTCATCCCGCTGATGTTCTATCAGGTTGACGAGAGCGTTCAACGGTGACTTGTGTGCCTCATCTTCAGTATGGTAGTGCTGATTCAAGTTGTTCAGCCAATCCCACGCCTGGTGCTTCACGAACGTGGTATCACCCTGGATCTGGCCATTCTCGTTATTTATCTCGGCCCCGACTTGAGAGGGAGCAAGTAGGGAGATCAGGACCGATAGCGATTGAGCGTGTTGTTTTAAGGCAAGCAGCGTTGGCGGCTTTCCGGATGTTGACATGTAACTACAGTTGACGTGTTCGAGCAGATTCCAGGGTAGTCGTGGGTTGTTGAACCCCAAAGGACTGTAGTAAGGAGATGCCCATTGTGTCGCCTTGATGTAACCCTTCATCCCCTCGTACGTCTCCTTGATTTGGATGTCGGTGGGCGCCATGACGACAACGATGAGCTTCGGCGAATCTGGGGGCTAACTTGTCTACTCAATAGTGAAGGCGGTTTTCCACTGTAAATGTCCTGTACAGATCGCGAATGCAGGTGATGAAAAAGGAGAAGAGGACGGGGACGGGCCAAACTAAGTTTCATTGTTGATGAAGCTTCAAAGAGTGAAAGGGGATGCCCATTCCGGGGATAGACACAGTGAGACAATCCATTGCCAGCCAGAGCATGCCAGATTCGGAATTGCAAGTCTTAACAAAGACGTTTTCGTTCAAGAAAAGAACCTTCTCGGCACCCTTTCAGCCCTCTCCCTATGCCGTTTGTAGAGGCACTATCTTGCTGTCACGTAGGTACTCTCCTTCATGGCTTGAGGCTCGATGGAAGCAGGCGAGGAAGATTAGGGGCTAGCTGGACCGAACATATGAGTCGAGATCCAAGAAGTCATATTCTAGGTAACCCAAATTTGCCCAATAATTGTCTTATTAGGACAAGGCCGTTAATCTGCGGTGACGAGACACGAAACAAGCGAGACGGGGCTAGGAGAGAGCAGCGGGTAGTTCATGATTGAAAACCGAAGATACATATTGCACAACTTGGCAATCGCCTAAGTTTAGGTACATATGTTAGAACAATCCAAAAGGCATTTGAAATGGAAACGGATAACGCGCTATACAGATGCGGGATATGGGAAATGGATTGGTGAGCTGAGGCCGCCTGAAATGGCGATCGCAGTGTGTGTAAGTAGGTACATAGGTGCTAGTAGTTCATGTAATTGGCATGTAGGACATGAGCTATCTATTTTGACAAGAACAGCTGTTACCGCCACCGCCACCACCACCACTACCTACTATACGCCACCACAAGCCATAGGTCCGAACGTTGATAACTGCGATATAACGTACGACTGCAGACGCTGAGGCATTAGGTTAGGTTAGGTAGTATTAGGTAGTATATGCATGTGTCTCACGTGCAGAAAGCAAACAGGAAAGAAAGACAAAACCTGGAAATGGAAAATAAAGAGAGATAAGGCATGGGATGGAGATGGTTGTAACGAACGAATCGTGAGCTGCGACATGTGTTGTACAAACCTGATCGCCATGGATTGAGTTACCCGATGGTGGGGGGGTTTCAATATCCGCCTACATAAGATACTGTACTACCTACATGCCCAAGTTAGATAAGCTGGGTTAACTACATGCAAGTACATCGATACATATTGAGGCACGCAAACACCATGGTGGTTCAGCAATTAAGCTGCATCAAATGTACCAGACGTACATACTACTAAACTCAATTGTCATGGTGCCATGTCCTACACGTCATTACATGTGGTTAACCTACACTAGGTTGTTAGATAGGTTAGTACTATGCAATTTACAATACATACCGGCGCCGCAGATTATCACATAGCTTAAGTAAGAATAATCTCGACCAATGGGGAAGAGCGCCTCTTTCAACGACAGTTGTTACATGGATACTAGTAGTGTACTATCATTTGTACGATCTGCTAGGCTCGTGCACTATTGAGCCTGACGGAGACCGGCAGTTCTTCCAGGGTCTCGCCTACAGCTCACAATATAAAATTGGAAAATCGCTTCATTTAGTTGATGTCATAGGGAGTATTGCATAGGATGGATATCCATGTCAGTGTACCTTCTGTAGTGGGGCTATACATGCCTACGCATAGTGTCTATCTTGGTACCTCTTGTGATAGGTTGTACAGACTTACCATAAGAGGTATGTAGTGTATTTTGGGAGCAGGCAGGTTACCTGTGAAAATTCGTATGTACATATATGAAACAAAACAATTAAGATTGCGAAAAGAAGAGTAAAAGTCTAAAACTTGGAAATGCGATATGCGTACATACTTGTAGGGCAGGTACTTACCTACCTTACCTCCCAACATGCCTCCCGCCTGACTTTTTCTGCTTTCCGCATCCAGTCGTTCGTTCGTTCGTTCGTTCGTTCGTTCATTCTTTCAAGGTAACATGAACTATCTATCAACTAACCGCTAGTGTACCCGACCTACCTAACTACTAGCAAGCTAGACGTCAGCTATCCTAGCTCCCCCTTCCATTGTTTTTCTTGTTCATACCAGACACACTCTCTTTCTCGTCTCCCTCTCTACCTACCACATCTCTTTACTCCAGCAACATTTTTTTCTTCCCCTCGATCCTCTCAGACTTAGTGTAGAACTGGTGGTTCTGTCCTCTGTCTGCAGCTGCTTGGGATTTCTTAGGGTCGCTACGCTACCTCTACTCTCTCCAATACAGAGAGTAACGAGCTCTCACTAGCTCCTTTTCGCCTATTGGCACTACCTACTTAAGGTATAATATATTATTCTTTTCTCAAATATCTTCTCAAAAAACACTCCCGGTACAGCTGCGGTTGCTTCCGTTCGTTCTCATTCATCGTCCTTGGAGGTCTGATCTCAAAACTCTCGTGTTCAGAGGGGAGCGACTGCAAGACGACAAGGGCAAGGGGAGACGAGACAGCAATCCGGAGAGGGCTTTGCCGCCAAGGGATCAGATTGAAATCCAGCCAGCCAAGTTTCTGCAGTCTTGGGGTCGATTTGGATCGACTCGACCGGGGTACGTACAAATCACGGTGCATCGTCGTCATCGTCCCCACTCAAAGCGGTAACTCATGTTTCCTTGTGAGAGCTGTAACCTGCTGGAGCTGGCCAAGAACTCAATCGCGCCCAGGGAAGAGCCCGTGACAAGGTGTCAACCCACCATAAAGGGTCTAGACAATCCTGAGGCTCTAGCCTGGTGCTATTGATTTCATATTGGGGCCTCCAACATCTTCAGCCAACTTAAGCTTTTGTGGAGGGGATCTCCAGACCCATCGTCAACTGACATTCTCCTAGGCTTGATAGTTGCTCCGTATAACCATTCAGTCGGGACGGCATCGTGACTGTGGCTGTTGTTTTTGTTGTCGACCGATTACTGTCGATTCGCGTGGCCACATTCTCCCCCCTTTTTGGAAAACCACAACCGCCGCCACACGCGTCCTATAAACTCCGAATTCTTGGATGATCCTCTGTCATCGCTTGGTCGAATCTTACTTGGCGACACCATGAGCGAGCAAGGGTCAGCGCAGGGCGCTGCGCCAACTTCGGCTTCGTGTACGCTACCTCAACTCCTGTTCTAGTGCGATACGAATTTGAACTGACGACATATGTCTGAACAGCGCTGTACCTGACTCTAGGGCCGGTTGCTCTAGTTGCGGCTGGATACATAGGAATTTTCCTGGTCCTGCGGAAGAGTCAGCGACGTTACTATGCCCCCAGGACGTATTTGGGAAGCCTGCGTGAAAGGTTGGTCAATACATGCGTTCTATCGGCCATCTTGTTGGTACCTGAGCTGACCATGAACATCTTAGAGAGCGATCGCCAGAACTCCCCAATGGATTATTCAACTGGTTCGGGCCCTTTTGGAGGATGTCGGATACACATCCTCTTCAACACCAGTCCCTCGATGCTTATCTTTTCCTCCGTTTCCTGCGAGTCCTCGTCACCATCTGTTTCGTGGGATGCTGCATTCTGTGGCCTGTCTTGTTCCCTGTAAATGCCACAGGAGGGGGCACTGCACAGCAGGTTGATATTCTCTCGTACTCTAACGTCAACCAAAATACTCAGAAGAACCGCTACTATGCCCATGTATTCATGGCCTGGCTGTTCTATGGCTTCGTCATGTACATGGTCCTGAGAGAATCTATCTATTATATCACCTTGCGGCAGGCTTTCCTTTTATCGCCTTTTTATGCCAACCGCATCTCATCAAGAACTGTTCTTTTCGTTTCCGTCCCTGACCAATATCTTGATGCGGGTAGACTACGTAAGGTGTTTGGCGACGCGGTCAAGAATGTCTGGATCACTGGAGATACCGAGAAGCTTGATGATCTGGTAAAGGAACGCGAAAAGGTTGCTATGAAGCTCGAGAAGGCTGAGGTGAAACTCCTGAAGCTTGCCAATGCCGAGCGCATTAAGGCTATCAAGAAGGGTGGCGCCGACGATAGGGCGGAAGCGCCTGCCGATGCCGAGCCTGGTAGTCTGGCTGCCCGTTGGATTCCTGCTAAGAAGCGACCTACACATAGACTTGGGCCCTTGGGCCTCGTTGGCAAGAAGGTTGACACTATTGAATGGTGCCGAACGGAGCTGGAACGTCTGGTTCCGGCTGTCGACAATGCCCAGAGCGAATATCGTGCTGGGAACTACAAGAAGATCCCGAGCGTGTTTGTCGAATTCTATCGACAGGCCGATGCCGAATCAGCCTACCAAGTGTTGGCGCATCACCAAGCTCTCCAGATGGCCCCCAAGTATATCGGCGTTACCCCTAATGAGGTTGTCTGGAGTAGCTTGAAGGTCTCGTGGTGGCAGAGGGTTGTGCGCAGGTTTGCTGTCATTGGGTTCATCAGTGCCCTCATCATCTTTTGGGCAGTTCCCGTTGCTGTTGTCGGAGCCATTTCGAACATCAGTTACCTTAAATCAATCTTTTTCCTCTCGTGGATTGGTGAGATTCCAGAAGTTATCCTCGGTTTCGTCCAAGGTCTTCTTCCTTCGGTTCTGATGGCGGTTCTCATGTCTTTGGTCCCTATCGTCATGCGGCGTAAGTATTCTTATATTCGTCTTTTGTCGCTTTCACCTGTCTAACATCATCATAGTTTGTGCGAAACTTTCGGGAGAACCATCTCTGTCACGAGTAGAGTTATTTACTCAGAATGCGTACTTTGCTTTCCAGGTCATCCAGGTGTTCCTTGTAGCAACATTGAGCTCTGCTGCATCGGCCGTTGGACGGCAAATCGCTAAGAACCCTACATCAGCTACGACTATTCTGGCAGAAAACCTGCCGAAGGCCTCGAACTTCTACATCTCTTACTTCATTGTCCAAGGTCTTGGTATTGCGTCGAGTCTGCTGTCCCAGGTTGTGGGTTTCATCATTTTCACTTTACTATACAAGTACCTATCGGGTACACCGCGCGCGATGTACAACAAATGGGCCAACCTGAGCGCAATTTCTTGGGGAAGTGTGCTGCCGGTCTATACCAACATTGCGGTGATTAGTAAGTCTTATAGGTCGATTCTCGAGTGTCCTCTTATTGACTAGTATAGGTATTACATATGCCGGTATTGCCCCCTTGATGCTTGGGTTTGCTACCATTGGCCTCTCCTTCTTCTACCTCGCATGGCGTTATAATATTTTCTTCGTGACGGATACTGCGATTGACACCCGAGGTCTCATCTACCCGCGGGCTTTGAAACAGCTCTTTGCTGGTATCTACATTGCAGAACTCTGCATGATTGGGCTTTTCGGTGCATCTACTGCTATCGGACCGCTTGTTCTTATGGTGATATTCCTGATATTCACGGTTTTATTCCACAAGACCATCAATAGCGCCATCGACCCCCTCCTGTACAACCTCCCGAGGACTCTCGAGGCTGAGGAAGAGTACCTGCGCACTGAGAGCGTCGAAGTCAAGAATGGTCATGGTGATGCTCTTGCGGATGGTGAGAAGGGGTCTTCACCTACCACCACCGCATCCGGAAAGAAAGGGGGATTTATATCCAAGTTTTTCAAACCGTGGCAGTACTGCGACTACGCGACAATGCGTAAGCTGGTCCCGAAGGACAACCTTGACTTGAACAGTATGTATACGGATGAAATCGAGCGTAATGCCTACTACCCGCCTTCCGTCGTTAGTGGGACGCCTCTGCTCTGGATCCCAGAGGATCCAATGGGTATCTCAAAGCAGGAGATTCGCGACACCGGAAAGGTGATTCCCATTACCGACGAAGGCTGCACACTCAACGACCAGAACAAACTCGAATGGGACACGGTAGCTGTGCGCCCACCTGTCTGGGAGGAGAAAATCTACTATTAAGCAGCACATGTACGATAGCTGGCTACGACCGCCGGCCTGTGTAGTGGTAGTTGTTATTTGCAGGCTGAATTTTGCCGTTGGGAAGATTTTTTGGTGAGCCCAGATTGGAAGATCTGGTGTTGAGGGGAAAAGACTGTAAAGCTGGTGGTGTTAGGTTTCGATACCCGTTTTTTAAGGAACATTGAAGAGGAAAGGGTGGAGGGAAAATATATTTCCTAGGATAATCATTTAGTCGTTGTTATCATAATGAATGCTCACAATAATGTTTCATCAGTCGTTTATTTATCCATGCCCCTGAAGAGGTAGGTAACTTGGGTACTTGAAATTGTCACGATGGGGGCTAGAGTTTGGAAATGCGTCAAGGCTTTTTTAAGTGTTGAGGTCCCTGCAAAGTTGAGGTACAGTACATACAGTATAAGGTCTGTGTGACAGCTTGTGACTTGCCTGACTGGTTTGATAACAGCCAACGCCAAAGCCAAAGCCAAAGCCGCTCTGTTATTACCTATGTACTAAGTGCTAGGTACCTCCCTAACAGCGCCCACATACCTTGTAGGTACAGACCTATTTAGCATCACATGACGCCTAATTGTGCAATTGGTCAAGTTTGTTTAGGTAGATAGTAGTACCTAGGTAGCAGTGCAAGGCTTCCACACCGCATTGAAACTCAACAGGCTTGGCAGCCACAGCAGCTTACTACGTAGGTAGTACCTAGTACGGTACCTACTGTACCTACCTGGTAGGCTGCTAACCTACTAGGCCACTTGCAGCAGCTTCCCTGTAGGTAGTTTGTGGGCCAATTAGGAGGGAGCAACGCTGCATCTGGTTGTCTGGTGACGTCCCACTTTCCGCCCTCGCCTCCCCCATATCTTTGTAGACGGCTTCATTCCTTCACTCGCTTCTACTACTACACTATCTATATCTTAGTGCCTGTGCAATCACGACATTTCCCCCATCAACCCCCCTCTCGCCAGGCCTCTCTCTATCTCTTCTTTTCCCGACTCATCGACCATCGACGTCCTTTCTCCCTTCTCTGCTTTATTTAACTGAATTGTCTTTTTTGTTGTCGTTGTTGTTTTTGTTGCTGTCTTGCCTCCCTCCTGCTTCCGCGAAGCCAACCAACCAAACCATGAGGTTCTCGACTGCTTGCGTGGGCGCCTTGTCCGCTGGCCTCGTCTCGGCCGGTGGCTGGTTCAGCAGCTCCCAGGACGTTATCGCCAACGATGCACAGAAGGTCCCCGGCGACTCGCCCCTCGTGTTCTGCGATAGCGACCACAGCAAGGACATCGTCACCATCGAGAGTGTCGACCTGACGCCAAACCCCCCTGAGGCGTACGTTTTTCTTTCCCCCTTCTTGTCATCATCATCATCGTCGCCGTCGCCCTTGGCAGCAGCCCCTCACGAGAGGGAATTGGGGTTTACTACACACTCCGAAGCAGTGTCTTTTTTTTGCCCGTCTACTCGAGCCCGAGCTAACGTTGTATTCTTCTGCACAACAGTGGCAGCGAACTGGTCATTAAAGCAACCGGAACCGTGTACGAGCCCGTCGTCGACGGCGCCTACGTGAACCTGGTGGTTCGCTACGGCCTCATCCGCCTGATCAGCACCAGGGCCGACCTGTGCGAGCAGATCGGGAACGTCGACCTGGAGTGTCCTATTGAGAAGGGTGTCCTGGCGGTTACCAAGTCGGTGGAGATCCCGAAGGAGGTCCCGCCTGTACGTCCTTGAAAATCATATATATCAACTCAAGTTGACTGTGGAGATGGAAGTTCTGACTTTTTTTTACTAGGGAAAATACACTGTCCACGCAGAGGTCGTCAACGCCGATGGCAAGCCCATCACCTGCCTCGATGCGGAAGTTACTTTCGGCGGCAAGAGAAGCGAGCTTGATATCGACCTGTAGGCGCCACCTACCTACCTACTATGATCGAAAGTGAGGGGATTGTCGAGGCTTGCGGTCTCTCTATGGACTTGGACGTAAATCATGGGCTTCTATGATGCCGACGTTGATGAATGCACGGCACTCACTCGACGGACGCCAGTGTCTCTTCCTTTCCTCTTACGCCTGTATTTTTATTATTTCAAGGGCGGGCGTATCATTTCGTGATTTCGTAGCTTGACTTGTGTGTTTTTGACAAGGGCCTAATGGTGAATAAGGAAATGGGGATAAACGAGGTATTGAATCAGAACAAGAACAATAGCAACATCCTCGCCTACACAATACATGAACCGTTAGAAGGCAGACCGATATCCCTCTCTCCGTGATGTCATCAATTGTTACCAAACAAAACTGTTCCGGTTTCGCATAGTTATTTGAACGTTTCATTCCGCAAAAGGCTTGATGCAATGAATAAATACTCACACTCTCTTATACGACCAACCACACTCTATCATGATGATTCTGCACTTCCATAAAACAGACAATGATATAGACAACTCCTACCCGAACCTAGGCATGTATTCTCCGTTTTCCCCCTTCCTTTTCTTCTACTTTTTCCCCCCTCAACTTACTCGCCGAACAAGCGTCGCACCCGTTTCAGTACGCTGTCCTTCTCGGGGTCGTACGGGTGTTCTTTGCTGGGGATCTCGAGCACGGTGGGGAAAGCGGCCGTGTAGGTGTCAATGCGGTGTCTGATCTTGTCGGCGACCTGGACAAGGGAAGACGTAGGTACGTATACTTGGTTAGCCGAGTCAACAATGTGGATAAGAGGAACTAGGGTTCCCAATGGGCTCTTCTGGGAGGGGAGGGGAAGGGCTAACTGACATGCTGGTTTATCAACACAATGCCTATGTCCTTGCGATGGGTGGTGAAGGAGTCGAAGGCGGCCTCGATGGCAGACGCGTCGGTCTTGTTGTCGACGACGAGGAAGTTCTTCTGCGAGTCGGGCGGGTTCGTTACGTGCTAGATTATTTTAACCTCCCCCCTTCTCGTTAACCACATAATGTCCTCTAATTCTTTTCTATATCCCCTCCCATCCCCTCCGCCCTCTTCCTTCCTTCCTTGCTTTTCTTCCGTCCCGTCTCTGTCTCTCTCTTTCTGGTTTTCGGGAGGGGTGGTCTTCCTTAAGGTTGATCGATGATCCAAACCAACCCTCCTCTTTGCGCATGTGGGGGACGAGCAGGAGGAGGATGAAGAGGAGGAGGATGAAGAGGAGGAGGATGTAGGGATTCTATGCTGTTGCTGCTGCTTCTAGAGAGTTCAAAGCTTGACTTACGCCAATTCCCGCCAATAAAAGCCCTGTTACCGAGTCCTGGGGCAGCAGATGATGCGGTTAGCACTCTGACGTATATCCATCTGTATTGGGGGCGACCGGCATTGCACACACCTCGTCCCCGATCACAGCCAGGAATTGCCTGTCCTTGTAGTCTGCCTGGGACGCCATCGCAATTGGATTGTATTCTCTCCTCAGACCGAATGGGAAGGATTGCGGGTGGTGGTGGTGGTGGTAGTAGTAGTAGTATAGCGACAAGAGGAGGTAGGTTGAATATGTATTTGGTGTGTATGTGTATATGTATAAGTGTGTGATGTTATTAGCTAGGTACTTGAAGGTGGGAGGAAGCTCTACGCTATGTACAGTCTCTCACTAACCTAGGTTAGGTATGTAGGTTAGTAAGGTTACCTATGACGACCTTAGACCGCCCTGCAGCCGGCAGCAGCAGCACCTGCCTGCACCTCTTGCAATTGGTTCCCAGATAAGGCATGTACACTACAAACCCCGCTATCTCTGTATACTAACTTATCCATATCCGCCCAATCGGTTAGTGCCAGGTTCTCTATCGTACATGTAGGTACACGTCCTCTCCGCCCCCCTAACGCTTAACATCGGTGCCTGGTAGCTGAGGTTAGGTACCCAATTCACGCAAATTTGGAGCTCCCCTTGTCGCCGCCGCAAAAGCTTTGTCAATAGCAGCGGCCCTAATTTTAGTTTCATTTTTATTTTACACTATTTTTCTTCACACCCGACTCTACTTTTCTGCTTTGACCTCACCAGCCGAACCTACTGCAAAACCCATCACAACCTAACAAAGGGCATTTCGGAGCCCCGGTCACGACGCGCAAACGGCGAACCACCGGAGCAGACCGAAAGAAAAAAGAACAATAAATTAAGATCACATATGTAACAAACGAGCGCATCGCATCGTCATCAGCCCTACCAGGACCAGGACCAGGAAAGGAAGGGAAAGAAACGAACGGACACGAAAACGCAGAAGAGTGTGGGAGGAGAACAAGCTTTTGCGCAACACATCTGTTTAATTTACTATACAAAAGATGCCACCCCGGCTTGTACGTCGGAGACCGCTCATGGAGCGCGTCAAGTCGATGCTCAACCCCATGGACTTCCTACTGTGGTTATCGGAGGAGATCGAGACGCGCGACTGGAACTCCAAGGTCGTCGGCACCCAGCTGGGCCTGGCCATGAACTTCGCTTTTCTGCTCGCGAGGGCCAATAGTAGCAGCTCGAGCGCCGCGGATCCCGTGTTCGATGAGGGCGACTCGTCAGGATGGTTGTCCTTCTTCGTAAGTCACAGTCACTGCGGACATGATAATATATACCAACCTACATATGGGTTTTTTTTTTTTTTTTTTTTTTTGGTTTGTTTTTACAACACAATGGGAAACAGAGTTGCTAATGTGTTTGGGGTTGTAGATCAGCAGTCTCGTCTGGTTCCTGCTCAGCTTCTCCGTAATCAACGCGTTTTATACTATGAATCGATCCCGGCACTACCGACTATTCGAGGCCGATGTTGAGAAGAAGCCGCAAACCCCTTCGGCCCGTCGCGTTCGCGTCCAGTCGTCGCCCGTTTCGTCCTCTCCGCTGCGCCTCCTGGCAGACGCGATGAGCAGCGAGAGCGCTGAGTCCAGGTCGCACCCAGACAAGACTCGGGATGTCTGGGAGGTGTCGATATGGGACCCTCTGCCTATCTCGCTACGCATCTTTTGTCTGTTTAGCCCCGGCCATATTTTAGTGTACATGCTCTTCCTGCCGCTCGCGCCTCTTGATGCGAGACCGAGTGTCACCGTGTTCAACTGCATTGTCCTACAGGTCATTCTCTCGGGCCAACTTATACTATTTCAGTCCCGATTCTCTCAGCAGAACAAAGACACGGCTATTATCCAGAAGGAGGTCATGCACGAATACGACACCAAGTTCGTCCATCCTCGTCTGTACCCAACCGTCAGGGATGCAAGCACGCAATGTTCTCTAGATGATTCTACCACCACCGAGGGATCTGTCCAAGTCGGCACTCCCACTGTTCAGCTTCGACGAGGCTTCGAGACGCGCCCGAATCCAAACTACACCAGGCACATCGACCCCGATCACACTGGCTCCGTACATATGAACAACGCGATGAGTTCCGGACTCTTTACTCCCCCGGCAGCTCAAAGATACTCGGAACCATTTGGCAGCGATATGAGAAGCCGCGCGTTATCGAATAGAAGCCCTAGGAAGAGCGGACCAGGACCGTCGCTTTTTAACCCATCGTCAAACCGAATCGTCTCCGCTTCGACATCTGCCTCGACATCGACCTCGACCAACCAAGGCAACGGAGGCTACCTTGGTGTGTTTAATCATCCTAATTCGCCGTTGAAGAAGGCACCTAGTCTTAATGAACTCCAGTTTAGATCGCCACGCACCAATGGCGAGATGGCCCAGCTCGAGCAGTACCAATCCTACAAGGAGAGGGAACGGGGTGATGGGAGCACCAGCCCGTTGAAGGCTTCGCGGAAAAGCACCGGAACTTCCACCCCGTTAAAAGGCCGGACGGCAAACCCATACATACGGCCTCAGCCTTCGTATGAGAGATATCCCTCCATGTTCCAGTGAGGGGCCTGGCCAACTCAGCCTCGAGTCGGTATTTTTGGCATATGCACGACGCTGGGAGCACGCATCGGGCGGTTAGGGTTTTTGTATTGCATAGTGTAGGGGGAACTACTGCATTTTCATGGCGTTTTATGGCTATGGGTGGGATCTATGGCTGAACTAACTAGCGAAGAGTAGCTAGTAAGGGACAGCTTTAAGTCGAGGGCACGGTTGGGAGGCTTGTTCTCATGACATTATCTAAACTTTACATCTTCTTAGCCCACGCTCCTAAGTTGAGAATAAGGGTCTAAATACCCCCCATTCATTGTTCAACCCGATCCAGCCTGTATTTTACCGATCTCGTTGACTCTATCTTACCTCCCTGGCATGCTCAGGCGCATATGTACTGATGTTTATATTACTTGTTTCTGCTCTTTCCCTGCCTACAACTTCCGCAATCTTTTGTCTTTTGCTCCGTCCGGTCGTACTGTTTCGCTTTTATGAACGGATGGATTACAACTACCTACCTAGGTAACATTGAACTGACCATTCTTACTTTATCTGACTTTCCCATGGTAGACGGTTTCTGTGTTGAATCGTGTTTCACGTTTCTGCTTGCTTAGTGCTGAAGGCCTCCTATATTCGAGTTAGGAATTATACTACCACGGCATCATAGCTTAACTCTTATATTGTATCATCCTTCACACCCCCCGAGACCAAGTCAGGCTTGTCATCTCATCCCTCATCTTGTTAATATCGGAAGCCAGGGTTGTTTCGTTAACACCTAAGGGAAATGAGGAGTCCAGCGAGGGACTCAACTTCCCGCTCTAGGCCGCATCAACGCAAGCGGGCTTCATCGTTCACGGGCTTCATTAGCAAGATCTTTCCGACCAACCGCCCGGAACAAGGAGGCACGCGGCGTCCTGAAGATGCGACCGGCGAGCATGATTCCGCCTACGAAGACCTCGGAATCAACCCCAACGAGTTGACCGACTGGAACTTTGCGAAGGAGCCGCCGCCGCCGAAGCTAGCGGCAGCGGCAGCGGCAGCAATTCCTGATACTCCTACGAGTCACCGCAAGAGGCGGGGATGGACGCCCCGGAAGAAAGCAAGCCCAACCCTTCCCAAGGACATAGGAGAGCCCGGCCGGCCGAAACATCGTACCCAGTCATACTCCGGACTAGGAAACCCCTCCCTTTTGCCCCCGGATCCATTTGTGTCTTCACCTTTCCGAAAATCGGACACATTCACGAGAGCGCAAATCTCGAATCTGCTCAAATTAAAGGAGGAATCACGACGGAGCCGCCGAAACCTGAAGGAGAGCGGGGATTGGCTGGGCGTCCAGGGCGCGGACCCGTACTCGGGGGAGTTCTCGGTCCTGACACCGACGACCACGCTCAGCTCGGATAAGACGTCGTCGTCGACCAAAGACATGCTGGCCGGCCTGAACCAGAAGAAGAGAGAGGCTAGGCTAGCCTATAAAGAGCTCAAACAACTAGAGGAACAGGAGAAGGGTAAGGCTAGGCAAGAGAAGCAGATCTCGAAGCTTGGAAAGATTGAACGCGTAAAGGAGGATCTGAGACAGCAGCAAGACTTCGTCAGATGGAGCCAGCATAAACGCCAGTGGTCTTCGGCAGCGGAACCAACTTTGAGCCCCATTGCCCAGTCTCTAAGCAATCTAGCAAGCAGCAGTAAGTACTTCTATTTTACCGACCTTTTCCTGAAACTAAGCATGTTTTTTTTGCTAGATCCTAGCGACATAATCGGTCAGCCTGGCTCTTCACATATGTCACGGCTTCCAACTGGTGCCGCGATGGCCCCTTTATCTGAAGCGAGCCTACCTAATTCGAAGAACCCGCAACCGCAACCGCAAGATCGCTTTGCGGATCGGTCAACGGATACGATCATCCATAAAAGTTCAGGTCGCCAGAGCGATCACAATATTGCTCCATCACCTCCTGATATTGTCATCCATCCTCCTAGCATATCGTTGGGTAAAGGAGCAAGTCCCAACCGACCAAAGATAGTGAATCCTTTTTTATGGAGACGCCATCGGAGGACGATAGAACCAGAGGGGCTGGCTAGGAGCCTCGACGCGGATCTCGCGTCCCATATACCCAAGCACCCCCCGACGGGCACTCTCGCGGACGTGGAGATCCCAGATTACCACATCTATCTCACATCGCCGGAAACGTCCGGAGAGAGCAGCAGCCAGTCAACTTCATACAGCAACTCTCTTTCGAGCAGCTCCACCCAAACAGCCCCAGAGGCGACAGAAGAGAGCCCAACGGTACTGACAACCAAGACAAGCCTCCCAGAGCAAGGCCAGGCCAAGAAAGACGTCGACAAAGCTACAGTGACCTCATCCCAGTCGAAGTTGAAAGGGAGCATGAAGCCTCTATACACCCCCCAAAAGTTGGTCCGAAGCCACCTTTCGATCGCCCAAGCCAAAGATATACAGAAAAAACAAAAAGAAGTCCTAGGCGAAGACCATCCCCGGAACCATCCCCGGAACCATCCCCACCAAGATCATCTACCAGGGGACACCCAGGAGTCCCGGAAAGAGCCCCTATTAATGAGCACCGAGAGGAAGAAAGTCAAACCCGACGAGGCAGGCGAGATGCTCCAACAAGTGCGCTGTCGCATCGAAACGCCCCCGAGAGAATCTGCATCCACACACATCACCATCACTACTGGATCCGCTCCCGTTCCGCAGATCCAGCGCAGCGGCAAACCATCCCAGCCAAGAGCCCAGACCGACCAGGACGTCAAGGTCATCACAAGCACCATTGGAGATCAAGTGACTCCAGAGTCCTCGAGCGAGCGCACACCTTGCACCAAGTTAGACCCCGTGAGAGGAGAGAATGGAACGACTTCCCGTCCCGGCACGTCACAGAATGGCTTGCCGAGACCCGAGCCGGACCAAGAGATAGCCGAAACAGGTACTACATCAACCCGCCGTGTGACGGCGGACGGAAACATGATGTCGACGATCTCAGCGGCAACGTTACCAAACGTATTTCAGACGCGGAGAGACCCGACAGAGCAAAAGGCACGACAGAACGCCGGCAGCGGCGGCACAAACCCGATGCCGACCTTCAAAATCCGGTTTCAGCGGGTCCAAAGCCACCTTCGGCCGCCGCTGCCGCAGCAGCAGCAGACGCACAACGAGGGAGATCACATAGAGACCATGATCCAGGAGGCTGCGCGCATCGCCATGCAGCGCTCGCAGGCCATGACGACGACAGCGCACCGCACCCCCAGCGGCTGCGCCGTCACAAGGGAGCAGCAGCAAGCCCCGGAGACCGCAGCGCGTCAACCACGCTTTCGCAAGGTCTACATAAACAACAACATCAACAGCAGCAGCGAGGCCGCAGGCACCGCAGGCACAGGCGTTCTTTCGAAGTTCAAGCTCGCCGCGCCGTCCATGATCGCTGGCCTAGGGAGGAGGAAAGCAGCAGCAGCAGTGGTAGAAGGGGGTGAAGAAGAAGAACCGATAAATACAAACCAAGGACAAACACTGGAACCGGAGCCGGAGCAACAGAAGGAAAAAGAAGACGGCGACGACGATGATGATGCTGTTGATGATGCTGTTGACATGGACGCCGTGGCGACGCTGGCGCACGTCGCGGGGACGCTGCTGGGGCTCGCGCTGGGGCTCGCGCGCGTGGTGGCAGGCGGCCGTGTGGCCGGCGTTCGACGGCCGCGGCGAGGTGCGCAGGCGCCGCCGCGCGGGCCGCAGCGAGTGGAGGGACCTCGCCGTGTTCGCCTCGGCCGGGGTGTTCTGCCTCGCGTGCGCGTGGGCCGGCGCCGGGGTCGCGGGGTGGGGGTTGAGGATATGTGGTGTGATCGGGTAGTGTAAGTGTAGTGTAGAGAGTTTTATGGTTGGTTTAGGTGTAAGTCTGTCTGGTCGTTCGTTAGTTAGGAGGCAATCAATAATTAAGATGATATTATGTTTATGAAATTCCTACAAACCTACCTAGGGACTTACCTATATTATTATTGTTATTATTTTTAAAAGCATCATCTACACTAAATAAGATGGAAGAGGCTTAGGTAGGAAAGTTAGAATGAAGTTATAGAGGTATGTATTGTTCCAAATCAACAACACCGGGATCACGAAAGACGGACTTGCAGGTGGACAAGCATGAAATAAAAGCGGTCGCAAAAGAAACCTTGGAAGTTAGCGACATGTCGTGCGACGGGAACGATATTCAAAGCAGCCACTCAGATGTAAAAAAGACGAAAGACGAGTAATCGTTGCGTCATGAACGTCTCTCCCGTACCTAGTACCCCCTTTTCCCCAACTCGTCCAGCTGGATTTTGCCTCCTTAAGTACTTGAGTTTAGGTGCGTTTTGGTATGTATTTAGCGTCACTTACACCGAGAGACGCAAAGGGACTAATCGACTTTAAGGGGGTTAGGCCGATTCAGGCTACCCAACTTCTTTGGCCATTTCAGGTTTTGAACAACCTGACTGGTAATAAATGAATGAAAATCAATGAATCTGTTTCGGAACACGATCGAATCCCGTTGTATCTCCCGCTCCCACACCACAATACTTCACCGCCGGGCCGCATCAATCGCTACCACAGCAAGACCAGCAGCTACTGTAGCAGTGCCTCCCGCCAGAAGAATCACTAACACCATGGACGCCGAGGCGAAGCGGAAGAAGCGGCTCGCCCTCTTCGAAGACTCCATGCAGAGAGTCTACGGCCCCTACGACCCCACCACCACCGACCCCGAGCACTGGCAACCGCCGACGGACCCCGGCGCCGGTGGCCACCGCGGCTGCTACCTCTGGACGGACGCCTTCGGCGTCGTCAACTTCGTCACGCTAGCGCGCGAGAAGGGCCCGGGCCCCTCGCGGGCGCACTACCTGGGGCTGGCCGAGCGGCTCGCCTCGACCGTGCACGAGGTGCTGGGGCGCGAGCGCGACGCCGTCCCCTCCTCCCCGTCCTACCCGGTCCCCGCCCGGCTCCCGGGGGCCACGGACGAGGAGCCGCTCGCCGGCGGGCTGCGCATCGGCAAGGCGGCCGCGTCGGGCCCCGACGGCGACGGCCAGTACCACCACTACCTGACGCTGTGGATGTTCGCGCTGAGCCGGCTGGCGCTGGCGACGGGGCGCGCGCGCTGGAACGCCCTCGCCGCGCAGCTCGCGCGCGCCGCGCTGCCGCGCTTCTTCTTCGCCACCACCCGCCCCTCCTCCTCCTCCCCGGCCGGCGAGTCCCTCGTCTGGAAGATGGCGCCCGACCTGCGCTCCGTGCTCGTCCACAGTAAGGGCCACCTCGACGACCTCGACGGGCTCGTCGTCTGCCGCGTGCTGCAGGCGGTGGCGCGGCGGCTGGGCAGCGACGACGACGCGGAGGCGCTGGAGCCGCTGGTCGCGCGCTACCGCCGCATGGTGGACCGGGAGCCGCCCAGGGCGCCGTCGGGCGACCCGCTGGACCTCGGCATGGGGCTCTGGATCTGCCACCTGGACCGCGACGCGCCGTGGTCGAGGCGGCTGGCGGCGCAGGGCTGCGGCTCGCGCGCGCGCGCTTCCTCGCCGCCTGCGCGGCGCCCCCTGACCGAGGCGAGCCGCCGCCGCCGCCTCGCCTTCCGCGAGTTCGGCGCCTGCCTCGGCATCAAGTGCTACGGCGCCGAGGAGGAGTCCCTCGTCGCCGGCGTCGAGGAGGTGCTCGCCGTGTGGGAGGGCAAGCTGACCGCCGCCGCCGCCGCCGCCGAGGGCGCGTATGGTGATGACGAGGACCTGAGGCCGATCAACCTCGTCATGTACGCTGCCGCGTTGATACCTGGAGGTGAGTTTTTTTTTTTGTTCCCCCCTCCCCCTATTCCTGTAGAGGACGAGTTAATTCGGGCTGACTTGTGATATGATTACAGCCTTCCGTGACGGATACGTACCATTTCCGGAGCCGAAGGTGAATGAGTAAAAAACTTCGCCATGTCATCTGAGAAAGGAAGCTCTACAGGCCGGGGCCTCGTTCCAGGCTGTGGAGAACTTCCAATTTTGAGAGGAAAGGGGACCAATGAAGGATGTTCTAGTGGAGGCTAAGTGGAAAAAGGGGGGGAGGGGTTCATATCCTTTTTTTTTACTACTACTACGTGAGCTGAATACTTCAAAAGTATCGGAATTTGAAAGGAGGGGGAGGGGGAATAATTTACACAAGAATTCATATGTGTGAATTATGCATATTAATCATGTTTTTCTTCTTTTTTAGGTTTAACCGAAAACTATCAGATGCATTATTATGGAAGACAAAAAATAGGACGACATAGATATTCTTCTGATGGACGTGGCACGAAACAGAAAGAAAGAAAAAAACATAATTAAGCACTGCTAGAGATTTCTTTCATTTTTTTCACCGACGCATACTCTGCCAAGAGGTCAGGAGAGATGGCCTAGGTAATTAGCACGGTTGGTATGAGTGGAAGATGTATACCATGGCGATATTCTAAGAGGAAGGGAAGGTGTACAGCTCGATCGCTTCCTGTTACCCCTGAAAATGTACTAGACGTTGCGTTTCCTCTCTGCTCCAACAACTGGCTTTTTTTTGCTCCATCTAAGCTAAGTCCACCCATAGGCGACGAATGCCGCTCGTTCGGCTAGGAAAACGATTAGAATGAGCCCTAGGTACAGTACACTGTAACTTCTATCAGCACCAACCCTTCCCCCTCAAAGGCGCGAAGATAGTTGCTTAATCATGATCCCATGGGAAAAAAGCACATAAGAGGGCTCTGATTAATATAGGGGGAGGAAGGGGTCGTGATTGTCGTTGGGCTGTTATTTATGTATCCACTACCTAGGCACCATACCTCATATCATCTGTTCTCCTGTCCGTCCCCTCTCGGTGATTACCTATTATAGTAACTGATCGAGATTCCCCCCCCTCTCCTATTCGTGCTATGAAAACCAATAGTTGCTTATCGCACTCATCTGCATTGTCGGGCTGCTTCTAACCCGGTGGCTTTGAATGTTCATAGTTTTGTGCAAATGGTACCGTGCTATTAGATATGTCATTATATAGGTAATATCTCGCCAACCCGCAACTATGCTTATGTCTTCTGCAAAGTCCTTGCATAATACTGCTATTCGTGGTTAAATTCTTAAACAGCTACTTTCGTTGAACTGTATGCGATTTATCTTGGTGACGAGCTCTATGGGCTAGATTGCCGTGTTTTATTTTTCATGATTTGTTCCTGTGTCGCTATGGACCTTGCGGGTGTAGTCCTTACATTAAGTCCATCAGTGTCACCCCTAGGTAAATTCCACGACAACTTCAACAGGTGATGAATGTTACTGTAAAACATGTAAACCGTCATGGTACTAATGGACGAGAACTTGGAGATTTGATGTACGGTATTACCGTTGATATGCCTATACTTTGTTGATATATCCACTGGAAGGAATATCTACTAGACAAAGCCCCTCGGAAAATATTTATACTGTGACACTGCGGGCACTACCGTGCGATTTTACCACATAGGACAACGTCTTCTCCGAGAGGCATCCACGTCGGGTTGGCGAGCCGCGCTACGGCGCTCAGCTGACCATCAGGACCGGTCTTTCGGGGGGGAGACACAAACACACTGCCCTGGCCAAGCCAGGTCGGGGCGAGAGTAACGATGACCGAGTCGAGCAGCTCGGAGTTATCGCTCGAGAGGAGCGAGTTTATTACCTCGCCACCCCCCTCGATCATAATGCTACGCAGGCCCTCCCCGCGTACAGCCGCGAGAATCGCCCGCCAATCGAAGCGTCGACGACCCGTCTCTGCGCCGGACTCGCTCGAGAGCCGGCTCAGCGAGATGAATTTCCCGCCGAGTTCGGCCAGCAGTGCCTGCTTCGCGGCTGGGGGCTCTGGCACGGCCGTGACGATATACGGCGCGAGCCCCTTGCCTGCGCGGGCCAACCGCATCACTTTGCTCGTAGACGTGAAATCCCAACGTAACGTGGGGTCGATGACTATGGGGCGCGGCTGACGCGCGGTGATGGTGGTCTCGTAAGGTGCGCCGTCGTTTGGGGGCGAAGCCCCTAGGTTCTGGCTCGCTTCTGCTGCTGCTGCTGCTAGACGGCAGTTCAGCCCTGGGTCGTCCGCGATGGCTGTCCCAACACCGACGCAGATGGCGTCATGGCGGCTACGCAGGTAATGGGTCATGGCTTTGGAGCCGGGGCCGGACAGAGCTGTCCTAATACCTGGGCCCAGGGATAGGGCGGAATCGAGGGACGTAGCGAAGGTTAACGTGACAAACGGCAATGAGGATGACTCTCCGACCGCTTCATTGTTAGTTAGACTAATTGATAGAGGTGGTAGATGAGGTTCAAGACGTCGCGCCTCGTCCAAGGGGAATGTTAATGGGGTCTCTGCCATTTTTGTTCTCTCTTAAGACTACCCAAGTAGATAGATAATACCGACGGGATTCTGGTGTGTAGCTGGGGGCCGCGAACTCTAGGGAGGGTCCTATTTTGACAAGACGAGGCAACCCCCCAGCTCAACTCAGTTCAATATATGTAGGTATGTACCGTTTGGTAAACCTGGCTGGCTGAGTTGCCGGATCTAATGACATTTAGAGAGCGATCTGGCAACCTCAGTTCCGGAGACGTCTGTTAGTGAGAGCTTGCCGATCTAACTCCCCCCTTGGTGGTGATGGGATGTGACAGTGAAAGACTCTTTCCAAAAGGAAAAGAAAAGCAAAAGAGGCCTTCCTAAGCCGGGCTTCTAATACGTTGAGCCCGGGTAGCTGGTCAAGCACATGCAGCTATTCAATTATTGCGTGTTCCGGTTGGTAATGGAGAGAAAGGAAGAGAAAGAATAGGTACTATCTCCAAAGTTACTAGAACTGGAGATTTTGATAGTAACTGTATGTTTTTTAGTGGGCCACGGCTCTCCTATGCCGGGGAATTGCCGGAGCGAACCCGGGGCTGGCGGGCCAGGGGGGGGTTTCCGGGTCACTCAACGGCCCTGACAGGGGCTTAACCCCTGCTGTTAGTCCCCTCCCAATGGCCATCAGTTTGTCTTATCAATGGTAGCATTCCAAGTATACAACAGGTAGGTTAAACAAGGCAAGTAAATGAGTACGAGCACTCTCGTCGTCTTACTCCATGGCTTCACAACCTGTTATCACGTCACGCATGCACTTCATGTTGCTACCATACGAAAAAAGGAGAAATGAGTTTTTTTTTCTCCTGGAGGAAAGAAGAAAAGTTTATGAAAGGGGCGTGCCATGGATCTCCAGATCATACCGTCCGTAAGATCCATACCTACCCGTTAAGGCTGCACAGACTAGGGTTGCTCATAAGGCTGGTTCTTGCTTATGTTTCCGTCTTAGCCTATCAGCCGTGTCATATTGGCGTTTGTTGACTCGTATGGCGAGCTTGGAGGTTCACTTCGAGACTCGGAATAAGTATATAAGTAGGATGGGCTCCTTTGGGTCGAGAATTCTCAGGCCCAAATATATCTGAATGGTCTCATCAGCCGCCTGGTAATGGGATAGTTAGGAATGAGATGACAAGCTGCCTTAAGCTCCCATCTAAGGCCAGATATCGTATCACGCTTGGGGCGAAGTGAACAAGGTATCACTACCTTCTTGCAGATAATCAGCCGCTTCCGGCCAAAGTCACACTGGCTGCTACTAGAAATGGATCCTCCCTGGCTTGTTCTTCTTCTTCTTCTAGGTAAAGATCATAGCAGATAGCCCCTGAGTAGCAACATATCACTTACGATGTGATGCGAGCCCTCCTAGTATTAACATGGATCTAAGCTCCTTCCTAGCTGGACGTGCTTGTCAACGATCCTTTTTTTTCGCAAAGTATTTCCTCCAGCAGGAAGCTTCATTAACTGGGAGGACACCCCCTTCTTAGCTTCGGTCAGGCGTCGGCAGCACCGGTACTGATGCATGTTCAGATCTAATGTCGTTCTATTCCCGCCAATACCCCTCTGGCCATGCGTTATGGTTACAGTTTATAAAATGGGTAGGTATGTAATTGCCAATCACGGCAATATGTGCGCCACCCTGTCGAAGCGTTGCCGGCGGCAACTCTGAAGAGGTTGCACACTCGACCGGATATATGGAACTACTAAGGTAGCTAGTCTGATGGGTGTCTTGGAATGTGTCATATTAAGCCGTTGTTCCTCAAAGAGTGATATAATTCCCGCTATTTCTTAACTACGTTTGTGGGTTGTAACCGGCCGGCTGTAGCGGTGTTCACTGACTTGATGCTTATATTGAGACTCAAGCTCTACCAACACATAAAACTTTATGTCTCGTTATCTAAGTCTTGCTTCGCCCTCAATACATTTCTTTATTCCATGATGGAGCTTCCTACTACTACAGGAGGAGACACTCTACCTCGGAGAGAAGAGTTCTCAAGAGCATGTAGGCAGTCTGCATTCCTGACCAGCGCTTCAGCCGAAGATCCATACAGATATCAAGTTGGCTATGGGAATACTTTCGTATCCGAAGCCTTGTAAGTCTATCGGAGACGTCGGTGAACGAGATAGTCCATGTCTTAACCAGAAACTCTAGATCAGGAACGATACCTTTGGTCCAGAACACACCACAAAAGTGTAAGTATGGTTTATACTCAGAACAGCTAAACGGCACTAGCTTCGTATCTCCGAGGAAGTCGCTTCAACATGTATGGTTCTACCGTATAATGCCCTCGATGGCCACAGGGCGGACTGAGCGAGTGGCCCATACCCAAGAGGTAGGTTGACTCCTTAGCCCAACCTGATAGTCCACGGTATGGTGGCACAGCCGCATACGCTAACAGTGCCATAAAGATCGAGTCAAGCTTTTTACCCAACAATGACAATGTAGAGTTTATCCCCACTGGGCTCTGTTGGCTACCTTTCCCAATACCTTCCGAGGGAACCCCGGTAGACTTTGTCCAAGGCATCAAAACCATAGCCGGTAACGGGGACTCAACCACCAAGGAGGGCCTCGCGATACACATATATACTGCCAATGTTTCCATGAATAATCGGGCCTTCAGCAGTTATGATGGAGACATGCTTATTCTGCCGCAAGAGGGAAGAATCGACATCAAGACGGAAATGGGAAAGTAAGAAATATCGTTAATGATCTCAGCACGTTACCCAGTACTCTGATATCATTGTAGAATGATGGTCCGCCCAGGTGAGCTGGTCGTCATCCAAGCTGGAATCAAATTCCAGGTGAATTTGCCTGATGGTCCCTCAAGAGGATGTGAGATAATCTTTAACATATTGGTGTGTATCGTTGTTGACACTGGTCTAGATATCCAAGAGGTGTTCGGTTCCCACTACGCATTACCTGATATGGGCCCACTGGGAAGTAATGGGATGGCTCTCCCTCGCAACTTCGAATATCCCATTGCTGCTTTCAACGAAGACTTTAGTGAATGGAATAGTGAGTGATGCTCTAAAATCCATGGTCTGGTGTTCGCGATCGATACACATATGGTACTCTAGGGGCTGCATGTGTGTCCCCTTTGGTGCCATCTAGTCGGCAACTACAATTCTTTAATGCTCTGCAGGCCCGAAACACCCCCTTGATCAGATACTAATAACTAATAGTTGTCGTCAAGATTGCGGGAAGGCTATGGACGATAGAGCAAAGCCACACTCCGTTTGATGTAGTCGCATGGCACGGGAAGTAGGCCAGGCCAACCCTTGCCAACATAGCTCTAGGAAAGAATCTGATGTGTATGCAAGCTATATTCCGTACAAATATGCGGCCGAGAAGTTCATCAACACCGCAGTTGTCGACAGGGACCAGAGCGATCCGACATTGTACACGGTGCTTACGGCAAAATCGAAAATACCCGACGTCGCGATCTCGGAGGTGATACTCTTCACCCCGAAGTGGAACGTCAGCACCAACACCTTTCGTCCACCTGTATGGTCTTCCTGATGATGGAGGTGTACCGATTATTATCACACTAACGATTTTACATCTTCATAGTATTACCATCGCAATATGGCAGCCGAGCTGATGGGCATCATATACGGCAAATACAACGGTACGAGCCGTGACCTTCGTCCTGGTGGACTTAGCTACCAGCCGAGTTTCGCAGCACATGGAGGTGAGCACTCGATATGTTACGTTTATCCTGGAAAACCGGGATCTCACCATCCCAGAATCATATGAGGCTTTCCAGAGCGCGAGTAACTGCGAACTCAAGCTAGAAAGGGCTGGAGAAGGGACTCTGGGTAAGCAAGCATTTAAGTAAACACCAGGGGATGATACCTAGGTAGGAGACGCTGACGGCTGGGTGCCTCCCAGCCTTTATGTTCCATATCAGCACCCACGTTGCCCTGACCAAGTACGCCCTCGACCGCAGCGGCGTTGTTCAAGGTACGTTTCTCCAGCTCATGGGATCTTATTATTCCAGGTGACCAGTACACTTATAAGTGCGACTCGCTCAGGACTTGCTCCGGGCCTCGGCACATCGTTCAAGCCACAGTTTTTCGACCACGCGGACGAGATCAGGGACGATCTGAGAAAAGCTGATCAGCTACCGGCGACGTTGTAGTGACTGGAGCAAAGTTTGAGGAGATGGATGAACAGAATGTTTTATACATAGGGAGGCGCAGCAGCAGGGGTAAAAAAAAAGGGGGTGGGGGGAGCCCTTTATCTTTTATAACGGCGTTGCTATGAGCGCGGGTATGTGACGCTGATTCGTTTTTATGTATAATCCTTGGATTAAGTGTATTGTAGTTTGCCTTCTTTTAAGATGGAGAAAATACGATCATAAGTCAGTCTCTCAGCGAAGGTTCAGTCGTCAGCAAATTGCCCCCCACTGTAGTAACACCTATATAGTACATAGGAGACCCGCTTTTCTGGAGAATGTCAGGTACTATTTTAGGGAGGTGCAACAGGGACAATTCCTCTGGGATTCTGCGACGCAAGATGCTGTTTGGGTGGTTCTTCTTTCGGTGTTGAGTTGAGTACCTACCTACTATCTAGGTATGTAAGTATACATACGGATTGCAGTGTTAGGTACCTTGGCCAGGCACCGTCAGCCCGTGTCTACCTAGTAGTACCTACTACGCAAGGTCTTGCCCGTCCCCCACTCGACGCCGCACCAGGGGATTGTTTGACACTTGCAGGATACGGAACGACCCGGACTGTCGGAGACGCTTGGGGCCCCATTCCGATATACAGTAGATGCGCCTGTCGGGTCCATCTACCAGTAGGTCAGCAAGCTAAGCCTTTAAGTGAATAATTAACTGCATTTACCTATGTATCTCCACTCTGGCAAACTCGGTGTGGTTAATGGCATGCTCTCACGGGGTTTTGAATTGATCTCAAGTCTAATCACTTGGCTCAGTCCTTTTCTTGGAATGCCTTTCTTTGCCTTGGTAGATGCGGTTATAGATATTTTTTATAAGCCTGGGCATGGGAGGACACGTAGTTATATCTTACACCTGCTTACTAAAATTGAAGTACCTGATATCAATTGTACACTACAATTAATTCAAGGCTTAATGTATTGATCAGATAGGTTGGGTTCTTGATGTTCACTTGTTGGTCATCCCCACATGAGCTACCTAAGGTTAATGCATGTGTGTAAGTGTCTGGTGTATTAGAAAGCAGTAAAAGTGCCGTATTAGGTATGTACATTGATATGAAATTAGTTTTGAACTTGCAAGGCACGCCACCCTGAAAAACTAGGCAGCACCATTCGCTATGTAACATTGTAAGAGAAGAGTTAAGTGGAAGCTAGGAATAACCAGGAATTGCGTCAGCCCCGTCTGTTCCTGACCTAGGTGGGTGGGATAGAGGGGATTAAATGGAGATGGAACTTCCCATAGACACTTTGGGAATTGCTTATCCGATGGAGATAACATCTTAAATCCGGGTGGTGAGGTCTTCTAAGACTGCCGATTTGATAGACTGATGAAAAGGTGACTCATGGTCTGTTCTAGTCGATGCATCCTTGATATAATACCCAACCCCAGCCCAGTTGATGGCGCTCAGCTTTTATCTATCTAAAGTTTATATGTGCACCTGTCTTGGCTATGGAAACGTCAAGGTGGGGCTAAGACTTGAGCTCAATGTCTTAAACTACCTAAGCTAACATTTTAATGTTTTAAGAATGGCTCTTATGTCCAACCACTGACACAACGATAACGGCTTTATTATTTCAATGTTGTATCATCTTTTGAACAGATACCTATGTAAGTAACTGAAGTTTAACAAATCGTGTCGTTGAATTGTGCAGAACGGTTCAAAACATATTTCGATGGAAAGCAGAGACAATGATGAGTTGCTTTTTTAATGATCCGACATTATGATATGTAGTAGGTACCTAGACATACATTAAAAGTGAGAGGTACTTGGCAGACAGCTGCCCCGCAGCATTAGATGCGCTGCTACGCTAGACATGCACATCACGGGCGGAGGTTTGTGAATTGGAGACGGTAGTGACTCATAGGTAGTTACTTAGGTAGGTTACAGAACTTAGCCTCAATCAAGTCACCGCGGCTGACCGCGACCAGGAAGAGAGGTGGTACTGTGATAATATAATCAATGTATGTTGTGCAACAATTCAATCGGACTTTAGTTGAACTACCAACATCAAATTGACTTTAAAGTCGTTAAAAGCAGAGAAATCAGCCAACTACATAATGCTAGTAACCGGTATACACTAACCTAGCCTGATTGCAGGTGATTGCTTAAGTTCAAGCCGTTGGGGAATATTACATCAGGGATGGATTCCTACCCGGACTTTATATAGAGTTTGGAATTGAACAAAAATCGTTTATTCCCAGAAAACTCTCACGTGCCTAAACTTTGACATGTATAACATTATGGATATTACAGCATTAAGTTAAGTGCACACATACCTGGTAAGTTAAGACGTACCTACTAGGTAGGTAGCTGCTAGGTATTAGTGGTGGCGTAAGTGCAGGTGCCTGCGTCCATATACACCGTCCAGTTACACAGCTAAAGGCAGCTGATCAACACCTAAATCTACTAAAAGGAAATGCACCCGGCGGCGGGGGTCACCAGGCTTAGCGTAATGGGGCACAAATACCCCACTATCTATACCTTACCTAATAAATATTCTTCCCGCTCGACTGCCATCTTCCTCTTTTGTCGCAATTTCTGATTTGCAACTCCACCACTCTGCTTTCCCCCCAAAATTTCCCTTTATTGGGAGCTTCTCTTTTCGCCCTGGAAACGCCAGACCTTCACCCAGGTTCCAATTCCCCGACGCTCAACCTTGCAAGTGCTTATATATGTCGGCATTGTTCATTCCGAGGTCCGACTTCTAGAATCGCAAGTGTTAGGTTAGTAGTTGCTGGTTCTACCTAGCTGAACTGAGACCTGTGGACCGTGACCCTCTCGTCTTTTATCATATACATGTTGTAGTAGCGGTCGGGTCTTGAGGTGTGTAAAAGCCTCTTGTTGTTTCGTGTCCAGGCGCAAGATTTACCTGTCTCTCACCTTGCTTATTGGACTAACAGCTTGGTTCTTAGAATTGCGACAGCTCGAGTCTTACGATCTTCCTCTTACTAAAACCTCAACTCCTACGAGCAACAAGCGGCGCATTCCTAACGCCACCACTCTACCGGTACCCAAAACATTGCGACCAAAGGCTACGTTATTGCTAATATACTCTAACGACTTGCAAATACCGCCTTGCTATCCCTTCGTTATATGTGCACAGGATTTCGCAAGATACGATAATCTCTTCTAAGCGGGTCGTGCGGCCTTGTGGCTTTGTATGCTATTTAGCAACAAAGCATTTACAAGTCTGCCGCATTTTGGGAGACGTAACATCGAGTTGACAGAACATTCGACTCAACACCGAAACTAAACCCGTATGGGCCCACCACAGTCTTCCGAGAGGACCCAGTCGACTTGACCCCGGCTCGAGGAGGAGAGCGCACATCATCGAGTTCGACGCCGTGGTCTGCCTGTCTTGTCTTTATTGGCTGTAACTTGGAAAGACAAGAACGAAGATATAGCAGTGGATTATAATTATACCCTACGTCGTATCTCTTCTAATAGCAACTCTCTGGATTTCCACAGAGAACCCCTTATTGGTCTCCGGCGGACTGGTATAGGCTTCTCTCGTCACTATTTAAGACAGCTGGCCTATCATATCCAAAATGACTCCGACGCCCCCCTCGGTGGCCACCTCCTCGTCAGGACACTCGCCTGAGGAACAGTTCAGGGTAGTCCGACGCAGAAATAGGGTGCCACTTAGCTGTTATCCATGTCGGACTAGAAAGTATGTGAAAGTTATTTCGAGACCGATAAACTATACGCATCACTATACGTTCCAATATCAGTTTTGCACCATTGCTAACTTGTTCTATAGATTGAAATGCAACAGAGGGACACCGAATTGCGAAAACTGTATAAAGAGAGGCGACACACAGTCCTGCGTTTACGCTACCCCGACGAATAGAAGGAAAACACAAAATAGTGCCGGGGCCAATGCTAGTCCCGATGATATGCAAAATCGTATTGATCGTCTGGAAGGCTTGGTTTTAAGCCTGATGCATGGTGGTGCGAATATCGATCCCGCAGTCGTGGCTGCAACCTCTTCAACAAACCCCACAGGCCCGTCACCTTCGGGTGGTGACAGCTCCTCCTCGGCAAAGTATGGAGAGGATGGTGGCGCTATGAGAGATGAGGGCGATGACGAAGACAGCGACATTGACGATGGCTTGGCGACCTCCCTAGGCGTACTCAAAGTCGATACGGATAAAGGCAAGTCCATGTACATTGGGCAGGAACATTGGCACACACTGTTAGCCGACGTCTCCGAAGTGAAGAACTTCTACGCTTCGCACAAAAAGGATCTCGAAAATAGTTATCAACGAGTAATGTCTTCAAAACCCGCAACAGCTCGCGACTCCCCGATATTCTTGCTTTCCGCACCACCGGCAACAGAAGTAGAGCTCAGGGCAGAGTTGCCTGCAAAATCTGCGATAACAACTCTGGTATCAAGATACTTTAATTCTTTAGATACAGCAGCGAGTATAATACACGGGCCGACTTTTCAACAGCAGCTACGGAATCACTGGCAAGACCCGTCCAAGTCAACGGTCATGTGGGTCGGCCTATTATATTCCATGCTGTGCCTCGCAATGCTCAGCTACCACAAAGTAGGGGACGAACCCCCAGAGTGGAAAGGCAGGTCTTTAGAATTAGCAGCCGAGTATCGTCTACGGACAGTACAATGCTTGGTTGTAGCTGATTATACCAAACCGGTGGAGCACACCATAGAAACGATGCTACTCTACCTATTTGGCGAATACTCGTCCCGTTGGGATGCTGATCTCGGACTTTGGCTTATTACATCCATAATCACGAGACTTGCCTTCCGTATGGGCTATCATCGAGATGCCGAGTGGTTCCCGTCTATAACACCATTTCAAGGGGTAAGTTTGACTTTCAAACCAGGAAAAAAAAACTGGCTAGAAGTGACCTAGCTAACGCATTACCAATATAGGAGATGAGGCGGCGAACGTGGGCTCTGTTACGTATGGCGGATATCATGTTTTCATATCAAGTAGGGACCCTTTTCATTCCCGCGAGGCTGACTATAGGCGCGATGACTAATTGTATAAAGGTGTCTCTGCCGACAATGATCTACGAGCACAATACCGATACTAAGCTTCCACATAATATTTTCGACGAGGAATTCGGGCCTAATGTCAAGGTGCTTCCGCCATCTAGACCAATCACGGAACCTACCCCTATCGCGTATATGATTGGCAAGTCGAAACTGTGCAACGAATTTGGCAATATCCTGCAAGCCGTCACGCGGGTGGGCAAGCAAGTCACATATGATGAAATCTTGCACCACGACCGGAGACTTCGCGAAATCATGGATGAATTTCCACCACATCTCAAGATCCAGCCACTCGAAGGGTCACATGATCCTGTGACACTTATTATCGCGAGATTCAACCTTGATCTCCTGTACCAGAAGATCATGTGTATGTTGCATCGCAAACATATGATGAGAGCTCGACAGAATCCACGATATGCCCACTCACGCCGAAGCGCAATCGAGGCTTCCTTGGAAACATTGAGCCATCTCAAAACTGTGTACCGCGAGTGCCAACCCAACGGCAGGCTTCGTAGCATGAAATGGTTTATCCAATCTACGTCGAGAGACACCCTGCTGCCTACAATGTTGGTGCTTCTGGAGCTTCATCATGATAATCTTGCTGTCACATCAGGCAAGCGCCAGGACTCACAGTCGGCGTACTTCTGGACACCCGAACAACGCCGAGAGATGTTCCACTCTATAGAATGCGTTCGAGACATCTGGAAATCGCTATCCCAAGATTCGGTTGAAGCTTACAAGGCGGCTAACATTCTTGAGATTATGATGGATAAGATTAAGAATCCCGATCCAGTTGCGGGTAAAAATGAAGGCCCCACGCCACAGCCCGAATCTATATTCGGGAGTTACAGTTCGGGAGACATGCAGCCCGAACACTCAGCTGCCATGACTCTTGGGATGCTCTCGGGAGGGCTGAGCCCTGATAGCTTCCAGTCTCCTGGTGGAACTACTTACTCAAATCTAGACATTGGCGCGGGAATGGGAACAGGACCGAGCACAGGACTCACACCAGAATTCCAACCTGATAATATTGGTGGTATAAATAATGCCGCGTCACCCTTTTCGATGTTTACAAATCTAGGCAATGTGAATATGTCTGTCGACCAAAACTTTGACTGGGTATGGAATTCCATTTTACCTCCCTCTTGTTCAAGAAATGTCACTGACAATGAACTCTACCTATAGGACGCATTTGACAACTATGCGCAGAATGCAAACTGGGGACCTGATCAGTCTTCTTTCCAGTTCTTTTCTGGGAATCCAGACCAACAGTCTCAGCAAGGATCATCTGCAGAGGGGTCATTCGCCTTCCTCAATAACAGCACGCCTGGCTCGTAGGCTACTGTTGATGCCTAGATTTTGCCTTGGAAGGGCGATTATGAAATGCTATGAATCACGGATAGATTCGGTGTAATACCATGCATCAACACGACTCAGGATATATGGAGCATCTTCGGGTCGGTCTCGACTTTATATAGAATCGGCGCTTTGGCGGAAAACATATATGTATCAAGGCAAGGCCGTGGGGCTAGTAATCAAGGATCACGCTCTTCTCTCAAGACATCTGCTGTTCAAATGACCAAGGCTGTATTGTAGATAAATTTGGCTGGATAATGAAAGGACGAACTAGGTAACTGGCATGGATCTCGCTGCCAGCAGCAGTGGAAAGACGTACAGCTCCCCCCTAGTGGCTCATATCCAGGTTAATTTGTCATATGATCGACAGGACAGGGGTTTTTTTTTGCAACATCGCAGAGCTGAGAATATGCTTGTGCTTGTCCCCACAGAGGACAAAACGGCCGTCGAGCAAGAGCAAAATACTACCCCGGATTTCCCCACAAATGCTATGTAACGCACTTCCTGGAGCCGGCACAGTCAACCAAGTTGGGCAACCTTGAAGTTATATTCGGCCCTTCGGCGGCCTTGACGTTTATACTAAATAGCTCGATGATACCCCGTACGTACATCGCGGGGAATGATGAGGACTCAACGACCAATTATGTCCGTTGAACGATCACGACTCCGCTGTGCCCATCGTGAGTCGGAGATCTAGCCAAGACCGGGGACAGTCTAGATGCTTATATTCTGCTTCGACAAATCTTAGCACGGCTCTTTTGATCAAGTTTTATAAGCCCGGCATCTTGAAAATATGATGCTGGCCCCATTTCAACTGAGGAGACTAGACCGTATTCTATCAGGATGATGGCTTAGATGACTTCACTTATGTCTAGCTTTTTGCAAGATGGAAAGGAGTAAAAACAAGGTCATCTGGCACGAGGCTCGAATTCGCCTAATTTTCGGTCTCTAGTATCAATGGCGTGCCATTTTTGTTCCACACCTGTGATGACAACCTACTCCATATCGTGAAAAAGGCCCGTTCCCAGGTTAAAGGTCATGCTATCGCTATTCCAAGATAATCCAAGTCATCACATACTTAGCACTCCTCCAATCGGAGCCAAGGATTAAGAACTTCGAATCACCGACACTACACGTGTTTACGCAGGGGCCATGAGCCTTCTAATCCTCCTCTCCCCCTTTAATTTGCCTCTAGCATATCCCGTGTAGTATTCTAAACGCGTATAAATAAACTGACGCGCCGCACCGTTATTGCGGCTGAGAAGATCGAGTGATCGACCGCCAAGCTGTGATCGACCAACCGCCTCTTACGACATAGCATATAAAATGCTGTGAGAGTGGTATCGCAATTCAAATACCTAGTCCTTTTCCAACAGCACATCCGTTAGGTTAGGTACCTACCCATTTATTTTACTCTCGCATCACTGCTGCTATACGCAGTGTCAAGGAGTTAAATCAACGTGCTTGTTCCGAATGATGAAGAAGTCCGCGTGGTTGGCTGCCCTATGGGCCACCGCCGCTCAGGCTCTGACGCCGGAGGAGTGGAAAAAGCAGTCCATCTACCAGGTTCTGACCGATCGATTTGCGAAAACCGACGGATCGACGGACGCTTGTAGCAATCTCCGCAACTATTGTGGAGGCACTTACCAAGGTCTCGTCAACAAATTGGACTGTAAGTCAATCATCGCAAAACCTTTATTCACATCGCATTTCTACTTTTATGGACAATACGTTGTTTGATGAAAATTGAAAATGAGACCATGAAACTACTAAATATGAAGATGACGATATCTAACATGTAAATTTTAGATATCCAGGGTATGGGCTTCACGGCTATCTGGATCTCACCTATCGTGAAGAACCTCGAGGAGACGACAGCTTACGGGCAAGTCACTCCTCTATTATATATATTCTATTGTCTCATAAAAAAGAAAATATGCTGACTATTGTCTAAAAGCGATGCATACCATGGATACTGGGCCCAGGATATTTACTCCCTCAACTCACACTTCGGCACGGAGGACGATTTGAAGAACCTATCAACAGCGCTGCATAATCGCGGCATGTATCTGATGCTCGATGTTGTCACGAACCATATGGGCTACGACGGCTGCGGCACATGCGTCCAGTATAACGAGTTCAATCCTTTCAACTCGGCCAGCTACTTTCACCCCTACTGCGTTATCGACTACTCCAACAACACCTCTGTTCAAGTGTGCTGGCAAGGTGACAACACCGTCAGTCTGCCGGACATAAAAACCGAGGATAGTGGCGTTCGCGACACGTTCAACGGCTGGATCACCGATATCGTCTCAACTTACGGTATTGATGGATTGAGAATCGACAGCACCAAGCATGTTGAGAAAGGGTTCTTCCCCGGGTTCCAGAGCGCTGCCGGTGTTCATGTACTTGGTGAGGTATGTGTATAATTACTACTATGATCCCTATAGCTACTAATCAGTTCGATTTCCGGAGTTAACATGGTAGTAGGTTTACGACGGTGACCCGTCAGTTTTCCCCGACTGGCTAAACTACGTGAGCGGACTTCTGAATTATCCAGCGTAAGTTCATATGCACGAATCTGTTATAATTCTGAAGAAGTCGGTTGTTGTGCATTCGCTGACACTCGTACGCAGCTACTACTGGATCACACGAGCTTTCCAGTCGACCTCAGCCACAACTACAGAGCTGCTGAACGGCATCAACACGATGAAGGGCTCGATGGAGACGACAGTGCTAGGAACCTTCCTGGAGAACCACGACCAGGCGCGCTTCGCCTCCCTGACTTCAGACAAGGCGCTTGCTAAGAACGCCATCGCATTGACGATGCTAATGGACGGCACTCCTATCATCTACCAGGGGCAGGAGCAAGGATTCAGCGGAGCCGCAGATCCGGACAACCGCGAGGCGCTGTGGACGTCGGGCTACTCGACGACCGCCGAGCTGTACACGTGGATCGCCAAGGTCAACGCCATACGTCTAGCCGCCGCCGCCACAGGCGCCGGGTACAACGACTACCGCGCCGTGCCGACGACCCCGGACTCGCACACGATCGCCCTACGCAAGGGTTCTGCCGGCGCCCAGGTCGTCAGCGTGCACACGAACATCGGCGCCAGCGGCAGCCAGTACTCGGTCTCGCTCGCATCGAGCTTCACGGGGTTCACGGCGAACCTTGCCCTCACGGAGGTCATGGGGTGCACGACGACAGCGGCGGATGGCTCGGGAAACCTCGCCCTGACCATGGGGACCACGGCCCAGATTTACGTGCCCACCACGCTGCTGTCGGGCACGGGGATCTGTAATGGTGAGTACGGGGTTGGATCATATTGAACGTGGAAAAGAAGATGGAGAAAGAGGAGGAGCAGGAGGCGTGCCGGGTATGTTGCTAACGCAACTTTTTGCGCACACAGGCACGGATACCGGCGGTGGTAGCGGCGGTGACAGCGGTGGTGCTTGCGCCTCGGTGTCTATTACGTTCAACGAGCTTGTTACTACTGCGTATGGCGAGAGCATCAAGGTGTACGTGTGATTCCTTTCTTCTTGTTAGCTCCCTTCTCACTTTGTATAACGCTCTACAAAATCACGTTCGTACCTAATCTAACCCACCGATTCACCACCACCACCTCTTTCTTTTCTCCCCCCCTCTCCCCCCTCCCCTCCCCCCAAAACCCTCAACCACCATAATAAAGAAATCGGAACATTTGCTAACCCCGAATATTCTTCTCTTCTCACAGCGTGGGCAACGTGGCCGAGCTCGGAAGCTGGAACCCGGCCAACGGCGTGGCGCTCAGCGCGTCGTCGTACACGGCGGCGAACCCGCTGTGGAAGGGCACCGTGGCGCTGACCTCGCCCGGCTCGACCCTGTCGTACAAGTACGTCCGCGTGTCGAGCAGCGGCGCCGTCACCTGGGAGGCGGACCCGAACCACGAGCTCGCGCTGTCGGCGTCGACGTGCAGCAGCGGTGCTATCGCCGTGAACGATTCGTGGCAGAGCTAGAGTTGGGGTTCGGGTTAGGGTTGGGAAAGAGAAAGAAGGACTTGGGCGATGGAGGGGATGATGGTGGGTGGGTGCGTATGTATGTACCTACCTATATATGTATATATTTGTGGTATATATGTGAATATGTGTAGACATATGGACGAAAAACATGATAAATACGGAAAGATCAAAAGTGAAGTTTGAAATGAGTGCCTGGTTAGTTGTCTCTTATAGGTGAGAGAACTCGAAAACCTCTGTCTAGAACAAGACAGATAGGTCGCCAAGTAGGATTCTTAATAATCTATCATATATTACTCTAAGAAACTATAGACTTCTACTTACTGGCCCCTGCAATGAGTATGCACAATGTAGGTATATACATCTGATTTCGTGTAGAATTATATCTTGCTCTCGCCCGTGCCACGCCGCTTAGCCAAGTTCCGCTCCCCATCAACCACCATCACGACATGGTGACTGAGCGCCACAATGTCGCCCGTCTGGTCCATGATCACAATCTCGTAGTCCAGCCGCCCGTTCTTGACCTGCTTTGCGTGCAGACGCACGAACAGCCACTCCACCCCCTCGGGCGGCAGCGCCTTCTTGATGTCGAGGTTCAGCACGAGCGTCGGGTACCAATGCCAGGCCTTCCTCTGCCTCTCCCTCACCGCCTTCCCGTCTTCCTGCCGTTGCTGCTTCTCCTTCTCCTTCTCCTTCCCCCCTTCTCCCCCTTCCCCTCCTCCTCCACCACCGCCGGGGAATCCGCCCCCCAGCCCTCTAGCAGCTGCGGCCACGCGTCCGACACGAACCCGACGCTCTCGTTCGTGAACCGCTCCCCGGACGCGAACCGCACCCACTCCTCCACGACGTGGCTGCGCCGCGCCGGCCCCGCCCGCGCCCCCCGCGGCACGAACATGCGCAGCCGCCCCATGGCCCCGCGGAACTCGGCGAACGGCCGGTCCCGCAGCTCGGCCCAGTGCGCGTCCCCCCCGCGCGCCGCCAGCCGCGCGAAGTCCGCGGGCGCCGGCGCCGCCGGCGGCGGATGCAGCGCCCACCCCGTCTCGAGGGACACTCCCCGCCGCCGCTGAGGGACAGGTCCGTCCCGTTGGTCACGTACGCGACGACGAGGTCGTCGCGGCCGCCGCCCCTGCGACAGCGACAGGTGCACGGTGGAGGCCTGGCGGCCGACCTTGACGTCGCGCACGGACACGAGGGCGCGCCCCGCCTGCGTGCGCCGCAGGAACTCGACGTGCGCGATGATGGTGTGCGGCTGGCGCGCCGAGGACAGCGTCGTGGCGAAGTGCAGCGCGGCGACGCGCAGGAGCGCCGAGGTCACGACGCCGCCGTGGGGGACTGGGTGGAGAGGGGGGGGCGGTGGTTAGTAGGTAGGTAGGTAGGGTAGGGTAGGGTAAAAGGGGGCCGGGCGTGGGCTCTCACCTGATCCTATGCACCACTCTGGAGGGAAGTTGACGACTTCGTAGGTGTGCGAGTCTTTGGCTACTATGGCCGTGGCCTCGGCGAATGTAGGCGGCGCCATCTCTGTTTCTCTCTCTCTCTCTCTCTCTTCACCACAAAAGGGATGGCGTTCGTTAAATGAGGTCGCTTTAACTAGCTTCTTAAATAAGGTAAGTTTAGAGGTCAATGACAATGTAAGATGTATGCGGGTAATAATATGTGATAAACTATGTTGATTGGCGGTTGGTTATGACGTGTGTAAGTGAGCGCGGTGTGTGAGAAAGGGGTTGAATGAATGAATGAGACGAGATGAATGAACCTCGGCATCTCGAATTGCATATCCCCTTTCGCAGATGTCCTCATTTATCCATCAACCCCTTTACATGCATCTTAGCAATGTTTACTCCTTTAAAGGGGGCCGGGTGGACATATTCCACCTCCTCTTGGAACTTCGATATAGGATGATTCACCTGAATAAACACGAAAATACCCAAATTACAGTGGTGAAGTACCCCTGGTGTTTACCTACGACAACCATTTTGCAACCCATGCGAATAATAAGTTTTGGAGAACACACCGGTCAAATCCAAAAGTCGTATAAGCACCTACCAACAGGCGTTTGCGGATTGCTACTATTGAATCGTGGTGTATAGGATCACGACTTTGAGTAGGTAAATATCATTATGCCGTTGTCTTTGGGATACGCGTTCTGGCTTCTTTTAGTTAGGCCGTGAGAATTATTTATTCCTCATAATTGACACTTCGCCTGAATCTTTCAACAAAAAAAGGGGGAGAGGGGCGGTGATATCGGGTAAAAACATTGTGCTCAGTAAAATGAATGCTTTTATTCTTCTCCCATCTGCAATCACCACTGCACAACTTGTCTCGCATAAAGGTATATACATAGGCCGAATATGTACGGCTGAGGATTTCTCCTCTACATGACAGTCCTCCAAACGCTCTAGACGTCGACGGTAGAGCCGATGGGGCCGAACCTGATGTTCGACCAGATAACCTGGCTGTGCAAGAGTTAGTCATCGCGGTCACTAGAGGGGGTGAATCTGCTCCAACATACGCGTCGGGGATGTTGGCCTCGACGTCGGCAGGGACGCCAGAGTCCTGGGGGCAGTCGCCACGGTCGCCGCCGGGCTGGCCGGCCTTCTCGGGCGGGTAGCTGGAGTCGAGCCAAAGCATGTTGGCGTAGTGCTGCGCGCTCTAGTTAGCCATCATATATCCCATCGTGCTCGGGGGGGAGTGGGATACGTACGTCGTCCCAGATGGACATGACGAGAACCATGGGCACTTCGACGGCGGCGTTCAACTGGTCGAAGCCACCGACCTCGCTGAAGCGGTCGCGGTCGCCAAGGACCTGGAACTGGGCCGAGCAGTACTCGGGGGTGATGTCGCTCTCAGGGGGGATGCCGTCGAACGTGGAGCCGGGGATCTCGATCTTCTTGCCGTCCTGGACGAAGAATTGCGTGAACTTGTTCTCGGCGAATTGGGTAACGACACTAGATTACGCCGCGTTAGCAGACATGTTCGATCGATTGAGCGGGAACTGTCAGTGTCCTTACGTGAAGACCTTGCTCGTGTCGACGGTCTTGCCCTCACCGTAGAAGTCCGTGTTGCCCATGCGGTACGGGTTGTAGTCGCATCCGTTGGCGTCGCACTTGCCGGCGAATCGGTCTTCAGAGTAGGTACCACCACAACTGTCGGTCTCGCAGACGTGGTACTCGTTGGTGGTGCAAGGGTGGGGAGTGAAGGCGAAAGAGTGAGAGTTGGACTCCCTATGTTGCTAGTTAGCCACTGTCCCGCAATGAATGCATTGTCAACCCTACCAAACATCGATCTCAGCACAGCAGGCTCCATATGGACCAACGCCTGCATTAGCATCGTTGGTCGAAGGCTCCCATCCCTCAACGTTGGCCTGAAGGATGTATTAGTTAGTATTTCCTGCTGCGTATATCAACCAGAGAAAAGGGGGGGCAAGGCGTTCGCATACCTTTCCGCCGACAAACTTCAGGTCGCGAGCACATTGGGCATCACAGTAGCCCGTTCCGTACTTGGCACCGGCCTTGTTGCTCGGGTAGCTCGAGGTACCTCCGTCCTCCTCCATGGCGACGAAGTAGAGAGCAGCGTTGAGACCGCAGTCTACCGTGGACAAGTCAACGTCGAAGGTGAATTCGTTGCCCATGAGCGTGAACATCTGGTACGATGATTCATCGGCCATCAGGTAGAATCGAGAGCCGATGTTGGTGCCGTACTCATGCTTGGTGACGAACTTGAGAGTCAAGGCATCGCCACTGGTGGATGCGCCGTATGTTGTCTGGTAGTCGGCTCCCTCAACCGCACAATTCTCGGCACATTCAGTGGCAGAGGTACACTGCGAAGTCCACTCGTTGCCATCGTAGCAGTTCTCCGTTCCCTCGGTCCCGTGGAGCCAGCGCCAGTTAGAGTCAATGGTCACTTCACCGTTGACATTGGTACAGCTACCACCACTGGTACATTTGCTCCATGTCAACTTGGGGTGGGTCTCAGTCTGCTGGTCACCGACTTGCTGGGCAGACGCGAACCCGAGCAAGGCTGCTGCAAATAAGGGCAACATGATGATATGACTTTCGAAGTAGTATATGGCTTGTCGTGAGAAGGGTGGTATGCCTGAGTTTCTAGACCAGAACATAGACGGAGCTCGACTCATCTTATACTTCTAAGTCCCCTCTCGGGAAATCAATACCGGCCTCCCGGCGTCCATATTGTTCGTCGCGGAACTGCTCGCGACATGAACCTTTTGGGGTACGTTAGGAGTACCTAGGCTTTCTCAATATCAAGGCCGTAATCAACTTGCAACCATATTGGATACCCACTATACTTGCCAAGTCCCGACGGATATTAACTAGAGGTTGAAACGAAGGAAGATCATGCCAGGGGCTATTTCAGTGGTATCGTGTTCTAGATGTACAGGAAACACGCACTAAGTCGGGAGCAGCAGCACTCAACCCGAGCGCAATCATATGAAGAGAGACGGCCAATAGAAAGAGCTCTTTGCGGTGGCGATGGCAGTAGTAGCATTGGTGCCGCGAACCTCTCTGCCAGTCAGCTAAGCTCGGCGTGCTTGGGTACCTGGGGTATGCATGTTCCGGCGTAATATAATCTCGACATTATGCCTATGAGGGTGAAGACCCTAGCAGACCTAAGTTGGCAGTGGGGTAGAGACGAGGGCTCTCGTTGGATGGGTTTGAGGGTTACATAACCAGTTCGGGGTACTGAAGCGTGGCTTCGCGGGCCGTGAAGTCTAGTACGCGGAGACTGAACCGCCGAAGGACTGCCGTCGGCGAGGAAGTGACTTCGGAGTTTACCAGAGATCAACAACGGGTCGCTTAGCTTTGCGACTCTTTGGAGTAACCCAGCGGCGCCAAGCGAGCCGTTGAAGCAGGACGAAATACCGTCCCTTGACCCACTCAAAGATCCGACCCGGAACACGGAAGGGCACCGGTCACGCAAGAGTATATTAGTATGAGACGCTTACTACAAAACCTGAGTTTCAGAGAGCTTGATATCGAACACATCGTAGTGGATGTGGTTCACCAACATATCTTGGGTTAGATCTGGTGTACCTGATAAATAGGCAAGGTGCTCTAGACATGCCATTATTTTCTATACATACCGAATAGCAACTCGACCTGCCGCGCAAGGTTGCGATGCCGAGCCTTGGGGTTACGGCAAATATCAGCTCTACTTTACCCAGAGCCGTACAGGAATGGCCGCCAAGTCTTCTATCCTCCGCGGTGATGGTACCCTGTAATTGAAATCGAGGCGAAGTTGGGCATTTAGCCAGTTAGCATGACTATGCGCCATGAAAAGCGTTCAGGCGTCTTGTAATATGGCCGATCTCATGTGGAAACTTTTAGGTAAGTCGTTTAGAGCGCCAGGAGGCAGCACGAGAATTCACAGAGACTAATATGTAGGCTAACCTAGATATGTTGGTTTATTCCAACTTCCGGGATTGGCCATCATGGGTTTCTGTAACAGGTTGTAGTTACTGTTCTACTGATCTATGAAAGTCGGTTGGGAGATAATCGTATGTCTTCATCGAGTAAGCGACTGATATATGGTTGACTAGTACAAATTCAAGTTTGATGAGCTTCAGCCATGATACGCGGACAACTAAGTTTCTGCTTAACTACCTACCTAGGTAGGCTAAAGCCTTTCAGACTTTGACATACAAATATTTGGCTAGTTGTCCGCATATCTTATGAGACTAAACATGTAGCCTCCGCCATACAAGCTCAACAGGTTAAACCATGTACATAGAAAATTCGTAGCTGAGGGGTTTCCGGGAGGCAGACCTGTTCCTTGGCGGCTGATATTGAGGTACCTGGTAAGGTGGTTGTATCTGTCTATCTCTTTGAACACTTGCATACGACATATTGTGATTTTGGGGGATGGGTGGAAGTATGGTAGCTCGACTGACCTGGGTTCATGTAGGGGGTTTGATTCTCTTGGCCAGTTCGGCCGCGCCCGGAATCAGTCTTCCAGGGCGCTTTCGTCGTCCTCTGTACCGAAGATATCTCCAACGCATTAAGAGAAATATAAATAGGCGCTCTATGTCGTTGTAAAGTGGCAGGAGGGCAAAAATTTCTCGTTACTACGGGTACTAGGATGCTTCCCTTTCTCCGACTCTACTAGAGCAAAAGGTGTCTGATAAGTATTCTGGGTTTGTTGATCGTTTACAACGGTCTTCAGAAAATTTAGGAATAACCATTTCATCATACAGTAGAGGTTCTCCTCAAGCATGAAGCCGATATTCCAAAAGCTCAAAATTCAACTTGAAGATTTACTTAGTCTTTCTTCGTCAAGTTCTAAATAGAAAAAACGTGTGTTTATACAAGAAGCGAATGCTTCATCAAAGTCACCCGCTCAGTTAGTCCTCAGGAAAAGAACGCCAGAATAATAATAATTTAGGTCTCCAAGGGCAACTAAACCTCAGTAATACTCCATATATGGGGCACTGCTTTAAAATGGCTCATCTATATTTCTTACTCGCTATTAAGCCATTTCGCCAAGAGACCTTGCACTCTTGTTGTGCGGGAAATATGTCTGCTTCATCAAGTAACAAAAGGGGGCCCCACCTACTCCTCCTCGTGAGGGAGAAGTTCCTTTCGAGTTCATTTTGCACTTCGTTCGCTGTGGTATCAAGGTCACCTATATTTAACCTTCAGACCAGTTACATACTTTAACACTTTGCTATAAGATATCAGCCTGGGTACTACCACAGGTGATCTGGAATAGGGGCCTCTTGAACTACTTAGCTACCCCCTCTATCATTATTTGTTAGTGACGAAGGAAGAAGAATCAACAAACATTATCTGTATAGGAGGAATGGTAGTGTAAATATCAGCAGATGTTGTTTTCCCAGCCCCAGGTGCTACGTAGATAAATATCCCGTATGCTTAAACAATGTTGACGAGTATATTTCTCTTCATGTCGCTGTAAGGGAAATGTTCAGGAGCTATGCAAGCTGTTTCAGGCCTCATTGGACAACTACCACCGGATATCACGATATTCTGCATGATATAATGGATGCAATTTAGCGAGCGAGATTTGTTCTTGGTAAGTATGGAGACGATTCTCTGCTGTATCCTAGAACTCGTCGAGGATTCTCATCAAGGGACGAGAGCAATTATAATCGCCAAATTTGAGGGTAAATTAGGTTTTTTTTTTTTTTTTTTGATAATGAGCTGCCCTCACAACGAACGATATGGAGGAATTCATCTTATCTTGTTGGGGAAACGACTTGGATGTATAGAACCACGGCATACGTATTCTTACGTTGTAATATATCAGATTTTAACTATTATGTAACATAGACATTTAATACATAGGTACACAACCCCAACTCAAACCCCCTTATGATAAATTAGAGAATTCTCATTTGCTGAGCAAGGCGCGGCATGACTTCTCACCGATTATCGCCGCTTATGGAAACGTTGTGCACTTGATTTGATTTATAGTACCCTACCTCGCGGCTCGAGTTGTTTGGTATGACAGATTCCCTTTCTCTTGATGTCAGTAACTAGCCTTATACTGTATGGCAACCCTCGTATAGGCAGTGTCTGGTTGGTCGTAACTTTCCGATGAATTGTGCTTAGTTAGGTCTGGTACATCAATAGAGCTATTTAGACCCGGCGCCATATACCAGACACTAGAAATGGGTGCCGAGGAGATCCACTCGAAGCTTATATTCTGATTGGCAAAACTAACTGGCATTGATACAAGGGTAAGATATGGCACGAATTTTCCTAGATTTATAACATGACCTTAATATGATAAGCCAGCACCTCCTAAAACTTCCAAGCTCCTATAGGTAGGTACATAAGACAACTACGTGGAGGTAGAGCAGGTCTCTAAGAGCAGGTCTCTAAGAGCAGGCTAGGAGGCAGACCCTGTCTTACATCTAAACTTAGCGTGGTGTAAAAAATGTAGAGTCACGGTGAAAGACCTGCATATACCCCGAACTTTAGGGTGCAGGCTAACTTTTATTCGTTCAATCATATAACACGGATTCGGAGAACAAACCCCACTCACCACTTGTCGATGATTACTTATTGATAACCTTCCCCAGATGGGCAACTAAGGATATGGATTACTGAACAATGATGACCTCGGCCGACTTGTGTATTGTGCTGTCTTACATTGGATATAGTTTAGCTTCCATGTGTCTGTAAATAGCCAAGATATTGGCCGCCTTTTGAACATCGATTATAAAGGCCACCGAAATTCCCATATCAAATACTTAGGTATCCTATGTCTGGTATTATCAAATGTACCTACCTACCTAGTTTCTCAAGTCTCCAAATAATTTCAAGTAGAAGCCCGAGCTGCTCATAGTTGTCGAGGCGATTGAAATGACATTTACCCCTATCTTATCAACACCAAACCTCTCTTGAGAGAATTGCTTTTTTTTTATAAAACCCAAAAAAAAAGAAAAGAAAAGAAAGAAAAAATGTTCCGAGTCACCGAAGCACTTTATCCAAATGCAATCAGGCGTCAGCTATCCAGGACCCGGCCGTTTGCTACCATAGTAAGCGTTGATGGTACATGTCAAGACCTAAGTTACGCCCAACTTGAAAATGTGACGAATAGAGCGGCCTGGTTTCTCGACAGACATCTACCACAAGACGAAAAGGTTTTCTACATGGGACCGAATGACATCCGGTATCTAATATGGGTTCTTGCAGCAATGAAGACGGGCAAGTGCGTAAGTATATATCTGTTTCATGGTTCTCTACTTTCTTGCCCATCCCCTATCTTCCATCGTAGGGTTTAGCACGTGGAGTTTTACCAGTTGTTAAAAGGAGTCGAAATGCTTCACCGACAAGTCATGATGTTATAACATGGTATTGGATTGATTCTATTATTTTCTACGAATCAAATCCAGAGGCATGATAGCGGAAACTAATACGGCACTGCAGGTCTTGTGTCCCTCTCCGAGTAACCCTATTCCCGCGAATACGCATTTGTTTGAAACGGTGGGAGCATCAAAGCTCATGTATGCTCCGGAGGCTGCAAATTCATTGTCACCCCTTATACGGGCCACAAAGGATATTGTCACAGTTTTCGCCACGCCGAATTATGAGGACTTGATGAGCAAGGACCTCGTACAGGTGTACCCGTTCGAAGGTACCTTCGACGAACTCAAGCACACCAACTTCATGGGCCTTCATACCTCGGGGACTTCAGGACATCCCAAGCCCCTATATTGGAACCACATGGCAGCCTCTACTCTTGCGTCATGTTGTGATCCATCTATCCAGGCGAATGGTCAGAACAACCGGAATTTGGCAGTTGAGCTTTTCGTTGGCCAAAATGTCCTCGATCCATTTCCTTTATACCATGTAAGAAGCCATCACCATTTCCATGCCAGGAATTCAATAACTGTAGCTAATACGACTATACCTAGCTCGGTGGCATGGCACCAGCCCTATCCGCCATACATTATGACAATACCGTGATCATACCGGCGCCTGGTACACGACTAACGCCCGAAAATATGACTGCGCTCTTGAAATATGGAAAATGCACATCTTTGTTTTCTCCGCCATCAGTTTTAGAAGCAATGTCCACTTACCCAGCGGGAGTAGAGGCACTATCCAAGTTACAAAAGGTGGCGTATACGGGTGGACCGTTAAATCCAACACGGGGCAAAGAACTGGCTAAGTACGTCCAACACCTGTTTCCCATACTGGCGAGTACAGAGGGTGGGCCGTGCCATCTTGTCAGTTCTGGGGAGAGTTCGCATTGGAATGCGTTCAAATTCATGGACTTTGGTCAACGGATGGAAGAAACCACACCTGGCTTCTACGAGTTGGTATTTCCACGTACAGAACTAATCAACAACGCGTACGCCTTTTTCCAAACATGCCCTGATAAAACAGAGTACCGCACATCGGATTTATTCTGCCCCGTCGAAGGACAAGATGGCTGGTGGACGTTTAGTGGCAGAGTAGATAACTGGGTAATCATGTCGAACGGGCTGAAAATGGACCCGACCGATATAGAAAACACGATAGCTGCTCATCCAGACGTCATGGGAGTATTGGTTGCAGGATCACGACGGTTTCGACTTTGCATGTTACTGGAGATGAAGTCCCCTCCAACTAACCATACAGAACGTGAAAATATGCTAGAACGTCTATGGCCAACAATCGACAAGGCGAACAAGGCAGCCCCAAAATTCGGAAGAGTGCCTCGAGAACTGATCACATTCGCGACGAAGGAGAAACCCTTTATGCGGGCTAGCAAGGGGACGATACAACGACGGCTAACAATCTTGGCGTATGAAAAAGAGATTGAAGAGATGTACAACCAAGCTCAAGAGGGTCTTCTGACGTATGGCCTGCCTCCCCTCAAGTCCACCAACTTACAGGACTTGATCCCCTTCCTTATCGATGTCTACGCAGAGACCCTAGACAAGGACGGGGATGATATAGGTCCTGAAGATGACCTCTTCTCTCTCGGCCTGGATTCCCTCTCTAGCTCGATCTTATCGGCTCGTTTGAAAGCAGGGCTTCGTAATTACGGCGTGGAAAGCGAAAAGCTGGATCTCATTAACAACAAGCTACTATATTCAGCAACCACCATCAGACGCATGGCAGAAGCATTGGCCGCACTGGTGGCCGGAAATGGCAAGTTCGACGAAATCGTATCGTCTACAAGCTACGAAGAGATGGAGAAGTTGGTAGCCAAATTCGAAAACCAGCTTCCTCGCCCGCCCAATAAGGAGCAACGTATACCAGGAGGCTCTGAACAAACCATTATACTCACCGGATCAACCGGATCGCTTGGTTCGTACATGCTAGCCTCTCTGCTCGCCAGGGCCGACATCAAGAAAATCTACTGCCTCAACCGCAGCGAAGACGCAAAAGCGAAACAGGAGAAATCGCTCAGCAGTCGCGGGCTACCAGCCCTACCAGCCCAAGACGGCCGCGTAGTCTTCCTGCAAGCCAAGCTGTCGGAGCCCAACCTCGGGCTCCCCGCGGACCAGCACGCAGCCCTCGCCCGGGAGGCGACGTGCATCATCCACAACGCCTTCCCCGTCAACTTCCTGCTCAGCGTGCAGTCGTTCGAGCCGCAGGTCCAGGCCCTCGTGAACCTCCTCCATCTAGCTGCCGCCGCCGCCGCCGCCGGCGCCCGACGCCCCTCCGTGCTCTTCGTGTCCAGCATCGCCGCGGCGCTCCCGGTCACGGGCAGCAAGGGCACCGGCCCCGCGACGACGACGACGGTCCCGGAAGCGGTCCTGGGCGCGGAGGCCGCGAGGGGCCTGCTGCAGCAGGGCTACGCGCAGGCTAAGCACGTGTGCGAGCGGCTGCTGGAGAAGTACGCCGCCGCCGGGGGGTTCAGCGAGTCGGGAGGAGGAGGGGGGCGACGGCGGCGGCGGTGCTCCGCGTGGGCCAGATCTGCGGGCCGGTGTCGGGGCGCGGCGTGTGGAACGTGCGGGAGTGGGCGCCGTCGCTCGTCGTGAGCTCCAAGTTCCTCGGCGTGGCGCCGGACTCGCTCGGCGGGCTGGAGATCAACTGGATCCCCGTGGACGAGCTGGGCCGCATCGTCGCGGAGCTCGTGGCCGCGACGGGCCGCGACGCCGGCAGGGGCTTCGCCGTGTACAACGTGGTCAATCCGACGGTGACCCCGTGGAGGGAGCTCCTCTCGACGATCAAGAGCGTCGCGCCGGCGACGGTGACCCCGAGGGAGTGGATCGCGACGCTGGAGGCGAGCGATAACGGCACGCACGTCGTGAGCGAGAATCCCGCGCTGAAGCTGGTCGACTTCTATAGGCAGACTATGCTGGGGGAGCCGAGGCCGACGCAGGTTCACATGGAAAACCTTCTAAGTGGAAGCGAGACGGCAAGGGCGCTGTCTCCTATAAAGGGGGAGCACATGGCTCGCTGGATGAAGGCATGGGGGTTATAGAGTAACCTAGTCTGCTACGAGGCTGGGCCGATCGTTCGTTCGTGTAAAAAGTTCATGTCATTACCTTACCTTTAGGTACTTTCGCTACAAAGCCCTGTGTTATACAGTAATGATGAGAAGCGCCAATAAGTCCGTATATCTGAATGTGCATAAACGAGAACGATCTTAGAATCATAGTGATTCCGTAGCACAGGATAAGGGGGAAAGGAAGAAACTTGACACCTGGAGATGGTGGTGAACACGATGTATTCTGGTGCATTCTATTGCGATGGGATCTCGTGCGCTTTTCCAGCAGAAGACCAATCTAGAAGGACGGGATGGACTGCTGACCCGTCTCCTACTCCACAACTCCCATCCAGCCTCCCACCATTCATCCATTCCCCATAGTTTCCTATGAATACTCGGGGATGTTGACTTTTCTTCCACGAGTCCATCGTATCATGTATTCTTAAACATAAAAAAAGGGGTCTCGTGTGCGACAAGAGAGAAAAAAGAGGGAGAGAGAACTAATCATTACAAATAAGACAAAATATTAAAACTCCCAGCACTTCTGTGGCATGGTAGGGTAAAAGAAAGGTTATAAGAACAAAACGAGAACAAAAAAAAAAGGAAGACAGAACAAAGTGCTTGTTAAGCAGAGAGAGCAGAGAAAAAAGAAAAAACAGTAGAAATAGGGGTATCCTCTCAATTTGTTAGTAGTCAAGTAATCCAACACGCTCCCAAACTCAACAACAACGACAACAGAGACACTTTAATTTTCTTCTTCTTCTTCTCGTTTCTTCTCCCCAGTTGATAATCGTTTATCATGAGCCAGCCCTGATGCAAAGTGCGTCAGTGCAGGGCTGGACGGTCTTTGACCCCATGACCACCGGATAGGTAAGGCATCGTAAGCCTACCCAAGGGACGTGGAAGGGTGTCAATCATATTATCTCGATAACAGCTCCTCGCCGTCACCTTTACGTTCATTTTCCTTTTTTTTCTTTTTCGTATAATGTCGTCTCACATCAAGTCGTCCTGAACATCCACAGCCTCCCACTTCTTCGCGGGCAGCTTGCGGACCTTCTTCGTCGGGCTGCCGGTACTGTGTGCATTGCCGTGACCGTGACCGTTGCTGCTATTACCGCTAGTAACCCGTAGCTTTTCCATCCTGTTACCCAGGCCCGCCATATCCGCCTTCATGCTCGGCACGTCGCCGCGCTCCTGCAGGGGCGCGCGGCGCGTGGGCGTGCGGCCGGCGAGCTCGCGCTTGAGCACCGCGTTCTCCCGGCGCAGCCGCTCGTTCTCCTGCTCCAGGTTCTCGATGAGCACGTTTTCCTTGTCCTCGTTCTCGTTCCCGTCGTTCTCGTCGTCGTCGTTATCATCGTCGCTCGGGGCCGTGAGGGTGACGCCCACGCCGCGCGTCAGCACCTCGACCTTGCGGTCCCAGTGCGCCTCGCCCCGCTCCTGCTCGATCGACAGCGTGGCCTTCCACCGGCCCATCTCCAGGGCCAGCCGCTGCTCGAAGTCGGCGTGGCACTCCTCGCGGATCTCCTGCTCGAGCTCTATGGCCCGGTCCTCGAGCGACAGCAGGTGCGCCTCCGCCGCCATGCGGGCCTCGGTCTCGTGGGCCAGCTCCGCGTTGAGCTGCTCGATCATGTCCGCCATACGCGCTATCTCCAGGGCCGCGTTCTCCATCGTGGCACGCTCTGTGTCCGAGAGCGGCGAAAAGGTTCGGCCGCGCATGTTGACGGGTTGGAAGAAGGCCCTCGTGCTGGTAGTGGTATTCGTAGGCGACACGGGACTGCTGCGGCCGGGGTCGGATCGATCGGAGCTTGGTCTCGATTCGGGCCGGGGATATTGAGCACCAGTGTTGCCATTCGCTAGAATGGTAGAGGTGATGGAAGGGACACGAGGCACGGTAACCTCGCGAGCGAGGGCACTATATCGTAGAATCTGTGATGTTGCGTTGAAATCGCCAAGTGGATCGGCGGTGACGATCATGACGGCCTTTTGGGGGGCCCGGCGGTGAGAGGTGGAACTTGCCAGGGAGGCGGAAGGGAAGGAATTCGAGAAGAGAAGCTCGGTTAACTTGCACTGTCGGAATGGCACGAGGTTAGGCTGTTGTTCCAAGTCAGTTAGCGTTGCATACCATACCACAGACGTGTCACGTACCTTGGGAGTGCTGTTCGCGTCGCTCTGCATCTGCAGGCACTGGCCCAGATACATCAAGCTCTCGTTGATCTTACCCGCCTCGGCCAGTGTTGCGCCTTGGGTCTTCGCATCTCGTGCACGCTCGCTACCTGCAAGGTCAACAATGCTCAGGGTGCTCGTGCCCCATGGCCCGCTGGTCCGACCACGCCTCCGCTTCTTGACCTCGACACAGAAAAAGCCATGACTTCGGGATGAAACACTATTGCTGCCGGTCCCGGCCACCCGACGCTCGTGAAGCCCTGCATCCAGAACCATCAAAGCTTCCTTCAGGGAACCACATATAATCTTCCGCAGTCCTGCCACAACCTTCCGATCCGGGGACAGCTCGGTCGACTTGAAAAGCAGAGGGCGGCGACGGGCCTCTTTCGTATTGTGTGATTTCATAGGTGGTGTTAGGAGGTCGAAGATACGGTCGTTGTACACTTCGTACATCGAGATGACGACGGCATATTCGGCGGACGGATCGCAAGACGCTCTGATCGAACTAATATCGGGGACTTGGGGGAAGTTGGTCGGTCGCTGCAACTGACGCCTCGAGCTCGACAGCGGGAAATCGCCCTTTGGTGGAGATTTAGTTACATTCTTTCTCTTCGAGGCGGATGTCAAGGACATGTAATGTTTGTCCGGAGATGTGTTAGCCAGCTTTGGCTTCCTCGACGCCACTGGCGTGCGGTACGGCGATGAAGACTTCTTCATCTGACTTGGAGGTGTGGAAAGCAATGTCACGTGTGCCATCTCATCCTCGCGGTCGACAAGCCGTACACCTTGAGGGCTATCTGGGAAGCAACCGGGTAGTTGAGGGTAGTTATCGGATAGTGAGGGATGAAAGAGATCATTTCGGGGTCGTACAGTCATAGGTGTAGCTGCTCTTGAGCCGGCTCGTGAAGACGTGGAGACGGAGAAGTCAGTATATATCGAGTCGATAAATGCCGACGCGGAGAAAATAGCGGCTTCGGATGCATCTGAGTATCGGATGCTTGTCTCAAGCGAGGGATACGTGTCACAGTCGACGATGTTTTGGTCGATAGATCTGAATATCGCGTCGAGTGAGAGTTGAGTCAAGCCTCGTTGGCTTTTCGATCCAAGAATAGTATGTGACTGAAAACTCCTGTTAGCCAGTGTGCTCATCTACTGCTGAGCCTTATGCAGGCTGGTTAATGTCTAGAACATGCCTTTCCGGAGCCCGTGACCCCAAGAGTGGCCAGCAGACCATCCGTGCCATCGCCGCCGTGGGGTGCCAGGACACCTTCAACTAAGGGCAGAACTTTGGTGCCCTGGAACAAGTCCAATTGCGTTGCATCCTCTTCGAAAACCTGGGTGAATGCAAACTTCTCGATAGCCCGTCTTCGGTCGTTCGGAGGATTTAACGTGATGTGCGTTGGGGCATTGCCCTCTCCGGGTTCCTCGACCAGCAGGAAGCGATCCGCGGTAGAATTCGCCGGCGGCGGAGGTCTCAAGCGCAGGTAGACTTGGAAAAGATTCGCGTGGGACTTCGGCGGAGGATCCATGGTGTGCAATTGTGTAAGTACTACGGGATACAATACCTGTATGCACGTAACTTCACGACTGCTACAATGTGCGGTGAGTTGGGTCGTGGAGTTGATGCAATGCAGGTATTGCGTGCAGCCGAAGTAGTCAACAATTAGGATGCATTTAAGAGTTCCACCACGGTGCGAGGCACTCTGCGTCAGTTCGTCGAGCGGTGTTGGATGAGTCGGTTGTCACTGGGTCATCATTGGACGAGCTTCGGAGCGTGTTTACTTTTGAATCGTGAAGCCGTTGTTGAGGCGGCAACCACCGCCTACGGAGAGTGGAGAACGGGCTCGGAGATGCACAAGCCACATTGTCTCCAATCCATAGCCCCACAAACCCCAACTAGCCCCGCGTTAGACCTCGCAGGGCCACAGGGCGATTGAAATCGTGAGGCTTCGGTGCCCCACAATTCGGCGATCTACCCAGCATCAACTGCCCTGGCTGGCAAGCGGGAAAGGGCTGATCCACTTTCAGATTCTGATCGGTTCCTATGGCGCGCATAAAAATGTCTAACGTCGACGCTAGAGCCAATCACAAGCTAGCCAGATAAACAAGGCCAGCACAGGCCCCTAATTTTTTTTTAACCCTTGCTTACGACCTACCTAGGTACTTACACCGTCAGCTGTATCAATACTGTACTTATAATACCTATCAACTTATGTAGCAGTCATAGATATCTAGGTAGGTAGGAATAGATTCTATATTATGCAGCTATAGCATAGTAATAATCATACCATTATTGGAGGAGGACAGAGTTTACGTACAATACGAGTAAAAAAAAGGGGGGAGGTTATTATCCGGAATCATAAGGAGAAAAAAAATGCAAGATAGATTGGTTAAAAAACCTTGGCCGATTTTGAGGGCAATTGTAACATTGCCCACGTGCCTCCAGTGTGACGGAGACAGCATGTAAAGGGTAGTCTGGATTCAAAGCCCATACAGTCAGATACCCCTTTAACTCAGAACACATATGCAGATGATATGCAACCCCCTTTGCAATTATTTGTTCTCATTGCTTGCGCGCAGCGAACATTATGCCGTCTGACACACAGCAACACGCCCTATCTCCCGAGCAGTTGGAAAGAGGGGAATACGAGTTGATATAATGGGAGTACATAAGTTGAATATGTACGTGTAAAAGGAGAAAGGGGAACGAGAAAAATGGAATGCTGCTGAAAAAGGGGGGTGAGGGAGAGGAGGGGGAGGGGGAGGGGAAAGGGAAAATATGTCGTAATGCGTATTAGGTAATAAGCAAACTGTATAATTAATGTGTTTCCATCAGACGAAGAATCTAAAATCCATTGAAGTCAATATGTAGTGTAGCATTTATTTCCGTCCTTGTGTTCTAATGGTACCAAGTCGACACAGAATGGGGCAAACGGAGTTAACCCAAAGATGTCCAGAGGGGGGAACCTGCCACAAGATGCGCGGATGCGGTGATCATCGTTGGAGATTTCATCCTCACTTGAGGAGTCGATCACGGTGGAGACAGATGATGAAGAAGTGCATTTGCGGGTTAGGCCGTGATGTAGGCTGTAAGCTGTAGGTAGGTAGGTAGGTAGGTAGGTAGGTATTTCGCACATACTATGGGTACAGTACATACTTTAGATCACGGCCCAACGTTAGTATAGTCTGTACGTAAGTGTGTTCATGAAAGGAAATAAATGGGTAAGGAGACAAAATTCTAATCAAATTCTCCCCTCCTCACCTACCCCTCCAGGCCGATATCAGCTCGCCAACCTATTAGGGATGGGTCCTGCGTTGCATGTGCGTATGTACGTGAATAAAAATGGACGAGGGTATGTATTACAAGTTGCAGAAATCAGAATTAGCATCATTTCATTGCCACCCAACGGGATTGACCACCTTACATGTTATGCTATGAACCAACAAGTTCGAGCGAAGAGATGAGAGGAGGAGACGGGGGTTTTGTTCCGTAGGTAGGTAGGTAATGAGTCAACGGAATGAATCACTAGCGTACCGGGACGGCACAGAAATAGAGGTTTGAAGGGTTTCTGTGTTACGATTCTAACATGACCCTAATGTGACGCCGAGAAGTGCGTCAAACGGGGAATAGGGGAAGGGGGGAGAGGAGGTAACCCGAAAAGGGGAGGGGAAAAAGTATGAGGTATGATGTGAGAAAGAAAGAGAGATATACTTAGTAGGTACCTACCTACCTAGTATGTTAGTAAGTAGGTAGTGGTAGGACCTCAAAAAGAGAAAGAGAATAATAACCTGGTAATGGGTTGAGAAAAGAGGAGAGGAGTATCAATATGCATCTAAGGTATTTTTTTTCTTGCAGTAGTGCTAGCATTAACCCAGACCCTGTCAGATGTAATACATATGAGGTATGCACGGTGTTGCAAGTTTATCAAATGTTGACCCAAAGAGATACTTAAGTAGTAATATAGTTAGTCTAAGGTTAGTAGGACTCAGTCTCGTTAGAAATATCTTACGACTAGAAACCCGCCAACAGAACAAGGTAGGTAGACGAATTGTTCCGTAACTACCAATTCGAAACCTGCACCACAGAAAGATTAGGATGGGTTGGTGGTGGTGATGGTAGAAGACTAGTAGTAGTGGTGTTGCGTGTCTGCTCGTTCGTTTCGTTCGTTCGTCGTCGACTAGATTTTTTTTTTCCTTGAGGGAGTTGAAATGCGGCTTCGAACTAACGCTGGCCACGATGAGCCAGCAGTAGCTAAAATACCTAACCCGACCAATTATGGGCGTCGCATCTGTGCGTGTTAGCGGGCTTTGAGTGGGCCAGGGTGGGTAATAGTGGGTTGGAGTGGGTTTCGCGAAGAACAAACTCAAAAGGCGGTGACACATCGCCTAAAAGGGTTTAAGGTTCGTCTCACCTATCACCCAACGAATCAGGGACCTATGGAACTGTAAGGTGACCCCACTAGTACCGAAGGGGGAGAAGGGAAAAAAAAAAGGTAAGGACCTGTTTACGGATTAGAGTGAGATGCAGCAGGAAGGTGCAGTGTGCTCCGGCTCTGGTATATCCACGATGAAATTTTCCCGGGTCCGTCTTTTCCTCCCTCCTTCTCTTCCTCCTACCCTAGCAACCAAACCACCACCCGAATCAAGACAACGAAGTCGCACTATTTCAATACAAAGGAACAATATCCAGAATATAACAATACCACTTCGTCGAGAATCATGCCTTCGGCCGTCGCTGAGCTGTAAACCCCCACTGCGGGACGGTCCCTCTCTGGCACGTCCCGCAGTCCGTCAGTTCACCGAGTAATTCAATTCCCAATTCGACCTCGACGAAGCTATACAGACTTTCATTGTCTTGTGCCCCTTAGGCAAAGGGGCCTTGGAGGTCTGAATATCTAACAGAAATACTGAGCAAATTGCCCGTTCGCAGAGAGGCTTGCTGCTGCTTCGATATCGTAACCACCATTCACCATCACCATTTATTACTACTACTACCATCACCACCATATACACATACACCCTCTTCCATTCTCTGCCCCTCCAGCAGCCATACACATCACCAATCTCTCTCTCCCTCTCTCTCTTCACCTGTATACACGTATCCACGCCGAACATATCTGCGAAGAGTAACTGTAGAACGGCAAACATACAAGAATATTCAAGTCAACGCACAAGAGAAGTTTTTTGCGGGTATACGACAAAGTTTGTTCTGCATTATTTCGATATATCCCCAGTCCGTGCAGTCTCTTCGAGTATCGATCTAGCCTCACCGCTGTTTGTGCTCGTTCCTCCAATCGCCGAGCCTGTTACCTGGACCCTAGTTCCCCCCTGCAGATACACCATTCCCACAGATTACCTGGTAAATAGCCATGTCGAGAAACGTCCGGCAGGTAGTCCCGACTACCCCCGTCAAGGTCAGCAAGCGGCGGGCCTCCGACGCCTCGTCGTCCCTTGACCTCTCCGATGAGGACGGCTATTCCGGCGTCGAAGATATTACCGACTCCGATGATGACGAGGAGGATGTGAATGCGGCCGAGGAGGAGCACATACTCTCCGACGAATTGCACCACGCGATTCGGAGCTCCCCCTCGGCCGCATGACGATGATGATCTGGAAGAGGATGACGATGATGAGGATGACGCTGATGAAGACGACTACGAAGGAGACGATGACGAGGAAGAGGAGGAGGAGGACGACGACGAGAACGGTAGTTGGGCTGGTATTATATCCGATACCGATATTGCCAATCATCATGAGCATGTTCCCGAGCAAGAGGACACAACGGCTGTTCGTCGTGTTCGTTTTGATGTTCCCGACTCTTCAGATGATGATTCAACCGAGACGGATGAGGACCTTGACGGTGGCTTTTTCCCTGACCTCTTCGTTGACAAGAGCACGCTCGATCCTTCATTTCGCCGTGAGATTGAGAGCGACCCCTTCCCAGACGACTCGTCCATTTCAGACGGTGTCTGGGATCCTTATGGTCCGGTCCCTCAATATCACGAGAAACGTATTCAAGACATAGACTCGGATTTTGAAGCTCTTATTACTGCTATAGAAGAGGAAGATAGCACTACGCCACTGGCTACACCTATGACACACCACGATCTATCTACTGCTATCTCAACGCCTGCTGCGTCTCCCAACAACGAAGACGTCTCCTTGGATGGATATCAAAGTAAGTATTAGTGTGTGGGTTTTAAAGAATTTTTTTACTAATCGACCCGCCCAGCCGATGGTGACACCACTGACGAGGAAGATCCTCCCGAACGACTCCCTCGACGTAAGACTCGGGGGGAGACTGTAGAAGGGGACAATTCTTCGGATTCAGATGTTGTCACGCTCATCAGGCCTCGGCGTGGGCAGCCCCGTGTCGGGCGTTTTGACCTTGATAAATCCAGCAAGAAGCCTATTGCCATTCTCAACCCGAGAACGGGGAAGATGATGATATTTACTCACCAGACCATGAAGGGGAAGGGCTTTGATCTCTCTCCAGAGCAATTTAACTTCCAGTTCTTCGACCAGCCACAGACATCCCCCATCCTCAGCAATCCAGGCAACATCATGATGAGCGGCATGATCTCCTCTAGCACGTATGGAGACTTCATGAATACACACGCAGTTGGTCCCGCCGAGGCCTGGTATGCTCAGGGCCCCGATGGGAGTGCGGTAGCTGAATCATCCGACTCGGATTGTCCGGTAGTCGACGAGGAGGAGAATCATTTGAAACTTGAAGACTTTGTCACCCTATGTGACGATTCTTCAGACGACGATGACGACCCTAAGCTATTAGGGGACGATGGTGATGACATATTCCGCACACCTGCACGTCCCACCACTGCATCTAGTGATGTGGCATCGCTGCTCGACCACTTCGAGCACAACGCCAATATTGTCGGTGCTTTCCGAAGAGACCAGGCGAATCATCAGTTGATCAGCCGTAGTAAAGCTACTCGTGATTCGCTTGCGTTTTCTGGCCCTTACTTTGAGGGCACACTTCGCGGTATCAAGGATGGGCGAATCGCTACCACCAATGTTCCCATCTCTCCTCTGCGTAGACAGAAGAAAATACCCGAACTAGCCAGCAGTCCGTTGGCACCCATGTCACAGAAGAGAAAGGCATCGTCGGAACATCACCTAGGCCATAAGAGACAGAGAAGCGTGCCCGACGTAGAGCCACTTAGAATATGAGACTTCTGCACATTCGGCCGCCTACTTTCTGGATCTCTGGCATGTTTTCCACACTACACTCCAAAATACGCCGTTGGACGGTATGAGCCTCACGAAGGCCATCCCTGGCCACGCACAACACTCGCCCTACGCGGTTATTCACTTCCCTTGGTAAAAGATGTATTCCTATTGATTTCACGGTTTCCTTATTAAGGGTATCCATTCTCCATCTTGTTCTACCTATCGATCTCTGGGTAGGGAATATCCAGACTTGTAAGGTGTACTTCTACGAGGATATCGTGAGCAGATACCTAAACTTACACGTTCCCCTGGACTGCTTGCTATGTTTGCAAGCCGGACTGGATAGATGGATCATGGCAAGACGGAATTGGCTCACCCCCTTTAAACCAAAAGTTTCAGGCTCACGTTGATTTTTCTTTCTATATTTATTCGTTTAAGCGTGTATAACCAGTGGCTAGTGCGAGAATACCCAAGAGCCTGAATTCCTTACACTTAGTCGAAGAGACGTGGATGGAACAGGGCGAAATACGGGTCATTTATCGAGACGCATGCATGGAAAAGAGGAATAAGTACATAAAAAGGCGTATCATTAGGTAACCTACTGTACTACTATGCCAACATCCGATTATTTTGTAACTAGCAGACTCTCGCGAAAGCGATGGGTGCATCATTAAGACTAAAGCAAAATAAAATCTAAATCCATTACTACCACTATTTCTAAATACACTTCATTATCTCATGTGTGTTCCTTTTGATGTTGGGATACTCTATTCTTGCTTCTACTTGGCTTAGGTACTACAGCATTGCCTCCATCAAGGTTACCACGGCATGGTTTGATTGTATTGTGAGATAGGTATACACTGTACGTGTGTTAGATGCCTAATAACGTTGATTACCCATATACCTGATATGTATGTTCGTCCTAGAAGAACTTTTATTTCAATGTACACCATAAGCATAATATCCAGGGGATGATGCACTATAACGTTATAACCCCCAGCCCCCCTTGTTTTCGCACGAAATCCCTTAATCGGGTAATAGGACACTCTCTTTAACTTCGAGTAATAAAACGGCCGAGGAACTGAAATAAAAGTTGGGCTTGGCTGTAGTGAGAGTACGGAATTGTCCAGGTCATACGAATGCGGGCGTTTTCGCTCACACACACATACACATGCATGCAGAGACTATATTGATGGACGACGAGGAATATAGGCCCCGGAAAACCCTGGACACGAAGATTAGGGTTCAAGCAATGCAGGAGACTTCACATCTCCAACACGGCAAATAGTAACAAAAAAATGAAAGGGGGGGGGGAGAAAACCCCTCGACTGCGGCATCACCCGAGCAGATTGCAAGCCTTAGTTGGCCATAAGCCGAAAAACAAAGGGTTACAGTACATCGCTCCGCCTGATCGAGGTTAAGATTCATCACTATGAGAATGATGCGAGACCTTTAACCATTTTGGGTCTATGCTTACCTTGTACTATTGTCAGACGAACCCCTGGAGGTTTGTCCTAACTAGGCAGTGGGATGGAGTATAGCCGCTGACGCGGTCCCGTTGGAAAAAGAGGACTCTTATTGAAAGACTATCAAACCATTTGGTAGGTAGACATGTAGGTAAGCACATAGGGAAGGGGAAAATCAAGTTTGGGTTTTGTCTTTCCAGTGTATAATGCAAGGGAGTTTTTATAGATACCTACAAATAAACAGTGTTGAGTAACATGCGATCTTCCTGTTGCGTGAACAAAAAAAGGTCTCAGGTCGTTTATACAATAATAGCATTGCAATGGTTGAGAATCCACAGCGTATACTACCCCCCGGCTCACTCGATCCAAATCTCGGGGACGAGGGGGAGGAGAGGATCCCATTTCGTGCCCACCACACCTGGACCACCCCTGGCGGTTTTTGAGCAGGTCAGAGTAGCATCGGCGCCCAGGGGAGGATATAATCTGCCTTGACAACCCTCGCACGCGCGCATGCAGGCGACTTTCACAGCGCGCAGGGGTTGGCTAGGATTGGTAATATAAATCCAATCCTACCACTTCGTCGCGGGTAAGGCTGGCAGACCTCACCTTACATTACCATCTGTGTATGTTTCCCCGTTGCACAAACCCGAGGAAAACCGGATTGCGGCCCCGGTGTACGAAGGGCGTTTTTTTTTACCTAGTCAGCTCGTCGATTATAAACGACGACCAGCTGGATAAGAATAAATATGATGGCATCGCCGACGGCAAAGGAACCCATCGACACGGAGGAGGCAAGGGATATCGATGGATGGCACGACACAGCAGGGGCGCGCCAGGCGTGGGTGGCCGAGAAAGAGACCGGATTCTGGGAGGCTATCAAGACGAATAGACGCGCCGTCTTCTGGTCAGCCATGATATCCATGTCTCTTATCATGGAAGTGCGTTCCTGCATTCTTTCTTCTTCTACTCTCCATAGAACCTACTAACTAACGCACGGGGTGGTGAGCATACAGGGCTACGATACCGCGCTGGTGACGTCCTTCTTCGCCTATCCGACGTTCCAACGCAAGTATGGCGAGTACTTCCCCTCGATCCAGCAGTACCAGCTCACGGGGGCGTGGCAAGCGGGGCTCTCGGACGCGCAGGTGGTCGGGCTGATCATCGGCGGACTCATCAACGGCTGGTCATCGAGCCGCTTCGGATACAAGCCGACGATGCTGGCGGCGCTGCTCGTCCTCAACGCCACGCTCTTCACGACCTTCTTCGCGCCCTCGGCGGGCGTGCTGCTAGCGGGGCAGCTGCTCAACGGGATCCCGTGGGGGTGTTCGCCACGGTGGGGCCCGCCTACGCCTCCGAGGTGCTGCCCCTGGCGCTGCGCGGCTACCTCACCGTCTTCTGCAACCTGTGCTGGGCGACGGGGCAGCTCATCGCCAACGGCGTGCTGCAGGGGCTCGTGACCAACCCCACCGAGTGGTCCTACCGCATCCCGTTCGGGCTGCAGTGGATCTGGCCCCTGCCGCTCTCGGCCATCCTGCTCTTCGCCCCCGAGTCGCCCTGGTTCCTCGTGCACCGCGGGCGCCACGCCGACGCCGCGGCCGCGCTCCGCCGGCTCGCCGACAAGTCCGACGGCGAGGCCCGCGCCACGCTCGCGCAGATGCGCTGCACCGTCGCCCGCGAGGCGGCCGAGGCCCAGCGGCGCGGCGACGCCGACTCGTCGTACCTCGACTGCCTGCGCGGCGCGGACCGGCGCCGCACCGAGATCTGCTGCGTCGCGTGGGCCGGCCAGATGCTGTCGGGCGCCATCTTCGCCTACAGCGCCACCTACTTCTTCACGCAGGCCGGGCTCGCCGTCGCCGACGCCTACAAGATCGGCGTGGCCACCAACGCCCTGTCGTTCCTCGGCACCGTGCTCTCGTGGTTCCTGATGGCGGCGCGCGCCGGCCGCCGCGCCATCTACGTGGGCGGCGCCGCGGCCCTCGCGGCCGTGCTGCTCGTCATCGGCGTCGTGTCGGCCACGAGCCCGACGGCGGCGACGGCGATGACCGACAGCCCCGCGGCGTGGGCCCAGGCCGCGCTGCTGCTGGTCTGGCATCTCGTGTACTCGCTCACCCTGGGCCCGGTCACGTACGCCATCGTGGCGGAGACGTCGGCGGTGAGGCTGCGCGCGCGGACGGTCGTGCTCGCCCGCTGCGTGTACAATGTCACGCTCATCGTGGCGGCCGTGCTCGGCCCCTACATGATCAACCCGTCCGAGTGGAACTGGCAGGGCCGCGCGGCGTTCTTCTGGTGCGGCGGCGCGGCGCTGACGGCTGTGTGGGCGTACTTCCGACTACCGGAGGCTAAGGTGAGTTGTTCCCTCCCCTTCCCCCCCACCCCACCCCCTTTCTTCTTCTTTGCTATGAGTATCCTACCGGGCCGCCTTCCCCTTATTCTCTTCCGCGTATACGCGCAAGTGCGACTGGCGATGACCGACAAGATGCAAAGCTGACTTACGGTTTCCCCCAACCAGGGTCGTTCGTACGAGGAGCTGGATATGCTGTTTAGTATGAAGGTGCCGGCGCGGAAGTTCAGCTCGACCAAGGTCACCGTCTATGAGGAGGATTCGGCCAGTGGTAGTAAGCCTGCCTCGAATCAACCTTCGAGTCAACCTGCCGATGCTGTATGAAGGGAAATCAGGCTTATAACTATTTAGGTACTTACTATATATAATTAATAATGCTATTGGTATAGGCATGTAATAGGTTTATATATATCTTAGAGTTGCACCCCTATTAGGTAAGCAATATAAATAGGGGCTATACGTTTTACGGCGTGAGAAACACGTTAGGAAGGCGTAATGGAGTTACGGTAGTACTAGATGGAGTATACCTTCCATAGATGTAGATACATTATAGGTAAGTGCTATGTACATAGGTAGGTTAGGCAAGAGGTCCTAACCTTAGTACCTTAGTACCTCCTACTTATACCTCTTACCTCCTAATTTCTATCTCCATACCTACTCTCAAACTTACACCCAACTTTCATAACTTCCAATATAAAACTACTATCTACCTACCTACCTACCTACCCAATATCTTCCCAAGTCGGGACTGCAAACATCGTACGCCCTCGATTCCTTCCTCGATCTAAGACTGCCTCTCACCCTATTCCCCCTTTCTTCTCCATCATCAAATCTCTCACCACGGTCGACATAGCTATTGGTTGCACCTTGCCACTTTCGCAACATACGTATATCGATCACTCGAGTCATATGCCCAACTCCGGAGAATGATATACAATACCCAGATCATCAACACTATAACAGCTACCTATATTGTCACTAAATTGACAGAACGGATCACGGGAACTCCTGAGCATCACGATGGACTGTTCACCAGACCATGACGGGTCTGAAGAGAAGCCGCAATTACCAACTTACACACAAGGTCAGACTACCAGAAAACTAATTACGCTTCGACTCAAGCCCCAAGATAGTCAGACCAGCCAGCCTGGAGATGCAGCCACGGACCACCCATCTAGTTCTGGTTCTGATTATAAGAAGGATCAGACCCAGCATGTATCCCTCCAAACCCAGCTGAAAAGAATGGTAGACCAGAAGGACGAGCTGCTGAAAATGAAGAATGAGCGACCCTTGAAAGAACTCGAGTGTTTTGCTTTACAAAAAACAGAGGATGAAATCGAAGACATTCAGAGGCAGATTAAGGAGGAAAGCAGTACTGATGACATATATTCCCTTGTGAAATGCGAAGGAAGTCAACCAGAGGATAGTAATGGTCGTAATGCTGACGACAACGACAATAACGACAATGACGATGACGACGATGACGATAATGCTGTTCTTACAGATGCTAGTGACCCGGATGACAGTGATTACGACCCAACCGAAAATAAAGAACAAGAAGACCCCGATCCTTCCCTTCGTCGATCTTTCGCCAGAGATGCAAGAACCGCCCATACAAGACATAATGAGAAGCATGAGAGAGAAATTGTATTCTCATGGATGGCACCCAATCAACGAGGCCAGAAGCGGCCACTAAAGACTCTCCAGCTGAGGCAGCGCAAGAGAAGGGCTGGTCAAAAAGATATAGGCATAGGCAAATTAGATCATGTCGATCCGATTGAGGCTCAAAACGCACAAGCGATCAACCAGGACATACCCAAGATCGAAGCAAAGACTAAAAAAGACCTCCGTGACCAGCATCTAGCTTTCAGCAAGGATATTCATCAAACGAAGGCAAGTTTGTCAGAACTTGGTGAAGCAGCGCGACGTATGGGTCTCGGAAATTGTAACCCCGTTAATGATAAATGGATGCTTAAAAACATGTGTTATCCTCTTTATCCCCATCAGCTTCTCGGTGTCGACTTCATGCTCAAGCGTGAGTGTTCTGTCTACGGACCAAGTGGTGGTATCAACGCAGATGCCATGGGTCTCGGGAAAACAGTAGAGGCATTAGCATGCATCGTTGCGAACCCACCTCAGTCCGACGATATCGAGGAAGGTCGAAAAGCTACCCTGTGGGTTTTACCAGCCAGTGCAGCACAGCAGATTAGCAGGGGTGTGAGCAAGTTCTGTTCTCCAGATGCAGTGTCCGGCCCAATTATATACCATCGCAAGAGCCTTGAGAACACTCATGGGGAGAACATAGCTAAGTTCCTCCAGGACCAAGATATAATGTATGTTGCTTCCTCTTCTGTAAATGGACCAAATAATTAGGTTGCTAATGAGATATAGAATCGTCAGTTACGAAAACCTCATGGCAGACTTTCGTGCTGTAAAGGTCGGTGAAAAGGCAACGAAAAAAAGACGGTCCACTAAGCTACATGTCCAAAATCCCCCTCTTTTTGATATGAAGTTCTACAGAGTTATCTTGGATGAAGGGCATAGGACAAAGAACCATAATACCTTGAGTAAGGACTCATTTGGGTGAAAATTGAGTACAGTGGTTGCTAATGTGAACGTAGCGCATACCGCATGCCAAGGCTTAGATTCCAAGTACCGTTGGCTACTTACCGGAACTCCTATCCATAACTCTGTCGGGGGTCAGTCAGCCCAAGAAAGATGTTTCCTTTTCCCACGAGTCACTCAGAAAGACTGATTATCATCGACTTAGAACTTTACGCTTATTGCAAGTTTCTCGGGGCACCTTGGACGAAAAATATGACCTATAAACAATTTACTTCCAACTTTGTGGGTATTAACGAGGCAAGTACTCGCAACACTTGATAACAAGTATATGGTAAATTACTGACAGTCAAGTGCAGAAAACTGCTCACGAGAACCTTAATGCGATACTAAGCGTCATTATGATTAGAAGGTTCGTTTATATCAAATTTGTATATGTGAATATCATGCTAATCTGCACGTAACAGAACCCACCAGGACAGTATTTTGGGCCAGCCACTTATCAGGCTACCTCTAGCCCATCGAGAGGTCTCGCAAATTTCATTGTCTAAGGATTGGAAACCGATCTACAAGTAATAAATCTCACAGATTATACAAGCTTCCTAGATTTGGGGGAGTTTACTTTACTAATACAGTGACCATAGGGGCTTCGTTAAACAATATCGCATCACGTTCAACAATATAATGAACCAAGTCGTCTCCAAGGACAGTGCCGGTGCTGAAAAGGAAGCTCAAGATACCAGACTTCTAACTAGAATTCTCCGACTACGTGAATTAGCCGACAGTCCAATGCTAACTAAGCATATGATGGTACATAAGGATGACATAGAAGATGTCCAAGCAGTGGTATCTATGTTGGCTAAGTTGAGGGGCAAGAACATGCTGTATGACATACTTCATGATTGGTGTGATGCTGCGAAAGGTATATCAAATCTATCCTCTCAGTAAAAAGCTCAGGGGAACTTTTAAGATTGCTAACTCTAATATTACTATTAGGACTCAGTACGATAAACGAGGTTCAGGAAATTTGTGGCATATGCAAGAATGAGGCGGAAGTACCCTTGAAAGTCAAAAACGTAAGTAACAACCACTGGTTGTCATAATATCTTGTCGTTACTAATGATTCACTATAAGTGTGGCCACACGTTTTGCCTACAATGCATTTCAGAATACCAGGGCCGTGTAGAAGATGAAGGCGGAAAAAATCGTAACCTATGCCCCCAATGTCGACGCAAGGACCCCTCAATTGGCCGTACCATCATGAGAGTCCTTTCCTCGCAGCACAAGAGTATGAAGGCAGAACTCGATGCTATATCCAAACCAGCAAGAGAATCAAGGCGAGCGAAGGGGGGTAATGGTGACATACGAGAGCCAGGTCCAGGCGAAGACCTGTATTATCGCAAACCTAACCACCAGCACAAGTCGGCTAGAGGCCTAGAGTTTGATATGATGACATATGGGAAGACGGATGCCATATTAGGGGCAAAGATGTGCGCCGTTAGGGCTGTCATATCAAAATGGCAGTCTGAGGCACCGACTGATAAGATTATTGTGTTCACCCATTTCAGTGAAAGCAGCGAAATTGTCGGTCATTTACTCCGAGAACTGGACATTAAATTTGCCTACTTTTTCGGTCGGTTGACTCAACGTCAACGTGATGAGATCGTCACGGATTTCGATGACATGCCCGAACTGAAAGTCCTGGTAAGTGGTGCACCAAAAAGCAAAAGCCTAGACTGGAGCGGCCCAAGTTCAATTACTGGACTATAGCTTTACCCCTTTACAACTGCCCTGATTCTGCAGTTCATCTCTTAGACCCGATACTAACTGGAAAGTAGATAATCTCTATCAAATGCGGGGGTGAGGCATTGCAGCTAACAAGCGCCAACCGTGTCATCATCCTCGAGCCGTGGTGGAACATGTGTGTGGAAGAGCAGGCATTCGGGCGTGTGTTCCGCATAGGCCAGGAGAAGGAAACGCACCTGATGAGGATTCTGATGAAGGGGTCCATCGAGACCAAAATCGACGAGCTCCAGAAGAAGAAGGCGCAGGACATCGCGCACACCCTCCAAGATTCGACGTCTTCGGAGACGAATCTCTCGCTGGAACAAGTTGCCAGGCTTCTTGGTCGCCCGACGCACGATGCGAGCGGAAAGATCATAGTTCAAAGTGACGACGAAGATGATGATGATGATGACGAGGACGAGGGCATGGGTAATAATAATTCATCAACGGAGACAGTTCAAGACCAACAGATGAGTTGAGTTTAGAAACTCTGGGCCGGAGCTATGTACCTGTCCTCTTCAAGGATATATCGTATAAAGAAGAGACTTCTGATTTCCCGCGTTTTTATTTCACTAGCACTTGCTTTACATATTGCAGATACCCAGTTTAGCATCGATGAGTTAGTTCTACGTGGCAATATAACGATGATTTGCTTGAAGTCTTCGACTTGTCCACCGAAGGCGCACACTGTGCTATGTATGTAGCTTGCAAAATTGGGTCAGATGCACCTGATCGAAAATGCGACATCCCGTAGGTTACCTGTCTAGCTGGCCATCTCCATCACGCCGTGCCTACATAGTAGCCCATCCTAATAATTCTCGAAAAGTCCTTATCCCAAGCCCCTCGTATAAATGCTATTAAATCCCACATTCAGGCTATAAAAGGACAATATACTGGTCTAGTTAGTGGAATAAAAAAAGGGAAGACTGTATTACACCGTTCAGCATCGTATCACACTACAGCATCCTCATATGGGATGACGTTCAATCACTTCGTTTAGACGGCGAATAGTCATCAGTGAGCATCAACTCAATTTTAAAACTAAAAAAGTACAAAGCCTTCAGCAACTAAGTCAGAGTTTACTGCCAAAAACAACCACAAAAGAGGTATTATGAAAACCACTCGTATGTCCCCATCCCATCCGCGTAGAAAAACCTGGCCCTGCACTACGTGTAAACCTCGAGACAACAATGAATTTTCAGTTCCACTACCATGATCATATCCTGGTGATGGTACACCGTACAAGTAACCTCTACTTATTGCCCGATTTCGGTTTGGGTATGAAAGTTGGTGCTTTACAGCTCATCCTTGGTTTCCTTCGCCTTCTGCTTAGCAGCTTCAGATCCAGCACCAAGTTGGCCCATAACCCATTGGTAAGCGCCCTTAACGCCTTCGCTGATCTTGGCAAAAGCAGTATCAGCCGGGTTTGTAGTGCCGTACTTGAAGTACGTTGACTGCTTGCGAGCCAAGGCCTTTAGTTCGTTGACGTCCGAGCCCTGGGGAACAGGCTAAATGGAAAAATCAGTAGCTGCATCTTAGCCTCTAGATCACGGGGGAACTTACAACACCATAACTGTCAAGATAGGCCTTGAGATCACTCTCACTCCAGGTGTCGAAAAGGTTGTTTTTGACGGCCTGAGTGGCTTGACTCAGGTAGCTCGTAGCTGAGGCATACGAGTCGCCACCAGCAGTGGAAGCAGACGAGTAGGCAGACTGAGCAGCTTCAACTAGTTCTTCGCGTGTGGCACTAGTACTCTCACCGACCTTCTTTGCTGCGTCATTGCCGCTATTGGCAAGGTACTTCTTGAGGTGATCAAGCGACAGATCGTCCCAGCTCCAGGAGTTGAATCCTGTAGCAGCCTTGTGAGAGTTGCGACGGACCAAAGCACGGAGCTCGTCTGTCTTGGAACCTTGGGGAACAGGAACACCACGAGCATCAAGGTAGGCCTTCAATTTGCTCTCAGACCATTGTCCAACAGCCTTGTTGAAGGCTTCTTGGGCAACAAGAGTCGCATCGTCTGTGGCCTTGGCGAACTCGTTGCCCGCTTTGCTAGTAGCAGCACCGAAGGCACTTGAAGCCGAAGCAGTTAGAGTATCGTCAAGGAGTTCGGCACGGTGCTTGCGAACAAGAGCTCGGAGCTCATTGACCTTGGTGCCTTGGGGAACTACATGGTACATTAACAGCAAACTCCCAGTGGATTCAAGGGTTTCACATACCGCGGATGCTGTTCTTATCACAAAACTCCTTGAGCTGAGACTCGCCCCATGAGTCGATGATCTTGTCGGTGAGTGTGTCATATGCAGCACTCGTCCTAGCTGAAGCAGCAGACAATTGATCTTGTAGATTCAGATAGGCAAGACGCGAGTTGCGGCGGACGGAGGCAATCAACTTATCACGCTGAATAAATAGTCAGCAAGATACATACTATAATGTATGCTCAATGGGTCCTTACGCTAGTGGGCTGGGGGGCAGGGAATCCATGGGTGTCTAGCCACTCCTTCAGATCAGACTCAGACCAGGTCTCGTATAGCCAGTCACCAGGATACGAGGCAGTCTCCCCGGCCTTCTTGGCAACTGTCTCGTAGTTGGAACGAGCCTGTTGAAGGAGGGTGTCACGCTTGCGTGGTTGAGGAACTGGATAGGTACGGGCAAGGTTAGCAAACGTCAGAATAGGCACAGAGTCGGAGGGGTTAGTTAATCGAGGGGACGACGGACCTGGGATGTTGTGCTTATCGGCAAAGGCCTTCAGGGCACTATCAGACCAGGTATCGAAGATCCAATCCTTGAAATCGGACCAGGCCGATTGGGACTTGTCCTCAGTCTCGTACCAGGAGGAGGCTACCTGCTCAACGAGCGCATCCTTGTTCGAGGCGGCGGCGTCTTTGGTCTCGACACCCTTGGACTTGAGATATGAGGTGAGCTTGTCCGTATCCCATGACTTGTACGGAGAAACGACGTATGAGTCCCAGTTGTTCTGGACCAGGGTTTCGAGATCCTTACGATCGGCGGGGGTCGGGTAGGGAATGTCGTGATCTGATAACCAACGCTCGAGCTCGGTCTCATGCCACTTATTGTAGGCTGCAGGGTTTATTTTATTTTCTGTCAGTCGCATTGATCTTGTGTTGGAGATGGTGGAAATACAGAGAACTTACCAGCTTTGCTGAACCAATTGCTGCCGGCAACAGCATTAGTCGCTAGAGCGACAGAGAGGATGGTCGATAGCAGCCTCATGATGATAGCTGCTTCGATGGAAACAGGCAGTTCAGGTGAAGGCTGTTTCTGATAGTTAGCTGATTATTTGGTGGTGTGCAGTCCGGAGGTGGGAGGAAGAAGAACAGGGTGGCCGGGAAGCAAGGGAGAAGGGAAGGGAGGAGAAGTAAGTAGGAGGAGGAGGAGGATTGTTGAGAACTTACATGACTGTGCGGTCTGGTGATGGTTGACTACCGTTAATAAATAGCTAATTTATTTGTTGGTAGTGGTGACGAAGTTGATGGTTGATGATGATGATGAATATCGGGTTGTTATGTTGGTTGTGGAGATGATGAGGTCCGGTTTGGTCAGGGTCTTGGTCTTGGTTTTGGGTGGAATTACAAAGTTTCATAAAACAACGTGTGCACTAGGTCTAGGTATTGTTTAGGTAACCAGGTTAGGCAGTCAAGGGGTTGCCTAGGGAAGGTGTTGAGAGGGAAGGCGCCGAATTAATGTTTAATAGAGAAGTGGATGACGATGGTGATGATGCTTGTGCGAGAATGCATCACGTCACTTTTCTGTGTTACTTTCCTTGTTCACCTTCACCAGCTGGTCATGCACCTACCTACTAGTACCTACCTCAACATACTCAACATACTTACCTAACTTGGGGTTCTTTTTTTATATGAACACACCTGGCCTTTGTATGGCACTTAGGTAAGTACTTATTAAGGCCAGCTTGAACTTGCATTAATTCAACCTATAATGGTTCCAGATAATGAGACAGCTACCTACATAGGTAATGCTATGCATATGGGCATATGTGTTATGGATACCTTGGTTGGGTCGTGCACTCGATTCTGTACTGGTTTTCAATTTTCATTATCCCTGTTTGGTCATTTCCATAATGACATATAGCTATAAGGTGTACATCAACCACAAACTACAAGAGAGGGTAGGTACAAAGAGACGGTACCTAAGGAAGCTACATATATCAAAGGTATATGTAGGTAGAATCTGGATGTTGGTAGGTAGAGATGGAAATCTCGATCGTTACAGTAGCAGCTTTGTCCTACAGTAAGGAACAATGATTTCGGGTACCTTCCTGGAGCTAGAGCTAGGAATAAACGCTCTGGTGATGTCATATAAGGTACATTATGTAACCAGCTAAAGCCTTACCTAGTTTTGGCTAGGGTGACATGTAAGTACTTTGTACCGACACCATGTACCGGTCTACCGGTCCACCGGTCATGGAAGTGTGGGGAATGTGGAGAGCTATGGGCCTATGTACATAGGTGTGCTCCAGCTGTGGCCAGGTAGTAATATTTCGTACATAAGGCTTACAATGATGGAATTTATAGTGAATTGAGCTGTCAATAGTAGGTACGTACCTACCTATACACCACTTAAATGATTCGCCGGACTGGCCTCAACCAACTTAGAAGCTTCGGAAAGAAAAATAAAGAAAAGAGAAAGAAAAATCGAAACTATAAAATATGTATGCAGGTATATAAGTATGCCAATATCTCTAAACCCGCTTTGCATATCCCGCCAATATAAATTGATACTCCATTTCCTTTCTCCCCCAGACCCATTTGGTATCCTTAAATCCCATCCCATCTATCATGCCATCAATATCGTGAGAATAAAAAAAGAGAAGATAAAAAAAACCCATGAGTAGGTAGGTAAGTAATCGAAGTGGCCAATGACTTCCAAACACACAAAAGAAATAACCCACCCTAAAGGATGTAGGTTAGGTTAGGTGTCTCGTCAAGACGTGTGGCTCCCTATGGTCATCCTCCGTATCCTGACCGCCGGCAGCCCGTGCAGCCCAAAGCTGAGCTTCTTCGTCTTCCGGTCCAGCGAGTCCACCTCGTCGTCGTGGAATTCGTTCTCGTCGCGCAGCGTCTCCACCTTGACGTGGGACCGCGGGAAGAGCCCGACGCGCCCGTCCTTCCGCCGCCCGGACCAGCACCAGTCGTCCTGGTTCAGCCCTGTAAGATCGCATCATGTTAGTCAGCTTTTGCGGTGGTGGGGAGGGAGAGGGGGACCGGGGGGGGATATGATATGATAAACGTATAATCTTTGAAAGGATGGAAGAAGGGCGGAGAAAAGGGGGAAGAAGAGGGAGAAAGCGAGAGAGAGAGAGGGGGGACCTACAGCTAACATTAAAAATCGTCTCCTCCTTATCGAACGGTAGCCACCCCGTCGCCGGGTCCTTGCCCTCCCACCTCCACCGCGTCGTCACCATCATGCCGCCGCCGCCGGCCGCGCCGGGCGCCGACCCGGCGGGGAGGTGGCCCGGCGCCTCGAGCGCGACCAGCTTGGCAGGGAAGGACCCCCAGGCGCCGTCGTGCCAGCCCGTGCACCACCTGCCCTTCCAGCGGTCGGGGAACTCGATGCCGACGATGCGCGCGCCCTCGGCGAACTTGAGCACGTCGGCGCCGCTGCCGCCGTCCGGGTCCTCGAGCTCGCGGCCGTACCGCTTGACGTGGGGCTTGGTGGCCACGCCCGTCGGCAGCGCCGCCAGCGCCGCCGCGTCCGGCAGCGGGCTGGCCACCGGCCCGTGCGGGAAGTGCAGGTCGTAGTCGTCCTTGCGCGGGTCGTCCACCGCTAGCTCCCCGTACAGCACCGTGACCCCCGGCACCTCGGGCAGCGGCTGCGGGTGCCGCGCCAGGTGCGCGAAGAGCTGGTCGTGGTGCGCGAACACGGTCGCGTCGTCCGCGTGCACCGTGTACCCCTTCTGCGCGCAGAACAGGCACCCGTACTGCGCCGTGAAGGCCGTCGCCGAGATCATGTGCGACTTGTACAGGAACCGCAGCCGGTAGTACACCCCGGCTTTGGACAGGTTCCCGCTGATCGGCAGCTTCGTCTGCAGCATGAGCTTGGACACGCTGGTCGAGGCCTCCGACTTCAGCATGTCGAGCTCGACTTCGAGCATGCTTTGCGCGAACTCGCAATCTACACACCGAGCGAGGGTCCGCCGACTCCCCTGTTTGTTATTTGTTAACAATAAAAGTTTACGATATACGTACGCTTATCTCGGACACACAGTCCGTATTCATGGAGCAGACAAAAAGGTATGAATCAAGCTTACATATTCTATGACCGACTTGGTAGCCGCTTTGGTCCCCTTAGCCCTGTATTTGTGCGCCCCGGCGCAGAATCCTTTCTGAAGATATAAGCTGCTTTCCAGCCCAATCTGGAAGCCAGTAGTCAGGCTCTTTTGGCGGACCAGGAGTTCATCTACGGGAATAAGTCCATCTTCGTAGGTTGGTATGGGCTCGTGTTCGAGTGCGGGTTCGGAGTTGGGTCGGAATAGCGGCGGGAGTAGCGCGTTTGACTCTTCTGAGTATTCCTCGCTGGCCGTTTTAGCGAGCGGCCAGCCTAACGACGCAGTTCTCTGGTCACTTGTCGGTATGTTTGACGACGAGCGATGGCCCGAGTCGAAACTGCCAGTGCCTGTAAACGAGGACGACCGGCTGCATGCCGTGGCTGGGCTATATGGGACGCTTAATGGCTTCGGCACAAGCGCATCTGCGCCTTCGGGGATATTATTGTCTCGATCATTAATAATATGGCCTATGTAAGGGTCACATTCCGGTATAGTATTATGTATCGGCCAGAACCCTGTCCCGTTGGTCTGCTCCCTGACCCATGCCGATATGCGCGAACCCGATGTGGCCGGTCGTGGATTCGTGTACGAGGGGTTGGTCGGCTCGGGCACGAGACTGATACAATCGCGTTCTGCTCCTAAAATGTCAAGGCTAGACGGTTTCCTACTCGCGGTACCGACGCTCTCCTGATACGTACTGCCATACCCCGGGAACGGATCCCCTCTGTCGGTCGTGCCCCGTTGTTGCTTAGATGGCGGCAGGGTAGGTATCGATCTGTCGCTCGGCGTCGACATGGAAGGTGCCTGTGGCGAGTACGGCCATATCGAAGAGTCATCAATTCGCATCCGCTTTACCGTCTCCATGAGCGCCAGAGCGTATGTTTTCGAGGCGGCCTGGACCTGGGCGAACCGGTCTTTGTCGAAGGATTCCACCTGGACAAAGTCGTCCAGGTCATAGAGCAGGTCTTCCAAGTGCCGCTGACTCTCGATTATACCGTCTATGCTGCTGTTAGTAGCCTTACCACATACCGCATCGGTCGCCGGGCGCCGGGTGGTTGGTATTTACCGTTGTACCGCAAGGACTCCTTGAACGCATCGCCGTGCTTATCGACTTGTGATTGCCAGAGAGGTGTTAATTTCTGCAGCGCGCGCTCTCCCTCCTTCACCAGTGCCCGGGCCGATTTGGCCATGACGCCAGACGAGACCGCATCGTCGTCGTGGTCGCAAGCCTCGGCATTCGCAACAGCCTCCTTCCCCCGCTCAACGACTTCACGGAATGGTTGGATGACGAGTTCTTCGACGTCGATACCCATGGTGCGGATTGCGCGCAGGCTCGGTCGACGTGGGAATGAGGATGTAAAAGTGCGCGTGTCCGTCAATTTGGCTCCATCCGAAAAGTAGTGTACCAGTAGCCTGGAGCCGGACCAGGGGATGATCGCCTTCCCACCTACCGCTGTCGCTTCGGTGTCCTGATTGCGGTAGGATCAGCGGTCGCACAGAGGTGTCGGCTGCTTGACTGTCGTGATGGCAGCAGAATCCCGAGGGGACGGTACGCTAAGCACGGCTTTCAGTCGAACAAGAACAAGGGACGGTCCAGCAGGTTTTTTATGTCTCGAGAAAGACCCTGCTATTCCCGGATCTTATTAGCCGTGTAGACGGCATATTTGGGTCAGATTAAGCACCACCATGTGAGAGAATTTGATCGATCAAGAAGACCCGGCTCAGCTTGGCTTAGCTTAATTCCCGCTGGGCCAGCTTGGCGCAGTCGAGATACTATTCCCGTTTCAAGCCCACCCGTCGCAGCCTACAGGTGTTCTATTTCGTCTCTGACGAATCAACATCTTGCTTATTCTTTACCGGGGATAAGCAGGCAAGGCAAGAGAAAGAAAAAAAAGGAAAGAAAAAAAACTACTCAATTCCTAGCGAGCCTCGCCAAAGGTTGTTGACGAAAAACAACGCAACTGAGGCTTTCATGGAAACTTGCTAATTGAACGTGATCACTGGTATGTAACAACACCCTTACTCTCCCCCTCCAAGCTGAGTTCCGAGACTAGCTTGGTTCTCGCAGGTCTCGGTTCTCGTGTTGCTTCTATAATGTGGACTCAGCTTAAAGGGATACCTCTTGGCATACGTCCCTTAACCCTGTCTGACAGTTCTATGAATGGAACTCAACGTCTCTTTTATTATAGCCAGGGGCATCTACCTAACACTATATGAGAGTCGTTATACCTACCAGACCTACCTACCTAAGTACGTACTTACATGCGTACCAGCCGTCATGTTTACATAGTTGCAGGTGAGCATCCTACCTTAGGCAGGTAGGTCTGGTACCTAGGTAGTCAGTAGCATATAGCAATTGAGTTATTCTATTATTTCTTGGGACAATTGCAAAACAGTAATGCAGTTGTGAATTATTATAGCGAGCGTCGACTGTCTGTGTTCAATAGATTTCTCATTTATCGTATCGGTCGAATCTATAACTCATCTGTTAAGCCCATAGCATAATGCTATATACCACTATTAATAGCCCATAAGTATCCATTGATGCGCGATTAACAATAACAACGACACATGGGACGATCAAGCCAAGCGATCTTTTTTCTTTTCCACTCTTCCCCCCAGCGCAGCCACCCCCTGGGTATAAGATGGTTTTGTATGGAATAGATACAGCGACAAATACCTAACCCCCCAAATGTTACTCTGACACAATGCATGCAAAGTACTAAAGAAAATGCTACCTAACGGTATCAAAAGGATAAAAAGCAAATGAAATTTTCTTTTTGGTAATCGCCTCGTTTTTAACGTGCATGCGTGCGTCTCCCATGAACAACATAGGTAGACCACACATCGTATCTTTAACCTATAGTAGTAGTATCGTTACGACCAGACCTACCTACCTGAAATTCCATATACCGGTAACTCGCATTTGTAAAATCCCCCCACATTCCGCACCACAGGTCTTACATTTTGGGGGGGGGAGGGGGGAGAGCTGAGAAAGAACATTAAAAAGGGAGGAAGGCTCTTCAACAAAGTATTCTAGGCCACGACTCTCGGTCAACGATAGTGGGCTAGAGGAATATCGGCCACCACGACACCACCACGTGGGGGGGGGGGGGGGGGGGGGGGGGGGGGGGCTCAAGGATCGATTAGGCAAGTAGGCATGTGCCACTATGACGGTACGTACGTGGGAGGGAATTTCTTGGGCCCGGTAGAGACGAGACGCATACCTATTGATTGATCCATCCAGCCCTGAAAGCGCATAAGGTGCCATCCAGACGGGGGTTGACGGGTCCTGGATAGAAAGTTGAAACCGGCGTTGTCCGTCTTGTCCTTCAATACCTACTTACAATACGCCGCAACTGTATCTGGGGCGGGAGCCTAGGTTAAGGAATTATTATTTCCTATTTCCTCATGATTTTTAACCCCCTCCCCCTGATGGTAGGACATTAAGTATTCAGGATAGGACAAAGAAAAATGACTGTCCCTAGCCTTGCAATAGCAGACGTATGACTCTATATGCTATGTAGGAGAGAATGGACCGTGTAGGGGGACTAACCCAGGTTAGGTAGGTACATATCTACTCTACTTCTGGACCTCCTCACCAAGCCCGTCTTCTTACATAGCGACAGTATAAGTAGAGATGCAAGTTCCGATAGGCACCTGCTGATAGGAAGTTTTTCTCGTCTGACCTCGCTGCGCGTCGCAATTCAACACAGGGGGGAAAAAAAAGGAAGAAAAAGAAAGGAGGTTAGTTGGGTTATCTAGACCATGGGTTACCGGCAAAGTCAACTCGAAATTCCGAGGACTAAAGCAAGTCGGCAAGAGACCTCTTTGGGGGAAAAATGATGCATGTTATACTATAATTATTTGCCATTAGCCTTTGTCAAGTTATCGTTACTATATATATATACTCATGTTGCGAACCAAATTTACATTTCTCTGCCTATCGATAACCACGGAGTGAGTATCTCATCCCTATCTTCCGTTGCTCTCACGGCGTCTATCGCACTCAGACCTTCCTGCTCGACGAGCGTCGGAGAAATCGTGATAGATAGATTCGCATCTACGGCGAATAGGGAACGTAACGGAGGAGGGGAGGCGTTGCATTCCCCACGAGCAGTGTGGGCAGAAACCACCAAACGCCCTCCGGGACAAATAAATCCCTTTGTCTAGTTGTACTTAGTCATCTGATTCTGACAGGTATCAAACGCATCTCCGGGCGTCCTCTCTCCTTTTTTTTCAGCCCCCGTGCTACTGCTGGAACCCAGCGTCTTCGAGCCCCTTGCCGCCCGCCCTTAACTTGACCGGGATGACCGCGTCCGCGCACGCGCACTCTTCCTCTACTCTTTTCTCTATATCACAGTTTCCAGCAACTCGATTTCTAGCTTCCGCTCCTTTTCTTCCTCCTCTTCCTCTTCCTCTTTGTTCCTCTTTCTGCCGCTGCCTTTCCTTGCGACTCTCCCTCCCTACGCCGCTCCTTTTGTTCTCGCGCCTTCTGTTCGAGGGTCTGATGGGGCCCTTTTTTTTTTTTTTTTTTTTTTTTTTTTTTTTTTTTTTATCGGAGACTTGTATCCAGACGGTGTATTACCTAAGTCTGCTACCAGTACTGGGTCTGCTGCCAGTATTAGGTCTACTACTAGGAGTAGTAGAATGTGAAGTCGCTGCGTTCCCCTGTGGGGAGCCCCCGACTGTAGCTCTGGTCCAGCACCCCCTTGAGCGTAGCTAGCCGCAGCCTTTTGCGCGTGGATGTGCCGCGCAATGCGCAGGAACTGGTCGTCGGAGAGGCCCCTCGCCATCTCGAGATCGGAAGGCCGGTTATTGAAGAAAGTGCGGCCGGCCGCTGTGGGTGATAAACCCACGAGTCCGGTATTATTATCATTACTCTCGTCATCGTCGATAGATATAGGTACGTGCTATGGCCATGGATGCCTCGTCTCCCATGGTCTCCGTATCGAGCTGCTGCAACCCCTCGCGCGTCCCCGGTCCTGTTGTCGTTGTAAGCCTCCCCCAGAAACTGGTCAGTCCGCTCGGCATGGATAAATCTGGCTCGTGTGTCTTTCGCTTGGGCAACCAGTTGCGTGATCTCATCCTGGACGTAGATCCTGGGACATTTTTAGCAAATCATCTCGTTCTCTCCGATGATCACGACGTCATACTTATCTACCACATCCCCCTCGATGAAATATAACGTGTTAAGAATAAGGCTGAGCTTGGGTTTTAGGGAGTCTAATCATGTTTTCTCGTCGCGATTTTCGACTTGGCAAGCAACCACCGCGCCTTGTTAGCCATACCCATTTTCTGTCCATCGTGGGGGGCTATCGGTAGCAGGCATTTCTTGATATTGTCAATGTCTGATATTCCCTTTGTCACCCTTCCTGGGGAGGCCTTGTTAAAAAGAGGTGTAAGCAAGTCTAGGGTTTGGGAGTTGGAAGGAGAATTAAGCCAAGTCTAAGAATCGACCCGAGTAAGCTGCCTATAGAGAATATCTGCGTTATCTTAGCCTGCCTACACACCTCAGTCAACCCATTTGATGTATTAATGATTATAGGCATCGTATACAACTGTCGTCCACCTGCACAATAGAAGGCTAAGCCTCAGCAAGTGCACGCTCGAGTTCAGGACGTCGAGAGGGACAGGCATTGTTTACCAATCGCTTGTTCTTATGTTGGTACACCTAATCACGGGCTTTGCTGCGATGTTAGGGGGCTGGGCAAGAACTCAGCTTTAGACAACCTTCATGTTCAGTACCTACATTGGTTTTTTATCACAACAACGACCACAGGCTTTAGATCGGCTCAACAAAGTAAAATATCAAAATGGAATAAAAGAAAATTAGTCTTCTAGAATAATGAATATTGGTATCTCTTATGGTATGTCATAATCGCGTAAAATACAATTCCCTACCCTACTCCCCGAGTCTTCTTCCTACCCAATACGTCTGTGCTGGTCACCGTCTGGACCTTTTCTTGGTACTGCAAACAGTCTGGCATGAACATTAGCTACGTATGATCCAGACGTAATCAATGACGAGAGAAAGGGAAACGAAGAGAAGAGGGGGGAAAGAGAGGCATGATTACACTTACCGAACGCCGTCTTGCAAAGTCGTCGTAAAAGCCATTCCACAATTCCCTAGCCGAGCAGTCCTCCTGCCCATCGCGGGTCACGCAGTCGGGCTGCTTTTCCTCCCTCATGTCTTGCGACATAGGTATCCAGGGCTTAGGCACTGGCCAGTCGGAGAAGTGCAGGAACTTGGCCTCGTTGAAAATGGCGACGGGGTCCCATTCCTCACGGTCTGTGCCTAGGTAATTCTTGTGGTCGTCGCCACGGAACTCGCCGGTCAGCAAGTCGTACGGGCGGTGGGGCAGGATCATGGCGCTGTCTATATATAGCTGGTTGACGATCTCCATGTCGTAGTCGCTGTGACCGGCATTTTCTACTTGCTTCATGATCCGGTCGAACTCGACCTCGCTGGGTTGCACCAACATCAACTGCGACGACAAGATCTTAGAGTCAGGGAACAGCCAGTAAGCGCGAGGCATGGCGACGGGGCACGGCGGGACAAGGAAAAGCTCGTCCATAGTCTGGAGAATGGTGGCATCTGAGTCAACATTCAACACGCGGTCATACTGGGTCTGGTTAAATGCAAGAAGTTTCGTGAAAGACTCGGCCCAGGTGGCTACATATATCGGGTTAGCAGACGAGGCAGAGCAGGGCGGAGACGTGGAACTGGTAGACTAGGCTTACCATCGCTGCCTGTTCGCTTCTGTACGGAGATGGGAACCAGCTTGACCCCGTAGACATCACGAGCCTTGACTAGCAACTTGGCTTCTTCGGTGGTCGGGTTGGTCTCAGCGGGGTCCATCATGGCCTCGGGATACATCATGACACGGTCAGCCCTGCTCTGTAGACGGAACAGGGTCTCGAAGATCATGACGGAATTGCAAAGGTAGACAGAATTTGTGACATATTGGGTATAGGCGAAGCGCGACCAGTTGACTTGGGCGTTGGCGACATCGGGAACGGTGGCCGGAGGGCAGTCCGACTTTGCGCCGGCGGCGGAGGCGGCGCTCGCTCGCCAACTATCGATGGAGGGGAGCTGGTCGTAGTTGTGGAAAGCGAGGAAGAAGACGAGAAAAACAGCTCCGGCGGTGACAGTGTAGCGCACGCGTTTGGACATGAGGATCTGCCCCAGACTCGGCTTGAGGTGCGAGTCGGCATCAGGGCTGGAAGCACCGGCTTGATCGCCACCTTGTACAGGCCCATATCCCGACAAGGAGCGCCATGCGGAAGACCACATGGATCCCCAGAGCGGAGCCATAACGTATGCGGCAGAGACGTCGATTTGTTGATTGGCGCGTAGGAGCTCGAAGCTCGAAGCTCGAAGCTCGAAGCTTTGAGGGTGAGACTAGTTGGGGTGGTGGGCGTTCATTCAGGTAAGGGATGTCGATGGGCAGCGAATGATTTCGCTCCGACGAAATGAGGACAAGTTCTTGGCATGAACAAACTGGTGGATGCAGTTTCGGCAGCAATATGCTAAAAGGGGGGAAGAGCAAATAAAATAGAAGCAGCTGGTACAGTACAGTAGGTTAGTGGTCCTACAAAGTCCTACAACGCCGTTTAGCCCGAGGTGAATATATTAAATTACATTGAAAGGGGAGGAAGAATGGTGAGCAGAAGATGGACGAAAGATGGACGTCAGCTTAAATTAGCTGGCTACAAGTAACAACTTAGGAGGTTTTTAGGTTAGTTAGGTAGGTAGACAAAAAGAAAATGTCTTGACAAGTTATTAGCTACTACTACCTATACATTCATAGTACACTAACCTAACTAACAATTAACGGCTAGGGTGGACGTGTACCGGTAGGTGAATACCTAAGCAGGTGACGCGGCTTGGCGGTTTTTTTTGGAGCCACAATGGATGGGAATGGGGAATGCAGCCCCAGGTACCTAGGCAAGGTACCTATGTATTGTGGATAAGACGGGGTGGCTGGTAATGGCGACACATCCTTATTCGTTGATTGATCATAATTAAGGTTTACACTACTACAAAGGCCTAACAGTTTAACTTTGTTAATTAAGTAAAAGTACTTTTAAAATAAGTTAAGCGTAAAATTTTTTTATTAATTGTGTATATTATATATTAACCGCATTATTATTAAGTATTGCTTATAATTTAAATTAACGTTTATTGCCGACCTTGCGGTTAAGTATTACTTATTAAAACCTTTAATTTAACCTTGCTACCGACTTTTTTTTTATTGCCGACCTCGACCTTTTTTTGCTAACCGGGCCTTTTTTGCTGACCTTTTCTTGCTGACCTTCTCTCGCTAACTTTCTCTTATTAACTTTTTAAATTAACTTTTATTATTAACTTTTATTAACTTTTAAAATAAAATAAAATAAAATAAAATAAAATAAAATAAAATAAAATAAAATAAAATAAAATAAAATAAAATAATTATTAAAAATAAATAATTTTTAAATTTATTAATTTTTAATATAAAATTATTAAATTTTTTAAAATTATATAATAAAAATAATAATTTATAATTATTTTAATTATTTTTAATAATATTTTAATTTATAATATTTTATAAAATTTAATTATATTTTATAAATTATATTTATATAAATAATTATTAATTTAAATTTATATATATAAAGTTTTAAATTTTTTAAATTTTTAATATAAAACTATTAAGTTAAAAGGGGTAGTCACGTGGTTAGCGATAAATAGCCTTAATATTTATAATCAGGTTAGCGACTTATAACCCTCTTGCTGACCTTTTTATAATCATTACAGCTTAATACACACATGCACTTTATATATAAACATTTTTTATATTAATTTTTTATAATTTAATATAAATATTATATATTTAATACGAGAAATGTCTGTATAGGGTGCAGGTATGTGTATTGGGCTGTGATGAATATGGAAAGGTCAGCGAGAGTGGTTGTGGGTCGCTAACCTAGCCATATATAGGGCTATCTATCGCTAACCACGTGACTACCCCTCCTAACCTAATAGTTCTGTATTAAATGCCGGCGACATAGAAAAATTAGCTGTCCTCAGCGACCATCCATCTCATTCCATTTCATTCCATTTCATTCCATTCCATTCCATTCCATTCACAGGGGTCACGGTGTATGGTTGTTGGCGAAAGAGAGTTGGCAAGAGTCGGTAACAAGGGTTGAACTGGAAGGTTAGCGAGAGAGGGTTGGCGAGAGAGGGTCGGCAACAGAAGAAAGGTCGGCAGCAGGGCTAAAAGGTCTTGGTAGGTAATAGCCGCAAGGTCGGCGATAGATATTAGTTTAAATTTATAAGTAATAGTCGGTAGCAACGCCAACTAGGCAAAAAAGTCTGCAATAAAAAATTTAACTTAAAACCGTCGACTTTAATACATATTTTAACGCATAAATAACTAATTCTTAACAGTAAGTTGGCAAAATATAAAAAAATGTTAATAATAAAAGTTATAATAAGAGTTAATAACAGCGCTAACTAAATAAAAAAGTCGGCAATAAAAAATTAAACTTAAAGCCGTCAACTTTAATATATAACTTAATATATAAATAACTATTTTTTAACAGTAAGTCGGCAATGCGTAAAAAAAAGTTAAAAATAAAAAGTTAAAAATAAAAAGTTAATAGCAGCACGCACAAGAAAATAAAAATCAGCGTAAGTAACTTAATATACTTAGTTAATTAGTTAGTTAATTGCTTAAAAGGTCAGCAAAGGCCCTCTTACAAAATATCTCGTCAGTTGCAAATATAAAACCATTTTGTCAGCAAAAGCGGCAAACCAAATTTTTCAATACCTAGTCGGCAATAGATTTCCGTTAAAATTTCTGCCGGCGGCAAGTTAAAAAAACATCGCCCTCAATAGCATTACCCGTAAAAAGTTTGCAATTAAAAGCTAAACCCCATTTATCGGCAATAATCGATAATAAATTTCCGTTAAGATTTCTAACAATAGTTAACAAAAAAATATTACTTTCGTAATTAGCGCCCGTAAAAAGTTTAACGGCAAAAAGTCTGCCCTGTTTATCCACAGTCGGCGACAGATTTCCGTTAAGATTTCTGGCGGCAAGTCGTCAAAAAAACATTGCCCTCATTGTCAGCGCCCGTAAAAAGTTTAACGCCAAGAGGTCTACCCAATAACGGCGGCTATTTAAAGCCTAGCCAAGGGCTATATAATAACTACACCGTAGTTAACAGCCTACTGCACTATATAATACAAGATATGTCTGTATAGGGTGCAGGTATGTGTATTGGGCTGTGATGAATATGGAAAGGTCAGCGAGAGTGGTTGTGGGTCGCTGACCTAGCCATATATAAGGCTATTTATCGCTAACCACGTGACTACCCCTCTTAACCTAATAGTTTTGTATTAATATTATAAATATTTTATATTAATTTTTAATTATAATTAATTTAATTATATATATTATTATAAATTTTATAATTATTAATTATAAAATTTTTATATTTTTTAATAATTTTAAATTATTAATAAAATTTTATAAATAATAAAATTAACTTTAATTATTATTATTATTATTATTATTATTATTATTATTATTATTATTATTATTATTATTATTATTATTATTATTATTATTATTATTATTATTATTATTATTATTATTATTATTATTATTATTATTATTATTATTATTATTATTATTATTATTATTATTATTATTATTATTATTATTATTATTATTATTATTATTATTATTATTATTATTATTATTATTATTATTATTATTATTTATTAAATTATATTAATTATTTAAAATTATCACAGGTTTAGCTTAAAGTTAACGACAGTATAGCTGCTGCCATACCAGTTAGCAGGTGAAAATAAGGGATTATTACCGACCTCACACAGTTGTGCGGAAGTAAAGGGTTATTACCGACTCTGCATAATTACGTGTAAAGCCTGCATGTATATAAGCTAGTCAGCGCCCTTAAATGCTCCCGTTAATTTCTTTTTTTTTTTTCTTTTTTTATAGTTAATTTAAACTTTTTTTCCAGTTTACGTAATTTGCGCACTTTAACCTTGTAATATATTAACTACTTTTTATTTAATTTTTTAACTTTTATACGTGCTGTTATAAAGTATTTTCTGCATTTATTATAACGAACTTTAAATAAGCAGTTATTTTTTTTTTAATAGTTTAATAGTAAAATTATAAGTTAATAAAAACTTAAATTAATAATAATAGTAAATCTCGTTATATTTATAAGTTTTTTATATTATTTTTACACTGCTTACGTTTTATATAAGTAAAAGTTTATTAAAACTTAAAAATGTTTTAATTAAATATAATACCTTAATTAATCGAAAAAAAAAGGCTGCGTAAAAAAAAGCGGTTTGCTGCACAAAGGTTAAGACCATCACCGACTCAGCTATATAAAAATTAAGACCATCACCGACTCCGCTGCATAAAAGTCGGGACTATTAACAACTCCGCTTTTAAAGTCGCTAACCCCGCACGTTAACTTAGTTAATACACGCGCACTATAAAAAGCCAAGCTCCTCTTAAATTTAATCACTTATAAAACCAGCAGCCCTTATAAAAACCTTTATTAGCGTTATAGTTTAATTAATTTTAATTTTATTTATTAACTTTTAACTTTAATTTTAATTATTATTTACATTTAATTTACACTTAAACCATTATTTATTATAATTTTAAAAGTTTTATATAATTTATTTATAAAGTTATGTTTACTTATTTAAATTTTTTAAATTTTTTAAATAATTTACCGTTAAATTTAACCTAAATTAACCACGTTTTACTATTACTTTTAAACTTTATTTAAAGCTTTATAAAAAAAATATTAAAAAATTAAAATAATAAGTTTATTAGCTTTAATAAATAATTAAATTATAGCATTAATATAAAAAATTACAGTTTAAATTATATAATAATCTTTTATTTACTTTATTATAAAAATAACATTAAAATAACTTTAATTTAAAATTAAAATATAATATTAATTTAAATAAATTAATTAATACTTTTACTTTAAAATTTACTTTTAAATAATAAAATAAATAGTTAATAAACTTTTAAAAAACTTTTAATAATATTTTAAAAAAATATCGTTAATTATAGCGTTAAATTAATTTAACAGTTTTTAAAATAAATTCTTAATATTGTTTTTTATAAAATTAAAAAATGTTTTTATTTTAAACATAATAATTTTATAAAAGCGTTTTAAATTTAATTTAATTAAAATACTTTTATTACTTAAACTATTATACTTATTTATAATATAAGTTATTATAATATAATTATTATTAAGCTATTAAAATAAACAGCTTAACGTTTTTAATAACATTTAAATTTTTTTAATAATTATTTACAATTTTTTAAAAATTAAAATAATAATTATAAAATAATTATAAAAAGCGTTTATTATTATTATATAAAACTTATAAAACTTTTATATATAAAATTAAAAACTTAAATACTAATACTTTTAAATATATAAAAATAATAATTATAATAGCTATAAAATATTAAAAATTAAAACATATAAAAAACCTTTAAATTTTTTAAAAAAAATTTATACGTTATTTTTAGCTTTTTTAACTTAAAATCGTTTTATTTTTACATTTAAAATAAATTTAAAACCTATTTAAATTAAGTTAATAAATATTATTAAACTTTTTATTAAACTAGTTAAAAACTTTATTTTTTTTAACTTTTTTATTTAACAATATATATTAAAATAAAAATAAAAATATTATAACTTATTGTATATATAAAAATAAAACTTATTAAAAGTTTAAATGCTTATAAAAATAAAAATAAACTAATTTGCTTAATTTTTAAAATTAAAACGTTTATATTATATATTAAGTTTAAAATTATTAAAATATTTTAATAATTTTCGCTTATAAAAGTTTTTTTATTAAATAGCCAAATTAGTTAATAAATATATATTATTAAAAAATTATAATTATATTTTATTATAATTATATTTTATAATAATTATATTAAAAGTTTTATATAACGTTGTTAATTTTAAATATATTTTATTATAATTTATTATTAAATCGAAATTATTATAGTCTTGTTTTACATTTATTATGTCGTTTTATTTGTTAATTAATCTTATTTATTAATTTTATTAACTATAAAATTAAATTATTAGCTTTTTTAATTAAAAAGCAGTAATTTAATAAACAGCACTATATTAGCTAAAGTATTTTATAATAAAAAGCCATTAAATTGTTTATAAAAAAACTTTATATACGCGTTATTTAATTTTTAATTAAGTAATGTACTTTTATTTTATTACCGTTTAATTAGTTTATACTTTTAAAAACTTTTAATTAAAAAACTAAAATTATTTTATTAATTAAACTAAAAAATAACTTTTTTTACTAGTTAATAATAAAGTAATTAATATAAAAATCTATAAAAATTTATATATAAAATTTATTATTATATTAATATAAAAGCGCATATATAATTAACCTTATTATAATTAAATTAAAAGCGATTTTTTAAAAAAAAATTAATTATAAAAAATTAAACTTTTTTTAAGCTTAATTACTTATAAAACCAACAGCCTTTATAAAAACCTTTATTAGCGTTGTAATTTAATTAATTTTAATCCTGTTTATTAACTTTCAGCTTTAATTCTAGTTATTATTTATATTTAATTCGCACTTAAACCGTCGTTTATTACACGCACCTCTTTAATTTATAAGCAGGCTTTAAAGCTTATATATATAGCATACATTTTTATTACATAACGCTCCTTATAAAATAGCAAGTTAAATTTAACGTAACTGTCAATTAAAATACAATAACTAATGCAGGCACTACGGAGTAAGGGGTGCACCTTCCCAATTGTCTAGATAAGATAAGGTAGATTAAATTAAATAAACGAGATTAGGGATTATTTCTAGCGCGCCCGCGGCGCACTATTAAGAATTAAATCTCCATCTTTCTACATACACACAATACTACCTTATACTGCCACAGAATTTGCATTAATAACCCTACTTTAAAATAAACATATATCACGGGTCTGGCTTAAAGTCAACAGTATAGCTGTGCTATACTAGTCAGCAAGTAAAGGTAAAAGGTTATTACCGACTCCGCACGGTCACGTAAAAAGCCCGCATATATATAAGCTAATTAGCGCCTTTAAGTGCTTTCGTTAGTTTTTTTCTTTTTTTTTTTTTTATAGTTAATTTAAACTCTTTTCCGGTTTATGTAGTCTGCGCACCCTTAACTTTATAATATATTAATTACCTTTTACTTAATTTTTTTTAACTTTTACTATTATAAAGTATTTTTTATACTCGCTATAATAAACTTTAAATAAGCATTTTTTTAACGGTTTAATAGTAAATTATAAGTTAATAAAAGCTTAAATTAATAATAATAATAAATTTTATTTTATTATATTTATAAGTTTTTTATATTATTTTATATTAAAATATAAGTTATGCGTGTAATAATAAAGCAGCTTTTACTTAAAAATTTTATACCGCTTACGTTTTATATAAGTAAAGGTTTATTAAAACTTAAAGATATCTTAGCTAATATCTTATATAATGTCAGTTAATTAAAAAAAAAAAAGGCCGCGCGAAAAAAAGCGGTCCGCTGCATAAAAATCGGGACTATTACCAATTTAACTGCATAAAAGTCGGGACTATCACCGACTCCGCTGCATAAAAGTTAGGACTATTAACAACTCCGCTTTTAAAATTGCTAACCCCGCACGTTAACTTAATACATGTCACGGGCTTAGCCCAATTAAATAAAGCCTAACTATTACCAAGCAACCCAGCCACAAAAAAAGCGAGAGCCAAGCAACGTACCTATAAGTGCAAGTATATAAAAACTTAACACATATAAAAACTGCAGTTAAATTTTTTTTATGCAACTTTAATATATATAACTTTATTTATAATAGCGCATAGCTTAACTTTATAATATAAAATTATATTATATTTATATTAGTAAACTTTAATAAAATAAAAAATTTTATAATATTAAAATAACTTAGCGCTTTTTAAAGCAAATAATAAAATTAAACGGTATTAACTTTTTAAAACTAATATAACTTATTATAAAATTAATAGTTTATTTAAAAATTAAAAAAAACTTTTTAATTAATTTTTTATAAAATATTAATAATAATAATAATAATAAAAGCTATAATAATAATAATAATAATTAAAAGCTACACTTTTAAATGTATATTTATAACCAGCTACTTTAATAATAACGGCTTTTATGTAAATAAAAAAAAAGCTATTAAAATAATTAATTTAAAATAAAAAAACTAAAGTTTTTTTATTTTTATTTTAATAAAATATTATAAAAAGTTAAAATTAATACTTTTATAAAATTATTAAAAAATAATAAAGTTATATAATATTTTATATTAAAAACTATTTTTTAAAAAAAATAATAAAAAGTTAAAACTTTTTAAAAGTTTAATAATTTAAACGCGGATTTTTTATTAAAATAATTTTTAAAATATTTTAAACTTATATTTAATAACGTTTAAATAAAAAAATAAGCGTAAAATTAACTATAAAAATTAAAATAGCATAAAAGCAAAACTTTTAATAGCTTTTTATTAAATTTTAAAAGTTTTTTATAAAAATTAAAAAAAGCAATTAAAATAATAATAATAAGCTTATTTAATTATAAAGTTTATTATTAAAAATATTAAAAAAAAAACCTTATTACTGTTATTATATTTAAAACTTATAGCGCTTATATTAATATTTTTTATTTTATTATTTAAAACTTTAAATAAATAAATAAGTTTAAAACGCTTATTAAAAACACAAATAAAAGCAGAAATTATAAAAAAAACTTTTTTTAAAAAGCGCTATTTTTTTAAATAAAAAGATTAATATTAATAAATGCAAACGGCAACGTAATAATAGCTATTATAAACTTATATAAATAAGTTTACGTTAAAAACACAGTTAATTTAATAGTAAGTATTTATTATTGCGTTAAATAAGTTATAAATAAAAAGTATAAAGCTTGCAAATTAAATAAGCTTTATTTTTATTATAGCGTTAATTAATATAAAGTTAAAAATTATTTTTACACTTTAATAATTAAATTTAATAAAGCAGTAAAAAAACTGTAAGTTTTAATATAAGTTACTTGCATTATTATACTTATATTTAAAAATTTAAAAAAAATAATAAATTAAAAAAAAGTAGCTTTAATGTAAAAATAAGCGTTAAAACTTTTAAAAAAAATAATAATAAAATAAAATTTATATAAAAATAAAATAAACTGCAATTTATTATTATTATTAATTATTATTAATAAAAATATATTTTTAAAAGTACTTATAAATAAAAAATATATTTACTATATAACTATAAATAAAAAATTATTTAAGTTTATAAAAATGCCGTTAATTTTTATTTTACTTTATATAATTAAAAGCGCTTTTAAAGTAATAAATAGCTTTATTATATAAAAAGTTATTTATTTTAAAATAAAAATTTAAGGTTATATATAAATAATATATGCATATATAATTTTTTTATTAAAATTTTTAATTATATTAAAAAAACTTTAATTAATTTATAATTAAGCTATATTATATTTTTATAAAAAGCGCTTATAATATAAAAAAGCGTAAATATAAATAAATTATATAAGCTAAAAAAGCTTAACTTTTTATAAATAAAAAAAATTAAAAAAACTTAATATATACTAGCAAGCACGTTTATAAAACACGTATGTAGGCTTTATTGCATTAAAAGCAAAAAAAGTAACTTTATAAAAGTATTTACTGTTTTTTTAATAAATATAAAAAAAGTTTTATAACTTAAAAAAAATTTAAAAAAAAATTAAAAAAATTAATTTTTTAACGCTTTTATAAACTTTTTTTATTTTAAAAAAAGCAAAATATAAAGCGCTTTATTTTATATAAGCTTAAAATTAATTATAAAATTAAGCTTTAAAAAAATTAAATAAAAAAAAACTTACATTATTTTAAAGCCTGCTTTATAAAATGTTTAAAAAAAACTTATTAATATTACGTAAAATATTAAAAAACTTATTAAATAAAAGTTATATTTAAATTAATAGTTTAAAAGTTAAAGCTTTAATTTTATTTATTTATAAGCTTAAAAGTAAACTTTATTTTTATTGCAATTATAAAGCGCTAAACGCAGTTATTTATAATAATCGTTATTTTTTTTTATTAATTAAAAACACTTTATAAAACTTAATTAAAATAAAATAATTTATTAAAGTTAATATAATAACGGCATTTTATAAAATTTATATTATTAAAAGTAAAAAATTTAAAATAACGTTTTAAATAAAGTATAAATTATTTAAATAAATAGTAACTTTTTTTAAGTTAATTAAAACGCTAGTTATTTTTTAAAAATATATTAATAACATTTTATAAAATTATTTAAATAATTATATTAGCGCATATATAAATAATATTTTTATTTATATAAATAAAATTAAAAAAAAACTATTAAAAAAAGTAAAAAAAGTATTATAATATTTATATAATGCTAAGCTTTATTTAAACTTTAATAAATATAAGTTTATAATTAAAAAAGTAAAATATTTAAAGTTTATAATATATATAAAAGTAAAAATATAAGTAAATTTAAATAAAATAAAAGCTATATTAAAATAAAAAACTTTAACGTTAATAAAAAACGTTTAAAGTTTTTTAAGCTTTATAAACTATTACTATATTTTTATACTTAAGTTTTTTTAAATTACCGCACTTTTAATAGCGCTTATTAAAAAAAATTAAAAGTTTATATAAAAATAAAATTAAAAAAAAAACATTTTAACTACTTAAAACTTTATTTACTTTAATGCTTATTTTTACTTAATAAAATTTAAAAAAAAAACTTTTATAAAAGTAAATTGTTTTAATTATGCGCTTAAAAAAGTGTTATTTTAAAAAATAAAAATAAAATAAAAAAGTATTAATATATTATTTATAAAAGTTAAACGTTATAAAAATTAATTATTTTATATATAATAAAAAAATACTAGTTATTATTAAATGTTTAAAATAATAAAATATAAAGTTTTATAATTATAAAAACTTTATAATATTTATAAACTATTAAAACTTAAAATATTTTATAATTTATTAGCGTTTTTTTAAATAATAAGTGCATTAAGTTAAGCTATTTTTTAAATATAATTTTAACTTAATATACTGCGTAAAAAAAATATAATAATATTAAATACGCTTTTTTATAAAAATTAAAATAAATTAAACGCAGTAAATAAAAAAGCTTATTATTTATAAGTAATTTTTAAATTAGTTTTAAAAAAGTAAACTATTATTTTTATAATTATTATAATAAAAAAGCTTTAAATATAAGGTTTTAAAAATATAAAGCTATAAGCTTTATAAAAACAAATAACCGAAAAAAACTAGCTTTATTAAACAGCTTACATTATTATAAAAAATTAAAATAAAACGTTTAAATTTATTTAAAAATTAAAAGCTTAAATTTTTAAATACTTATTAAACGTTAAAAAGCGGTTTATATATTAAAAGCGCTTATAAATTTTTAAAGTATTTTTACTTATTAAAAATAATCCTGTTTTTATAAAAGTAAACTTATTAAATACTTTAAAAAAAATTAATTTAACGTACTTATAACGCTTATATTATAAACTATTTTAAAAAAAAAAGCATTATAATCGTTTTAATAAAAAATTTTTATTAGCTTATAATATAATAACATATAAAAAAGTTTTTTTATAATTATAATATTTATAAGCGTTTAAAAGTTTAAAAAAAATATAAATAAAATTTTTTAAAGTTATTATTTATATTAAACTGCTTTTATAAAAAAATTTAAAAAAATTTTATAATAAATTTTTTTTAATAAAAACTAGTATTTATAAGTTATTAAAAACTGCTTAAATAAAAAAATATTATTAAAAGTAATATTTATAATAAAAATAAAAGCGTGTGTAGTTTATTTTTTAACGTGCTTTATATAGTTTTATAGTTAATTAAAGTTAATTATAAGTAATTAAAAGTTTAATTAATTAAATTATTTTTAATAGTATTTATATAAGTTAATAAAAATATAATAATTATTAAATATAATATATTATTTTTAAACTAATAAAAGTTTTAAATAAATAAATTAAAAAATTTAAGCTTATTTTTATTATTATATTAATTAAAAATAAAATAATTAAAAAAATAGTTATTATATGCTTAATTAATTATTAATTATTAAGTAAATAGCTTTATTAAAAAAAATTTTTTTTGCTATTTATAAATATAAAATAAACTTTATAATAATTAAATCTGCATTAATAAAAAAAATATTTATATTAAAAAAAGTAAGTTTTATATTTACGTTATTAAAATAAAAAGCTTAATTATTTATTAAAAAAATAAATGCTATTTTTAATTTAATTTAAACTTTTATAACGATAATATTAAAATAATATTAATATTATATTAATAAAAAGCAAGTATTAATTAAACGCTATAAAGTTAAAAATAAAATATAATTAAATTTAATTTATTATAAAATAAAGCAATTTAAAAAAAGCTTAATTAATTATAAGTTAAATATATAATATTTAAAATGCTAAACTTATATATAATATAGTTAAAAAGCATTTTTTTTAATATTAAAAATAAATTTTATATAAACGTGTTATATTAAGCGTATATAAACAAGTTATTAAGTTAAGTTTATAATAATTTTTAATTATTATTTATTTTAATAAAAAAAAGTTTAAAATAAAAAGCATTTTATACGTTAAAAATAAGTTTATAAAAAAAAGTTTAAATAAAAAGTTTTAATAAAATAAAAAAAGTATAAAAACTTATTTTAATATTTTTTAAAATTTTTTATTAAAATTACAGCTTTAAATATATATAAAAAAAAGTTTAATAACGCTATTTAAAATAACGGGCTTAAATATAAGTATAAAGCGTGAAATAATTTAATATTTAAGTTAGTATAAAAAAAAGCAAGATAATATAGTTAAAAGTAAATAAAAACCTTTTTTACTTTTTTATTTTTACTTTATTAAAAAAAAGAAAAAGAAAAAAAAAACGCTAAAAAACGCCACATAAAACCCTGTACGCTTAAAAACAGCACTTTTTTAATTATTATTATTATTATTATTATTATTATTATTATTGTTATTAGCTTTTATTTTTATTACTTTTAATTTTTTTTTACTTTTAAATTTTTTTTTTTTAATAAAATAATTAATAACTATTTTTTTTATTTTAATAAAGCAGCGCTTTTAATCTTACGTTTATGTCACGGGTCTGGCCTAGGGTTAACGGTATAGCTGTGCCATACCAGTTAGCAGGTAAAAATAAGGGGTTATTACCGACTCCGCACGGTCACGTAAAAAGCCTGCATATATATAAGCTAATTAACGCTTTTAAATGCTCTTATTAATTTCTTTTTTTTTTTTTTTTTATAATTAATTTAAACTTTTTTCTAGTTTATATAGTTTACGCACTTTAACCTTATAATATATTAACTACTTTTTATTTAATTTTTTAACTTTTATACGTATTGTTATAAAGTATTTTCTGCACTTATTATAGCGGACTTTAAATAAATAATTACTTTTTTTTTAACGGTTTAACGGCAAAATTATAAATTAATAAAAGCTTAAATTAATAATAATAATAAATTTTATTTTATTATATTTATAAGTTTTTTATATTATTTTATATTAAAACGCAGGTTATGCATATAATAATAAAGCTTTTTATATTATTTGCGTTTTATGCAAGCAAAAGTTTATTAAAATTTAAAAATATTTTAGCTAATATTTTATATAATGTTAGCTAATTAAAAAAAAAACCGCACGAAAAAAAGCGGTTTATTATATAAAAGTTAAAACCATTATTAACTTTACTGCATAAAAGTTAAGATTATTAACAACTTTGCTTTTAAAGTCGCTAACCCTGCACGTTAGCTTATTACACACATTAAGCCTATTATAAGTCTAATAATTACACGCACTTTTTTAATTTACTAACAAGCTTTAAAGTTTATATATATAACATATACTTTTATTACGCAACGCTTTTTATAAAATAATAAATTAAATTTAACGTAACTATTAATTAAAATATAATAATCTTATTTTAAAATAAATATAAACTTAAATTAAATTTATATAAATAAATATTAAAAAATATAATAATTAATAAAAAAACTTAACAAATAAATATAAACTATATAAAATATAAAACAGCTTTTAACGCTTATAAACAGCTATTATTAACGCTTATAATAATAATAAAATCTTTTATAAAATAATAAAAGTTTAAAATAAAATATTATTAAAAAAAATACGCGTAAATATTATATTAAATTATATAAAAAAAATATTAATTATAAATAAAAAATATTATTACAAATTTAACTTAAAATCGATAATATAACTATATTATACTAGTTAACAAGTAAAAATAAAAAATTATTACTAACTCCGCACAGTTACGTAAAAAACCCGCATATATATAGGCTAATTAACGCCTTTAAGTGCTCCCGTTAATTTCTCTTTCCTTTTTCTCCTTTTATAGTCAATTTAAACTCCTTTCCGGTTCATATAGTCCGCGCACCTTGACCCCGTAACAGTTTAAAAAAATAAAAATAAACTGTTATTTTTTATAATAAAGTAAAAATAAGTAAAAAAAGCAATAAACGCAAGTGCGGCGGCGGCGGCAGCAATAAAAGCTAGCATAAAAGCAATAGTAGCAGTAGCAAAATAAGCGGCGGTAAAAATTAAACCGGCGGCGGCAGCAATTAAAGCTTTATAAAAAACGCTATAATTTACGTTAATAAAAAAAAACTTAATATATATATTATAATAAATTTATATAAAAAAAAGCTAATTATAATAAAACAGTTAATAATGTTATTAAAAATAAAAGCGTTTTTAAAATATTTATTTATTTTAATTAATAAGTTAATTAATTAAGCGCAAATAATAAAATAAACTATAAAAAGCTTAAAATAAAAATAAGTTAATATATAAAAAAATAAAAATAAAAAAAACTTTTATAAAAATTAATAATTATAATTATTAATAACGCATTTAACGCAAATTAAATTATAAATTTTATTATAATAAACGTATAAAGCATTTATATAATAATAATAAAACGCGCGCGCGTTAATAAATAGTTTTAATTTTACTTTTTTTTTTTATAAATTAATAATATTAATATTTTAATAAGCGTAAAATAAATTAACTACTTATTAAAAATAGCGCGTTAAAAATAAACTTTATAAAAAAAAGTTAAAAAAAGCTAGTAAAAGTTTATAACAATAAAAAGCTAATAAAGCATAAACAGCGCAAATAGCGTAAATAGCGTAAGTAACATAAGTAATTTTATAATAAATAAAGCTTAATTTACAATTAATAAAAGCAAGTATAAGTGCGGGCGCAAGCATAAGCGCAAGTATAAAAGCAGCAGGCCCGGCCGAAAAAAACGAAAAAAATAAAAAAAACGAAAAAAAAGTAAAATTTTCTTTTAAAAAAATAACAAAAAAAATAAAAAGCATTTATAAAACTAGTTTATTAATATGCGCACATTATGCAATTTTTACACTATAAAATAAAAATTTTTAAAAATAAAAAAGCTTATAATATTATTATTAATATTAATATTAATAATAATAAAAATAATAATAAAAATAATAATAATAATAATAATAATAAAGTTAAAAAAATAAAAAATACGGTAAAAAAAAAGCTTTTTTTTATAAAAAAAAATAAAGCTTAAATTACCGCTTTTTACTGCTTTAATTATTATAACATATTGCTTATTTTATTTATTTTATTATAACTTACAGTAAAAAAAAAACAAAACGTAAAAAAAAACTTAATATTATAAGCTTAATTTAATTAAATAAAGCTTAATTATTATTAAATAACTTAACTTTAAAAAAAGTAAAAGTTAAATAACGCACTTATAAATGCAGGTATATAAAAACTTAACATATATAAAAACTACAATTAAATTTTTTTATTATATAATTTTAATATATATAACCTTACTTATAACAGCGTATAGCTTAACCTTAAACAATACACGCGCATTTTCTTAGTTTATAAACAAGCTTTAAAAGTTTATATGCATAATATATACTTTTATTACGCAACGCTTTTTATAAAATAGCAAGTTAAATTTAACGTAACTATTAATTAAAATATAATAACCCCACTTTAAAATAAATATAAGCTTAATTAAAAATTAAGTTTATATAAATAAATATTAAAAAATATAATAATTAATAAAAAAACTTAATAAGTAAATATAAACTATATAAAGTATAAAACGGCTTTTAATGCTTATAAACGGCCGTTATTAGCGCTTATAATAAAGTTTTTTATAAAATAATAAAAGCTTAAAATAAAATATTGTTAAAAAAATGCGTGTAAATATTATATTAAATTATATAAAAAAAATATTAATTATAAATAAAAAGTATTATTATAAGTTTAATTTAAAGTTAATAATATAGTTATATTATATTAATTAGTAAGTAAAAATAAAAAGTTATTACCAATTTTATATAATTACGTAAAAAACTTGCATATATATAAGCTAGTTAACGCTTTTAAGTGCTTTTATTAATTTCTCTCTTTTTTCTTTTTTTATAATATTGCTTTTATATATTAATATAACTTGAAAATATATAAAAAAGCTTATATTATTAATTTAAATAATCTTTAAAAAAATAAAAAAATAAACTTTTTTATATAAATAAAAAAAACTTTAAATCTTATATTTAATGCTTTTTAAATTACGTGATTTACTTTAATGTATATAAATGCTTTATAAAAATGCTTTTTTTATAATATACTCTTTAATAATAAAAAGTTTTTTTAAATTATTATGTGCACGCAGTTTAAAGCTTATAAAACTTTTTAATATATAATTAAATATAAAAAAAATAAATTTAATTACGGTAATAACGCTTTTATAATCGTGCCTTTTTATACTTTTTTAAAAGTTATTATTATATAAGTTGTTAATAATAACACTTTTAAATAACGTTTTAAATAATTGTGCTATTATTAATTAGTTTATTTTCTTATTTAAATAAATGCTTATAATTTTTTTTTATTTATTTTCTTTTTTTTTTACGCACATATATATACACATACATGCATATATACACGCACACACATATACGCATTTTATAAACGCTTGTTATATATTAAAAATATTATAAATATAACTAATTATTTTTTTAAATTTTATTAAATAATTATTATTTTTTACTGCAAATAACCATTTTACGCGCGCTTTATACACTTTTTAAAAACGCGCGCGCGCTTATTTATATAAGCTTTTATATTAATAACCTATAAATTATTATTATTATTATAACTTATTTTAAAAATCTTAAAGCGCACTACGCTTATAACCGCTATTATTATAAGCGTAAATAAACTTACTGCGCTATTAAACGCGTTATTATTATTATTACTGCAATTTTTACTGTTTTTATTACGCTTACTGCTATCGTTACTTTTATTGCTTTTATTATTTTTTAATAATAAAATCCTAGCTTTTTTTTAAAAAACTTTTTATAAAATAATATTTTTATAATTATTTTTACACTTGTTATTTTATAGTGCTTTTTACTTATTTTAATAGCAGTTTATTAAATTTTTAACATAAAGCGCATATAAACTTTTATAATTTTTATAAAAAAACTTAATTAAATTTTATTAAATAATATTTTAAACTTATTTATTTAAAAGTACTTTAATATTATAAAACTTTAACGTTATATGCTTTATATTAACTATTTTTATAACGCTTTTATTAAACGCTTAAATAATAAATATTTTAAAGCTTTTAAAAAAAAACCTATTATTAACGTTATATTAATAATTATTTTTATATATTTTAATAAATAATTATTATTTATTTTATTTTAATAATCTACTTTAATTACTTCGCGCGCGCAATTAACCCTGCCTTTTTTACTACACTTGCCTTTTATTATTAAATTAAAATTAATAAAATTTTATTAAAAAAAAAATAAAGTTAATAAGTTTTTATACTTTTATATCTCACGTTTTATTAATTACTTACTTTAAAATTAAAAAATTTTAAATGCCTGTTTTTAGCTGCTTTTTAATAAAAAACAAGCTAAAAAAAAAAATTTAAAAAAAAATAAGGAGAAAAAAAAGATAATTATTATTATTAATAATAATAATAATAATAATAATAATAATAATAATAATAATAACGATAATAATAATAATAACTATAAATAAAGAGCGCAAAAAATAGGTTTAAGTGTACTTTAAGTGTTGTTAAAGGGGATTATTCTTTAAAAAAAGTTTAGCGTTTTAATTTTTTTTTTAATTAATTAAATGTTATCACTAAAACAGCGTCTTTTTTTAAATTAATTAGTTAAAAAGCTTATAAACACTATTCCCGTACGTTTTAAAAGTTTAAAAAAACCTTAAAATATTTAAATTTTATATATAAAAATTTTTTTATAAGCTTATTAACCGGCATTTAATTAATAAAAAAGTAAGTAATTTTAAAAATGCCTTTTAAATACTTTTTTTTTAACTACATGTTTTATATATTTACATAACACAGCTTTATACTTATTTTTTTATTTTTTTTTACTATTAATTAAATAATAAGTTAATTATTATTATATATACGTTAAAACTCTTTTAAATTAAGTTAAATATTTTAAAATAACTTTTAAAAAGCTATAATTTTTTTAATAATATAATTTATAACGTAAAATTCCGTTTTTATTATAAATATTAATATAAATAACTATTTAATTACTTTTTAATTAATTAAATTATTATAAAACATTATAATATATTTATAAATTAATTATTTAATATTAAAATTATTTATAAAAACTGCGTTTTTTACTATTAAAAAAACCTAAGCTTTTTTTTTATTATTACTATACTTTATATTTATATATATTATAATAAATAAATATTTAAAAATATAATAAATAACATAAAAATAATTAAGCTTAAAGTTATTAAAATATTAAAAAAATATTAAAACTATAAAAGTTACATTTAACTATATTATTATTATAATATATAATATAAACTTAATATGCTTTTAATAACCTTTAATTTTTTTTAATAAAGCTTATTTATTATATTTATAAAGCTTTTTAAAAAAAGATTTATAAAAACTTATAAAAAATTTACTATTTTAAATTTATTTACAATTTTTTTTATATAAAAATCGTAAATTAAAGTAATAATTTAAATGTTTTTATTTTTAATTACTTTAATTTTTAAAAATTAAATTATATTATTTTTATTTTTAATTTTATAAGCGTTTTTAATTTAACTTATAATTTTAATTATTAATTTTTAATGCTTTTTATAATAAAGCGTTAAAATGTTATTTATATAAAAAATTATAAACATTTTATAATTATTTATATAAAAAAAATAAAGCTTTTTTAATAATAACTTTATATTAATTTTTTATAAAGTTTAAAAAAACTTTTTATATTATAATAATAAAAAGTTTTTTAACTTATATAATACTTTTTAAAATTTTATATACTTATTAATTTTTTAAAACTTATTTAAAAGCTTATAAGTTATTAGCTTTTTTTTATTTAATTAACATTAAAAAACGCTTTTATTATATTAAATTATTTAATTTTTAAATTAAACTTTATTATTATTATTATAAGTATATAAAATAAATAAATTATTAATATTATAATATATATACTTTAAAAAGTATTATTTAATTAAAAATTTTTTTATATATAAATGCATAATTTATAAAATTTAAAGTATTTATTTTTATTAAATTTATATATAAATACTTATTTAAAAAAAAGCGGTTTATAAGCAGTTTTAACGTGTTTTATTACTTTTTAAGCCTTTTTAAAAATTAAAGTTTTAATTTTTTTATAAGCGTTTTTTATAAAGTAATTATTTAATAAATAATTTTTAAACTTATGTTAACTTTTTAATAATAATATTAAATTATTTTAATATATTTTTAATTTATTAAAAGCTGCTTTTAATTATATAACAGCTTTTTAATTTATTATTATTATAATTATTAAATAAACTGTTTTATATTTATAATTTTTATATTATATAATATTAACTTTATTTATAAAAAAAGTAAATATAAAAAAAAATTAATTTATATTTATTAATATAATTATTTTTTATTTTTTATAAACTATAATAATATAAATACTGTTTATATTATTTATACTGCTTTAATTATTAAAGTTTTATTTTTATATATAATAACTTTTTTTTATTAATAAGTTATATTATTTTTTAATATATAATTTTTTAAAATGCAGTTAAAAGCTTTTTAATTATTTTTTTAATTTATTTTTTACGTTTATTTAAAATAATAAATTTAATAAAACTAACTTTTATAAGTTTAATAATTTATTTTTTAAATTTACTTTTTTTAAAATAGTAGATTTTTTTATTAAGTTTAACCTTTATTTTTTAAACTTTTTATAATTTAAAATAATTAATTTTTTAAACTTATTAAAATTATTTTTATAATTTATTAAATTAATATAATTAAAACTTATTTATAGTTTTTTTAAAAGCTAGTTTTTAAAAAGTACTTTATTAAAACTATTCTTGCTTTTATTTTATAAATTAAATAGTTTAAAAATATTTTTTAAAGTTAAAAGTTTTTTATATTAGTTATTTATATTTTTATAATTTTTAAAATTTAATTTAAATATATTTTATAATTTTTATAGTATAAATATTATTTTTATTTTTAACTTTTGCTTTTTTAATTAATTACTTATTAAAGTTTAAGCTTTAAATATAATAATACTTTTAATAACACTTTTAATTATATGTTTAATGCTTGCTTATAAAATATCTAGTATAATAAAGATTTTTTTTATTGCAGGCCGGTTATTTTATTAATTTAATTATTTAATAACATTTTTATTTACTTATAAAAAAATTTTTTTTTAAAAAAAAGCTTTTAAGTTTTTAATATAAAAATCGCATTTTTTTTATTATTACTTTTTTTATAAAATTTAATTTTATTAAAAATAATATTTTTAATAATAATAACTTTTTTAAGCATTAATATTTAAATCTTATATATATTAAAAGCTTAATAGCTTATAAAGTATTTAATATATACTTTTAATTATATTTTAAATGTTTTTTTATTAAAATTAAAAGCATATTTTTTATTAAAAAATATGCTTAATAACTATATATATAAATTTTAAATTAATTAAATTAAAAATTTATAATAACCTTTTTTATAATTTTAAAGTTATATTATTAAAAATATTAATAAAATTAAAAATAAAGCATTTTATTAAGTGTATAAAAATTATATATATAATTAAAGCTTTTATTATATAATTAAACCGTTATTTAAACGATTTTAAATTAAAAGTATTTAAATAAGTTAGCTTTAATGCGCATTTTAATTAATTTAATAATAATTTTTTGCTTTATTTTTTTAATTATGCCAGTAAGCTTTTTAATATGTATTAATAATATTTTTATAGTTATTTTTAAATTTTTTACTTAAATTTAAAAATTAAAGTATTTATTAATTATTATAATTATTATATTATTATTTTATTAAATAATATAAATAATAAGCTTAAAATATATACGTATTTAGCTTTTAAAATATTTAAAAGTAGTTTAAATTATATTATAAGTTTTATTTAATAATAAAAAAGTTTATAGCTTTTTATTAAATTTATTTTTTAATATTATTAACTATTTAAAGCTATTAAGTGCTTTTAAAAAGTTAAAAAATTTTTAATTAACTTTTTAAAACGGTTTTAATAATTTATTAAAAAAAGTTTTATATAAAATTACTTTTTTAACATGTATACAAGCGCAATTTTTATATTTAATTTGCTTAATGTTAATAATTTATACGTTTTATATATTATAAATAAATATTTTAAACGTTTATAAGTTTAAATGCTTTAATTATAAATACTATAAAAACTTTAAGTTTTTTTAAAGTTATAATTAATTTATTAAAAGTTTTTACGCTTTTTTTAATTTATTATTATTAATTATTAAAAGTAATATAATACTTGTAAAATTTAATAAAATTATAAAAAAAAATAAATAAAAAAACATAAGCTTATATTTAAAAAAAACTAAGTTAAATTAGCGTTAAAAAGTTTTAATAATAACATTTTTTTTAATTAATTTATAGCGTAATAAACAGTTTAATTTATAATATTAAATTTTTATATTTTATAAATAAGCTTTTAAAATAATATTAAAATAAAAACCTTTAATTATAATAATATTTTTTAAAATAAAATTCTTAATAAAAGCACTTTTAAGTTTATTAAGTAATTAAAAAATTACTTAAATGCTTTATTTTAAAATTAAGAATATTATAATGCCTGCTTTTACTACATTTTTTTCGGCAAAAAAGTAAAAAAACCTTTTTATTAAAAAAAAGCAGTTGTTTATTAAATATAATGCTTTATAATTATTTATTATAATAAAAGTTAAAAATAAATATTTATTAAAGTTTATAATAGCATAAAAATTAAAGCTTATTTTATTTTTTATAAAAAATAAATTAATTAAAACGATTATAATATTATAAAAATATTATAAAATTATTTTAACGTTATTAAATTAATTTTTATTTTTTTTATATTTTTTTTATTTAATAATACCTTATTTAATAAGCTTTATTTAAAGCTTTTTTTAACACTTATTATTAATATTATTTTTAATTATTTATATTTATTATAAAGTAAGCTACTTAAACTTTAAATTTTTTTTATTTAAAAGCATAATTTTAATTTTATTATATATTTTTAAAAGCTAATAATAACGCTTTTTATAAAAGCAGCTATAATTTAAAAAAGCGCTTTTATTAACGCGTTAATTTTTTTTTTCTTTGCTTTTTTATAAAAAAATTTTTTTAAGCATTATAATATTAATTAATAAAGGTTTAAACTTGTTTTTAACTTTTATTTTATAAAAGTAAGCGCTTAATTTATTATTATATAGTTTTATATTTTTAATTTTTTTTTAATAACCTTTTTTTTTAAAATATAAATAAGCTTTATAATAGCTTATTTTAAAATAATATGCTTTTATATAATATTAAAAAAATCTTTAACTGTAAGCGTTTTTTTTATTTTTATAAGCTTATTAACTTTAATTTAAATATAAACAGCTTTTTACTTTTTTATTTAATTTTTTAAATTTAATAAAAGATTATTTACTTTATTTAAAGCCGCTTAATAATTCTCGTAAAAGTAAATAATGCAGGTAAGCTTAAAAAAAACAAAACGCCGTTTTAATTATTATATTAAAGCTTAAAACGTAAACTTTTTTTTTATTTTAAAATAAGCGTTTTTAAAAGCTTATAAATTAACAATAACCTTAATTTACGTAAAAATAAAGCGGTAATTAAAGATTTAGCGGTTTAATAAAGCTATTAATAAGTTTTTATATTTTTTTTTAATTTTAAAGTATACGTTATCGATTTGCTAATCGGTAAAATTTAAGCTTTTTATTAATTTTTTACTATAAAGGATTTTTTAATTTTTTTTTATTTAATAATAAAATAAAGTTATTAATTATTAAGTAAGCGTTAATTTTATTAAAATTAAGCTTATTTTATATATAAAACATTTTAATAATAAACTTGTAATTTTAAAATTATAAATTTTAAATAAAGTTATTAATAAGCTTTTTATTAATAAAGTTAAACGAAATTATGTTAATAAGCGTGTAAATAAAAAATAAATAATTAAGTAAAAAATAATAAGTTAATGTTTAATGTATATAAAAAAATAATTATTTTACGCATATATTTAATAAAGTTATTAAGCGTTAAGTTTATAATTATTATTTTTATATATTAATATAACTTAAAAATATATAAAAAAGCTTATATTATTAGTTTAAGTAATCTTTAAAGAAAATAAAGAAAAAAACTTTTTTATATAAATAAAAAGAGCTTTAAGTCTTATATCCGGTGCTCTTTAAGTCACGTGATTTACTTTAATGTATGTAAATGCTTTATAAGAATGCCCTTTTTCACGACATATAGTTAATTTAAACTCCTTTTTAATTCACGTGGTCCGCGCACCTTTAACCTTATAATAATATAAACTTAAATTAAATTTATATAAATAAGTGTTAAAAAATACAGTAGCTAATAAAAAAACTTAATAAGCAAGTATAAACTATATAAAGTATAAAACAGCTTTTAACGCTTATAAATAACTATTACTAGCGTTTATAATAAAGTTTTTTATAAAATAATAAAAGCTTAAAATAAAGTATTGTTAAAAAAAGTGCGTATAAATACTGCATTAAGTTATATAAAAAAAGTATTAATCGTAAATAAAAAATATTATTACAAGTTTAACTTAAAGTTAATAACAGTATAGCTGCTGCTATACTAGTTAGCAAGTAAAAATAAAGGATTATTACCGACCCTGCACAGTTATGCAAAAGTAAAAGGTTATTACCAACTTTACATAGTCACGTGTAAAGCCCGCATATATATAGGCTGGTCAGCGCCCTTAAGTGCTCTTATTAATTTCTCTTTTTTTTTTCTTTTTTTATAGTTAATTTAAACTTTTTTTCCAGTTTATATAGTCCGCGCACTTTAACCTTATAATAAAAATTATTTATAAAAAATATTAAAATTTTATAATTAATAATTATAAAATTTATAATAATATATATAATTAAGTTAATTATATAGTTATAAACTATAACAAGTTAGTTATAATCGTAAACTGTAATAGTTAATGTATAATGTACACAGTCGATAAAAGAATTTCGCGCTTAACTTATTTTAAGAGTACTTTTGCTTAATTGGCGGAGTTAAACTGTCAGGCCTCCGTAACTACAACTCTCCAAATAGGTAGCACTAACCAATCCCGTTCAAGTCCAGTCCTTATCAGCCTAGAGCGTGAGGTCAATACCAATGACATTCCTCGCTTCCAGTTCTGTTGTCCCTTACTTCAACTCTTCTTTCTTCAACAGAAAACTCTACCTAAGGCGGCGTAGGCAGGTAGCATCAGGTCAGACAGAACCTTCCTACCACCTGATAACCTTTTTTTGGTTCTCTTGGTTGGGTGACGACACCCGAACTAATACACAGCCTCATCCGTACAGTAGGAGTAGGAGTAGGAGTAGGATTGACATCATCCCTGTAAATAGTAGATATTGTTAACTGGAGTTTTTCGACAACTTGGGGACCAGCAATCAATGCCAGCCTGATTCCTAAAACCTACCTAACTTCGTTATGTGCCCAGGGCTTTTTCTCCTCCCCTCTCTCTGGGTAGCGTAGGAATGCATCGTAGAAAGTCCTCGAAGAGATGTTGATTCTCCTGTGTTAATGTTTCTGTGGGATCACTAAAGAGAGCTCAGTCGGTAATCGATGCCCATCAGTGCATGGAGAAACTATCCAATTCGTCCGGTTTTATGATGGAAATTGAGAGCTGAACGGCGATCACCAAGGGTCAGGCGGCCGTAGGATCTACACTAGGGCTCCAAGCCCAGCTTCTTGCAATCCACGACCTTGGCGCTGATGATGGTTATGATGAGCCAGCCGTTGAACAGATGGCAAAGGCCAACCACTTTATACTTCGTGCACTTCACTAGAGAAGCCATGTTCCTGTCATGTTTTCCGCAACTCCATACAAGTCAGCATCAACCATTCTGCAGACGCGGGCACGTCAGCGAGCTAGCTCACGATGCTTCGGGACCGGGGCCCCTACGATAGACCTCGCCATCACATGACTAGGTTTGCGAATTTGTGATGTTGGTGCTGAGAAACACACTTGTCGAACTTCTGCTAAGTCATCAATGAGATATCGTGAGGTTGCTTCAGACTGCAGAAGAGGCTCGGGGGAGTTACAACTCCAGCCCTAGCCCCCTATTTGTAATCCTGTGACTGCGTCCCGCCTTTCCGGTCCTGGTCGACCTCGCGCTACGGTACAATCAAAGAGTGCGAGTGCGAGCTCCAATGTCACCCAGCGCCAGGATTTTAGTTAGATCCTTCCAGTCACACTTTCCATGGTGCACACGAAGGGCATTGGTTGTGACCGTGGAACCGTCCATGTCTAGACCTACTCAAACTAAAAGGGATCAGGTTGCTCCATAGACGCTGAACTCCTGAGTATGATACACTTTTGTAGGGGAGGAGATGGGTTGCTCCTAATTTAGGTGCTACGGTATCTATACACAATGGAAGCACATGTACACCACTAGAAATTATACGGATAGAGTACATTGAGCTAGTTGCATCTTATATCACATGATACGTTGAAGATTCCGGCGTATCCTCCCACAAGACGGATATCAATGGTCTACTTTGCTTTGATTACTTTCGTATTTTACTTCAATCTGAGTGAAATCCTTTAGAAATAATAGACACATGCCTATGTTAGAGCAGTCTCTCTCCTTTTATAGATGCCATCTCCCTCTTTCTAAAAAAAAAGGGAGGGGCTTATAATTCCGTTTTCCCTTCATCCTCTTGATTAATCGAGGGCAGCTTGGTATCCCACCACGGATGCTGTGGTTGGCGGATCGTATTCGTTCCGCAGTGAACATCGCCGCCACCCTCGTGATGCGAGAACCAGTCATCGATGTAGAAAACCTCATATCCTACCATGGCGTACACATTGTTGGCGGCCTCCATCAAAATATCTTTACCGTCAATAACTGGGCCCCAGGGGTTGGGAGACAAGTACTCCGAGTCGCTGAGGACGACGCCGTTGATGACGGCTGGATACAGCCCGGCAGCATGCTTGGTGCTGCAGTTCCGTTCCGGCGACACACCCTCGTCCGCCCCCCAGCAGACACCCGTGGTAAATATCACGGGCACCTTGTATATGTCTTCATCGCCGATACCGGTTTCCCGCTGTAGAACTGCCTTGACGCCGTCGAGGCGCTTAGAAAACCCTTCATTCTCCGCAATCAGCTTACTTGTTAATATCTCGTCGATGGTGGTGCTCGGTATTTCTTCCGCAACGCCCGGTATCATGTTGTTTGGTCGGGAGAACGCGTTGGCGTCTCCGTGGCCGTCGTCCTGGGCTTTTTGAAGAATTCCGATGCCCCCGACCGGGTCTGCGATGAATAGAGCCCAGCCGTGTCTTGCTCCGGGGGAGGGGACGAACTGGACCATCTCATCTACGTGTCCGACTGCCAACCAGTCCGTGTCGAGTATGAGGGGATCTTGAAACTCTTGAGCTCGCATGTAATCATATACATGCGGGTATGCTGGATAGGATTCCAAGTGCGACCCCTGCACGATACGCCCAGCTGGGTACGAATTCCCGTTGTGTTCATACGGTGGAATCGTCTCGAGGTTGCCCATGGAATCTATCTCATCTCTGGTGCCACCGGTACTGTAGACAGCGCCGCGGCCTGTTTTTCTCAGGTATTCAAAAACCTGTCTTCCGGCAATGCGCGATCCTTGCGAAGATCGGATCATGACTTCTAGTGTTATTGGTCCGGACGGACCTGGAAAGCTGGTATATCCTGGCTCGACAATATCCTGAGCCCATACATCGTCGGAATGACTGAATAACCATAATGGCTTTTGTAGACTTGGCTTGTCCAAGACCGTTTGTAAGTGAGAGACAAACAGTGCCTGTTCAGGGCTATCTGATGTGTTGCCGTTGGTAGTGAGCACCTCTGAAACTGACATGAGGTGATGAAATGTGAGTATTGGTGCAACACGAAGACGGACGACGTCTTGAGAGAATTCCAAGCCATTTTGCACATTGAACTCTACCTCGACGCGTCCATCCCATGCATCAGGTCTTCTGGTGTCTCGAGCGTCTATCCCCAATTCGAGGCCCTCTTTCAACTGGTTCGCTAGAAACTTGTAATCGTTTGTCGTGATGATCCATTCGTCTGATTCACGTCGAAAAATGCGAACATTCTTCCTAGCGATCTCGTCTGCAACACGGATGTTACCCCAGGCTTCGTCGGTAACTTCCGGTATAGGGACTGTCTTGAGCAGACTCATATACATAGGCGATCTCTGGATATCATCGGAGGCATCATTGCAGGCTGCAAGTGCTTCGTCTGAAGGAGCTTCCCCAGATAACACGGACTCTGAGCAACGTCGATCTGTGTCGCCAATATTTGCAAGAAATATAGCTCCCGCTTTGTCTGACCATTCCAACTTGTGGTAAACATCGCCATTTCCTATGATGTCAACAACCCCGTCTCGGTTGCTATCAGCCCTGATGTCAACTTTCAAGGTGAGGGCGAGGGGACAAATCAAAAATAGGAGTACTACACCCTCAATTAGAAAAGTTGAATTCGGCTCGAGTAATTGTTAACATACCTAGATCACGGATCATGTCTACCCACGCCATAATGGATTTGTACACAGAAACCAATGGAATTTGTTAACTGCCGACTAATGTGAGAATGCGTAACTCACAGTGGAATGATATATGCTACGAAATATTCATACGCGCTAGGAATAACCCTAGATATACGGTGAACTTAATGACTCCGCATATGTCTAACACATATGTCGTTGTCCCTCACAGTATTATATCTACAGTATTATATCTACACACCAGGCTGTTCATCGAGCTCATTCGGACAAGATACTGGAAAATCTCCGTTTCCCGGTTGGTTAACAGCTTTGAGCTCCTCACGATACCCAGTTCACAGCCAGCCACAAGAGCGGCGAGAATGCATGCCATAGCAAATCGGCTTGCAATGAGCAGTAATTTCGAGACACCTGCCATGGACTATGCATAATGCGACATTCGCTTTTTTTTTTCTCTTACCGGCGATTATAGCAGCGTCATGTCAGCCGCAGATCTTGGAGTACCTCGTAAGGTAGCCATTACTTAGTCTAGCATCACATTTGTTGAATTGGCACAGTTGCACTTACGGGGTGCCGTACCTCGTGTCCCACGGCGTTCAATAATCTATGCCGTACCGCCCGGGTCTAGATGACCGGTTGCATCCCGATGCTATACAAAGAGCTTCGTATACTTCTTTTGTCCAACCACTCGCATATCCCCCGCATCGCAGAGGCTTCTGATAATGTACCAAGACGTGAGCGTTTTTTCCCCTTCCATGTCACATACGGCAGATTCTTCTAATGCATCGGCCCCTGCTGGGGTGCGGTAATATCTCCAAAAACTAGACGAGTAAGGGTGAATGTAAAACAAATCACGGCAGACCTGTCTTATGATTCGTAGGATGAACGAAGGCGAAAAGTGATGACTATAGAATAGTATAAGCAACATGAGAAATAGTATAACTACAACTTGTCAAGACCAGGAGCATGTGATAGACCATCAAATATAGGACTGTGGATGTTTAAATACGCTGTTTGAGCCGTCCCATATCATCGACTTCTCAGAGAACCTTTACATAACCGTTCTCCAACATATTTGGCTACGTTCTAAGCAAGCTGCTCACAAATTCATCATGTCATCTTTAATCGCTTTTAAGAAGCAGCCTCGTCACTTTCAGCGAATTGGTGGCTGGCTACCAAGCGACTCCCAAGTCCTGGTTGGGTGGCTTCGAAAACTTGTCCATGACCTAAATAGAGATGGCCGACCAGAATGGAAGGATCAAGTCAAAGACCTCGCTGATCTCATCGAAAGCTCTGCTGAACTACGTATGTTGGCTTCAGCCATGTTCGATGAAGTTCCTGACAAGCCTCCGTATGACAAGGACCCGGTGGGAAACAAGCAGCTTCGATCTTACGCGGACATGCTTGACGCATTCACCCGCATCATCGACAAGCACGAGGCGCCTCAATGGAGCAAGATCGAGAATAGTGTTGGTTTGATCGGGTTCCCTTTCAACGCGGTCCTGGATTGGCCTATGGCTACCCAGAGCGGATATGCGTTTTTCCTCAAGCGCGAAGTCAACGAGAAATTAAAAGCCATCCTCAACAAGTGGAGAGATGAGGTTCTAATGACGAAGGCATCTCAATACGTGATCACTACCGACGAAAATGGGTGGCTGTGCTCAGACGCCTTGGAGGCCATTCAAGCAGTCGCCAATATCGATGATGGGACCCTCAAATTCAGGGATTTATTCAAATGTGATCCAGATAATGATCCTGAGCACTGGGGATTCGAGTCGTGGGATGCGTTCTTCGTCAGAGAATTCAGCGATATCGACAAAATCCGGCCTGTTGCCAAGAAAGATGATCCAAGGTGGATAGTGAACTCGTGCGAATCCAAGCCATTTGCCTTGCAGACGCGCGTCGAGGAATTCGACAGCTTTTGGCTGAAGGGTCAACCGTACTCTGTTGCCGAGATGCTCGATCACCACGAAAAAGCCAGCACGTTTGTCGGCGGTACAGTGTACCAGGCCTTCCTGAGCGCCTTGTCTTATCATCGCTGGAACTCACCCGTTCAGGGAACGATTGTACATACCAGAATTATCGAGGGCGCTTACTTCTCCGAGCCCACGATCACTGGCTTTACCAACCCGGAGGGTCCTGATCCTGCTGCCCCGGACAAGGCGCAGGGCTATATCACACACATAGCGACACGGGCGATGTTCCTCATCGAGGCCGAACCCCCCGTTGGCCTGGTAGCTTGTCTCTACGTTGGTATGGCTGATGTGTCTACATGTGAGATCCTAGAGAAGTTCCAGCAAGAGAACTTGCCACAGACAGTCGAGAAGGGAGAGGAGATCGGGATGTTCCACCACGGCGGCTCAACCCACTGCCTCCTTTTCCCCAAGGACCTAAAGCTCGCATGGGTTGATGAAGCATTTCCTGGGACAAAAGATGATCCTGTGACCAATAATATCCCGATTCGGAGCGAGCTGGCTTATGTGTATGATTGAGAAAAGCAACACTGTGATGAGGGGAAAGGCTTTCCTGCAGCTATTCCGAGGATCGGTTCTGTGATTATTCGAGTGGTTACTCGGGTATGTAGGTTGATCAGTGCACGGGTTACCGTATAGCAAATGGTTCATGATGTCACGTAGTCGCTACTGTTATCCCAAAGTATAGGTCATATAGAATACGCTCCTTTTGACACTACATCAATGTTCCGTACAGGAGGGTTTCCATGGTGTCGTGTCTTGAGGCCTAGGCTTTCGTGGCGCCTCGGGGCTCGGTTACGTCGCCGCATATAGTTGCTGTATGACATTGCCGTGCGTCGTTGGGACGTTTCAGCCGCACGATGATGCGCCGGGTCATCGTCTTCTGTTTTCGAGATGCAGAATTAGTGTCACAGCGAGTGTACAGGCGGGAAATACTGCCCGCTCGCCAAATACTGCCCTCTCGCCAAATTTGAAATCGTGATGCCGTCCTCTTTGTCATGATAGGTAGTTCTACGATCTGCACAACGGTCATACCCTGGATGTGACCGGTGAGCAAATCGACATAACACGGCATAAATTGAGGGTGCAGAGCCGTTATAGCAGCAGTAGGTAGCTAGGTTAGTGAGGTGATGCATGTCAATATGTGCATTCGTGGAATTCAATGTTTTTTAAAATTGAGTTGGTTACCTATACGACTCGGAGAGAAAAAGAAAGATGCATCAATGCATCAAATGCATCAAATGCATCAAATGCATGCATGGCTTGCTGTCGGGGGTAAGGATTAGCGCTCTGGCATCTCATCAATTAGCTGAGCCTGACCCCTCCGGGCGCTGTCTATGATTCAGACAGCAGCTGGAGCTTACCGGATGTCCACAGGGATCGACCAATCAAAGTCGTTATTCTCCCGTCCTTTTTCTGTTTACGGTAATAGCCATAACGTAATGGCAGCACTTTGCTGCCAGCGGGGTAGTTAGGTCAGGTTTCATCAATATCAATGTAACTCGATATGTAGGTATCAATTTGATACATCATCTTCGGAGACGGTGTATTCAACGACATCCTTCGTCCTTTGATCGACGATCATCTAGGTAGATGATTACCTGGTTACGTCGTTTATACATGTACCAATCGGAATGTGACGATGACCCGAACCCCCCCCCCCAAAAAAAAAAAACCCCCCAGCTATCGTGTTCATCCTAGAGAGGCATGATCGTAGCGAGAGAGCATTTCGCTCAACTATGGGAAGAAGTATATATATTACAAACGGGTTGAGTTCGTTTGAGTCCATATCCTTACCATAATACTTCTCTAGAGTTTGATATCAATATTACAAATAACTACGTATTAACCATGCATCTTCTTTGTTATTTCGCCTTGCTGCTCTTTGGTGTGTTTGGTTCAACACTGCATACGACGGATGATGATGAACCCACCATATCTTACAACAACGTGTCTGTATGTCAACACCCAAAATGGCAATAAAAATCATCTTTCTATCACATTTTCCCGTCCTATGACCTCGATGCTAATTCCTTTTATTATTTCTTACTACAGGCGGCCATATGTGGAGAGGCCATCTCATACGCTGGCTACGTGAAATTTCCACCGAACTCGATGAAGGAGGTAGCGCATGACTACGAGATCAATACATTTTTCTGGTACTTCAAATCGAAAAATAATCCTCAAGATGCTCCTCTGGTTATCTGGATGAATGGCGGGCCTGGTGCGTCATCGATGTTTGGGCTTTTCACAGAAAACGGACCATGTGCCATCAACGAAGACATGGCTCCGGAAACAAACAACTGGTCCTGGAATACCAACTACAATCTTCTTTACGTCGACCAACCAGTCCAAACTGGCTTTAGCTACGATGTTGTTACCGAAGGCTTCTTGGATCTAGAGACTGGAGATATAATCCCCAAAGGCGAAGTCGACTTTCAACCCAATAATAATACATTCATTCCGGGGAAGTTTAGTAGTCAGAACGTCAGCAATACTGCCAATACTACAGAGAATGCTGCTCGGCACTTTTGGAACTTCCTGAGGGTGTGGTCGAGGGACTTTGAGCAATACGACTCTCACGACAACTCGATAAACATTTGGACGGAATCGTATGGTGGTCGGTACGGGCCATCCTTCGCCGCCTTCATCCACAATAAAAACTCTCAGATTCTAAATGGTTCCTTGCAGGATGAGGAAATCCTCAATATTACGTCTCTCGGTATCGTCAATGGATGTGTGGATTTACTTATCCAAGAAACATCTAATGTAGAGTTCGCCTACGACAGGAATGCTTACGGTATTTCCGGCCTCGAATCCGAAGAATATACAACTGCCCTCGCAGCATTCTTCCAGAAGGAAGGCTGCTGGGACAAAATACGCGTATGCTCGTACCTTGGCGAAACTCTAGATCCCGATATGTACGGCGATGCGCCCGAGGTCAACCAGGCATGCAAAGAGGCGATCGACTTTTGCCAGAATGAAGTAGAGGGTCCGTACCTATTTCGGAAGAAGTGGGCTTTTTACGATATTGCTCATTGTTACTTGGACGGATTTCCACCTAATCACTTTCTAGAGTACCTAGCCAACGAGAAGGTCCTCAAGGAATTAGGCGTACCTGTGAACTATACGGATATCTCCAATGCAGTTGGGTTGGCTTTCAACCTTACAGGGGACTATGCCAGGAGAAACCCTCAGGGCTATCTTGAGAATATCGCCACTTTGCTCGACTCTGGTATTCAAGTGGCTATGGTATTCGGAGACCGCGACTTCGCCTGCAATTGGATTGGCGGTGAAAGAGTCAGTTTGGAAGTAAACTATGCGGCGAGAGACAAATTCAATCTTGCTGGGTACGCCGATGTCACTATTGAAGACGATTCCGACCCAGTAGGCCAGGTTCGCCAGTATGGTTTGTTTTCTTTCACTCGTGTTTATCAATCTGGTCATACGGTTCCCGCGTATCAGCCCGAGGTTGCTTACCAGATACTGGACCGAGCCATGCAAGGAAAAGACATCGCCACGGGGAAAATCGATGTAAGTAGTGACTACTCAACTGATGGCCCTTTTGACTCTACCGCCACCTTCAAACCACCCTCCCCCGTTCCTTCAGTCACCTGTTACTGGAGGGGTCTGCCCACAACCTGTGCAGAGAACCAGATTCAAGCTGTCAGAGAGGGAACTGCTATCATAGAGAAGGGAATTGTCACATCTCCTTCAGCTTCACCAGATACATGTCCAGAACTCAATAAAGGATTTCAGGGCAGCACTAAGGAGGAGGGAAGAGTCACACCTTGGGATGTTGGTGAGGAACTGTAATGAATGGGTTCTTTGTCCACCGTTTTATCGTTTAGGATAGGTAGAAGCGGATTTATGAAGCATCACAGACACATACGTCCTATGTTGGCCAGTGCTACACATCAATCCATGATATTTGTCTTTGTACCGAGGCTCCCACTAAGTTCGATGTTTAAGGGCTACTATTATGTAGAACAATGTGTGTTCATATGAAAAAGAAAATATACTTTATCTGGTTCTTTGACCAATATATATCTAGTCGTCTGGCATTATCGATTGATATCAAGGGAAAGAAGGTATATTTATTGATATGCAGGATCGTAATGAAACCTTTAACTCAAATCAATTTCATAGAAGCATAGATAAATCCACTTTGTAGAAATAGAAACAAAGCTGTTCGAAAGGCTTTGACTTTAGAATAATGATCATTTGTCTAAAGGGAAGTCCTTCAAAGCTCTTCGAAGCTCTTCGAAACAAAGGAACAAGGACATCATTGATAATAGCTTGGTTGAGAAAGAAACAAGGTCAATTGTCTCTCAAATCGAAACCCCTTTTTGTTTGATGCCTAGGTACTTATAAGCCAACGCAATGCTGCAATCCATTGACTTTTATTATCACGCTCTACCTACCAACAGAAAAAACCACACATACCAACAAATAAGTCACAGATCACCAATATACCTACCTATTTATCAAACTGTATTTACCTAAAATAAAAATGGCTCAATCTACTTCATCAAGCGGCCCCGTCGTCTCCCGACCTGCTACCGGCTGCAAGGTAACCCTGGGCGCGGGTATCATGCCTATCAACATTCAACACAACGAGAATAAATGTAAGTGTATTCCCGCTGAGACTTCTGAGCAGCTCGAGCGACTGGTCGACAGTGTGAAGAACGCTATGGCTATGAACATTCTAGACTCTGAGAAGCCGAGTATGGCACTGGCCATGCTTCTCCTGGGCGGGGAGGTGGTATACAACTAAAACTGAACGAAAAGCGAGGGATGGAAACTACGAGGCTGCCTACTTTCCATGTATCTTAGAGGTCAGCGTGTTGAACACAATGATTAGGCGATAGAGGAGTTTTGAAATTATGGGTTATTTTCAGCTTGTTTTTAACTTGCCCGCGCTTCATGGAATATTATTAAATACCTAATAGATGCCAGTAATCCAGTATGCTGGGTACATAAAATAACTTCGATCATTTATTACAGGATCTATAACCCCTAGAAGATAAGTCTTATTTGCGTGATTAGTACCATTCTCATTCTATCATGTCTTTATATCTTACGGTATATGGCATTTTGTACTTTAATCTCAATATTGACCCGGTACTTGGGGTCACGATGGAAAGGGGCTTACATACATAGCCAAGCTACCATAATGAAACGACACCATAGCAATACTAAATCACCTTAAGCTAACAGCAGGATTAATTCAGAAATCATCTTCTGTCTTAAAACTGGGCAGAAGATGAAATCATATGCTCATTCACCTATCTCGGTGCATGGAGTTTCCCGTTCAAGCTTATTGGGATCCCATCTTTGGTCTACAATAAGCCGGCTAATATCATCGCCACTCTACCGAATATCATCCAACCAGTTAAGAACTCGATACTAGTCATCGGCAGTTGATGCTGAGATATATGTGGTCCTTCAAATGCATAAAAAATCAATTTAACCGGCTTGAATCGGTCCTTCTGCAGGATTCCCAAGGTAGCGGTATTCTCAGATAGCTGGGGCGGTGGCCTTGTAGGATTGATATTTGATGCAGGTCCGTTCCTCTCTGAATTCGTTCTCTGTGTCTCGAGTTAGCTTCGTCACCGCAGATCCGCACGATCGATCACCCAGAACCAAAATGCAGTGGAAAACGATCTCCGTAGCCCTTGCGGCGATCCCCCAATTCGTAACAGCCCAGTATGCTACCGCGGCGATGATGAGATTCCAATGCTCGAGATTAGTCGTTGAGCGACTTGATCCCTTGGTATCCCCAGGGCTCCTACAATCCCCCCATATCCACCAGGTCGCTGGCGGCGACTCGTTCAACTCCACGATGACACCAGCCGAATACGATCCATCTGTCGAGTCGACCTGCACCACCTGCTCATTCAGCGAGGACTTTTCCAATTATTGGACAGCTAACTTGTACTTCAAGGCTCGCAATGGAACTTACAAGCGAGTGAAGCAGATGGTGAACCTAGTATGAACGCCAAAACAAACATCGCTCACTCTACAAGCCCCCAATAACTAATTTTCGCAGGGTCTGCAAGGTGAAGAAGGTATCACTGTCTATTACATTCCACCTTATGACGGCCAGACCAAGGTTACCGCTTTCAAACCCGTAAGAACGCGCTGTCCCCTCCCGGAATGACCGATATCTCCTAACTGGGGTGAAAGGGATTCCGTATGCTCGTCGGTGATGCCATGCTACGCCAAGCACAAGGTCAGCAGAAGCAGCTGTGCCACCGTTGCTATACCAATGTCGATCAGAGCCCCTTCGGAGGCGCCCCTTGCGCCGATGGCAGTGGAATGGTAAGTACTCCATGAATAGACCACTATCCAGGTCTAAAGCCTCATCCCATCTTAATATCTTATTATTGGTATACCCCATCAAATCATATGCTTCACAAAGTGGTAGGTAGTTATCATGAAGATTTCAAACCCATGCTAATCCGAGGCTCTGTCTAGGACACCGCAGCACTCCCTCTCAAAGCCTGCGACGGAGGCATCCGAGCCACGATTACCTTCCCCACGTGAGTTTTTTTCTTTCTTTCTTTCCCACCACCAACAAACGCTTCAAAAACCCTGACTAACCACCCAACCCTCTGCCTTTCCCCGTCCGCAGCTGCTGGGACGGCGTCAACCTCGACAGCCCGGACCACAAGAGCCACGTGGCGTACCCGGCGAGCGGGGGCAGCTTCGAGACGTCGAGCGCGTGCCCGGCGAGCCACCCGGTCAGGCTGCCGCAAGTGATGTACGAGGTGATGTGGGACACGCGCGAGTTCAACGACGCGGCGCTCTGGCCCGAGGACGGGTCGCAGCAGCCGTTCGTGTACAGCATGGGCGACGGCACGGGCTACGGCTGGCACGGCGACTACCTGTTCGGCTGGGAGGGCGACGCGCTGCAGCGCGCCCTCGACGCCCGCTGCTCCAACGACCGCTGCGCCCAGCTCCAGACCCAGACCCCCGCCCAGGCCACCGCCTGCAAGAAGCCCCAGGCCGTCGAGGAGGACGTCGAGGGTTGTGAGTTGTCCCCCGCCCACCGCCCCAAACGCCCGGCTGCGCGCGTGCAGCAAAGGAACTGTGGTGATCATAGGGGCATGTTTTTAAGGGGGCTGCTAACAGTGATGTGTCCTTGTAGGGCTTACGGAGCTCCCGAGTATGACTATGTGAAGACGGCCGCATATACGCAACCGAGTATTCTCCGAGTCGACCGATGCCCTTTTTTTTTGCTGTGTATTTTTAGGTGGAAGAGTACAAGATTATGTTTTGGCATGTGTCGAAGCCGGGAGTGGATTTGATGCCATCACATCAGCGGTCTTTCGTGTCATTTATTGAGCAAATATAGATTTCACTGACTAGAAGCTCTATCTTCCTGTGGATAAGGCACATTTCATGAGTCATGCAGTAGGTAGTCTTGTGTTGCTGTCTATTTGGTATCATTAATTTCGTGCAAGTCTATAGTCTACCAGACCTACACATTGTCATAACTCGGTTTTATTAGCTCTAGCATCGTAATTGCTCGGTGAATCCTAAACGTCAATTGGTAAATTAACCAAAAATAAGAAAAGGGGGGGATGAATCATTTATATGTAAGACATGTCTTGATTCGGGAGAAAATACTGTTTTTCCATTCATAAAACTTTTACTTACAATTAACTTGCGCATGAAATTTATCAACTTAAGCGGCGTGCGTATATAAAGCTAATTGTAAGTTGCTACAAGGTGGAGAGGCATTCGTAATGCTGCACAAGGCTTATAGATGGTCTTTACACTAGTGAGCAACATCAATGTATGTATGAGAGAGTATCGATTATAAAAAAGGGGGTGGAGATTGGTCAACGCCTGGGCAGCATCGTCAAACACCCCACAAATTGATTCAGCTGAGCTCTTAGTTCATTCAATTCCGTTATATCTTGAGAATACCTAAGTATAGTCATATAAAATTGCGATTCTGTATAGCCTAGGCCTAACCGACTGTCAAGAGTTGCTCGTAGAAAGCGGCGATCTCGCGAGCTGGGTCACGAAGATGAATCTCTAGGATCCAGTGGCGCTTGTTTCCATCCTTGCCGAGAGTGGCCATGCTCTGGTCATTCCCCTGGGTGATATAAAGGGTGGTCTTGTCCTTCGGGATGCGTTCGTGAGGGAACGACCCGACAATGTGCCCAGCTATCTCGGCGCCAAACTCCCAGCCGGCTTTGCGAGCCTCCTCGCATGCGATTTCATACAATGCATTGCCGGTCATATCAGGGGTTTCGAGGTAGCGTGCCTTGACCGTGTTCCAGATAGGCTCGAGAGAGTCGCGCAATCGCTTCTTGGCCGGATCATTGCCTAGCACAAACGTCCGGCCAAAGTCGGCCTCCCAGGCTTCAAATACCGGCCCCAGATCAACATACAGGATATCGTCTTCTTGAATGACACGGTCTGGAGGATTCTCGGCAAACGGCTTCAGGGTGTTAGAACCGCTCCGAATTACCCTCTTGTGCCAGTGCGTCTTGATGCCGTAACGTTTGGTGCCAAGTTCGTGGATCTCGTCGCTCAAAGCCTTTTCACTGATACCAGGCCGGATAAGATCCCGTTCAATCTCCTCGAAGAGCTGGACGGCTTTGTTCTGAGCATCTAGAAGATTATATGCTCGAGTTTGTTCTTCCGGGCTCATTATGGCGGTTTCTAGCGAAGACTTGAGACCTAGGTAAGATTTCGAGCGAGGTGATAATGATAGTGGTGATGGTGGTAGTGGTAGGTAGGTAGGTATAAAATATTAAGACGAGGAGATTTGGAGATGAGGATGAGTAACACGCCGCGGAGTCAGGAGAATCAACCCCCGCCTATGACTGTTTGTCTTATCGTACCATCGCAATTAAGCACCAATAGATCCCGAATCCCGATCAGGAATATTGGAATTGATATCTCATGTGCCATCAACTAGCCCAACCTACTTACCTAAGCTTAATAGGGGGGAGTGGCGTTGATTTGAAATAGCTATTAGTGCTATTGATCACCAATGAAGATTCATTTTTAAACCTACCTAATTCATGTTCTTCACTCAAACAATATACCTAGCCAATAGGGAATTGTGTATAAAAAGAGAAAAGAAGACACGCTTTTTATAATGCAATAAAAATATGGCATGTGTTGGATGAGATCTGGAATTACAAATCGGTAACTCGAAGGGATAGCGATTATCAGAGCCTCAGTGTTGTGTTCGCCATCTCCTAGAATCGAATCGCATGAGCGGTGTTTTGATAACACATGGTACCTCCAAAGTTAATCTTGAATAATATAGAGGATCAAGTTTAGGAAAATAAGGAATAGGAGTGGCGCCGAAAGTAGAGGAGATTGGATCATTTTCTCACACACACGGTGAGCCCAGGTTATGCATTGATGGCCAGGACGGACGTGGTTGAAAACGTAAAAGAAATCCTTCGGCTCAATTGACACATATTGATACACACATACATATATATGTGTGTGTGTGTGGTGGTGGGGGTAAAATCACCCACCGGCTCTATAATCACTTCTACCTCGGTTATGTCTCATCGCCAGCTTTCCGACAACTAGCGATATCGAACAAAGATTGGGTCTATAAGCAAGTTCTCGAGACAGCATGATATGTCAATAGTTCAAAGCAGAAGGTGGCTCAATGTTGGCAGCCGGTTTCGCTATCCTGCATATTTCAATGTTGCTATGGTTCCATTAATCGATGCTACCTTGATGTTCACTGTATACTATCTTGAGCTTCAAAAAGCCCCTGTCTGGTTGTGCTATAACCTCATGAACACGATACCTATCTTGTGCAACTATCAAAGCCTCTAGAACAGGCCCACTTGGTACTACGTCGTACATTGTATGTATTGAACTCTAGCATTCGCATTGATATCAATTCATTCAATTGAACATTGAAGTAAGGAATGCTGGTATTGAGCTGGATCAATACATTGAAAGTAATTAATTGCATCAATTTTGACTACATAGCGATGGAGATTTATTCTTGGCAGAACCTATGTTGCTGCGTTAACAGGTATTGAATTGCATAAATACACTATTACTTGAGTCCAAGTTCCCCCTTTTATACTTGATTCTGTAACTCAATATTCAGTTGATTCGATTTAAAAGAGTTTCAGTCCGTTCATTCAATATGTATCAATATATTGATAATACCAACACCAATATCAGTTGTACCAGACATACATAACCGCTGATACTAATATTGATGTGACATGAATTGATACATGATGTATCAACTCCAGCTGGTATACAACTAGGAACAGCTTGAGGTTCTTTTCGCCGAGAGTTAACTACTCTTGGCCGAAAATCAACTAAAAAGTCACTTATTCGCTTGGCTTCAACCCGCACACCGATCCCTACTAGGGATTAGGTACCTAGTGGTAGCACTTGACACTTTGATAGCTCAAGCTGCCGGCAATACATTGATATGACGACAGTTATGTTACCAGCTTGAGTCTAACCAGTAGCAGCCACGATGTCGGCGATCAAAATTCGCTGTTCACAGCACACGGACCGCATCGTGGAGAGAGTTACATGCTGATACTACCAAAGCCCTGTTCCCCCGCCAAGCAGGCCTGTTCTACGGCGCCCGACTTTGGAACAGGTTCTATTTAGATGCCGATGCGCCACCTTTTTTCATTTTGCTCAATGAAGGCCTCACCATCTCCGGCACAAGAGCCTACCAAGTCAAAGAAAGCTCAAGACCGCGTTGCCAATACCAACCGCTACAAGATGGCTGCTCTCCCGTTGTCGCTCGTCGTTCTCACGGCCGGCGTTCTCATCAGAGCCTACAATCCGTCTTCGGCATCCGGCTCCAGTCGCCTACCGAGGGCCGAAATACCAGCCCAGGCCCAGTTCATTGACCAGAAAGCCTTCAATGTGCTGCCCACGGTGTTGCCCCCGAGTCAATCCAACGCCACGACGGTAAGCCCCCGCTCCCTGGCGCCTGTAACAACATTAAGGCGTTGACTAACCATGTGATAGTTCTTCATTCCTCCCGGATATGATTCGGCTTCGCTGACGGAGAAGCCCTTCCATATTTATGATGAGGAGTTCTACGATGTGATCGGGACCAATCCAACCCTGACACTTCTCGCCAATGCCGGCACAAACCCTCTGTTCCACGAGGCTACCACCTGGTATTTCAAGCCAGCTAGGGCAATCTTTTCAGGGGAAAATGCTAACGGGGACTTAACCTAGGTACCCCCCGACGGATGAGATGTTTTTTGTACAGAATGCCGGGGCAGCGGCCGCAGGCACAGGTCAGTGGGGAAAGCCGTGGTTTTGATCCTCTCCAAGAGAGGAGAAAAGGTCTCGGGTGCTAACATCGGCATTAACTAGGCCTAAATAAGTCTGCCATTATTCTCAAAATTGCGCTGTCAGACGCTGCGGCCGTCTCAGGCCAACGCAACGCGACGGGGCTTGTCAACGTTCAAACCGTTGACTCGAGCCCCATGGTTGTAAACCCGAACGGCAAGTATCCATACGAGCAAACGACAAATGGGAAGGCTAACTTGTGCTAAGGGGGTACGAACTACAGAGGCCAGATTCTCTTTGCAGCCGAGGGTCAGGGCGACAACGTCGCCTCGGAGCTCATTCTGATGAATCCACGAGAACCATACAACACCACTGGTTCGTAGGAGGCTGTTCTCGTCGAGGCAACAAGCAAGCAAATACTGACTTTCCGTCCCAGTTCTGGTCAATAACTACTTCGGCCGTCAGTTCAGCTCCCTGAACGATGTAGCCGTCAACCCGCGCAACAAGGAAGTGTACTTTACCGATACGCTCTACGGCTACCTCCAGGACTTCCGGCCCGTCCCGGGGATGCGGAACCAAGTGTACCGGTACAACGACGAGACGGGCGCGGTCACCGCGGTAGCCGATGGCTTCACTCTTCCCAACGGTAGGGCACATCCATTACAGTTCCCTTCCCCCAAGCAGCTGCCTCAAAGTCGGTAGATCATGCTAATTTCGTTGGAAATGCCCAGGCCTAACATTTTCTCCGGATGGATTGTACGCGTACGTCACAGACACCGGCGCCAACATCGGCAATTGGGGATGGAACCAGTCCAACCCCTCGAGCATGTAAGTACTCCTAACCCCTGAAAAAAAAAAGATGAAAAAAAAAGCATACTCGGTGTGGGGTGAGACCGGATCTGACAAGTCCGTTAGCTACCGATTTAACGTCCAAGAGGACGGCACCTGGGATAACCGCAAGCTATTCGCGTATGTCGACTCTGGTGTTCCGGATGGTAAGTCTCGAGTTCCCCGCGCAGTCCCCCTCTTCACCGTTATAAAGAAACGCCAGGCTGACAACGGATACCCCCAATACTCAGGCGTCCACTGCGACTCCAAGGGCAACGTCTACTCGGGCTGCGGCGACGGAGTCCAGGTCCGGAACCCGTCCGGCAAGCTCATCGGCAAGATCTACCTCGGCGAGACATCGGCCAACTTCAACTTTGCCGGCAACGGGCGCATGGTCATCTGCGCAGAGCAGAACTTGTACTACGCCACCCTGGCGGCGTCGGGAGGGGCTTACATTGAGGCGTGATTGATTCGCCGAGGGACTACTTCGTCTGCGAACGGGTCTATGTCGGTTACTCGGTTCCCGCTGCGGAGTCTCAAAGGGGAGGGAGGCAAGGGAATAGGGGTAAAGCGGCAAACACATAACATCCCGCTACTGACAATCGTAGCCAAGTGAGCTTCTAGCTGGGCAATATGACTTATATACACATGTGTAAGTAGCTAGTCTGCGAGACCTCTAGCTCTAATATACATTGATCCTAGTTCGCCGGACAACCTATTAACAGTATGCATAATAATCCACCTCCCTCTTTAAAGAACCCCCCAACCCCCAACATCATAATAACCACGCATGTGGTCTGTATACGCTCAGCACGTTCTTTATCGCCTGCCTGTCGTCCCACTTGTGACCTGTGAGACAGCCGAGGTCGAGTAGCCTGCAGACCTCGAGATCTGCATCCGACACGAGGTCTAGGTTTGCCGACACCTGCGGTCCGAGTACATGTCGAAGCAGGCCCTGACATATCAGGGCCGCCTGGCCGAAGCTATCCATGCGGCCTGCTGGTGGGGGAGTGTTCTTCAGCGTGGCTATCAGGTCGGCTGCCAGGCACATCCAGATGAGCGTAGGTCGTAGGGCTTGCATGGGATCCTGCAACAATAGAGGATCGATGAGCAGATCGGCCGGGCTCTGGGCCCGGCAGGTATCCAGGATAATCCTCAGATTCTCTTCGAGCAGGTCTAACATGGCATCATTGCCACACGGGATGTCGAATGTCGGCTCGCGGATGTATAGCAGCGCTAGAATACGCATGGCAGATTCGATCGCCTTGGAGCAAGGGTTCGGGCCCATATCCCAAGTATGGGCCTTCGCGCCTAGCGGAGACACATTTGCGACGAAGTCGGGAGCCGCGTTAGGGGGAGTCGCGTGGTCTAGTCGCCTCAACGGCTCGGGCTGCGATAAAAGCCTGTACCCCAAAGAATAGTAGTGTTCCATAGCGGCGTCACCTTCGAGATTCAAAGTCCCCATTCCGTCCAGCGAGCCTGAGGCAAATTTTCCAAATATAGCGGCGTCCGTTATGGCGCTGATAATATCGAGGTCGAGGCCACAAGCCGATAGGTGCCGCGTAAGATTTCGGGTAATATAATCCTGCCATATAACAGGAAGGGGACAGCGTAAGGGGGCCCGTCGTCTCATGAATGGTATACAGGGCTTGGTAGCTGCAAATACGGCGCCTACAAAATCTGCTCTATCAGGTGTCAGAAACTAGAAATCTCTTGCATGAGTGAATTCTTTTTTTTTTCGAGGCCGGTCCTTACTTGCGAATCGTGTTTATAGTACGAACGTCCAAGACGTTCTGCCCGCCAGCCATATCGATCAATCGGAGGAGGCCACTCATATGAACATACCAATGATCGTGCCTACCGAGGTATCCCTAATTACGGCGAAATGTTTAAAAATACGTCTTTATATAGGTCTCTGCCGATGGGAAATAGGGGCTTACCGCAACTATGGCCAAGGTCGCAACAGCATGTATGGTGATGTTACGTTCCGATTCGTCTTCGGATTTGTCATTCAGTCTCCGGTTGACGATGAATGACAGCTGGGACGTCAAGGATTCTAGGTCGGGGCTGTCGCCATGTCTTCTCGATGTCATCGTATCGAACAATGTTCCCAGTGTTAGGGCGCAGTGACGACTCGTAGGATCTCGGATGCTCGATAAGTCTTCCTTCGGGGAACCCACGCTGCTTTCTAGGCTTAACCCGTCGTCGGGATACCCCTCTCCCGGGGCGAACGCGAGACACACGAATAAAATCCTCTTGGTGGCAACTGGTACGTCCGGTTGTAGGTTGTAGCATGTCCAGGCGGGAAGCAAACGTGGGCTGTGAAGGGTAGACGGATCAGAACTGCAATATTCTGGGGTTTCCTTAGTTTGGCGGTCCTCTGACGATGTGGATGATAAAGAACAGCTGGATTGTCGTCGGCTAGCTGAAATACGGCTCAGTCTCTTTGCTTTAACAACCCCAGCACTGGTAGGTTTGTCCGATGGTGACTTCGATCTTCTCGTCCGTCTTCGCGGGGGTGCAAGCTTTTTCTCGTCCTCGCCATTGGTGATAAATGTGAGCTGAGTGTTCCGGGTGGGTAGAGAGTAGGCTGGTTGATGTGTCGAAGTCTGCTGTTTGGTTTCTTGTACGGACGAGTTTACAAAGGCTGTCCCTTGGTGTCTTTGCTTGGACACCTGGAAGCCCCTTCGTGTGGCTACCATAGAGCCGTTGAAGACAGTGGCGTTGAAATGGTCCATCTTAGTTGCGTGACGGTATCAAGTTGTAGGGCAGGTCTGCGGCTGATGTTCATGAGTGGTTTGTTTACCGAATGTGGCAAGGTTGTCATCCTTTACAAGGGCGTCCAATGACTGGTTTGTAGCATAAGCGATGAGTGTGGTCTATAATATATTGTACAGCTTGTTACCTACCTAGGTAGCCAAGGTATCTTACACACTCAGTTGCATATGACAGTGTTAGGCGAGGTTCAAGATCCATTCTCATTAGTCGACCAGGTTTCTATAGTCTAGGCAGGGTTAAGCAACAACGGTACGGTACTACACATCTCACGTCCGCATATGTACCGTACCATATGTTTCTAGTACAGGTAGGGGATAGGGATTTGGTTATGACAGGCTACGCGGAAGCCTTGAGACATCAAGCCCTAACCCCCCCTCGCCGGACCCGACAAAAGCGGAGAGTACATAAACAGCGAAGGGTACTACCTATAACACGTACGCAATTATAATTCCGCGGCGGATACCTATTTCGTATCATCTCTACGAAAGTTTGGGCTGAGGCACCCAATCGTCGGGTCATGGGCCTGCACGCCCAGAACCTTGGCCAGGAAAAGGGGGGGCGCACTTTCATAGCAAAGTAAGCACAACGAATGGCATACCGCCTCAGCTGTGCCGTCGAGGCCATGATTCCGATAAGAAACATGGAACCGGGTTGGTGGAGACGTAACTAGGAGGCTTAACCGTTGTCCCCAGGGCTGAAGAAGCGGAGAGCTGGGATATTCGAATATCATACTTGGAAACGATCGCCCCTGTGTATTAAGGGCAACCTTAATAAAGTGGCCCTTTATTCCCGGTTATATCAGAGCAGTTTGAGGGAACCGTTCTGTTTCGGGACCGAGTCAAGCTTCTGCCATGGTTAGGAAAGCGATTAACGGCTCCGAGATGTCATATGTGATATACGGAGTATCTACACTACCTATGCATAGGTACACACTCCAACAATACCCTAGTCTGTTGTACCCAATAAGCGCACTTACCTACCTCTTAATTATCCTTGAGGGTAGAAATGCTCCTTGTTTAGTTTACTTCACTAGTGATAATCTGGCACTCAAATGTGGTTTCATTCTCAACTCCCCTCCCTATTATGCTTGATTTTTCATAGGATGAAGCAGAACCCATGGTTCTAGAAGGACAAAAGTGTTCAACCTGCATAGATCCAAACTGCTCTTGTTTTGTTCAAGTATAGAGACAATGTCAACTGGATTAGTATAGACTCCAGGTCTAGAACCAGTAGGTAATAAACGTATTCAATAAACATATTCACCTTATAATATCCGCGGTGGTAATATTTCTAAACATTGCTTGTTAAGATTTAAGACCAACATGATCTTGAAATGTATTGTGTACGACGTTGCCCTTGTGTCGCGGCCTAGTGAAATAGTATCGTTCTATCTTGAGAGAAATCGTGGAAATTGCCTATCAATCTATCTAAACTACTAGACCCCTTTACCTTGCTAGAGGTCACGTGGCCTGTTGCTACTTATATGCAGCCGGACTTAAAAGCGATGAAATCGTTTAGGCTTCGTTGGCGACATCTTATACGTGTATAGCTACCTACATAGCTAAGGCCGTATCTACGCAGACGGGTAATAATAGATATGGGCTTAATAGCTGCACTAGAATCAAGACAGGGCAATGAATGATCCACTTAGTACCACTGCTAGTTGTGATGGCTGTGCTTCAACCATTAACGACAGCGGTGAAATATATTAAGCATGTCAAAGGCAGGTCGCCACACCGCACGAGGCTTCGCGACGAGCTTAGAAATACATGTTTCCTGGAGATGCTTCGAGACCACGTCGAGCATTTTGACGGTTCCGAAAGCATAGCGTTAAATTCCGGTCTTGCTATCAACTCTGACTACATCAGACGGGCCTTTCCAATTACTGCAAAAGATGCTACGCGATATCATAGTCAAGCTAACCCCACAGGACAGATTAAGAAAGCTCACTCAGCCCTTTACCCCTTTACCTAGCCATCTCACCAGCTGAATATTCAGGGGATGCTAGTGATGTCAGAGACGTTCAAGTCTAATTTCACCCTGATGACGGAGAACGAACTAGTGTACGGTTACATCTCCGATTTTCCCCTGGTGACTATTCATCCAAAAGGACAAGTAATTGGTCAAGGTATCAAATCTCATACTAGATGACATCTCCAACCAAATTAGAGGTCTAGTCGGAGGGGAGAAGAGACGATCAGGCAGAGAAAATCATATGCTAGGCCAGCAATATCTTATTAGTCTCTAGGAATGCGTATGTTGCAATAGCCTAACCTAGTATTAATAATTATTTTAAGATATATGCCTGACTCTGATACCCGACTTATCCGGCTGGGAACCTTAGACTAGATTTATTTGTGTATACTATATCTAATGAGTTTGACTATCGAGCTAATCAGGATTCGTAGGTCTCTTATTATCAACGTTTAGAAAGACCCTAGACTTGACCCAAGAGACGTGCTTGTCCCCATCTACTACAATTACAACGAGAATGAAGTTTAAGCACCACTAGCACTTCTCCCTAGTATTCTAGAGAAAGTCATTCGATATTTCAGTGACAAAACTTTATTGTCAGGCTAATAATCAACCCGTTTACGTTCAATAGTTATGTTTATGATATATAACAATCCTAATTATGTATTTGTCACATTACGGTGATATTGGGGTGTCCCCCGTCAGACGTCACATATGCATGTTTAGAGCGGTGTACCGTGTACCATAGAAGGAATCAAGAATCGACGGTCTCTAGAAACGATTGACTAGCTGTCACCCGGGTCATACGGGGCGTTTGAGGTAATTTGCCACATGCAGAATTCTTGGTGGTTTCAGCTCTTCAGAGTTCCAGGGCATTGCTAATAGCTTGGGCGGTATACTGATCTTCAGGGTGTTGCCGTAGGTAACGCCCGCTTTGTACAGTGAGCCATAGTCTAAAAAACTCAACATCAACCAAGTATCATATTAGCATCCAGTAATAATTGCTATAACTATCTGTTTGGCATCAATTGATGTACATATGTTCTCTCACATGTGGCCTATGTTAAGAGGTCAACCTACATAGCTTCTTTGACAGATGAATATGACACAACCATTTATTGCTTAACAAAATGAAAAGTCCTTAACAAGATATTATATACCCGAAGTATACACTCATCCTTCATCTACGTTCAATATTATTGCTATCATGTTGAAAATGGAGATAATAATTCATCATGACCCCCATACGCCTCAACATTAAAGTAAACAACTAGAGCCTGCCAAACTATTTTAAGCCTTCTCCATATGTAGGGCTCAGTGGGTATATCAAATACACCCTTGAGATAAGCTACACAGTGGTGATACGTGGTTAACAACTAGTAGAACAGTAGATCATGCTCTAGATTATCCTGGGTCTTATTCTTTATGAGTGGATATTGGGGTTAAGTACGACTTGAGTTTTAAACATCATCATATGGATGCCATACGTCTTTTCAGCTGATGAACATCAATGACGAAGCTAGAGTTAATTTGATATTTTAGCATGTTGTGCTTAATTGTCTCCTCATACAGTGGTGTAGCCTGACAAGAAGCCACATTAATCTGCTGCAATTTCCAAAGGTATTGACATGAATTAAAGGCCTTCAGGTTAATTACTTGGAAGTGCTGGTAAAACCCTCGGAAAATCAATAACCTTTCATAACTAAGAGCGTCACGATATTTGTTGTCTAACAAGGGCATTGCTCATATTTACCTAGGTAATACCCCAAACAATTCTTCAAAGGAATATGGGTAAGAACGAAACAACCCCTTTGTCTATGTGCCTCGATGTAAGCGATTGTTCTATCGAGATATATACCTGAAACAGCATAGAGCTTATAAAATATAGTATTCACCCAGTTTAAGAGCTTAGTGTTTCCAAACACCACATGTGATCAAGATTAGAATCACAGTACACCAGATGTTCAGTATCAGGCTTTCTCACTTCACTCAGTATATAATAGCGTTAGCAAGCCAACCATGAAGAGAACCTCACAAGTAGAGAAACCAAAGCACCACCATCCACAACAAAACCAGTTTCACAATAAACCCGGAAACAAGAAAATTGCCCTAACATAACCCGAATCAACGAAAAAAGAAAAAAAGAAAATGTCATCCGACACACACCCCACCAGACCCTTCGGTCTCCTCGTGTACCGCAGAGGCGAGCTCGGCCGGACCGAGATCCTCGTGCAGGTCAGAGACGGGACGCCCACGATCCCGAACATCCTGCTCTCGCCGGGCGAGGGCCACATGGACGCGGCGGCGCGGGCCGCCGTGGGGAGCTCGGCGTGCGGGCGCACGAGCTGCTGGTGAACCCGCGCGCGACGGGGACCAGCGACCACCCGGACTTCCGGTACGTGATGATGGTGGCGAGCCCGCGCAGCGCGGAGCTCTTCGCGCGGCTGACGCGGGGCGGCGGAGGCAGCCAGGCGCGCTGGAGGTGGGAGGCGCTCTCCGCCCTCGACAAGGTCGCCGTGCACCCCCAGCTGCGCGCCTCCGGCAACGCGCTCGCGTTCGCCATCCGCTGCATGGACGCGCCCTCCGTCGTGCTTGATCCCCCGCGTGTTGTGCGCGGCAGAGAGTCCAGGGGCTCCGGTATTTTCTCCTCGTTTTCTTGCTTCTCGTAGAGGGGCTGGACGAAGAGAAAAAAAAGGGGGGGTGAGAGGTTCCTTCAAGTGAGGCCCCTTTTCGTTTTTTCTTTTCAGTAGCTGAGATGGCTCCATGTCTTTATAAACTACGCCCTATTTTGCGTCAAGCAACATGATTGATCAAGTGATCTATGCTCTGACCCAAGTTTGTTCAGAGGAGTTGTCTAGACTCAGGAAGAACGTGAGCCCCTTACTCACATACGTAAGTCAATCAATTCTTTTTCGTACCATTTTCCCCATTGGACTATTCTCTTATCTGCATAAACTTCTCCTTACATAGGTAGTTAACCATACATGTATCCATTGTCTAGCCTTACTAATGCCATGTCTTTCCATAAAAAAATGCTTGACCCTCGTCTCAGTATCGTGATATTGTCCTTTAAAGAGATCCATGTACATATGTTCGAAGATGATTCATTGCCTTAGTTGGCCTGGACTTCTATATGTCGTAGTTGGCACAGAAAGAGCGAGCTAGAAAATGTTCCTGAGACGGTACAATATACTATTTTACTTGCCTACATAAAAATTCAAAAGGGAACCATCAACTCGGTCCGCATCAACCAGGGGGATGGCACAGAGAAGAGCCGGCGAGTGCAGGTGATGGCCCCCTGGTTGAAGGTCACCGACGGAGTCCCGAGATGGAACGGGAGTTCAATGCCGCCAATGCATTTGGTATAGCACAATGCTTTGAGCCTCGCGATAAAATGTACGTGATGCTTCTCCTAGTCGACCTCGAGGGCACGTCCGAGCCTATCACTATCGACTACGGAAAGCCCATGTTTTCTTTCTCCGTGGACTTTTACCATGCCATGCCAGAGGCATTTACTTGGCCGCTGCTTATGAACGTAAGGAGACTACCTTAAGAGGTAGTTTGATATCGCCTTTTAGATGGTCCAGATACTGTGGTATTTGTCTGAGTATGGAAGTGATGGATCTACAGATCTTTCAATCGTGCTTCCTTGGGGACAGTACATTTGATCACTGTAAGGGGGCATATATAGGATGCCCTATAGCACAATAATTAGGGGGGTATGATATCTGATTTTCCTTTACCTCTGATATATGTCCTAATATAAGTACTGAAAAAAAATACATACATATCGAAGCCGTCAAGGCAAACAGAGCTCCTAATAGTGTAGGCGGCTTAAGTGAGAAAACACCAAAAATCAAAAAGGGAATTCCTCATGTCGATTGTCAGTGTTTGACAGTTTCAAATCAATCAGAAAATGAAAATCAATATTTTCAACCACTTTCGACGCTGTAAGACTTTGAAGGGGGGCAAAGGAGGGCTTCTTTCATAGCACTAGGTTCGGCATTAGAACCCTGTTCCAAGTATCGTTAGTCATATATTCTATCTAAGCACCATCGGCTTATACTAGAGTATAAAAAAGGAGGTGGTATGATGAGTCCAGCATTGTAGCTCTGCTACAAAATATCTAAATACTAGGATATAGGGTATCGGACTCCATTTAAAATAGAAAACCCCAGATACCAAATCTATTGATCGGTATTTTCCTAGACCGGTATACTAATATCTAATGTTCATACAATTCATTGTCGAGTCGACTCGAAAGACCCTTTTGCCTGCCATACCACCACGCCTTATTAACCGAGGGAATTCCAGTCTAAAAGATCAACCCCCCCCTCTCCCGTTGGAGATGATGGAGGTATAGTGCCACCAAGACCCGTAGGGCATCATATAATTTTTCGGGTGGTCACCCAAACTAAATCATCATTGCAAGACATCTAGTCCGCTGCTTCAATAGCCACCTTTCCCTTCCCGGCGATGTCTAGGGCGTCTACTATGTCAGGGGTCTCTTGTGCAGGTTCTTCTGCCGGTTCTCCGGCCGGTTCTTCCGCCTCAGGAGACTTGGCGGCCGGCCGGCTCTTAGCTTCGGCCGCAAGGACGGCCTGACGTCTTTGCCACCAGTCTTCTTCGATTTGTGCGACCTGGTCTAGTAAGACCTCCTTCTCCAGCCATTCTTGCCGATATGCCTCTTCCGCCTCTTTGCATTCCCGCCGCAAAATCTCGCCTTCCCTTGTTGCCCATTTTACATTCGCCACGCAGAGCCTCCAAAGCGATACCATGTCCATGGCTAACTCGTTACTTGAGAAGCCTTGTTGTTCTGTCAAGGGGGTGAGGAAGTCGGCAGCGATTTCATCATTAGCATCCCCGTTGTCGACGGCATCGTCTTGACCTGCGGCGTGGGACTGCGGGGTCTTGATAATTATCTTGAGCTTGTTTCCTCTCTTCTCGCCCGCATGAGGTTGCATCGACTTGGGAACTGGGTCAGACGGCCGCAAAGCTTCGGTCTCGTGGACTGTTCGCATGTGTTTCGCAAGGGCATCAGATCGCGTAAAGGCGCGGTCACATTCTGTTCAGGTTAGCAGAGATATCTCGACAATTGCGTCTCCGGGGCTTTATCTTACCAGGTAGGTAACAGTAAAAGGGCTTCTCTCTTGTATGACTTCGCATGTGGGCTTTCAGGGCGTAGCCACTAGCATGTGGCATGCTTTTCCGAGAGCAGTTGTTCCATTCGCAGGTATACTTCTTCTGGCGGCTCTCAATGTGGTCATTGTGGATGTGCTCTACCAATTTGTCCATGTTTCCCAGGTCGCCTGCGCGACAGCCTTCCCAGGCACATACGGTAACCTGCTCCTGAAACTCGTCCTCGTCGAGCTTGGCGTTGATGGGGGAGTTGGGGATATCGCCTGATGTGTCCGAGGATATATCTCCATCGAGATCGTGCTCTGGTTCTTGTTCGACTTCGGGGTCTACGTGGGCTGAGGAAGATGCGCGGGATCCGTCACCAAGCTTCTGTCGCTTCAAGGGAGGCAGAGCCGGTTCCTCGATGATGCCCGTGTCATCGAAATCATTTTCGGCCTCGGAGGATTCTGAGGACAAGGAACTGATGGAGGAGGATATATCTGATAACAACACCATGGTTTCAGCGCTTCAGACGCGAACAGAGGGTGGTAGCTGAAGACGATGGGAGGAGCACCGGGCTGGCGATGGTGGCAGATGCTATTATAGGTAGAAAGGTCTTGGTTACGCCGGAGACAATCTTCCTTCCTAGGGCAGGCCAATCCTATCAATCGGTGCTCTTGATAGGTGGCAGACTAGGTAATGGTATTTTATTGTTGGATGTGTGATGTTTTGGTGTCGAGTGGAATTAAAAATTAGTGTAGCTGGATTCAGTAAGTCGGGTAAGAAGTGAGGATGAGAAGACGATGGTGGACCGGCGGCTTCAATCATCTTGCGCCGCGCAAGGGCAATCAAGGGCAGTCAAGGGCAATCGCGTTCCCAATCTTTTACACTAATGAGAGGAAACTGAGTTCACTACTCTTAACCTGCTGTACACTAAAGGCTAGGCCTAGCACAGACCACCTGGTCGGTACGCGGACTGTTCGTTGATTGGGCTTTGCTTATCGATACGGAATAGATCGGTTTGGATCTACACTATGTACATAGGTTCCATTTTATATGTATCTATCGAAGTCCAGTAGGTTAGGTTAGGAGGTTATGGAGGTACACTAGGTAGGTACATACCAAGAGAGACGAAATGGCCAGCGAATATCGGCAAGCACTGTAGCACTGCCTGGTTGCTTTCGTAATGCTAAGTACATACTAGTGTACATACATATTAAGGTTACTAGGTAGCAGACTTTGGTACTAGATATTTCTCTCTCTCTCCCTCTCTTGTTGTTCTTTTCTTCCAACTTAATGTATACACCAACGCCAACGCCAACACCAACGCCAACACCAACGCCAACATAAATTATAAAAGAAAAACCCGGAATACAAAGAACTTTAGAGACAGAGTATCTTCTTACTTACTATACCTATATACTTAACCATATATTCTTGCTGCTTATTTCTCTCTTAAACCTCACTAGGTACCTAGGTAAAGAAGTTGCCTAGGTTAACTTGAGCTCATAACATAGCACAGGGGCAGTGTAAGTAGGTACCTAAAAGTCCCCAAAGTGGTATAGGTTAGGTGGTGTCTAATAAGCTATACATGCGCTAACTATAGGTGCCCAAAGGTTACACTACACTAGTACATAGAAGCTCTGACATCACCCCCACCGCCTACCACCAACCTGCTCTCTCTCTCTCTCCCGCCAATCTGATCTCCACTCCAAGTTGATTTGGGCTCTGGACACCTCCTGTCAAATCATCTCTCCTACACAAAATACCACTGACCAAACGAAACACCTCGTTTGACTCTCTTGCCCAAGATGGCCTCCCTCAACCTCTCTATCAATGGCCCTTCGATCAAGAGTAGCTATCAGGGAGTAGTGAATGCTCCAGCACCACCTGCTGGTAGCTCTTCCACCTACGCTAACTGGGCTCTATTCTCCGTCCAAGCCCCCTTGGCCAACGCTTTCCAAGATTCCGGCAACAAGGAGAGCATTCTCAAGGTCCAGTCTACCGGCCAGGGCGAGTTGGAGGAGCTGATTGAAGACTTCAATGAGGGCCGTATCCAATTCGCCTTCATCAAGGTCAAGGATCCGAATACCGCCTTGCCCAAGTTCGCTCTCATCGCATGGGTTTGTCCCCTTCCCCCCTTCTACCCTCCCCCTTTGCCGCGCACGGTGATGCAGTATTGACCCTTTTACGTAGTGTGGTGGAGGTGTCCCTGAGCGGACGAAAGGCTACTTCACCAGTCATGCACATGCAGTCACTAAAGTTCTACACGTACGCCAGTTCCCTTCTCTCCTCCGCGAGGACGTACTTCGTCGCTCACTAGTAATAGGGTTACCATGTCCAAATCACCGCTCGTTCCGAGACCGATATTGAGCCCGCGAACATTCTCCAAAAGATTGCGGATGCATCGGGTGCTAAGTACACTGCCGGCGGTAGTGCGCCCCTGAAGCCCGCTGGAGGACCACCGCCGCCCGTCAAGTCAAAGCCCGTCTTTGCTTCGACCTCGGCCTCGACTATTTCTTTCAACCCCCTAATTGCCGCACGAAACGCAACCTTGCGGTCCAAGAACGCCGATGGCTGGGGTGACGATGCGCCACCTGTCACTCGCACCGAGATTCAAAAAGTCGAGTCGGCATACAAACCCACCAAAGTCAATATTGAAGAGCTGAGAAGTCAGAAGCAAGAGCCCTCAAGATTTAATGGCTCGAGCAATTCAGATGATAGGCCTAATGACACAATCGGAGGAAGCTATCAGCCCGTCGGCAAGGTCGATATCGCTGCTATTCGAGCAGCTGCCAGGGAGAAGAAGGATGATAGACCGGCGCCAGTCAAAGGCGCGTACGAACCAGTTGGCAAAGTCGATATTGCCGCTATCCGAGCCAGGGCTCAAAAACCAGCTGAAGAGGAGAAGGTTGAGGAGGATGCTCAGCCCAAGTCTCTGGCCGAACGAAGTGCAGCCTTCAGCCAGTCTTCACGTATAACAGAACTGCCCAAGCCAAAGGTCGCAAAGAAGTGGACGGGAGCTTCTACGTTCACAGGGACAAAAGCGCCTACACCTGGCGCACTGGGCTTCACCGGGCCTTCTCCAGCCGCTCCTGCTGCTCCTCCTGTTGGGGCAGCTAGTCGAACTTTCGCAGACCAAGGTGGCAAAACTCCCGCTCAGCTCTGGGCAGAAAAGAAGGCAGCACAAAGTGGCGTGTCTACCCCTTCGAGCCCCCCTCCTGCCGTGTCCCCCGTTGCAGCTCAGAAAAGCGGAGGAACTGGGTGGCAGAGTGGATACACCGGCAAGTCGTGGGCGCCCGTCCAGACTGCATCATACGGCCGTGCACTTACTGGCCAGAAAACCGGTGAGACTACTGGTAGCCAAGAGGCCCCCGAAGCTCCTGGATCCCCCGCAGGAGGTATCAGTTCCATTCGGGACCGGTTCAAAGAGGCACCACCGATGGCGCCTAGGGTACCTGATGAACCAACGCCACCTCCACCACCTATGGCTAGCCGTCCCACAGAGAGCGCCCCAACTGGAGGTTTTGCGCTGCCTGGAATGCCTCCCCGGCCTCCGCCGGTCACAGACGAAGAGGAGCAAGAGCCCGAACGATCCCCATCCCCTGTTCGCGTTGCCATTCCTGTGGCTCGAGGACCGGAACCTGAAATCGAACCAGTGCACGAGCCGCCACGTTCACTCCCCATCCGGCCAATTGAACAAGAGTTGCCTAGGGAAGAAGAGCTTCCAGCGGAACATGAGACTCATGATCCCCGCGCTGCAGCAACGGCTGTAGCCGAGGAAGCATTCGGCCATACAGAGGTCGCCGAAGCCGCGGCTGGTTCAAGCGGCGGCAAGCGCGCATTGATCCAGTATGACTACGAGAAGGCCGAGGACAACGAGCTAGAGCTCCGCGAAGGCGAGTATGTCACTAACATTGATATGGTTGATGAAGATTGGTGGATGGGTACCAACTCTCGAGGCGAAACCGGTTTGTTCCCAAGCAACTACGTTGAACTGGTGGACGATGACGAAGGGGCGGGCGCTCCCGCTGCCCCGGCTCCTGTTGCCGCCCATGCACCCACACCTGCGGCGGCTGCTGCTCCGGAGCCGGAAGCTGCGGCCGCTAGTGGACATACAGCCACGGCACAGTTCGATTACGAGGCTGCCGAGGATAACGGTAAGTGAAATTCTTAAATTTCCTTCCCCTGAGAAGGTTTCTTGGCGGATAGTTTCGGCTAATGAGTATAACAGAGTTGAGCTTCCCAGAGGGAGCTCAGATCACCAATCTTGAATTCCCCGACGATGACTGGTGGTTCGGCCATTACAAGGGTGCCTCGGGTCTATTCCCCGCCAACTACGTAGAACTCAACCAGTAAGATAGATAAATAGGATGATAAGTCGAAACAGACGTGGTAGGATCCAATACATCTCGTCGTGTATAGCAGTTCAGCTCTCGGGACAAGCGAGTTTTTAAGAATAAAAATAAAAATGAAGAGTTAAATTTTCGGAAAAGGTGGATTAACATAACAAATATTAGGAAGGGAAACCGATGCCGAAAATCAAAATAAAAAGAGAATATCTACCTACGACATTTCTTTTTCCCTTTCCTATTGCTAGGCGTCTACTATTGTTACCAAATCATTCATGAAAAGAGAGAGAGATGAGAAGGAAGGCAGAAAAACTAGCGCGTTGGGTCGATTCCCTCTTCTCTCTACCTGGGGACATACAAGATTACAGTGTGTTATGCTCTCTACTGCGATGGCACCTACGCGCTCTTTGCGCATATACCCAAGTAACTGGTGGTGGCGGCTTAGGATACACGTATACTATGTTATGGGAGGATGCCAAGCATGTGTTATAATAGAGATATATAAGTTAATAAGTAAGTTGATGGCGTATTAGAAAAAAAAAAGGGTTGGCGAGAGAGAGAAAGACACTGAAGGTTTTGTCAAGTGTTGACGGCATAACCCTTAATAAACTTATTGTTCCTCGGTTGTTATTTTTTTGGTTATAGGCTCATCATCAACTACACTACTATTGACGTACGTACCTAGGTTAGGTAGCAGGTAGATTAATGCGAGAGTGGACCTTGACGTTGCTTATGTTAAGTCGAAACCGAAACTTACTACGTGTATATCTCTTATACCTCAATTGATACACGTAGACTCATTACATAATCGTGAGGCTGAGGACGTTCAACCTTGGGGGGCAGTGTCTGGTGTAGTGTATCGATGGCCAATAACAGGTTGTTTGGCCTTTTCTTCCATCTTTCCAAGTAAGCTTTTTCTTGGTGCCGCCGCAGGAACTGCAATGCAACCCTCCCTTTTTCGTCTTTGAGTGCGCGTTGTATGGAATGAGGCGTAGTAGGTTAAGTTAGTAGGTATGTAGGAGTTATGAAATGGCGATAGTGGCTGTTTCGTGGCTTATACCTGTCCATCCCGTCTTTTTTTGCATTGCCACCGCCTCTATGTACGTAGATAGTGCCATCAGCCACTTTTGTTAGTACCGTCTGTCCAAGGCTAAGTTAGTAGATAGGTCATCCTTGTTTTTTTCCCCTTCCCTTTGTTGTTGATGGGAATTCAATGGGACACGATGTGTGATATTCGAGACGCATGTGCAGGTTATGTAGATAGGTACAAGTAGTGTACTTTCCAGAGGGTGTGATTTTAAAAGATCGCCCTACTTAATCTACCATACCTTAGTACCTAGGTACTACCGATGGAGAGGGGACGGGATGGGAAAGATGGAATAAGGATGAATGGAAAGGAAGCCCGGGAAAGGTCGTCCAGACAGGAGTTGCCGCATATCTTGGCAGGTGAAACGCTCGGTCTGGGGGTAACCAATGGCCATGTTGGCCTAGCAGCCCAGCTTGAGGAGTGGCCACTTTGCCTTATCAGGCGAGAGAGGACCTGGAGGAAGGAGTTGCGAAAGGGTGAAGGGGGGTTTTAAAGTTTTGACTGGTTTTGGGTTGCTCCCCCCAGGGTGCTTAGTACCTACCTACCGCATTGTATCACCACTAAACCTACTGAGTACCGTGCCCCACCCCGCCTTGCCGACCTAACCGTCCTCAGGTCGTCCGCTAGACCGCTAAGGGTACCATTTGACAAGTTAGGCCGGATATCTCGGCCTGGATTGCTGATGAGTCTGCCTACTTTTCAACCCGGCTCGGTCGAATAGAGGAGAACATAAACAGAAAAAAAAAGAGTCAATCACCTCTGCCCGATTTAATTCGTACACGGACGTATTACTGTACACTACAGATACAACACAACATCACATACCTAATACTAACACGCCGTACATGTTGTCTCTTTGCAAATTCTTTGCCCAATGGGAATCCCCGAAAAGAGCACGGCTTAATTACAACTTAACGTGCAGTAGCACATAACGATCGTGTTGGTTAAGGGGCTAATGCGTTTGTTTCTGGGCAGGTAACTTTTACAACTTAGTTTTGGGTATGCAGTCTGTAGTTTCAGTAAGGTTACCTAGGCTTTCTGCTCGGTCCAACTACACCAACTACGTCTAGGTACCTGTCTACATTGATACATTAGTACATATGGGTTTCATCGTACACGGCATTTCGGGAAGTTCTAGTTTCGACTAGGCGAGTCCAGTTGATGTGGGCGTGGGCGTGTGCGGTACTTAGGCTCCCTGGGGTGACCTTGGGGGGAGGTACGGGACTATCTTCAATAAGTCCCTTCAACTGGGTAATAGGTAATCTGGAGAAATCCTGAGACATGATATGATGGGTGTTGTACGAGAGCACCTTCGTGTGTGACTGACATATTTAAATTCATAGGCAAGTAAGTTGATGTGTTTTACCAGCCAGCACATGTAGGTATGCATCTTCACTAATCGAGGTGCCAAGTATAATGGATTCATCGTGTCGCGGTTCGCCGACGAACTATCAACCTGCTTGGGAGCTGTTAGGTTAGTTCGTACATTTTATTAGGTAGGGCTAGTATGACAATGCATACTTGACCTACTTACATCAATAGTACCCTTACCTATGTACATATGTAGGTACCTATCTGGTATCTACCTACACTAGCAAAGAGAATGGGAAATACCTCAGCCACATATATACGAATAATTGCCGTTTGCCATCGGGCTGACTACATACCTAATATCACGACTCATGTGATATTTGTTGTTGGAAAGGCTTTAGCTTTTCTTAAGTTAAGGTTAGGTTCTTTAAGATGTACTTTTATATGACAGGGGGGGAATATAGGTCTTGCTCGAACTTTAATCGCGCGCTAAACATGTTAGCACCTTTATAATTAATTAGTTAGTTTATTGCATTGGTTTTATATTACTATTTATCGCGATTTTTTTTAAATTTATTTTAAAAAAAAAAATAATAAAAAAAATTTTTTAGTACTTTTTATAGCTGTGATTTGTGGTTAAGGTAGCGTTATCGCTTAAAGCAGAGTAATTAAAGTTAAAAATGCTTTGCATTTTAACTTTTAACGCATTTAAATTATGAAAGGCGGCTAAAGCTTTTTTATGATTTAAGCACGTCTTAGGTTTACCTGGCATTTTAAGTAAGTACATAGTAGGTTAGCTATTTACACCAGCTGCTGCAGTACAAGTGGAATACCCGCGGACCTACACTACTAAAGGCATGGATTATATGCCTGCTTACATACTATGACGAACATCATAGAATGGCTGATATTTGATGGATGATTGTGGCTGATGTTCTGTAAGTTCCAATTAGGCCAGCATGTATACCTAACTTGGCAGATTATACTACCTATTTGAACGACGGGATGATGATCTGTCAGGGCTGTCAGGCAGGTTTGGTGATATTAGGGTACAAGGTTCCTAGGTACATAATCGTAAGTGGTATGTGGTGGATTGTAAACCCCACCTGGTACGCCGCTCAAGCACCAAAAGGTGCCCCTAGCAAAGCTCCCCCACCCCCATTAAATAAAGACCCGACACCAACAATTACGGAACGGGTCTCCTTCAGCTCGGTAGGTAGATGGCTAGTCGTGCGCTAAGAGCTTGGCTGTACGTGGGCCGTCAGGATGGCACGGACCAGGTAACAAACCGGGGTCTGGTACTTTTATATACCTACATACATACAGTACTTTTACTGCACTTTTACTGCACTTTTACTGCACTTTAGTTTTATAGTGAGTTGGTGGTTAGTGGTTAGTGGTTAGGGTTAGTGGTTAGGTGTTAAGGTTAGTGGTTAAGTAGCTAAGGGTAAGGTTAAGGCTAGGGTTTAAGTTAGCACTGGTTTTTTTTTTTTTTTTAATGATGCGACTGCTATATTATAGTGAAAAGGTCGCTATATAGTAAGTACTGCGATGTACCTTGCTTAGACCAGGTACCTGTCCGTATTAGGAAGTGTTCTGAAAATTTATTTTTATTGGCTCAAGTCGGCTTCACGTACAGCCAAGCCATTAGCGCACGACTAGCCATCTACATGCCCCCTTCAGCTCTACAGGGACACTGCGGAAATAACTTGACCCATCCACCCTCCACCATTCCACCATCCCATTCTTTGCCCACCGAGTACCTAGTAGTGACATAGACACCCTAATCTAGGTAGGCACCTTAGGTACCCAGATACAACATACACTACCACATATGCAACCCTGCACCCTTGCCATACCTACAGATCCCGTCCCGTCTTAGCCATCGGCCACCCATAACCAGTACCCAGGTAGGTACCTACTTACTACTTTTACTACCCGTCACGTTTTGCCCCGTCCGTCTGTCCCTCTATTCCTTTTCTTTTTTTCTTCTTTTTCCTTGTAAGCCCAATTCTTTTCCTCGACCTTACATTTCCTGTTCTTCAAAGGCATTTTGCCCATCTCTCCATCAACATCAACAACAACAACAACAACAAACCCCCATCGTCGCCATCGAAATCCGGCTCTAGCGCAGCTCTCTATCCGCCAAGGTTCGTATTCTCATGCTCAGCGACCATCCTGTCCTTCGCGCCGCCAAGCTCGAATCAAGTTCTCTCTCTCTCGCTCTCTCACACACACTGCTTGCGCCTGCGCATCAGTCACGAACCATTCGTTCGAGCGTCAACTAACAATATTCATTACTCTTTAGTTCTTCTGGGTTTTTTTTTTTCGCAGATACATACTCAGTCTAGATGGCGAGCCACGATTACTACAACCAAGGCCCTCCCCCTCAGGGCTACGGCTATCCCCAGCAGCCTCAAGCAGTATGTCGCAAACATTTCAACTTCCTCCAGCTCCCTCTCTCCCTCTCCCTTTATATGTCCTGCTTCTCGACGCTTGTCGATGTTGTTCTTTTCCCGAAAGTCAATTCCCCGAAGCGCGCGTCTCCACAATGGTCCATCTTCAGTCTCCCATGTCGAAACCCCATCTGCCAAGACGCGCCCAACGCCCTGACTCTATCTACTTGTCCATCCCTATACCCCATGGGCGCCTAGGGAGCTGACGGTCGTGCTTGGCGATCAGATCTCACCCCCCTCGAATCTTATCTTGCCTTACCTACTTCCTACCTTCATTAGTCCTCCTCTTGCCCTGCCTTGCCTTGCCTTACCTCGCCGCGCGCGTCTTCCCGATTTGGCTTACTGATGGAAAGAATATGTAAACTAACGTGCCAATGCGACAGGCTTACGGTCCCCCTCCAGGCCAATACTATGGCCCTCCGGGCGGCCAGATGCAGTATCAACAACAGCCCCCACCCCAGCCTAAGAAAGACAGCGGTGGCGGTTGCTTGAAGGGATGTCTCGCCGCGCTCTGTTGTTGTTTCGTCTGTGAGGAGGGATGCGAGTGCTGCGCCGACTGCTGCGAATGCTGTTGCGAGGTTTGCTAAGCCTGTCGTCACTCTTGCCTCTCTCGTCGGGAAAACCCACTAGTGTCTCGGCTTACTTTGTAATGCCGATCACTCCCCTCGAGTATGAGAACCAAGGAGAGACAGGTATATGATATGGTTGGATGAAGTATGGAATGGTAGGGTAATGAATGGGAGAAAGGGATCGTCTCGGTACGTTTATGGTTGTCTATACTCTCTAGACAACGTATACAGAGACCGCTCCCTAGCAGTGATCCCTGGTGCATTTTCGTTGTGTGATTAAGGGGAGGCTGGTTGATGTGACCAAGATGGATATGCGCAAACAGTCGGAAATGGGTAGGGAGAGCAGGTCATTATCGTTCAGCGATAATTTTTCCGCGATCGTTACCGACTTTACAGGAGCGACGGAAGACATCGGGAGGAGAGATGGCGACATGAAGATCATATTTTGGGGGGACAGAAGAAGCGAACCCAAAAACGAAAACCCTATGAAAACCCTTAACGGTCCTTGGGTCACAGGATCACTCTAATATACTGAGTTGACACTCGGTCCTTTTGGTTTCCCGGGCCTAGTCAAATCAGTTTTATTTTCTCCTTCAGGTCTAAAAAACTTCGTTTCTTATCATGGTCCGTCTTGTCAAGTCCCCCTTTGTGGGTTTCTATTATGTTTAATTGTTGTGCTATGCTTCGGTTATTGATAGTATTCTCTATCCCTGTCCTTGCTTTGGTAGAGCTTATACGTGTTTAAAGATGTTTGCTCTTCCCTTTTCTGTCTCTTCTTTCCGCCTGGACGTGTTCCTTACTTGGGAAGGAATATATCCTCAGTGCTTATGGAGCAGGCTCTCTCACAAGTAATGGTCAGCAAGTGGGTATTGCGTATCAAGGACCTTATACAATGTCTATTGTGAAAAGCTAATGCTAAGGGGTCGGGAACCTGTGAGCTTATGGGCTCGCGGGATAGACATGCTTATTAATCATTGAGTACCTAGGTAGGCATGTGGACAAATAAAAGGAAAGGTGTAACCTAACTTACACGGTTAGTAGAGAGGAAACATTTGCTATCTATGCTCTACTCCTTTTTATGGAACCTCATCCCCACCCCCTAAGATTAAGAATATAAGGTTGGTGTACCCTTAAAGAGCCGTTTAACTTAAAGGCGTAACGGAAAGTAAGATATTGAAAGATTGTGAAAGGGTGAAGGGGAATATTTCGATATGGCAGGTATGTATCAGACAATTTGCCTCGCTAGTTGGGCTGTTATTAATTTTCGATAGTGGATATATTATTATCAATGTATGAGAACCTTATACATACATATATTGATATACGGACTACATATCTAGTAGCTTAGATATCTACCTATCTAGTTAAGCATATAAGGTAAACAGTATAAACCTCCGGATTGTATAAAATACAAAGAGTCCCGTCTCCTCGAAGAAGAAAACAAGATATTACCTATCTCGTTTAATACAGCTTGACTGCCTGCACACTTACCCAGAGTTGTAATTAAACAGGCAGATAGATAAAACCTACACAAATGTTGCATATTAGCTTATCCAGTTACATCTTGGCTGTTATCATCTAGGTTAGGCTGCTCACTCCATCTCTATGTAGGTGTTATATATGTGTTCCAAGGCTAGGTACTAGGTAGATAGGTACCTACTATGTAGGTAGGTAGGCGCCTTTGGTAACATTCTACGATCAGATATAGTTACGTCCAGGTCAGTTCCTATCTCCTTAAAAAGCACCCAAGACACACACACACACACACACATATATATATATATATGCTGGGATTTCAATTCTAAAGTTCTTGTCTAGGTATATTTTCCCTATTCTCTCTCCCTCTGTTTTATTTACGAAACATACCTACCTAACCTTAATGCTTAAAAATGGAATGCCTAAAAGTTGAAAGTTGGTAGGGGCGAGGGGACCAAGACGGACGGGACGCAATGGCGACGTCATCCGGGATATTTTGGTAATACCTAGTAGCCCGATACAGGCTATCCGTGGGCTTGGATTGGGTACAAAGATTGCAGGGCCTTTATGTACATTGATATTGACCTGACGTACATACATACTACATGGTACTAACAGTTAGTACCAAGTTACTTTTCATATCGAAAAATATACCCCAACAGTTGCAGTTCCACGCTTTGCTAACCGGCCTGGCCCAATCTTTCTTGACCTCCTCAAGTGAGCCTCAAAATTCTCTAAACCTACATACACTGCAACCTTAGGTACCTTTCTTCCCCAAACCTTTCGCACTGTAAGCCGCACCCCTAAGATGCATAACATCCCATACCGTGCGAGAACCTCGTTTCTCCCCCACAAAGTTCATGGATGGATGGATTGTCTTGATATGTACCTACCGGGCAAGTAGCGCCACCTGCACCCGCCCATGCCCGGGCCACCCACACCACCACCCCGCGCCGATCTCGCACCCCCCGCCCCCCAATCCAATCCAATCCAATCCAGAAAGCTGTATTACATTTCAAAGCAACATACCTATTTTTTTTTCTTCTCGTCCCTACCTATTTCTTACTAAACCACAACCTCTCACTACGAGCTACCTACCTACATACCTACATACCTGCCTACATACATAACTTACCTACTAGGTACATCAGCTACTACCTACCAAACTTAAAACTACCAGAAGGAGGGGGAAAAAAAGAAAAGAAAAGAAAAAAGGTCGCCACATTCCTACATCTTTTTCCATTTGATTAAACCGATCGATCCATCCTCTCTATATCAACATAGGTTCTATTGACACAAGAACAGCAACGAAATAAATCGAAAAACGAACCTCAACAAATTTCGCCGAGCCTCTTTTTCAAGTCACGAACTACACTTTCCTTGGTCACATGCTCAACTCCTCGTCGATAAGCCCGCAAAACGACAGGGAGAGAGAGAGAGAGGGAGGAGGGGCGAAAGTAGACAAGGCAGATGGGAAGGAGTCACGACAAATCACATCATTTTTAAAACGCCTATCCCATCTATCTATCCTAATCCATCTTCCATTTAAAATCAAAACGACCAAACAGGAAGAACCATGTCGGCGATCCTCTCTGCCGACGACCTGAACGACTTCATCTCCCCGGGCGTAGCCTGCATCAAGCCCGTCGAGACCCTCCCCGCCGAACCCGCACCCGCTCAGAACCCCGACGCGCTCGAGCACGAAGTGATCCTCGACGGCCAACCAGGTAGCGCCACAGACACCAACTCTCAACCTCCCGCCCAGATCTCCCTGACCGACTGCCTCGCGTGCTCCGGTTGCGTGACGTCAGCCGAGGCCGTCCTTGTGAGTTTGCAGAGCCACTCGGAGCTCTTGAGCGCTCTTGACCAGGCACCGGCCCTGCGGATACACCGGGACGAGGATGGCAGTGGGGGATATCGGTACAGGGTCGAGGGCCTCGAGAACCCCGATAGCAAGCTCTTCGTCACAAGCGTGTCGCCGCAGACACGGGCGAGCTTAGCCGCCGCCGCAGGCTCCGGTTTCGGAGCGCGCGACGCCGGGCACATGGTCGCGCAGCTGCTGATGGGACCGGACGGGCTGCAGGCCGGCGGCAAGTGGAGAAATGGATTCGCATGGGTCGCTGATACGAATACCGCGCGAGAAGCATGTCTAGTGCTGGGTGCGGAGGAGGTGCTGCGGGACGGGGATGGGGACGGGAACGGAGACAGCAACAACAGTAAAATCGCAAAGCCTATCCTGACGTCGAGCTGTCCAGGTTGGGTGTGCTACGCAGAGAAGACGCACCCGCATGTCCTGCCGCATATATCGAGGGTGAAGTCCCCTCAGGCCCTGATGGGAACCCTGCTCAAGACCACGTTGAGCCGGATACTAGACATCCCTCCGGATCGGATATGGCATCTTGCGGTCATGCCATGTTTCGACAAGAAGCTAGAGGCTAGTCGCGAGGAGTTCACTGACCATGTCTGGAACGGTTGCGGGAAGCCCGGCAGAGGGGTCAGAGACGTGGATTGTGTTATCACGAGCAAGGAGATACTGATGCTGGCAGAATCAAGAGGCATCGACTTTTTCGGTCTATCCAAAGCACCGATATCACAAATGCCGTTCCCCGACCCTACTATCCAACAATTCCTCTTTCCTTCCACCAAGCACAGGAACCAAGTAGACCCCGCGGCGGGCACCTCCGGGGGCAATCTGTACTACGTTCTGCAGTACGTCGCGGCACAGCATCCAGGATCCAGGATCCAGACAACTCGCGGGAGGAATGCCGACGTGATCGAATACACGGTCAACTCGGCGTCGGGAGAGCCTATTTTCAAGGCGGCCCGATATTATGGTTTCAGAAATATCCAGAATATAGTTCGCAGGTTGAAGCCTGCGAGGCTATCACGGATGCCAGGCTCGAAGGCAGCCGTCACCGCCAGGAGAACCGCGGCTAAGTCGACAGGCCTGGAATATGCCTACATCGAAGTAATGGCTTGCCCCGGTGGTTGTACCAATGGCGGGGGTCAGATCAAAGTCGACGACCCCATTATCATCAAGCAAATGGGCCTTGGTTCAAAACCTGGCCCGGAGGAACAGAAACGGTGGTTGGCACAAGTTGACGAAGCATACTTTTCTGCTGATGATTGTGAGGCAGAAGCTAATGGGAGCTCCCAACAAAACAGAGAGACGAGGGAAGACACGGTTGGCGGCATTTCTCCATCTTACATTCGAGATACCCTGGCGCATTGGGCTAGCATAACCAGTATAGATATGGATAGATTAGTATCGACTAGTTATCGTGAGGTGGTGAGCGATGTGGGCAAGAGTAAGACGACCGACACGGAAAGAGTCGTCCAGCTGGCCGGCAAGATTGGTGGTGGCTGGTAGTTTTAGGCCACTGGGTGACGAGGGAGCATATATCGGGTACATAGACCGGATGTGGCAATAAAACTTAACGAATAATTCAACCGGTTTTAGCTCCGCGCCGAGCAAACCCCCTCGTACTTCCATCTGGTCCTCGTGGTGTTCTGATAACTTGATCGTCGTCTCGAGGTGTAGATCGACCGGATAGGGGTACACCGCCGCTACTGCCACCGCCTCTCCTCTCGAGTTGGAAGCCAGGTTTGGGGGAGTAGTTCGGATCATAGAGCTCGCGCCCACTTCCGCCGGACTGACTACCTGGCCTCTGGTTGCCATCCCTATCTCTGTCTCCGCGGTTTTCGCTGTTGTACCGATACCCACCTCCTCGCCCCCTACCACGTCCCCTCTGACCGCGCCCATCACCCGAGGGTCTGGGCGGCGTCACCGTCCCCGGCGTCGATGTGCCAGACGAGGGATTTGACGCCGCTACGCTGGCCCCCGCACCACCACTACCACCACCACCACTACCGGTATTGCTCGTGCCGAATATCTTGGCCCTCGCCTCGTCGTACCGGCGCTGCTTCTCCTCGCGCTCGCGCAGCTGCTTCGCGCGGATCTCCTCGGGGCTCAGCTGCACCTTCTTCGGATTCTCGTCGTCGTCGTCGTCGTCGTCGTCATCGCGGGCGGCGGCGGCGTTGGGGTTGTTCGGGTCGTCGGGGCGCCGCGTGGCTAGCTGGGGTGTGGGGCGGCGGCTTAGGACCGTAACGGCGGGCTTGAAGGTCGAGGCGAGAGGGGGGTCGGAGCGCGAGGCGAGGTAATGGAAGTTGGGAGGAGGGGATTCGCTACAGGCGAGGAGGGGGGTGATGAAAGAGGGTTAATAACTTGAGAGGGAACTTTGGGTAGGTAGATGGGTTGGTTTTTTTTTTTAAGTAGGGGCAGAGGGATGGGGGTGAGCTGGATTGGGATGTGGAAGGGAGGGGTATGGGCTCTCACGCTGATTCCCAGAGCTTGCGGTTCAACTCGGCGTGCTGTGCCAACCGCTCCTTTTTGCTCAGCTTTACTTGTGATTCGGTTGTTGGCTCGGATTCCCCTGTAGTGGCTGCCTTGTCTGCCTGTGCCTCCCAGTCGTCGTCCTCCCAGGCGTCTGGGACCTTGGTGGCAGGTTTCTTGACCATTGTATCTTCTCTCTTTTTCGCTTCTTCTCTTCTCCCTCTCTCAGTTCCCCTCCTGTGTGGTGTAAACAATGCGAATTAGGTAGATTGCCTTGGGCTTTTGGTATCTTGATATGTGGGAAGAAGGTAGAGGGAGAAGGGAAAGGGGTGGACTGGGAAGGGAGAAACAGAGTTAAAGTATTTCTTATTAGGTACGAATTAATTGTACAACGGCAGGCAAGGTGAGGTCGCAAAAGTGGGAGAGGGATGTCTCGACCCACTCTCCGATCTAGCTCTAAGTTCGCGGCTTTCCGCACTGCTGCACCAATCAAAGTTGTCCAACTGCTTCAGCTAGTGGATCTGGTGTAGGTTTACCTGCCAACTGGCGCTTGGGCACGTCGGTGTTTTGGGCAGGTACGTACCAGAGGGCCCTCTTTGTCACCTCCAATGTATCTCACTCACCATGTCTGGTATGTGGTGTACATTACATAACTGCATTCCATGTCTCTCTTCTACATAACTACATAACTACTAAGTTCATGTAGGTAAGCCACTGTCCATTCACTCGGTACAACCTTCCGTAGGAAACACAAAATCCACCAATCCGATATCCATTTCCAGGTTGGGAATATCCCATTTTCTAGAGAAAGCAGTAGGCATTTGAGTAAGGTTATTCAGTTGTCTCAGCAGCCTCCTCATTGGGCCTATACTTGAAACTTTCCTACCTACATACCTACCAAATATACCGTGCTAGGTACAACATACCAGAGCAGCATCATTATCATCATCATCATCATCATTGTAAGTAGAAGGTCATCGCCCCGTATTGATAGATTGGAATGCGGCTTACTGGTAACATAGAAAACCTCCATATTTGTCTTTACTCTCTTGTGAATGTCAAATCACCAATCGGTCGTCATGCAGAACCAGCAGTCTGCCCAGGCACGCCTGCACACACCAACGCAGTCCTTCAGCGAAGGGGGCCAGGCGCTTGACCCCATAGCCGGTTCTGCTGCTGGTGCTGCCTCGGGAAGCAAGACCACGGCAAATTGGAGCGACAAGAAGTTCAGAGAAGAGTACGACCTCGCGCGGGCCAGACTCTCTGACCAGAAGTTCAACATGAGTAGGTTCTGTTCCTATTATCTGTCTCTCTTATCGTCCAATCCATTTAGCCATAAACCCTTCTTCGTTCACTCTATTCCGGTTTCTTTAAGGCGGACAGGGGCATAATGTCTTTTTTCCTATAAACTACCTAAACTACTGTCCCGTAATACAAACATGGATGTGACTGACAGGCTCTTACAGAGGACTATGAGGACCCTCTCCTACCACGACAGCATCCTCAGTCGAAGTATTACCCCAATGGCGTCACTGCTGAGTTAGAGGCACATCTGCAGGCAGTAATTGCTAATGCGAAGGCTTCTTCTGAGTGATTACGTGTTTTTACGGGAGGATGTTTTTATGTATACGTGAGTAGGGTAACAGGTCGTACATAGCAAAATAGGGGAGATACGCCAGGATTGTAAAGGACCAGAAGCCAGTTTCATGTAAAGGGGACATCATTTTTTGCCCTAACATCCTTCCTCTATTTCAGCATTATAAAAACACACAAAACAGACCCCATTCCTCATTATGTATGCAGAAACCCCGTCGTGATATCCGGTAAAGTATCAAGATTTGCTCTGATGGCGCTTAATAGTTTCCGGACGCCGCCTCAAAGTGGTGTGGAATGGTTTCCATATGCTAATATATTGTGCCATGGATGTTCCGAAGAGCTACCACGATTGGAGTTAAGCAAAATTCTTTCAAATCAGTAATATTCGGAAATTTTGGAAGTGGCTATAAAGTAAAACAAACCTGATTTATAGGTAAACATAGAAAATAGCTTCAATAGGTATCTGCCATCTCCTGCCACTTCGAATCTTAGTAAACCAGATCCCGCCTGTGTCCGTTACAGGTAGCTATAGATAGTACCAACCTTTTTTTTATTGGTCAACTACCTATCCCTTCTTGTGATACCCGTCTTGTCCGTCATTGCTATTCAAATGGATGAGTAGATCTTAGTACAACCTGGGGCTTTTCTTCTACAACCGTAAGCAGGCAGGGGTTATATTCTCCTTCCCAATGAAAAGAAGGGCTAGAGATGTGCCTAATGACCAGAAACGTACAATCATAAGCCATAACAGGAATCGATGTAACCACAACGTTCTAATATAACTAGCCCGTCTCCGCAGCCTCCAGCTCCGCCAGCTAGGGCATTCTTCTTCCTGCCCATTGGGCAGTCAGGGGGTAACCAGAGAATTTCCTCTGCGCTCGTCCATATCATCGTCAACTCATCATACATAACACCGGACGACACTTCTTCTCCCCTCCTCCCCTCTTACCTATACTCTCCAACATCAGTACGGTCACCATCACCATCCACAACAGAGACCCCAGAACCCCCTGCTATCACTACCCCCTTAACCACATCATCAAGTCCGGGACTGCCACTCAGCACCGTAGCAGGCATCAGAATAGGCTGGTCCTTGAGCGCTGACGGGAGAATGTGTATCCTGAGAATGCTCCCGCAGCGCTACATCTGGGGACGGCGTCGGGTGGAATACCGACATAGAGCCCTGGGGTGCCGGCCTCTTCGCCAGAAAGAGGGTATTTTGCTTATTAGGAGATGAACCCTCCGTCGATATAACCACTAGGACTGGTCTCTGGTGGCGAACCTTGAGTAGGTGCGGAGTTGGCATCTAAACCAGAGGAGGCTCAAAAGGGAAGGGAGAGGGGGACAAGGGGTGGTAGTAGTTCTTGGTTTAATTAGCATTCTGTGTAGATATAGGACATCGCCGCTCTAGGTATGCAGTTATTTGCTAGTTTCAATGCCTTTAAATAAGACTTCCGTAAAAACCATGGCAGTGGAATAAGGAAAAGGAGGGAAAAGGGGGGTGGGTGGGGAAAGTGGAAGGTATCTATATGTTGGTGATGTGTTGTTTTCCTTCATGAAAGGCAGTAATAACTAATATTGATGTACCTATGTAATATGTTACTGTATATAGGTATGCGGTGCACAAAGGAAGGGAAGTCACATCTAATAGGTGACGGGTAGGAGCAGAAGAGACAAAGGGGCCTCTCTCCCTGAGCGAGGAATAAGGGGTTACGTGGGATACCTCATAGAAGGGGTAACATCGGTAAAAGAAAGTTTATATACCTAAATAGAGGCCCTCCTTACCAAATGGTTGTGTGAGTCTGATGCCGAATCTATGGGTCTGGGGCGCCAATGGTCAAGTGGTTTGACCATGGCGACAAAACCCGGGTACCGGAGCTTACCTCGCCAACACTTTTTTTTAAACGAAAAAGACCCTGTGTTCGAGCCAGGCATGTGTATTATATTTTTGGGGGGTTTTAGACTTCCTTTTCTACTCCTTTTTCTTGACTAGGTAACTAACATCCATCTATCCCCAAGATGTTGCATTTCTTTGCCTGATATCGCCGTGGAAAGCATGAATATATGTATACATCTAACACAAAGTCATTGCTCCGAATATAGCACCGTTATGGTTCTCATACTGCGAGGGTCACGTATCCATTCTTATTCCAGAAATATCTAGGTTAGGTACCTTTAGGTAGATTTTAAATGTCCAAGTGGTTGATGGTAAGATTCTCCCTAGAGACAGCAAGCATATCCCTTTTGCCTTGAAGATGTGGTGCATATTGTACCTATGTAGATAGAGTAGAGAACTTGACCATTTGCACATTGAAAGAATAGCTTCGATGCAGTAACAGCCAATCTGGCATCTGTGAGCCTTGTTGCTCAGTAATAACTTCTTGCTCCGTGATTCCTCCACCCACGCAGCAACCCACCAATACCTCAATACAAAACCAGAACAAATATTTGCCTTAGGTTAGGTTAATAGGTAGCTACAAACATGTTCCATTATTCCTTTCTCTCTTCTGACCTTCCATCTCTTTCAACACGGTACATACCCCACCTTAACACCAAGCCCTACTCCCTACCATCACCAACCTCTCTCTCTTGCCCTGTACCGGTACTCTCTTCCTCCATCAAGGTACATTCCCATATACGGAAGCAAGTACTATTATTTTATTTTATTTTTCGTACAGAACCTGCATCCTACTCATACTACAATTTACTTCGACCCACAATCGTGCACCTTTTTCTTATTATTTTCTGTTCTTGCCCTCTTCATCTTCCTTCTCCCACCCACGCCAACGCTACCATCTCCTTCTCACTACCAAATTACATCTTAACTAAAACCCAACGCCACACCATTCTCAATTGTTCTACCTACTTGATACACGCATACTCACATCTACGCAATACGCGTAGTATCAACGGCAATGGAGGATATCCAATCCAACTCTGTCACGCCAGTGAAGCAGTCGGCTCCTATCAATACACTGCAGCTGGCGACTCCTCCTCCGTCTTACAACAGGAAAATCATGATCAAGGTTCCTCAGCATCATGACGAGGACGTGAGCCTGACACCTCTTTCCCCTACACCTGTTACAACCGCCCCGAGTGGCATCCTCCCTAAGAAACGCCTTAGGAGATTCAATCAGTACTTCAGCACCAAGCAAGAGAGACAACCTTCGAAGAAATATCTTGCCAAGTTTACCGATCCGGAGGAGAGAAGAAAGAAGGTCCTCAATATGGTTCACAGCATGTACCCCTCGGATGAGGTGTTTCATGGTAAGTTCTTCCTATCACATAGTACATCACATGTATTCTCTCCACAGTTGGGCCTAGTCCTGCTTAAGACCAATCATTTGGCTGACTTCTCACCATCACAGCTGCCCGTCACCCTTTATATGACGTGGAGGAGCACGGGTACTACGATGAGTTCATTACTGGCTACATGTATGAGGGCACCTGGAACGGCCACGATGAAGACTATGAATACGAGGATGACCCTATGCACGGCCGTGAAGTTTGGGAGCCCAGAATCGGCGACGACGGCATCGACACCCAAGAGGATCTCGACATGGTGCTCGCCATGCGGGAGCAATACAACAGGTTCCACACCAACATCAGCGTGACCAAGATGGCCCATCACGAAGCCAGCCGCCTGGCCCAGGAGCGAGACCCCGACGGTTACCACCAGAGCCCGGGAAGCGACAGCGAGCCCGAGTCCAAGATCCAGCACCTCGTCTTCGAGGGCGCCAAGAAAAACCCCGACGCGCCCCCCGTCGTCTGGCCCCTGATGCTCGTCCGCAGCGAGAGCAACGCCCACCACATCGTCCCCCCGGAGCACGCTCCCGTCGAGCTCTCGACGCACGAGCGGGCGCGCCTCGGCCGCCTCGAGGCGAAGCGCGACCCAGGCCTCGCGGCCGTCGTCGAGCAGGAGGAGGCGCTCTGGCACGAGCGCAAGTGGCGGCAGGGCGACCTCGTCTGGCGCGACCGGGACGGCCGCGTCGCGAGGGAGCGCCACATGCGCGAGCTGCAGGCGCACCTCGACCGCGCCAAGAGCTACTGGTACCGCGAGCTGCGGCGCCGGCCCAAGAAGACCGAGACCGAGACCGGGACCAAGATCATAACCCTGACCATCCGCCGTAAGCAGGACCCCGACACCGACGATGTCCAGGCAGCAGAAGCCGACGACGGCACCACGCCCACTACCGCGAACACGCCCTCGCCCTCGCCGTCCCCCTCGCCGTCCAAGCGCGGCCGAGGACGAGGCCGAGCGCGCAGGAACGCCGGTCCCAGCACCCGCGGCAAGCGCCGCGGGCCCTCCGCACCCGACGCGGCGTACGACCCGTCGTTCGACGGCGACAGCTCCGGCGACGAGAAGCCGTCGCGGCGCGGTAGGGTGGTGCTCGTGCCAGAGGCAGAGGCAAGAAGCAGCGCATGGGCACGGGCACGGACGGCGCGTTCGACGGAGACGGTGATGTGGTCATGGCCGAGGAGGAGAGTGGTGGTGGTGGTTCATCTTCATCTGAGGCCTAGGAGGGCTGGGATGATTAAGGCAAAGGCTGAGTTTTGGGTCTTTTGGGAGGGGTGGGCTGGCAAGGCCTAGGTATTCTATTCGTGCATTCGTGTATGGTCACGAGGAGAAGGTTGGGGCCGGGAGACAGACTTGACTTGCAATATGTGTGTGTGTGTGTGTGTCAGCTACCTGCCTGCCTGCCTGCCTACCTAGCCTTCATACACTTATACCTGTCAACCCATTTCCCGTGCCCAAAGTCAGGTGTGCATGTAAGTCGGTAGGATGGATGGGTGGGCGAGTTGCGGCTTGTCGTCAGGCTTTGATGGGAGGTCTGAGCACATTCCTGCCTCCCTACTCAGCTACAGATGGAGCGAGGTAATCCGAATTTACCTCTGTATACCTGTTGTTTGTACGGAAAACATACCTACTTCCCTCTATGAAGTCTGGCTATAAATAGCTCACTACATAGCACACGCACACACACACTTCTTTTGCCTCTGTCATTGCTTTTCTTGTTGTTACGACCGGACCGATGAACGGACCAGGGGGGGGGAGAGGACAAGGTTCGATGCAGGATGCAGCGCTGGACTTGCATCAGCATAGCAGGTTTCCATTTCTTTCTCTTTTCTTTTTTCTTCCTTTTTGCCCCCTTTTCATCAGATAAGACGGATGGATGGATGGAGGGATGACACTAGTATCCGAAAAAAAATACCCAAGCAGCTGGACCTTAGGTTAGGTAGATAGGTAGCTAAGCTGAAATCACGATGAATTGATTGATATAGCCGCATACACTCCGTCCCGTTTAAACCCCAGGTTTGCTGATTGGCCGCTTCGCGAGGCACCGTTGAGCAGACCTTGAACCCCGATTTACATAATGAGCTACACTAGTACACCTCCCCGGTCGGGTTGAGCCAAAGAGCGAAGGCTCTGTCTTTATACTAATAGCGTGCTAGCTATAACCATGACGTTGTGCCTGAGGGATGGGACGACGACATAGCCATTTCCCGTTAAGCTTATCGGGTAATAAATACTTGATTTGACACACACAAGCATCCATAGTAGTATAAGTGGCCGGTGAGGCAGGCGACCTGTCTCATGATGACGTTTCTTTTCCCTCCTTTTTTTTTTCTTTTCTTTTCTTTTATCACATGTCGGTGGCATGTAACCCAGATATGACTTGATATTATGCCACATCTTCTCTTAGCATCTGATTAAGGTAGCATCCAGAGGCGGCCGACGTACATGCCACATACATATTTCACACCGCCCGCGAGGGCAATCTCACGTACTGGAGGCCCGTACGGAACGTCACGTCGATGAGCGGAGGTCCGAGGAATAGAGGCAAAAAGATATGTACCTAGAGTCAATTCTTTTTCATAATATTATCAGCGGCTATCAAGTATTTTGGGAATTCTCCGCATCTTTACATACATACTTACACATATACCTTGCCTACATACTTATGTGCTTGTGCGTACATCCATATATATTTAGGGGTGTATATATCTTATATGTGGCGCTACGGAGACAAAAAGATACCTTGTGACTTTGAGTGCCGAAGCCACCTCTTTAGACAGACGCACAAATAAAATACCTACATAGATATCTACCTACATCCTAGATACCTACCTTGAAGGGAGGCAGATAGGCTTTTAGATTACCCCTTGATTGGTATAGGATTAGATCATGAAGCGATCTCGAGCGCAAATCCCCAAGGGGTCAGAATCCAGGTCGCGAGCGCGGCGGCTTATCAATACCGGGGAAAATATACGCCTACCTACCTACACTATGGGCAATATACGATGCATTGGCCCGTGAGAATATTCATCTTGCCTTTCCTATTATATAAGGTACTCAACGATAGCCACAATGCGGACTAGGAAGAAAACCAAATATATAGATAGAGAACTTTCCTAAGAGAATTGTCTCCTTTATTCTTCTTTGCGATTGCTGAAATTAGGAACATGATTCCAACTAGTACGGCGACTCAAGCGGTATAATCAAGGCAGGAAAATAACAACTCAAATTCACCGAACCCTTTCCTGACTGTGTTATCGAGGGCTTTTCTGCTCTTCCGTCTTTCACGTCTCAAATATCTCCCCTGGAAGCGTTAAGAGGAAAAGAAAAAGCCTACTATCGTCATCATCATCATCATCGTCATCAAAACTTCAACCTACCTGAACAAAACCATGTCGACGTCGAAGACCGCCTCTTGCCTTTGCGGCAGCGTGAAGCTCAACATCGAGGGCAAGCCGGTCCGCACGAACCTGTGCCACTGCACTTCTTGCCAAAAAGTCACCGGCTCCTTCTGTGGCGCGTTCGCCGTGTTCAATCTCGGGGTGAGTGAGAAGAGGAGGGGATGATCTTTTCTTCCCACAACACCGTCTCAAGATTGATCATGCCTTGCAACCTGGTTTGCTTGTTGTTTGCTTACCTGCTCCTATTCTCGTCATAATTGCATCCTCTTCCCCATCTCTCCATCGTGACTCACCCCCTCCCCCCAACCCCAACCCAACTAACCCTATCTCCCCAAAAATAGCAAGTCACCATCACGTCCCCCTCAGAGATGCTGCGCACGTACGAAGACACGAGCCCGGAATCGGGCAATGTGATCGAGCGCTCGTTCTGCGGACGATGCGGCTGTCTGGTGATAGCACAGCAGCGACAAGCCGCGGAATATAGGGTTGTGCCCATCGGAATCATCGACGGGCCCAAGGACGAGTTCCGGCCGCAGATGGAGCTCTTCTGCATCCACCGCGCCTCCTGGCTCGGCGCCGTCGAGGGCTCTACCACCTTCGAGAAGATGCCGACTGCTCCAGAGCCTGCGGCGGCAAAGTAGGGAGTAAGGATGGATGGGCGTTGAGAAAGAAGGGGGAGGAGGTGGTGAGGTTACGTAAGGGATGGGGGATTAGAGATAGAGTGAGATAGCAGAAGGAGGAGGGTTGAATGTGAAAACCCCATGGGGATCATGAGAATTCGGGTTGCTAGACCGGTTGACAGGTGAGCAGAGCAGGGTCAGCTGAGAAGTGGAAATCCCCACACCCACTGGTACTCATTGAGATCCCGTCGCCGAATTGTCAAGTAGGTAGTTAGCTAGTCCACCCATTCTTCCGTCCTCAACATCCCTAAGGAGGGGAAAAAAAGATAAGAAATCAACTCGCGTTTTTCGAAAAGCTTACTCATGTGCTTATTTTCTTTTTCTTTTCAACTGGCGTGCCTCGCACGTTAACCCCCCCCCCCCTCCTTTCTCCCTCGCAGTCCCGCGTATGTAAACCCGGATAACGCGATATCGGACTTGTAAAAGCAACAATACCTACCTACCTACTTACGGCAAGGTAGTGAAGTAGCTTTGAGAGAAAGGGGGAGGGGTAGGGATGAAGAAGATGTGAGCATGTCTGATGCTTCTGACATTTCTTCTAGGTACGTCTTAAATCTGACACACACCACCTAATCGAATCCCATTGCAACATGCTTTCTGTCTCGTTGCTTGATCGGGGATCCCATAGTTGGGAAGCTTAGAGCCCCTCCCTTTCCTTTTCTCTTTTCCTCTTCTCATGCATATTAAACCTGCGCTAAACTCAGGTACTGCATGTGGTTGCTTGCACGTCTTATCTCTTTTGATGATTGGTATCTTGTGGATGTTTATGGGGGAAAGGTGCTTCTCAACGGGTTTCTGTTTCGATGTATAGAGAAAGGTAGGTAGCCCATTTCTCCCAAGTTATCCTTTACCAATATTAACTAGATTAAGTGCTGTGTAACGGAGGAAATATGCATACTGCTGCTCTGCTATAGGGTTCATGCGAGCTGCCTTAGGTTCGTTCGGTAATAAATTAGAAAGGGGGTGGAAAGGGGGGGAGAGATAAGTTATAATATGTAGTGTATGTATATATGCATATATGTATGTTCGTACGTATATGTCCGCCGAGATCTCTCTCTGTACGAGGGAGGAAGAGGGGGTGTACGGAGTGTAGATTAAGAAACTTAGAGTACCTAAGCTCCGTAGTGGATGGTGTAAGCGAGCAAGCCGAGCTGCAGAAGCAGTGAGCCTAAAAGGACTACAAGAGGGGGGAGAGGGAAGGCGGGGGATACATAGAGTTTGTCTATTCATCAATGGTCCGCGCTGTGGTTAGGTTATGTAGGTTGTAGATGTCTTAAAAAAAGAATAAGGGGAAGAGATACTTATTAATAAGGGATAAGGGGGAAACCCACGGTAGTTAGGCCTATAAGCACTTATGAGATACTTAGTAGGTGGTCTTGGCAGGAACCCTGATTCCGAAAATCCTAGTTAGAATGGGAGGACCTCAAAGGACTTCATAGAGGTTGTTTGTTTGTGAGTGAGTGAACGAATGTATATATATGTGTGTGTGTCTGTGTGTGTATGTGTATGTGGTATGTATGTGTTATGTGTGTGCCGTCCGTGTGTCACCACCACATGGCGACAAGGGTGTGGGTACTTTGTTCACTGTGGCTGTGTGGTACAGTTCTCTTTTTTTCCATCCTTCCCTCCTTTTTTCTTTCCTTCCTTCCTCCTATCCCTCCCTCTCTTTTCGTTCTACACTAGACTATAGAGAGGTAATCAGTACTACCTATGCCAATACCTGGTCTGTGTTTCAATTCAATTCACTGATAGGGGTTTGAGTTTACGCCAAACATCAATCAACATCCCTACCTATGTACATAGGTATGTATACACTGGATACATTACCTATAATACATGTTTGTGTAATTGTTTCCCCTCTATTGCGTTTCCCTTGTCATTTCAGCTATTTTTTTCTTCTTCTTATTATTATTCTTATCATATACCATGTCGCCCATCCATGATGAGGGGAATGCGCCAAAAAACAAAAAGGGTATGTAACTATATCCAGCGATGGATTGTCGATTGTCGATCCATCGGCTCGGGTTGGGTGGGCTACTACCTAATGTACAAGACATACCGCCGTACATCAAATGCTTGCAGCATCAAATCGATCTTTGGCCGGTTTTGGCGTGGTTACATACATATCTGTCCGTACCAGAAGATCCGACTCGTCTCTTTTCCCCTTCTCCCTTCGTCTCGCAGACCAAGCTTATATGCTGTACTCCCTCCCCTCGCATTATCAATACAGAATACGGAGATGATGTGCGAGAGATGCGACGACGACTAGCATGTCTATCTTGAACTGTGCTAATGCCAGATCCGGGAGCTGCAGCGCTTGGCACCCGCGGACTTGGGTTCATATTGGCTATCCGAGTACATAAATAATTATAGGGCCAAAGGAAAAGGATGCTAGGTAAGAAGGAAACGAGCCACCACCCCTCTCTCGCCCTAGCTACATACCTAGTAGTAGATATTAGGTATTAGGGATACCTTATGTATGGACTAGTGACTATTGAAAATGGGGGCGGCAGCGGATGTTGCGGTTAGTCGTTTTCCTAACATCAAATCTGCCTTTTGGTTGGGTGATTCCAACTCTCTCTCTTTTCTCTCTCTAGCTTTTACATTATACATATTCTTCATTGCTCATCCCTTTCCACCAGTTTCGCCAGCTTCGGCGGCGGCGGCGGCGGCGGCGGCGGCGGCTTGCTCTTTTGGGCTTTCCTGGTCTTATACTGCCAGGTTTATCTTTCCCATACACAGGTATTCCGTAGTGGGGGCACACGCATGCTTTTCTCTCAGCCGAGTGGCTTATGGAAACGTCTCTTGGGTTGTTTTTATTTACAGGCCTGTGGCGGGCGGAACATTTGATGGACCAATGATTTGCATAGGTAGCATCCCTTTCCAACCCGTCTATCCGCACACTTAGCCATCTTGTCCGACGTTTTAAGACTGCAGATCGATTTTGTACGACTCTCCAATACCTTACCTAGCATCCATCTACCGGTTTTCTCTGGTCTAGACCACTGGGGTTTCTTCCTAGACGCGAAGAACATTGTGAATTCAGGTGTTGCGGCTAATCGTGCCATCCGTTAGGTTGATTAAGTAGATAGGTAGCTATACGCAACCAGGGAGAGCAAGGGAATGGATCCATCAGCACAACTTTGAAGTCAGCAAGCGACGGTACAGACCGTACTAAGGTTAGTCGTGTATATCAATGTACATACAATACATACAAATACCACACTATCACACTAGGTTAACCTACTAGGTTAGGTAACTAATCATCTGTAGATACTACATACTACCTAACTAGTTTATGTATGTAGGTATTCTACGTATATACGAACGAACGTACGAATACACGAACGTTGACAAAAGGTTCGGATCGAATTTATGGACGTAGATCGACCTTACTAAAGGTAATATCTAACACCTAATATGCGCACGCCCATACTACGTAGTAAAGAAAATGATTCTTTCTGTGCGACCGCTACATTATTTCACATCATTCGATGGGTGGTGATATGTTCTTAGCGTATAAGGCGATCTAGCAACTAACCTTAGGGCGGTCTACATGAATACCTTAGTACTCCTCATTTTAATTACATTTGATACCGAGCTACATCTTATAGTGTACCTACCTATAAGGATGCAAAAGAAAAGACTGCGGTCTGCCCTCTCTTTTGCCCTTCCCTTTGGCCCTTGCCTTTGCTTTGCCTTGCCTTGCTTTTCCCCCTTATACACTAAAAGCTGACTTGTCAGGGTTGTATATTTTGAATTCTAATAGTTTCGCGCCCCAGGTCTCACGGGCTGACAAGTGGTAAGTTATAAATATTATGTACATTGTCGGGGGCACCAATGACAACCAACGTTGTGTTGCTTATTCACCGGATTGGTTGGCAAACCCTGAAGCTTCGGGCGAACAAACATCCCAGGGATTGGTTTTTTTTTTTTTTTTTACGAGGATCTAGTACCAGCTGGAGCTGGAAACCCAAGAATTAGAATTGGAACCTAGCTGCACATGTACTAAGCTCTCTCTTCCCACATGATGCATGCTGAGGCTCACTCACTTTCACTTATGTAACTAAACGTACATAAGTTAGGTGATTTGTTGCAAGATAACCGAATGGACAGAAGAGCCCCGTTGATACGAATTTACTGATAAGCACTTGTATCCTATCAACCCTCCTCAATCTTCATCCCCGCCTACTTGTACCGAGAAGCCCCATATGTATCTATTGTTTCGACCCAGACCATTGCTTGAAAAAAAAAGAGGGTTGAATACATACTTACAAGAAGCCCAGGCTATTTCCAGTCACCTCCAGATCTTTCCGAATCTCTCCAAAGTCTGGCCTCAGCTCCAACCGTTACTCCAACCCCCTCGTCGTCAGCTCTTGTCTTTCTGCCTTGTTGATTCACTTTGCGCTCCGTGTCATCCTGACTCTTCTTCAACCCGAAGAGGTCAAATCCTCCGGACATCACCGGCAGCACACACTGGACGCTGCCCTACCTTTTTCCTTCTCACGCACACATATATACACCCAGCCAGTGAGCCAGTGACCCTCTCTTAGGGGTGTTTGAGGCGTGATCAAGATATAGATATATATCTATATATACATATACATCATCATCATATTATTGTGGCCGAGCAGCAGTGGCAGCCCTTCTGCAAAGCTCCAGGCCCTGTCTTGGTCAGTCCTTAGTCACTCGTGGGCGTATAATGGATATATATCCTTCTGGTCATCCTGGCAAATGATCGTTGGTAAAGGCTTTTCACTTATATGAATTTACCCACCGTCTGGAGATCTACCCATTGTCTGCATGATAGCTCCATGGTGGATTTGCAATGCTAGGGTAGACCATTGAAAACGAACCATTGTCAAACTGCCCACTTTATTGTTTTATCTGAGATCCCCTTCCCATAGGACGACCGGCCTTTAGTCTCCCCCCCCCCCCCCCTCAGTACGTACAATGGTATTTAAACCCATCGATCCCGCCTCGCACTTCTCTGACCTCCGATCATGGCGGTTTTTCTCATTAGATAGGGTGCTAGAAGAATTAAATTGTGCGGATTGTCGCCTCCTTCCCCATCAGGCATCGCCAAACATCAATACCTACAACAGACGCAATCAACGGAACTGCAAGTGGTCGAGATCAAGCGAGCCAGGCTTCGGTGACACAAACGCGCAGCGCACCAGAAGACCCAAGGGAGTTTGCGTGCGTGGTGTGTAGGTAGCATTGTGCGGTTTGAGCGAGAACGAGTTCGGCTGATTTCGGTATCCTGATCGAGAAGATGGCCAAAGACGAAAAAGGCCAATCCCCAAGATAGTAAAAAAGACGAACGGCAGACGGCGTATTACCTCATCTCACTTCATTCACCACTACCACTACCACTACCATTACTAGGTACATACATACTACATGTACCTCCTACATGCGGTCTTGGGTATTCCGAAGGGGTAAGTGAAGTGCCATGCCGTACCGTACCGATCCCATGTACCTTTTATGTCCCCGAAGAAAACCCCGCGTACACTGGCAAGTACTGTATTGCCAGCATCTACTACCTTCTCTCCCCTACATACCTGCATCTATCTTCAAGTTAATGTACCCATCCTCACGTTATTACGATACCAGGTACATTTACTGCACCGTAATTCAGCTTTCCAGGCAGTCAGCCACCCCAGACCTAGGCCCTGCCGACTTAGGCCCTTCCGAGAATAGGTACATTTAGGTAACTACCTGAATACTTTCAGAGGTACACACCTACCTATACTACATTACATCTCCTGGTATTAGCAACACATTACATACCTACTACCTAAAGGTACGCATTAAACATTAAGCACTAAGCACACCACCACTGCTGCACGCGCTAGGCACACCGGGTTCTATTCTTTTTTTTTTTCGCCTTTCTCCCCCCCTTCCTTAATTGTAACCAGACCAGCCCTGCAAAGGCCCTATCCTGGAACCCGAATTCACCCATTTTAGTGAATGGCCTGCCTTAAGTTATTTTCAACAAATCTATCACAAGCAAGCAACGTTCGTTCGCTCTCCTTTCCACATTCACCCAAATCCATCAGTATTCAATCGTCCTCCCGACATTTTATTTTACACCCACCTCCACCATCGCCTTAACAAATTACTACTTCTTCCTCCCCTCCACTCTCCCTTTCACACACTCTCTCCCTCCCCTCACAACATCCTCTACGCACTACTACCTACCACTTCTCTTCCCCCCCACGTCCACATCAGCATTCGTCTTGTCTCCTCCAAACCGAAAAAAAATTTATCAGCAACCTCTTTCTGCATCTATTCGGTTCAACCTCCCGCACACCTGCTTCTGACATTTTATTGGGGTCGATCAAGCAGGAACAAGAACAAGGACAAGAACAAAAACAAGAACAAAAACAAAAACCACTCGTCGCATACCGGCGCATTATAGTATTCCCGTTCTTTTTGTTTTTGCTTAATACTTGAACCTGGCATTGAGTGGACTCAACCTGTCGTCGTGATCCATCATGTCAGGTTCGGAGGGAGGATTTGACCTGCTTCGGCGGGCGACACAAGCGATGATGTCAAAGTAAGTCGATCCGGTTCTATTCTCAGACTTTTCCCCAATTTGTGCCATACCTCTACACCTATTGCTACATTACATTTTCCCTCCCCTCCCCTCCCCTCTCCTCCCCCCCCAATACACCATCGCACGGGGCACGGAGCACCCAGGAATGTACAATGTGACTTTGTTCGTTCCCCCCTGTCCCGATCTGGGCCCTGGCGATGTTTTATTTTTAATTTTTAATTCCCTTTCTATATGTATTTCATACTTGCTTCGCCAGGCGGCGAAGATCTGGAGTTTGATGAAAGGGGCTCTTTCTTTCCCTTTCCGTTTAGCCAATTATTCATGCGCGGATCACTGCCCAGCGTTGTCCAAAGTTGGACCCTGGCTCTTGTCTTGGTGGGATGGTGGTCTGGGAATTTGGGACTGTGGGCTGGACCCGGCTTGAATCGCGGCGAGGGAAGAAGGAGGCGGTACTTCAGAGTCGATCTATTACCGAGCAATTCGTTCTCCACGAGCCAATCGCACACGACACATACCTCCTATGGCACACACCCCCCCCTCTCCCCTATCACAAGCAACTACCTACTGCTTGAGGCTCGTTCAGGTCCACGTCGTTTCTCCTTCGAGTCAGGTCGATAGATGCTTATTGCCCTATCTCGCATCGCGCATCTCATATCTCGAAGCAAGTCTTTCCGTCGGTCCAGCCCAGCCCCAGCCCACACACGACGGCGTCGAGACGAGGACGGTCTGCCGTAATTTGCTTGGCCGACCTTTGCTGCGTCTGACTTGTTACGGCAACCCCCGATGTCCGCACCTATAGACAATGCACCCACGCGCCAACGCATACCTATGCCTCAGGCGATGCTCCGCTGAACGGCGACGGATTGATACGCGGAGCCCTTTTCTTATCACGTTGGGGCCTGACTCGCCAGAACACGGACCGAAGAGCAGCCCAATGTGCTGGGCTTACTCTGCAACCACCCCACCCCTTGAGACCTTTCCTCCCTGTGTCCTGCTGCCCCCACTTCCACCACCCCCCCCCCCCTCCTCTCCCACATGGCCAGTGTCATGGGTGACGCCGCTGTGTGAAGCAGTCTGAGCATGGCTCCACCTAGAGGGAAAGGGTAGCTGTTGAGATTTTTAATGTCCTTTTTTACCGCCTCCTCCCCGTCGTGCGCATTGCGTTTTGCGTCGTTACTTGATGGCAATTCGACTAGGCTGTTAATCTCCTATTGGAGAGAGCTAGAGATGTTGTGCCCTACCCTGAAATGTCACTCTTCAAGCGTCCACCTCTAGCTTCTTCTTGTTGTCATTGCCAGCTGGACCATGTCATGACATTTCCAATTCCTTACACTTGACGTTCTTTTCCTTCCCGGTTTTCTCCCTTTTCAACCTTTTATTTCCTGATTAAGCAATTCGCTTCTGCCGATTTCCACTTTGCCTACGTCTCGTTTTCGTCCTCTCCACAAAACCTCCACTATGACCGAAGTTAACAAGCCCAGCAGGACGTCGCCGACAGACGACGATGGAGCAGATCAGATTGGATACGACAGCCCCCGATCCGGCATTGCCACCCCCCAACCGGACCTCAAGGACAAACGACTGCCGGGTATCATGAGCTACTTTGGCCAGGTTCGTTCTACCTCTTTACCTTTCTCGTCTCGCGCAACCTCTTCCACCCGAGCACCAGAAGCAGAGTCGTCACGCCCTACATCACCCCCGGAAGAGATGGAAGCAGAGACTCTCTCGCAACAACTATCCACACTTCAGATGAGCCAGAGCAAGGACTCTACACCGCCTGAGGCTTCGCCTCTCCTGTCACATGAGAGGATAGAAGTCCCAGAAAAGGTGCAGTCCCCTCCAGAGCCGTCTTCTGACATTATCCCCTACCCAACTCCTCCTTGCTCCAAGACACCGTCCGAGAGAGGTGCCAAGTTGAGCAATGCGAGTGGTGATTCGGCAATGGGCGCTTCCGATCGCTCATCGGGTCGACCCTCTCTAAGTATGCCGTCGAAAACCGTATCCGACGTCTCGCAGATGAAGGTTCGGAGGGCTACTCTCGCATCTCCTCTCACGAGCACAGTCACTACCTCTGGCGTCCTCGCGGGCCATGTTTCTGATTCAAGCGGCCGTGCTTCTTCATCAACCATACCTAGTTCCCCTTTGGGCGCTCAGCCCCTGCAAAGCGATGCTGGATGTTCTTTTTCTCAGCCTGCTTCCGTTTCTCAGCTTAAAAGACTAACTGATGGTTCCAAAAAGAGCGGCCCGTCGACCCCCACGCGAGCACTTTCCACAGCCCAGCCATCTCATGCTGAAGAGAGATCTCCGTCGAAACAGAGCGCAGATGGCGGGGACGCGAGTGGCAGACACACACCCTCGTCGCAAACTAGCGGTGCCCAAACGCCACCCCAGAAGGGAAAGCTCACGATCAAGATCCTGGAGGCGAGGGGGCTCCGAAAGAGCCGCGACCCTTACGTCGTAGCCGTCTTTCAGAGGAGCGAGTTAATCTCACCCGGGCCGCGCACCTTTGAGGACGAGGATGAGTTGTCAGTTCCGCCACCTGCCATGGGTGGTATACCCATATCGCGTCAAGGCAGTGATTCAGGCCGCCCGATGGCGATTCCCATGCGGAGTCGCCAGAGTAGCAATACCAGCATCTCGGATTACAACACCTTCCGCAGTCGCACGCGAAGATCGTTCACGAATCCCAAGTGGGATGCTGAAGCAGTTTTGTAAGTGCCCACTATATGCCCGCTAGTGGGTTTTCAACGTTTTCCTGACATCCTACAGTGACGTTGTCGATTCGGAAATGCTAGTCGACATCTCGGTATATGACCACGGTTCAGCAGGGGAGGAGTTCTTGGGTCACATTGATTTCCACGCCAACACCAACGACAAGGAACCCGTACGAGGCTGGTTCCCCCTGCAGGGCAACATCGATACGACTGCAGAGAAAGTCCCCACCGGAGAAATATACGTCGAGGCCGTTTATCAGAAGACGGAAAAGAAGCATTACGGTCCTGATGATTTCCAGATATTGCGATTGATCGGCAAAGGTACATTTGGGCAAGTCTACCAAGTAAGAAAGAAGGATACCGGTCGGATATATGCCATGAAGGTCTTGTCAAAGAAGGTCATCGTGCAGAAGAAAGAGGTGGCCCATACCGTCGGAGAACGAAACATTCTCGTGCGCACCGCCATGTCGGAATCCCCGTTCATCGTGGGCCTGAAGTTTTCGTTCCAGACCCAGAATGATCTGTTCCTAGTGACAGATTATATGTCTGGTGGAGAGCTCTTCTGGCATCTTCAGAAAGAGGGCCGGTTTGACGAGAAGCGAGCCAAATTCTACATCGCCGAGCTCATCCTCGCCATCCAGCATCTCCACAAAAACGACATCGTCTACCGTGATCTCAAGCCCGAAAACATCTTACTCGATGCCAATGGCCACATTGCCCTGTGTGATTTTGGCTTGTCAAAAGCTAATTTAACTAAGAACGATACTACAAACACGTTTTGTGGGACCACGGAGTACCTAGCCCCAGAGGTGCTTCTGGATGAGTCTGGCTACACGAAGATGGTGGATTTCTGGTCTCTAGGAGTCCTCGTTTTTGAGATGTGCTGTGGTTGGAGTCCCTTCTATGCCGAGGACACCCAGCAGATGTACAAAAACATCGCGTTCGGCAAGGTTCGGTTTCCCCGAGATACTCTATCCCAGGAGGGTAGAAATTTCGTGAAGGGACTCCTGAACCGGAATCCGAAACACCGCCTGGGTGCCGTGGATGACGCAGAGGAGCTGAAATGCCATCCATTCTTTGCCGATGTCGATTGGGATGTTCTATCTAAGAAACTCATCACTCCGCCATTCAAGCCGAAGCTGAAGTCGGAAACGGATGTGTCATACTTTGACCCCGAGTTTACTAACGCTCTGAATACCAACGGCTCCTTAAACGAACGAGCTCAGCAGCTGGCCGCTGGCTTTGCCACGTCGACCCCATTGTCACCTACTACCCAAGCAAATTTCCAAGGTTTCACCTTCGTGGACGAGAGCTCATTAGATGACCACATGCGAGGACGATACGACGACGAGGACATGGACGATTGTGACCGTCGAGATAACGACTGGGACGAACTCGATGATATCGACCTCAGGAAAGCGAACCGAATGAGTGGTATCGTAAGGACTGGTGGACACGAGGAGACCTTCACACATCAATTTGACATGTGACACGGGCTTTTCCTTTAGACTGGAGTCCAGCTAGGGAAGGGCTGCTGCTGCACATCCATTTCTCGAATCGCGATCTTTTTCCATTCTGACAAGGAAATTGTATTCAACTGGCATCATTGCATAGGGCGGTACTTTATTGCATGAGATAATGACCGGCAGAGGTTGGTAGCTGGTCGGAAGGAGGGGCGTTCGGCTATTGCAAATAGTAAGGCATACTGGCACATACATACAGAAGGCTATTCAAGCCCCCGATACTACATCATGAACTCAACAAAAAAAAAGTTATGGAAGCTCACTACCCCAATTGCACGGTCTGATTTGTTGATCGTCTATTTTGGAATCTGCTGCGTTGCGCAATGTTATAGGACTGGCATTACACCATACTGTCAGCTCCCGAGCTGGCCTTATTGCTTTTTTCCCTCTTGGTTTCTTCGTTTTTTTCCCTTACAAGCGCCATCGGAATGAAATAACAAACCCGAACTTAAGTCCATCCCCTGGTCAGGAGAGTAAACACAAGATTTGCTATGTGCGTTGGTTGAGGAAGAAAAAAGGAGTGGCGGAGAATTGAGGGGTTTAGTTTGGTGGAGACAAGAAAAAATATAATGCGTGACTACCTAGTTATTTAGGTACTCACGATGATGACGATGATGACGAAGAAAAACCAACTTCGCCATCGGTCTATTAGTCAGTCGGTTTCGTTGTCATTAGCGATGACAAAGAAATTCTTCTTTTTTCCTCTTCCAGCTTTGCAGGTCTCAGAAGGCGCAAAAAAAGAGATTAATTCGAGTTCGATCAACCCAAAAATGAGGTGGTGTTCTTTATATTCCACTTGTTTTCTTTTTCTCGAGATGTGCGTTTCATTGCCGGTAGTGAGTGGTAGTAGTAGAGTGATTTAGGGATACCTTTTCTTTTATCTTCTCAGAGACGAGAGGCAGTGAATGAGTAGTTCGAAGTGACTAACCCAGCCTTGGTTTTTTTTTTTTACTCCCTCTTCCTTCCCTTCTCTATATCGTCTCTGCTTCGCTTTACTAACCCCTATTACTTTATTTTCCTCTATTTTATAAGTCATAAAGCAGCAGCGAAGTGATCAGAAGGGAGAAGAGGGTTGTAAAGTGAGGAGGAGAAGAAAAGAGAGACTGCATAAAATACCATGTTAATGAGGAAAGCTTTAAGTGTGGGGGGGAGCGACATGGAGACAGACAGACAGTAGAGAGAGAGAGAGAGAAGGTCAGGTAGAGATACATAAGGGAAGATAAAAGAGAGAGAACAGAGTCAAGAATTCTCTCTCTCTGTGTGTGTGTGTGAAGAGTGAATCGATTGTTAAATAATAGAGGTGAGAGAGACTAGATCTAGATCAGATGTTAGCTCATCCGATAGAGTGTAAGAAGCTCTGTGATTTCTCCCCCCCCCCCAAGAGAAGAGAGGCCTCAACATACAAGATCAACCGGGCATGTTGAATTTAAATACATATATATTCGTAAGTTCCTCGGTCTATATTTTTTGTCTAAGCCCTTTTCCCCTCCGCCTTCCCCCGTTATTTCATCACATACATGGATGGGTATTCATGTAGTAAAAACACTTTGGTTTCGTTATTTGTTGAATACGACGACGATGATGATGGATATCATGGCGTATTCCTAGGTAGGTCGAGGTGGGTAGGTTGTTCGATGGGAGGTAGGTAGGTATATGTATAAGGTATGGTAGGTATAAAGTGGTATGGTAGGGTGTGCTTATACTAACTACACCTTAGGTACCTAGGTTTTACCTATCCTGCGGGCTGCGATGCTATAGTATCGGATTAAAGAAGGGGAGAGCTGGGGATGGCGGATGGGGATGAGGGACGTTCGTACGTTAATAATAGGGGTGGGGTGGGATAAGGGGGAGGGGAGGGGATGGGCATGGAAATAGAATAGGGGAGGCGAGGAGGTAGGATAGAGTAAAGGAAGGAGCATGTGAAGAATAGATAGGTAGGTACCTAACTAGGAGGTAGATGGGTAGAGTTGGTTATCTAAGATGACAGACACGAACCAGACACTCATAGGAGAGCTAACTGAATATCGGGAGGTATGTAATACCTATAATTAGATTTATTGCGGCGTTCGTTTACTTCTTAAACAAACCCGGGGGGGGGGGGCCTTTAATGTTCTTGTTACCTCCTTAATCTCGAGTACTACACCTCTAGTTATAAACTCTTATATCCTAGTATCTTCCTATCATGTCTCCGTCATTGCACGTGTTTTCTTGTCGTATCCTAGGTATATCCCATCCCTATCCTATCCCGTAGCTCTCTGAACGTATTACACATTACCTAATACATATTGCTATTAATACCCAACCTAATAGCTACCAACCCCTGGGTTATATGTAGATATATATGTGTGTGTGTGTGCGCTACCCGAGTGGTCAATGGCTGGCTAGCTAGTTTCGTTAGGTTCATTGGCTGGTTGGGTGGGAAGGGGGGTATATCAAGGTACGTCATGTCAAGTAGAGAAATATAGGTAAGGGGGGATTGTATGGTCAGATACTACGTACCTAGTACGCACTAGATAGAATGGACGAATGGAGGTGAATAGAGAAAAAAAGGAATTGTCCTATGACAGGACAGGGAGGTCGCGGGGGAGGGGGGGAGATAGAGGGGAAAAGGTTGGGTATCTAGATAGGTAGGTTCGTAGGTAAGCTATAAAGAAATCCTGAGTTATATTGTGTATCCGTCTCCTCATTTATAGATCCCATCTCCCTCTATATATTACTTGTTTTCCTTCTAGATGTTTTATCCCCTCCCCCCTTTTTTTTCGCCCCGCCCCTAAGAGAGTTGCTCGACGCATCATCGTCGGGGTCGAGGATTTTGGGCGAATCAGGGATCCAGCCTCAGGTAGGTTATTGACAGGTTGAGCTGTCTCTGCAACTTATATCTCCTCTTGGGTCCAGCCCCCATATATATATATGCGAAGAACAAGCTAGGTTAGTAGGTGGGAAGCAGAGTAGGAGGAAGACGCTACAAGTTCAGCCTGAATTTGATATTTCTAGGGGAAGATGGGAGGCGAACAGGGTGGGTTTTTTGGGGCATTTCACTTCATGAAGGGGTGGTCACGCGTAGAGAGTATGAGTCGGATAACGTACCCCCTATTCGCGAATCCGCGGACTGCTGCTCTCCTTCCCTTTGTCTACGTTTCTGAAGAAGTGGCCTACCAGTCCTACATTATTCGACGAAAAAAACCAGGAGCCCCTTCTCAAGGTAGGTAGACGTAAACATGGAAGGCCGTGTTTTCCATCCTGTCCCTTCTCCCCCCCTTTCTCTCAGTTCTAATCGATATAAGTAGTTTCCGAGTACGCGTATGCTCTTATGTAACTAGACGTGCTGTTGAAACTTTATGTGACGGACACGGTGGACCTAGGGTCTGGATCTAGATCTACTAACTTATTATATTAGGTTGTTGACCGGAGGCGGGAATCACGGAGGGAGAGAGGGGTACGCGATCGAGTTAGACTGGAGGATGGCTATACCTTGACTATATACGTCGTACTATAATGGGATCGGTTATTACCTACTGGTCCTAGATCACTAGGTTATGTGACTTCATTCTAAAATTCCAGCCCGGCGAGTTGCCGAACTAAAAGTAGCACTCTCTAACCACTGCCGCTACTATGTAAGGCATGAGCTACGTGAGCTCAGTAGCTACCTAGGTTAGGTAGGTAGATTATGACATTTAATAGTGTCCCATTATGTCATATTAACGTGGCAATTCTACCCTCAACATCATATCAAAGAGCAAAAAAAAAGAGCATCCTGTTTCAGGAAATGCAGAGGTATTTTTTTTTCATTTGGTACCAACGTACCCCCAAGGCTTAAATATACATGGATTACTCCCCTTCGCGCACAACCAGAAGCATTTGGCGTTCCGGCACCGGTATACCGGTATGTTCCTAACCAGCAGTCTAATACATCTGCTTATGTCACACCCTTCTCCCGCCTGTCTTTTGCGTTCGTTCCCCTGTTCCTCGATGGTTTGCCCTTACATGTCATTGTTTATTGTCCCCGTCACGTCAGGCTTTTTGAATCAATGGTGGTCGTCCTCTTCGTCCTCCTCGAGCTCTAGCCAGTCCTCGACGACGGCAGGTGTAGACGAAGCACCGGCAGCGCCCTCATTGCCCTCAACCTCTACAGCCATGTTCTCGTACTCCTTCAGGCTGTTGGCCAGGTCGGTCTCCTCGGGGGATTTGGGGGCCTTGGGCGCACTGAAGACCTGGACCTGACCGACGGCGTCGGAGTCCTTCAGTGGGGTGGGCTTGTATGCCTTGAGCTCTTTTAGGTAGAGCTCCTGGACGAAGTCGGCTGGTGACGTAGGTAGTTAGTATAGTTGCTGCGGTTGCGGCGCGAGATAAGGAGAACAAAATAGAAAATTAAAATAAGATCTCAATCGTAAGAATCATGAGAGAGATATGTGACTTTATTATTTTGTGATTCTATTATGGTGTGGTGGGTAGTAGTCGAGTTGTGCGTCGGTGCTTGCTGATCGCCGCGATGTCGCATTTTTTTTTTCTTCCCCGACTTCCCCGCCACCGAAGCGAGGCTGCTGCTTTCTAGCAACCAAGCAAGCCGGACATAAAGAGAGATAGGGAGAGAGTAAATATGAGAGAGGGCTTACCTCGTCGTGATACGGTCGGAGCAATGAATCCTCTGACGGCGTTGACCCTCGCCACGCGGGTGACAGCCGAGACGGCGGACCGAGCAGTCTGGAGAATCGTGGTCTTTGGTTAGCAGCTTTCTTTCTTTTTTCTTCTTTTTTTTTTTGCCTTCTCCACTTCACAAGAGAACACAGTAATTATGGAGAGAGAGGATTCTGTGACATACCGAAGCTCTTAATTGCAGGAGCATGTTGACGGTTGAATGCGCAGATGGCCCGATTGCGGATGGGGAGGGAAGAGAGAGAGGAGAGAGAGGAGGGGGAAGGTTTTGGCGTGGTTTGGAGTTGTAGTGATGTCGGTGATAATGGAATCTAAATGCTGGGAAGGTGGTCCTGGGTCCTTCAAAGTTGCGTTGATTTTTCGCTCAGTTCAAGAAAAGGTCCCACCCACAGGTCGCCGCCGGGCCTTTCGGTTGAATCGAATGTTCCTATTGCGAGCCAATCACAGTTCGAGCGTGAGACGCTCGGACCACTAGTAGATCGGCAGCTGGCCAGTCAGAATCATTACCTAATCCGCCTCTCCTTGGTTAAAGGCAACTCCTCCGATAATGCGATTTCCCTGCCTTTCCATATTGAAATATCCATCAAAAAGACATCACATGCCCGCCAATCCGTAGGTCGGGTAGACCCACAATGGAACCCCTACAATTGATACTAACTCCAAACCTACCTACTCCCAATACCTACCTACTTAACTTCCTAGGTTAGTAGTGTAGCATCTCCAGTCCTCTCTCACCACCTTCGTTTCTCCACCATTCCAATCACGCCTCGACACTGGCCCGTCCATGACCAACATGCATACAACATGCCTTGACCTCATTATATACTTAACCTTTATTTAGGTGGTTGAGATAGGAAGAGGAGACCGAACCTACCTAGGTATGCGCTACGCTACAACGCAGCCAAGATGCATTATCAGTATAATTTTTTATTATCCATTATTTAATGCTCTAGCTGTTTCTTCAAGTTTCCACATAGTCTTGAACCAGATCTCACCGGTCTGCCGGTCTAGATAACCTCACTCAGTCAAGTGGCTGCGGGAACTACGATAACTTCCACTGACCGAACTAATGTTAGTCCTTGGCCGCCTATCAATTATCCTCTTATTAGCAACCCGGCTACCCAAGCGACCCGGCCTTATTGCTCTTAGTCTCATGCAGCCAATTCGAGGTTGGCGACACTAACCCATCCACCGGAGCTTTGTCTGCTTCATGTTGTACTGTAACCTTCCGCCATATTGTTGCTGCTACTGCTACTGCTACTGCTACTGCTACTGTTGCTGCTGCTGCTGTTCTTGTTGCACTCAGCCACCACCACCACCACCACCTCTCTCCCACCCGTAGATCGTCTAGCAGATCCATGTAACCAGGAATCAGATCAACAAGGTCCCTTACTGCCACGCTAGCTAAAAGAGTCAAGAGTGGGAGTTAAGAGGAAGAGGAGGAAGAGAAGTATAGACGATAGAGAGAGACAAGAGAGGCAACGAAAATCACCCGACCATCGAACAACGCACCTAACCAAAATCACCACCCACCTCACTAATAATACCTACCATGTACCAACAACATTTCCCCCTTTCGGCTGTTGGACTTGAATAAAATACCTGAATCCCTTGTGTTATGGCATCGAGACGTACAACAGCTTTTAGCTATCTAACCTAGATCGACCCTCTTCACCGCTCAAGTTTTCCTTCTTCTCTCTCTCTCTCTCTCTCTCCCTCTAGTGTCGGAATCCTCCTAACCTACCCAAGCTTCGTGTCTTCTCATCCAGTCGTCTCTCCCACCTACCTCCCTCTCCTCCCTTCCCCTCCCCCACCCCCCCTCTCTCTCTCTCCTTCAGCATCGCGCCAGAAACCCACAAACTTCCATATCGCCAGATATGCCATCTCGAGCTTCATTTCTCGGTCTACCCTGTGAGATCCGAGACGCGATTCTCGAGCTCGTTCTTTATCAGCCCCGCCGCGTTCCCACAGTGCCCTCTCTGGGAGAGCTCTCACGGCGCAAGATCACGCCACTTCGACGACAACTTAACTACAGTCGGCACATATATGCGAGCGTTCTGTTCGATGCCGAGCCCCTAACCAATCCCGCCGTACCACTACTACTAATAAATCACCAAATCCACGATGAAACGGTTCAGATCCTGAGTCGCATAGCGTCGCGGCCGCAAGACATCGCCTTGGATTTCCTCTGTCTTGACAATGGAAGTATATGGCCGACCTGGCTATCGCTGCCCACCCTGGGCCCCCGCTACCGTACTCTTTACATCCGTATCAGGCTTTGCGCAACTCCCGACGGATTGACTGATGCCGAGATGAAGAGGTCTAACCCCGATTTTGTTGGCTTCGACGATTGGCCCTCGACTTGCGCCGTTGATGTTTCTCTCAGGACCTTTGCCCAGGGTGGTCCTCTTGCTCGCCAAGATTCGGCTGGGATTACTGCCGAACACTTGGTTATGGACTTTCTACCGACGGCCGAATCCAACGTCCTGCCATTTGGACTTGCTCCAGAACTGACCCCCTGGGCTTATCTACAAGAGTGCATCCCAAACTATGACACGTTTGCTCTTGATGCGCCATCAGACCTAAGTCTCGCTGCGGGACACACCATGTCTAATTATATCCTCATCCAGACGATATATGGGCTCGTCTCCCATCTCCAGCCAAGGCTGTACGCCGCCATGCTATATGAGAGATTCGGCGATTTCGAGGTTAGACTCAATGGAACCACGCGCGCGCGCATTGATATGGCCGATATGCTCGCCCGCTTCCCATTTGTCGATAGCGATGGGGAACCGCGGCTCGCAAGTTTTGATCCGTTCACGTGGAAGGACGTCACCACTGAGAAGAGAAGAAAGGCAGGACTACCTGTGAAAGATAGCAGCGAGACCATCACCCGATCTAACTTGGAATTAACTGGCATCCTGAAGGGGGAGTGCATGAACGAGAATCCAATGACCAGAACAACCAATCTCACTATTACCTCGAACGCCAGCTTGGATGGAATACCCAGTTCACCGGGCGGTGTGCCGGAATTTATTGGATGGCTACAACCATGAAGTGTTTCAGCCTTTAGAAAGGCAGTTGTCTTATTCTTGCCTAGTAGTCTCATGCGTACGAGAGACTCCCGAAGCAAAGTTGAGCATCCTATCGTCACCTGGAAAATATCATTCTCGGAGTTTAAAATGAGGCAACGAGCATGACAAGTTTATATCCAACGAAAGAGGAGCAGACTCCGCATTTCAACATTGGTTTTATGTTTGAGTTGGATAAGAAAACAAGAAGGTATATGTGAGATGCATTAAAAACGTTCCATTTCGTTTCTTACTTGCGTACTTCTTATAGAGTGACACATCACGAGCCGAATACGTGACGAAGCTAACTATCATCTAACATACGTTCCCCTTTTCTCATATAGCGAGGGTAGTAATTAGTACCAGTCATTTCCTCCCCCCTTTATCCTTTTCTTCCTTGTATCTATAGTGAAAGTCTGAATCGCGCTTCCTCTCCCCATCCGAATATAATCATGAAGGTATCTCTTATGACCCATCCCCCCCCTTTCCATATCCTTTACCGAACCAAACCGAACCGAACTGCACGACAGAAGAAAAAGAAAACAGAGAAACCCCCACTACCCCGGATCATTATATCCATCCCCCCTTTCCCTTTCTTTTTCCCTTTTCCTCTCCTTTCTAGTATACTTCCTCCCTTACCCACCCTTCACGGACTGACCTTCCTCTCCCTCCCGTTCCTGTTCCCGTTCTCGCCGTTCCTCTTCTCCTGCCTGCCGTCGACGACCGACGATCCCCGCGCCGCCCTCGCCTTCCTGACCTCGCCGAAGGCTGCGCCCGCGAGGTACGCGGCGAACACGACGGCGGCGACGACGGCGTACGCGACGACGAGCCCCCGGCCCGTCCCCGCCAGCCGCAAGCCCAGCCCCCCGTTGACGACGCCGAGCACCATCAGCGCGCGCCCGTACCACACGTGCGCGTGCGAGGCGGCGCCCCGCGAACCGCCGCTGCGCACGTACTGCACGTGGTGCAGGTAGCCCAGCGCCGGCTGCACGCCGAAGAGCGCGACGACGGCGGTGCCGAGGTTGGTGTGGTGGGTTGTGAAGTTCTGTCGCGGTGGTGGTGGTGGTTAGCTTTTCTTTCTTTTCTTTTACTTGTTTATTCTACATCCTTCCTTTCTTCTCTCTCGCCCGTTTGGTTTTGGGGGAAGGGGGGGAAGGGGGGGTGATAAGAGGAACAAAGATGAATGAATGAACTAGGTTAGGTACTCACAATACCCGTCCGCTGCGCAAGCACGACGCCGATGGCGAACCCGGCCCACATGGCCAGCCAGGCGACGCCCTGCCACGCGCCGTGCAGCCACCACTTGCCGAAGACGGGCATCAGCAGCGAGCCCAGCGGGTACATGACCGCCATGACGATGGCCATGAGGATGCCGTGCGCCGCCTCCAGCGTCGGGATCTCGCGCAGGTACCAGGGGGCGCCCGCGCCCGCGCCCGCGCCGCTGCTGCCCGACCCCGCGGCCGTGTCGCCATTACCGCTACCGCTACCGCTACCGCCGCCGCTGGTCGCGTCGCCCGTCAGGTACGGGTTCGCGTCGCTGCTCACCTGCGCCTGCGACAGGTCGAACGTGAACCCGGCGTGCGCGTCGTGCCGCTCGATGGTCGCGTCCGCGTCGGCCGAGTCGAGCGGGTCCCCGGCCTGCCACGCGGCGATCCAGTCCGTCGACGTGGACGAAAGGCTCATCTCACCGCCGGACTGTAGAGATTTAAAATATATATATATCAGTAATTTGCACATATTTGAGTAAACCAGTTTTGGGTTTGCTTTTTTTTTCTCGAAATTTCAACTCTTGTCTCGGGAAGCGAAAAAAAAGCTTCATACGTTTGGCCCGGGATAAGGTAGGGGCATATTTTTTTCACTCCCCGAGACAGACAGGTAGGTCCGAAAAGAAAAAAAAGAAAAAAAGGGGGGGAGCCGAGGGGGGATAAACGACTCCCGGAAATCTCTCTCACAACTCACCCAAGACTCGCAGTTACCGCAGCGCACGTTGGCGGTCATGGTGCCGGCGTCGGCGTCGACGCCGCTGCCGGCCAGGAGCTCGAGGTCGGCGTCGGCGTTGTACGCGGGCGGCACGTGGCCGGAGCCGGAGCGCGGCGAGACGGTCACGTTGCCGGCGCCGTCGGCGTACAGCACGAACATGTTGGACCCCGTCATCGACGTCCCCGTCCCCAGCGCCACCCACGCGTACGACGTCGGCGCCCGCAGCTGCAGGTAGATGTTCCCGCTCGACGACGCCGCCGAGCCCTCCGGCACCCCCACCTGGTAGCAGATCCCGTCCGCCGGGCAGTAGGACGCCGGGTCCGCGGCCGCGGGGCACGTCAGGGCTAGGAGGGAGGCGGCTGCTGCTATTGTTGTTTAGCGGCGGCATTGTGGAGGGAAGGAGGAAGGCAGAGAGGGAGGGAAATTGGGGGTTTGGTGAGTGTGGTAGATAGGCTTCCCCCTGCGTGGTTTGCTTTCTCAGGGAGGTTGGGTATGGGCCATTTCAATGGTATGTATGTAGGTATGGATACCTGACGTGAGGTGGAACGGTCCGGATACGCCGAGTCCCTTTGTTCTGGTGGGAATATATATTTTCAAGAGGGAAAGGAGGGAAGGGAAGGGAAGAGAGGAAGCACTACGTATGAGAAAAGGGGGAGGAGAAAGAAGGTGTGACTTACACAGCGCTGCTGACGCCAGACGCGAATTTGACAACATGGCTACGTTTTTTTCTCTCTTATTGTTGTCTCAGCACCAGACTGAATAGTTCGTCTCTCTTTTTTTACCGATGACCTCGACTTTCGAAAGGGTGCTAATGAAGGGGGATATCGTGGTTTCTAAAACAATCAACGTCCTGTTGATGTTATGTTACGTCTCCGTAGTGCTTTCTTCGACGGCTGGAAATTCGCAACGCGAGCAAGTGAGCCTGCAAGGTAACTTGGGAAGCCCGACAGAACCGTAACCGACGTGCCACTGGTCTGGTAGATAGGTAAGTAGGTAGGTTAACCCGACTGACTACCTGACGCAAAATTTAAGTATTCGGCTTCTGTAGCGGAAATGAATGAAATGCGCCGCCGACGGCAGTTGGTGTCGCGCGCCTCGTCTTATAATAAGTTCAGCAGTGTGAGGTGATTTCAGCTAGAACAAGGCGCAAGCCCTCTTTCTTTCTTGTCTCTTAGCACCTTGCTTTTTGTTTTTTTTTTCCTGCTGACGACGACAACTTCAATAATCCCGAGAGTTGCTCTGTCGTACACGTTCCACAGGGTAGCTAATATACGGCAGGCTGTTGCGTGCCGTTCGTGCGTGTAAGGGGAGGTTCTTGTCGTGTTTTATATTCTCCCTGCCTCGACTTGGGGATCCGGTGTGTGACGGTAGAACGAACAGCTCACTTGTGATCGATCAATGACAATGGAATGGTATGAGATATGGTACTACCTCGACTGAACCGGGCAAGTTAGGTTGTACGTGTTCCTCTCTTCTCGAGGCGGGTGCTACTTCGAGTAGTTTTTGCTGGCCGAGGGAAGTATAGATCGACGTGAAGTATGTATAAGAAGGGGTGATGGGTGGTGCTCCTGGCCGTTTTATAGCAGTGTCTATCTTAGGCAGGTAGGTAGGAGGTAGGCAAGAGGGCCTCCCTCTTATTCCTAGATCAGATATCAAATATGATTACCAGGCCGGAGGATCCATCCATCCCATGAATCACGATCTACAGCTTGGCGTGTGAATGGGGTATGTATCTATAGCTCTATGGCAACGCTACGGGGGGCTTGAAGCTTACCACAGAGTTATAGCCAAGTTTGTCACTTACTCATGTTATCGAGCTCTGGTTGCTTGTCCGTCTGGGGGCCGCTGATCCCCGCAGATGCAATGAAAGACGACATTCATGCTTGCCATGCCTAAGGATCCGGCCAAGGCCCCGCCGAGATTCCCATCAGTCTATACGGCTGGGTATCTGGTATGCTTTCCATGGAAGCTTGTTGTGTCGTCGATCATGGAAACAGAGATATGCTCAGGATATCCCCTGATTGCGAACGTCAAAAACCACCCCTGGCGCCCTTCTCGGGCTTGGCCAATTTCTGACCCTCCGGACAACCAATTGTAAATGATATAGGCTTGGCCGTTGACGTGGACAGAGTCCTTCCCGCCTACACAGCGGTATCACACTCGATACCGGTCGTCGGGCAAAGGTTGTGAGGACCCCACTGGTGCAAGTCAAAGGTTGTCTGGGTCCGGTCAAGGTACGGATGCCGTGCTTGGAAACATAGCCTCGGTCATTCGTCAATGGAAAGACACCCCCCAGTACACTACGTTACCAACCTACCTCAGGTAACTGATAGATACAGAGTTTCATGGCTTCAACTCAACCTCTAGTCAAGAACTCAGAAACGGATCTGAGATCTGTCTGTCCCCCCACGCTTCCTAAGGTTTCACTCGTGCGCAGTCAGTTATAACCGAGGGGGCCTGAGGGCAGCCGAACCCGTTCCTGGGGGCCTCTTCAGCCATTCAACGTCACCCTTCGTACACCACCATGGACATTATGTATGTCCTCGCGTCTTTTGCTCTGCCGTCTGGAGTACCGAGACATTAGGCAGAATGCGGATTAGTGGTTATGCGAAGAGACCTACACTAAGCATGAATATTAAACGACGAAGAAGAAACATCTCTTTTTATTCCCCTCTAGTATTGCTTACTTACATTGATTGTATGTACACTAGACTATGCCCTGGGCGTGGTTGGAGGCTCTCGCGTAGGGGTAATTTCAACCAGCCGGCAAGCCACGTCGATGAAATGTAATAAGAAAGCTGAGATGAAGTCTCGAAAAGAACATCGTTTTCTACATCCGTCCATTTTGGGACGGGGGACCTCGTATAATGGTCATTAGTTCAGGGTAAGTAGATTACCGTAGTGAGCATTCTTCGCAGGGGTCTTTCTCTAAACAGAATGTCTTGGCTCACAGCCTACAGGCCAGACCACGATAAGTCAGTGCTGCTGTATGGATCTTTCTAGCTACCTGCCGCATGGGACGCGGTACTCACTTACACCACCATCCCATACCTGCTTTATTGGGTCCTTTGTGTTGACTCCATCTCTCTTGGCCTGATAAGTCGGTCGATTGTGCGTAATCTGCGATGCATCCACGGTGAAACATTAGTGTTTTTCCTGACAAATCTGCGGTGAAGCCTTGGTATTTACTAGAATGTTGTGTTTACTTGATATTCTATATATATGAGGTATGCATGCATATATAACTAGTTGCATGTGGGAATCTGGCGATTATACACATGGTGAGACGAGGGCGAGGAAGATCGTCTAATATAAGCGTCGCAAAGCAGAATGCACGTGGAAGAAGATTGATCCTCACAAGAAAGACACAGGCACAGGCACGCACAGATATGATGTGCGGTATAGATGTAGGGCAGTCCAGTCCAGTCGAGCTCAGGGGTTAATATTCGTCCGAATCACATTCACGTCGACAGGTGGAGGAGAGGTGTGATTCCCATCCTGATAAGGCATCATCATGGAGGGGGTTGTGGTTAGGTACCGCAACAGGATCGAAATAAGGCTCGCTACCGAATCTGAGACGGATTGCCCTCCGAGGTCTAATGCAGTGTAATCAGGCATTTGCTATTCCTCACGTACACGCTATCTTGTCCGGGGATGCACATCTGAAGTCCGTCGAGGGGGCGCAGCCTTATATGTTAGGGTTAATCGATGTTCCTCTCTCTACTCGGAGAATAACCGTCAGCAGACATTGTCCACTCCTAGAAATAAAGTTGGATAAGTTGGATTCGAGGTGCTTCGAAATAGGACCAAGCTGGGTTGGTTGGTCTATAGCCACTAACCAATCCTTTCGCTGACGATTATTCAGATGATTTTCACAGATGATGGACGATCAAAGGATATTATTACCTATGCAAGTTCCAACTGACAACTTCAGCTTCCTCCTCCCAGGAAAAAAGACACATTCTTATGATAATGACGTGACCCTACCCTCCATCTTCTGTTCTTTGTCAGAGAGAGTATTACAACGTAGGTACGTAGGTACATAGATACCTAACATAGTAAGAAGACAGGGGTTTGCTTATGCCGCCGAGATAATTAATAATTAAAAGTGTCTTAAGTAGTAGAAGCAAGTCAAGTCCCGGATGGGATCCTGCAGTCCTACCGCTTACAGGGGGGGAGGATACAGGGCACTAATTCTGGTCGGTCACATACATCTACAGTCAAGACCTTGATCGAAATCGTCGTCATACGTGCCACTTACATGGTGATACTGAGCCGTATTGCCGTCGACAGAAACTGTCTATGTAAGTCCAGAATTATAACACAGACGGATGGAAGCAAACATTGCCGGATCATAACTTACCAACATCAGTATTTGATTTCAGATACTTACTGGTCAAAGGGAGAAAAATAGACTTATGTACTGACCAGCAGTCCACAGATCATCATAGCCCTAGCTCTCATTTTCCCTTTTCGGAAAGTCGTCGAACTTCAAGTAGCTTCTGTGGGGGAAGGAAGACCAGGGACCAGGGGAGTACATAGTCAAATGCTAGCGCCGGCTGAACCACTTACATGACAACCTTTAATCATCATTAACAAATTACATAGCCCCCTTGCTGCTTTGATGTTATATTTAATGTATGTAGCTTGAGTGTATAGTAAGTAGTATACTGACCTGAGTGTCCCGGGGGGGGGGGTCCGGTCTTCCATAGATCCCATGGATGAAAAAAAAAAAGGTGAATATCAATCTGATCTCCAGATGGTTTTGTTTCTCTGCCCTTCTAAGACGCCAAGTTGTCCCATCAGCCACATTCTCCATGATAGGTACCAAGACATCTAGCCGTCCGCCCCGGGCGTCATTGATGGTTTCAAGGTAATTATGCGGAAAAAAGGGAAAATCACCGTCGTCAGCAGGAATTACCGACTTATTATTCTCGATTTCTGTTCCCCTTCGTTTCTCGCTTCTTTCCCGGGCATAATCCAGAGGTTCGTTGGCTCTCCGGGGATACGATTCCTTACTTACCTCCGGATGCACGATAACCCCCTTCCCCCCGCCCCCCCTTTCTCTAACCTACATTATCGGGAGGGGAGGTCGTCATCACCGTCGTGGCTTAGCTGGCAGTCCGTCCAATCGACGTCGGACGCTGCTACGGAACGAAGCAAGGTGGACACGCGTCGCCCACGCCGCCCATGGCTCGGCGCTGTCATACATATTGCATTCCGGTCCAACTCTATTCAACTCTTTTCTGCGCTTTTCTCGCGCGAATGGACGAGAGCGATAACACACATGGCTGGCTAGGTAGGTATGTATTCGCATTGACGTGATAAGCCAATACTTCACCGCGTCACACCTCTTGGAGAGAAGACAAAAAAGAGCCATCGCGGCTTATGTGCACTTACACTGACTCGTCAGCGTCTCCTCTCGGCCGGGGTTCAAAAGACCTATACATTCTTCTGTTGAAGGGTAACAGAGTTGCAATTGTTTTTAGGGGCCACGAAATCCAATATATCAATTGCCATCGTGGCATTGTCAGATATCACAAAACTCGCCATCGGAGATAATCAATAGCTCGTCGCAGGTATCCTACTTACATACCTACTTATATGTTATTATACGTACAAAGGAAACAGCTGAAGAATGTTATAGTCCGATTGGATAGAACCCCGAACCCCTATACGGCGAATGCTCTTATCTAGCTAGGCTGTCGCCCGACCTCAACGCCTGGTTCATTCTTTGCCGAGGATTACATGCATCATATAATGGAATAACCTAATTTTATATCGACTGTTAGGATGGTGTCTGGGTGTAGCACGTAGTTACTGCCAGGAACCAAGCCATCGATGGTGCTCGTTTGAGAATTTGTGTTTGCCCGCATCTCCTTGGACGCTGGTTTGTCATTCACCGGATCGCACGACATCTGTATCGTCCTAAGTTAAATATGAATAGGTAGATATCCTTCAGAGTTACGTTTACGCGGTTCTTCTGTCACGATCCAAGGTAGGGATGAATATGGGAAATAATTTATTACAAGCTCGGATCCGGGAGCTCGATACAACCAGTAGGTGTTGTATGGCATTACTTTTTTTCGCTATTATATCTATGATCCTCTCAGGTACTATCAACTACATACAGTAAAATTCATCAGAGGAGCGAGTCCAATGTATGAGCCAAGGAGTAGCAACACCATGATCGTGGCTCATGTAACAAGAGGCCCTGGACCCCCGTGTCCTCATGTTTTCCCTGTTAGGAAGTAGATGGTCATTGGGGAGAAGAGAAACTAAAGCACACTACCTGAATAAACAACCAATAACAAGTAAGGAGAGTCTGGTCTCATACCAGAAGCGGAAGTACAACAACTACCAACTTAGTCCCCCCCTCTCCCTACCCCTTTAACATTCAAGGAAGAGCACCATAAGTACCAGGTAAAGAACGAGGGATGGATATATTAGGGGATAATAGTACCAATATAAACTGGTAGCTGGTAGAGCTACCAGAGGTTGGGAGCCATTACCTCGAAATCACCAACTCTCTGCTCGAATATTAATTCATTGAATATATATGTCCCCTTCGCAACCCCACCGCAAATGCAGCTCGTAAAAGCTTAAGCATATAATTGTGGCATAGTCGACATGCTAGTACAACGTTTAGTCCCTTAGCTAAGTATGTATGATACTATTGATACCTCCCTCCATTTCCCCTTGCCCCTCCTTTTCCCGACTTACCCACCACCAAAAGTTGGGGGAGACGACACCTACCACAAGCATGGGTTAGTCATGTACGTGGATTAGTATCAAGGCTTCCTATCTTCATGTTGTCCCCCCCCCCTCCCCCGGCTCCTTTGCACGATGACGTGTAGATATTGCATACCGCCACGCGTGTTAAGTTCAGACGAGATCGCACATATATATGCATAATATCCTCGACACATTTCTTGACCATTCAGTCTCTCAAGTTTCAACATTCTAGTCTATCAAGAACGTATGGGAATGTGGAGCGGAAGATATATACAGCATTCAGATTAGACTGGCATTCAGCACTTACATATAACAGGAGGGGGGGGTTATTATACATACCAGGTAGGTTAGGTACCTATATCTCATAATCCAGCACAGCAGAGCGCAATGCTCCTCTATATAAAGAGCGACTATATATATATATAGTGTACATTCATCCAAAACCATTTTCGCCTCGTGACCGTCGACAAAAATATATACAGCTATCGAATACCCACGTAATACGAATACCAGCCTCCCCCTCCTACAGACGAGCACAAGGGCCCATCAAATAAACCCATAATGTGAGTTGAGACTATGTAGTTTACGTACGTACGTTAGCGGTGATCTCTCCCCCCCAAAAAACAAGAGCTATCCCAACTTAAACGCTATCTCCCATCTCTCTCCCTCCCACTCACTCAACAGATTATGTAACCCCCCTTCCCCGGGTACAATATTATCCCGGATACCCCTTACGACACGAGAGGAGGACATTGATATTCCCAACCCAGCACCGATCAGTCGACAATCCCCACAGAAAAGGGGAACAGGTAGGTAGGTAGGTAGGGTATCGATATAGAGACCATCATAACATAAGTAAAAGAAAAGAAAAGAAAAGGCAGCAGGCACTTCTCTCTCTCTCTCTCTCGAACCAAAAAGACCACCACAAACACGACCGACTTACTAACTTTAGTTTTCCCCTCTTACCTTCTTCCCCCTTACCCTCACTTCAACTACCTACCTACCTAATCGCCCCCCCCTTTTAGGGGAGACGGGGAGTAAATACCCTCTACGTGACGGCACGGAGAGAGCCAAGTAGTATGTATACCTAGATACCAAGACGAGACGAGACGAGACGAACGCTGACCTAGGTACCTACCTATAAGAACTCCAAGACTCTCTCTCTCGTAGCAACCCCAGAAATTGGAAGAGGGCGAGGGGGGAACGGGGAATACTCAAACAAACACAAATAGTAACCCTTGATCAAGAATTGCAATCAAGGGAATCAGCCAATCAATGCATAAGCACTCGCACCCTCATAAAAAAGCCTATGCTCTGTTTTGTTCTAGGGGCGTAAAGAAAGTGCCAGAAATATATAAATAAAAAATAGAAATGAAAAAAAAAGCACGCGTATATTCTGCTTCGCTTTCGCTTTTTCTATGTTATCTTGTCTTCCTCTACCCTTCCTTCTGGTCGTCACTTTCCCTCCCTTTTCCCTTCAAAATATTATTCCCTGCTTAGACCCCTTATACTTAAGATACGCTGAGTCGGAATCTAAAAGAAAAAAAAATCAATGCTCGATTACTGTCTTCCCCATAATCCCATTCGCACTCCCTTTCATTATCCAGATTCGAGGACTTGTCCCGGGTTCACCACCTCCCTCCATCTCCTAAGCCCCAGCCATCATGAACCCGCTATTCTCAAGCAGGCTGCTCGAAGCTACGAAGCTGAATCCGCCGAATGGGTTGTCGTCCTTGAAGCTGCTGCCGCCGCCGTCCTTGAGCGACGTCGGCGACATGCCATCGCTGCCGGCAGCCCAGGGATGATCCTTGCCCGTGATCAGGGGGCTGAGGGAGAGCTCGGTAAACTCAGGGGCAAAGTTCTCGGCGAGCTCAGGATCGGTGATCATGGGTTGAATGGGCGGCTCTAGCTCCCGGGCGGCGAGTTTCTTCCAGTCGATCTTGCGGAAGAAGCGGTGCTTCTTGAGCGCATCGAGGTCCTTGGGCATGTTCGAACCGAGCCTCTTGGCGGGCTCCTTGCGTAGGAGCTTGTTCAACAAGTCTTTGGCATCAGCGCTCAAGAAGTATGGCATAACAACCTTTTGCTTGACAATGTTTTGTTGGATCTTGGCGTGATTGCCGCCACGGAATGGCGGATTGCCCGTCATCAGGTCGTACCCCAGCGCACCGAGCGACCACCAATCGACCGCCTTGCCGTACTTCTGGCCGAGGACCACTTCCGGAGCCATATACTCAACAGTTCCGAGAATAGACTTGCAGCCAGAATCTTCATCTACCGAAACCTTGGAGAGACCAAAATCAGTCAGCAGTAGGTGCCCTTGCGCATCTAACAGGCAATTCTCGGGCTTCAAGTCCCTATAAACTACGCCGAGGGTTTCGTGAAGGTGCGAGAGCGCAAGAACCATCTCTGCCATGTAGAAAGCAGCCGTCGATTCGGGAAACAGCTTCTCAGTATTCAGGTGGGTGAAGAGCTCGCCACCTTGGCCATATTCAAGGATGAGATATAGCTTCTCGTGGTCCTGGAATGCGTAGAACAGCTTCACGACAAAGGGGTGCCTGTTGACCGACTCGAGGATCTGCCGCTCGGTCTTTGTCTGCTCAACCAGCTTCTTGTGCACGACAACGGATGCCTTCTTAAACTGCTTCTGTGCGTACAATCGGCCAGTTGCCCGCTGCTTGACGAGAAGAACGGTACCGTACGTGCCCTTTCCGAGACAGCGGAGCGGTTCGAAGTCATCGGCTTGCATCTTGCGAGGTACCAGTCCGCCTTCGACTATTCCAATTTTAGGCTTATCGCATACGCTCTCGCTGACGAAATCATGCTCTAGAGGCACTTCGTACGAGACGGAGCCATTCTCGGAGAACTCATCGTCACTGCGTCCATTCAAGCTGCCGGGTGTGCTCATGAAGCGCTGGCGGCTGCAACTGCGGTTCCGAGACATGGTGCTAGAGCGCGAATCGTTGAGACTGAGGGGTTCTAGCTTCATGCGCAGCTTGGCGATGCCGCTCATAGCAGGCGAGTGGGTGGGACGCAGCACAGGACTGCAGTTTGCGCTCACCACGTCATCGAGGAGGGGACCACGACCTCGTCGTGAAGAAAGAGGCGGGGTTGGGCAATAGTCGGAATCCTCGTCGCCGGATAGGACCGGAGTAGGGGCGAAGCCACGGACGGTGGTCAGCGCTGGGGCAGCCGGCGGTAACATGTTGAAGTACGGTATGGTATGGTATGGTATGGTATGGTATAGTCTGGTCTGGTCTGGTCTAGTCTAGTATAGTCTAGTCTATCCTAGACTAAACTTCCGGTTCTGCTTTCTTTCTAGTGCTTTGTTGTTCTAGGGGGTGCGCACGGCGAGACAGAATGCGGTTGTCTGTCCTGGCAATCGCGTATGCACCTGACCTAGGGTAGGTTATGTATGATAATAGGTAGTGGTCGCTCTCGTGATGGAACTGCGACCGTCAGCCCGCCCCGATTCAAGGTAGACGGGTGCCGCGTCGGCGCTCGGCGTCGGCGCGTGCTTCGCGAAGATGATCTAGGTGTGCTGGCTGGACGGTTGGGGCGAGCATCGGTGTCTGGCAGGCGTGGGAGTAAGAGTCGTAAGGCTTCTTTTGCTGATGCATTGGCAGGCGGAGACTGTGTCGTTGTAAATGTACAACCTATTTCGAGGTAACTGCTTTGTTGATTTTGGGGGTTCACCGTATGGTGGTGGTGGAAGGGAAGAGTAAGTAGAAAGGAGGAGGAAAGTGATGAATTCAGGTGTAAGTTGTTAAAGGGAAGAATAAAAGTGGATCGGTGGGAAGGTTTGCAAGGTTGCAAGGTTGCACACAGGTCAGGGAAAAAAGGCGGGAGCGGGAAGCAAATCAGAGATTTCACAAGCCAAAAGAAAAAAGCCCTGATGACTTTTTTTTTTCCTACTCAGGCGCTAATAAGCCGCCGCTAGAGCCCTATCAGGCTACTCGCTCAGGTGTTATTCACAGCCCAACTTGTGCCCCGCCTACTTGTAGTGTACCACCACCTACCTAGTTATTTCATTATTAATTGACCTTCTGACCAATGTATCTTTCGGGTATCATCTGGGGAACTTGGGGATTATTTCTGGGTCCCCGAGACCCTCTAGTCTTGAGGTCTTTTTTTTGCTGCTTCTTTAGCGTACCCTATCTAACCTAGCAGGTATTCCCTCTCCTATGGAGGAATGCTAGTGTCGATCTCGCGGCGAACTCTCCCTTGCACATTACCTTAAGGCTAGTATGTACTGTAGGTACCTACATAGTAATATGTATGTACATAAGGTTAGGTTAATATTTTACCGCCAAGATGACTTCATCTTTCAAATCACAACTCAATACAATGCAATCATATTCCGTCCATCATTGCAACTCTTGAAAATAACCCTCTTTCCTATTTTCCAATTACGTCCTAAAGTACCTACGGCCCAGATGATCCGACCATGTGTAATGATTCGGGGATTTGCAGCTTTGTAATGGAATGCTGACTTCCGAATCAAGACATCCCCATCCCATGCTCGCATCCCGATGCAGTTTTTATTAGTCGCCTTCCGAGGAACCACTTCCCACTTACACTATATCCATGTATACATGCAGGAGGAGTAAAGTAAGAAGCTGGCATGATAATAATACGCGCATCGCCTGATGAATTTTTTCATCCTTCTTCTTTCCTTTTTTTTGTTTCTACATCGAGATTCTTGGATTAAGAACATTAAGTATGTAATTATACCCATAATGTGGGTTGATGTATTTCTTATTATTTATTACCTATTTCTATTTAATGGACCGAAGGCATGAGTCCAGGTGTTAGTAGTGTACCTAGTACCTACATAGTATAGAAGAAGTAATCTGATGACCTTTTATTATATTATTATTGGTGAGACGAGATAGTCATGCTCTCTTCTGAGTCTGGCGTATTTGCCCCCCCCCCTTCTCCTTTTCCCCCTGAATTGTCTTAGGGGTGGATGGTGAGTGAATACGAAGTGTGCAAGTTGGCATTTCGCTCCACTCCTCTGCATGCTGATCATCAGGTCCTTTTCCATTACTTCCGTTGTCAGGAACAAATAATGCTGTCCCTACATCTACCTAGGCTGAGATAGGTAATAGTTTAGCTGTAAGAAATTCGGGGTAGGTAATAAAGAAGCTCTCTCTCTCTGAAACAGACACATCCAAATCTCATCCGCGACATCTATAAATAGCCATTACCTGCGTCTTCCGATATTTCAAGCGAAAGAATACACGTGAGAGTCAACCAAATAGGTGCATAGGCTGCATGTATATCACAAACACAAACAACAAGTCGAATAACTCCAAATTAGTGAATTAAGTGCATCTCTCAGTAACCATGTAAACATCCATTATGTAAACTGCCTAGGTAGAGCGGCACTCTCATCATTCAAACACCTCGAACCCAACCAAATCCGGAGCCGGCGTACCCCCCGTGGTCGCGAATACGACCTGGTTCTGATCGCCTGCTACAAAGCCATCGACCTCGATGAGCAAGCGGCCCGTCTCCCACCAGTTGCCGCCGGAGATGGGGAAAGCCCATCTCTTCGGTGCGCCCCCGTTCACGGCGATCGTCATGTTGCGCGTGTTGGAGCCCCAACCCCAAGCACTATCTAACGCGATCTCGTAGTTGATGTAGTCGATGCCGAGGAGCCGCTGCCCGTCTGAGCTGGAAGCGACGGAATTGAATGTGACGCTGTCGTCCTGCCCGGGGATGCTTGCTTTGGTACCTGTTGGCAAGCACTCGGAGCTGCTACATGCCACTGGCTTCGCCGTACTGCCCGAATATGTGGCATTATCTGAAGCGTAGTAGCCGGACGACAGCGGGGAAGAGGCCGTGTTAATAATGTTCGATAAGACGACAAGCTTCATCTCGTGACCCGCGAGCTCGAACGTCTGAACCCCTGAGACAACACCAATATCTTGGGATGTCCAGACATCGTGAGCAGAAGCTTCCGCCACTTGCACCGCTGCCAGATCAACCTGGACCGTCTGCGAATCGTTCTTCCAGTTGGCAATGCCTAGTACGATTCTAGAACCTGATAGCTCACCGGCCCAGAGATCCCACTCTTCTTCGGTGTATCGCCGAGTCAGCTGTGCCTGTTTACCAAGAGAGTCCTGGTTGATCTCTATGACTTCCTTGTTTTTCAGGATCTCGAATGACTCGGCTGGCGTAAGCTGCGTATTGGTTGGTGCGCCAATGTTCAAAGGCGATTTGTTGATAGCCCACATGCCGAAATGGAACTTCTCTTCTTCTAGAGACAAGGCCTTAAGCCCAACACTTGATTGGCTTGTTAGCGGCAGTTGGAAAGTTGTAGGTGCGGACTCACATCAGCATGTCCATATCGGGGTAGGCCCCAACTGTGGTGACCTTATAAAACGGCACCACTTGGTTGGTTATGCGCCATATGCTTCTCCATGCATTGTATATGTCGTTGCTGATTCTATACGAATTGCTGATGGGTGGAGCCCACTCCTCCAGATTCTCGCCCACGCCCCATTGGCAGACAAAGTAAGAGATATCGTGATCTAAGGAGTCCAGAACGGAAGCCATCTTCTGGTGCCGCTCTGGCGATGTCGAGACAGGAGAAGTATAGTCGGCCTGTGTATCCGGAGAAGCAGCGTAGCAATTGTCATATCTGAAGCCTTGTCAGTTACTGTGCTTTCTTGCCATAAAATTAAGTACCTACTTCAGAGAGTCGCCGCCCCATTCTGCAAACGCCTGGGCGTCGTTTTCTTCGTAGCCTGGGTGAGACGTTAGGGGTTATGTCACATATATCTAAAGCGCTTTGGGGCTTCCAACCTAGAGATGCTGGGAGATCTGTTGAGCCGCATTGAAAATATCCAGCTCCGGAGTAGAGGCCAAACTTCAGGCCGAGACCATGAAGATAATTGGCCAATTCTTTCCCTCCACCAGAAGGGAAGAGTGTTGTGTTCCACTGTAAACGGTCCTCGGAATCCCTGTCTCTAGACATCCATCCGCAGTCTGGGGTGACATATGTATATCCAAGGTCTGCCAAACCAAGATCCACGAGCCCCTGAGCATTCGTCTTGATGATTTCTTCGTTGGGATTGCAGTTGTAGTAGTTATAGCTATTCCATCCCATGGGTGGAGTTGGCGTTTTCAGCAAGGTAGCTTCCGCCAAAGCCACTAGCGAGGCCAGTGAAGCAAATAAAGAGACCGCCATTGGAACAACACTCCTTTACTACCTTTAGGGAGTCTAGAGAGGTGGAGGTGGAGGTTGTCCCGAGAACTCAGGACGGAGATCATCATGGCCGTTCCGCGCGCCAGCTTTTGTATGCCACGATAGCTGCCGGGTGAGGCTACATCCTCGGTAGCAGAAACCCGAATGGGCGCCAATGTATTCATACCAAGAGACCGTGTCCTTCCAAGGAAACAGTTTATGGCTCGGACTGCTACTACATAACTCGAGCTTCACTTCACGAATAACCCGTCGTCTGCGGGGAAAGCCAGCATATGGGGGTTCTTCCCCACACCCACGGATGCTAAGAGTCGCTGAATGGAACGTACGGAGAGAAGCGGCCCTATAGGACGTTACCACCACGAGCTATTGTGCAGGACTAACATGATTTCTCCGATGCAACTTCTGGCGGGGACATGGGTAGTTAGTGAGAGTCTTCCCGAGACCATGAACATATGATGATGGGGAGGTTTATGCTAAAGAAGGCGTAGACTCTATAAAACAGGGAATCTCCAAATGTCTAGGACAAGGTATACTAGGGACTTATTACATAATAAGACAAGAGCTGGAGAAAAGGTGATTTATTAGATGAAGTTCCTGCATAAAGACTACATACCTAATCCAGGTGGTATGTAGGGATTTCTGTAACTAAAGGTCTAGGTTAAGATTAATAAGTACAAGAAGCAGAGGAAGGTTTATAAAGACAAAATTACCTACCTATGGTGTAAAGTTGATTCAGTGCTTTACCTATATCTACACTCAGATTAGGTAATGTATTCCTCAACTGTGACATTCAATATAGCCAAGGAGGTACACCAGACGCAGGTAGATTTATGGTATAAGAGTTACAGTAGCTAATTGAGCTTTAGGTATGTACATAGCTGGGTACCTAGGCACCTAAAGCTTTGACCACTAGGTTAGTTGTAAGACCCACTTGGCTGCAGTGCTTTGTTGGGTAGGCACATAGTACTAGTAGGTAGCTTCACGAAAACCCATGTCACCAACTAAACTTATCAGAATGTCAACTATTTTCTAGGCGCCATCAACTTTCTTTAAATTTATACAACATAACCTCCTTTAGCACGAGCTCCGCCCGCCGAACATTTCTGCCCATCATGATACACCCGTCTCGCCAGGCGTATGTGGAGGAGGCAGAGGAGGTAATATTGAGACTCAGTCTTGCTCACGTTTGTTATGAAGCTAACCACTTGTGCCCACAGGAGCGTGGCATGAGCCTAGACGAGATACCGGTAGACCGCGACTATGACCTGCCCTCAGCAGCAGCCGGCATTGCGCCCGAGAAGGCGTCAGCCATCCTATCACAATTCGAACGTAAGCGTATGGCTGCCAACATAGCCGTGCCTACAGACGATGGCCGAGTGCGCGCCAGGCTTCGAGAATTGGGCGAGCCCGTCACACTATTTGGCGAAGGTCCTGCAGACCGTCGGGACCGTCTAAGAGAACTATTGACGGTGAAGGCGGAGCAAGGCGCGGCTGAGGCAGTGGATGTTAACATGGAGGACGTGCCTGAAGAGGACCAGGGAGACCAGGAGGAGGAATTCTACACCGACGGCGGCGTCGCGTTACAGCTAGCACGGCAAGAGATTGCACGATATTCACTTCCACGCGCAAAGCGAAGACTTGCATTCCAGAAGCAGGAGGCCACGATACCATTGCGAACACACGTCAAGTTCCGCAAGCAGATTAAGGAGCGCCTACAGGGGTTCGAGCTTCAGGGCAGTCAGACAGCAGGCGATCGAAACGTGAGCATGACAAGAATATCACCAAACGGACAATATGTTGCTGCAGGAAACTGGGGTGGATCTATCAAAATGATCGAGATACCGACACTAGAAGAGAAGATGACTCTCAGAGGGCACACCAGCCGGGTCAGCGGGATCTCGTGGTTCCCCGGGGCGACGCTATCTGAGAGCAATGTCTCGCCGGATAGTGTCAACCTAGCGTCTGGTGGTGCTGAAGGCCAAGTCAATCTTTGGTCTCTAACCCAGGATACTCCCCTTTCGACGCTCCAGGGACATGCTCAGCGCGTGTGCAGAGTCGAATTCCACCCCTCGGGCCGGTACCTTGCTTCCGCTTCAGAAGACACGACTTGGCGGATATGGGATGTAGAGACGACTACAGAACTTCTTCTACAGGAAGGTCACTCGCGGGGCGTTTTTGCCGTAGGCTTTAATTCCGATGGATCACTCTTGGCGAGTGCGGGCATGGATAGCATCGGCAGGATATGGGACCTACGGACTGGGAGGACGGTGATGATCTTGGACGGGCATATCAAGCCGATCCACGGGGTTGATTGGGGCTCCGATGGCCACCGCGTCCTGACCGGATCCGCGGATGGCTGGGTCAAATGCTGGGACGTACGGAGTGTACAGGGAACCGGCGGCATTGGAGCGCACAATAGCGCAGTCTCAGATCTAAGATGGTACAAGGGACTAGACGATCCAGTGCTCGGAACTCCGCCAGGGGTGGACGACAATGGCAATCAGCTGCCGAAGAAGTCTGGTACCTTTTTCGTATCGAGTGGTTTCGATCGCAAGGTCAACATCTTCTCCGCCGATGACTGGACGTTGGTGCAGACTCTGGAAGGGCATACGGGTCCGGTTACGAGCGTGGATATCAGCAGAGACGGTAGATGGATAGTGAGTGGAGGACACGACAGAACTGTCAAGCTATGGGGTAGGAATGATGGTGAGGGCATATGATCGATGATAGGTAGGTACCTATGTAGTCAAGGCCTGGGATTTGATAATGGTCTGAATACCTGAATAGTACTAGGTATCAGATACACTACATAGTATAGGTAATCGGGGAGAGGGAAGAGGAGGGGAAACAACAGATACCCAATAAAAATATCCGTAGCAGATGGTTCAATTCTTGATCATGAAATATACCTACACTAAGGTACCTACCTACCTACATCAATAAGTCATAGCATTGAGAGGTCAACGGCATAGTACCTACCTACATACATATCTAGTACTTCTACTGGGTTAGTGTACCTGCGTGCAGCTTTATTGCATAGTGTACATGCATGGATGCATGGCAATTGAAGCAACTAGAAAGTGTGACCTCACCTGGCTGATAGGGGATTATGTAATTAATATGGACCCACACCCGTGGCGTGCCGACGAAAAGCCGATAAGGATGAAAGAGCGACGGGACCTCAAAGAAAGTTGAGAGAGACAATGCAGAAACAACCAACTCTCTTCCACCTCATTCTCCTCTTTCCCGTTTGCTGCACACTGCACCACTGAACATCTCAAGCTCCGGGCCACGGACCAAAACAGGGAAACAATAGAAGAAATGAACAGATCGACCAGCGCGACCTAAAACAAGCTTTTTGGCAACGCAGCCTCGTTGCGCCTCAGACACTCACCCTCGACTAGTCTCGTCTAGTCTCACCCAGCTCGACCTTTTGACACGATGGCGAGCATCGACAGATACCGTCCACCGCCCCGAGAAGGCTACCAGCCCCCCCCAGTTGCTATACCTGCCAATACCAACAGCAACAGCAACAGCAACAGCACCACCAACAGCAACCCCAACAGCAACCCCAACACCGCCAGCCGTCTGTCCAAGTCTCCCTCCAAGCGCCGCGACGTGCCTCCCGCCGTTCCCACGCCACCCACACACTCCTCCCGCACCTCGCCTCCGAGACCGAACTCGCGTCGGAGCGCACCCTCGCCAGCACAATCGACGCCCCGGACGCCCATCGCCATGGCCAATCAGTGGTACTTTACCCAGGACGAGGTCTTGAGCAGCCCGAGTATTCTAGATGGCCTGTCTCCCGCCGAGGAGAGACTGCGCAGGGCCAAGGGTGTTAACTTCATCTACCAAGCTGGCGTCTTGCTCGAGCTACCTCAGATCACATTATACGTTGCCGGCGTCTTCTTTCACCGCTTCTACATGCGATGTAGCTTGGTCGAGGAGAAACATGGAGTGCACCATTATGTAAGGTTTTCACTTCCTCCTCTCCTCCTCCTCCTTCTTCTTCCGTTTTGTTTTTGGCTATATCATAGGATTATACATAAATCTACGAATAGTATTGAATTGCAGCTTGCCTGAAGCAAAAGTAGGGAAAGAAAAGAAGAAGAAAAACTAACCCCTGGAATACAGAACATCGCGGCCACCGCTCTCTTCCTAGCAAACAAAACCGAGGAAAACTGCCGCAAGACCAAAGACATTATCATTGCCGTCGCGAAAGTCGCCCAGAAGAACCCAAAGCTCATCGTTGACGAGCAATCTAAGGAATACTGGAGATGGCGCGACAGCATCCTGATGTACGAAGAAGTCATGCTCGAAAACCTGACGTTTGATTTGATGGTCGACAACCCGCATTTCAAGCTGTATGAGTTCCTCGGTCAGCTGGGCGTAATTCACAATAAGAATCTGCGACACGCTGCCTGGGCTTTCTGCAATGATTCATGCCTCACCATCCTACCGCTTCTGATGGAAGCGCGCGATATCGCCATTGCATCCATCTTCTTCTCCAGCACCTTCACGGGAGAGCGAATCGAGGACATCAATGGAGAGGCATGGTGGAAGTCACTGCAAGGAAACGAAGACCATTGTGCCAAGGCTATCCAAGTTCTCAAGGAGTTCTATGTCGAGAATCCCTTGCGGAAAACGGAAAACCCTTACCAGGGGTCGCCCGAGTTCAACCTCGAGAATACTAGGCGTAGGGGTGAGGATGTGGGCTCAAGCACTGCTACACCAAGGACAGACCGGGCCACGCAGAGTCCCAAGGCAAGAGTGAACGGCATGGACGAAGCAGCCGCTGAGCGGGAAATCGACACTGCCGCGGCAGAAACGGCCTCTCAAGCCGCACCAGGTGACTCCGATGCCGTCCTGAAAGAGGCGGCCAATAACCCCGGAATCCACTCAGGCAGCAACGGAGATCCACTAACCTCGCCTCGGTCTAAGAGGAAAGAAGTCGAGTCACTAGCCTCCGAGAGCCGTGAACAGAAGCGACAACGTCTCAGTTCAGATGATGGCAATGGCGATGATGACGACGACGAAGGCGAGGTCCATGAGTAACGGACCTATCGCAACGTTCTATTCTACAGCAGAGGAGGCTACTGGATCCAACATACGGAGATGCGCCAAAATTCACATGTCTATAGTAAACCCTCCAGCGCTTACGAAGCCAAGACCGTGATAATAAGCCCAGGAAATTTGATGTCATAGTACTATGCTTCACAACAACGAATCATCTCGAAACGGAACTTCGTCCATAACACATGGACAGCGGGTAGCTGAGTTGATCATGTTCGCATGTCCGAGCAACACAAGTCGGTGAGCCAGTATACGATGACAAACCGACTACGTCAACTCAGCAGAAAGCCTTGGCGGGATCATACATCGCGGACACGTCATCTCATCTCCCAACTAACTTGGCCAGGTGGATCGGACACAGAAAGACGTGTTCGTCCGATATGACTACAATGAAAAGAAGGGCTAAATTTATTCTAACTTGGCATTGGCAAAGAGGAGTGTAGGCAGGATTATTGGACAAAAACTTTGTGTGTGAAATTTGATTACTACTACCAGGTACTCTTAGGATTTTTTCTTCTTTTTCTTGTGGCGTTTACTTTTTTTCCTCTCTCATTTTTTTACTTGTCGGCCTTGACAGGATGGCCGGCGTGTGTGGAATATGTTATGTCTGTTTCCCTTTAACCTCTTTTCCCCCCATTCACTTTCTCCTCTTCGCTTCAGCATTTTTACCCTACACCTTATATTGTCCCCAGGCCTTTCAACAACTGACCTCAGGTACTTGCCCTTTTTGGCATCTGGTTTTTTTTCCCACTTCGGTTTGCGCTATCTCATTTCTTCTTGTCTTAATTGCGGCATTTGATACCTCTTATCTTTTCATAAATTGTGTAACATTAGGAAACCCCTGGGCGCGCAGATCATCGAAGATGTGTCTTATTTAAACACCGTTTTCTTTTTCCTTTAGGGTGAGCCTCGACCTCGCATCAGAGCCCAGGGCTAGGGCCTCAAGCAAGGTATTTACTTGGATGAAGGGGAAAAGGGGAGAGGGGAGGGGAGGGAATATGTTACTTAAAGGAGAGGAAGCTGGTTTTATCTTCTCTCACCTGGATGGCATTGGCAAGCGAGCTAAGGAAAAGAATCAAACACAGCAAGCTCAGATGAATGACGATGACGATGCTCATCTGACATAAGTTAGGTACTTCAGGGTAGTGGTGGTTGGCGATGGTTAACTGGACACACATACAAGGGTGGTTGAGTGAGGTGATGGGAAAGGAAGACAGGAGATGGAAAACGCGAGAAGAGTAATTCAAATTAAAACCTTCCACCTTGTAGTAGTAGCCCACGTACCTATTCAAATCAAAAGGTTTCGATATTGAGGAAGCAAAAAAAATAAAAATAATGATAATATGAAATGCTTAGTTCTACTGATACGGATGTGAATTATTCTGTCCGCTGTCGTGTGCGCGTAAGCATATAAAAAGAAAAGGGAGGGAAAATGACAATCTCAAAGCGGGTATATCCATTTGCACTTAGCGTCTATCTCCTGTCTAACCCCTTTTTAGCCCCCTTTACTTCCCTTCCATGCTCCTATCCCCTTTTAAACCATTTATACGTAAATAACCCCCCGTTAATTTTTTTTTGTATTTCTTTTACCTACGAAGCTCGTCATTACCCCCGTTTCCGCAAACAACCTCACGAACTCTCCCCCCCCCCCCCCCCCCCCCCCCCACCATTCTTTTCTTTCTCTCTTTCCATCTATCCATCACCCATACCTCACCATCCCCTGGTCCCTCCCGCCGGTCGCCTCCCTCCGCACGGCGTCCATGTAGTCCACGACGTCGAGCCAGTTGCCGAGGTCGGCGAGGCGCGCGCGCTGGCGGCGGGTCAGCAGGGCGGCGCCGGGGGCACGCTGCGCGGCGCTGAACCCGGGCCCGCACATCTCGCTCAGGTGGTGCACGGCGAGCTTCAGCGGCAGCGGCGCCCGCGCCACCGCCGACATGAACACGTCGACCGCCTCCCACGGGCAGGCCGCGCGCCCCGAGAAGAGCGCCGGGTTCGAGAGCAGACCCCGCGCCGACATGAGGCCCGAGAGCTTCGGGATGGGGATGAGGGAGGAGGATGGGGTTTCTTCTTCTTCGGTGGTGGTGGTGGTTGTGGTACTGGTGGTGGTGAACGTCGGTAGTGGCGATAGGAGAGGCGACGTGTAGGGCAGCTCGGACAGGGCGAACACGTCGCCCGAGACGAGCACGGGCACGCGGTCGCCGAACATGTCGGTCAGCAGGCGCAGGGCCTCGACGTCGACGGGCACGCTCGACGGCGTGTGCCGCGTGCGCGGGTGGATCGTCAGCCAGTCCACGCTCCGCCGCTCCCGGCCCCCGCCCCCTCCCCCTTCGCCCCACAGCACCGCGTTGACGAAATCCACCGTCCGCCGCAGGTCCTTGTGCACGCGGATCTTGACGCTGACGCTGCGCCCCCTTCCCCTTCCCCCTGTCACCACCGTCCATGTCGCGCTCGAGCCCGACGCCCCACCCGTCGTCGGCGAGCGCCCGCCGCGCGCGCACCACCATCTCGCGCACCACCTCGCGCCGCTCCATGAGCGCCGCGCCCAGAGACTCGGCGCACGCCCACGACTGCGGACACCCGCAGTTGAGGTCGACGCCGTTGACGAAGGGCGCGGCGAGCGAGGTGGCGCGGGCGAGCTCCGCCGCGTCGCTGGCCCCGAACTGGGCGATGGTCGGGAGCTCGCCGTCGTATTCGCAGAGGACCGCGGCCCGGGAGCTGGGCGGTGGCGGTGGTGGGAGGGCGGAAGAAGAAGAAGAAGATAGGGGAGAGCGCGGGGACGAGATGGTCAGGTCGCTGTCGCGCGCCACCGCGCTGCGGTTGAACTCCTTGGCCAGGATCATGGGCGTCCAGCACAGGTCGGCGCCGTAGTGGCGCACCGTCTGCCGGAAGGCGAGCTTGCTGTAGCGCACCATGGGCGCGCAGGCGTAGACGAAGCGCCGCTGGGCCTTGGCCGCGTCGAAGATCTTGAGGGGGCTGGGTGGGTGGGAGAGAGTAAGGTCGTGTCAGTAGGTAGGTATATAAGTAAGTGAGTAGGGACGAAGAAGGGATGTGAAAAATATATTTCTTTTTTTTTTCTGTTCTTCCTTTTTTTTTGTTGGTCATGATAGAGGAGAGGTGCATTGGGGAACGTACTGAGTCCTGGGCCGGAGAGCCTCATCTTCTATTTCAGTGTCCATCTTGATACAGTCCGGGTCACCTGGAGGGTTTGCTCTTCATCTTATTCTTTCGTCCTTCCTTTTAAGAAGCGCTTTTTGACGGATCGCCTAGGTTAGGTAGTTTATATATCATATGAGTGAGTTTGCGAATATACCTAAGTAGGTAGGTATAGTTAACCTGCGCCTTAGTAGCTTTTAGAAATTGGTAAAATAAAAAAAATTTAGTATCTTATATCCAACCTAGATCAATAGATGAAAGCCAATATTGACATCCAGCAAGACCAGACTCAGATGTGTTGCTGGTGTAAGTTGCGCCTCCGATGAGGAAAGATCTTATCGAGATTTATGGTGGGGCATCTTTTTTAGGGTTGGAGGGGCAGTTCCACTTATGTAACCTTAACCTAGAAAATATTCACCACCTGCGGAACTCGGACACGCTGCTTTTTCATTTGGTTATTGTTCTAACTATTCTGCTAATAACTTAGAAGAGAGGTCGCCTCCATAACTTGGAAGTTTCCTGAAATATGACAAGATATTATCATTTTTATTAGCGTGCACAGTTGATCTAATACGACTAGATTTTATATTGATATTCTCAGTCTTGATAATTCCCATATTGCTAAACGAGCACGTTTTTTTGACCGAGGAAGAAAGTATTTAAAAAGTATCATCTTGCAGTATATTCGAAGGCCTGTATATGTTTGCTAGCTAATAAGTAACTGGTACATCTTTTAAACCTGCCATCTTTCGAATTCTGGGTTCTACTAGTTGATACTAAAAAGAAGAAAAATAGAAACGTGGCTAGCAGCCAACATCAATATACTGGAAGGGCACGTAGTGCCTACTTCTTGTATCTCTTGATCCTATTCTCTATATATCAACAAGCCAACCTAGGTAATGTGTGAACTACTTAAGTAGTAGTTGAGTTGCCAATAATCAATCAATATAAGCTGTTTTCCTATACCGCCGGCCATAGAAGGCTTTAAGACGGACTTTGGCCCCCCCGCGGACCGCGGACCCTCTCCTCACTAAATCCATATCAGGGGGAGGTTTTCTTCTTACCTATCAGCCACCCCGGTAGCACCGCACCCGTGTCCCTTCGTTACTCGGTGTATCACGGGTTCCGATGGGTCCAGGTTAGGTTAGAAATTAGAATACACAGCTCGAGCTGGGGTTTGTTACTACTATCTTTGCCAACATCAATCGTACTGGTTTAAACATACCTCACATTTGCAAGCAATTAATAATCAAGTATCTACATACCTAGGTTACTAAGTTATGTAAAGAGATCCTACAATACAACTGCATCCTTCCAGCCGCCGCCCGGATTTAGGCTGCCTTTCACCATTGCCGATCCTAGAGCTCCGTGGAGGATCTTAGAATCCCTTATTCATCCACGAGGTTCTACGTGGCCGTGTCGGATTTCTGGCTCTAAAATATCCTATAAATCCGACGGACGCAAGTAGCAGCAGTCGCCAAAACGCCGAACTGGTGCACTAGTACCTTTATCCTTACCTACTACTTACTACCTAGGTTAGGTAGTTATTGCCGTGTAGGAGTGTTCCACTCTTTCGTTAGGTGAAGCGAATGCGGCATTCGGGTCCGGAAATAGATGGAAGTGGACAGGATGGGAAGGCAAGCGTTTTCGTAATTGATCGCAACCTGATCTACCTAGTGGCCCTCTTCCCCCCCTTCCCCTTTTTTTCTTTTGTCATGCAAGGGCAGCAGTAATTCATCAGTCATTCACATTGGTCGGCGGGGTAAAGTGGCATACCTAAACCCCATTACTAGCTCCATCGGCCGCCGACGGGAGCGTTAGGTTTGTTCTATCATCTGATTAATCAAGTATTGAGAAAGCCTTGCAGAAGAAGATATAAGGAGCTGGCCATCTTGCCATCTTCTCTCCTAATGCTATACAGTCTCTCACCTCAGATCATCAGATATATAAGTTTCATTGACACTTTTGGACTAATTTGATAACCCTTGGAATATAACTCCTCTCTCTTACACTTGCAACCATCACTGAAGCTGTTCACTTTGGAGCGAAATACCAACAAACATGCCTCAAATCCTCGGAAAGGAAATCGGCACTACGGGCTATGGGCTCATGGGCTTGACCTGGCGAGCGAACCCGTGCTCTCAGGAACAGGCCTTCGCAGCTATGCGTATGGCACTGAAGCAGGGTATGAACTTCTGGAACGGTGGCCAGTTCTACGGGCCGCCCGAATACAACAGTCTAGTCCTACTGGAACGATACTTCGAAAAATACCCCGAGGATGCCGATAAAGTCGTTCTTAGCATCAAAGGAGGCATGAACCCCACAGGCACTGGTGCGGATGGCTCCCCCGAGAACACTCGGAGGTCGATAGATGGCTGCCTTGCGCAGCTGAAGGGCCGTAAGAAGCTCGACGTTTTCGAGTTCGCACGCCGAGACCAAAACATCGACATGAAGATTACCTTTGACGTCATTGAAAAAGAATACATCCAGACTGGCAAGCTCGGCGGCATCTCGCTATCCGAAGTTAGAGCAGAGACGATCCATGAGGCTGTCAAGATCACCAAGGTTCACTTTGTGGAGGTTGAACTCTCGCTGTGAGCTAACCATAAAGTCCGATCCTGCTGTCTAGGTAATACTAACACTCTTTGCTAGGTTTAGTACAGAAGTGCTCGAAAACGGCGTTGCTGACGCGTGTGCTCAATATGGCATCCCGCTGATCGCATATTCACCTATTGGTCGTGGGATGTTGACGGGCCAGTACAAGTCGATAGAAGACATTCCAGAAGGTAGTCTCCTCCGGCACCTCCCTCGTTTCCAACCAGGCAACTTCGAGATCAACCTACAGCTCGTCAAGCAAGTCGAGGAGATGGCCAAGAAGAAGGGCTGCACACCAGCACAGCTTGCGATTAGTTGGACCCGGGCGCTTTCTCGACGCCCCGGGATGCCTACCATCATCCCGATCCCCGGAGCAACAACAGCGGAACGCGTTGAGGAGAATTCTAGGGAGGTTGAGTTGACCGATGAGGATATGGCCGCTATTGACGCTACGCTGGCTAAATTTACAACGGCGGGCAAGCGGTATCCTGACTTTATTGCTGTTGATACATAGATCAAGGAGTCTCGGGGGGACTAGTCTGCGGCCCGGCTGTCTATCCGTCAGCTAATGAAATTGGTGATGGGTGTTTGCAAAAATGTCAAGCTATATATATATCAATTTGCATATTATCAGGCAAGAGAAATATCCACATTTTCAAACCCGAATGAGGTTTTTTTCAGCATTGCAGAATTCTTGAAGAGCTCATCATTACATGACTGTGTGAGAGGCGAAATGGAAATAAAAATGGAAGCGAGTCTTGAGACTAACCGTCAAGGTACATCCTGTTTCCCACTTGATTCTGCTACGAGACATGATTTTAAAGGGCGGCGGCCTCGGTTACGTGTTATAACACGGATATTTATCGTATTGTTTCCTAAGGTATATTATAGGCTTCGAAATAGATCGACGAGACCGAGGCTAGCTCTTTGTTTCAGCCCTTTCTCGTACATCGTAGGTAGTCTCATTGGCAAGGGATGCTACGCGATCAAGACGCGTCAAGAGGGGCAAGCCAACGTCTGAAGCCAAAAGGGGCACGTGAGGTAAGAGTGCATTGAGCTGGGCTTGACAGATCATCAAACGTAGACCAGGGTTTGCTCGTGTGCGGCACGAAGCATTCCAGTGCCTATCCGGCCCATCGAAAGGCACTCGTTACGAGGTCGGCAGCGCCATCTGGGGAGCTTCCCTACTGACACGGACCAATCTTTGGATTTATTTTATGGTAGCGCGGCGGCGGCGGAGAAGAGATCTGGGAGAGATCGAGGTCGTTGTACGACTAGGTAGCTGATGCAACATGAGATGAAATTTCTGGATTTCTGGAGGGGAGAGTAGTAGTAGGTACTGGGTAGGTAGAGGAGAAGGGTTGGATGAGATTGGGCACGAAATTTGATGCAGGGACAGACAAGAGCGAGATTTGGTGAGGATACAATTTTGATTGAGTGGGGGACAAGACTGGCAAATGAGAATATCTGAAATGGTTCGAGAAGCCCCGCACTTAAAGTGACAGTCAGATGAAGTTTAAACTTCTGATCACATGCAGATTATGTATCACACACGCCCACTCGGTACATACTAAGGTATTCTGTAGGTAGGTGTACTAGGTACATACCTATCTACAGATACCCCCTTTTCCCCTACGTGCCGGGCTCCAATATAGGTGCCCTTGTTTTATTTATCTACATCGCAATGCGCCCGGAAGCCATGGACAGCTGCAATGCTCGCATGAGGCCCTTCCGTCCGTACGTGCGGGATTCCGAGAATAATCAGAGCATGCACTTTACGACTTATAGCATCATTTGTATCTTGATTCATGCCTTGATTTGCACCTCTCGGGTGTTTCAGTGCGGAGGGTTCTTCGGAAAGGATGGACCAGGTTGGGCCAGTTTGGTAGGTACCTGCATGTAACGCGTTCGTTCCCTGTATTAGGTACCTTACATATAACGTTATACAGAGATTCAGTCCATTGAACGATAGGTCGTGATTCAAAGTTTTTGGTCATCTCGGATCGCATAATTGGAGCGGCATTCTGTGAATGGTCCATCCCCTCCCCCCTTCCCCCCTTTTGAAGATGTTCTACTATCAGCAGCAGCAGCCGATTCGCTTGCGGCAATTAACCAGTCAGCTTTGAGCTTCGAGTTTCGAGTTTACAATATTGGTTTCTTGGTCGCATGAAATGGATGGAAGCCATGATATATCAATACCGGCAGCTGAGTTTTGTGTATATTGAATGTTTCGCCTTTGATGTGTGCATCTGATGGATCCTCGGGATACGCTTGAACCAGCTGAGTTAGTATTCGCGGATAGCTTGGAATAGCGCTAACCTAGCTGGTCAGACCTGAAAAGCCTTGGAGCCGGCATACTACGCTAGACCTAGACCATCTGGTTGGAATGACTGAATCTGGAGAAGTGCAAAGACCGGGCAGGTATCTTTCTATACCCAGGTAGGTAGGTATGTACATCTACAATACATGCCTACTACGTTTTGGGTAGAGAGGGGGGTGGGTATGTAGTAGGTACATCAAATAGTGGACGAACCCCCTGCCTTTTGATGCTGGTATCTCCCTGCAGAATAAAGTGGGAGAAGAAAAGGAAAGAAAAAGGGAGCAAAGGGACTTAGAAAGCTCAAAAGGGAATAGTGTTATTGGACCCTTTCTTTGCAGTGTATACCTAGTGTCCCATTTGTTCCATTTTGCTCCTTACTTAGTATTATTATTAGGAAAATAGAAACATTGAAGTAGTAGTGTGTAGTAGTAGTGGTAAGTAAAAATAAAATGAAAAGTTAGATCGATACATATGTACCTGCTTTCCAGGGCAAGCCCCTGTTCGGCCCATTGTATGTATGGTAGTACCTACATAAGTAGCTGTAATACTACATACCTACTATAGATACCTACCCGTACCTACTACCTAACCTTTAGTACTATCTACACTACAATTAGACCACGGCCGGCTTCTAATTACACGTAGCTTCCTACTTCCTTTTTACCTTCCTTCCTGCACTCCGGGCTTCTCCTTCGAGCCTCCAATTGAAATCCCCCATTCCCAAATCGACAAGGGTGGGTGGCTGTTTTCTAACCTAGTCTTAGCTGATGTCTGGTGTCTGGTAGACCTACAGTCTGGTGGTGCAGGTGTCTCCCATGTACCTACTTGCGTGACTAAGATTACGACTACGAACGAATTTGATCGACCCCAACTTTCTCCTTCTCTTGTCGCATCTTTTTCTTTCCCACCTTGATTCATGGTCTTCGCACGTCATCCCGTCCCCGAGTCCAGCAGCAAGTAATCGCTTCGACCAGACGGGCTTTCCTTCGTTTGTGCTCTTATCCCGGAGCTTATGGGACGAACTACTTGGTTGGGGACTAATTGAAACCCGTTCGCTTCTACTGCAACCTGGAAGCCCGGCGCGGCTCATTGCAGCTGATACCCGTTCCAACTCTTGCTTGTTTGCGTTCCGGTATCCTCCTCTTCGTCGTTGGCGACGGACTACTCGTGCGCAAGTCTGGCGTGCCTGTAGACGGCCACCGTGGCCCCCCAAACATAGCCAATCCGGCTCAATTGTCAAGATGCAGATTGCCACCGGTCCTCCCGCGCACTCGTCGGGTGATGGGTCTGGGCCCTACCCGGCTTTGCCTGCCTCGCCCACTCTCACGAATCCCGATATGATATTGCCCGACTACGACGATACTGCTTCTTCGCCCGATCGTTCCCAGTCTCCGCGCACTCTGTGGAAGAATTCCCATCCCGCTGACATGCATTTCAATCTTTCCCAGCCCTTCCCCACGGGGCCCGTCACCCCTACGACGCCTATCATCTATGGGAACGGTACTATGCTGTCCGACATAGGCGAGGTCACCGAAGTGGAGAGTTCCTGTGCGCCGAGGTCGCGAGCCGCGTCCATACGAAAAGACTTCCCGGGCCGCTCATTTCCTACCATGACTTACGAGATAGCCAAGAAGAAGGAATCTAGGACCACTCGTGAAAGGCGCATGTCCAATGAATCAACCAGTACTATCACCACGAATGATCACCACGGCGTGTTTGCCGATTTCGACGATTCTGTCAGCGTCGATGACAGTAACTTCCAGGGTGATGACGAGGAGAGCGTGGCCGATTCATATATCGACGAAACCTCGGTCCAGGAATCCATGTCGCAAGCTAAAGAACTCTCGAATGCTTTTAATGAGGAGCGGTATTCGACGGCCTTGAGCCGGAGAGCAGAGCAGATCTTGGCCAATGCCAAGCGTCGGTTGACGGTGAGGAATTCCCCAAGGACCCCCTATTCATGCTCGGCCACCACTGACAGCAGGGAAGACCATGGAGGATAATTTGAATCGGGCGCGCATCTATTCCCCGACAATGTCTGTGACGTCTGGCTCGACGCCATCGCCGACGTTCACAAGGCCTACAACAGCGATACATCGTGATCATGATCCCGACCATTCCAAGGGCACGCACGGACACACCAGGATATCCAGTGAAAACAATATCGTAGGCGAGTTTAAGACGGACATCTTTGCGCAGAGGTCTTCCAGCGCACTCGGCGCCGCAGGCGGGTATCGAAAACCTTTACAAACCCTACAAGGTTCTCGCAGTGCTGATTTTATGCGCGAAACCACCCCAAATAGCCCCCAGGACAATTCGATCTATGGAACGTTGACATTTGCCAAGACCAGAACGTCTTCACGCACTAGGGATCAGGCACTAGAGCCACTGAGTGAAGATGATATCTCACCAGGTCCATCATCAAGGCCGAGCATGGAGGGTGCCAGGTTAGGCTCTTTTCTTAGCCCTACGTTTGGGTCTTTCCAAGATGCGTCCCTTAAGCGGTCTGCTTCCGCAACACAGATGCGAGATTTAAAGGACCACATGAAAGATCTTAAGGGAAGACTATCGACCCTAAGGGACCAAGCTCGCGCCGACAGTATGAAGCGCCGGAGTCTCCAGAGCTTGCGTACACCAAGCCCCTTTACACACGCGCGCATCGAACAGTGGTACGTGGAGACAACGGGACCTACCAATGACCAATCTACGCCCGACGACCCCGAATCGCAATCTGCAAATGGTGATAGATCAGCTGTAAAGGATCAAGACGGGAGCCTAGAGATAACAGAGGATGAGATTATGGAGTCAGTTGGAAATGGCTATGAAAATTCCGACGAGACCCCTCTCGCCGATATGAGCCCTCTTGATTCTCGGGCACTTTCACCTGATAGTAACACGACGCCGACGATGAGCCTTGGTGAAGAAGAAGAAGAAGATACAGACGGCATGGATGGCGTGGATGACATGGATGACATGAGAACCGAGGACGGTTACGAAGACGATGACACAAGCGACATTTACGACTCGGCCAGTGAAAGTGGGGAGTCGGCATACCATGATACCGTGCAAAACCAGGTATCGCACGAGGACCGTGAGGATGCTTTTGACTACGAACACTTCTTTTTACACAGTGCAATGGGAACTATGACTCAGAAGCGTCTAAACAGACGGGGAAGTCAAGACAGCTTCAGTTCGGAGGACTCGGTAGAAACGACGCGAGGTCCAAACACATCTTCGCGCTCGAGCGTCATCAAGACTGGCCGTCGTTCCCGTAGGGGTAGCGCAGGGTCGACATCGACTATGGAGTCATTCGCGACAGCGACGGAGGGTCGCCACACCAGGACAGATAACAACTCGAGGGCGGACGAATACTGGGATCAGACTGAGCAGAGGCCTGAAAGAGGTCAGGTGGACACGCCCGAGACCCCAGGAACAGCCAGACGAATGAATTTTGCTTCTGAAACAAGTGACTCAAGTTCGGATCGAAGCCAGTACCGTCTATCGGCCATCCGCCGTCCCCAAAGCAGTACGGCAACCTCCAAGCATTGCCCATCCGTTTCTTCCCCAGGTTCAGCCGGCACTAATAGGAGTTTTCCACTAGTCAATAATACGTCCAAGGTGAATGGTGGTGTTTTAACGCCACGGGATTCTCCGGATCAAGAGCTCAAGCAGATTTCAGAGACGCTCATGAGCGAGACAGCCAGTATATGCGATCGCGAGAGCATTCACGGGGGAGAAACTGCCGCGCCCATTAACTCGCTGTTGAAGGAAGACCAGATACTAGTTGAACGATTAGTAGCAAGCCTTGGCCGGTGCGTGCTAGGGCTGACTGAATCCGGGCGAGCCAGTACCGAAAGTAGATTATACCGGAGAAGGATCGACGCCGCGCGGCGAATTTTAGAGGGCGGTTTGGATGAGCCGGCGGCATAATGAACAATGTTTAATCTGAACACTAATATTTTTGCTGGATACAGGAGGGTCGCTATCAGTATTCTACAGTCCCGACTACCACTTTTTTTTCTCTTTTTTTTTTCTTTGGGGGGGGAGGGGAGGAGGGGACACTTTTCTTCTTGGAGTAAGGATCATTGCGGTTGAGGGTGGCCTGTATTATCTGATATCTGATCATGAGCACGAAGAGCACAACCCCTTTTCCTTATGGGATGGTGTTTTCTATTATTATTCTTAATGTCTCAAATGGGGGTTTGGGGGTCGGCAAACGAAAAAAAAAAAGGCTATAGGGTTTTTTTATTGTTTCTTTTTTTCTTGGACCCGAGCTTTATACTCTTCGATACCCTTGGCCGCCGAATCGGCCTTTTTATCTGTACTACATACTTATTCAGAACTTTATGATAGATATACAGCTTAACACAATTTTATTTTACGACTTGATCATAAAATGGTCACAAGTAGGTATATTTTGATCGAACCGATAGACCTGTTCTTCTTAAAACGATTGTGGTATGTCTATTAGGTACTATATGTATCAAGGTACATACTACCTACTATGTAGGTTAGGTGAGTAGGTACTAAGTAGGTACGTGTACATGTAGGTTAGAGACCTCATGTGAAGGCCACAGTGCAGGGCTACAGTACGCTTATATTCTCACGGTAAACTAAACCTAAAATATCCAATACATCAATTTAACCTTATTAGTCCCATGTAAAACCATGTACCATGCCTAGTAGGTACCTATGTACAGTACCTACTTCCAATCTTCCATAAGCACACTGGTAGGCAACAAACAGACTCTCTTACATCTCACGATCCTTCACACTCATTGTCAGGTACCTAATCCACCTACTTTTTATTTACAACTCTACCGCACACAGGATCATGTCCATCTTCAGCAACTTGATAGCCAGTCGTCTAGCAAACTCTCAAGGTTTCATAACCAACAATAAAATTCCACCATCCGTTGATTCGCCCAGTCTTGATCTCTCTCTTAGCACAATTACACTACCTACCTACATACACGGTAGGAGGGAGGAACTTCATCTGGCAAATCTATATCTTCGAATCCAACGTCATCATGGAAGACCAATGGATCCAGCAGTACATACCGGCAGGCTCTCTGTCCCTCACCATTGAAAAGAATAGCATAGCACCTGAATTATCGGTGTTGCCCGAGTTGGCAGGATGGAGATACTTCACACGCCGCCATGATAAAGCCCCTATTTCCTCACTCCCATACAATACTCAGCAGGCACTCATCACACAACCGGTTCTAAAACCATTCAGTAGCATATGGCATAACCGATGGATACAGTTATCCTTCACAACAATTACACACTCAGATTCGCAGATAAATGGAAGAGTGAGGGTGTACATCTTGCCGCAGGATGTCAGCGGAAGCGTCCAAACCCTACGAAGCAACCCGCATAGGCTACTTTCACTTCTCTTATCCCAACTTGACTATTCCCAAGATTCATGGAACGGAGAGAGCAGCCCCATCCATCTGGGTCTGCCGGTGCCCAAAGGAGGGGGTACACTATCTGAAGAGCACGACGCCTCACTCCTGACAGTTTTCAATAATGTCCCATCACCCAACCCCAAACCAGACATGGTAGTTGATCCGGATGCTAAATATAAAATGCAGTGCCTATTAGAAGGCCAAGTCCCTGGTCTCCTCACATCCCTTTACCCATATCAAGGCCGTTCAGTCGCCCTTATGCTTCAGCGCGAAGTAGAGCCCGGTAGGATCATCGACCCCCGATTCCGTTGTGTAACCGACCAAGCCGGTATTCCGTGGTACTATGACAGTGTGTCAGGCGTTGTATTGAGAGAACCAAGATATTATGATGGCTCTCGTGGTGGAATTCTTGCGGAAGAGATGGGCACCGGGAAGACTCTCATGTGTCTCGCCCTGATCCTAAGCACTAAGAATGAGCCTACTGGCCCCCCTGAGCCCTTCGTTGCTGAGACCCCTCCACGGACCAAGATGGCAAGTCTAATGGATATGGCTGCTGCTGCTGCCAATAAACACTCGGTCGCTTGGAAGCCATACTTCGAGGCTTGCGCCGCTCAACTCGGCTTCGAGTACCAGAACTGCATCCGAGCTTTGACACGTCCTGAGAATCGGGCCAGGTATGAGGTGAAGAACCCCTTAATTGAGCCTCGTAGGAGCGGTCGAACTGCGCCCTTAGATGTTGCGCCTAAGGAAGTATATCTCAGTTATACTAACCTCATCATTGTCCCAAATAACCTTGTCAAACAGTGGCAAAACGAGATCAAGAAGCACACGACAGGTTTGAATGTTCTCGTGTTAGTGGACAAGAACCCCATCCTACCAGTAACAGAACTTCTCGCCTACGATATAATCCTCTTTTCTGAAGGGCGGTTCGAGTGGATACAAAAGGAGCGTTCTCATGGCCGAGAAACAGCAATAGACACATACTGTCCGCTAGAATACATTCACTTCAAGCGCTGCATAGTAGACGAAGGTCACAAGTTAGGAAACAGAAGTCGGGGATGGAAGAGCGACGTGATGAGGGTGCTTGATAAACTCCATATATCCGCCCGTTGGGTGGTTACAGGTACACCTTCTAGGGGACTCTACGGCGTAGAAAAGGCCGTTGAAGCTACAGACATCGACGATCAGGGCAACGCTCAACAATTATCTGATTCTAGGATGAGACAAGAAAGAGAAGATATCCAACGTATTGGCAATCTTGCTGCTAAGTATCTCAAGGTCAGACCGTGGGCCAACTCAAAAGACGAGGCCGGCGACACTGTGGCGGAGTGGAATGTATATGTAATGCACCCATCGCAGCACGCCAACGGTCATAATCGCAAGGATTGTTTAACGACAACGCTCAACTCGCTTATAATTCGCCATCAATTATCAGACGTCAGCACCATGCTGCCACCCGTGGACGAGAAGATTGTAGTCCTTGACGGATCTTATCAAGATCGGCTGTCATTAAATCTTTTCTCAATGATGATAATATTTAATTCGGTCCAATCTCAGCGGACGGACATGGACTACTTTTTCCACGAGAGACAGAAGAAAAGCCTCTTCCAGCTTGTTAAGAATTTGAAGCAAGCGAGCTTTTTTGGTGGTGTTTTCTACTCCACTAAGGATATCGCTAAGGCCCTAGAGACTGCCGAGGGCTTCGTTGAAAAGAAGGAGATTCCTATTTCTGCCGAGGACGAGGCTCTCCTGAGAAAGGCGATTGACTTTGGTAAACTAGCCGTAACGAATCGTCTGAAGGATGTCAGTAACCAGTTCCACGCGATGCCTCTGTATGTGAAGGACTTCCCTGGCGGCAACGGGAAAAGCTGGTCCCTCGACGACAGAGACACCCAAGGTGGCCCAGTCCTAACGGATGCTGGCCTGATATACGCTCTACAGAAGTTTTTGAACCCGTGCATTGATGCGCCGAGTTCCTTAAAACTTATGATTGACAGCGGGCACCTGGACCAGCAGGGCAACGCCGAACGGTCTCAAGCCCTCTCAGCAGCGATGGATGCTTCTGGCGAGTCGACCACGTCACAAAACCCGCAAGCTACAGCCCTAGCTGGAAACACTCCCCTCGGCGATGACCATCACGCAAAACCCAAATCTGGCACGCTGAACAAAAATGCAGATCCAGTTGTAGTTAACGAAGGCGACCAGCCTAGACCCGAGCTCCCAACCAAGATCGAGATCGCCGAACCGCTCGCAAAGACGCAGATCATCTCCACTGTCTCTGCCAAGCTGTCCTATCTGATCGATTCCATCGTGAAATATCAAGACGAGGAGCAGATTATCATTTTCTACGAGAACGACAACGTTGCGTACTACCTCGCAAGCGTGCTAGAAATCGTACGTGTTACCCCCTTCCCACCCCCCCCTTCTTCACTAACCTCTCCCCCCACGCACAGCTCCAAATCCAGCACCTGATCTACGCGCGGTCCGGCCTCAGCGCGGCGCGGCGGGCGCAGTACGTCGCGACATTCACGCACAACCCGGCCTTCCGCGTGCTGCTCATGGACATCAGCCAGGCTGCGTTCGGGCTCGACATGCGCAGCGCCTCGCGCATCTACTTCACGACCCCGGTCCTCAACCCGCAGGTGCAGGCGCAGGCGGTAGGACGGGCACGCCGCGTCAGCCAGCAGAAGCCGGTCACGGTGGAGACGCTCGTGCTGCGACACAGCATCGAGGAGCTCGTAGTGAGCAGGAGAGAGCACATGTCCCCCGCGGAGCACTGCCGCGTAAGGAACTGGCTCGACGATCGCCAGATGTACGAGTGGATCCTCAATGCGCGGATCGTGGATATGCCGGAGGGGGTCGAGGATGGGGTCGCGCAGACGGCGATGCTGGAGGTGCCGCAGTTTGTGTTCGGACGGGGCTTCGGCCGCGAGCTGAGGAACCCGGATGAAGGCTTGCTTGTGGGAGAGGGGAGTCCGGAGGAAAAGGGGAAGGGGAAGGGGAAGGGCATGGAAGGGTGGAAGGATAAGGACAGGCCTGCTGCTGTGAAGGCCCGGGCGAATAAGAACCGGGGCGGCGGCTTGAAAAGGCCGCTCAGCCCGTCGCCTGCGGGACGGGCGGCTGAGGAGGGCGAGGGGTCTGGGAAAAGGAAACGGGCGAGGGTTACATGGGTCGACTAACCTGTGTAGGCAAGGCAGGGTTGACCTTAGTAGGGTAGGGAGGAAAGGAGGAAAGGATGAACATGGGGGGAGGACAGGTACCTATGTGTGTATGTATGTGTATTACGTATGGGGGTTCAGGCGTCTTCGAGGGATACGAAACCGGGAAACTCAGTGTGTACATGTACATATGTGTGATAGATAAGCTGGTAGGTAAGCAGGGAAACAAGGCGCAGCTACCTGATTTACACAATGTGATAACTAACGTTTATCCTACCTACTATTTATGTTGTATCTCAACTTGCTTACGTATAAGAGGTGGAGGAGTATGCTTTATGAAGAAGTGGTTTTAAGTCCTTTTTTTTTCTTAATAGGGGAAAGGACATAGATTTGATGCCCCCGCCCCCTCGTCACCCCCTTCTTGCTCGTTATTTTCTTCTTTTACTTTTTTTTTTTTTAGTTCGTCCCTTTCCCCTTTTTTAAACAAATGCGGCTCTTTCCAAGAAAGCAAGATACCTGGGTACTGTACATATATGATGCTCTACACTATAGGCCAGGCTACCATGCTGCGTGGTGATGGCGTACTTATAACGACGGACAATATAATAACGGAAAAGTAAGTAAGTAGGTGGCTTTATATATATATACATCGTAAGTGCAAGGTAGCATCGAGTAGTATGTGTATTGATAGTATGTACGCTAGGTATTTTATAGGGTGGGTGCGCGAGGGCTAAAAATAAAATAAAAACTTGGCTGCGCTATAGTAGTATATGGTCTAGATTGTGCAGTATATTGATGGATAGGTAGGTCTGTGAGCTACATACATAAACATATCATGGATTTGACTGAGCGCCTCCACAAGGGATACCTAGTGTAGGTAGGTAATCCAAATGTAGTATTTTTTTTCTCTTCTTCTACATCGTCGACCTGCTTCTCTATGCAAACACATACATAGGCAGGTTAGGGCATTACATAGTATGAAGCCTTTATTGCATGACTAGGTACCTAACCTACCTACTATAGCATCATCAGACGTAGAACATTAAAAATAAAAATCCCCTTTCTCATTTTTTCTTTTATCGCAAAAGCGATACCGCTTATGCTTGCTAGCATAAACGTGGTATATATGGGTACTCTCCGAAACATCTTTTCTTTTTAATTTATTTTGTTCTTGTTATATTTAATATAGTGTAGAGCCAAAAATATGACATAGCTGTGAAAAAAAGTTCGTGGTACGGTGGCGTTCGTTCTAGAACTGATATATACCTAGGTAGGTAAATAAAAATAAAATAAACTGACTGCGACAGGGGCATGCTTGTTGGTCTATTTTACTACTAGGTGCCTAGGTTAGGTGGTACTACCTAGGTATATACATACCCGTATGTAAGTGTTTCCTTGATTTTAGCTCTCCCCTTGCTTTTATGCATAGCGGCTGGTGGGGGAGAGGGGGGGAGGGGCCGGGATTGATGGAGATGGGGAGATAAATGGAGAAGTAGTATATAGTAGTGTAAAAGAGCAAGGAAAAGAAAAGCAAAGAAAAGTTGAAGTTACCGGTTACAGTAGGTACGTATTAGTAGTAATGACGAAAAGCTACGTAGGGTAAAGGTGTGGGTTTTGTTTTTCTGCTTTGTTTCGTTTGGGTGATGATCATGATCATGATCATGTATGGCCCGCTCGGCTAATTGTCTGCTTATGCGAATTGATTTACCTAGTGTACATACCGCCTCTATTTTTTTTCCTTGGGTAGGTAATTCCGCAGTTTTGGCATTGGCACAGATATTTTTCCCCCCTTTATGTTGTACACTAAAATCTGAGATCAAGCACGATCTTATTACAGTATTGGTTATGTTTTAACATATTGTTCTGTTGTTTATAGCCTAAGGTTAGCTGATTCTATCAATACAGAACCCGTTCTTGCGAGGGGTTTAAAACTCCATTGCCAATACGAGGAATTATAATACCTAAAAGAGAGAAGGAGAAGAAAAGGCAATGCTCTTTTCTTATAAACACATGGGTAGGTAGGTAGTTTCAATGTTCGAGGTGGGTTCTTTAAGTATGAATTTATAGCTTCGGTACCACACATTGATCAATCCAAGTAAGCTACCCTACATAGGTAGGTACTTAGCTTACTTAGTACATGTGCAATAGCTTTCATATCAAGATGCTAGGTTAGTGTAACGATGCTAATGATATAGGTAGAGAGGGAGTTATGATTTATGTTGAAATGTCTAACCCCAAGCTACATTAAAACACACCAGACGCATCTATAACGTTGAAGGATGTTCATGTTACTATATCAATACGTGAATACCAGATCACTGATCAGTAAAATACTACCTTACCTTAACCTTAATTGCTTGCGAACTCAGGTTCCCCCCGACTTGGCATCTTCTGTCTGCCCGCGTGTCGATCACCAGTTTGGAAAGGTGGTAAGGCCGGGGGTTACCTACCTACCTTAGGTAGGGTTCGATCCGGTTTTTATTTCTGTTTATTATCCTTTTTTTCCTTTTTATTTCCTCCGGGGTCGTATGCACGCAACGTGATGTAGGTATGTAGTTCTGCAAGTGGAACGATTGTCAAGTCACTTGCTCCATTGTCTACGTAATCCTGTGTTGGGTATTAGGTAATATAGGCGTATTCTTTTTGAGGTGGGAGACTACCGTAATGAAAAGAGAAGACAGGAATGGTGGGCTTGTTCGGGTTGGGGACTTCCGTTCTCATGTATCGTGTGCCCAGGTGGTATGGTGTAAGTGCTGACATGTAAGTAATAAGTGGTCAAGAAAGGGTTGGGTTGTGTGATGAGAAAGGTACTAAACCTAAGTAGTGTAGTACCTACATAGTCGTACATATCATCAATTGTAATCCTGGTTTCTGCATGGATTGCTTTTGGCATTTTCTACATGCATTTATTGAGTTCTCTGTTGCTGAAGAACGGCAGGAGCGGAGGGCAGGGGCAGGCCATGAACAAGCAAGGATGTTTCTTGTAACCTACCTAGTCTACATCTAGGTACATCTAGTGTCCAAAACTTCCTCAGCTTCTGCCCGGCTTCCACTTTCTTAACCTAGTGTACTGCAAAGCAGCAGAAAGCTGAAAATCCTATCACCATCACAGTTTTATCTGGCTAGAGCCCGGCAGTTCGGGGTCCGCCTTGGCACGGCCCGACACATCTATTGGATGCTGCTGAGACCGACAACCATGGATGAGAGCTATACTGCCTATACTATAAGAATTGCTTGTGAGACGAGCTCAACCAAGGCCCCGGAGTCCGTCCGCTAGCCATTGATATTATGTAAAATCTATGTAGCCAGATGCCCCTAAGCTGCGGTCTCCGGCTCGGGCTCACTCGACACCGGCAGCTAGGACTAGGACTGATCGAACATGACATCTGATCTGAGCTGGACTCTAACTCTTTTTCTAGCCCCCAAAATAATGCCTCTGAGACATACCAACCCCAGCGAAGGGGTCGTGCCTGGTCTGAGACAGATCATATAGGCGCCGATATAACATACCTGCCTACATGCAGTACAGTCTCGGCGTCTGACTTGTCTCTTTGCTAGTCGGTCTAAATATAATACGATTTGCCCGTCATTATATCTATCTTGTGTTTTTACCTTTCCTGAGTTCCGAAGCCTTTTGCGGGTGTCTGACAACAGGCGTAGGCTGTATACTCACTACAGAGATTCCAGTCACTCTAAATGCCCAGAGGATGGTCTAACCTAGACAACGACGCCCTCGATTTCAAATTCTGCTAGTGAATGCAACGAGAACAAAGACGATACGCCTACGACGTTAAAAGGGAACTAAGGAACGCTTTGCTCTGCAATACGACGTGGTACAACGTAAAGAGACATAGAGAGAGAGAGAAAAAAAAAGAAAGAAAAAAAAAGAGAGAAAATACTATCGAGTTCATACACTAATAAATACTCGATACTTACAACATTGGATACCTATCTACATACCTTCCCTCAAGTATGGAGACTACCACGTCAACCCCGGGCCGGTCAGGGCGGATCGCAACGACTTATTCACGTTTCTTCAAGCCACGACGGTCGGCGCGGAAAATCAAGAAAAGGAGCTCGCTACCGACTCAGCTCGACGACGACGAAAAGCCCATCACCGCTTACGAGAACGAGAACAAACAATTCGATCCCAAGGAGAAGAAGAATCAGGGCTGCACGGCCCAGGCTGCAGGCGCCGTGTCTAATTTTAAACCACCGTACGTCGCCTCGTCCTGCAAATTCCCCGAGCCACTGAAAACCGGAATGATCGTCTCATCCGTACCCCTCTCGTTTACTCCTATCCGTATTTGGGTTTTTGTTTTTTTGGCGTACCCCCGGATTTTGGATCGTCAAAGTTGAGATCCACGCACTGGTGGTTGGTTATGGCCGGTACTTGACAAAGTGCTCTAGTTACCAACTTGTGGCATTATCATGACATTCTCAACTTTCAGCCTGTCTGTCTGTTCTGTCCGTTTACCTAAGGTATCAACCTCGTGGTTCAAGTCATCATCACATTTATAATTGGCTCGGAGCCATTCCGTACCACTTTACAGTAGTGAAGGAGAGAAAGTGAGAGAACAGGGCACGGCCATTGGTGTTTTTGTTTTTTTTTAACCCTCGTGTGTTCAGGGGATGTTATATTAATTTCCGCGGTGGTTCGCTAAAGCGAGTAACCTGACGCTACTGGCTGCTAAGTGGTAGCTCATCGAAAACGCCATGGTCCGAATCGGTTTAGACTGCCGAATCCCAATCCCAAGGGTTGCATGATGCTAGCCAAGCGCTCTGGCTTTACAAGTCACAAAGCCGATTCGAGGCCTTGGAGGCTAGAGAAGAAAGACCCTAGAGAACGACGGGTGAAATACTTGGTATATGTACCATTATGGCGCGAAGTTCGCCCCCAACTTGCTAGGCTTGCCTGTCTTTTAATCTCTCTGGTGGAGCCATCCCAAGGCGTGTGCAGATCTTCACTCACTTTTTTTTGGACATTGTTCTTGGTCTTATTAGTCGAGCATCCCACTGACCTCCTTTTCTTTCTTCTCGGGTTCTAGACTTATACACCATCAGAGGTCTCGCTCGATATCTACGATAGGGACTCGACCGAGATATGACGATAGCCTTCTGAAGCCTGTGCCTTCGAGAACGTATGTGATGGGATCAGTGACCGGACCGGGCCCCTTCTATGCTCATCACAGTGCCGCTTTTCGGCCGAATTCGTCTTTCGCCATGCAGGATCCTTCGTCGAGAGACTCGGTCGTGAGAGCGGACCGCTCCAGCTTCAATTCAACCGGCGCCCCGTATTCCCAGCCGGCCCAACGTCAGACGGCCAAACTACCTCCGGCTATGATGGGCAACTATGCCCAGATCGATGGCCAGCCTACCATATACCAACGACGACCTTCAATCGGCAGCGTCGCGAGCACTACCAGCTCTGTCGTAACCAAGGACAGCTTCGATGCTATTCTGGCAAGCCCCGCTAGTAGCCCTCGGACGAGCTTTGAGTCCTGGAATTCAGCCCCACGGCGACCCGAATATGGATTCCAGCGCCCTGCCCCGATCAAGCAGTACAGACGGAGGAGGGAGCAGGGAGAGATCCTTGCTGCGCTACCGGACGAAGTACTGAGGCTTATTCTGGTCAACTTGAAGGACTCTCACCTGCGTCCTGGAAGTTTTAGCTGCGCGACATGTATGATGAGGGATATGTGTTCCGTCGCCATGTCTGCGCGGAAATTATTAAAGCCTGCGCAGACAGTGCTGTAAGTTTGTATTTGTATTGTGGTGTGCTCGACGCCCGCGTCACGACAGGACTGACAGGTTGCTATCTAGTTACGAGGACATCCAGCTTGTCGGTGTAGATTCAATCACGCAGAAGAAACGCCTCAAGCTCAATTATGGCTCACGCCTAGTTCTTCTTCGTCGCACACTGAGAGCTAACCCTGAGCTTGGAGCCATGGTTCGTAGTCTCAAGGCTCCTGCGGCGCCCCAGGGCGTGCCGTTGGACTTATACCAGAACCTCGTAGCGTCGGTTATTATGGCGTGTCCGAATTTCGAACGACTGGTAGGGTTCCATCAGAATCACGACTTCTCATTTAACCGCCTCTTCCACGCGCTATCTACCCGAGAACAGTTGAAGGAGATGCACTGGACGCTCGAAGCATCACAATTCCAGAGGAAGAGGCGCGTATCCAACGCTGCGCCCATGTTGAGCGCCGGCAACCCGAACTACCAAGAAGCCCCAGGGGATCTGCAACCGGAGCAGAGCGAGGAATTCCTCGAACTCCATTCGAACTGGACAGAGCTGGAGACGCTCTCTATCCACTGCTTGCCGGGTGCAACTTTGACGCCAATTACCCTACTCCCGGATATATTGTCTAATATGCCGTCGCTACGAAGCCTTCATCTGTCTCATTTGCCATTTACAGCTTTCAATGACGCAAACCTCCTGTCGCTCCCTCCGCTCCAGACACTCACATTGTCTCACCTACCTGGAGTATCTAGTGACGGTCTCTCATCCTTTGCACGACGACCTTCGAGCCGATCAATCAGGAGACTAGTCTTACATCACGTAGATGTGGACTCGTTACCCACTCTGGCGCAGATCCTCTCCAACCTTACCTCCCTTGAAACATTCTCCCTGGTGCAGACGCTCACACCGATTTTGCCCGAGAACGAAACGATTTGGTTGTTCCCGTACTTGGCCTCGGTTACCCTGAAGAAATTGCACTGGGACATCACGGGCAACCTGACGAAGGCCACCCCCGCCGATGAAATCCTTGCGCGCAGCATAGTGTCCAACGGATTCCCGTCGCTGCGCACCCTGCGCACACCTAACGACCCGGACGGCATCTTTCAGTCGCTGTGCAAGCCACTTGACAAGATCGAACTGTCCAGCGATCGGTACCGCGGGCTCATCGCCAAGTGCAGCAACGCCTCGCGCCCACGCAGTCCCCCAGCCACACCCACCACCCCGACGACGCCGAAGACCGCCGGCGGCAAATCTTCTGCCTCGGGCGGCGGTCTCAGCTTCCCTATGGAGGACGCACTGCTCCCGTCGAAAGTGTGCAGCAACCTGGCACAGTCACGCCTGGCGGCACAGGCGCGCCTCGAGGCAGCACGGCAGAAGCCGCGGTTCACGGTGCGCGTGGTGGATGAGGACGGCACGGTAGCGGAGGACTACAGGATCGGCGGGTTCCTGGGACGCCCGGGCACAGACATCGAGCTCGACTACTGCCTCGCAGCCGATCCAGGGGCGGCGGATGAGAACGGTGGCCTTATAGACATCACCGACTTCCTGGGCGACGGGGGCGAGAACTTGCACCGCGACAACCATACCCGCGAGGGGTGTAATGGACGCTGGAACTCGGCCGCATCGATGGCGGCGGCGGCGGCGTCAGGGACCGCGGACCGCAGAGATAAGGAGCGCTGGTGGCATACGGAACGGGGCAGGTGGAGGGCCGTGGAGTTGTAAGAAGAGGTGGGGGGCATATACAAGGATATTGGGCCGTCATGAGGCGTTGGCTGGTAACTTTTCTTTTCTTCTTGATTCCCCCGTCTCCTTTCTATGACCTATTATGGTGATCAAGGGTTTCTTGGTCTCACGGATTCGGTGGTGCATGGGGTGGTAGCTTTCTCTTTTCGGGTTTTATCACCGAGGGCGGCCCGTTTTTATTCTCGGACTACTATTTTTGGTTGAGCAGGGCGTTTTTCTTTTTCTAAACAAGGTCCGGATCGAAATGCTTTTTTGCTTGGATACCACAAATATCGTCGTATATCCCTGTTTATCTATTCTATCTATTCTAGCTACCTCTCTATATCCTGGGATGGGCTATGAGGCGGGATGCAACGGAAGGGGGATGGGTATACAGGCGTTCGGTTCGGGACGGGGATAGCTATAGATGAACAACAGAGAGGTTGTCTAGAGGAGGGATGAGGATATGTGAAGAACAAGAGGGCCGCAAGGAAGGGAAGAGAAGAGCGAAGAAAAAAAAATTTGGATTGCAGTATATTAGTTCGAAGCTTTTGAAAAGAGGGGGAAAGAAGACAGAAGACGGAAGAAGGAAGAGAGAAAAAAAAACTTGAAAAACCTAACGTAGTAGGGTATATATAATGTGTATTAAGGAAACAAGCAAGACAAGGGAAAAAACGAATAGGCAACGGGAATATAGGCACAAAAAAAGCCAAAGTGAAAAAAAGGAAGAAAAATGAAGACAGCAAGGGGAGGCGAGAGAAAAAAGGACAAGAATGGGATGTTCATATTTCCGAAGATACAACCTGGATGATGAAAAAAAGGGGGTGGGGGATAACGAGATGAGGTTTGACTGGGAGGGGGATGATGAAAATATCCAAGGACCGATAGAGTAGGGGCGAGTTATTATAGAGGTTTTCTCTTCTTTTTCTTCCACACATGATGTGGTTGGATATGTTATATGCCACATTTGTACATACCTACCTACAAACGCGCGCGCGCGCGCGCCGCAACACACACTCGCTTGCACATATTCTGTTTACTGTATATACTATACCATACACGAGAACATATTTTCTGGCACGGAAAACTATTTTTGTTTTATACTTGGATATGAGATTTGAAGACTTGGTATAGGTATTCGAGTGGTCTTGGATAAAATATAACGGCTATCTTGAGATAACACTCCCGGATTCCAAAGTTCTATGGCTTTTCATGTAGATGGCATCGAAGAAGTAGATAGTGTAGTAAAGAGGTGGTGAGCAGTAAGTAACACGGTAAGGTTAAAGGGCCCAAATGTGACGCAACGGGTGTGACAGGTAACGAGCGTTCGTGACTAGAGTAACGGCCGATGTTCGGCGCCGAGGCGAATTGGAGGTTTTTAGCTACGGTCTAAACGTCATATCCGTTTACAGCCGAACGGCGCTTTTACACTATAAAAAAAATAGTTACCTAGGTACCTACTTACGTCGTCTTTCAAACCCATAAAGCCCTCCCTTTTACTCTCCCCCCTCCTCTTCCCCGAACAAAAACATTATCCTTCTTTCTCCCAGGCATCTAGGTCAGCTGTGTTCCTGTAAACTACCCTGGGTCAACGATACGGAAAATGCGATCGCCGATATTACCTATGCGACAGGCAGGTCGCTTATGCGACGCGTGTAGACACGCGCGCAGCCACGGCCGTAGCCCCGCGATACTGTCATCGTCGTTATCGTCCCCGTCGAGCTTCAACAGCAGCTACGCAGCACCCGCACGGACGATGTTCTCTGTTTCTGCTTCTGCTTCTGCTGGTGGTACTGCTGATACAGCTCAGCGAGCATCCCATCATCGCATACCATGCGCGAGACAATTCTCTACGAGCTCCGCGCACCTCCAATCCCCGCAGCCATCGCCGACGAAACCCAAAGAAGGCGAAGTAGCAGCAGGAGAAAGAGAAGGAGAAGGAGAAGGAGAGGGAGAGGGAGAGGGAGAACAGCAAAAGAAAGCCGCCACCACTACCGCTACCGTCCCGCACAGCCACTACGACTTCTTCCCCAAGACGCTGCCGGCGGGCCTGCCGCCGCGGGGCCCGTTCGCGATCGACACGCGGGAGCTGCGGCGCGAGTTCCTGGAGCTGCAGGGGTCGGCGCACCCGGACCTGCACCCGGCGCACATGAAGGGGCGGGCGGAGGCGGCGTCGGCGCGGATCAACGAGGCGTACCGGGCGCTGGAGGGGTCGCTGTCGCGGGCGCAGCACGTGCTGGCGCTGCGGGGGGCGGCCGACGCGGCGGCCGACGAGGCGGCCAAGGTGGAGGACCCCGAGCTGCTGATGCTCGTGCTGGAGACGCGCGAGGCCATCGAGGAGGCGCGCGAGGAGGCCGAGCTCGAGCCCATCCGCCAGGAGAACGAGAGGCGCGTGCGCGAGAGCGAGGACGTCCTCGAGAGGGCGTTCGCGGAAGACGACCTCAAACGCGCGGCCAGGGAGGTCGTCAGGCTGAGGTACTGGGTCAATATACGCGAGTGCATCAAGAACTGGGAGAGGGGCAAGCCGGTCGTGCTGGAGCACTGAGCGCCTAGCTTAGTCTCGGAGGGGTCAACTCGATAAGAAAGGGGGAAAGAGTGTGACCTTGATGGGTTTGCTACGGAGTAGTTTGTTGATTGGGCATAGGCAAAAGACAAAGGCGAAGGGGGAGGGGACCTAAAAAGGAAAAGGCAAAAGGGGGGGTTTGCGGATAGATAGATGGATGGTCCAATCCCAGGTACGTATTGTATCTACACTTTGCTCCCTCTGGTCCTGGAGGGAGGAGGGAGGAGGACCTGTACAAACACGCTGTTATCAAAATGGATCGATTCTTCTTCTCTCTCTATTATTAACCTAGTGCCCACTGCTAAGAGCTATCTATGTACCTACTAGTTCTCCGGCGTACAAAGGGCACAGATACCGCCGCCTTCCATACCTACCTGAACCTAACCTGATGTTTGTCCACCAGGCATCACCACACCAACCACCCCCCCTTTTTTTTTTCCCCTCTAATCTTTATGCCTTGATCACTACCTACACTATACTTAGGTACCATAGTACATAGGCACTTACCTTCCTATGCCACCTTCCCTCAGTTCGTTCCTTCCTACTACTTCCACTTCCGCTTCCACGGCAACCACCAAGTTACTGAGTCACCCACTGGCCTGGGACTTCTCTCATACGCCCATATAAATTACACGCCGCCCACCTCTTTTTCCCAAAACCTGAACCTCTTCCCTCTTCCCTCTTCATCAACAACTGGTTTCCCCAATCACTGCCGCACCGCCAAGTTACCACATCCCAACGAGTAAGTAATATACCCCCATGGTATCCCATCTATCTATCCCATCTCACCTTTTGGACCTATGACTGAATTATTATTTCTTCCTTTCTTCCTTTCTTTCTAGTCACGGGGTCATTACCGACCAGTGAAAACCAAAAAAGGCCTACTGCTACTTGTTGTTTCGTCACAAATATTCCTGCACACCTTTCGAGCCACCTCTCGAGCCAGCCAACCAGCCAGCCGAAGAGCCTGGTAACCATGTCTTCGCCCGCAAGACCCGACTCGGGAGCCAACATGTCTGGCATCCCCCGAATTGTTTTTACCCCTGTTGATGGTGGACCGACGCAGGAGCAGTGCGAGGATATATTCTTCCCTGCCCCTGTCCCCGCCTCGTTCTCCCGCGAGCCCACTTACCTGTGTGCTATGTGCATGCGCCCCGGCGCAGAGGCTTGCACCAAGTGCAAGAGCTGTTACTACTGCTCCAGCGCCTGCCAAGAGACTGACCGCCCGGCCCACGAGAAGCTATGCGATGCCTACGTCAGCTTCCTCGCCGCAGAGCCCCGCCCCGCGGAGGACTGCTACCTCGCAGCTGACTTTCGCCGTGACCAGACAGCTGTGAAGTTCATGTGGGTGAAACATGAGCCGCCGGTTGACAGTGAAGACGAGGAGGAGATAGATGACGAGAAGACGGACGACGATGAGATGCTTGATGTTGATGATAAGTCTGATGTTGATGAGAATCCCACCGAAGCAGATAGCCGTCAAGTTGCTAGCATCACGAGCAATATGCGTGTTCGTCGACCCATTGACCGGAGAATCTTGGTCATACGCACTGACGAGGGCGGCCATAACCCTAACCTGGGCAACCTGCTTGCCCCCTACGGCACTCCCGACGTCGAGCCCGAAGGCAACCTGGTGATGTGCACCCACGACCATGACATTCGCCTCAGCGACATCCGCCACGCCATCGATTGGTTTATGCACTGCGAATGGGATGATCATATCAACGTAGTATTCACTTACCCCCTCACGCCGAACATGGTGCAGGGCATCCGCGTGACCTGCGTCGGCCGCGCGTTCGAGAACCAGAGGGCCAAGCCCTTCGAGGTCGTCCAGGTCCCCATCGCGGAGAACGTCGGCGCGGGCGTCGTGTCCCAGATCTCGCAACTTATCGGGGTCCCGTTCCGCGCGCAGAAGGTGGGCCTCACCAACACGCCCGCTACCGCCACCACTACCGCCGCCGCCAGCCCCGGCGGCAACGGCAACAACCCGATCGCGTCGGCCCTCATGCGCAACGTCGCGGACGTGGACGACCCCAACTGGGGTCTCGTCCCGGAGGAGTGGGACGGCGACGGAGTTGGCGACGTGCTTTTCGTGCGCGAGGACGGAGAGCCCCTCCTGCCCGGGCAGATGGAGGTATGGGGATGCTTCGCCGCGACCTGGCTCCACCGGCTCTTCCAGGCGGCCCGCTCGTTCGAGAACCGCGCCGACCGCCTGGCGAGCCAGACGTTCATCACGCGCGAGAAGGCCTCGCAGCTGCACGATCAAGAGGTCGAGGGATTTACTTTCTAGAAAAAAAAGAGAGAGCTGGGCATGTAGGTCGGGTACGTGGATTATATGTTTACCGTACGGACGGACGGACGGATGGATGGATGGATGTGCATGCAAAACATCGATTCTACGTTACGCTATGCCACGTTACCTATCCTGCCCTACTGTACGCTTTTGCCCTGTTGATGGGAGGTGCGATACTACCTGGCTATTTTCTTTTTTTTTCTTTTTCCCTTTTTGTTTTTTCTGTTTGAGGGAAAGTGACGGAAAGGGAGGAAAAGGGTTTTCATGTTCATGATTTGATTTCTGACATCTCTTGTCTTGTCTGTCTTGCCTACCTACCTACTTGGCCTGCCTTGTTGAGGTTTGGCAAATCTTTCACGAAAGATTCCAGTTGGTTCTTGTGTGTTTGGTTGGACTTTTTGGTCCCTACACATGACACAACACAGCAACGACAACAACAACATTTGATGGACTCTTTTTTCTTTTTTTTCTTGTTCTCTTCTTGAGAGAGACTTGGTACAGTACAGGACAGGACAGGACAGGACAGGACAGGATAGGACGTTGCAGGGAAGGACAAAATCTTGTGTTTGTTTCTAGGTTCCTTATATGGACAGGACAGTTTCTCAGGAGGGTTTTCAGACTACCTACCTAAAGTGGTGGTATGGTAGTGGTGATAGTGTCGTCGTCGTTGTTTCTTGACATGAGACTCTTGATGAGCCTAGTCGTGGTTACCTAGCTAGCCAAAATAGGGGAGAAACTGAGATACGATATGCTTGCTATATGCTACTACCTATGGCTAAGACTTAGAGGTGTATCTGCTTATGGAGTGCTTTGGTGATGTGCTGTCCGTCGTACGTGCGTTGGTAGGTATGTCTACTACCTATCTGGACGGATAATAAACGTCCTGTAGACTGATACTAAGGACTTTTTTTTTTGGTGACTAGTAGTAATACCTACCTACCTAGCTACCCACCTATTCCCCTTAGTAGGTTGATCCGTAGGTAGTAAATCAGGTACCTACCTAAATGCTGCTACTGTTGCACATAGGAGAATAGGATTAATACTAAGTAGGTAGGTAGGTATGTAAATAAAGCTTGAAAATGGATAATGAGGTTAAAAGGCAGGCGCAAGTAAAGTTAAAGTCCTTATACTTAATAAAAGAAGGAAGTAGTAAAGGAGAAAAGGAGGGTTACAAGTTCTTGGTGTTTATGTAGTTTATTAGCTGGTCTGTACTCTCCTTGTTAGTACTTAGGTACTTCCATACCTACTATGTATGTACTACTTTTAAAGGCAGCTATTAGCTATGTGCAACTGCTACGTTGTACATACATACAGTACTGTACTGTACCACATGCTAAGCTCACTTGCCCCACCATCCATCATCGATCGACCTTAGGTAACCTAGTGTAGATTAGATTAAGCCGTTGCAAGCTCCCCCACGTTTGACAGGTAGCATTGCTAGCAGCCTCACTACTAACCACCAACACCACCATCACCACTAACTATCACGACCATCACGACAACGACCACCACTACTACATCTTTTCAAACTCCCATTCTATATTCCGGCGGTCATAAGAACAGCCTCTCTCCACCCATCTCTCCATCTCCATCCATATGCACTGAGCTCTCTCCTCCAAAGAAGATGGCATCCCCGCAAGTAAGCGAGGCCTTGTCCCAGGTGCATTCGGCTCCCGACCAGGTCGCTGCCTTCGACTCGCTCCTCGCGAACCTGACCACCGTATCGACGCCTCAAAATATTTCTAAAGACCTGAATGCCATTTTTGATGCCATATTCAGCAGCTCCCTGAGCATCGTCAAGCAGCAGGCCATCCTAGCTACCTTCATCTCCGTACTGAAGGCGTCTAACAATGCAGACCTATGGATAGAAACCGGGCAGCACGCACTGGCCGTGCTCGCTGCCCAGACGTCGAGCTTCCATGATCAGGCTGCTACCATCCGCGAGCTGGTCGCCGACGGCTACGAGACCAACGAGGACAACCTCGAGGCTGCTAAGGTGCTCGCCGAGATACCCCTCGATTCGTCACAGCGCAAAGTCACCAACGAAGACCGCGTGCGCGTCTGGGTCCGCATCGTGCGCAACTACCTCGAGGTCGACGACACCACCTCGGCCGAGACCTATCTCAACAAGCTCAAGAACGTCATCTACACCGTGTCCGACCCGGCCCTGAACCTGCACTTCCGCCTCTCTCAGGCCCGCATCCAAGACTCGAAGCGCGAATTCCTCGCCGCGAGTCAGGCCTACCACGATATTAGCCTCTCGCCCGCCATCTCGGAGGACGAGCGTCTGCACACCCTCAGCATGGCCGTTAAGTGTGCCATCCTGGCCCCCGCGGGGCCCCTGCGCAGCCGCGCCCTCGGCCGCCTGTACAAGGACGAGCGCGCCGCGCACCTGGACGAGTTCGGCATGCTCGAGAAGATGTTCCTCGACCGCCTGCTGGCGCCCGCCGAGGTGGACAAGTTCGCGCAGTCGCTGGCCCCGCACCAGCTCGCCACCACGGCCGACGGCTCCACCGTGCTGGCCAAGGCCGTCGTCGAGCACAACCTGCTCGGCGCCTCGCGCCTCTACAGCAACATCGGCTTCGACGCCCTCGGCCTGCTGCTCGGGCTCGACCCCTCGCGCGCCGAGGACACCACCGCCCGCATGATCGAGCAGGGCCGCCTCGTCGGCCGCATCGACCAGATCGACCGCCTCATCTGGTTCGAGAAGAGCGGCGCCGCCGCCGCCGGAGAGGACGAGAGGGGCGCGCTCGCAGCCGCCGGCGGCCGCTCCGAGGTCGCCGTGGGCAGGGAGATGCGCCGCTGGGACGCCAACGTGCGGAGCCTCGCCGAGGAGGTCGAGAAGGTGACGAACGCGCTGCAGAGGGAATTTCCGGATTTCGTGGCGGCGAACCTGGTCGTGTGAAAGAAGGGGGGAGGGGGGTTCAGGAAGAGGGAAAAATAGGGAGTAATGAATGACATGGATAGTGGGGGGGGAGGTTAAAGCGCAAAGTAAAGGTGGCGAACGAGGGGCATGGGGCGTTACAAGTAATGAAAAATACCTAGGTTAGTTAGGTCACTGCAATAGCAGTATACAAACTTGGCGTTTTGGCTAGGGCGAAAATACAGGGAGATATACACGAGAGTTTGTCGAGGACAGAAGGGGGAGAAAGGGTAAAAAAAACCAAAAAAAAACCCCCCCTAAGGACGAATAGGATGTTAAAATTTCTATCTTCTTATTTATTTTTTTCTTCTTCACGCGAGACAGACACCCTGACAAGACAAAAAATGAGAACTCATGCGGTGAGAGGTTAGACAGGTTCTAAGGAAAAGGGGGGGATGAGGGAAATCAAGTCATGATAGATATTTATTTACATACCTAGGTAGGCATGAGAGAGAAAGTAGGAAGAGAAGAAGGGAAAAGGGGTCATTTATTTATTTATTTATTTTATGCATACCTAGGTACATGTAGGTTATAGCATGTATGTATGGTATGTATCCATGGAAAATATACATAACATAGCATACCTACCTACTTAGGAGGTACATACGGCGTATATAGCATGACACAGGGAGTTGGGAGGAGAGTTTATTTTATTACTATCAATATTATTATCATGGTTTTCCTTATTTCTCCTATTTATATTATGATGGGTCTTTTTTCTTTCTTTTTCTTTTTCGCTGCAATATAGGTTACTTGGGCCTACTAAACATTAGGTATTCGGATTAAGTAGGCAGGCAGGCAGGTTAGGTAGGTAGAGAGAAAATAAACGAATTTCTGGTGTTGATGAGATATATAAGAGTTCCATGCTCATTGATGGTCCATATACATACATACAACACATCAATGTTATGTATGGTAGGTATAGGTATAGGTGTAACCTATATGTACGTCAAGTGTTCCCATCATATCTAACCTACCTAACCTAGAACCCTCCCCTTCCCCTTCCCCTATTAAACACTACCTATATCCCCCCCTTTTTCACCATCTTCTTCCTACTCTATTCCCTCTTTAATAGAGAAGAAGAAAAAAAAGAAAGAAAAAGAAAAGAAAAAGGAGTAGAAAGAAAGAAAGAAAGAACAATCCGACCATCATAATCGTGATATATCAACGCATCCATTTCATTTCATTTCATTTTTTTTTTCAATAAAAACTTCCCTTACAAAACTCCCTCCCTCTCTTGCAAACCCGATCAGAAACAAAAAAACAAAAACACGCAAAACGCAAAACGAAGTATTCACTCATAATTACCCATATGGCAACCCCCCTTCTTTAATCAATAGGTACCTATCAACATCAATCCAGGTCCCTCCGCCTGACGACGATGTAGCCCTGGCTCAGGAGGCGGGGGTCGCCGCGCTCCTCCTCGAAGATGAGCTCCTCGATGGCGCGGCGCTGGCGCGCGTCGGCGACGACGCTGCTGATGTCCGTGTCCTGGGCCTCGGCGAGGCGTACGACGCGGGCGAGCGCCTCGGCCACGCGGGAGCCGAGCGCGTCGTACCCCGCCGCCGTCATGTGCACGCCGTCCTCGCTCCAGTGCGCGTCGCGGTCCGCCGCCGCCGCCGTGGCCGCGTGGTAGGGGATCGCGGTCGCGAGGTCGAAGTGGAAGCTAGTTTTTTTTTAATATATATTAGGGCGGTTTAGACGGGAAAAATAGGGAAGGGGAGGGAAAGGAAAGGAAAGGAAAGGCAGGGAAAAAAAGGGGAATGGGGAAAAAAAAAGAAAGAACTGACAAGTTCGTCTTCTTGTACGCCTTGATCGCCGCGTTGACCTTCGCTCTGCGCTCGGGGAGGTTGCCCCCGGCGAACTTGGTGTCGGGTATCGTCAGGGCCAGGACCTTGCCGCCGCGGGAGAGAGGTATGTCCCAGGCCTTCTTCAGGCCCTCGATGATCAGCTCTTCGGCTATGTCCCAGCCGAGATCGCTGCCGGTGGCGGGAGTGTGTCAGCAAGAAAAGGACGACTTTGGGGAGAGGGTGGGGGAGGAGGAGATAAAGAAAGGGGGGGGTTGGATGGAGAGATGGGTAGGTAGGTAGACAGATGTGAATATGAATATAATATATGAAGAACTTACTTCGTGCCGCCTAATACGATCGTCCAGTCATACGAATCGTTCGCCCCTGGGAAACCGCGAAAAGGGGGGGATGTTAGCACACGAGATTCTCTTTCTTTCTTTTTCTCCTTTCCCCATCGTACACGTTTCCCCTATATCATTGCCCTGCGTATATATATATATATATATCAAATCCACAGCCGCCATACCCCCCCGAAACATATAAATCAAAAAGAAGAAAACTCCCCAACACAACAAAAACCCCTCCCGTAAATAGAGGAAGAAAAAAAACAACTTACAACGCCTCTCCAACCTCTCGATAAACCCCCCGTTCACGACCAGATCTCCGGGCACGCCATCCACCACGCAATCCACCACTATCTTCTTCTCCCTTTCCTTTTCCCTTTCCCTTTCCCTTTCCCTTTCCCTCCCTCCTCCTCCTCCTCTCGCCTTAGTACTACTACTACTACCACCCCCGCTGTTGCTGTTGCTGTTGCTTGTTGACGTCGACGATGAAGAAGAAGAAGACGAGTTGAGCTCCTCCTCGAGCCGCTCCTTCAGCTTCCCCGCGTACGGGCGGCCCTCGGGGTACCCGCAGGTCAGGGAGTTGCCGAAGCAGAGGATGCGGAGGGTCTGGGTCTGGGTCTGGGTCTGGGTCGACGAGGATGGCGGCGGCGGCGGCGGCATGGTGGGTAGAATAGAGTAAGGTTTATTAGGTATGCGCGTGTGTGCGTGTAAAGCGAACGAACGAACGAACGGTGAAAGGGGGGGAGGGGGGTTGGTTGCGGGTGCAGGAGGAGTTTGGGGATGGACGATGGGTGGGCGGAAGCTGTCTGACGGGACCGATGTTGTGAACGTGGTGAGCGACCTAGTGAGTTGGAGTGTTCAAAAAGAGAGGGCTCCTCCGGTGTGGTGGTCTCTTTCACGTCTATCGTGTGATCTTCGAGGTGTAAGTTGTGCGTGTGAACGTCTGTGTGTGTGTGAGAGAGAGAGATAGGCGGGTAACTTAGAAGTTAGTAGCCCAGGTGAGCTTATGTATTCAACCTAACCTTTACCTAGTTAGTTAGGTTAGCTACCTGACATATGTATATATCCAACCTTAGGTTGGTAGGTACTTTGAGTAGGTATGTATGTAGGTAGGTACATGTAGGTAGGTAGTTTTACGTTGCGATTGCGTCCCGTCCCGCCAAGACGTAAGGTAAGGAAGGTTTAGGTATGTAGGACTGGAGGACTGGAGCTGGAGGTGGGACACACCAAGGTTACGCTTGATAAAGTGGGCGGTAGTTGCGTCAGACTTCCTCCCCCGCCCCCACCCCCTTCCCCCCTGTATGTAGTACTATGTACTACTGTATGGACCTACCCTGTCTTATCTGCCTAACTGTTAAACAGGTACTTGAGGGTATACATATATAGTGGTTAGAGGAGACAGAGAAGGGATTCTTGGTATATCAAATACACTCGAAAAGTTAGCTTATATATATGCACGATAACATATATGACTGTTTAAGTGAAAGTGATTAGGATAGAAACACTATCCAAACTTTCTCAGTGGGCTGCTTTTATTCCGTAAATCTTACATATAGGTACCTAACCTAGGTAGGTAGGTATGTATATATAATATACCTGCTCCTTTTTTATTTAATAATAAAAAAAGGGAGGGAAAACAAAAACTCCAATTTGGTTTTTGCAATGCTTTCTAATAAAAAAAAGGAAAAGGAGAGAGTAAAAAGAAAAGACAAGGTGTAGTACCACCTAAAGTATGCCATATGCTCCCCCCCCCCCCCCCCCCCCCCCGATTTCCATAAATCCAATGTCCCCGTCTCGAAATTTAAATATCCATTTCTGAGCTTGATTTCCTAATGGTGTGATGTGACTTCAATGATTTCTTCTTTTTCCTCTTTCCTTTTTGAACTCGAAGAATGCACTATGAAGAAAAAAAGGGGGCGGGGGGGATAAAAAGTGGTAAAGACAAAAAAACAAGAGAACGAGAAAAAATCCCTTTCTTCCTCGACTTTCCAAAAGTCAGATTATATACACACGACTTCAATTCATCTCGTCCAATGTTGTCTTGTCTCTTCCAACGATCCAGGGACATTCCCTTTTCTTGCTCCATTGAATTAGACAACACGTTCTCCTAAACAGTTATGTTCCACCTCGAGATATATCCAACATCTAGTAGACGGTGTGAAGTACGGTTTTATCACCTCAGAACGCCTGTCCGTGGTAAGCATATGGATTCTGTCCTTGCCCACCGGGTGGAGGTGGACTCCGTCCAGGTGAAAAATGTTGCGGTTGCGGCGGCGAGAATTGGCCTGGCATGAAGTTCCCCGGCGGAGGGGAGTGGAACTGAGGACTAGCTGGTGACCACCCTTGATCGAAAGGGCGTCCGCCAGGGCTTCCGTACGCTTGACCCATCACGAAGCCTGGTTGCAATGGCGAGCCCGGCGAACCCATCATGCCTCGGCCCATGTTGGAATACATGCCTGCCGGAGGTAAGCTAGGCGACGGCAAGGCCTGTTGGTACTGGTGGTGGGCTTGTTGCTGCTGTCGCTGATGGATCATATTTTGTGCTGCTTGACTGCTCCAACCCTGCTTCATCTGTTCTTTGTCGCGCTCTCGGGCCTCAATTGCGCCTACAAGTCCTGCACCGGCCGGGGGAGCATTTCGGTTGCCCGCCAAGTTGATCAACGGGGATCCCGTCACTCGAGCAACGTGTTCTTGTTCCCGCGCTGTTAGGTGCCCTTCTGCGCTACCGTGCTGGCCGCCAAGTACTGCGCCCGCGCCCCGCGAACCAGGTCTCTGAAGGAGCTCAGTGGCGCCTCGAGAGCTTGGTCGCTGCAGAAGGTCTTGAGAATTGTTCCGAGAGTGGCTGGCACCCATATAATCCTGGCCAAGCCCTCGGCCGAGCGGGGGCGTGGGTGTGCCTGCTCGGTATGCAGTGAGCGTGTTGTTAGATGAATGCCTCTGATGGGCATATTGCGGCGATACGGCGGCAGCAGCGGCCCTTTGCTGCACGTACTCCTCGGCGGTTATGGCTTGGCCCGGGGGACTCGCAGGTCTAGCATTCAAGGCAGCCGGCTGCCATATGATACTTCTTCGCGCGGTTTCTTCCGACTCGGTATTGCTTTGCGTGGTACTTGGTCCTGGAGACTTCCGTAGGGGAGCTGGGGTGGGAGAGTAGGTTCTTTGGGCGGGTGAGAACGATCTCGGTCCTGGTGAAAAAGACGCCGGGGGCGACATCACGGGGGTTGGTGTCTTGGTCCCTGGAGCCTTGGAATAGTTCACCGTTGGGCCGAAATCTATGTCAGGTATATCGTAACCGGGCTGGGCAGTAGGGCTATTGTCATCCGTATTCCCAACCGTACGAAGCACACCGGCTCTAGGTCGCTCTACTGACGAGGCGGTATCTGTCGACGGCCGGGAACTAGCATAGTCGGGACTATCAGTTGATGCACCATCATCATATCGACTGCCATCTTCGTATCGGCTGCTGGAGTGACTGTAGCCAGTATCCTGACGTCGCATACCTTGTGGGGGGGCACCGCATCCACCCCATTCCTGCGTGCGAACTTGACCTAATCCAGCCGGATCAATTCGATGTCCCGTGAAACTTTCGCTACTGCTCGATGGTGATCGAGGGGGTAAATCGTCTCCTCGTCCGGGGTGAATCGGTAAACTGTCAGTACGCATTGGCAGCGGTTTCCTCTGCGGCGAGGTAGTGTTGAGCGGTGGGAGGGTAGCACTACGCGGAGGTCCTCGTTGACCTGGGGCGCCTTGGGGGCCCGGGGGACCTGGGGGACCTGGGGGACCTCGATACATGCCTGGAGGGGGTTGATTCGGATAGCCACGACCGGGAGGTGGCATATTTGGTGGAGGACGACCTCGACCTCGGCCTCTTCCTGGTGGACCCATCCCGGGTGGCGGCATCCCTGGGAGGGTCCCCGATAGCCTGGAGGCACGTTGCCTGGTGGCATGTTGCCTGGTGGAGGGCCGTATCCAGGAGGAGGCCGGTTTCCTGATCCTGCTGTGCCGGGCCGTGATGTTGGAGTCCTCGGTCTGCTACCAGGACTGGGGCCGCGAGACCCAGGAGGTGGAGGCTCCATGGGTGAATTTAATGGTGATCGTGAGCGCTTTGCTCCAGGACCCATCATATGAGGTGGTATGCCAGGAGATGGAGATGGCGACAGATGGTCCGGCAGAGCTTCCCGAGAGCCGGTATTAGTAGGCATCCCACCATTGTGAGCAGCCATATGCATCGAAGGTGGACCGCGCTGATTAAAGTGCTGTGGGGGTGCGTCATATCGCTCTTCGCTGCTCCTTTCGCCCTCGCTACTGCTTACGGCCTGCCCCTCGGGCATCCCGCCGGCGTTTGTTAGTTGCGCTAAAGTTGTCACAGACAGGCGGCTGTTCGCACGGCGTAGCTCTGGTGAATGGTACGGTCGAACAGGTGGCAAAGATCCAGGCGCGTGCGAGAACCTGGGTGGTCTGGACACAGGCTCTGGGGTATGCATTCTCGGCATCCCCTCGAAATCGTGGACTGGCGCATCTAGCTGTTCCTCGTTTGACACGGTAAAGTTTGGACCAGGCCCGTGGGCTGCGATCGGGCTTACCGAGGCAGGGCTGGCGCTATGGGGAGGAGGTGGTGGAGGAGACCGTGCGTCCGATGGATTGAATGGCAAAGGCTCTTGGTCGCTAGGAGAATTCGAGGTGTTGCTTAGTGCTGGCCGGGAATTGAGAGACAGGGAGCGCGAGGTCCGATTAGAAGGCGGCGCTTCATCTGCGAACCCTACTCGTGGTCTAGCGGCGCCACCGGCTGAGGCCCCGAAGCTAAGACGCTTGCTGCGGCTGTTAGCTCGGCTTCTACCGCTGCTCTCCCCGCCTTCTTCTATCGCGTTCATCCGCGTACCAGTCAACTCTTTCATCTTCTTCCTCCAGTCCTTTTCGGTCCAACTCGAGCTGCCGTCGGTTGTGATCAAGCCCGCTACGTCGAGTATTTCGAGGTAGCCATAACGTTTGGTTTTGGGCATCGCAAACATTAGGGACCTCGAGTCCAGCACACTCGCTACGAGTCTCCCTGGACGACCGTAGAGCCCAAACGTATCCCAAGTGGGGAACAAGAACCTTAGCATCATCTCAAAGCCACTGACGGCGGGATGGACCTCGGGCATAATAAACACAAAACCTTCGGTGGAAGACGGGGGATCTGAGTGAATGGTAATGTTCCCCTCAATCTTGATCAAGGTCGAGGCATCGATCAATGACTTGGCTTGTGGGTATAGGGCGAACGCGGAGTAGGCATCGCTTATGGTCGCTATCGGCTGTACTTTCTTCTGTTTTTTCCCATCCTTTCTCGAGTCGTAAAACTTGATGTCGCCCTTAATGATAGGACCATGGGACCGATCATAGGGATTCTTCTTTTTGTGCTCTTTCTGGGCCTTCTGATACTCTTTCTCGTCTGGCGGGTTGATAACACACCAGCAACGCCTCCACGGAACACCGGCACCGAACCGCACCCGGACCCATTGGTCTACTGGGACCCGCGATCTTTCCATAATAAGACCGATATTATTAAGCGTCTTGCCCTTGCCAGCGATCAATGCGCCTGTATACGCTTCCTGGAGGGTTGAGTGCTCGTACATGGCCAGCCGGATACCGGAAGTCCATTGGATAAGCGAATGTCGAGAGTTGAAGTGTAGCAAGTAGCGATTCCTCCCTGCCGTGGATATGCTGAGAATGTTTTCCAGCGGCTGCTCGTCATTCGATCTCGTAGGAAGGGATTCGATCTATGAATGGGTTAGCTAGGCTATCTCTCTTCCCGATTTCGGTCACGGGGGTGTTATTAGTCGCTTGTTTCGTACCATCTTAATGGAGGCGTCGGTCAGGTTGATGAATTTTGGTAGGACCTCGCCATCCTCGCCCGCAGCGTCTAATTCGGCCGCATCCCAGAGGGACAGGACGGTCCCCACGAGCTGTGCGAAACATTCCGTCCACGTACGGTCGGCGTTTGGTTTTCCCTCTACAGAGAATGCATTAGAAATAACAATAATAATAAAAAACACCAAGTTATGGATGGGTAGGTCAGTTCAAGAGGGTATATGGCAGGGGACGTACGGGTATTCTGATCATCCAACTTCAGAAAATAACCCTCCTGGTACAGCTTATTCGCATGGCTGTTGAGAAAAGTGAAAATGGGCTGCAGCTCGGGTATGGTGTCTTCGTTGACGTCCATGAGGGGCGGCTGGTAGGTCTGGATTATAGACAAGGGCCGGGAGGAACTGCGAATGCGGTTTCTATTACGACTAGGGGCGTAGATGGGAGAGTCAGCTACGGGCGAGCTGTCATGATCAACACGTGGCGGCGGGGTCGCTACGGGCGTAGAGACGGAGCGTGCGTGCTGGCCTCGTCGGAAGAAGAAATCGCTTTTGCTGGCGCGCAGGTTCGCGTAAAGTGAATGGCGATTCCCGAGATTCGGCTTGCCGCTAGAGGGCGTCGACGAGGATGGGTCGGTGTACGAGTTTTTCGGCTCGGGTGATGAGGAATGGGAACTAGAGAAGTGGGACATAAAAGAGAGAACTTTTTTTTGAGTTCAATCAAGGAGGATGAGTTAGCATGAAGAACAGACGAACGAATTAATATTAGAATTACGCCTGTGCTTGGCTGTGTTGTGTAGGTGTAGTGTTTAAAGTGAGGTGAGATGACGAGGTTGCAAGGGGGAGGGGCGGAGAGACGAGGGTGGAGGGGGGGTTAATTGGTTGGTGCCTTTAGGTTAGGTACCCAAGGTACCTAGGTAGGTAAGTATTTTTTTTCCCTCTCTCTCTTTCTCTCTCCTTGGTTGGTCCCTTCTTCATTCGCTCTAGTGTAGGTACGTAGCTTTGTATGCATGCAGTACCTAAGACACCTAGCAGCACCACTACCAGCAACAACAACAGCAACAGCAGTAGCAGCAGCACTCAAGAGACAAAAACAAAACCTCCCAAGGGAAAGCGCTGGCGCCAGGACTGTGGGACTCGATTGCCAATAACTCCAGCGAACCAACTAGCGGACCAGCCCATTATAAACACAACACACCAAGCACTCGAAAGTGGGAATTGAGAGCGTCGATGGACGGAATTCGGCAACTCCCAGTATTGACCCAACACCGCATCACACGGTATGATGGGTAGCTGAAGGTTAGGGTATGTATTGAATCAATGGCTGGATGGATAAACCCAACCAACCCATTTTGTGGTTGTGGTACTCTTTTCTTTTTCTTTTATACCCTCTTTCGGAATTTTTTCTCATTCTTTTTCTTGACTCTTTTCCCCCTTTTTCTTTTTCTTTCGTTGCTTATTTCTTTCTTTCTCAAACCAATGTTCTCTCATCTGGGTTGGTTCCATGTCTCAAGTGAGTTCTGGATTTGTGATGGTATAGGTAGGTAACATGATTCTTGTGTGCCTGTGCTGCTAATGCTCGTGCTTGTGTATGTGTTGCGTTCCATCGCGGCGCGGCGTGGTGTGTTGCGCTGTAGGTGGCAGTGATGTGATGCGTGCGCCACGTAAAAGCGAGCGCAAGTACATCTTCTCCCTCTCCATGTCCCTTGCTGATCCTCACTCTCACTCTCACTCTCACTCTCTAGTGCGAGTGCATATGACGGATCTTCATGAGAAGATCCTATAGATGGGGTTGAAGATAGGGGAAGGGGACACGAAGGGAAAATAGGTCATAGGTCATAGGTCATAATGGGATAACATAATATGTCAAAAAAAGGAAATGTACCAACCCCGATTGCGCCCCATTATGAATCCCTACACTCATCAACCGCCTGGTAGCTCGTAATAATAAAGTACACGGAGCCGTTATGAACTCTATTGTGCCTCTGCCCGTTGACAGCTCCTTCGAAGAAAAGCTTCGGTACTCGGCTTGCAGAAGGTAGAGCTAGGGAGGTCCACAAAGGTCGAGCTCGATCCCGTTCGCCTGCGCGCTCTCGCTCGTCCGTTCGCTCGCTCGTTCGGCCGATTTCTTATTATTAGGTATTCTTCGATCGGATGCGCTACGATCGATTGGTGGTCGCAAAATTAAAAGACAAAGGAGCCGGGAATAAGAGACAGACAGAGACTCAGAACGGGCCAACGGAGGAAAGAGGAAATAGAATAGAGTAAAAAAAAAAAAAAGGTAGCAAGAGTGCATAGATGGTGAAAGAATCTATCGGTCTTGGTGGCGGGCTAAGATACGAGTTTTGTAGCTCTGGATTCTGGGTTGTACCGCACAGCGATATCCACACCCATACGCAATACGAATTGGTGGAATGTCAGGATATAATCAGGAAAGGGTTAGGTCCCGTGACAAGGTATGTTCAGTTGGGTGTATGAGTCGGTCGATATCCTGCGACAAAGACCGGGCATCCGGGCGGTCGGGTGTTGGTGCTTGGGTCGATGCTACGAGTTAGTGTAGTGTAGTGTGGCGTAGTGTAGCGTAGGTAGTTGTAGCTGGAAATTACGCGATGCGCGCTTGTTAGAAGTTTCGAGATGTTCAATATTATACCGCACGTATAACAAGGTGTCGTCACGGATGCATCGGACGGATCAACGATTCCAGGTAGCCAAGGTTTGTCAGAGACGCTGTTGTATCCATGCGAATAAGAAAAGAAAAGTTAGCCAAGCTAGGCATGTGTCTTTCCAAGACAACAAGAGACATGGAACATTGAAATACACATACACTACTATGCAATACTTAGGTAGGTATGATGTACTGTGCACTGAAGACAAAACCATAAAAAAAGGATGACAAGAAATAGAGACAAGTAGGTAGAGTTGTATGTACTACTAAAAATGCAGTAGTATCTCTTGGCTTTTTTAAACCTTGCTTGATGACGGGGAAGAACAACCACCAGCCTGGTTGCGAGAAGGCTGACGCGAGAGAGGGAGAGGGAGAGGGAGAATTTGACCTAAGGTAACCCTACTAACATTAGAAGCACGTAGTGTACTACCTAAGAATATGGAACCGGGTCTATGCAGGTTACGTCAGTCTTTAAGTGCAAAATCGTCTACCATCACCCCTCCCACTCTCATTTGATATAGTGTACATAACAACAGCAATGTGTCTGGTATGGGTGAAGTGTATCAAATGCTTATCTAGTAGAGTATTGGATTTTTATGATTACGAGTTCAAGTAGTCATTAGTTAATCAGATGTATAAGTTCTTTGTCTATAGGTTAGATAGTATTGCTATCTCGTACTAACATATAGGCAGAGTGTATTACTGGAACAACTCTCTACCCACCCAGTACGGTAGGTAGTGTTTCTATGCGAGTGTGTCTCTCTTCCAAATCAGACCTTCCCCCCTTCCTCCCTCCCCCAGAACCAACAATGTCGTGTATACTACATACCTATTACCTCTTTTTTTTCTCTCTTCTTCTTTCTCTTTGATGATGGCGACATGGGACCCTGGAATTGCTTGGTCAGATGTCGGGTCCTTCAACCCAGCTCCCCTGTTACTTGGTACCGCTGCTGCACCACATCTACCAGGATTTGTCGATCAATCCAGACTAGGTAGCTGGTCCCTCCCTGCAAACTGGTGACTTGCTCTAATGCTGGTTATTTGTTCGGTCTGGTGGCAGTCTGGGGAGTGGAGGGCAGTACATAGTGTAGACGCGCTGCTGATGTGTTCTACTTGTACTAGTCAACCCAGGCCCATTTAATACGAGGCATCATCATCAGTCAAGCCTCCTCCCTCCCAACCTCTCATCTGCTTCTCATAATATTCGTACATACCTAGATAGTCGTAGAGCGCGAAGCCTTCGCTAGTGTAGAAGTGTTTTTTTTGTCTCTGCATCACCTTCTACTGTCTACATATCTAGCCTATGTACCTAGTAAATGTAGTGTATTAGTAGTGAGTTGTTGTTCGGACCCAACCTTCGTCTGCATATTTCACCGGGCCATTCTCCCCTGTCCGTCCCAAGCGATTGGCTTAAATATGGTCCCGGATGTAACGGACAGGTCTAGCTTCGTCGGGGTTAGCCTATGAAATACCAGCCTCAACCCTTTTCTGATGTTTCTTCACAGTCAGCGGTCTTTGTGGATTTATCGTCAACATGGATAGGTATTCCCTCCCCACACTACCTACTCATGAAGCGCGCGCACGAGTAAGAGCCCCCGCGTCACAGACTGCTCATGAAACAAACCGCTGATGATGAAGTAGGTCGCAAGGCGCTTGTCTACCATCCAATAGTTTAGTTGGGTGTTATAGTGGTATAAATGTGTAGGTACTAGGTAGGTAGGCAGTGTAAGGTAACCCACTTCCCAAGGTCCACGGCGCCCAAAGTTCTGGATGGCTATGGAGAATTGCGCACCGCTTTGTATTCCATATACATACACTATGTATGTATGTACACTAGGTACTTACCTTCATACCTACAATACATGAGTACCTAGCTAGCCTACATACCCCAGGTATTTGAGTTGTGTATACCTAGTAGGTATTCCTTTCGGTGTGAAATTGCCGTCGTCCACTCGCTAAATAACGCTCCCTCACAGTTCGGGCGCAGGCACGGTTATAATGATGCCGAGATGCGCAGGATTTCAAGCGCCGAGTCCCTGGGCGTCGCACTGCATCGTAGTGTAGTTGATTGGCACGGTCGAAGGATCTCTTCTCGTTGCAAACGCTCCAGCCTCCGTCGGGACGCGCGTTTCTTCACAGCCGGGCAGGTAGTCCTGCAGACTAAGTGCTTGTCGATGACGTTCGGGTTCCTCTTACTGGACATGATTAACATAACGACGCTTATTTCGAATCCACCTGGGAATCGGGATCAACCAACCTTGCGTGCGTCATATGTTATACCATTTTGAGGGGCCCTGAAGACCGTGGCTAGAAGCCAAATTTTCTAGTTTGTGCCAAGCATTGCGCTACTGTGCACTAAGATCCGTCTTCTCGGCGTTCCCTAACGCCGGTTAACGGTAGGTGACACGAGCTTAGCAAGGTGCCCCTGGTGTTCAAGAGGATGTTGCCCTGTACCTACCTACATACATAGTACATACTATCCTCCTACGACATAGTACATAGGTACTTGTCGTCCTAACCTATGTACTAATGTACTACTAGTGAAAAAGAAATTCCCCGTCTGGAAGCCCGTCATCCTTCCTTCTCGATCCCGCCTACAGATTACATATGCAGTGTAGTATGAATGTGTAAGGTACACTACATAAGGATATATATAGGTATATATACCTATATTGTATGTGTGCAAGTGTGTGTATGGACATATTTCATACTAATACTCCTAAACATCAACGCCTTCGCTTATCATCTTTGCAAGTGGAAACCTGTAATGGTGATCGTTCGACCCAAGTTCTTGTTGACCTTGTTTCTATCCTTAGAAATGCCTGCCCAGTAGTATAGTGCAGATAAGTAGATTCTCACGCCGTCGATCACTCATCTTTGTAATGAACGAATGCTGTGTAAGAGCTGGAATGCTCCTCTTGCAGCCGGTGTTAGCAAAGGGGGCAATCCCAAGTATATGCTTATTTTATGGTGCATAATGTCGTATGGGCTGATTGTCAGGTATGTAAATACCGGGATACTAAAATTACACACATTAGTGTACACTAGGTATATCTATTGATGAATGCTACATTATCAAATTATGTTCCCGTCGTTAAAAATGCATACCTATCTCCTTCAATATCTAGGTTACCTACCTAGGTACTCTATCAACCGAACCCTCCCGAAGGAAACAGGTCGTTTCAGGACCGAGTCTTATCGCCGGTTTAACCACGCGATCACCCGAGACCGGCTTGATACCCACTTACTAAGTACTTACCTACCTTAAACCATTAAATCCAACAATATGAACACCACTGCTACTAGTAACAGGTAAAGTATTTCCATACATACATAATCCGTATCTATCTATCTATTTATCTATCTATCTATAGTAGGTATGTTTAGGAATTCATACGACGGATGCCAAGTATCGACTAAAATGAGAATATAGGAACACGATGTAATTAAACTGACCCGCCTATAGTAAGTGGTATAGGTTAGGTATGTAGATACACTAGTAGTACAGTTCTATTTATTATCGCCAACTCGCCAGATGATGTCATTTTTTAGGGCGGGAAAAGAACCGCAAACTTCTAGTAGGAGAAACCACAAATCCATGTAGGTGCCTACCTACTTACCTAGTACCTTGTGCTGCATATCAGCCTTAAATGCATGTCGAATTGCTATTACAGTTGATATATGCGTCTAGCATCTAGTCGGGCAATTAAAGTACGTAGGTTAAATAACTTATGTATGTACCTAGACCGGCAAGGTACTGCAAAAGTCAAATTCTAATATAGCGGGCGATAAGACAATGCCGCCGCTAATTAAAACATCTAAATTTCTTATCGGATGTCCGCGACATCGCACCAAGACGGGACTACCTAATCTAGCAGCAGCAACTCAACATCCTTATACTCTATTCACGACTTCTTACTTTGCATACCTCCTATTACCAGTTACCGTGCCTATCAACGTAGCCCATTTGTTCAATCAATCCACGTCGTACCTTAAGCATACTATTATCTAGGTTACCTATTTATATATTTTCTACCCGACCACTGGTCTTCATCAGAAGCGTCTCTCTGCCAAGGGTCTCTTTAGACTTCGCTCGTGTTTTTCGGGTATGAGAAGATCACCTCTTCCTTTGCTGGCCTCCGTTCCAGGTCTTGTCGGACGACGATTTCCTCTCATTCCCAAGACCCGATGGCCTCCCCGGCTTCAACATAAAAATATCATTTCCTCGGCTACTGTCGAAGTATCCGGCGACGTCACCCCTCCGCTCCCCGATTACTGCCAAAAGCTACCCTTCCGCTTCGATACCGGATTTGCGCTCTTTGCGAAACGAACTCCGAGACCTTTCCCACCGCCATTTCTTTCTCCTCCGTCAGGTTCCTTCTCCGATCCCCTCAGCACCCACCATCAGAGTCGCGATAAGCGTGTGTTTATCGATGGCGAACTTATTCGCGGCTGGACAAACGGCGACGATGCCGTATATGCGAGCGACCATTTCATCTGCGCCAATGATGGCGTTGGTGCCTGGTCATCTCGGCCTCGAGGCCACGCCGGGTACCGATGTCCGAAATAAAATCTCATCTTCCGGTTCCCTCGCGCTAATTATTAATCTAGTTTATGGTCGAGATTAATACTGCATTTCTGGGTGGCCGCTATGGAAGAGGACATCGTGAAAACACGATCGCCCGACCAGCCATACCATCCAGATCCTGTACGATATTTGCAAGCGGCGTACGAACGCACAATCGAAGCTACATCGGGGCCGAACGACTGTTTGGGCACTACTACAGCAACAGGGGCACAGCTCTTTTACAAAAGCGACGCAACCAATCCGTCGGCGCCTGCGATGCCCGTACTATATGTGACCAACATTGGCGACTCCCAGATTATGGTTATTCGAGCGAAGAACAAGGAACTAGTGTACAAATCCAAAGAGCAATGGCACTGGTTTGATTGCCCTAGGCAACTGGGAACAAATAGCCCGGATACCCCGAATCAGAACGCGGTCATAGACACGGTGGAGCTCGTAGAAGGAGATATAGTCTTAGCCATGTCGGACGGTGTCATCGACAACCTGTGGGAACATGAGATCGTTGAGAACGTGTCTAAGAGCGTTGAGCGTTGGGAAGCTGGAGAGGGGGGGCCCGCCAGCGGCGATCGCAAGAACGGCGCAAATGGTGGAATGACATTTGTCGCCGAAGAGCTTGTGAATGCTGCAAAGGAGATTGCAACAGATCCATTTGCAGAGAGTCCATTCATGGAACATGCCATCGAGGAAGGACTGGCCAGCGAAGGAGGTATGAATTAGACCAATATCTATAGTATCAAAATCGCTAACGCGGACAGGAAAACTCGACGATATTAGCGTGGTAGCTGCATTATGCCAACGAACAGACACAGGCTCATAGTGTATCAGGGACTCGGCGAGAGCCTTGCCCCAGGTACACACCCATCCCAGAGTATTAATGTATCAGACATGTGAAATTCAGAAGATTGTCGGTTCTAGATTGTCCTCCGCATGAGGCGTTGGTGGTGCATCTGTTTTGGGAAAACAAGAAGGTCAAGATATCCATGTTGGGGTCTTTTTACCGTTAAGGGTACGGTACGGCACGGATAGACATGCATTGCATAGGCGTTTTTATTTATTTATGGAGAAATACTGAACAACTTGGACAGTTCCGACCAAAGGGATTGAGACGGACATCAATTGAACGCCGTATAGAAAATAGGAAAGACGTTATTAATAGAGGAGAGGTTAATTGGAAGAGAACTCTAACCTTAGGTTAGTGTAGTGGGAAACGACGAATATGGTGGGGTCACATACGTATGATATCAGACCCATATTTACCTATGCATTTAACCTACCTAGTGTAGTACCTACCTAGTGCTTGCTGATAAGAGCTTATCGGATCACTTTGCAAGCTTCATGCATATTTTTTTTTATCTGCGCCCGAGTAAATAGCTACCTTTTAAGTTACTTCACTATCACCATCACCACCACCACCACCCTTCTAAGTCGCCCACCATGCCTCGCGCGAAGACGTCCAAGAAATACAAGAAACTCATGTCCCAGTATGTTATGGGCTGGAACTTCAGAGAACCCTACCAGATATTGCTCGATGCCGACTTCGTCATAACAGCTACCGATTGCAAGATGGAAATGGAACGCCTATTAGCGGACATTGTCCATGGTCAAGTGAAATTGAGTACGGATGTCACTACAGCTTTCGTGCGGAAACATATCCTAACCCGTTTTTCTCTCAGTGATAACTCAATGCTCGATGCGACACCTCTACGCACACAAATCAGCATCTGCGATTGAATTGGCCAAGACGTTTGAAAGGCGACGCTGTGGACACCACCCAGACCAATATCCCGAGCCTCTCAGCACCCTCGAATGCTTGATGTCAGTAGTAGACCCTAAAGACCAAGGGGTGAATAAGTTCAAATATTGCGGTGCCATCAACGACGAGGACGTTCGCGCCGCATTGAGGAGGATACCTGGCGTCCCGCTTGTCTATATTCGGCGCTCGGTCATGATAATGGAGCCTATGGCTGCAGCAACGGCCAAAGTCAGGTCTAGAGAGGAGCGTCTTAAGTTTCGGGCAGAGCTCAAGACAATAGGGGGAGGCAAGAGAAAGAGAGACGAGGATGAAACAGACGATGAAGATAGCAAGGAACCCACACGCCAGGTGGAGGAAACGAACAAGCCCGAAAAGAAGAAGAAGAAAGGTCCTAAAGGCCCTAACCCTCTATCCGTGAAGAAAAAGAAAACAAATTCGACCCCGGGAACCAAGTTACAGTCGGACAAGCCGAAGACGGAGGAGGGGGGACCAGATGATGCTGCCGCCGCTGGCGACGCAGGCTCGGAAGAAGCGCCCAAAAAGAAACGCCGGCGAAAGCACAAGTCCAAAAATACCGATGCGACTTCAGCACCAGAGCAAGCTAGCAACGATGTGGAGGGGGGAGAAGGCAGAAGGGAGACTTAAGATGACGATCCCGTCCAGTAAGGAGCTATCTACGTAGGTAGCTGACCTGTTATGCCAGGCGTTAACTAACCTAGAGGGATTATGGGTGGCACTTTTGATAATTTAAATACATAATCGATACCACTATGAATGAATTGTATGTATACCTACATCCTACACGAACATATAAAAAGTTCGGTCCAAGGACATACAATGGATCCTCCATAACGACATGCGGATCTACAGTATGTAGGTAGGAAATATGTTGGGTTAGGTCCATAGATGCTTTGGGGACCTGTCTGGCTGATGAATTTAGTTGTGGGGAGGGGGGGTTTACGCTAGTAGCACCTGCAGGTGCGTTGCATAGGAGTAGAGTAACCTATACAGTAGGTTAGAAGGGTGATACCTACATAAGGTTAGTTTCCTCTTTAGCACCTAAAATAGGGCGTGACGACCCAAGAAAATAAGCCGTCATATTCCGTCTTCGGCCTGCCCACTGATGATGACAGATGACATGATTTTACATACATCAATACTTACATACCTACCTAACTTACCTAACAACTACCTAACTTAGTGTACTTACACTACACTAACCACTATTCCCATTCCTCATACTATCACAACCCACTTTCAGCCTGAGACTCCTTTTTTTTTCAAGGGGGGGCTGCGTAGTGTACATAGTGGCTCGGCAGGTTGCGTTTGAGCTGTCAACCCCTGCATCCAATTTATTCTCCACGCCATTGTTCCAGGTCGTGGGGAATGTGAATGTGACTTGGGAGAAGCAGCAGCATTCCCTAACTTACCACCACCACCTACTTTGTGCCTCGTTCAACCCGCCATATCGAAGGAAAAGAAGACGAAAGCGTGCTCGAAGCCGACCATCCTCCACCAGCCTTAGGTAGTTGTTCACCACGACACACACATGTGCAGAAAGAAATCCCCATGGCGGCTGTAGGAGCGCAGGAACTCGACGACTTCGGCCTGCCCATCAGGAAATTCGTGCGCCCTGAGGGCAACGACGAAAATGAGGGCAGCAAGCCTACCGTCGCCAGTACCACACCTACTACCAGCACGGCACCGGAGGGGGTAGCAAAGCAGTCAACGAAGCCAGACGAGGTAAAGCCTCCAGCCCGAACAGACGGGGCCTCGACTCTCAAGTCCGACGACGATGGTTCCCGAGTCACCCCCTCGACCCCGCCTACAGAACAAAAATCCACGGGCGAATCGCAACAGATTGGCGATTCACAAACATCCAAGCCCGCTGGCGAGCAGCCAGCACCTCCCCAAGTATCCAAACGGAAAAGGACTCTCGGCAAGAACACCCAAGCAATCGCAGGACCATCAATCAAGGAGGTGGAAGCCAGCATCCACGCTGAAGAGGCGAACAAACCCCATAACATAACTCACACTCGAGATACCAGCAAAGCAAGCACTAGTCATGAGATGTCCGAGTTTTCCCACCAACAGCTGACGGCCCCTAAAGAGGAGGCGAAGGAGGATGCGGACGATGGCTGGCAGACTATGCCCGCCTACGCTCCCTACGACATATACGATGACGACAACAGGCTCATCGCGAAGGAACATAACGACGAAGATGATATGTATGGCTATGCGAATCTAGGCGGCGCAGGCAAAGGCTACACTCGCGTACTGGACGACGAGGATGCAGAGTCGCAAACGAGCATGGACGATAATACTCGCTACTTATTTAATAATGTGAAGTCTACCAGCATGACGGATATGGAGGACGACCAGAGAGATGCCGTATCGCAGCTGCAGGCCACTAAGGATCTACTCACCGAAGGGCAAAGAATAGCTTATGTTGGCATAGCCCGCTTAGAGCTAGCCGAGATGCTCAAGGAGGCCGAAAAGCTTGAGCCGGCTAAGAAAATAAAGAGGGATGTTCAGATGGCCGCCGAGGCTATGAAGATGTGGTCCCAGAAGATCATGATTCGGCTATACGCCCATATGGAGATCAGTTCCGCTGAGCAGGTCATGATTGAGCAATTAGCCGCTCACGGTGTCGTGCCCAAGGATCTCACGCCTACCCTCATGCAGAACGCCAGAGTAAAGAATCCGATGGCGGAAACAAAACGGGCATCAAGCTCAAGGTTGTCAATCGCGAGTAGTTCACGGCGATCCCTCGCCACGAACGCTACAGATGAGTCTGCGGCAGAAGCTCCTCCACCCTACGAAAGTCATGATGGCGATGAGATGCCAGAAGTCAAGACCCCATCACAACTGCCCAGCACCGACAAAATTGATATCGACCTTCGCTGGACTGTACTTTGCGATCTTTTCCTAGTTCTAATCGCTGATTCCATTTACGATGCGCGTTCAAGGGTTCTACTAGAGTTAGTTGGCAAAGACTTAGAGGTGCCTTGGATAGATATTTGCAGGTTTGAGAAGCGTGTTACAGATTCTTTGGAAATGCAACAACAGGCCGAAAATGAAAACTGGAACGAGGACGAACACCTCGAGAATAGAAGAAAACTCGCTTTGAAGAGACGGTACGTCATGATGGGTCTTGCGACAGTAGGAGGAGGTCTGGTGATCGGTCTTTCTGCAGGCCTCCTGGCACCTCTCATCGGAGCTGGTCTTGCAGCTGGCTTCACTACCATTGGAGTCGGAGGGACCAGCTCTTTCCTGGCAGGAGCTGGTGGTGCTGCCATTATCACATCTGGAGCAGCTGCTTCCGGGAGTTTTATGGGTGGAAAAGCAGCAGGGCGGAGGACAGGGGCCGTAAAAACGTTTGAATACCGGCCCCTTCATAATAACAAACGTGTCAACCTGATTGTCACCATCTCAGGGTGGATGACGAGCAAGGTGGATGATGTGCGTTTACCTTTTAGTACCGTCGACGCCGTCATGGGGGACCTATATTCAATCTTGTGGGAGCCGGAAATGTTGACCAGTATGGGTGACACGATCAACATCCTAGCGACCGAGGTAAGCCTGGCTAGCCATTCTATAAACACGCTGCGATATCCGTTATGTTGACCGTACTTAGGCTCTCACACAAGGCCTCCAGCAGGTACTTGGTAGCACTATTCTAATTAGTTTGATGGCAGCGCTCCAGTTGCCCGTCGTGTTGTCAAAACTCGCGTACCTGATTGACAACCCCTGGGCCGTTTCTCAAGACCGGGCTTGGTCCGCCGGCCTCATCCTAGCAGATTCATTGATCGATAGGAATTTGGGCACTCGTCCGATTACCCTAGTAGGCTATTCTCTAGGTGCCCGTGTCATCTTTTCCTGCTTGCTAGAGCTCGCACGAAAGGGCGCATATGGGCTGGTCCAGAATGTTTACTTCTTCGGAGCACCTGTCGTTATCAAGACAGAAGAATTCGTCAAGGCACGGACTGTGGTGGCTGGTCGGTTTGTCAACGGCTACAGCCGGACTGACTGGATTCTGGGTTACCTCTTCCGCCTAACTGGCGGTGGGATCCGTCGGGTGTCTGGTTTAACTGCCGTCAACGAGGTGCCCGGGATAGAAAATATCGACTGCACGGAGTTTGTCGGCGGCCACATGGATTACCGAAGAGCCATGCCACGTCTTCTTCGGGAGTGTGGATGGGTTGTCGAGAGCGATGAGTTCGGTGAGATTGAAGATCCCGACCCGGAGCAGCACCGGGAACGACAGAGAGAGCTCATCAACGAAATCGAAGAGGCCCGCAAGGAACTGGAGAAGGAGGGCCAGCAGAAGAAGGGCGGGTGGGGCATCTTCGGGCGGAAGAAAAAAGGGCAGCGGCAAGACTGGGAGGTCTACGAAGAGAGCAAAGGAGTCGAGCGTAGTGGAAAAACAGAAGACAAGGAGGGTAACAATCATGGAGTACTATTTGATGTCGACGCTATCCGGGCGGAATTGGCCAAGGACGAGGAGCTACAGGTCAGAGAGATTGCGTCTACCTTGCCGCCAATGAAGCTTGAGATGCCGGCCGCTACATCTTCTAGTCCGGGAGACGTCGTGCGTGCGACAAACAGCGATGAGGCGATCGAACAGTGGCGGGAAGCTTCCCTAGAGAAGCGGCGATCACAAACCTACTCTGATGGTGGAGAGATCCAAATGACCTTTGATACGGCGTACATGGAACCCGTCTCATCATCGCCGCCGCCGCCGGTTCCCCGCAAGGACTACACGGCACCACTACCACCACCACCCCCCCAGAGGCCCGAAATCAAGACATCACAGACAACGCCGAACCTGACCATCAAGGACCCATGGGCGGACGACGAGGACGATGATGACTTTGGTAAGGAGAAGGAGATCTCGATGACCTTTGCGTAGTAATCGGTAGGTAAGGGTTCTTTTTGGAAGTGGAAAAAATACGGGAGGGGGGAAAGGGGATGGCATGGAGTAGGATGGGGATGAGAAGGGAGAGGAACGAGGAAAGGGGTAAGGGAGATGGTTGATTTCTCCCACAGCGAGCTCGACCAGTTCCTGATACTATACTGCAATGGATGGAACTGAAAAGAAATAATAAATAACCTAACCTGACCTAACTCATATCAATCACACTTCCCTACTTACCTACCAACCAACCAACCAACCAACCTATCGACCTATCAACCAACCCGAGTTACTTACACAAGAAATAAGAGAAAGAAAGAAAAAGCGAAAAGAGGAAGTGGAAATAGAAGTGGAAAAGAAAGCGGTGTTGTCATCATAGAATAAAGGCGCATGTCCACTGTTAACCTTTATCGTCATCATTTTCCAAGGGAGGAAGGAGAAGAGGGAAGATTTATTCAACGTTACCATCATTGTTTACCACCAGTATTGCCATTACTACTACTACTATTATTATTGTTATTAGTATCATTATCATCACATCTACCCCCGGTACTTGTCGGTGTTTATCCTTATCTGGTATTACATAGGGTTGGTCTGGTATATGTATTGCTTAACTAGGTACTTTTATTGAAAACCCCCGGCTCAATTAGCATTAATCTAGTTGATACCTACCTAGGTGTCAATATATAGGTCGAGACTAGATTACGGGGTAGTTGGGTAGTTTTATTTAATATAGTGTTTTCTTGTTTAAACAAAGCCCCCCCCCCCCCCTTTTTTTTTTGACTGGGTTTTAAGAGCGATAAAAAGGGGAGAGTATAAGACAAAGAAAATGCGTAGATAGTTGTGGTGTGTCTTATTTTATTGGGGGTTTAAAGTGTTATTATGCAATAATTTTATGTATTTACTGAGGACCATGGTTTTGGCTGCTTGCTTGTAGGATTGTCCGAGCTGCTTGCTATCTTGTCGGGACTGGGCTTCTTATGTAGTAGGTATTCGTAGTCCACTGGATTTTGTGGTGGTAGATCGATAGGTATATATAGAGAGAGGGGGGTGGGAGAGGAAAGGAAAAAGGGGGCTCAGGTCAGGGTTAGGGTTAAGGCTACGCTGGAGGAGATTAAGGTGATTGATCGTACTCACTTCAATACCCACGTATCTTCTTGGTCTTCAAAAAAAGAAAAAAAAGAGTACGGTATTGGAGAGGTTTTCTTTCTTGTCACGGGAGCTTCCTCCACTCAAGATCCCCATATAGTCTGCCGCAAAGAGTGTTGGACAGGACACGTACCAGGTTGTTGCCTTAATGTAACTCGGCCATCTTGATTTATATTTCATCATGTCTTTTGAAGTTCGATATATAGGTAAACTACAAAATAGGATCAGTTTTTTCCCCAATAGCTTTCTCTCTACTATTTCTGACCTCTCACGGTGTAGCCTCAAACTGTGTAGAGCTATATACATATTTAACGGGTCGATAGTTTACTGCCTTACGCGCTTAAGAAAGACGGCATAAATCCTTGAGGAAAGTTTTTTGCAGCTACGTTCGATGGTATAGGTCGATGAAGTGGAGGTTGAGATGTGACATGTAGTATATATCACGGCATGATAAAGTACGCGTCTCCCAACTATATTTTCGTCGTCTTATTACTTTAGTTGGTATCAGCAGCCGCAAACACTGACTAGTAATGTTTGTTCCCCTTAATGACGATGAGTTATTCGTCCCTCTTTTCTTTTTTGTTGTTTTGTTAGTCTGGCCGGTTGGAATACACTAGGTTAGGTAGCTAACTATTAAGGTCCCGTCCGCCGCACACTTCTTCCGAGCAAGAAAATATTTGCGAATATGATAGTTTATTGCTGGTTTTACAAATGCCAGTCATGCATGCTTTCTTGTGAGCGGAACTACGAACAAGACTACCTATCTAGTATGTAAGCTGTCTACCTATATATTTGTCAAATTACACTGTCCCCCCTTTTTTTTATAATTACAGAGTACCTAGGTACCTACTTAAATACAGAGAAATCGATTTTCTGGCTTTAGCCAATTTATGTGTAGATTAGATTAGTAGTTGATGTGTGTAGCCTGTCATACACATCCAACTAATCATCTTATAAGAATATATTTACTCTAATGTGATATCGACTAACGGACATCGCGGTACTACCCCGTCTTTGTCTAAGATCCTTCGAGGCTGGAAATAAGCTAGCGCAACTCAGAGTCACGAGAGTGAAAGACCACGTCACCATGCCAGCCTACCTGTCTCGACCAAGATCGAAAAGAACTTCCACCGGTCTATAGGTTGCTTCATTTGACGCATTGGGGGGTGGGGGGAATAGAGTGTGATTCATGAAGCTAGACCTGTGAAGCTAGCCTTGATATCAAGACGATGACAGGATAGAATATACTGGTATAGGTGTTAAGTCTATATTATGATAGGTAGCAATATGAGCGGTATGAAAATGTTTCTGACGGATACATTTATCCTATGAAGTAGCTTTTAGGGATGGAGTATGGAACAGGACGAAGAATATTTATTCAATATTCTATAGTAAATCCCCATGGCATCAAGTTCGAACTTACTTTCAACTTACCTAACCTAGAGTTTCGTGTGATATTCCCTACTCTGGTGCTGGGGAGCAATCGAGTTATGTGTTCACCATCTGCTCTGCCCTTTCCGTTAGGAACCATCCCAAGGAGAGCATCGGAAGTATTCCGCTGCTCGTCTTGCTGCCCTAATCTACCTCTTCCTCTGTGGCTTGCCTAACCTGCAAGTGAGTGCTGGGATGAGTCTGAGTCACCCCCCCTAAACCTCGATTGACCTTCCTCCTGGTGTGGAAGAAGGTCTGCTATAAGTTTTTAAGTCTCTTACTAGTGCGACTTAATTAGATAGGTGGAGTGGCAACCATGTTAGGAATACATGCAAGTCATACTGCAAATATCTCCCTCCCGTCCCGTCCGCCATTCATAAGGTTATACCCAAGCGAAGGACGGGATTAGCGTCGGGAGAGCTACTTACCTGTCGCCTTATGAACGCAAGAAAGAAAAAGACTGGAGTACTCACTGCGCATGCAGGATTCATAGTCGCCTCGAACTATAGCTGGGTCTTCCTGGGGGTTTTCTCCAACGCGGCAAAGTTTTAGCACCTGCTGCGGCGCATGAGAACATGACATCTGTCTCCCGTAGTTCTAATCTTGTTCAAAACAATCCAACAGACACGGTTATGATATAGGTATAGATATAGTGACACTTCTACGTCATGTTTCAAAAAAAAAAAAAGAAAAAAAAAGCGTTCCTAGTGCATATAAATTTGATCCTACAGACCGGTATTCGTTACAACCAACGCCGACATCTAGGTATGCGGAAAGATACCCTGTCTGCTGCTACGTTGACATATAAACCGAGATTCGCAGCTTTGAACCTGAACCAGTGACCCCTTTTTGTTCGCGAACCTGTCAGATATCGACTAGATGCGGTAGGTGGATCGAACAGGGGAAGTCCACATATTCCCGTGTCCTTTTTTTTCTTTTTCTTTGCGCAGTAAAGCTAAGCTGTTCGTCTTCTACAACCACCAGATGTGGAGCTCTCTCTGCATATTACGTTATAAAAGGTCCGAAAGCTACGCTTTTGGGGATGTGGAAACCCACCGGAATACCTACCTACGTAGAGATGCATTTGTCTATCCTGTATGTGGTCTCGGTGGCAGGTAGGTAGGTATGTTGGTCTGTAGGTCGGCTCTGTGATCCCGGCCAACATGCATACTACGTAGTAGTGTTGAGCAGCGGGGCCGTGGGTAAGGCAGTTCATTGCCGGATGGGGGCAATACAGGTATGATAGTGTAGGTATGCCATTTGTAAATACTCCATGTCTATACATATCAGTGGTGATTCTCATCCACATCTCTCACGATAATCACATAAGGCTAGGTACACGTTGTGCTATTCGGCTGAAGTCCGGTGGCTGGCTGGGCTTCTTTTTATATTTTCAGTTCTGTTTCTCATTATACTTGCACGACATGTAGTTCGTCGCATACCGCCTTTTCGTGACCAAAGGGAAAAAAGGTTATGGTATTGCTGTTGTATCACAGCCAGTATAAGTGCCTACATATAACCTATTGTAAGTGCCTTATGTATTCATTCAGACATGAGGAAGGATGTTGGTAGGTCGACGTGAATGTGGCTGAAGGCAATGGCGGGGTGGTATTGGATAAAACAAAAATACATGTATAAGGTTGCATATGTTGGGTAGTATGCATAATACATACCTATGTATCGGCCATGTTGCTATTTATTGCAACAAATTCTTAGGTAATACTGGTTATTCAGTGTACTACTAGAGACGCTACTGCAGCTAGTTTAAACAGGCAAGGATCAAATCAGCCTCAGCCCAATAGGTAATCTTTTTTTTTTGGCCCCATCGAACTTCAGCCCGTCACCATCTTTTTTACACTATTCTCCTCAAGTCCGTTTGTTTCCTGTTTCAACACACTTGCATCCGTCCTCGGTTTCGTGATTCTATCCAACCTGCACCATAATCTGCTACATACAAGTGTATGCGGGTTCGGTTTGAAAAAGTCTCCCATGCACGAGCTCATCGTCTCACCCACCACCCAGTCAGCACAGCAAGGGTCCACGATTATAATCCATCTCGAACGACCGGGATCGGTAGGTAGCTTGTCGTAAACAACAATAGTCCTGAAGGATTCTTAACCCTTCAACGTTTACGTACGCCCCTGTATTGGGGGCTTACAGATATCCTCACTATACGACACCCAATCATGACCTTGCCCGTTGGGGGGAGGGGGGTCTCAAGTCCAAAGGTTCATCGCACTTCTCGGTGTGTTGCTTTTTGCTCCCAACCCGGCGACAAATGTATGGGGAGGGGAAGGGGATAAAAAGGGCTGCGTATGGTCCATCGCGTGTTAGTAGTTGAATTATACACTACTATCAGACACATGGATGATCTCCGCCTGGTCAACCCACGGCCGGTGGGTAACACTGCAGCCCGGCAATGTTCAATTTCCATACCTACCAGCCTACCTACATAAGTTACCTACCTGGTATTATCATCAGCAGGGTGCATGCTGAGACGTCACTTTTGTTCTGTTCGTGGCGACATTCTGTGCTTGGCTGACACGGATCACTTTCTTACACGTATTTTTATCACGCTGTCTCTCATTCTGACCTGACGATAGCAATAGAGAACTGATGTGTGCTATAGGTTACTCACGAGAGTTATCTAGTTGTAAGATATCATACCTACTACCTACACTAACCTAAGAGGTTACTGGTATGCACTAAAAAGCTTGGTCACCGATAAAGTCATCTAACCTATCCTACGTATCTACACTATACGTTATGGCATTCCAGCGAAGAGCTCCGCCATCCCCGTGACTATTTGCCCTTGAGTTTCTGCACAGTAAAGTTGCCAATTTAGCAGCATTGGCATCAATATGCCTTTAGACATTCCGCTTCCCCAGATGCACCAGCTAGCCAGTGGCATCTTTGCGGTGTGGGTAACCCAATCATTCAAGGGTCCCCCATTCGTCAATGTATGTTCCGCACTGAGAGGGTCTGAGTAGGGTCGACGAATGGGCTGGCGATGATCCTTTCTCGGACGGAAGTGATGAGCCATCTGATGGTGCCATCCCTCTTTCTCTCACCCTCTCGCCAGCAGCTGGGAGGCACAGCCCTTGGTTTGCCTTGGGTGCGCATGCTGTGACAGGTTAGGTAGGCCCAGGCTTTTGTGCGTTCCTCCAACTATCGTAGCAATTCTTATTTTCCCTATCTTATTAGCGGGCACGGCTGAAGCTGACAGGTCGTCTGCTACCAAAGCGGGATTCCTACTACCCACTACCCTTGCCTTTCTTACCACTGATCTTTCTGTTTTCCTCTCTTTCTTCGCCAGTCTCGTTGTTTTGCTGCTGTTAGTTCCGATATACCGTTTGTCTGGTGCTTTCATTCAAGAAAAGAATATTGCTTTGCGCCTTCAAAGTTACGTCACTTGGATGCAATATAGCAGCAGCTCTCATCTACGGGAAGTGCTTTTCTTCCGATTTAAGAACACCCGAGGGCGTTGGGGTATGCGTCGACATTGTGGGTAGATTCGAGCTTTGATTTTGGGATCAGGCCGACGAGGGACGACACCGAACTCGGCTTGAGATCATACAACGATGCGGCTCGACGGCTCGACATTCGGGCTCTTGTCCTGTTTAATAAGTCTAGTGGCGGGGAAGAATGGCCTGGGTATTCGAGATGATGATACTGGGGCATCGGGGACATCAACATCGTCGAATGCGAACTCGGTCGTCGTGATCGATACGGCTTTTCCAACGCCGGCCATCTTTTCGTCGTCTGGACGCAATCAGACGATAGTATTTGGGAAGGGTACAGGGATATCTGAGCTCACGATATACCATGTCGATCTGAAGACATATGACGACGATGAGAATATCGGAGGAGGAGACATACCAACGTCTAGTCTTGATACAAGCCAGGACGAAACATCGGGCTCTAAACGAAGACGGCAACTGCCCCCATTGACATTACCGAGTATGCAAACCTACTACCAAGTCTAATAAATCCGGATGTTTGGCGAGTGTGAAAGGACGAGAGCTAACGAGCCAGTAGCATCGGAGGATAGTGTGACTCTACCTTTTGGGAGTCAATTTCAGGATTTTGAGAGATATTTAGACATACCCTTGTATGTCGAGTTTTTGTGGTATAATTCAACGTCTCGAGGCTATAGCTCCTCCCCGGTTTTCGCATTCTATTCCGGCGACGCCACCGCGGCGACACAGAACCTCGCGGCCGCGGGAACCGGCAACAGCCCGGCAGTCCCCGAATCTATTACGGCTTCGAGCGGGACAAGCGCCGGATCCCCTTCGGCCACGGCGACCTCGGCAGCGGAGCAATCGAGCTCAGGAGGTAGTCGGGGCTTGTCGACGGGCCCCATCGCGGGAATTGCCGTGGGCTGCGCTGTAGCGGGTCTCCTGATCATCGGCGCGATCGTCTGGTGTCTGTGCCGGCGGCGTCGCGGCGGCCGCGGCCGCGACGAGCGCAACCGCGTCCACGGCTACGCCTCGGACTCGGTCACGCAGCACGCCATGATAGGCGACAAGGAGATCCCGGGCATATCGGAATCGACACCGCGCTCGACATACGGCGGCGAGGAGGGCGTGATGGCCGTCGGGGCCGGAGGAGCAGGAGCCGCCGCCGGGGGAACCTTCGGCCGCACTAGCATGAACAGGAGCATGGCGGCGGCGGCGGCGCCGCCGTACTCGGACCGTGCGCCCTCGCCGACGCTCACGCCACCGCCACCGCCACCAGCCGCCGCCGCCGTCGCGGCTGGCTTCTCCGGCCACAGACCCAGCCACAGCCAGTCGGACGCGTCGTCGACGACGCGGGATATCATCAACAACAGCAACAACAACAGAAATCGCGCCTCGACCCCGCCCGTCATGTCGTCGTCGCGGTACGCGCACCTGGTCGAGGAGGGCATGACCGAGGCCGAGATACGCCGGCTCGAGGAGGAGGAGAGGCAGCTCGACGAGGCGATCGAGGACGCCGGGCGGCATAGGCGGACGGCGTCGAGATGACGAAAGGAGGAGGAAGAGTGTATTAAGCGCTTATTTTGATTTTGATTTTGAAAAGCCTACCTAGGTAAGCTTTGTGGTTGTGTAAAATCCTTTTTTTTTGACTTGTTTCATTGGATCGATTACTACGTTTTGATTCTCTTTATATCTATCTATCTATCTATATACCTCTCTCATATGCGCGCGAGTTTGTGTGGTTCGAAGAAGGGAAAGAAAGGAAGGTGAAGGGGGGAGGGGGGGTGGAGGGTTTAGTGGTGAGAGAGAACAGACGGGATACGGATGGATTGAAGGACGGAAGGGTAGTGGAGAAGGAAAGGAAGGGGGAAAGGGGGGAGATGATTATACTCATTATGGATATGGATGATAAAGGGGGTAAAAGGTTGGTTTTGTAGTAAAACATATCTGACCTACCGAACCAGCCCTCATGCAAGCTATTGACCTACCTAAACTACGTATATACCTCTCTACCTAGTTACTACCTACCTACCTAACCTACCTACTAACTATTAGCTACCTTATTCGAGATACTAGGCCCATTGGATCGAATGAATCGGGGGTGCGTCTCTTTGGCTAGATTTGAGATTGAATTTGAACATGGCGAGCACCTATTAAAATCAACTAATAATATGATACGGGGGGGGGTTGGCGGTCGTTGTTAGGTTAGATTATGCCCCCTTTTCAAACCAACCCTTTCCCTCAACTCCCTACCTATTTCACATGAGGTTGTTCAAAAAAGAGGACATAAGTCCCATTCAGTTCTTAGGTCCCAGACCCCCCCCATACACGGACCTGACCTACCTACTAGGTAGATAGAGAAATAAGTACTTACCTTTCGACTTTTTTCATGTTCGCTCATTCTTGAACCCCCCCTACCTACTAACCTAGTATGGCCGGCCACCAGCGCGCGCTCATCACTCACACAACAGATAATAGGTACCTACCTAGACAGGCATCAAAACTAACATTTTCTCAACTGGACCATAAAAGAAAAAGTGCGTGGGATATCATTTGTGAACAATGCCATACTATACTGTACACAATCCTGTTGGGGGATTTTTCTTTTCCCTTTTTTTTCTTCTCTTCTCTCCTGGGTTTAAAAAGAAGATTTTCAACGTCCTAGGTTGGAAAAAAGAAAAGAGAAATAATAATTTTGGACCGAGGACTCATATAGATAGAAAATTGAAAGAAAAAAAAACCCAAAAACGCCGTGGGGATATTTGAAAGCTGGCCCGGTTCGCCGAATCTTTTAATTATCATCCGACCTGGCTACAAGCAAACGATAACTCTTAGATATATAGATAATATCGTTCACCATTGACTTTATTCCCAAGGGAGACGAGTGGGAGCCTGCTATAGTGGCAAGCAATCCCCTGCCACTCAGCATACTCACTTCCTTCCCCCTTTTACCCAGGCCGGCATCCCCACATGTGACGTACACACATACGTACACACAACAACCTCCTTCTTTTTTTCTCTGTTTCTTTTTTTTTTCCCCTGGGGAGGTGGGGAGGTAGGTTTCTTTCATCGGCCGAAGGTGAACAGGCGGCCGACCATGTTGCTCGCGAGGTTGCCGGCGAGGTTACCCGAGTACAGGGCGCTGCCGGCCAGGTTCGAGGCCTGGCTGAACTTGTCGCAGCGCGAGAAGGCGAGGGTGTTCGTGATGGTGAGGGTGAGGGCGATGGCTGATGAGAGGAAGTCGCACAAGCGGAACGTCAGTACATGTACCTATTTATCTTTTCTTTCCTCTTCTTCTTCTTCTTCTTCTTTCCCCCCTTCTTCTTCCCCTGGAGGGATTATATTATATCAATCTGTCTTGGACTTACCCACAAGCGGCAGCCACATGAACTTGAGGCGCACGATGGCGAGGATGGCGAGGGCGACCCACAGCACGGGCTGGGCGTAGAGGGCGAGCCAGAAGAAGCGGCTGTCGGTGGCGTTGACGGCCTTGGTGCCGGGCTCGCTGCTCTCGAAGACCCACTGGCTGTCGCCCGTGGCCGGGTCGACCTCGTTCCACCACCGCAGGCCGACGAGCCGCCGCCCGGCGATGTTCTTGAGGTAGTAGAAGTCGGCCGCCAGCAGCAGGATCGTCACGATGAAGATCATCACCATGTTGTCCGTGAAGATGACGCCGAAGAGGTACACGAGGAGGGAGGCTATATTTTTTTTTTGGCGGCGCGCGCCAGAGACGCCCGTGTATTAGCGCGGGGGGTTTGGGCTCTTTTTTTCTTCTCCTCTGCGTGTCTGGTCGGGGAGGACGGGCGACTTACAGACGCGGAAGGCGAGGAAGGTCAGGAGGGTGATGGGATGCGAGCTGAGGCGCCAGCTCAGGGTGCCGGGCAGCGGCTGTCCCTGATGCTGGGGGTGTGTTGTCGATTCCATTCTTCCTTTATCTTATTTTCTTTTTCTTTTCTTCTCTTGTTTCTATGGGGCCCGAGAGTTCGGTCGTGGTCGCAGTGGAAGACGCAGTCGCAGGAAATTCAAGGATCGAGGGTCAATCGCATTATTATTGTTGTTCTCCTGTTGTCGAGACGCACACCACAGCGCAAAGTGGGAGGGAAGAGTGGTGACCACAGATGATGAATGATGCTAGGTTAATGCAGAAGAAGCTCAGGCCGCTGGAAGTCGAGTAAGTGGGTACTAAGTAGGTACATACATACCTATTACTTACTGCTACCTAGCAGTAAAAGTGGCGCTGGCTGATGAAGCTACGGTAAGCTGTTCCGGGGCTTGCATTGTTCCGCTCCCTCCCTCTATGCTTATTCTCTATACGTATAAAATATTTAAACAATCGGGGTTAACTGCATATATATGTAGATATAGATAGAGCACATGCATTTCGTGAATAGCCCCTTGACAGTATAACTTATAACCTTCCTAACCTAGGATCATGCATTGGTTTCTACCTTTTACATACCACAATTCGTGTATTATGCATGACAAAGAGAGGAAAAAGGCAAAAGTAAACTACTGACGGTCACTCTAATGACTTGAAGCAATAGACATTTCATTTCTTTCATTCATCGTATTCATTAGACACAGACACCTCCTATTTCCCCAACAGCTAGGTATATACCTGGGTAGATAGGTAAGGGGTAGGTAGTAGTAGGCTGACTGGCTAACCCAAGCTATTTAAAAGGGGTAAGCCCTCACTTCGTCCTCCCGACTGAGATCCAGCCCCCTCGCCACCTGCTCCTCGTGTTTCTTGTCCAGGAACTCCAGCAGCACGTCGCCGTACTTCTCCTTGCCCTTGTACTTGCTGACGTCGGCGCCCCAGCTGCGCACCGCGCTCGCCAGCCGCCCCGGCACGTAGTCCTCCTCGGCGATCTCCTTGATCGGGTGGAAGTAGGTGCGGATCGTGAACACGATGCCGCCTGTCCGGGGCAGGCGCCGGAGCGACTGCCGCTCCGAGCGGTAGTAGTGGTGCTCGACGGCCCGGTCCTTCTCGGCCGTGTCCCAGGTGCGTTCGCGGTCGGGGTCGTCCTCGTCGCCGATGCTCGTCGACCACGGCAGGCCGTCGTCGACCTGCATGAAGTAGTTGTGGCGCGACACGATCTCCTCGGGCTTGAGCCGCCGGAACAGGTTCATCATGCCCTTCTCCAGCCTCTCCTTGTACTGCGGCACGCTGCCCGACGTGTGGATCTCCGACAGCGGCATCCCGAACTTGTCCTGCATGCGCCAGAACCCCGGCAGCACGATGCAGCCCGCCAGCAGGTAGTACTGCCCGTCCGCCCGCTCGATCATGATCGCGAGGTCGTCCTGCACGAGCCGCGCGCACGTCTGCATCGGGTCCTCCGCCAGGGGCCGGCTGACGATGTCGAAGCTCTCGCCGGACCACAGGTTGTCGAGCCCGACCTCGGTCCGCTTGAAGAGCGACGGGTACCGTGCTGGCAGGTACTCGGTGAGCTCTTCAAGCAGCTCAACGGCCGCGGGGTAGGCCTCCGGTGCCGTGCCGCAGAGCTTAGACCCTTTCTCGGCGATTCGCTGCGCCTTGTCGGCATGGTAGCGTGGGAATTGGTTGTCGAGCTCGATCCAGTCGTCCAGATTAAGAGAGCGAAGCCCCATCGTCACGTGGTATTTAGGGCCGTACCGGAAAGGTCGATAGGGGAGCGGCTTGGTGTGCTCGATGGACCAGTTGGGGTAGGGGGCGGGCTTAGGCGTGCGGAAGTCCGAGGCAACCCATTTTCCCCACTCGCGCTGAGGAGTCTTCAAGGCCTTCTCGAGTCGTGGTGTCGTGGGTGTGGAAGGGCGGCGGGCCATAAGCTGCTTGAGATTCTGTCTGCGGATAATGTAGGCTGCCGTGCTGGCGGTCACGAATAGAAGAATGATGGCGATGGAAACAGGCTGTTGGAGCTTCTGAAGCTGCCCATTCGATCTGAGCTCCCTCCACGATGCCTTAGCAATGGAGGCACAGTGGTGGCTGGATTCCTTGAGTCCCTGATACACCTCCTCAGCTCTTTTAGACACACTTTCCAGCATCTCGTCCGTGGCCATTTTGTTTGACCGTCTCTACACCGCCACGGCTACCTAGAGGTTGACGAGACAAGGAGATAGTTCGATGCGGCAAAGTGGTTATGATGGACTCCAAATCAAACGTATCTTGGGCGAGCATATATGGATTTCGTGCGTGAGGGGGGCTAGCAATTCTATTACATATCGTCACCGCTCTCGGCTCTTAACGAGACTATAGGATCAGCAAGTGATGATGAAGTTGATGTGCAAAGGGTGTAGGTATGAGCTAATCAGGTTGACGATATTGGATAAAGTCAACCGAAGTACGGGAGATATCTCGGGCTTGGAACCGGGGGAGGCTTGATTAGCGGGATGAGCGGCGTTCCCGTTGTCGGCCGCCTATCAATGGGTGGTAATTTAGATAACCTGCAAAGATAGCAAGTGCACGCGGGACAAGAGCGAATGCATGCCGTGGAAATTATACTCCACCTCGGTAGGTCGGCTCGATCATCACCACCTCTAGGTAGGTTACACGACGATAATAGGTAACTCTATGTTTTAGGTAAGTAAACAAAGGATTTCCAACCCTTCCCACTCAGGATGATGAGACGATGATGATGATGATATGGTACGTGTTTCTCGTTTCTCGTATGATGCTATCAATTCTGAACAACCTCGAGAAAGCTCCGTACCCTGCGTGGTCTTGATCACCGATGGCCGGGCATGTCAGGAATAAACAGATAAGATTGCGATCGAGGAGATACCTTTAGTAGGTATGTACCGTGGAGATTGTAGATTGCAGATTACCTAAGGGTTAGGTCTGGTACATCAATAAGATCTATCGAGTCATTAGTCTGAGGAAAAGCCATAAGCCTACCTACTGGACAGCTAGATAAGGTCAACTAGATTACATATGTACTTCAAGTTATCTGTACTAGACATTACCTTGTTGCACAGCTCAACTTCTCTTCAAGTTGGGCTGGTAGATCCACTTCCCCGCAAAGATCTTATTTCATGTAATCACCTAATGGCAGGCCACTTAGATGCCTAGGTTAGGTTACCCAGGTTAGAAGTTAACTCAGCTCTGTAAGCAGTTCTTCATACCCATCTCCTTGGGCTTCATTCACACACATCTATTTCATTTTTAATACCCATAACTTTTGTCTCTCCCTGCTGAACCGCTGAGGAGAAATTATGTTATCCACAAGAGCTTGTATGTCTTATCATCACCACTAGCACCAGTGAATACCACTGGGAGACACTGTTTACGTAAACCAAGAACTACTATATAGTTAATACAATGTACTCTGCGTTGATGTATGTTAATATTCAAGGGAAGAAGTAAATAATTATAAAGGTCTCTAGATATAGAACCAAGTATGACTGCGTAAGCGTAGGTGCTTTATCTACACAGTACTTGATATCAAAACTTGTACTGAAATTGTAAATAAAAGAATGCCCATCCAATACAGGTTCGAATACCTACACAAAGTACAATTGTACGGATAGAGATGGTATTACTGTTCCTTGTCATCTTTGTTCTTCAGTCTTCATTGCTCCTGTTCCCCTACATACCTCGACACTCATTGATACTTGTTAGTGCTGACTCAACTTATGCCTAGTAACAAAGAAAAGGGATACCTAGCGCAATAAGGACGATGAAGTGGTTGATGCTGCAACCGGAACTTCGTAGTTTCTTCCAAGCCTTTCCCCTCGAGTAACTATATCATAGCAGAGAAGTGAACCATGGCACGTGTGATACCGTCACGCAGCAACTCGAAGTGACCACGGAATTCGGCTCTCGACCCCCCTATCACAACCGTTCTACCGCATCGCCCCAAGCCGGCACCTGGTGCCCCCCCAACAAGACACCGGGAATATTTCACAATACAATCCCTTCATACTGAATAAGGTGTACCTATCTCTCCGGCCCCCTCCCCCTTTTCCTGCCGGGCAAAAAAAAATGCACACCAACGACGCGCTCCCCATCCTCCTCGCGACCTTCGCGCCCTTCTGGCTCGCCTCGCTGCTCGTGCACCTCCTCTGGGCCAACCTGCGCGCCATCGTGGCCGCGACCCGGTTCGCCGCGCGCGCGTACCCGGCCGTCGCCGGGGCCCCGCTCGTGCTCCTAGCCGCCTTCGCCACGACCACCCCGGGGGAGCCGAGCTCCTACTACTACGGCGCCGCCACGCTGCCCGCGCGCGCGCCGCTCCTCTTCTGGGGCGCCTGGTACGCGCTCGCGCTGCGCGGCTACGCCGCCAGCCGCCTCTGCCTCGCGCTCGCCTGGGCCCTGCTCGCCTGGGCCCTCGCCCAGCCCGACGTCGTGCGCCTGCTGGGCGTCGGCGTCGCGAAGCTCGCCGGCGACAAGGTCGCGCTGCTGCAGGAGGAGGACGACGAGGACGGGTTCGGGCTGCTGGGCTTCGGGAGGTCCAAGTGGTCGTTTTCGCCGGTGGAGTGGGCGCAATACTGAGGGGGGGAAAGGTGGGGAGAGAGAGAGGGTGTAGAGGGGAATAAAGGGGGGATGAGGGGTTTTTTTTATAGGGCGAGGGGCTTCTGTTTAGTGTACCTATGCTTTGAGTTAATATTCGAGGAATTATATAGGGGTCGGATGAGGTATTTGGGAGCCTAGGTGGAAATAGTGGTAGCAAGAAGGCCCCAATTTGGAGTCGAGTATTGATCATCGGGTTGGGAGTTTTAGACATAGATTCTATATGTATTGCTTGATCTCCTACCTGGGATGTGGAGTGACCCCCTTTTCAGGTGATATGGGTGTAGGTATCGTGAAGTCATGTGGAAATCGTCAACTAGCCCTTGTAGGACTCGGAGAGTGCCATTATCTAACGCTAAAAAAGGCGTTCTGTCCGATTAGAGCCCTGCTTTGGCAATATTGAACGTGTCTTCTTTTCCATGTGTCAGCCTTCCTTCCCTCCCAACACACACGCAGTCACTAAAGAGATCATGAGGTATTGTATTCTCCTTGAAGAATATAACATCCTTCTTTTAACCCTTGCGAGTTATCTAACACACTAACATGTTTATTAACATAACATACCCTAGGAAATAAAACGCGGAGGAATAAGTGAATTTAGACTTGGAGAAGACGTGTAGTCCTAAAGTATAAAGCATATTACGAAGCCTTCATGGCAGAATTTAACGGCTGTAATATAATCTTACATATACGGCTACTAGAACCGAGACAGGGGTTCTCCCTATTATTTATTTCACTTCTTCAGCATCAAATAGCTCTATGTCATTTATTGAGAAATAATGACTTGGCCATGTAAAGCCAGTGAAGCTAGAAAAACCCCATGAAGAGGTAAAAATGACATATGAAATGACAGAAGGAAACGCAACAATAAAGCTTCCGAGACATGAAACCCAATTTCTCCATCACCACCTATCTATTGATCCTCACACCCCTTGCCAAATCCTCCCCATTACCCGAATGGCACAGTGCCATGATGTCGTAAACTCTAAGTAGCAACGTTAGTCTTGTACAGATTATCTCAACTAAGTATGAATGGGGTATACATTGAAAACTTACTAGAGTGTATAGTACCCAAGTAGGCTGGGCCACCCAATCAACTTCTGACCGCTTCCAAGGCAATCTCTATGATCGAGTCCGGGAACTCCTCATCATCCGAGTCCGGATGACCAAGAAATTGGATCTGATAGTCCACCAACGCACGGTGCGATTGGTTATCCCGGGTATATGGATTGAACGGAATATCTATGACCGTTGAATACTTCGCCCAGATTGCCAAAGGCACGAGTCCAACAGCCTGCGACATTCCGATCCACATCTTGAGCTCCACTGGCGAAAGTGGCATATCACGACAGCGGCAGTATTGACCTGATGGACAGTCGTATGCAGAATTCAAGGCTATGTTCTCGTATTAGCATGGTCCCTGAAACGCCCCCTTTTCTGCATATTACTTACCTTCACGGAGTGCCGAGGATAGCATGTCCCGCGACAGCAAGAGATCCTCAATGTCCCTCTCAGAATGAGATTGCCAGAATCTTTTCTCCAGCGCTGGGAATGGCGCGATGAAGTTGATCTTGAGATTCGGCAGCCTATCATGGAAAAGATTCTTGGCGATCTCGACCCTGAGGAGAGACTGGATCGCCCGCTGAGTGTTGTTCATCTTGAGCGATGCTATATTCTTGGTAGCCGCCATCATTGCACCAAGTGGCGTAAGGTTGCCCTTGACGAAGAAGCTTGTAGGGACATCGCCGTTCTCAATATACCGATCAAGGAATGCCCCGACGGCCGATTCATTCCGGGAATCCACCTGAGAGGATTCAATGGCCATAGCTGCTAGTCGGAGGGTATCCGCCGAGCCTGCTAGCTGGTCCATAGTTCCCTTCAGGATAGTTTGGGGGGAGTTTCTGTACACAGTGTCGAAGAAGCGAGATGCCATCCGTAGACAGATCACATCGTCATGGTCGGTGAAATGGGTGAAGACCTGCAACACGATCTCGGCAGGTAGTCTAGCCAATGGGAATGAAGGCTTTCTGGCTTTCTTTGTCGACATCTTTTTGGTGGAAGAAGGCTTGACTCCGGGGATGAAAAAGAGAGGCATGATGGCGAGCTGAGACAAGAGAGAGCGCAAGATAGTGAATCCGCGAAGCTCGGTGATGGGGCAAGAATTCCGTAAAGCTATGTTCTGTGTCGAAATGCGGGCTATACCAGAGGTATTCTCCAGCAGATGGACGATGTGTCTAGAAAGAAGTGTGCAGTGGTCAGCTTGATGGTGTAAAATGTAGGGAGGCTTCCCATTATTATATAGTTTTCGATGTCCAGCTGTAAGTTAAGGGATAGATGAATGATGAACAACATAGAATGATTGACAGCATTGAATGATGGAAAGTGAAAGAGAAGACTATGAGTAGGGCTAGGGTTAAGTGCGAGCTTCGCACACAGAATAAGGAAGGTAACTGGCGTTTTTCTGGGAGCATGGGTACCGAGAAATAATGAGCGGAAGCTCACGGCTTAACTTACCTCAGAAGCTTTCAGGAATGTAGAGAAGGACGCGTGAAGGGCGTGGTGATGCCGAAAGATGGTGTGTAGTTGATACTGGCGCTCAAGATGAAGAATCCGATCAAGTCCGATTGACCAGGGTACTGAGAACGATCAGGTTAGTGATGTCTCGGCGTAGATGGGGGGTATGGCGGTACCAATGATGGATAGGTTGGTGGTTTAGAAGGGAGAAAGTTAGAGAAACAAGAGGGAGCCGAGAGATTCTGATATCCCCCGAGGGTTCGAGGGGGAGGAAGCTAGGGTTGGACCGGCAACGAACCAGAACGGCATTGAATGATGAGGATTGAGTGATCAATATAGAGTAACCAGTATGAAGTGATTAGTATTGAATGATTACTATATAATTATTAGGTATTGAATGAAGCAGCGCGTATGATTGTCGGGGCGCTGTTCACGAGAGAGTTCGTAAGCTACAAGAGAGTGATCATTCGTAAGCTCTGACCTCTCCTCCCCTTTCTCCCCGTCAGGTAAAAGTTGATAAAAGTAAGAGGATTTAAACCGTTTTACGAGTACTTAGTATATATTGTTTAGAGTGTGAACTGTACCAGCCAGGTATTACAAGATACTATGCTCTTGAGTTTAGACTTGGGGAAAGGGGCTAGGTGCGCCAACAATGTTGACAGACGATCGACAACGCCTATATAACTACACAGGTAGTTACCTAAGATTAAAAAAAAAGCACTAGAAGATGTAACATCACAATAACCAATCGTATATTGTTATAAAAGTCGAATGAAAGTTCGTAACAGAAGATTCATTCAACACCTAGTGCCAGGCTTGCTTGGAAACTATGCCATTGGTGTGCCAAAAAAGCCTTGACAGGATGTGGCAACATTGAGTACATTAGGTTAGGATAATGATCTCTGTTACGGGAAGAAGGATCATGAGGAGGAAAAGCAACATATATACCGTACTGTCGGTGCTGATCATTTACAAGAAACTCGAAGATTGTATCTGACAAACATAATAAATGGACCTGCCTCCTTTAATTCGGCAACATTTGGAGAAAACAGAAAAGCATTTTTAAAATATTGAATATAGTTACTTGGCTACTTAGGTAGGTAGGCATTTAACAGATATGTCCTGAAAACACTTAGGTTGATCGATAGGATGTAAATTTGGCATTGCCACTTGTTTCCCTCCTTAGGTCTGCTTCTTGCTTGGCAATCATTTCCAGCAAGCAAGAGAAAACAGTGGGAAACAGCCAAATCATACGCATAGCTCCTAGCACCAGTCTTTGGTGCCCGCAACGATCACATTCCACTTGTCGCTGTCGAACTCCTGGCCCATGACGCACCAGTCCGGTGTCCTCCCTTCGTTATAACACCTCTCAACGATATCGACTACATACGAAGCGAACAGGCTGCAGTCGACGGTCTTGGGCTCTGTGTCATCATTGCACCACCAAATCCCCGAGTTCCAGTCGCAACTGATGCGTCCACAGTTGGCCGGGCCAGGCCCGTTTGTGCAGTTTCCTTTGATGCCTCTCAGATAGTCAATGGCGTGAACGATCCAGTAGCTGGAGGCGTATTGGGCTCCTGGGGGCTCGCAGTTTATAAAGACCTTCTCTCTTTTGACCTGCGTCAGGGATTTCGGCTCCTCCAGCGGCGACCAACCGGAGAAGCTAGGATGGGCCCTTCGAATTTGTGCCTCAATGTGCTGTAGACTGGACCCTGTGAACTCCAATATAGGTCCATCTTCCGTGATTTTACCTGTCCAGGTTATGTTGGACTCGATGTATTGGCTGGGGAAGTTGCTGTCACTGCGTCTTTTATCTAAAGGACCAATGGCTTGACTCCCTAGTAGAGGCAGAAATAAGAGTAAGAATGGTCGTGAATTTCTCATTGTATTTAATTGTTTCAAAAAAGACACAATGTATCTCCCCTTTTTAGCAGTCATTTGATGTTCTTAGTAAAGGTAGACTTGAAGGCGAGTAAGAGTCGCCAAGAAATACCTAGGAAATAGGGGCTTGTCCCCGCCCCACCGTCCCCCCCTTTTTTTTCATAGTGACGCCAAAACACATCACAATAAAACTGGCCGCCGCGGAGGTGGTATTACATGCAAGTACTCGCCATACCTATATGCTCTACCTATTGCACGCTAAGGCGAAAATTCTCAAGGAAGCGCGTGCCTACGTAAGCGAATGCGTGGTTGTCATACACATTCTGGTAACCATGTGGGTAACTGTCGCACATTCAGGTAGATAGCGGTTGGTTCATATGTCGAATGTTGCTCTTGAGCGACGTTGGACATGTACAGGAGACGGGCTTTCCCGCATCAAAGAACCATACCGTCTTACCTGGGATAAACGATGATTAAGACCTGAATATAAAGCAGCTGCTGGGAACGATGAGATTCTCACAACCCAATTTATGATATAATTACCTCCCCATCTAGAATAGTTGTCGGGTCCAGGTATAGTTGTAGTGGATATCACAATTCATCACTGGCTTTTGATAACATTATTCAAGTCGCATGAAGTTTGTGGAAATGCATCTTTCTGATAGTCATTCGTCGTTCATGCACCTAGGTTACAGTCCCCGAGCATCCTCTAATCATGGCTACCAGTGTTCCGTACCACAACCAACCATCACAAGAACAAACTGTGTTCCTTTTCCCCGAAGCTTCTTCACTTAGCATGATTGCCCTCCCACAATAACACTCCATCCGTCTGAGTCATAGTCCTGGCCCTTGATATTGGGGAAGGTGTCCGGGTCTAAGCATTCGTCAAGAACATTCTGAGCATAATCACCGAACCAATGGCAAGGCTGTATAGTGTCATAATTGTTCTGGTTACAGAAGAAGATGCCAGAGTTGTAAGAGCAGCTGACCCGACTGCAGGTGAGGGGAGCGCCCGGCTCTGTGGGACCCAACTGGCAGTACCCGTTCAACCCCCTCAGATATTCGATGCCAGATAGAATGGTCTCGTAGTTGGCCTCGTCATATCGCACCTGATCGCAAACAATCCTTGCCGTGGATTTAGTGACGTTGGTGGGCATGCTGGATTTTGGCGCCGATGGCAAGATGTGCCCCGGAAACGCCGCTTTGATCTGCGCGTTTATGTCCTCGAGGCTATGGCCGGTGAAGGATACGTTTGGGCCATTCTCAACTAAGCTTCCAATCCAGGTGATGTTTGAAAGTTGGTGGTGGTTGGGAAGATCGTTGCCCATGGAAAGAACACCAGGAAAGGAGACAATGGTAGTAATTACCCAGAAAAGGGGAACCATGATACTCTTGATTGTCTGCATTCTGTAGAAATCTAGCCCAATCTAGAGGTATGTGCCACTATGATTCTTTGCAGTGATGATAGTGTGGTGGGAGATGCGAGAATTAATAGTACTTTGAAGCATGATGGTTCTATTCACAGTACACGTGTGACTCAACCGTGATGAAAAAAAATATGAGATGACTTTGGTAAGTTAATATTTTCAAGAGGCAATGATACATTTCTCTTGTTTTTCTCTGGATGTACATAATACTCAAGATTTTGGTTGTCGCCCATGATTGGTTGTAGCAAAAATTCCATTCACTCTATCCCAGTGTTACCTGACAATAAATGCTATTGGATATGACACTCTAGGAGAAATTTGTGTTGTGAATATCGAGGTGGATTCTACGTCTTTATATCTACCTTGTATGTTAATTCTAAAATCACTTCAAGACGTTATTTTAAAGCCTGGCTAATGTGAAATTGGTGTATCCTTAGAAAACAGTCTTATATATGAATCACCAGTTTACTGTTCATGACGCTCAAGGGGTTTCTGTATGATGTAATGCCCCATGATCAACGATTACAAATGAGAGCCTTTTTGATAGCAGGAAGAGAGCGAGACTGGTATATATGCTAAAAAGGATACTTATTGTATCTTATTTAGCACTTGATTACTTTAGTATTATCACTATCTACGTATTTAGAAATTAATTTTAGATATAACAATAAGATAAACTACCTCAGCTTAACTTCACCGAGTATATGTCATATGTAAAGAACATTATGTTAGCACGTGAATCCAAAGCAGTGTGTACCCCTAAGGAAACAAAGAGGATGCTTTTTTTAAAATGCAATGTGATTACTAAAGTCTTTTGTATGTGCCTCGTGATACAGAATAATATCAGACATCAACCGGTCTGATCCTTGATAGAATCTCTCTTCTTAACCGGAAAACCTACCCTGGTATAATTTTATGAGATTGTGAGAGCACGCGACGGGTATATCGAACAAACTATCGTTTCTGGTTATTGTACACAAACGGCCCTGGGGGTTAACATGTGAATTCCTACATATATAAATATACGAACTTACGCTCAAGTGCTTTTGACTACTATAGCTTCATGTATCCATGCTCTCGCTCTCTTATGCTAAAGTTGAATCAGACAATATTACAACTAATCCTTTCAGACGAGACTATGTATACCAACCATACTACTCAAGGGCCTGAAATGTCCGAGTAAGTACCTCCCGATATCACTACGATGCCGAACTCGTTTTATTCACAAGGCCATGAGAGAGCATAGACTAACTTCGACTAACATATATTGTTTTACCATAGTTGTACTTGCGCCGTCTCTTTCCCAGCCAGGAAGCTGTGCACCCACGAGGCTCTGATTCTTGGCAGTGCACAAGCCTGCATAGGAGCTACAGTGTCCCTTCTGCAACAAAATCAAGAACCTAATGGGAAAGTTTGGCACGAACGACCAGGAACAAGGATTTATTTCTGCTGTTGTCCACATTGCCCTTGTTCGACCCAAGTTGAAGTTCTGGGTACAATGTGTAACCTGTGCCTTGCAAACTGCAGCGGGACACGAACTGATAGAAGCGACATTTAAGTGCCATGAAAAGTAATAATATATGGAAGCAGAAACATTGTGGACTCCACTATGACAAAAGCTGTTTCTGGCCTGGCTGGCTGATGATATAAGGGTATTACTATACATCGACTTCAGCTGAGAACCTCTCATACTCTATTTTATCCGCATCCACTATGAACGCGGTATCAGAATAGACCTGGAGTGACGGCCGAGGTGGTCTATCATATGTACGGGCTCATTAATGGCAATGGGCTTTATAACAATTCTAGCAGAGCTAGGTTTACTTATCAATATACATGTCCTTTTAATATCCAACTAGGTTTTAGTCCCTTGTGAAAACTATATTGCCTAGCCTTTAGGGATAACCACTACTAGGATACTGGTCAAGTATCATATTTTCCCCTCCTCGTTTTAATGTTAGTGAGCTTGACTTTGACTAGTTTTTTGAAAGCACAGTCCACTTCTGTTTCTTGTACACGATTACATGAAAAGCAGATAGAAATACTAGCACAGCTTAACTTGATGTATCTTCATAGGCAGGGTTCATGACAAATGGGACACATATATATAACTCACTGTGTTATAGAAATATCGCTTTTATATACTGGGTGACTGGGGAACACATAAAAGGGCATGTATTGTAGGTCGAAGTGATCCCCATGGGAGGGGGAGAGGAGTCTCCTTATATATGTAGACGAAAGGAGCTCCGAGCCCCTATATCCATGCTCACAGGGTCACGTGATATACTCTAGTGAATGTAGATGCTCCGTGGGAATACCCTCATCCGCGACAAGAAACGCATGTCTGGCTATACTAATAAGTCGTAGTAGAAATATATGAAATAGTATTTAGATTTAATAATAATCGAGGCGTTCAGTCTGTGGTTAAGATATAACCATATTCCCATTGCGAGGCTGTCGCGCGAATCATCGAGCATTTGAATACATTTTCCTCCATTGTCTGATAAACCAATGTAACGAATCTTCAATGGTTCCACTGATAGTGTCGGTAGGTATATGCAGAGGAGACCTATCTTTAAAAAACAAGCGTCATTACAAAATAACGCAGCGGTGCTTTTTAGCTGCCTGTATACGATCCGAAATCATTCGTCCGATATTAAGAGCAATGTCCAACAAGCTGCTGCCGGCCCCCAAATTATATATGTCATGGCCTTGAGAATCAACGGTTTGGATTGCAGCGTCATCAAGTTGGGCCTTCAGCTTTTCAATCTGTCCTTCAGCCTGGAGCTGTTCGAGGATCTCCTTGGCTGTCTCTTCGGGATTAAACCCCGATGCAGTGATCTCGGCATCAATTTGGTCGATTTGCTCCTGAGTGAGTGTCTCCTTGTCGCGTACCACTCTATCGATAAACTCGATATCAAGGTCGGTAAATGGATGTCCATCTTTGACCTCATTCTTGAGGGCCGAGAAGATTTCTTTAGCATGTTGTGGCAAAATGCGACGGTTTCCATCGGCTTCGCTCCTCTCGATGGGTGCGGCGAAGATGCGATAGGCGAAGAGGAGGGATACGAATGCTACTCTTGAGGTAGGCATATTGTGTTTTTAAAGATGTAAATGGATGGGGGGTAGATATGAATATCAGGTGTGTTACGATAATCGGCAGAGGTATTGTTTAGGTGCTTTAGTTCCTTGAATGCCATTTGGAAATGTCATGGGAAGGACAGCCATTATATAGCTATCGAATTTCGAAGTAGACACCAAGCTGGAGTCTGGGAAACCTCTATTTAAAAGCTTAAATGTGCTCAACTTTTCCGTCACTCGTATTAAGTTTGATTTATCAGAAAGTAAAGCCCACCTTGATGATATTGAAGCAAAAAGTACCTCAGATATTAGAGAAACTCGAGTCCCCTTATAACCACCAACATATCGTTTAAACATGGTGGCTATGTCAAGGTTTTTAATGTGCGGTATTAGGTTGGGTTTGTTAAAGAATCAAATGATATCCGATAATAATAAAGTATCTAGGTAGGTAGGTAGGTTCATGTTATGGCTAATATATCTATAAACCACCTGGAGGTAAAGAGGTTTAAGATATGGATCTGGTGACCAATCTCAGATATCATAAACCAAAGGGGTGGCACGGTAAAAATATAAACTCTCATCTTATATTGATTGATAAACCACTGTTGTAGGAAGATTCAAGATTATTGGAAACCTATCATTTTCTCCGCATCAATATAAACTGTGGCAAAAGCGAAAGCCAATTGCCATATAACAACAGGCTCTTATATATGGTATGCTAATTCATATGTGATGTGCGATATCAACAAATCTTCTTCCAGTCTTATTAAGTATGGATAACGAGGTACATTAATAGGTAGTCTGCTGATTTAATCATACTTCATACAGAGTTTAGTTTTTATTTTCCTGATTAACTGGAACATTAGATAGCATGTAATAGTCGTAAACTTTTAAGAATACTCTATGTAAAGGGGTTGTAGAATTCGTGACCGCGTTATATATAAACTCACAAATAGGCTATTGGCATTATTATGGACGCATTACTTGATACAGGACATAGCGTAGGGGTAATATTATGTACTCATAGGCTATAATGTAAGAAGTAGGTTCTATGTAAGATGCTTAGATTGATTGACTTTTTGCGGTTGAAATCCAAACAAAATCTGAGGACAGACTTTGATGTCAGTTCATCACCATATCTAATCTTCTCTAACCTAGATATCAATCCATCCTATTTCTGTAAAGCCGTGCCAAAAACGCAATCGTCTGCTCCCACACATAAGCACGCGCCTAGATAGGTACAAGGGGCTTCCCCTATTATTTAGAGCGGGTAGAGGCAAATGCCAATACAGTCAGCGCCTCCGTTGTTGGGATCGCAGCTGTCGTTCGGCCAGTCGTAGCATTGAGACGGGCCAGTCCCAGGAAGACATTCCAAGTTGACGATGCCGCCACATTGAGTCCACTCTACGGGCACGCAGATGCCAGGAAGGTCAGTCACATCCCCTCTGCGAGGATCTCTGATACATTGGAAGCCCTCGTCGCATGTTTGAGGGTCAACGACGAAGCCACCACAGGGAGCATATGTTCTGTCTTCGTCTTGGCGGATACGTAGGGGTGTGCTTCGCGCGTAGGATGTTGCTGCCAGAGCAAGAGTAAGGGCTGCGATGATCTGCATTTTCGTTTGAAAAAGGTGGAAGATAATTTTTGAGACTTTTTTGGATGTGGGTTTCGATGCTGTCAGTGTTTTTCAATATAACCTTGGATGGTATTGGAGTGGCTGGTCTTATTTATACATGCTATGCTAGATTCTCAATCCACACTAGTGGAAGGCGTCCAAAGGTCATCACATATTTATATACGATCTATACGGGTCTAAGAAATGTTTCTTCTGATTCACAAGCCCTACGCCTCTCTTCGTGAAAAGCCTCATTGGATTCTCACAATCCAATTGGAACGCGGAAGGCCTCACCACAGGGCAGTGCCCTAGCGCCATCCATTCTTCTATAGCACCAGCATCCTCTGCCAAGTCAAGCTGACATGCAATTTCCGACTATTATCGCCTTGTCTGGAGCAGAGGGCGTGATATAGCTGATATCAGCTTATCCTTCAGGACTTGAACGATTATAGGGGAAAACTCAAGTAGCACATAGTCTTCAAGTGACCATCATATCCCAGAATAATACCCATTCGGATTAGAGACGACTCCCCTCTAGTTTCTCTTGGCGTGAGATCCCCTTTTACGCATGACTCCTTTCTGATAATTTTATGATGTATTCGTTGCATCTTTATATCCCCCATTTCACACTTGCGTACACCATACGGTACGGTACCTGTGGTGAGTCCATTACCAAAGGGTAAATGTGTGTAAACGAACCCCTTAGCAACCTCCCCATGAGCATTGTTACACACTCACATCAAAGCATCCAGCCACGCCACATTTTCGTGAGTCAAGTAATTCCCAACCAAGGTCATTTGCCACATATCAGCGTATTTGTTCCAATTGCGAAGACGATCAAAAGCCACAACTACTTTTCATGTCATCTGGCTCTTACCGCCTTCGCCGAGCACAGGTCGTTGAACCATGAACTACCCAAGGAACGGGGTAAAAAGAAAAAGAAGAATCCTTCGCAATCAACTGATGTGATATAGTCTTGGCAAGTTGCTGGCGGATAGATGAAATCGTTCGGGTTTGTAGATGTCGCGGAATATGTTGGCCGGAAGGCTGCCAGGCCAGAAATATCGAACTGTAAATAGGGGAAACCACTTAGATCAACTCAGTAGTGTGTTTAAGGATACCAGACTCTATCTACACCTACCCGGCACGTCTCAAGCTCAGGTAGCTCCTTAGCCATACTGTCTAACTTGTCTTAGTTGCGTCCCGTACAAATAACCTTCTTTCCCATCTCATGAAAGCGGGGGGCGAAAGCCATACCAATGCCGACAGTGGCACCAATGATGAGGATAGTACTGATCCTAGAGGACATTGTTGCTGTAATTTCGGTCTCAAGAGCTACCTTCCGGTTTTTAACGAGGTAGGTAGGTAGTTAGATAGGTAAGTAATTATGATTAAAAGCGAGAGCCTCTATTGCAACATGAAGTATCTTGGTATTAACAACCGGGCCCAAGCTAAGTAGTAAAGATCTCATCACGTACATGATGAAATATATGGCAAAAGATGATTGCGCGCCTTAGCTTATTAGTGCTTATAATCAAAAGTACGATCAGAAGAGGTCGTTAATGTTAAGAAGTTAAAGCAGTGACTCGAAGTAACGGTGTGGCTACTAGACATATGACCTCGTGTGTGTACTTATCAACTCTATTATCCTGAATATCCACGTACAAGGTGCCTTTGCCTTCCTGTGTGGCGTCCCCGCCAGCCAGATCCCATATCTTCACGTGGAGGTCGTCGTCAGCTGATGCTAAACGTTGATTATCAGGCGAGAAGGCTATGCTATAGACATACCTAGTCAGTGTGGCCTTCGAACACGCTAACCGGCACATCGCTAGAGCTGTCGTCTTCCACATTTTGGCCGTCAGTGCGAATGTCCCAGACCCAAACCGTAAAATCATCCGCGACTCTATCGCCACCAAGTGTCCGTTCGAAGAAATAGCGGCGTCTCGCAGCCAGTTCGTGTGCCCTTGTAACCGGTACTTTGGAAACTCCACAGACATGATGTCCCAAATGAAGACGATACTGCCGACGGATACCGAGATAAGGTGTATGCCTTCATGGGGAAATACCACCGACGTGATGCTGTTGTTGCGATCATCCCTTCCGACTGTATAGACAGTAGATTTCAACCAGAAAGAAATATTGGTAATTCACCATGAATCAGAGATGTGCTTGACCTCTAGCAGTTGGTTGATATATTAACGCCTGAAGCCTCGGACGGAGAAGGACCTGTCCCCTTGCTAACCTCTCTAGTGTATAAGGTGTATAAAGTGGCCCCTCTTTCTGTCTATCTATTCTATATTATATATTGGTATAATTTTGGAGCGGAATCGTGTGCAAACCGAACCCAGTGACATAAGGGATAATAATACTCTAAACATTTCCCGCCGACCCCGTCATTTCAAGCCCCTGCCGATTCAAACCCAACTCCCCCTATGGACAAAGGAAAAAGTCTAATAAGTAAATGTCTAACTGTAAGCCAGTTACAGTGGTTTCTTTAACGTGAAAAGGCGGACATGCTCCGAATCTCGGCATCCTCCTCCTCAAGCTCGGCGAGCTTCTTCCCCGGTAGCCGCACGGCACGGTCAAGCGCGATGGGCAGACCCCTGTGCCGGCCGCGCAGCATGACGAGGATCATGACGATCTTGCTTCCCGTGTACATGCCCCCGCTGAAGCTGTAGCTCTGGTCGGGCAGGCCGATGCTGATGCCGATGTTGGTGTAGCCCGAGACAATCTCGAAGAGGATGGTGAAGACGCTGTAGGTCGCGGGGTCGGTGAGCGAGTGCTGCGTCTCGATCAGCGTGATGAGGAACAGCATCAGCGCGATCCACCACACGTCGTGGCTGAGCTGGCCGCGCACCTGCTGCGAGACCAGGCTAGGGGGACCGGTCACCGGTAGCTGGTCGTGGAAAGAGTGGACCGAGGCTCGCCCGAAGTCGATGGTGGCGGCCCGCCGGAGTTTGGGCGGCCCTCCTCCTACTGATACTGGAGGTGGTGCGGCCGAGACACCGACACCTTGGAAGGCTGTCATGCGGCGTTGGAGCTGGCGACCTACGAATGCGGTGCCGCGTCGACCGACCGTTTTCAGCATCTTGATGGATCTGGTGGACGGCGTTACCGAGCTTGAGTCCCAGTTCTTCCTGTTGTTGCTCACAGTTTGCGGGAGTCCGGGTTGATCTGCCACGTCGGTGTCATCGCCACCGAAGACACTACTACTTGCAGAGTGAAGCTGCTCCTCGTCTGCCTGGTCACCTTCATATATCCCTAAGGATCGCTCCTCATAGACGTTGGAGTTTCGCATGGTGATAATGTGGGGGTAGGCTGCGGTATAGTACACGATCAACCAAAGCACCTGGACGTCAAAGTACACGGCTGAGGGTGATACTATAGCGTATCCTCCTGAAGGGATCGCTATTGGAAAGGAGAGGTTCGTTAGCTCACGATCCTGACCAAATAGGCAGGGTACCATGTTTTGAAGACCACTTACAGAATCCTTGGAAGAGAGCATCAAAAATCCGCTGGCCAAGGGGAATGGCCTCCATGGTCGGATTTCCAATGCTCAAGATTAGAATCAAGACCCAATCCGCTACCACAAAACCTCCGAATGTGGCCGCAAACACCCAAGTATCCTTGGCAGGGAACAAACTAGTGTACACACGACGAGGAAACTTCAGGATGAAGTCGAAGCCCTCTTTCCAAACACCGTACTCTTTCGACTTGGAGAGAAGATTCAGCAGAGATGACATGGTCCATATTATAAGTCGCATGAAGACAGGGAAAGCTGCCGGGCCCATTAGCGACAGCAGCGTGACGACAGTAAGCAGGAAGTAAGAAGACTGGAAGGGTATGAAGCCTGCATCCAGCAGCGTGAAGCCGGCGTTGCTGTAAGCAGAGATGGCGAGGAAGATGCCCGCCCACCACGGGTTCTGTGCATTAACGGCGGCGGCATCGGTTGCGTGAACCGACATCCAGGCACCAAGGGCGATGGCACCGAAGAACTGGCAGAGCACGAAGTAAGCGATGACAAACACGGAGAGGAACTTGAGGGAACGGTATTCGACACCGCCGAGGTACTCGCGCTGGTCCTCGGACAAGTTGAAGAACTGTCCATTCCTGCCGATGTTGCGCTTTTGTTCTGTTAGGAATGTTTGCACGTTGAACCCCTCAGATATCGACCTCGATTCTGCCGTTTGAGATCGTCGCCTCGTCGCTCCACTCTGGTGGGACTGGGTCTGGTAGATCGAGTGCGCAGTTGACGTTGCGTGTTGTCCTTCGAAGGGCTTGGCCTCGTGGATGGGCTCGAGGAAGCCGACATGGTGTTGCTGTGAGCCCCTCGCGCCTCCTCCCGTCTGGGCATCGGGATCAGACCCCTCCTCCGCAGAGTTCGTCCCTGTAGCTGGCGTAGCCAAGGAACTAACGTAATCGTAATTGGCAGCGCGCGGCTTGCTCTGGGCGCGTCCCCTTCCAAAGGACGACATGACCTGCAGGCCAAACATAGCCCCTGTCATGCCAACCACGGCACCGGTTCCCGACACCTTCTTCTTCCGCTTCTCGCGCTCCATCTTGACGATATCCTCAAAGCGCTTCTCGAAGATGTGCTTCCGAAACGCGATGGTGACGTAGGAAATGAGGACCTGACTTCCTATCATCATCAGGACAACCAGCTCGACCTGCTGGAAGGTCGTCAGCTGGCTGACATTGACGGTGTTGAGACCGGTGGCGGTTATCGCCGACATGACCATGAACATGCTATCCCACCAGCCGATGCTGTAGGCCGGGACGGAAGAGCCCCAGAATATGAGCGTAGCCACGATCGTGGTGCCGATGAAGTAGGCATAATGCAGGGTGATGTAGTTGATGGGCGGCAAATACGGCTTGACGGTATGCGCCACGACCATCAGTTTGTCATATATTCTGGGGTGCCGTGTGCCGAAGTCCTCCCACCATTGAAACGGCATTGTGAACAGACTTCCAGTCGCCAGAGACACCTCAATCTTTCGCTTTCAGGTCCTGCTGCTGCGACAGAGATAGCTCACAAAGCGCTTTTTCTTTGAACAAGTGCGGGAAACTTGATGGATGAGGGCGAGTTCCAGCTTCCTCTCTTTGTCCGAAGTTGCCTATTGTTCTCTTTTTCTTATTCTATTTTTTTTCGTCTTCTTTTCTTTTTCTTTTTGCTTTCCTACCTAAACACAAGGGAGCACGAAGCACGGCCTATGTCGTGCCCAAAACGCAGATTAGCTGTCCATCTGGCTAAGGGGCAGAGGCCAGGGTGCGTACGGGGGGTTCCATTTAAATTATGCACGTATATCAAGAATTCCTTGCTTCATATTATCCCTCGCCAGTCAATAGGATTTCGTTTCTTTTTTTCTTTGCGGGACTGACAGGTAATAATACCTAGTTAATAGGTTGAAAGCCCACGACGAAGATAAGTCTGTTGTCTTCGCCGTACAACGCATTACATGGGTTTCTAAAACATTACTCGTAACCAATAACATGTAATGATCGACTTTTGTTCGATCTTCCTACTGTGCGCTGGTCGATCTAACTACATAGTAGCCATGTTGGCTTGTATTTAATCGAACCTAACGTCCTTCTATCAGCTCTACTAGTTAATATATGTATGATCCAGTCTCTCGATCTAGCACTACTGCCAACTGGAGGTCTAGATACTATGCAACTAACCTTGGTTAACCTAGACTTTTCTCTACACTAGTGTAGGTAGGTAGGTAAGCATTATTATAAAAGGAGGGCATGAACTCTCATTCCAGTCTGTCGCTAACTGTCAAAACTAGTTGAAGAATGAGGCCTCACTCAATCAACCTCGTTGCCAAGCTCAACAAGGCATAGACCAATCTATACTGGACCCGCCAAAGCATCTAACCTACCTACACTAGTGTAGTACGGTGAAGTCCGTATAGACAAATGTCATCAAATCAGATGGATCAGGGGGGAGTGAAACGATTACGACGTCAGCGGCATCAAAAGATAATTGCATTTATCACGTCAACAATCGCATCGAGAAGAACAATCAAAAGAAGAAAATGCTTAGAAAAATTATATACAATATCAAGGCATCTCATACCAAGAAATCATTGCCAACACCAAATAACCTACTCCCTAGGACTCAGGTCAACTAGACTTTTAAACACTACAAGTCAAGGGGCTGCCAACGCCTGGAAGACTCTATACTAAATATGGTATGTACAGTAATATTGACATACATACCCGCAGTAAGGGGTATGCTGATATGACGGCATCGGGTATTAGTGGCTATGGTACCATCAACATGGCACCGTAGCATCGCGGGTAATTATCAACTTAACCCCGTAAGTCTCACCCAGTCAAGACAACTTGCTGATATTGGTGGTGTTTCACGACATGTTGGGGTATATTATCTGATCTGCCGACGGAATTGTGTGTTGAGGACCACGAATAGACATCACAGGCGCTACGATGATTTTTTCATTCTCTCTTTTGTATCTGCCTGTCAAACCGCGAGAGGCCAAAATTCAAGTTCATTAGGTATGTAATTCCTGGCTCGTAACAAATCGCTATACTAAGTGTTCTGAAGACGTCGCCGTGTCCGACGGGCGCTCCGTCGCCTCGGACCTCTGCAGACTGCTCGGGGTGGTTTTCCCCGGACAGCTGTGCAGGCGGTCCATCGGGCTGCCACCGATGGAGAGCTCGTGGTAAGGCCCTACGCCTTCGCTCGCGTTGCTCTTAGGCGTCCTCCGACTGCTATCCCAGAGCGCCGGCAGGTGTCTCAGCAGCGGCCTCAGTGCTGCACACGAGGCGGCGAAGATGGCGAGCCCCAGCTCGATTATGGCCCATAAAAGGAGGTCGTGGTGCAGGCCATCGGCTTCGTCGGGCGCTGCATGCGTCAATCTGACGATGATGACGAGTTTGACAATCGTTGCAGAACTCGCGCTGCGATAGAGCAACCGAGTGTTAGTCAATTTCCGAGATGGAGTTCATACCCTGCCCCTTAATCCACGAACCCCGGCCAAGGAAAGGTTCTAATTATAGAGAATTCACACAAAGAATTTGCGTGACTTACAAGATACCCAGTCCGAGCAAGAAGATGACCAGGGCCTTGAGCCGTATTTTCATCTGGACCTTTCGCAACATCAAGATGGGCAGCAGGGCGTAGAAGTAGTCGATGAAGATGTTCGATATGGTGCGAAAGTAGCCGACCCTTGAGCAGGTCGCACTGCCGGCGTAGTTGCTAGACCCCCCTTGCGCGCAGAGCCAGGACGCATACAGCGTCGTCACGACGGTCCAGGCGATAACGACGAATATAGATCCGATGAGGAGCCAGCGGAGGCGCTGCGCCACGGCGAGGCGGTAGAGGACCAGAGCGACGGCTATCTTGACCAGGCCCGAGGATATATAAACGGTGAGTTGAGTCGCATACAAGTACTACACGGACAGAATAGCACACTCTCAGTCAGTCTTCCTTATCCCTCTCCGTCAAGATAACCGCATAAAGGTAGACGAAATGAACACATACCTGCAGCGCCTTGGCGGCGCTGTAGTACGGCCGCTCGTCCACGGCAGCGTACCCGAAGTACAGCGTAGCGAACCCTAGTCCGCACACGATCGAGTATCCGAGCTACAACACCGAAAAAAACAAGTCCAGAATTAGCAATCCCGATTCGCTTCGCGCGGCATTTGCCAAGTTATTCGTAGCGCGTTTGCAAAAAACACTCACATACGTCAGGACCAGGGCGCAGTCGTCCAGGCCGAAGCCCCGGGTGATCAGCTTCGTGCGGACGTAGAGGCGGGCGCCAACGGCGGCACCGTCGAGGACGAGGAAGACGATCAGGGCCGCGAGGATGCTATCCCGATGGCTACCCATATCTACCGGGTTGGGAGGTCGTGTGCGTAGGTATGTATATATATATAGTACTATACCTGGCTATCTGCGGGGCAAGGATCGACCAGACGGTTCAGAAGAAGCCCTTATGGCCGTTACCCCATATTGTTTAGAACAATGTGGGGGGGGGGGGGGGGGAGATGGGGGAGGACCAGTGCTGTACTATATAGTCGATTGAGTCTTATCCTTATAGGGTAAATGGGAGGGGGTCGTTAGAGGGAGTCAAGAGAAAGAAGGAGACGTTTAGTAGATGTAATGATGATGGAGAGGGAAATGTCTCTCGATCAGGAACAGCGGCATTGAGGATTCAAATAAGGAATACTAGATCTACCATTTCCGAGACAGAAAGAGAGAGAGGGGGAGAGAGACAGACCTAGTGAGAAGTCTTGCCTATCCCAACCACTATTACATACACACTTTGCTACTACATATCACTGCTACGTCGTACGTATCCAATCAACCCGGGCGCAGAGATGGGATGGCCAAACAATTAATCAACGGTCCCCGGGCATATATGTATAGATAAATGTAGGGATGGAGGGTAACAGTAGAGAGACCTACGTACATACATATGGGATGTCCAGCTCATGCAACATGACTTACACCACGTTGTGGCCTGTGATATTCAGGTGTTTTGGAGAGAGGGGAGGGGGGGGGGGAGAGAGAGGAGGAGGCCGAGAGGGGAAGCTCGCCCGTTACCAAAAGACGGGACAAATAATTGTCTAAAACCACCATCAGGGTTATACGCAGTAGGTACTACATAACACACTCCCATATTCTCCAATGAAGATGGTCTTTACTCTCATCGGGTAGGTGGGACGGCGGGATGGTTCTACACAACTACTGATCTGACTTGTGGGGTGGGGGGAGGGACAAGAAGGAGGAGGAGGAGTGTCTACAAATTCATAGCTGACGTGATTACACCCAATAGGTAGCCCAGATACGATATGGTTTCCTACAGGGGTAGGCAATGATTTGCGGATTTTCGACCGCAACCACCACCATGCAGCCGGCGTTGCATTTGTTCGTGGAGGGTGTGACCTACGTACAGCTCCTCAGCAGCGTGGCCAGACGCCTCGGAGTCCGGTTCGCCACTGAGATTCTACAGCCCGAGAGAGAAGAAAAGGGGAAAAGAAAGGAAAGAAAAGAAAAAAAACATATCATAGGCAGTCAGTCGCCCTGTCCTTCGGTGACTTGAGCAGGGCAATGATCTGTTTTTTTCGTCTTTGGCGGCTTGGCCAGGCTATGGAAAAGCCTTGAGATCGGTCACATTGCTTAGATTGTGGCATTTTCCTCAGAGGAAGGCGAAAGACGAATTTATTGATCGATGATTGGATGTCTTTTGGCAAAGCTACCTAGGTGCTTCAGGGATCATGATCAGCTCGCTGACCGAGCGAGCGAGCGGGCGACGGACGTATCCGCAGAATCACAAGCCAACCGCCTGCTATACAGGCAGAGGGTGCATACAGGAGGAGTACGTAGGTAGGTATGTCACTTACGAGCTCAAGCCATGAATGATACCTGACAACTACCGGAGCTACGATGGTTCCCGCAGCCACCCGTCGGGCTCGGGTGTACTGATTGTGTATGTGTGTGGGTGGGTGCCGCGAACATGCTTTTTCTGTCCCCTTTCTTCGCTCGAATCCTTCTTTTTTTCTATATGTAATGAGACTGACTATGGATCGAAAGATCGGCCCATAATTTAAGGCGAGCCAAGGATGGGATGGGCTGTGGGGGGTCTTTTTTTTTTTCAGCTGCTGCTGTTTTCGGGTTTGATGGTTTGTTCGATGCTACCTCCTTGCTGGGCTGTTTATATATAGGAAACCGTTCATCATTTCGGCTGAGCGGCGTGCTGGAACTTATCAACAGCCGTCTGGTTCTAGGTACTATGTACGTACGTATTTATATATCAATGTACAGATAGGTCGTTGCATACTGGAAATTGTATAGTAGTATCACATAGCCGGTACCTGCCTGTACTATATAATATGGATTGTTAACGGCATAGATGAAGGATGCTATTGCATAAATCCTACGAGTCGTTGAAGAGAGACGCGACGCAATTACGGAATCGTCAGCATATGGGTGAGAACGAGACGTTCCATGGAATACCCCTATTTATGGACAATCCAATGGAAGCAACAAATACATGCCTACTACCTACTACGCGCGATACAATGTTATAGCCTAGGTTAGTGTAGTCGGCTTTAGCTACCAAGGTAGCCAGTTCACTACCAATATTAATATCAGAATATCAATATCTCGTGTGTTAACAAGTTTGAAATTTCCATAGATCGTTCCTTGATATATAAGTCATTTGCTCATTTATTCTCATACCTTTTCATTATCAATATGTACATTGGTTGATTGAACACCGAATATGTGACACATGGCGCAATTGATCATCAACAACTACTTACCTGTAGTGTAATTGTGTTGTTGTCAACCCCGCGGAACATTGTTAATCAAGTTATGAGTCTAGTTCTGACTTAAGACTGGACGATCAATTATCTACTCAAGACCTATTTAAGGATGCAAAAGTGCGCAACATTAAGGGTCTGCGACGATCCGATCCTGCATCTATTTTCATCAATTTCATGATATAAAGACCCCCAAAGAATCGACATCTCAAATTGTCCCACGTTGAGAATCAGTTTCCTCAAGTCGAACCCCCACCAACGCGCCAACGCGTTAGCGAGCCAAGCCAAGCCAAGCTTATGAGCTAGGTAGAGGGTCCAGCGGCTAGGATCGACGATCCGCTCTATCCACTCTATTAAACTACACTAATGGATATTTGATGTTAGTATCCCGCCGTGGAACCGGAGGCGTTGTTATCGGCCCTTAGCAGCTGGGCATATGCTTGAGGGGTTCTATTGATTTGATACATCAAATATACCTACCTAATGTTAGGTATAATATGTCGGTTCCGAACGATACGTCTGTCAACTATGTAGGTATAGCTTGAGCTACCTTCAAGCATAGTACCTATCTTAGTAGGTAGCACATAGGTATCATAGAAAGAATACTTACCTACAAACTACAGAAAAAGACCCGGTGCCAAATTCAAAACCCGCTGAAATGTGCAAAAGGCTAACATGATGTGTATATAACTCTCACGGAATTCCAGTCTGTATCGAAAAGCTCTAGCCTAGGTTAGAAGCGTCAAATTCACCAAGTGAGAGCGGCCTTTGATCGCTACCTAGTAACACCAGACCTACCTAAGGCCAACAATATTGATACTGGTAGGTACATTGATACATGGACTGGTATGCATTTTTATTCAGCCGACCCCTAACGAGCTGCCAATTACACCAAAAAAGCACGAACACGGTGACATATCATATCTTGATATGGAACTTGGAAATTGCCATCTAATCTGGATCTTCACTGACCCTGTTCTCCCTAACGTTAGTGTAGAACAACAACATATTGATACACGCGTGCGTGTATACTACTTGCTCTTTGGTAAATGCCAATCAAGATAACATAGTCTAGTAAGCTTAATAACTTCGAATCTTGCCAGTCTGGTCAAATTGATTACTGTTGTAGTGAATAACATCATTGAACCGGAGACCGACAATCAGTTAACCTAGTACTAGTATCGACTAACCTAGGCATACTAAATGCTTACATCAATTAAACTGACTTGACTTACATCAATACTTCAATACAGACTTACTAACATCCATAGCATGGACACCCCAGGCCATTACCTCGGAACGTTGCCGACAACGGCCTTGTGACGTTCCGACATTCTGGAAAATGAGCTGCTCAGCAGCTCCTCCCTCTCTGCCTATTATTTACCTACCTACCTCCCTAGGTAGTTCAAGTGGTTTTTTTTTCCCCCTATCTTCATCTCCCGTCTGACACCAACAAAAGTGCGGCTCCAGCAAGGGGTTTTTTCTTGTGCCATGCTTTAAGATTATCGGTAAGGTTCATCATCATCTTTTTTCCTTTTTCGGGATCATTCGACCAACAACAGAAGGAAGACAAAGCAAACATACAAACAGAACAGGCAATCTATGTAGTTGAGGACATCAATGTCTCTAGAGCGCCGTCTCTCGCAACCCAACTTTACTCTTATAAAAACCACCCGCTAGGTTAGGTGAGCAGTTTAGGTTGTGTAAGACGATTCTCAGCTTCCTCTGTTCCATTTCATAATCCGCCTCCTTTGATTAGAAGGGGAAAAAGGGAGAGAGATAAAGAAAAGAAAACTCACCAATTGAATAGGTCTCAGATCTTAGGTTCTCGGGTTATTTTTCTTTTCGGGTTGGGGGCTGAATCAGATTCAATTGGATTGTCAGGATGTGGGTGTCGATGGGTACTAGTAGTGGTGGTGGTGGTGGTACCATCGCGGCCGCAACCGCTCTCGCGCTCTTGACCAGCTCGGCAGCGGGTGCTGACGCCTCGGCCAACTACTCGACTTGGATGGCCTCGAGCATCATGTCACGAAGCCAGGGCATCATGACCGGAGATGGAGGTTCCTCGGAGTTGCTCCAGGCCGGCTTCACCCAGAAGGCGTTCACTGCCATCGTCAACCAATACCCAGGCGACGGCACTGCCGACATCCGGCAGTACATCAGCACCAGCGCCTCTTCCGTGGTGCCATTCGTAAGTAATGCCACTTACGATGCACTGTCGTACCCCATGGACCGGCTATCCAACGGCAATGCCCTCCTGACACTCGCCGCCACCACCAACAATACGTCGTATCATGCGGCCGCTAAGGCCTTGCGCCTGAGCATCAACCTGAACCGGCGAAACTCCGAAGGCGGGCTGTGGTATTTCACGTATCCGGAGTGGAGCTACCTAGATGGCATGTACTCGTTTGCACCATTCAACACACTCTACGCTATCCTCAAATCGACCAGCGAGGAGGCCATAGATGCCGCATTGGATGAGACGCAGTTTCAACTCGATCTTCTCTGGAACCACACTTACAACGCCTCGACTGGGCTGTTAGTCCACGGATATGACGATTCACTTACCGCAGTTTGGGCAAACCCGACCACAGGGGCCAGTCCGCACGTTTGGGGTCGTAGTTTGGGGTGGTACACCATGGCCTTGGTGGATACGCTGGCGATAATGCCCAACTCGCCTCGCAAGTACAAGGACTACCTTATTGAGAAGTTCGAGGCCTTGGCTTCAGCTGTGATCGATGCGGTCGATCCCCAAACCGGCGGCTGGTGGCAGCTTCTAGATGAGCCGGGACGAGAAGGAAACTACATCGAGTCGAGCGGCAGTGCCATGTTTTCCTATGCTCTACTAAAAGGGGCACGGCTGGGATACCTCACTGATGCCTTGGCTCCGAAAGCAGTCCAGGTTGCCACGCGTGCGCAGGGTTACCTGACTGACACATTTGTGGTTCACGAGACGAACGGCACGTTGAGTTACAACGGAACTGTCTCTGTGTGCAGTCTCAACTCGAGCGCATCATACGAGGTGAGTGATTGTCCCGATGATTTAAGACACTTTACCAGCCTATTTAGAATCTCTCTCGGTGAACTAACGTCTTCCTCTAGTACTATATCAACCAGCCCATCTTGTATAACAGTGTGCTGGGGTCTGCCGCATATATTCTGGCCTCGCTCGAGGTTGAGAAATTAAGCCCTTCGTAAGGCACAAGAGGGTTCTTCCTATTAAACAGGACAAATCAGAAGGTCTAATTAGTAGATAAACGGTGATTTGCCCTGTTCGTGTATATATATTCTTTTTTTGGCACTTTCCCGACAATATTCCACCATTCGTAGGATGGTGAGGTATTCGCAATTCAGGGGTTAAAGTAGCGAATGTCCGATCTACTTAGCCTTATAGGCATAGAAGATTACCTATCATTATCGAATAAAAATAATATGTTTAAAATTCTGCTGGTGACCCCCCTGAACTACTAGCTTAACTTAGGAGATATTGATATGGTTCATAAATGTATATCGCCCCCGTAGCAGTAGCTAGCACCGAGCTTCGCGCTCTCGGTCGGAGATATCGGTATACAAAATCTATTCGGCTCATAAACAGAACCATTTCGAACGTTTAGAAAGGCTTTGTCGTATTCCCGGCAGACAAGGGCTGCTGGATTCTCTACGTCATTGGAGTATTTATCGGATACCTCGACCCATCACCACGAGACGTGCTTATTCAAATACCTATATGATGCCCACTTCTACATGTATCCCCAGGTTGACAATGCCCCTACAATTGGCCTCGATATTACAAAGAGGATATAGGTATAGGTGTTCCTGGGCAGGTTTTCAACACTAATTATGTCACCTCTTTCACCAAAAGACGACGACGATGATGACAATCTTGAGTACACGGGCGAAAATAACATACACTCGCCGATCTCGGACACGGCTGACCCGGAGAGCAGCGAGTGTCACGACGACGAGAGAGACCATGATGGCCATCGGCCCTGCAGCCTCGAGATACAGCGATCCCAGACCCGTGCGAGCGGCCGAGAGGCTCTGAACGAATTCAGCAGGGTATCTTCAAGGCGCGACACGATATTATCCAGGATCCGCTCTCGGCCCGCCGTCGCGCCGTTTACCCATCCGCTGGCCCGGGAGAAGACCTCGGAGGACTGCATCGTCGACTTCGACGGCCCCGACGACCCCTACCGCCCCCTCAACTGGCCCACCCACAAGAAGGTAATTACGACACTGCTCTACGGCCTCGTCACTATGACCGCCACCTGGGCATCGTCCTCGTACTCGGCCGGCACGACGCAGATCGCGGCGCAGTTCCACGTCGGCACGCAGGTCGCCACGCTGGGCACGACGCTCTTCCTCGTGGGCTTCGGTCTGGGCCCCTTGTTATGGGCGCCGCTCTCGGAAGTCTACGGCCGTCGCGTCGCCGTACTCACGCCCATGCTCCTGGCCATCTGCTTCTCGTTCGCGACGGCGACGGCCAAGGACCTCCAGACCATCATGATCACGCGCTTCTGGGGCGCCATCTTCGCCTCCGCCCCCGTCACCAACACGGGCGGCGTGCTGGGCGACCTGTACTCCCCGGCGTACCGCGGCATCGCCATGGCGGGCTACGCCATGGCCGTCGTGGGCGGCCCGACCGTCGGCCCCATCGTGTCGGCGGCGCTGGTGGCGCAGCCCTCCCTCGGCTGGCGCTGGACCGAGTACCTGACGGGCATGCTGCAGGCCGCCGTGCTGCTCCTCGCCGTGCTCCTCGTCGACGAGACCTACGCGCCCGCGCTGCTGGTGGCGAAGGCGCGGCGGCTGCGCCACGAGACGGGCAACTGGGCGCTGCACGCGCGCTTCGAGGAGTGGGACGTCAGCGTCGCCGAGCTCGCGCGCAAGTTCCTCGTGCGGCCCCCGCAGTTGCTGCGCACGCCCATCTGCTTCCTCGTCGCCCTGTACGCCTCCTTCTGCTACGGCATCCTGTACATGCAGCTGGGCGCCGTGCCGATCATCTTCGGCGACGTGCGCGGCTGGCCGCCGCTGCGCGCCGAGCTGCCCTTCCTGGCCATCTGCCTCGGCGCCGTGCTCGGCGCCGCCGTCAACGTCGCCAACCAGCTCGCGTACAACCGCGCGTACCACGCGGCGGGCGACCGCGCCGTGCCCGAGCGCCGGCTGCCGCCCATGATGCTCGGCGCCGTGCTGTTCGCCGGCGGCCAGTTCCTGACGGCGTGGACGGCGGACCCGCGCGCGGCGCACTGGGCCGCGCCCGTCGCCGGCCTGCTGCTCACCGGCTGCGGCTTCAACACCGTCTTCCAGGCCGCGCTCAACTACCTCGTCGACACCTTCCAGGTGTACGCCGCCAGCGCCGTCGCCGCCAACACCTTCCTGCGCAGCTGCTTCGCCGCCGCGTTCCCGCTCGTCGTGGGCCCGCTGTACGGCAACCTCGGCGTCGGGCCCGGCGCCTCCATCTTCGCCGGCTTCGCCTGCCTGCTCATGCCCGTGCCCTTCGTGTTCTACGCCTGCGGCAGGAGGATACGGGCTGCGAACAAGTGGAGCAAGGGGAGTGTGTTCTGATGGGGGATGCGGGGGAAAAGGGGCGGGGGCGGGGCCAGGACTGGGGGCAGGGGGGAAGGTAGTGTTTGCTATTATCACGAGGGGAGGGTTACGTGTGTTGGGTCGATACGCATCATACAGGATCCATACTAAGTATATACATATCCACGACCTTAGACGTGTACATATTAATCTCGATTACCTACCCAGGGCTAGAACACGTAGATAAATACGTCTGACCTTTTTGTTTTTCGCAAACGGTTCACCTGACAGAACCCGGTGTTCCGAGTCCCTATCTCCTATTCTACCTGGCATGGCTTCCTATTGCGTGTTTGTTCGCAGGACTTGGTGGCCTAATGCTTCTTGTTATTGAGCTAGCTCTATGGCCTTAAAATACGAGGATACGGTTCTGAGATTCCTGTTAAAACAGGGTCGTGGGCCAGATAGTCCAGAACAATCGAGTCCTCGAGGACACAGACTGGAAGATTCTAAAGCGATTCGAGATAACAGAAGAGAGTGTGAGAACTGATGGTTCATTAGACTTAGTTCTGAGCATGGCAGTATTATAGCCTGCCCGAGTTAACTCAAGGGTCGTTTCGCTTGTTGATGATTACGAGTTATAATAAATCTATTGCCATGCCGCCGTACCATCCATCCCTTTTCATATTCATCTCACCCGAGACAACCCCCTCTGACCCTCATCCTTTTTAAAGCTTTCTGTATTAAACACTAGGCATCCAATAGTTCAGATCAAAATTTGTCAGTATGTTCAACTGAGAAAATGCAGCCATGTCAATTTCGAAATCTATTAACTATGTGTTCTCCCCTTATTTCTATTAACCAGATATCAATATGACCCTAGGCAGTCATTCAAACCCCTCTCCCGCTCCTGGGCCAAATTTAACCGACCAACCTTCCTAATTAGATGTAGCGTTTGAATATCTAACTTACTCTGTTGTTCCAGTATTCAGCCCTCGAGTTTGTAGTGGCGGGCTTGTCTGTTTGTCTTTAAGGGGGGTTAATGGTGGCGTGTGGGAACTTCTCTAATGAGGCAGGTATCTCGGCCAACGTAGTTGTTGTTTGTTCAATAGTATAGCTTCGAAAGCAAACGCAGTTGCCGCAGAGTTGCCACCATTATGTTATTTACTCGACCGATAATTGATATCTGTTGACCTCCTTCAACCGCTGCATTAGATAAAAAGTAGCGTGGCCCAATCATGATCGGGGAGGGGGCCAATATGCATTCACTTTCACCCCAGTTTGTCACCGCCCTATTTAATGATGGGAACAGCACAGCAACCCCCGTTCCTCTCCTCTTAGGCTTCGGCTCAACTATGAGAGAGAATTAACTTAGGTTAATACATAAGGCACGAAACCTCTCTCATCATCTCATCGCTGCCGGACGTTCTTCATCTTACGTACCTACCTATCACTAATTTCTCGGCCCCCCGTCAACCCGCCTTTTTTTTTCCAGCAATGACACTCGGCACTACGAATACCGGGGGACGGATCTCCCCCTCCCCCTCCTCCTCCGTCCCGGCCCCCGTCCCCGACGGGACCCGGCCGCCGCCCACCACCGCCACCAATACTACCGGAGACGACGATGGCGGCGGTGGAGACTGGAAACCCACGAAACGGTTCCTGCTCGCGTTCGCGTCGCTCCAGGTCCTCATCGCGGCCGTGGCCATCGAGTCCACGAGCCTCGCGCCGACGCTGCCCATTATGAGTGCGGAGCTGGGCGGCACGGCCCTGCAGGCCTTCTGGGCCGGCACCGGATACCTGCTGGCCTCGACGCTGATCCAGCCGTCGGTCGCGTCTATGTCGCATATCCTGGGCCGAAGGATCGTATGTTTACCCCCCACCTCCTCCTCCTTCCCTCTGTCTTCTGTCTTTCGACCCGAGTCCGAATCGGGCGGGGAAGGGGGCGCGTGTCTGGGTTTTTTTTTCTGCTAATGGATCAACCGACAAGATGCTTTATATCAGCGGTGCGGGATTCGCGGGTGGTTCACTGATCGCGGCACTCGCGGGGAACTTTACCCTCGTCCTGGTGGGGAGGATTATTCAGGTCAGGATTCATATCCCTCCTTTCGCCCCTTTTTTGGTCTTTTCTGGTATCGGGGGTTTTGCTAATGGTGAATTCAGGGGATCGGAGGTATGTGGATAACTGACTTCCAATAGGCACGCCCTCGTCTTGCTTACTTAAAGCCATCTACGCTTTATAGGCGGAGGACTCGTCGTTGTGATCGAAGTAAGTAGTTTGCCATTGTGATAATGTAGTGCTGTTGTGTGATTAACCATCTCGAAAAAAAAAAGATCCTCATATCCGATCTCATCCCGCTTGCACACCGTGGCACTTGGTTCAGCATCAACTCGATCATGTGGTCGATAGGGACAGCAGGAGGTCCCCTCATCGGGGCTGGCTTTGCGCAGAATGTAGTAAGTAGACCAACCCGCCAGCCTAACATCCCATGTGGGACAATCCCGAATGCTGCTAACTGAGGGAAAGTCGTGGAGGTGGATTTTCTGGATCAACTTGCCAATCGTTGGCCTCGGCATGGTCTTCGTGACACTGTTCCTGAACCAAGCACCGGTTCCGGGGCATATCGTCGAAAAGCTGTTATGGTTCGACTGGCTGGGTTCGGTCCTGTTTTCTATCAGCTCAGCCAGCGTCCTGTTTGGTATAACCACAGGAGGCGTGGTTTTTGAATGGTACTGCAGTTGCCCCCATCTCGGTCTGTTATGACATGTTAGGTCTAACCAGGTCTTTAGGGGATCCTACCAGGTGCTTATTCCGGTCATCGTAGGGTTGGCAGGAATAGTGTGCTTCTTCTACTGGGAGATCCGTTTCGCGTCGAACCCTATCATTGAGAAGCGGATCTTTAGTACATGGACTGCTAATGCTGCATACGCCCAAACGCTTTTACATGGGCTAGTTACGTGGGCTGCATTCTACTTCCTAGGTATGTCCAAGACTCCTTACAAGTAAATAAATCACAACGCTAACCTGCCTTTTTTATACTAGTTCTCTACTACCAAGGTGTCAAGTCTTACTCTCCGATATTCTCTGCTGTTGCCTTGCTCCCCGAGACCATCAACATGGCATGGGCTAGCATCATCATAGGGGTTATAGCAGGCAAGACTATGAAGTATAGGTGGGCTCTATGGGGTGGCTGGTCGCTGGTCACGTTAGGCGCCGGTTTGTTATATCTATTGGAACCTGGCACCAGCGTGGTGCAATGGGTGTTCCTCAACGTGCCTTTCGGGATCGGCATCGGTTCGCTCTTCACAGCGGAGATACTTGCCATACAAGCGAGCACAGCGTACGTATTGATATCCGTCATTTCGTAATATGCACCGGTTAATTTTCTCCATAGGCCTATGTTCAACGGCCATGCCGCCGCATTTTTCTCATTCATCCGCATCTTCGGCCAAGCCATAGGTGTCGCGGTCTCGGGAGTCATCTTCCAGAACGTCTTCAAGCAGCAGCTCGGGAGACTTCCCGGATTTGCGTCGGTTGCCGACGAGTACTCGCGAGACGCGACTATTGTTGTGGAAGTGATCAGGGACATGCCAGAGGGGACCCCGAAAAGACAGATAATCCAGGCGTTCTCCAGCTCATTACAGGCTGTCTGGTTGTCCCTGCTCGCCTTTTCAGCAGTAGGTCTGATTTTAAGCACGACTGTCAAGGGTTATTCGATGAAGCAGGAACATGTGACAGAGCAAAAGTTGGTGGAAGAGGAGAAATCCGCAGTCGGGATTCTGGAATCAGGGGTAATGGGAAGCGATCGGGTGGAAACGCGATAAATCCCATTATACACTACTGTAACATAGTAGTGAATAAGACGGCCTGATGGCTATGCTGCCAGTCTAGCATGATGAGAATTATAGTCTTCTCACTAAACTATGATGATTTGATGCTGATGCCAACCCCCCTTGGAACACAGGCTGTGACCTTGCACATCACAGCATTACCATTCTTATTATTGACATAGGTAGGTCAGTGTGTTCTTGCTGTGGTGCGAAAAGCCAAAGTTAGATATTTACTTCTGTGCCAGGCATTTGTAAGAGCAACTCTTTACTTAAACCTTCCACTGCCTTGATGTTAGCCGTGTCAAACAGATAAATGACGTGCGGATGAGGAACAGGATCAGAAAATGGAGTATGAGTACTGAACCCGATAGGCATCTGGGCTCCAGACTAGACCATTTCTTCCAAGTCATACCACAACCTGCAAGATTTGGTTAACTAGCTCCAATGATCCTCTCAATCCGACACACTGAAAACTAAGAAAATGACGTGAACATCCCAACCGTTGTATCGAATCGTTCTCCAATTATATATAACCCGGGTGCAGCTCTTACGATGACATATTGAGTGGACATCTCGCTCGCGTAACTAAACTGAAACTCATCACGTCGATGGCTATCCTCTCCCGTCCACCGAGCATATCTCACATGGTCATACCAGACCGAAAGAAGAAGGGATGGCACATACACTACCTAGGGGGCTACCTAAAGTGTGTTTATACCTACACAGTTAGCATTGGAGCGACCGACCACATAGACATCTTGGTAGGAACATTCAACAGCGCTTGTTTATGTCCACTGAGTAATTGTCTTGAGCAACTTGGTTAAACCGCCAGACCAGGCACTTTCTCAACCTGTGTGAAGAGGTATCACCAGACGGTAGATAGTGTAGTGTAGGTATGTAGATCTACCCGGGCCGGTCTGTCTTTTTAAAACAGCTCTGCGCTGTCCCTGACACTTATGAAAGCTGGTTCAGTGCATCTGCTAAAAGTTCCGTGCGCCATAAACTTGCATAAGAATGCTTAACATGACTGGAAATACCAACGCCCTGCTTGAAACAAAATAGGTATTCTGATTGGTTGAAAGGGACTCAGGGGGAAAAGAAACGAACGAACAAGAACTGCTCGTGCGTGCCAACCCTGTAACATGAGTACACTAGGTAGTGTACATAGGCGGGCTTCGCCTAGGTACTTAGACACCTGATCCTCTCATAAAATCTCAATACATCAATTGATGTTCATAATTTATATCACTGACTTGAGGTATTACTCAGTTCTAAGTAACTGGGAGTTTACACCTTGACATAGAGTGTAGCTGTTTTTGAACTACCTACCTCTCAGCATGCAATGTGTAAGAATCAAGGCTTCTAATTATAGGCTTTCTATTTCAAGCTTCCTGATTTGGAAGAACATAAGCAAGGTCAGGCAAGACATGGCACCGTCAACATTCACACTCAACCCACCAAACACGCGTCAACTACCTAGTGTAGTTAAACAAGTACATTAATACACTATGTACGAAATACATACCTCCATACTATACACAAAGTGCATGGCAAAGCTTCATTTTATAATAATATACAGACCACAACAATCCGGTTTTTCATTTAATGGGCTTTTCTTGTTCTCTATGCCCCCCCCTATAATACGAGCATCATGCTACAATACCTACATATTGGCCTGTAATCGTAGAGAGAGAGAGAGAGAGAGAGCTAACTTTCATACCCTCAGCCGGTCCTCGTAAGCAATATTTAGAAACCCCGTAATCCGTAATTGATACTACAACCCAAACCATAGCGTATGGAAGTTTCGCAACTACTACTATGTCCTTTACCATGGCGTGGTCAAGTGTTTAAATGGTAGCTGTTATTGGCAGGGTTAAGGGGGCACCAAGGTTCGTTTTGATGAACGCGCGCTTCAGAACCCTTCAATTCGGAGGGTCTACACTACAGTATTATGACTGGCATGTGCCCGTGTAGTATGTACAAAGCCTGTTTCCTTGGCTTTGTTTCCTTGCTTTTTTTGTTTATTATTTTCTTCTTCTTCTTTTCCCCCCTTTCTTTCTTTATTTCTTGTTGTTGCGGTGGTTGCGATATGTATTGTAGTCTCTCGCCGCATGGGTCACCGTCGATCGTCGAAATCCCCCGAATTAGAACAGATTACCGCGCGCCAATATTCTTTTCTCTCAACGCCATATACTACAAATATAAGTACAACCAATTAAATCGATGTGGATTCTTTACGGGGTATGTATCTACTAACTAGTGTAGTTAGGTAACAGTTGTCTGACTGTCTATGTACGTAATTTTAAAGGATATGCCGATGAGCTCGGCTTAGACTCCCTTTCATCTAATCCACCTTATTGACCTACTTGACCCTAGGTAGGTAGTATATCGCACATATGTACCTATTCCATTCGATCACTTGATCGATTTCGTGCAGAAAAGGACTGAACTCGACTGTGGACATAGTGTACCTAGTGTAGGTACATACCTAATGTACCTAAGTGTGGTAAAAGTCATGTCGAACATGATAGGATAACATCGATACTACACTACACTACTACTATAGGTAGGTAGATGGGAGCTTATAAGGTTGGTCCCCGCGAAATCTAATCTTGGATGTACAGTAAACTCCCTCTATAACGATACCCCAAATCACGGGAAATCTATCGTTATAGCAAGAGTATCGTCATAGAAAAAGTGGAACATATACGGAACAAAACTTTTTCCGGGATTTTTCGAAATTTACCTCATAATTTACTAAAAATAACGATATTAGCCCCATAGAAATACATTTCTTATAACGATATATATAAAAAAAGTCAGAAAATTTTAACGATATATAGGTCTATCGAGGATTATCGTTATACTCATACAAATTTTGCAGTGTACTGCAAAAAGTATCGTTATATTAAGGTATCGTTATGTGATGTGATCGTTATAGAGGGAGTTTACTGTAGATCGTTTTCCCAATCTTCTCGTCGCTAACGCAGCTTGTACCTGCAGTGTGCAGGAGGGGCCGGGAGGAACAAGTACATAGAGACAGGTAGGACCCTCCGGTGGCTTGCAGGGGAGATGCTGTAAGTAGGCGATAAGTAAGATTGCAGAGTGACGAAAGCGGTTATGACAGGGTTTGCAACGGCCAAGGTTAATAGACAACGACCAACTAGAAGTCTCCGTCTCACAGCCATCAGGGGCTTAACCGGGGGGCGCTTACACACCAGATCATCCTTTTTCCCATCCTTTTTTGATAGGATCAAATTGAATCTAATCATTGGCGAATGGCCGACTGCGACGCTGCCTCTTACATAGGTAAGGTTAGTTGGTTTAGTTCAGTTTAGTTCATTGGTTTATTGGAAATCGTCCTTCCCTTTTCCTCCTTCACTCTCATTCTCTTTTTCTGTCTCTATCTCTTTCTGTCTCTCTCTCCTTGTTGTCGCCATCCATACCATGTGAGCTACCAACGTGCTATACCTATTCCTGTTGCTACACTACTACTCTCAACCCAGATACACCACCACCACCATTACCAAAACCGTCCTTGGATCTGCTCTTTCACCCACGGTCTTAACCCTGTTGGATCTCCAGGATCTCAGTAAACATCTTGGTCAAGAAACAGATTAGTACACTACACTAGCACTCCACACATTCCATCAAGTCACCAGTCATGCGATAATATAGGACAAGGGAGTACATTAGAGAATAACCATGTCCGCCGATATGCCATCCCAGAAGCACCCCTCGTCGCCGGGGGCCAAGTCTGAGACTTCTCGTGCTTCATCAGACCTGTCCTCCCTCCCAAGGCCCTTCCCTTCCTTTCCACTACCCCCTCGAACTCAAGATCCGGTGCCCGCTCTGCCTGTTTCGCGAAACATCAGAAACCTGGTCATCGACGGTAATACGACAGACCTTACCTCTGCAGCCCTACCGCCTGGCCCCTCCATCAAGCGCAAGCCACTGTCGGCCGCTGCCTCGCCAATCGCAACCAGGTATTCCTCCGGAGCGTATCTTTCTATCGCCAAAGCCCGGCCCAGGCCAGAACAGAAATACTCACGCTCCTGCTCTCTCGACAGCCCAACCGTCAACGAGTTCCCGCGCGCTCCGGTCCAGCATACGCCCCTACCCCCTTTGCCTGACTGGCCCTCTCAGACAAAGCCGGCAGATTCAGACACAGATTCGGATACAGATTCTGATGTCGATCCAGACGAGGTGACGACGGCCCAGGACGACAAAGAGTGAGTCAGGGTCTCATTATTATCTACGCTGCAATCCAACAAGCAATTTAAACAATGCGTGATGTTAATAATCTCTTTGATGATTTAACCAGGGAGCACCCCGAGCACCAACACCAACACCAACACCAACACCAAAGTCAGAGCCAAGGCCAACACGAACAGGATCAGCAACACGTGTTGGCTACTGCAGATTCCGACCCGGCTGCCATAACGGGTGAGGTCGTTGACTATCCGGCTTTCCAGGACCACAACCCTGCAGGTCTTCAAACGTCTACTAACGCCGAGTTGTCGGATCAAGACGAGCACACCTCATACGACGACCTATTGGCCGATGACGACGAGGACCCACTGAGCGATAATATATTGGACGGGTACAACTCGGACTCGTCGTATAGTTCTAATCATAATTCTAATACTATGTCGTTGCATCTCACTCGAAAGGCCACGCCACCACACCTGACCCTAAGATCAGACGGCACAGTTTTGACGCCGGCAAACAACGAACTCAAGACACCAAATACAGACAAGCCTCTTCCCAAGTCACCTGGCTCCTCCAAGTTTGGCAACTTCTTCGGCTGGACTGCATCGTCGCCGTCGAACACCGAAGTTTCGGAGAAGGGCTTCTCACCACGTCCCTCACCCGCACCCGCAGCCCTCGACTATTCCAAATCCACTACTAGCATTACAGATGCATCTCCAGTCACCGCAGCCGGACCACAATCACTACTCGAAGCCCCCAAGGTGCAATACGGTGCTACCGACTCCAGAGAATACTGCGAATCATACCTTGCAACACCCCCGGTACCGTCATCGGCAGCTGCTCAAATCGAAGAGATGGAAGATGAGTTGAAGAACATCTCGGCCGAACTGGCATCGTCCATTCGGCGCGAGATGGACTTGGAAGATCTGGTTGAAAAGCTTCAAGCAGAACGGGATAACCCCACAACCAACGGAAACAAGAGAACTAGCGACTATTTCTCCGATTCCGGCTACAGCACAGCTAAATATAGCGACTATGATCAATCAAAGGAGGAAATCGAAAAGATACAAAGAAGAGCCGAACAAGAAAGGGCCCAAATCAGGCTTGAACTAACCACTAAGCTCCAAGATGAAAGGTCGAAAAGACAGGAACTTGATGAACAGATAAGGCAACTTTCGGAAAAGGCATCACAGTTCGACATTGAGCGAGTGAACAGTGCTGATGCCAGTGGAAGAATAAAAGAGCTGGAGAACACTTGCGAGACTCTCCGACGAAAGCTTTCCGAGGAGCGTCAAGTCAAGGACAACTTTGAGGACTTGTTAACCGCACTCAAGGGCGAGCTCCAGAATGCCTCTAACGAGCGCGACAATCTCCGAGATGAGATCGTCCCTCAACTTCGTGCCCGCGTGGAGGGTCTCGAGGGCCAGGCGGCAGAGCTCGAGAAGATGAACTACGAGTCGACTAAGATGCAACAGGAACTCCAGAGCCTCAAAACCGAGAACACTTCTTTGCGAAGACAGTCAAGGGCCTCGATGGATAGTATCGCAGAGGAAGGGATGTTTGCTGGAGCTGCTGCAGCGTCTCGGCTGTCGCGGTCCAATTCCCTTACAGGCCCGCCGTCATCACTCAGACTACAACGGCCACCATCTTCCAGCCTCACGAGATCCAAGACGGTCAAGTCAAGTGAGTCGCGAGACCAACTCTCCGAGAGGCTTAAAGACGTCGAGGAGCAGCGAGATGCCCTGCACCGCGCATTGAAAAATCTGCTTGAGAGACAAGAGTATCAAAACCGCGAGAATGAGAAGAAAATACGCGCTCTCGAGATGGAGCGTGACCGCCTCATGGCTACTTCGCCACAGAAGGCCGGGTTCCAGCGTGAAGTCAGCAACCTTAGAGCCGAAATCAACACCTTGCGGCGACGAGCCGAAGAAGCTATAGACCAGAAATGGCAGGTAGAGAAGGGGCTAAGCGGTTTGAAAATGGATCTCGACAGGGCCGAGCAAGAAATCACATCATTGCGTAGCCTCTTGGGCGAGAATGATATTCTGATCCCACCTTCACTAGCTCGCTCAAGCACTGGAAGCGACAAACTGGCTGCTCCTGTGACGTCGGATTCTTTGGCGGCTGCTTACGAGGACCTTCAAAAGGCCTATGCGGAATCCCTCGAGCGGATCAAGAAGCTAGAGGACAGTGCGTCGCAAGATGAGAAAACCCAGTTCGCAGTAGAGAAGCTAGAGCAGGCGCTCTCTTCAGCTGTCTTTGATCGAGATCTTGCTCGCCAAGAGGCGGCTACTTATAGGGACCAGCTTGATGCTCTCAAAGCCAGGGAGCAGACGTACCTCGAGTCTGAGAAGGCTCTTGCTGACGAGTTGAGCGAGTCGGCACGCCGTGTTGAAGAATTGGCGATCCAGGTTCGGCAGCAACTCGCTACTAACCAAACTCTCCGCCAGCGGATTTCCGAGACCGTCTCCCGGGGCGAGGCCAACCAGAAGGCAAGCAGCCAACAGATCACTACCATGCAAGCGCGTCTGCGTGCTCTCGAGGAGAAGCTCGAAGCGGCACAAGCTGCCACGGAAGACAGAATCGCCCGCCACGAGGATGAAATGTATGCTCTCAAGGAGAGCCATAACGCTCAGCTCAAGCGGATGGGCGACGACCTGCGTTCGCCCCGCACGTTCCCGTCGAAGTCGCCGTTGTCCCCGCTATTTGCGGCTTCGGGGGCACGCACTCCACGCATTACCTCGACCCGTTCGGGTCCAGCCATCAGTGTCTCGGAGGAGATCCAAGTGGACAACCTGCGGGCACGTGTCGCTGAGCTAGAGAATGCACTCTCTGATGCCGACAGTGAGATGCAGGAGGTAGTCGGGCGCATGAACATGGCCCAGATCGAGGTCCTCCAGCTTCAGGAAGAGCGTGAGGCCGCTATCAGCCAAACAAGACGGTTAGAGCGCGAGCTCCAGGCCGAGAAAGTGAAGGCATTCGAGGGCCGTTTCAAGACCCTACAATCATGAAAATGACGACTAATTTCCTCGTCTGTTGCTGAAACGTTTGCATAGCGGCGTATTTGAATTATATTCTATCTCTGAGCATTTACCGGACCGGGGCATAGGAGCAAAGCCCCTTTTTTGGCTAACGCAATTATTGTATACTGGGGATTACGGGTATTGGTGTTGGTATACAAAATTGCCCTTGGATTTCTTGCTTATTTTTATCCTTTGCATTATCACTACAAATTGTCGTGTTTGTATAATGTCTATCTTAACCCAGTGGTCTGGATGGGAAGGATCGTCAACGAAAGCAGTCTGGCAAGCGGGCAACGTCCCCATGCCACCATGTGTTTCTACTTACCTTCTTGTATAACTTCTATATATGTAAGTAGTAACGACGGATGAAAAAAAGGCAATATTTTGCCAGGAAGGGAGAAAAAGAAGAGATAATCCTATTATCTCTGTCGGGATGGATGCATATATATTACCTACTTATGTAACCTAGATTACCTTGTCTTTCTAGGGAGGGACGGCGAGTTCATAGCACGCTCGATACTCCCCCATCCCCTTATTAGCAATCAATAATAGTCCAAAGAGACTTGTACAACATCAGCTAGCCGTCTTTTCGCAGTCGTGAATCCCCCCTTGAAGGTGAAACGTAAGTGTTCGTGTACTATACCTAAGTAGTCAATGTCAACGTTATCATCGACCATACCACTTCCTTGAAGCCATTATCGCTTTACGAGGGTAAAATATGCTAATATATGCTTGGCTCCTGGTCCTAGAAGTAACCCCAAGAACTTTTTTTTTATAGAAGATTAGCCTGGTGTTCATTGGTAATGGTATAACAAGGTGTCTCGGCAGGTTTTTAAATAGGTAAATTCACACTCACACCCCTTAGCCAAACAGTCTGCGTTCCTGGGTCGAGATATTGCGGGCGCAGTGGATGAGTCTAGGTAACGATTTTTCAGCTCGGATAACCCCATTTTTGGACAAAACCATATCAGGTATGTGTTCGCCCGTCCTTTGACAAGTCAGTAAAGTTTTTATCTGGGGTAATTTCACATAGCGAAGGCATCTGCTGTATTACTCGCTCCGATATATCCGTCCTCGTATCGAAGCGATTGGTCGTGTCATGAGAGGCGGACTGTCAAACTCGTCAGTAGTATTATTCAACTTACGTTACAATGTTTTATTAATTACTTGGGTAATCTCGGTTTCACAAGTCTACTCGCCCTGTTGTCGAACAGCTTTTCGTGCTCATCTACTATCACTCGCCAGACAAAGCTAGTGATGGTCTTCCAAGCCTATGTAAGTAGGTAAAGGAAAGGGGTGTTTTGGCGTAAAAAGCCCCAAACCCCCCTACTAACCTTTTTGCTGGTCATGGTGCCATTGTCATATATTTGACAATCTCATGGTAGAATAAAATGAGATAGAATAGAATAGAATAGAGAAAAGGGGTAAGAGGGGTTTTCTGTATATATATATACGTATTCACGTGCCGCAAATCCTGGGAACACAAGCTCCTTCTTTCCTCTGGACTAACTTAGACTTATACATGCATGGCATCATATTACCATTTCCCGGGAACAAGAAAAAAATCTCAAGCCGAGCTGCTTGCCCTTCCCCCCTAGAGGCTACAGACAGAGAAAGACCTAGACCTAGACCTAGAGCTCAATACCTAGTTCACACGATGATAATGCTAATGATGCCCCCCCCCCCCCCCCCCCCCCCTCCCTACCCACTAACCGGAGAACCCGCGGCCTCCCATAGAACGCTATACGATACTCCGCGTCCGGGTCTCCTGTTTGAGCCGTCTTTCTCCCGAGGGGGCTTGGGGGCTGGAGACGCGCCCACGATCAAGAACCTAGGAGGGCTGCGTCTTCACGTCCGATACCCCCTCCCGTTTTACTTTGCCCTAGGTAGCTATACGCCACCTCCGTTTTAGAAGCGGCCTTGGCCTGTTTGGCAGTCGTTAGGGGGTTTTTTTTTTCAAGTATCGTGGGGGGAAAGCTGGTGGAGTGACCTAGTTGCAGTATTATGACGGGGAGTAGTACTGTATGTTTTTATTTGATATAGGTAGGTAGGTAGGAAGATATAGAATATATAGGTAGGTTGGGCCAAGCAAGCAACGCCCCCTTTTTCACCTATTTTCATTTTGTCCGTTGGAGCTTTCAGCGGGTATGGCATCAGAAGGTAATATGACATTTAGAACCGCGTATCTATAATCCTCTGCTTTCAGTCGACATGAGATTGGGTGTTGCTGCTTGCATGTTTGTGTCTGTACGAGCGAGGTATCGCTACCTGATGGCCTGTGGCAACCCCCCTATACCGGCCAGTTTACAGCAAGCTAGGTAGGTTACTATTTTCATGTTACATACTGAAAATTCTTATCTTCTTGCATATTACGTACTTACAACACAGTATTCAGATCTACTCAGCATTCAGCTTAGAGGGTTTTTTATATCTGCCGTTTATTGAGATTTCCCTAAGTCTGCTTATTTATGTCTCCGTCGTGCGAATTTTAAAACCCAACAGAGCAAAATTCAACAGCAACTAAGCCGGAACTCGTAAACGGTATGGTGTAAAACATGAGTTGTTTTTTTTTTCTTTTCTTTCATCCTACCTACGTACGTACGCCTATTCTCTCGGTAATGCCTTGTTCGCATAGACCGAAACAATGAAAATTCATCTGCAAATGTAGAAGAGAAGTTTTTACCGTGCATTATGTACTATCCAGCACGGCTATTTCATACCACTTGAAGCTTCACATCAGATAATGCATTCCTACAGAACGAATGCTCAGTCATAGATCCAGATGTATCCATACCTACCTACCTACCTACGTATGACCAGGGCGGGCGGCATGCGCTAACATGTATCTATGAATGGTACGGGACATTTGATGCTGCATAAAGTATAAGTGGCCATCTTAAGCCTAGCCACGTGCCGACAATGCAATGCAGGGTGCTTCCTTGGGATCTACCTCTTATGTTCCGCGCGGCTCAGGGGGAAAATACTATGAGATCCGAATCGTGATACCGATCTTGAACAACGAACTAACATGTTGATGTAGGTACTTAGGTATGCTTTCTTAAACTCGAGGAGGGGGGGGGGGGGGGCTCACTGCTCGTCTCTGAGTTCTCCCCTCCGAGACGGGTAAACTGCGTTATGTGTGAGATCTGAGTTGCGCTCGAGACTCGGGCTTTGAAAGAGCTTGCCACTTGCTTTATTCGAAGAGCACATCCAGGTGAAATCAAAATAGTATCGTTTTCGTCATTAGCTACGCTAAAGGTTGGAAACGAAAAAGACTTATTACTTGGTAAGCACTAGGTTAGGTATTATCAGAACATAGTGAAATGAATCGCAAGCTTATACTGCTTGTTTTGAGTCAAGGTCACTACAGTCAAGTCTCTCTCAACCCGATCCGTCTCGCCGTGGCGCCGAATCCACGAGTCAACGAGGATTTCTCGTCCCTAACTTGCTTTAACAATTTTTTTGTTACAAATTGTTTTAAATTTTATCATTAAATCTAACTAATTCCGCTTTAACTCCGCTCTTTCTCCTCGTAAGAGCTCAAGATCAAAGAATGTTTTGCATGAAGCTAGGTCTTAGAACACCTCTAAACGCCATGAAGCAGGTAGGTTACGTTGTAGCTGTCCATCTATCCATCCGATGATGATTTTTTCTTTTTCTTTATCAGAATGCCGGCACCTAATAATCCGATGCGATCCGATGTGATGATGATGTATGATGCGATGATGTATAGAAAGATTCCGTGACCCTAACGCCGATATCCCTCATAAGTCTATATCGTAACTTCGTAATTCGTGAACTTGGGACTCCCCACCCTTGTCTCCATCCATCGTGATGTAATAAAAACGACAATAATAGTAGCAGGGAGCAGAGGTGGCTTTTCGAAAGCCAACCTGGTTTTTATTTTTTATTTTTTTATTGAATGATTCCAACTCGTTGCCAGACATCATGTCTTCAGCATGGGCGCTCCGGCACTCATCCCCGACGACCGCGGCGAGCTGTTCACCGAGGTCGTCGGCGACCACGACTGGGGGGAGTCGACTGGCGACCCCGTGTCGACCGAGTCCCGCGACTTGGGCCAGGCCTTCTCGCTCTTCGGCGTCCTCCAGCTGTCGGGCGTGACCTTCTGGACGACCCGCGACCAGTGCAGCGCGAATAGGAATATCAGCCCTCCGCCTATGGTCACGGCGATGGCGCTGACCACGATGGCCACGATGAGGTTTCTCGGGAAGTCGTCCATGGCGGTGGATATTTGGCGGCGGCGGTAGTGATGATGCAGCAGCTGCTGCTGCTTGTTGATGATGATAGCAGCAAGCGGTGTTATACAGAGCCGGGACGAGGAGTATCTATGTGCGGATCGAGGGTTCTTTCAGATATTTCTGTGTGAGCGGACGAGCGGACAAGTCGTCTTAACTAGCTCCGTAGGTTGACAAAGCCGGTCACAGTTGGTGAATATATAGGTAAGGTTAGGGCGGGTGTGTATGTGTGTGTGTTTTCTTTGAAGGCCGAGACAGCACCAGGCAAGTCGAATCAGCAGCTCATACGGGGTTTAACCAAAAAATAAAAAATAAAAATAAAAATAAGAGGCTTTTTTCTTCTCTTGCTATCAAATAACGAAAACGCCGAAGTATGGTACAACTCGCTATTCGGCCTTCCACGGGCGCACAACTTATAATACCTAACCTACCTACCCAAAACCCATTCGGCTGGCCCTACCTATAACACGTCATGTCGGGCACCGGGCGGGGGGGAGAAGGAGGGAGGACCCTTCTTGGACCCTAGGTCAGTTAGTTAGTTGCTCGACAAAGAAGAACGAACGAACGTATCCGCACCATCAAGTTTTGCAACAGAGTCAGTTCAGTTGCTGGGGGTGGGTGTGTGTGTGTGGAGGGTCCTCCCCCATCCTCCTCCAATACAATGACGAAGATCGCATACCCTCGTGGTGTGCGTGTGTGTGTGAAGTATTGAGTGTGTTACACGCACATGTCCGGCTTGGGAATAACACTGGACCTGGACCCTGGGCCGAACCCATAGTTTCAACCCGAAGATACCGGAACCAAGGATCTGACAGCGCTAAAACAAAGGGAACCCCCCCCCTTTTTTTGATCTCATAGATCCACCCGGCCTGCCGGTCTGGTCTGGTCTGGTCTAGCTTGGCTTCTCCCATTTACATACCTAACACAGATGACAGACAGAGATAGGTACTTACATACTATTCGCTTTCGCTTTTAAGAAAAAGATCTGCGGCGCTTACATATATATACACGTATATATCTACTCTACCTACATACTATGTAGCTAGAGTCTTTTAAGTACGTACATTAGCACCGCACGATCGGGACCAAAGGGATTTCGATTCGTTCACGACGTAGTTGTAACGCTAGCTAGGTAGGTAAGCTATGTATCTAGCGTAGCGTAGCGTCACAAAACGCCCTGAGACGGGAAAAGAAAAACGAACGAGCAACGAATAAGTCGGGACAAGTCATACCTAGGTACACTAAGGTATTAGTGTAGGATAGGATAGGTATATTGACGTGTGTAAGGAGTTTGGTTGCGTAACGGGGTCCGTTGTAATTATGACGGGCGTTTTATTCTCGCTGATCTCTGATTATAGATCGCAGAGGTGCTGCATGGCTGCTACACTATAGAGATCGATGATTGACCCTACCTACACTACACTACACTACACCACACTACAGGCTCAACTTACCCTTTTCGTTGCGCCGTTAACGTCGTCGGCGTCGTCAGCATCATCATCATCATCATCCGTAAGGCTTGACTCGTCACCATCACTACCTACTACCCATCACCACCACTAAACAGGGTGGCTGGACAAAAAGAAGCAAATTAGAAGAAATAAAACCACCACCGACGTCATCTTTATCACTTTTTTCTTGGGTCTAGCTCACATACAACTTAACACACTTCATACACGCACATACATATCACACTAGTTATTGTATATATGTACATACCGATAAGACTTGTCCGGCAAATAGCCTAGCGACGGCGATAGTCACGAGCACAACTTAGGTATCTCTGTGCGAGATTTTCCATTAACCTTTTCTTTCTGCAGTGTAGGTAGTTTTAGAAGGTGTGGTCTGGATGCGGACCCGGATCGACTACGATTCTGGCTACCAAATAAATGAATGAATACTCAGGTAGGTACCTAGTATACTTACCTATCCGTCCATACTACATAGATAGATATTGTCGGTGAGCGGTGAGGGGGGTTAACCCCGAGGGGAAAAAAAAAAAAAGGAGAGTGAGCGGCGTTCAGCCAAGGTGGGTTCTATAGTACATAATGTACACTACATTGCACAAAAGCACACCATGTCCGGGTAAGACGGGGAACTTGGAAACATGGTGGGCGCTCTACACTACCTACCTATCGTGGGTCTCGAGAAGAGTACCCTTTCCCATTTTTTATTTTATTTTATTTTCTTTTTCTTTTTCATGTCGGTAGGCTGAAACGGCCAGTGTTCTTTGTGTGAGATCGGTTCTGAAACGATCACGGACTGGGTTCTTTATATAACGAGGGATGCGCAGAGTGGATAACATCTTCGCTCCTTGAAACGTACACTACCTACATGGGCGATTATTTATAGGTAACCCCAGACAAGGTAGCTTTTGCTTCACTCGTAGTATCATATTGCAGGGATAGATTTCGTTGCTCAGTCGGGAGAAAAAGAGACAAAATAGATGATAATAAACCCCCCAAAATCCGAACCATTAATTCATGAACTGAGGGACTGGATCATCAGCTTCTTCGGCGATAGAGCCGAACCCGCTGCCACAAGCAATACCTAGATTGAGGGTGTTCTTTTTCTTCTTCTCTCTCTTTGAGTATATCATTCGTCGTGCCACTGGTTCTAAAACAACAATTCGCGATCCACACATCACACATCTTAATCGGGTATACAGTACGCTTAATTCACATGACCGTTTTATACCTCCTACCTGCTCTCGATCACCACGCTTGGCAACTCCCTAATGTCTACATGTTCATTACTTCCCAGGTCGATGATCCGCACGGCCTCGATGTTGACGAAGCCTTCCTTCAAGGCCATGAATTTGAGCTCCGTGACATGGCATGCACCTGGAGCAAGCGGACCGACTCTAACGTCTGCGCTCAAACATGCCACCTCGGCCGTTTCAACGACGCTGCTGCGCTGCATGGCGTGGACTACGTTCTCATCTAGCACCGCGTCTGCCACGCTTCGATCCTTGGGGGTCTTGGCGTGTAGTTGCCCGTGGATCGTCTCCGGCGGCCGCGACATCGACGGTGGTCTATTTATACGTGCTTCATTACGCCTGCGTTTCGGAATGGCCACAATCGCGAGCTTCCTTGGGGTAGCTGAGGGAATCGCCGACCGGTTCACGACGAACACATTCCAGACAAACTCATCGCCCGGATAAATCTTCTGCGTAGGCGGCGGCGCCGTAAACGTCATCGTGATGCCCAAGTCTTGCACTGTCACCTCTGTCCGGGTCGTCGATGCCTCAAGCGACGGTAAGGCATCTGGTCGAGCCACCGACGGTGCGGTCAAGGAGGTGGTACTATCTCCGCCAATAGACAGCTGACTCGGTCGGTGGGAGCGCTGGATTGGCTGCATGGCAGAGCCATACCCAGGGTTGACAGGTATCGTAAAATCTACGGCGGCGGTCCAGGCCATGTTTAAGCGAGGTACACAGACACCTGGGCGGACCAACGCCATGGCGGAAATGGCAATAGCCAAATCGCGTAGGGGGGTTTTGGGCGTCACGTCTGTCTCTGCCGGGGCAAGCCTGTACAGAAAGGTAACATGATCATAAGCTACACAAGATAGCGGGAATGGCATGCCGGCTTGGCTTGTGAGGTCTTCGACCGTACCGCCGGCAAGTGAGAGGGTCACACTATTGAGGAGAATTTCGCACTCGAAGAAGGGCGTGAAATCTATCTCAAGCATGGCAATAACTGCCGTAGTGGATGGTACAGTGTTAGGATGGGTGAATCGTATCCGTGAATGTACCACAGGGTAAATGCGAAGTGAGATCTTGGACAGAGCCTTGATGGGTCGCAGGAAGTCCTTCTCCTGCTGCGTGGCCGGTGCTACACGCGATACACGTAGAGCAGAAAGACGAGGCTTAACCCCGTTCATCGCCGGATCATTCGCAAAGGATTCCAGTAGGTTGAGCCCAGATGCGACACCGCTTGGCATGTAGCCGTCTCGAAGACCGATCGGTACAGCCACATCGGTGGGTTTCAAGCTTGCCGTGGCAGCGAAAACCGCTGAAGGACCATTCAATCGTATTCTTGGCCGACCCAGGAACACGGACAATTTCCATACCACGTAAGCATAACGCTCGTTCTGCTCGTTCTGCTCTTCGTCGCTGCTAACGCCCTCTTCGCTACCATCCTCCACCAGTATTGTAGGAACAACCGAATCGTCCACGGTTCCGTTGTAAACGACTTCCGAGGCGGGCAAACTATCGCGGTCGGGCGCACTGCTGTTGACGATCTGAGCCTCGAGAGACACGACCAAGCTCCTGAGGGAGGACTTAAGAATGTCCTCTTCTATGTATAGGGTCTTGAGGACAAGGAAGACATCGACGGATTCATCTGGCATCTGGGAATGAGCACGGTGAGAATTGGACGTCTTGATAGGATGCGCATTTGCCTACCGAAGAATAGAACCTCCCGTCGTTCCACCGAGTCAAACACTTCCTGGTACGACTTCTCCGGGTGCTTGAGAGATTCGTCGATTTTGAAATCGGTCGCGAGCGGTATGAAATACGAAAGGCTGGAGTCGTCGACGAAGTCCAGGCCGGACTTGGGACCGATGTCAGGGGTGAGGCCGGTCATTGTCTCAGTAGGGCCAGGTTTTGATGGGTAGAAGGTGATGGAGAGGTCCTAGTCTGACCATGCATTGGGAAGACCTAATGCGACGATTGAAGTATATAGGTATGTGACCTAGGTTAGTAGGTTAGGAAGGTTGCAAGTGTGTAAGTGTGTACATCGTATTTGATGTGATGTGGGTGACGTTTGTTAGCTGAACCTTATGCCGATGATCTCAGCCTCATCAGCCTCGCTTTGGGCAATCCACTGGACAGTCACAGCCACAGGTGAAATCCAATGTTTGTCATGCAGGTGTGGCTAACCTATGTTGGCCATCTAAGGTAGGTACCTAACCTTGGTACCCACCTACAGAATTTCAGCCTCCTGCTCCAAAACCTTGTCACTCCAAAAATCGCGACTTTTCCGATCCCGTCTGAATTTCCTTACTACTTACTTATTTATTACTGTTGCATTTCCAACACCCAGCGCTTCCATACGGCATCCATTCATCTGCGCCACCTTGTGAACGGCTTGCCACACCTAGGTACTATTTTCTCCCCCCCCTTTCTGTGTATCAGGCTGACAGCCTTGGAAAGCTGCAACGGAATAATTCTGCGAGCGCCCCGGCGCAGCCATCCATCCGCCCAGCTTCTTCCATCACCACCATGAACGGCGTCAACGGTCATCACTATGGCCAGCCGAACCCGTGGCAGGAGTTTAAAAGCCCCGATGGACGCGTCTATTACTACAACAGCATTACCAAGGTCACACAATGGACGAAGCCCGAGGATATGATGACGCCGGCTGAGGTATGTAGCTCCCGCTGAATCCGGTTATTACCAGTCGATTCGATTTGCGACAGGTTGCTAAAAATCGATACTATAGCGTGCTCTCGCCAACCAGCCATGGAAGGAGTATACTGCTGAAGGGGGTCGCAAGTACTGGTATAATACCGAGACGAAGCAAAGCACTTGGGAGATGCCCGATGTGTACCGTAAAGCTCTCGGCCATGACAGTACACCCTCAACACCAGCGTAAGTGAAGCTTCCATAACTATGTATTATAGTACGTTTCTCACTGTCGTCACAGAACTTCCACTCCCTTCGCCCCCCCTGGCGGTTCTTTCCCGCCTTCGGGTTACGACCATCGTGACCGTGATCGCGACCGCGATCGTGACCGCGATCGTGACCGTGACCGCGACCGCGACTATCGAGATGGTTACTCCGAGCCCCGTCAGCTCACTTACGGCAACGACCCCCGTGTCCAATTCGTACCTCCTAGCAATGAACCCGAATATGCTACGCCCGAAGAGGCTGAAGCTGCTTTCACTAAATTGCTTAAACGTAGTGGTGTCCAGCCAGACTGGTCTTGGGAGCAGGCTATGCGAGCAACGATCAAGGACCCCCAGTATCGTGCCATCAAAGATCCCAAGGATAGAAAGGCTGCATTCGAGAAGTACTGCCATGACATGATCATCCAAGACAAGGAGCGTGCGAAAGATAGGCTAGCTAAGCTTCGTGCTGATTTCGCCACTATGCTCAAGAGCCACCCCGAGATCAAGCATTACACCCGGTGGAAGACTGCCCGTCCCATCATCGAAGGCGAGACAATCTTCCGTTCCACTAATGATGATGAGGAGCGACGGCAGCTATTTGAAGACTACATAGTCGAGCTCAAAAAAGCTCACGTAGAGAGTCAAGCCAGTCTTCGCAAGAGCGCCATGGATGGTCTTATCGACCTTCTCCCCAAGCTGAACCTGGAACCTTATACTCGTTGGTCCGAAGCGCAAGGTATACTAAAAGCAACCGCTCCTTTCCAAAATGATGAGAAGTACAAGACCCTTACCAATTATGATATTCTCACTGCTTTCCAAAATCATATCAAGTTCCTGGAGCGGACCTTCAACGAGGCTCGTCAGGAACAGAAGAATAAGAAGCTTCGGATCGAGCGAAAACATAGAGACGCATTCATTGAATTGCTACAAGAGCTTAGACGCGCTGGTAAGATCAAAGCCGGTACCAAATGGAGTCAAATCTACCCCTCGATTGAAAACGATGAGCGATTCAGAGCTGTTTGTGGCCAAGCTGGTTCGTCCCCTCTTGATTTGTTCTGGGACATTGTGGAAGAAGAAGAGCGTGCCCTGCGTGGAACAAGAAACGATGTTCTTGATGTCATGGACGTAAGTTTCCCGTTGCAATTGCTTGGCCGCGCACAAGTTGACACTGTATACAGGACAACCGTTTTGAGTTTACCCCGAAAACTACTTTTGAGGAATTTGTTGCAGTTCTCAAGAATGATCGGCGCAGTGCTAATATCGATCGCGATATTTTGACATTGATCTTTGAACGAGTAGGCACCCGAGACAACTTTGGAAATTATCTTGATTCTAACTTTCATTTACAGCTTCAAGAGAAAAAGGCAAGACGGCCTGATGAAGACAGACACTCGGAGCGACAGCAACGAAGAGCAATTGATGAACTTCGCTCTTATATTAAGCATATGGACCCGGCTATCCTCCCAGATGATACATGGGAGAAAATTCGACCTCGTCTTGCCCGCGCCCCCGAGTTCCAAGCTGTGACATCAGAAGATGCCCGCCGAGGTGCTTTCGAGAAGGTCCTTCGACGTGTACGCGATCGGGAAGACGAGGATAGGGATCGTCACAAGCGTCGTGACCGGTCTGTAGATCGTGGTATGTATCGAGACAGAGGAGATCGATCTCACCGCAGTGAACGTGCTCGGCCTGCCCGCCATAGCAGGAGCCCCGAACCTGATGCATATGAGGCAGACCGCCGGAAGGCCATAGCTGAGCGCGAGAAGAATTATCGTAAGTCTAATATGGCTGAAACTTTGTTATCTGACCGTCGTTCTTCGGAGTCGTATCGGGACCGAGATGTTCGGGAGCGTGATCGCGACCGAGACCGAGATCGCGAACGTGAACGTGACCGGGATCGGGACCGTGAGCGCGAGCGTGATCGAGATAGGGAGAGAGAGAGGGACAGGGACAGGGATAGAGATTACCTTCCCCGGCCTCGACGTGATGACCCACCGAGTCATTATGACCGGGAGAGACGCGATCGTGAAGAAGAGCGCGAACGAATGTATCGACGCCGTGTTGAGCGAGGGCCTGTCGAAGAGCTACCTTATGGTGACGAGCGTCCAACCTCGTCCAGACGGCGAAGAGCAGATGAAGATGATGACTTGGATCGTCGTGACTCCAGAGACTCAAAGGTATGTGCTACACTCCCTTATTTCATATATTATCTGCTAACATCTGCTTCAGAGACTCAGAAGAGAGAGAACACCGCGTGAGCGTTCCCCCCATCGTGAAAGCCGTCATAAGACTAGGACTCCCCCGCCTGCAGCAGTTCAGCCACCTCCGAAGGAAGACACTGGTGTGCATTCTGGTAGTGAAGAGGGCGAGATTGAAGAGGATTAGAAACCTCGCCATCCTGCCCATTGAATGTGTGTTCCACATCATACACAATCAAGGCCCGAAGACTCGTGTTCTCTCGATTATAACTGATCTTCTCCTCACTCATGTACACAAAACTACCGATATTTTATGGCCTGGAGAAACTCCATTATAGCCACGTCTCTCCACAGGTGAAAGCTAGGCTTTTTCATCATACTGGTGAAGGAGGTCCGAGTCATCTGGAAGGCTCAAGCAAAACTGAAAGTACGTGTGCGCAATCCCGACTACGTCCTTATGTTGGGACCTTGATGACTCGGTGTGCGTCGATGCAGTTCGGATTCCCGCTACCACGATCCTCGGCTCCTCGCTTGGCAGAAAGCGACAATGCTAAAAAAAAGTTCTCTTTTTTTTTTCGTACGTCTCATCAATAACACAAAACAAAAAACTTCATCAATTACTATTTATGGTAGAGGTATTTTTCTCACTACGTTACCCACAGGATATCCGAGACCCCATCTTCTGATTTCCTCTTCCATTCCTACTTCAACCCACCTCCCCCCTTTTTACTGTTTGGGATCCCTGCTGTGGAGAAAGCAATGAAAAAGCAGCAGGAGAATTGGATGGATAGGTGGATGGAAGGAATTGTGTGTGTATACGACCTTCGGTGTGTATCAATCCCTCCTTTTCCTTACCTACCTCCCGAGTTACCTCAGCCCCCCGCCCCCCTTTAATAGATAAATATACGACGCGTTGTAAGCGGGCAAGGCTTCATATTTAGTAAATAGGGGGCGGCCTCCCCCTATTCTCCCCCACCTTGTGTAGTCATTATAATCGAATTTTGTTCCGCTCTGTAAAATACCCGCTCGATCCGATTTTGTCGCCTGACTAGTGATTTGGTTCCCGTATCTTGTTCGTTCTACAAGCCTTCGAGTGTGTGTGTGTGTGTGTGTGACTCGGTAGGTATATAGCTGGCAAATAGAGAATCGGTATGCCTCCTTGACCGGCTGCATCTCGCGTAGCCTAACCTAACCTACCTACATACCTATCTATCTATCTATCTATCCAACTGCCACGTAGAGAAACGCAACTGACAAGGCACACACCACACCAGCCAACCGACCCTACATATCGCCCTGTGCGCTCACACATTCATCGAACGCTCATGCATCTAACACGTGACTTTTTGGCCCCCCGTGTCCTTCCCGTCTTTCTTTCTAACTACTAAGGTACATAACCTAGGTAGTTAGGTGCTGCTTCGGTGGTATGTTATGTAGGTAGGTAGGTAGATAAGGCATATATACTGTATGGACTCGCCGCTCGTTTAGCTACCTACCTACCTGCTCACCCATCACTGCATCCGTCTTTAGACACCCTCCCCCCCTAATTTTTTTTAAAATAAAATAAATTAGCGAGCTATCCATGAGCCATCCATGAGCCAGCCGGTCGGTCGGTCGGTCATAGCTATTCCTTCCTTCCTTGCTGATAGGTAGGTATCTAGGTAAGAAGGTGGTTATATACACTTAACCTAGAGAAGGGTACCGCAAAATCTCTCTCTCTCTCCCTCCCTATATATATATAGGTACCTACCTACCAACTTACCAAGATAATTAGGGTATAGGCACCTACATAACCTAAGATCTCACATAGAGAGAGGGCGTGTGCAAGGTGCTGTGTTCGCGCGCGCGGGAAGGTTAAGTTTAGGGAGGGGATGATGAAATACGAAACACAAAATCTCTACCTTAACCCCTAGGTCTAAGTCTAGGTCCAGAAGAATTAATTGATGAATCCTTTTAGAGTATACCTGCCTACCTACCAATTTAATTTCTTAACCTAAAGCAACCAACATGCCAGGTGTACGTAATGTCTGGTACATACATACTTACATGCGCAATCAAAGAGAAGAGTACCTACTAGAGCTCTATTTGACGTGCCGTGGGCAATGACGTACACTACAAATCGAGATGTCATGAACCTTAGGTTTATCTACCTACTCAAGTGAATAGATCTCATTTGCACAGATCTTTCCTGAATGGAACATGAAGAATAAAAAAATTATCTTTTAATATCAATCAATCAATCATCCTATGTATTGTCCCTCCTATAAGACGACAGTCACCCTCTTGACCCACTTGCCCCTCAATCTACAGAGATGGATATGTGTGTGATCTGATGTGCCGCTGAGAAACCTTCCCGGCGTAAATTATTTCCGTGACTCGCAAATATCACTTGCGGGAAATCTCCATGATCAACCCCTTGCAACGGGGGATGCGGCCACGTAATACTTTTTTCTCCTACATCATCATCATCATCATCATCATCCTTGTAGGATCAGGCAAACAGGGGATAGACTGCCGTCGCCGATGCTAGCCATCCGGTTCATCGTCATCCTCCCCAACCCCCCGACTAGAACGGGACCATCCATGAGCGCCATTCCCGCCGCCTCGGTATTTTCCCTTTTCTTTTGGTACGCCTAGAACGCCGGAACTCGATGCGTGAGGGGTATGCTGGTAGTTGCTATTTTTACGGCCATCGCCGTGGTCGTTGTGCTGGAGAAGGCCCTGTTCAAGAGCTATCCTCTTCCAAGAAGAACTGTAGAATCTGTTAGTAACCAAATACACACAAGAGAATTTGAAGTGAACACTAACATAGTTGCCGCTCAATTTTTGTTCCTGGTCCAATTGACTGTTGAGCTTGTTGATACGGGGTCTGTAGTTCGTTGGATCACGACGGAAGGTAACATCAAGGTTCTTTAAGAACGTGTTGCATCCGGTGAGCAGAGACTCGGGCTTGTTGGCGTGGGCGTCAATACCCGGCTTTCCGTCAAAGACAATCACACGGTCTGCAAGGTATGTAGCCATGATGAAATCGTGCTCTACAATGAAAGCGGTCTTCTTGGCGTGCATGATGAACCGCTTAATGACACGAGCGGCGATAATACGCTGCTCGGAATCAAGATAAGCAGAAGGCTCGTCAATCAGATAGATATCCGCTGGGAGACCTAGTGCCATAACGATGGCTACACGCTGCAATTCACCACCGGACAGGTTTTTAACTTCCTGGTCAATGAAATCATCGAGCTTGAGAGGCTTGACGACGTCGGTCTGGAATTGCGGAGACAAGAAAGCCTGCTTGATTCTCTTGAAGAAAAGTTCTATTTTCCAAAGTCAACCATGTTATTCAAGCATATAAAAGAAAAATCCCAAGGAAGCAAATCACTTACGTCGAACAGTACCCTCAAACTTGGGGGTGATTGTCTGTGGTTTCATGCTAATTCGCATTTCCGGAACCTTTTTGGCATTATCCGGCTTGAGGGCACCTGCTAGGAGTCTACAGAATGTCGTTTTGCCGGTACCGTTTTCTCCCATCATCACAAGAATTTCCGAGTCGGTGAACTCGCCAGATTCGATGCTTAGCTTGAAGTTTCCAAGAGTTTTCTCCATGTCGGGATAGCTGAAAGCTCGACCCTTGTCAGCCTGGAAGTCGTCGGCACCTTCAGAAATACGGAAAGTGAGAGATTCGTCCCGGAACCGCAAGTTCTCCGTAGGGATGTGACCGTCTAGGAAAATGTTGATGCCTTCTCGGACGCTGTGCGGGAGTGTCACGACACCGTAAACAGCCGGCTGGCCGTAAAGAACGCAGATGTAGTCAGAGAGGTAGTCCAAGACTGACAGATCGTGCTCAACAACAATAACGTAGTTATCAGAACTGAGGAGCGAGCGAATCATGCGCGCAGCTGATAGACGTTGCTTGACATCCAGGTAGGAAGAGGGCTCGTCAAACATGTATACGTCTGCCTTTTGGACACAGACAGTACCAATGGCAAATCGCTGCAGCTCTCCACCAGATAGCAGGTTGACGTCACGGTCTAGAATGTGGCGGAGTTCTAGGACATCGAGAACATCGTCGGTGTTGCCCGTGGCAGCTCTGTGTTCAAGGAGGAACTGGACCGACTTATTGGGCGTCTTGATGGCACGGGGAAGCTGGTCGACATACTGAGGCTTAACGACAGCCTTGAGATCGTCCTCAAGAAGCTTAGTAAAGTAATCTGGGTATCGTGTTAGCAGCTACAATACTGTGCCATCTAGGAAAGAGAAGTGCTCACTCTGCAACTCAGAGCCCCTGAAATACTTGATGACATCCTCCCAGTCTGGGGGGTTGTCATATTTGCCCAAGTTCGGTTTCAGCTTGCCGCTGAGAACCTTGAGAGCAGTACTCTTTCCAATACCGTTGGTTCCGACGAGCCCTAGCACCTGTCCAGGTCTTGGCATAGGCAAGCGGTGGAGCTTGAAGCTGTTGGCGGAGTATCGGTGGGTGACCTGAGTCTCGAGGTTGGTAGGAAGGTTGATAATGGTGATTGCGCTAAAGGGGCATTTCTTCGGACAGATACCGCATCCTATACAAAGGCCCTCGGAGATGAATGCGAGTTTCGAGTCGGGGGTCACTTCGATGCAGAGCTTTCCACTGCGCACCACCTGTGTGTGTTATTGCTGGTTAGTATAAAGGCGAGGCTGTCGTCTATAAAAAAGAGGGTATAGGGGTGAACTCAACTGGACAGGATTTTTTACACTCCTGACGACATTTCTGCACGATATGTTAGAAGGGATCTGGTCTGTTTATCCATCTTTCGGTCGGTCTGTCGGTATTTACCTTGGGTTTGCACTGTTGGTAATGGAAGGTTAGCAATGTTTCTCGCTGAAGCACAGGCACACGCGCGCGTATACGCATGTGGGTATAGGAAGGATTCTAGTCGCATACCTTGTCGTCATTGACGATGGCGATACTATATTTTAGTAATTAGCAAATAAACACACGATACTATTTAGCTTTACGTTATCTCCATCTGTCTACAGACGGGGTTTGCAAAGCAATCGCTTACCGAGTGAGCTTGGTCGCCATGGCTGATGCGATATGAGAAGATGGATGATAAATACAGCTCCGAGTGTAAGCTGAAGTCGGGTCGTCGTGGTGTGACGTCGAGGTTGGAAAAATGGGAACAAAAGAAAAAGAAAAAAAGAAAGAGAAGGTGATAAGTAAGTAGGTAGGTGAGGTAGGTCTGGTAGTTGCTAAAAGGAGGCGAAAGAAAGGTCCCCCGCTAGGATGTGGGATAAGGTGCGGTAAGGTTGCGCCGTGAAGTGAAGCAGAAATGATGAATTAGTAGGAAATTTGTGCGTTGAGGGGCAATGGAGGGGCTGCTGTCTCCGAATTATGACACAGCCTGAGCAATCATTCTTGTCTGATTGGTCCAGGCCGGCAATGTGTGGCTGGGGTGTGAGAGAAAAAAAGGCCACATGCCCGTAAGTACCTTGGATGGTACTACTTATAAACATTTTACCTGCCTGTAACCTACATACCTTACCTAGTAGGTACATAACTATAGGCTAGGCAAGCATTAAAATACGGACCACAAGCGTTTTTAACCCAAGGTCCTCCTCCTACCTACCCCATGGATATGATCGTCAGTCAGCCTCACGTCAGTTATTCCTCTATAAAAATTCAACATGGTTACTTGCCAACCAAAGTCGAAAAATTATAGAAAGAGAAGAATTCAAATTATAGATTTTATATACCAAGACGACTTTAGGTATATGGTGTTATATACAGGGTACCTGGCAAGTTTTCGGTAGGCTATAAAGGGCAGGCAGGGTGATATGTTATTGATAGGCCTATTTCATCTCACAATGTACACCTTGTTATGTAAGCCTTGTGAGGTGTTGAGGTCCAAACGCCAATTGGTGCGACATCGATAGGTATGAAGTTGGTTAACTCTATATGTGTTGGTTTTGAGAGAGAAAAAACTTTTAGGTATGTACTACATGTAACATACCAACCATAACAATCAACTTTCAACTACCTTTTATTGATGTCATTCTGTGGCTTAGGTACTGTCTCTCGCTCTTCATTTTTTCCTCCCTCTTAAATGTGTCCATTCTATTACCTACTATACGCAGTTAACTGGGACGAAGGAGTTGACTAACCTAGCTATGAATATCCACTAATTGAGTTTTCAAGTTCAAGGTAGGTTAGGCATGTTTGGTAGGTATTCACTGTAGGTCCCTAGTGCAAGACATCATTCATTATTCAAATCAACCAATGTGTGTAAGAGAGGGAGATCGAGATAAGCTGATAAAGGCTGATGCAGGCATGAATGTGGAATGAATTCCAACCTGGATGGGCTGTCTGTCGTCAAGCCTGGGTGGAGTCCTGTGGCTGTGCGCACTAAACCAATTTCGATAATATTTTTTTTCGGCGGTAAGACTTTTGGGGCCTAGCAAGTCGCCCAGCACACCCAGCAGCTGCCTCTCCAGTCTCGCACTTCCACTTCCCTTCAATTATTATTCCAGAGCTTCTCAACCTGCACCACCACCACAACTCCCCCATCCACGCAACTCACGGGGCCGCAACCCCATTACTCTATCAACCCCCCAAACGACACTTAGTTTCTCCCTCTCCCACCTTGAACTATTCTGGGGACCTAGTTGATGACTTGTAAGTTTTCCTATTTATTCCCCCGCCGTGTCCTGCCTGTTCTGGCGGCACAAGGCTGGTCCGCCTGTCCTGGTCGTGTACTTGAGCATCCGAATCCATCCTCAAGGCACTTACATGTGACCCTGCTATCACGTCTTCTTTTGCATCCGAGCTTGTTGAATGCAGAGAGATAGATGGAACCACTTGTTCTCGATGCCTTGGACGCGTCGGGTCCTTGTTGTGCTCCTCAGACATCGCCGACCGTTGCCAATGCCTCTCCATCACTTATCAGCCTCGTGTCCATCGAAACAAGCTCCCACTTGCGCCAGATGCATTGTCTAGCACAATTCCCTTATCCTGTAGCTGTTTGCTGTTGTGTCTTGGTCGCTGGTTCTCCCGCTATTCAACGACCCCAATAGTGTGGGCTCCCACTACTGGTTACTTGCTAATCTCATCATCGTAGTAGGCCGCCGCGTGACGGTACCAACATGTCGAGCTCGCCCGAGCCAAACTTGACTAATGGTGATGCTTCGCCAGCCGGACGCACCGGCCCCAGGATAACACTAGATGATCGCGTTAGTGATAGTGACCTGTCCGAGGTGAACGAGACGGCTGCTCTACCCGCATCAGCTTCTCCCTCCTCCGTCCGCCGCGAGTCTTCTCCGGAGGCCGAAGTCGATCACGAATCCCAAGATGCCCCCGATTCAAGTGACAACGAAGGCAATGCCTCCGATGATGCCGATTTCGATATGGAAGAGAGCCCCGCCCCTTCACAAAGCGACGCGCCTCAGGACGATCGATCGACATCAAATGACTCTCGTCGCGCTCCCAAGCGAAAGGTCGGTGCCGAGGAGGAGGATTACATACGGGAGAACCCGGAACTATATGGGTTGAGAAGAAGCGTACGTAGTACTTGCTAGATATTGTAGACCACTACTAATCAAGTAAACCAGTCGCGTCCTACTAAGCAACCTAAGGTCGTAAGTAGCTGTCATTCTAGCTGCCATTCCAAATTCCATGCTGGTACTAACACCTTGCTTGGTAGATCGATTCCGATGAGGACGAAGAATCTGAATCTGATATTGTTCCCACAAACCGTCGAACGAAGAAGCTTCGCACAGAAAATGTCTCACGACAGTGTACGTTTTTGCATTCTATAATCGCGTTCTGCTCTGTATTGGCTGACTAGAAGCGCGCAATGCAGCTTCCAAACGAGCCACACCAGCACGCCAGACGCCCGCAGACGACTCGGAATCTGATACATACGGCGGGGCTCGGGCTAAGTCATTCATTAAGAAAGCCCGCCGCCAACAAACCCAGCCGCAATCCTCACTGCGGTGGTCCAACCGTAGGGCTGCTCAGCAAGTGCAGACCTACCAGGAGGACAGTGAAGATGACGAGGACGAGTCCGAGCTTACGCCCAACTATTGGGCTGGTGAGGATCTTGAGGAAGACGCTCAGTATATCGAAAAGGTTGTCGGTCACCGCGTCAGAGGCGGCGGCGAAATGACCGAAGATGCTACTAGAGATGACTTTGAGTATAATATTAAGTGGCAGGGAAAATCCTATCTTCACAATACATGGGATACTATGGATACTCTCCGTGGATATCGTGGGGTTCGCAAGCTCGAGAACTACTACAAGCGGACTGTTGAGTACGAACTAGACCTAAAGTTTGGTGGAGACGACATACCCCCCGAGACACGGGAGCAGTATATGCTGGATAAAGAACGCGAGCATGATGCGCTTGAAGACTATACCAAAGTCGAACGCGTCGTGGCTCAACGGAGTGGTGAGGAGGGTCGAGAATACTTCATCAAGTGGAAGGGCTTGACCTATGAACACTGCACGTGGGAGCTCGCCGGTACCATTAGTGCCCAGGCTCAAGACAAGATCGATCAGTTTCTTGACAGACAGTCCCGATCGTGGACTTCAGACAAGAGCGAATCAAACCCTAATACTCGCAGCAAGTTCTTGAAGCTTGAGAAGCAACCCAGCTACATTAAGGGCGGTGAGCTGAGAGGCTTTCAGCTTACTGGGTTGAACTTCCTATCACTCAATTGGTGCCGAGCGAACAATGTCATTCTAGCAGACGAAATGGGTCTCGGAAAGACCGTCCAGACAGTCTCCTTTCTGAGCTGGCTGCGTAATGAACGCAGGCAGGAAGGGCCCTTCCTTATTGTGGCACCCCTCAGTGTCATTCCGGCTTGGTGTGATACATTCAACCTTTGGTCTCCGGATCTGAATTATGTTGTATACCTCGGCAATTCCGAGGCCCGAAATACCATCCGGGAGCACGAGCTGATGTTCAACGGCAACCCTAAGAAGCATAAGTTTAATGTCCTCGTGACCTCGTACGAGTACATCTTGATGGATGCCGACTTTTTAAGGACAATTAAGTGGCAAGCGCTTGCCGTTGACGAAGCACATCGGCTAAAGAATAAGGAGGCCAAGTTATACTCCGAATTGGTGAGCTTTGGTGCGCCTGCTCGCGTTCTGATTACCGGTACTCCAATCCAGAACAATCTTGCTGAACTTACCTCGCTCCTGGACTTTCTGAACCCTGGAAAGGTTCACATTGATGAAGACCTCGACACCTTGGCTGCTACCGACGCCCAAGCCAAGCTCCAGGACTTACACGCCGCTATTGCTCCCTATATCTTAAGACGTACAAAGGAGACGGTGGAGTCTGATCTTCCGCCGAAGACGGAAAAGATCATTCGCGTTGAGCTTTCTGACGTCCAGCTTGAGTACTACAAGAATATTCTCACGAGGAACTATGCTGCCCTTAACGAAGGCAACAATGGCCAAAAGTCATCCCTGTTAAACATTGTCATGGAGCTGAAGAAAGTCAGCAATCATCCCTACATGTTTCCTGGTGCTGAGGAAAAGGTCCTCAATGGAAGCGAACGCCGCGAAGATCAGATCAAGGGTTTGATTGCAAGTAGCGGCAAGATGATGTTGCTTGACCAGCTGCTTGCCAAACTAAAGAAGGATAATCATCGTGTCTTGATTTTCAGTCAAATGGTCAGAGTACTCGACATCCTTGGAGACTATTTACGTCTCCGTGGCTATCAATTCCAGCGACTTGATGGTACCATCGGTGCTGGTCCTAGACGTCTTGCTATCAATCACTTCAATGCTGAAGATAGCACTGACTTCTGTTTCCTGCTCTCTACCCGTGCTGGTGGTTTGGGAATCAATCTCATGACTGCAGACACTGTTATCATTTTTGACTCGGATTGGAACCCTCAGGCCGATCTCCAGGCCATGGCGCGGGCTCACCGAATAGGGCAGAAGAAACCTGTCACTGTTTATAGGCTTGTCTCCAAGGAGACTATCGAGGAGGAGGTTCTTGAACGTGCTCGTAATAAGCTTCTGCTCGAGTACCTTGCTATTCAAGCTGGTGTCACAGATGATGGCAAGGCGTTCAGAGAGGAGTTCAGGCAGAAGGGTCTCAGGATAGATGAAGCTAAGTCTGCGGACGATATCCAATGGGTCCTGAAGATGAGATCTCAAAAGATGTTTGAGCAATCAGGAAACCAGCAAAGACTGGAGCAGCTCGATATTGACTCGATCCTTGAGAACGCCGAGGTCACCAGGACAAAGGTTGATGACAAGATGAACCTTAGTACCGGTGGTATTGACTGGGACAATTTCATGCAGTACACAGATGTCAAAGTCGATGATCTTGCTCTTGATTGGGACCAAATTATACCCGCAGACCAACTTGCCGCCATCAAGGCTGAAGAGGACAAGAAGAAGGAGGATGAATACTTAGCGCGAGAACTAGAAGCTAGCGCTCCTCGTCGTGCTGCACTGAAGAGTGCAAGAACTAATGGTGACTCTGAGCGAGCCGAGCGGATCGCAAAGAAACGGGAGCGGGAGCAACTAAAACAAGAACGTCTTGAGGAGCAGCGGGCTATGCTTTCTGATCCCCGGCGACCGCTCAATGAGAAGGAGACACGTAATCTCATTCGAGCTTTCATGCGTTACGGTTTTATCGAAGACCGCCCAGAGGAGCTATTGCGGGATGCCCGGTTAAGTGATCGGGATCGGGATTTCGTCGCCGGAGTTCTTCAAGATCTAATAGCTACTTCGCGCGGCGTGATGGAAAGAAACATGGATGAAATCCGTGCGCAAGAGCAGCAGACTAGGAAGAAGATGACGAAAAAGGATATCAAGGCTGTCATGTTTGACTTCGGCGAGGTCAAGAAGATTAATGCTGAGACTATCCTTGAACGTCCGCCACAGTTGCGCCTTCTTCGACGTGTTCTAGGGGAGCAATCTGACTTCCGAGATTTCAGACTGCTAGAGGCTACTAAAGCAGCACACTACAGCTGCGAATGGGGCCCTAGAGAAGATGGCATGCTCCTTGTCGGTATTGACCGTTACGGGTTTGGTGCCTGGACACAGATTCGTGATGACAAGGAGCTCGGCATGCAAGATCGATTCTTCTTAGAAGAACATCGCATTGAAAAGAAGCAAGAGCGCGAACAAGCTGAGACCAAAGTCGCCAAAGCCCCTGGTGCGGTTCACTTGGTTCGTCGTGCTGAGTATTTGCTGTCAGTTCTGACTTCCATCCACTCCGACGATGTGAACGCCCAGAAGGTCGTCGAGAATCATCACCGAAACAACAAGAAATCCTCACATGTGATTGTCAATGGACATCGTCGCTCAGACAAGGGCGGATCGGTTTCGGCTTCGCCTGTTCCCCAGAGTTCTAAGAAATTGTCTCATCGGGATAGAGACCATGACCGAGCCCATTCGCGTAGTGACCACCATCGCTCTCGCAGTAGCATTGGAGATAGTAGCACACCAAGACCCGACAGCAAGAGGAAACACAGTGGTGAAGTCGATGAACGTCGACATAAACACCGACGTGTGGAGGAACATCATCGTCGGAGCGACTTCAACCAGCAGGAAGCTGAGGATGAGGATGATGAGAGAAACGCGCCCGTCATCCATGAACTCATGCAACCCATCTGGTCTCATGTCGAAAAAGTCGAATCTTGTACTAAGGCAAACATACCTGTGGCAAAGGCTAGGGCTAAAGTCCTAAAATCTGAGATAATGGCTATCGGTGATTTTATCGAGGGCCTCCACCGGACGTCAGGCTTGTCGTTAGACCAGCTTGAGGAGCTTAAGCCCAAGCTATGGTAAGACGATCAACAGAACAACTTTGTTTTCGAACCGGACCTGCTAACACATGCTATAGGAGATTTATTTCTAAGAGAATCCCTGCTTCTGAGAAACAGTCCTCCAGCAAGCCTGAGAAGGAAAGGGAGAAGTCGTCCTCTGAGAAACCAGCATCGCAGGGGATGACGGGTCCACGTCTCGCCGCTCTATATCAGCAACTGAAACAACAAGCAGATGAGAAGAACAGCGATATCCCGAAAACCAAGGATCCCAAGCCAGTTGTTACGAATGGGAGTTCTCGGAGTGAGTCTTCTAAAGTGGCTAACTAAGAAAACCTATGTACACACTACCGACAGGATGATTCCATACGGGGTTCGTTTGTCTGGTAATTTCATGACATTGCATTAATAGGCGTTACGGTGGTGCATTTTAGACCAAGAGGTTCTTGGGACTTGGAATTATGAATTCATACCCAGAAAAAAAAGCATCCATGTTAGGCAAACTGGAGTTTTATGGCCGGAATGTTTGCACATATCCGTCTTGCTTATATCCACCGGACTCTGGCCTCTGAAGAGTTCAGAGTATTCTAGATGAATAGGAGGGGAAAGTACACGTATGAAAGGCACTTGGTTCCTCATTATCACTCACACTGGCAGCATGCCATTATAGCTGTGACGCGAGGATCTATGGTTGGTACGATGGGGTCATCTACTTCCTCTCGCTTGTCAGTCGTAGAAGAGGCCACCAGATGTACACGGATTGACGGAGTTGTGTGCAGGGGAGAAGAAGGGCATTAGAACACCCTAGAAGTGGTATGATTCATGTCTCCCGTTTCGCGCCTTTTTTTCCTACAAAAAGAAACCAGCAACTGGGAGACACGGCGTTGTACCCAAAGGCTAGACAGCATCTAGTCCGTTACTATTGTCACCTCTAATCTAAATACTACTTTGCTTTCTCCTGTTAGGTAGTGGTGATAAGAGTTGGTAGTAGCGGTACCTAATTACTTTATAGACGCCTGTTAGCGTTAACTTAGTATACCAAATTAAAATTAAAAATTAAGAAATTTAAAAAAAAAAGGTGACAAGACTTGCTCTTTTTTCCCCTCTCTTTACCTTCTCGTACCTACCTACTACCTAACGTCTAGGTACACATACCTGTAACCCATCTTGTATGACGCTTGTATTATTAGCAACAGCAAAGAGCAGATCAATGATAAGTAGGTATCCAGGTTAGTTAATTCATCCGCCGGATACGGTATATGTACCTACCTAAGGTACTAACCTTACAAGCTTGTGACCCAAACAAACCAACGTGATGTTGAGCATGATGAGGTCAAGAAGAGGGCGGCGGCACGGGGTTGTTGTTGTTTGTATCTGTCCTATATCTGTCCTATCAAAACGGCAGACAGGAAAACTGACACCACACCTGGACTATAGGTATCCTACATATGTATGTATATCCGTTTGACGTGGGCCCGTGAGGGGGGGACGGGGTAGGGGGTAGGGGGAAGGGGGAGGGGGAGGCAAGGGAAGAAGGGAGGGGAGGAGGGTGTTGGTGTTTTTTTTTTTTTTTTTTTTTTTGTACCGTTCCCCCCTCTCTCTCATCTATCCATCCCTCCCTCCCTCCCTTGCTAAATACATGCATACTTACGTTTCCAAACCACTTGACCGCGGTGAAATGAAATGGAAGATGTTGGGATTCGGTGTATAATTTTCAGGAAAATGTGTGTATGTGTGTGTATGTGTGGGATTTTGGGTTGAATGCTGCTGCTAAAAAAAAAGAATGTATTACAATGTTTTTCTATTTTATTTTAATCTACCTAGTGTATATGGCTTTCTGAATGAACTGTGATATGATATGTAGCAAGGCGCGCTATAGAAAATCTAACAATGAGATTGATGCTGGTTGTTAAGGTCTTCAACTACCCACCCACATCAATGCTTCTTAACCTGCCTTCCATTCCCCCCTCTCCTGCCTACCTAGGTAAAGTAGGTTATGCTATGCTATACTATGCTATGGTAAATACCCTTCTTCTATCCCCCCCACTTTAGACGTAGACAGACAGACACAGACACAGACATACAGACAGGCATATTATCGCCATGTCCGACAATCAGCACCTTCTATCATCCCACCAGGCTAACCGACATCTCCTTTTCCCCCTTTCCTGCTTCTTTTATCATTGGGGGAACAAGGGGCTTATAGAGAACCAGAAATGCCGAAGAGAAGATTAGAAGCAAGGTTTCCCCGAACCATGCAACGAAGAAAACGCGAGTGATGTAGGAATAAAATATTTTCTCTTTTTCGTAGTATATTGTACATACGGTATGATTGTCTTATGTACAGAACCAACCTCGCGCCCTTGGTCAGGCCGGCGAGATCGGGTATGCTTAGGTATATATATAGGTAACTAAAGTGGTTGGTGGAGGCATTCTTTGCCCACACGTGCACCGTCTATTACGGAGTAGGGAAAAAAAAAACAGAGAAAGACGTCTAGCGGGGGGTAGCATTCATCCCTCGGCTATGGTATGGGCTTTCTCGTAATATGGTGGAAATTATCCGCTAGTATCCGCCTCTATGAAATAAGCTTCTTCATAATTATATGCCGAAGGCTATGGAAACCACATCGACCGAGAGGTTTAGTCAATCAAAGTCCCCATACCCCGGGGCTTTGATGGGGGAGAGACGGTCTCCACAGGAGACCGCTGCTCTACTTGTGTAGGGGTGACTGGTCGCGCAGAGTAGATGTCGTGCTGGAGCTGCGAGTCCACGTCCTTCTGTGCTTCGAGCGAGTCACGGGGCTGCTTGAGAGATCTCGGGCGGAGGGAGAAGTCATCGCGCATCAGAGTCTTCGCATTGAGACTGGAAGGAACTGCATCATCTGGATATTCACGCTTCATAGGAACCTTAGCAGCCATAGCAGGGTTAGACTTGGTCGCCTTGAAGGTCGTGTTAATGGTATTCTTCGGCTTCGGCTTCGGCTCTGCTGTCTTGGGCTGTCTCTTTTTGCGCTGTGTCGTCGTCTTCGTCTTGGTGTCCTTGGCTGATGAACCTGCACTGGCCTTTCCGGGCTTGCTAGAGAACGAGAGCTGGGTCTGCTTCGATTTCGACACCTGTTTGGTAGGCAGGGCTGTCCGTATCTTGGGACTAGCAGTAGGCGTAGGAATGCCCTGGACCTTCTCAATGGACTGCAGCTTGGCTTCGGTAGGTGTGGTATCACGTGATTCCTCCTTGATGTCCACGCTCGATGTGCTCTTTCGAATCTCAACCTCCAGTCTGATGTGCCGCATGTCGTCCTCGTATTTCTTGCTGTCCACCAAAGTCTCCTCTCCCTGATCGATACTCTCGTCATACCGGGGTAGATGTACGAGGGAAGCGACATCATCACATTTTCCACGCACCACCAAATCCCAGCAATTCTTCAGGTCGGCGCCGGTAGGCTCAGGGTCCAGGTTGATCCAGGCGGTGATACCATCTTTGCGGTCCCGTGTCACCTTGCACATGTCTTTAACCATATTCCGTACACCGGGGATCTTCATACTGGTACCAACGACAATGACCGCATCGGGCTTAGACCGGATATCTGCGCGGACAACATTGGCGATCGATTCCTCGTCGGGGTTGTATTCGTTATATAGGACCATTCGTGGTCGTAGCCTTCCAATACCATGACTTCGCTTACCCGCGTGGGCTGTGCGAACGTTGTCCGTCTCCTTGCAACCCTTGCAGAGCGGCGCCTCGGGGCCTTCGAAGAGAGAACCATCGAATTGGCTGATTTCACTGCACTTCGAGCAGACCATCTTCTCCAGACCGCCGTGGAGCTGGATCGTTTTGGGCCAGGGCCCCTTTGTGTTTAGAGGAACAGTAGTGGCAAGCGGAGGCATCGAGGTGTCGAGCCCGTCGACATTTTGTGTATACAATCGTAGGAGTCGGCCTTCCTTAGCTAGTGAGGCGATTAAGTGGTGGAACGGTGTGGGCTTGGCATTCCTGGTGAGATGAGATAGGTCTCGGACCATGCTGTGGAAGGAGGATGTGGTATCGTCATGCTTGTATACGGAGGCATCGAAGAGGTGTTTGCCGGATCCTTTTAGTTTGTGATCTTTCGGCAGGGTAGCAAAGAGACCTGTGGAGGAACGGAAATCGGGAACTGGGAGAGGAAAAGAATGTTAGCGATTCTGTAATCAAGAAAAAAAAAAGAACCACCACAATATTCATCTAGCGTAGATTCTTCTGCTTCTTCTTCTAATCCTCAAGGGACACAGAAAAAAAGGAGCAAATGAAGAAGCAGGTGCAGAACAATAGTATAAAAAATACGCACTTCCAGCAGAGACGGAGATGCCAGCTCCAGCAATAATAACAATCTTCTTCTTCTTGCGCAGAACAGTAGTCAATTGGTCTAGAAGTTCCTCGTCCTTCTGGTTCTGCTCGGCAGCGGCTCTGAGGTCGAGGTACTCGGTGGTCCGCGGCTTGCGCTCGACACGACGCCGCTTGGGGGGCGGTGGGCCGTCAGGATTGACGTGAATCTCAAGCTCGGGGGCGTCTGAGGGCTTCATTGGTGATGCGCTGCCCGAATGTATCATGGAAGAGGGCGGAGATGGTAGGCGATGCGGGGCGTAGGCGAGCGACGTGCGAGGCGAAATAGTCGGTGACCTGGAAAGCATCGACAGTGGTGATGAAGGCGGTTCGGAAGAGGGAGGGTCGGAGAGGTCAGAGATCGAGGACATTAATGAGGTATCCATAGTGTGTGTGTGGACGTGGGCGTGAGCGTGTGTAAGGGACACCCAAGTAAAATAGTTCTGGTTCCTGGGGAAGGGAAGCAGTTGTCGTGTATTGTAGAAAGAACCCTCCCCTTTGTTGGAAAGACGTAAACCTAGGCCAACTACTCCTACTGCTGCAGTATTATTTTTGTATGAACACCATGAATACCGTGACCATGACGCAGCCTCTTATGTTTGTTTCTTGGCGTTGCGAGAGCTTAGGAAGTAAACAAAATAGCTCAGCGGACCCAGATCAGTCTACAGGGGTCGTGAGATTCATATGGGCATGTCTCCGTAGTCGCGTCGTTCATGCGCACATCTGAATGGGTGCAATTCGCGCTGTCGCGTTGTCGTGTTGGCGTGTTGCGTGCTGCGTGTTGCAGATGCGTGGGTGAGAAAAGGCGGAAAAGGGGAGGGGGGGACGGGCGCGGACAGTATGTTATGTTGGGTTATGTTGAAGGTTTGAAGAGAGAGGTTGGCGGAAAATGAGGAAAAGAAAAAAAGGCTGTCCACTTATTACAAAGTCAGGCTGTTTTAGCTTTGATTTGCTTGGGGAGCAGGGAGGAGGAGAAGGAAGGAGGGAGGGAGGAGGAGGAAGAGCCTTCTCGCTTATTTGATGTTTGCAGATCTAGTGTAGTGTTGTGTAGTCTGACCCAGTCAGACCGAGAAATTTTAGAAGTGTGGTGTTAGTGGTTATGGTTGTGGTGGTGGTATTTCTTGGTGGAATGGGGGATTTTTTACTAGTATTTTATAGAATGGGGTAAAAAAAGACCGAGAACGTACCTCACGTTTACTAAGGTTAGAAGGGAGATGATGTTTGGAGGTCCCCCGTACCCGACTTTACTTGCCTTACATACATCAATACGCAACTTGCATTGGTATGAGGCGCATTACCTGAATACTTTAAATACTACCATATCATGAACTTAACTCCGACATCTTACACTAATGTAGGTTTTTTTTCTAGTCATCGGACTTTGTCGTTTTTTCCCTTGATGACTCAAGTTCAGCTGTTTTCTTACAATAAACTCAGTTAAAATAATGACAACACTGAAGCGTTATATTGATTAGGTAGGTATTCAAACTAACCTAAAAGACCATTGATTACCTACCGGCCAACTCCTTCTCCTTGTTCATGCTACGTAACCAGTAACCATTTAACAGCAACCACAAAGATTAGTAAACACTTACACAAAATAGTCGTGAAGAGTTATTTTTCTCTATATCACATTATTATCCAGATACATAAAATAACAAAATTATAACTTGTTTAGTGGTGTAGACAATTGATTGTCTTATTCTGTGCTAGTACTGGGTAATGGGTTTAGGGAGGGGAGTTTCTTTGTTAGGTATACTTGGACATTGGAGTGCGCTTGCATAGTACCTACCTATGTACCTAGCTTAGAGCAAACTTTAAACCTTTAACTTTAAGTCTTTTTCTCTTTTTGAAGTGTAGGTGGTATGGGGGTAGTTAGATTGTACGTTGACGTACCTTCAAAATCTAAAGGAGATTATTTTCAATAGCACATGAACAATAGCCCAGTTTCAAGCATGCAATTGTTAGTTGATGGAAAGCACATTAGTCTGAATTGGTTGCCCCGCGGTCTCATAGGGACAACATCAGGCAAGCTCCGGGGGCCCGGTCCAAGATGGAAATAGAATGCCGGCTTTGGCGTTAGTTTCGTGCCCTATGCGGCTTTCCCAAGCCACACTGAACGGTCCGGTGGGAATAAATGGAACCCTGTCAGATCCATGGAAGTTGCTTGAGGTCTAGCCACATCTTGACCGTCTTGGGCTTAGCTTCCGCCCTAACCAACAGGTTGCATCAGCTGCCTGTCCAATGCGCAAGATCCTTGCTCCTACTGTATGTACCTAGGAAATCGAACATTACACTAACATGTCCATCGCGCTGCCCAGGCATTTGTTAGCATTCGCATTCGCAACCTTACACTACCTACAGCTCAACCTCTTACTCAACCTCTTAGCCTTGTCTGTCGAGGTTCATCCTTTAACCATCGAATATTCCCACCGATTATTCGATACGCATCGTCGCCTCTATCTAGCTTGTAACTTGTGCATACTTTACCCCACACTCTGAGCCGCGGCTCAGGTTTTTTTTGACTCTTTTTTTCTTAGCTTGCTGCTGTCGTTTCGTGTTATGGCTGCGGACGACCTCAAACCTCCATCCCTGCCCAGGCCATAGGGAAAGCTGACACAAGCTGTCGTATAAGTGACAATAATTCCGTTTCCACTCATGACGACCAACAAGATGCCCCTTATCCTGGAAGGATCCATGGCAGGAATGGCAGGAGGAGAACCTATGCAAGTCGACTTGGACGACGTTGACGATCTGTTTGGCGATGGCGGTACGCTGGCTTTGCCACCGCGGCCGCTGAGCAGACGCCTGCGACAGAGATTAGATGAACTCCGCAGCCGAGGGTGTCGCCAGTAAGTCTCCCTCAGAGCCCTAGAATATCTACTACGTTCGCACGTTTGAGCCTGGCATTAACACAATCCCCAGGGGTATTGCTTGGTCAAAAGGCGGTACAATAGCTTCTATCGCTCCCGATGGCGAATCTTTGCAATTGAGATACCTTCGTGCCAGTCCCAAGGATGCCAGTTGGGCTTTGAGCGAGCCCAAAACCATTGCCCCCTGGAGCAATCTGGCCGGCGGTCCTCTTGTGCATTTATCTTGGAGTCCAGCCAATTCGGAGCTCGCTGCTATCGACTCTGTGGGAAGAGTCTTCCTTATGAGTTTCAATTCAGACTTGAATCGACCATCAACTATCCGGAAATGGGACGCCGACCCCATTGATGAACTCCATTTGGTCGTCGGTACCTATTGGCTTAACCCAATTCCTTCCAACACGAGGGTATTGCTCCAAAACTTTGCTCTCCTAACTCGGATATCGACTCTTTCATGCTAACACGAGCCTAGTTCCATCCCATATATGCTCCAGCTGTGAAGGGTGACAAGGGAAATGAGTACACCTTTGAGCACTCGGGGCTTCCTAGCATGGGGCCTTCTCACCCCAACCCTAACAAATCTGCCCTTGTCTGCATCACCACCAATGGTTTGCTCAAGATGTTCTGGAGCCAGAATACCGGCAAGATTGAGCAGGAGACACTTAGTCTAGAGAGTGTCACGTCTGCCGATGGTCTAATAACGCATGCTGCGGTGTGCTCCGACAAAAGTAAGTTGGGATTCCCCATTTCCCAGTCTAACAAGCATATTCCTAACTAAACCAGCCAAATCTATCTTCATTGCCATGGCTACTACTTCCAAGCAACTTCGGGTCGTCCAAGTCGGTATCAATTTCAACACTCCCAAGCCGGAAAATGGACAAAGCATGCCTCCAGGGGGATATCCTATAACCCCTACACTTATGAAGAGACATGTGGCGGTGACCAGTTGGTTTCAAACCCATGCTAGCGAATCTCATCTCGATGCATCGATGACCAACATTTCGCATATCGAAATGCTCCCGGCATTTTTTAATTTTCCCGCCAAGGAGTGGTCGCCCATGGTTGTGTTGACGGTGCGGTCGTTCGTACCAGAACCGAACTCGCCATACAATCATGAAGTTCAGAGCATTATTGACAGATGGGAGTTGTTGACGGATCATAAGCAGACCCTTCACCCCGCTTTCGAGCAGCTCGGCACGAGAAGAAACAGTGTCGGCAGTGCGCCTCCCGTATGAATTGTCTCGTCCGTGCTTCAAGTCTCAAGCTAATTAATCCAACAGGCAGCGGCAAGGCTCAAGAAGCTTGATTCTATAGTCGTCAACAAAGTAGTTATGGGAGTCAATGTGCTTTCCTTTGGCAAGGTTGTCTGCTTCACTTATAATGATGGCACAGTGGAATATCGGGATCGGTTTACCATGAACGAATTGTACCGCGAGCCTAACCTCGACCGTATTCATTCGATCCTCGAGGCAGGCTTTTCGCAGGAGGGGGAACCATTTTGTGAGTATTATCTACTGTCATAGAGGGATTCGGTTATGAGCTGATTGTGATTCTATTAGGCCTCCAAATGGCGTTTTCTCCCTCCAACTTTTCGTTGGTCCAAATGAACGAGGACGGGCAGATCAAGTGGCATAACTTGAAATACACGTTGACAGACATAAGTTCAATATCGGACGGTAAGTGTTCTACTCCATTACACTTTTTGATGTCGTGTCTGATCGGCTTGTAGCTCAACTAGCTGCTGTCGATGCTGCTTTTGTAATAACAACGGCTGCCGCCGCCGCGAACGGAGCTAACACTGACGACATCCTCGCGCTTGCTAGGAAATTTGTTCACAAAGACCGTAAGTTTTCCTGAAGTTATTATCTAGATGTGGCTGGGGCTGATTTATAATCCAGAGTTTGCAGTTAGCTGGATTACGGAGATGGTGCATATCACGAGAATCACTATTGATTATTCTGAAGAGATACCGCACGATCATCTGATCAGAAACAATACCTTACAGCAGTGTTTTAGTATTCTCAACCATCTAGGTTGGAATGGAGAGTTCCAACCTCGGCATTTGCGAAGCAAGTTGTCCATGCTTGCTCTCAACCTGCGCAACATTGTCATCCTAGTCAGTCTCTCGAGTAATTCGCAAAATGCGACAAAGGGGCAACCGAGTCCCCTTGACGAGCCTGGTAAGTACTTTGATCTTTTCTCTGAATGGAATTCAGAAGATGTCGACGGTGTTTCTTAGTGCTGATATCCCTATGTAGAGGTCGTCAATGCCCTGGCCGGCTGCGTGAAATGGTCGGTCGATTTGCTCGGTTGGCTTTGCGACTCACTTTTCTGCCTTCTCGATGACACCAAATTCATGAGTTTCCTCAACCAGTCCAATCAATCTCAGCAACTAGATTATATGACTACATACCTACACTCGAAGAGCGAAGTTGCATTGCATCTCGTTCTTTGCTCTGCTACAAGAAATCTCATATCGGCTATCTGCCGCCGAATATGTCTCCTTGACAATTACTCCACTCGTGCCATCAATTGGTATACGAGCAAAAATGACCTCAATAACCTGCACAATCACAATAGCAACCACTTAGCGTTGTATGCTGCCTATCGAAAAATCAAGCAGCACACGTCGTCCGCGCTTATCAAGGCCGACGAGTTTGACAACTTTCTTACGACACTAGCCGTCGACATTCGATCGGCATACAGCCAATCTCTTATGCCTCTGGCAGAAAGGGAGGCCCAGAAAGCAGCCAAGAATACACAACTCTCAAACCAGAATCCGAACACACAAAAGCCAGACCGCGTGAAGGAGGCGCGCCAACACTGCGAGCTCAATTTGCTATTAGTGAAGGCGCCGCCGCCTTCCTTTCTACCGGTCCTTACTAAACTCTTTCGCAAGGACCTGACCGAGTTCAAAGCGCGCACCGACGTTGCGAAGCTTTACTTCTCTAATTTTGACCTGCTTGAAATTGACGATCAACCCCGTGTCCTAGACAACAGAAGAGCTAGGGGTATGCGAGTAGACTTCTTCAAGCGGGTCGAGATCAGTAAGGGGAATCAAGCTGCTCCTTGGAGAAGATGTACGAGGTGCAGCAACGTCATGGAAGATCTGTCCACCATAAGCAATAAGCCCGGCCTGCTCTTCCTGCTAGGCCAACAGAGGACTTGCTGCTGTGGTGGGCGACTAGCCCTTCAGCCATAGGGAGGCGAACAGGGTGCCGCAACGCCAGCGCGCTCTGAAGACTTATCTGATTAGCGAAGAAAACGACTAACCCTGACGAGCGTGAGCAAGCGCTTCGAGCACTAGGTGTGGAACTGGACATGAATTTACTCGTTGGATTGATCGTAAACACGACCCGTAATTAGATAAATGCAATTGCGTTGTTGTTTGTTGCCCTAGTCGACATTCTAGGTTGGTCAGGAGGGTCGGCTTGGATAGAGGATAATGATACCGTGAACCTGTAGAGCGACATCCCGACTGCTTCTATAAATCAAAATAAATAAAATAAGCGGAGTTTTTCTTGATATCTTGAAGTGCTAGATCCAGAACAATTTTATGGTGTAGTTTCCGCTTTTCCCTGTTGGATATGCATGACAATCTACCAGAGTACTAAGTCTCATCACGGCATGACAGCAACTTACAGGATGCATTGGCGTATATACACTGAAGGGAGACCCAGATGTAGGAAAATAAAGTCCCCTATACCTTCATCGCGAACACCCAAACCTAGGTCTATGCTAATGTCTGCGATATGGAAGATGGTTAAAAGTAACTTCAACGTAAGAAGCAGCCAAGCTGTGCAGTAAAAGCGTGATGGAGACATCGCACAGTATTGAGAGTGACTTAGTGTGTTGCAATATCCTACTTGCCTAGGTATACTAGACTAGGTTAATTACCTATGTAGTTGCTTGAAAGGGGGAAAGTAGGTATGTAAAGTCACTTTGGACGTAGACGTGAATGACATCTTCCATACTCGGTGTAGTATTTTTAAAAGGTTCCTATTATGAATTCCCTCCTGACGCTATGGAAACGCGTATTACATCTGCATATGTCTGGGACGTTTCACTGCATTATCAACAAGGCACTGGAGCATTTAGTCAGTGTATTTTTTCTAGTCAGCGCTCTGCCAAATCATCAAATGGTTTAGCAATATGGTATTTCTGCCTGCGGTGTCTTTCCCATAACCTCTCCTCCAAAGTTCCAATCCTATTTGCTTCCGAGGACGTCCCTCACATCCCTCGTCGCGGCGTTTGATCACAAGGCACCGTACAGTACCAAGACAGCTTGGGCGGCATGGTGTATTGTGTATATTGAATCCAAGCCATCACGCCGCGTCGTAAAGTATCATCAAGCTAAATCGAGAATTGGAGTATATATATTTTATACCGTCTGCGTTTGTGGCTACCTACCGTCGTATAAACGGCACGGTACGGATAGCGACAGCTCCCTTCTGTCCAGTCTGTCGACTAGATCCCTTGATCTGCTTGCAGAGCTCAAGCTATTTAACCCTCGCACTCGAGGAGCAGTCGTCTTCTGTTCACCGAGGCCAAGCCAGACCTACCGACTAAACTTCCCCTCTACTATCCATACATTCGACCTTAGCAACCCCTACCAAAGATGGGACAAGAACAGTCGTCGCGCCACTTCTCCGAGCTGGAGACCAGAGTCGAGAACCCCCGGACGGGAGTCCTCCTCAGGGCCTCGCGCTCATCGCCCACGGACGCCTGGGAGGCACGTTCGACCAGCCCCCGGTGCGGCAGCTGGCCGAGTATCTGTGCAGAAGGCAGAAGCTGAGAGTCGTGACCTGGAACAACCGCGGCACGGGGAACAGCCACGGCCCCAACGAGTGGATTCACTTCGGCACCTGGATCGGCGACGTAGGGGTCGGAGACTATAATGTATGCACCGTTCTTTATTCCTCTCTTCATACGCCCCTCCTCCTTCTCCTCCTCATCATCATCATCGTTTATTAGAGTAGCTCGCGTAGGGCAAAGGATAGGACGAGCTGGAAACCCCGAAGCTAACCCCCCAGTCACGCAGGCTATGCTGAGAGAGCACATGCGCAGGTTCGCCGAGGACCACCCATCGTTCGGCGGCGATCGTAAGGCGAAGCTATTCATATGCGTGAGTCAAGCCTTCCTGAAATTCCGTGATCTTCTCGGTCTCTTCCTCCCCCCTTTTTTTTATCTCTCTACGCCCTAGGTTAGATGATAAAACTAAAACCGCATCGACAAGCAAAAGGGATACTCCGCAGGTGCCATCTACGCCGGCTGCGCGCGCCCGCCGCCGCAGTTCAGCGGGTTCTTCGCCCCAGCACACTACATACGTGAGTAACTTTCTCGCCTTACCCCTTTCCCTTTCCCCCCCTCCTCTCCCCTCTCCGATTTCACCTCCTACCTAGGTATCTCATTTTATATATATATATAAACCCCCCACCAATTTGCTGCTAACTCTCCTCCCCCCCTTTTTCCCTCCCTCCCCACACAGTGATCTCGTACCCGGTGGAGCTGAACCCGGTGATCGGGCTGTTCAAGTCGGGGTCGTACTTCCGCTCGGTGGAGGCGCTGGTGCAGGGGTGGGGGTGGGAGAGCCTGCCGGAGGAATTCGCCGGCCGCGAGCCCGACGTCGCCGCCGTGCTGACCGTCACCGGCCAGCTCGACACGTACGTCCTGTACGGCGCCTGGACGGCGGTCCTCGGCGGCAAGGACGCCCGCGGCGTGCTGTCGCACGCCGTCGTCGAGGGCGCGGGACACGCGTGGGAGGGCAAGGCCCAGTGTATCCCCGAGGAGGTGGAGAAGTGGCTGGCAGCACTTGGTATTATTGAGGACTGCCGTTTGATGTAGTTTGATGAACAGGGAGGGAGGCGGGGGGGTTTGAGGTAGATGGGAGGGGTGGTTTTTGGTTATTCTTTCGGGGAGCGATACCTAGGACAACTTGGGGCCTCTGGATTTTACTACCACCAGTGAATCTCTCTGATCGGCATGGAGCTTTTGCGGGACACTGGAAGCGAGTCGGGAACCCTTGCCGTTAGGATCTGGGGTCCAGGAATTATGATGTTGATGATTGACAGACGAGATAAACTACCTGCCTACCTAGCTAGTGGTCCCTGAGAGGACATAGGCACAAATATATGGTACTTCAAGTAGGTGCTATTGCCTGAATGTAACATGAACATCTGATTTCACCGCATTCTATGTGTAGTGTTTCATGACAGTTGCTAGATTATTTTAGTTGTACCAGACCTAACCCCTCATGAAGATTTTTTAGTAACCACGAGCATTTTTCTGCTTCATTAAGACAAGATCAAGAAAAAGTCTAGCTATACCTGTTTTTCTTGTTCTTCGAAAGGTGATATTTCCCTTGGCATTGACGTATTCAGAAGCCATTATACACCCCCTACTCTGCCCAACTAGGTAGGATTAGGCGCGTCCTAATCGACAACAAGTTTGGGCTCGAATGCACCTCCTACGGGGGACAGGGGTTTGTAAATGAAGCTTAATGCAAAATGGGAGTTTCTCGTAGTACTCTTATATTCATGACTAAAACTAATCGGTTTTGTGGTCAATATTTCATGGGCAATAAGTACCTAGGTTGGTAAGTAAATTTGGAGTAGGTCTCAGGTTTGTAGAGGTTTTCCAACTTCTATTATTCAACCAAAATACTTTCATGCTATGTTTGGTACATCAAGTAGGTCTGGTAGATAGGTAGTTATGCTAACCCACATAGGGTTAGTAATCATGTTGTCTTATAGAAACATATGATAGACTGCAGATAATTAGCAGGTAATAACTATGTGTGTAGATACAGTGGGTGAAAATAAGTATCGTCCAATTTTGTTTTTTGATTTAAGGCAGAAAAAAATAAGTAACGTCTAATTTTATAATACCTATCCTAGCTACCTTTTAACTTTAAACAGCATTTATATACTTAATATAAATAGTAAAAATAAATAAATAAAATTATATTATATAGCAATAGTTAAACTATATAAAATAGATTTTTATTTATTTATTTTATAAATGTAAGTTTATTTTATAAAGTAAAAAGTAGCTAAGATAGGTATTATGAAATTGGACGTTATTTTTTTTTTCTTTGCGTTAAAGAAAAAAAAATTTGGACGATACTTTTTTTCTCTCACTGTAGGTACCTAGGCTTTAAGACGGAAACTGATGTTTTGAGCGATTATGGCGATTTTGCCATCGGCTCGACGCCGACTTTGCCAAGTCTATTATAACCCTTTCTAGATACCTACCTAGGCAAAGCATTTGTACATATACAGCTTCGCCGTGCTTAAAGACTTGCCGCTCACCGAACCACGTTATCTACTTACCAAAATACAACTCAACTAGTGGGTGTCGTAATCGAATCTAGCGGCCTTGTTTATAAGTGGCATCGATCCCGGTTATGTCTGCTTGTTAAATAAGGAGTGCTAGGCCCGAAGCCAGTAATGTTGACTCGTAATGTCCTGAACGCCGTATACATACTACCTACCTAGACATTGGCCTACAGACCGGCGAAGGGCCTTAGAAGAGACTTACTAAGTCTTTCAACTTCCCAACCCAGTTCCGCGTTGATATTCCTAGTTGAGCTAGTTTGCGGGGGAGTGGATAGCCAGAATATGGGGAACTACGACATCACCCCGGACTCACCAGGTTATCGGGACAGCGGCACTACTACTCCAACGTGGCATGAGGCATCCCTAACTACTCAGAACTCGCCCGTCCATCCCCACACATCTGTCCGCATTCGCCTAGTGTCGCCCGCACCATGATCACAACTCCACAGCGTCTTGCCGGCAGAGGCGTGCTTTTCGTGATATCACTCAATGCCGCAAAATGCTGGAATCGGCCCTTCTATATATGCTCGATTTTAGTGACTGTTCCTCGGTCAAGAGGTCGCCGAGACTCAAGGTCAGGACGAGACCTTGATTTCCAAAAAGCGCATTCTCGGTAATCGTGAGAATGGGTAGACAGGCCGCTGAGTGGTCTCCTGACAATGACGGGTTTAAATAGCTCTGGGGTGACCCCGTAGCCCACTTTCGATGCTGGAGCCTCCCCCCTTTCACCTTTACCACCATTGTCACGATGGCTTCCCGCTTGCTAGCAGCAGCGCTCTGCTGCCTCATTACTCCAGCGATAGCTCTTCCGAGAAGCCTTAGTAACGGGTCTTCTTCAGCGGCCCCGACTGTGACTGTGAAGAATGGGACGTACTCTGGCATCTATAGCCCTGAGTATAATCAGGACTTCTTCCTGGGTATGCCGTATGCAAAGGTATGCTTGGCCTATCATGTAACAAGTTCCGACAACATGCTAAAATCAACATAGAAAGCGGTGAGATTTAATAACTCCGCCTCTCTCGACACTTCTTGGAATGGGACCAGGGCGGCCACATCATATCCGTTGCATTGCATAGGTTATGGTGGTGACGAGGTTGGCTACGAGCTTTCGGAGGACTGTCTATATCTCAACGTCATCCGGCCAGCAGGGCTGGAGAACACGGCAGACCTTCCAGTAGCTGTCTGGATTCATGGCGGAGGCTTATACATGGGTGGTTCGGCTGACCGTCGATACAACTTAAGTTTCATTGTCGATAACAGCGTCAAGCAGGGCACCCCTTTAGTTGCGGTCAGTTTCAACTACAGATTGTCTGCCTTTGGGTTCCTCAGTGGAAAGGAAGCTCTGGACGCCGGAGTCACAAACCTGGGATTCCGCGATCAGCGTCTAGCACTGCACTGGGTTCATGAGAACATTGCTGCTTTTGGTGGCTCTCCGGACAAGGTCACTATCTTTGGAGAAAGCTCAGGGGCTGAGTCAGTAACAGCGCAAGTTGTGGCTTACAACGGTACGTGTTATATACAACGACTACAAATTTTTTTTTTTTGGCTCTGGAGATGCTAATTATGCGCAAGGTCGTGACGATGGTCTCTTCCGAGCCGCCGTCGGGGAGTCTGGGTTTGGAAGTATACTCAATCGGTATCCAGGAGGCCTGAATGCTACCGAAAGACAGCAAGAGACATTCGATAACCTTGTGCGCAACACATCATGTGCGTCAACTGTTGGTACAGCCGACGCTATCTCTTGTTTACGGGATCTCCCCTTTGACGAAATCAACTATGCACTGAATGTTACTTCTGTTGGGCCTTGGCCTCCATGCCTCGATGGCGATTTCCTGGCGGACCATCCCTCCAACCAGTTGAGAGACGGAAGATTCCCTCAAATACCCATCCTGATCGGCACAAACTCGGAGGAGGGAACCGCGTTCGGGACCGGCCTAGGACCGAATGGCACGGGCGTAAACACGGACGCCGAGTTCATATCCGCAATCAAGACCAAGTACATAAGCGAGACCGTCCTGAAATCGTCAGGAAAATCGGAGAACGATATCCTCGACGCGATCCTCGCGCTCTATCCGAATATCCAGAGCGTGGGCGTCCCATCGCTGAAGTCGTGGCCCGAAGTCGTCACGCCCGAGACCGAGGACGTCGAGGCGCTGGGTCTGCAGTACCGGCGGACCAACGCCCTGGTCGGCGACGCCAACATGCACGCCATGCGCAGGCTGGCCAACGTCGCCTGGAGCAAGGCCGGCCTGCCGTCGTGGGCCTACCGCTTCGACGTCACCGTCAACGGCGTGCCCGCGTACACGGCGGCGACGCACTTCCAGGAGGTCGCCTTCGTCTTCTACAACCTGAACGGCGACGGCTACGCGGAGAACCCGTTCGCCAACGAGCCCGACTCGTATAAGGAGCTCGCGCTCACCATGTCGACGGCCTGGATCAACTTCTTCACGGCCCTGAACCCCAACGGGGACGCGGCGAGCCCGGCGTGGCCGCAGTACGATACCGCGGTCGGGGGCGGCGTTGGCCAGCACATGGTGTGGAGTGCTAATGGGAGCTATGCAGAGATGGATGACTTCCGCGCCGAGGGCATCAACTGGATAGTTGAGCACGCGTTGGATATCTTTGGTTACTAACGGTCGCCGAGTAAGTGTACGAGGGGGGTGAAGCAGCGAGAAGTTGTGCGCACATGATATTTATTTATAGCTTCTTCGGTCTTTTACAGATAGAGGGAGCTAATTCATATGTATATAGCTAGGTTAATGATATTATTATTACGTGAACAGGCAGTACTCGTCAAGTCCCGAGGATGATTTTTATTCATATGGTAAATAGATGTTAGCGGCAATACCAAGTTAAAGGAGGATGAGCAATATATAATTTCGCGAAACATCTCTGTATACAATTCCAATTGGGAGCAAGCTGTTTCGTTGGAATAGTCACCTATATAAAATAACGGATGCTCTTTGCTTATTGAACCTCTTAGGCACGCCCGGAGTGAAAGCTACACATGCTAGGTATTTTGTCGATAAGAAAGCAGAGAGAGGCTTTGTAGCTAACCGTAGTAGTAGAAACAATGTTCGAGCGAGAACATCGTTTTTTTTCTTACCAAAAGAAAATTCTTACTTGTTAAAAATCAAGATAAGCAGCACGCACGACAACGAAGAACCCTTCGACGACTGGGAAGATGTCTCGGTGCCGGATTCCATTCCGGCCGAGATCGTAGACTCCCAAGGTCCCAAGGGCTCAAAGCGCCTCGGGGGTTCAGGGGAAGTAAACGAACGGAAAGGAGTCGGGCAAGAGAGCACTGGTAACTATCACTAGAAGAAGGAAAGAGAGGATAGGCAATGTAGACCGACCATCGCGCGAGGTTTAACATACTTAACATACTCTCTGTTTCTCCATCTGGAAATATGGCCATATAGTTTGAAGATAGGTCTTACTGAGCTAGGGAGGTTGATCCCCTCGAGTTGGGGGGGTTGGGGTTGGGGTTGGATATACCTAGTGCTGGCACCGGCTAAGAATACTATCTAACGGCCCCCCTGACAAAAGACCTAAGTACAGAAACTTAGGAATATATCAAAATAAAATATTAACCTATAGGGGCTTGTATGTGGCAGGAGAGGGGGTGTAAAGCACTACCAAAGCTGTTCACTGAGATGGGGTTCAGAAAAGGGAACGAATATGTGTTAAATGCAGAGAGAGGTATATAAACCATGAATTCAATATATTCCGTCACGTACGACCATAGGACTCAGAATATTCGGCATCCCGTCCGCTCTGCCCTAGACAAGCTGGGTACCGCCGGATTAGTAGTTGGGTCGGTGACGACCAGCGAATCCCCGGTGTTGTACGTTTTTTTTTCCCCCACTCCTCTTTTTGCTCTTCGTATATACCTATTTTTATTATTGTTCTACTCAGGCTCGCTTTTTCTCATTGTGGTAACTCTTGATGCCCACTATCCCTGCGCTGAGCCTGCCCTGTATATTTCCCGCCTCCTCTCTCTTCGGTTTTTTGCCTGGGCTATGGTCATATAAACATCGTGCTTTTTTTATGATCAAATATTAGTCCCAGTTCATTTTATATACCTAAAATAGCTTCTTTGGTTTGCCCATCCTCGCTTGTACCTATAACGAGGACCGTCATCACTACCTGCCCGTAGATACAGGTTGACATGACCCCCTCTAGTTAAGCCTTTGGTCACACCTACACCCTACGCTTTTATGTTTTTATTTCGCCATTAAATCTATGGCAAGGTAAAGGCCGTATATGATATCTTCACTATTGATATATCGCTCCCCATGTCCTTGTAGCTACCTAGGTCTCAGTAATACTGGTACTACGATCTCAGCTGCTCGCAGGCAAGTAAGTCATCCATCACGATATTCTCTGTAGAACCAGGTATTAAACATCAATCGAGGCCGGCCCTTTTGCTTCATTGCTAGCAAATTACCTAACCTACCTAAGGCTGATCTTTCGCACGAATTTGCCAAGCCCTCTTCTAGGGGTCCCCGTGCGTGCCGTCTGGTTTTGAGCATGGAAGGGGAGGGGAGGGGAGGAGAGGGGGAATCCCTTCACGATCAAAATCCCGCATGGCCAGGACAACGAGGGCCACATGGCTTCTATTAGGTAGGTAGTGTACTGGCAGTTACACGGTCTACCTAGTGTAGCAAAGCCACTCGTACCTACACTATATTCCCCGGTTCGCCATCACCTTCTCCTCCTCCAATAAAAAAAAAGACGAAGAAATATCCACCATAGATCGTCGTTTCAAGAAGTTTTTACGGGGAATCTCTCCACGTGGACTTTTTTTTTCTCGTCTCATATTTCCCCTTTGAACTCTAATCAAACACCAAACAGGATATTTTATGGAGTGGGGAAGGGGAAGTGGGCGATGGATCGGATCAAAGGGGAGGGGGGCGCCAGGGGGGGAAAGGGAAGGGGAGAAGGGGCCGGCCTCGTGTGATGACGAAATTCAGGATCAGCATCGGGGGTCCGGGTCTCCACACGGCCTATGTATCTACCTACCTAAGCCCTACCTATCTGTTATGTACCGGGGGGGAGGAAGAGTTGGAATAAGCATAAACCGGCAGTTACTCTGCTCTTATCCGGGATTGGGGATTCTCTTGGTCATAGCGGAAAGAAAAATTAGTACTTACATACCCATACGTGTAAACGACGAGATTGGCTGTAGCGGGGGCAAGGGGAGGGGGGTATATGTTAGGGCTTTAGATGTGATGAGAGGAGATCGATCGTACGAGAGGGTAAGGAGGTAGGGACTTATTGTACTGCATATCACGCGTGTCTTTGATTTCCGCTCCGCTGTGATTTAATACAACTAGGGAAGGGATATCGTAGTGTAGAAGGACCCTACTAACCTCACCTCTCTATCTCGGGGCTTATCTCGTGGAGGCACCCAGACACATATCGACATATGTTGTTTTTCCATCCCCCGCCCGCCCCCATTTCTCTAGTTAAATTACAAGACTCCCTTCGCTCGATAGCCTCTTAGCCCTCTGGTATATCTAGATATGCCTTCCATCTAACCTAGTACCTTCCGCAACCCTCTCCCCAAGCTATGGGGGACGGGGGAGGCAGCAGACAAGCCGCCGAGGCCAGACCTGGCATCAAGTCTAGCAGGACCATTGGCCCCCCTCCCCCGGGAAACCCGCACCGGGTCCCACACGCCGACGCGTAAGCCCCCCAGCTATATGTGTGCCCGAGCGTTAGCGGGCCGAGGAAGGGGTGCCGGCTGGGGGGCCTGCGTAAGGCAGCGACAACGGACCGGGGGGAGAGGGAAGGGAAGGGAGAAATATGGAGTGGGCAAGAATGAGGCTGCGAGGGTCCTTTGCCCTAGGTACAAAAGCACGGGTAGTGGTGAAGTATAGTAGGGGTAAGGGGGGTGAGGCGCGTATTCTATGCATGTGTGTAGGTACATTAACTTTACAATGTTAGTGTCGATGGGGGGTAGGTAGGGTTATAGGTTAGTACGAATGAACAAATGACGAACGGTTTTAAGTGCGAGGAGTCAAAGAGAGAGAGGGGAGGGAGGGGAAGGGAAGTGGAAGAAAGGGCGGCTGCTTGATAGATCTTTGAAAGCTGATTAATCCGACTTCTCGTGATTCCACTATCTTACCAACACACATCTTTATAAGGATATCTTTCCTAGCGTCTAGTTAGGTAGCCACGCAGAGGAAAGCCAGTCAGCTACTTGTCACAACGGGGCATCACACGGCATTTTTGCAGATATACTAAAGCTCGTCAAAAGCCCCTGTTCATATGTCTATCCCAAGTATGTCGTTAATATATCATAAGCTGCGTAACAAAAAGAGAAATCGTACTCTAAACAAGCACGCTCGTGTATATCCAAAGACCCGCCCCCTTTTTGTCGGTTCTCAAAACCCTAGTCTAAATCCCCGATGTACTCTAGACCTTCCGTTGTATATACCGCCCATCACCAAGACTCATATTATAGACATGACTCATGACTCGTAAAACAGAACCAATCGATATGTATAGCAGACCCGGCAGACATTAAGCACTACCGGAATCTAGGTCTTCTTGCGGCTCTTGCGGACTGTCTTCTTCCACCCGTCGAAGGTGTCCTGCATCAAGCTGCTGGTATCGCTAGCGGCCTTGTGGCTACGCTCCTTGGCGTGGTGCTTGTCGGCCTCATCGTGGATGTCCTTTACGGCATCCCTGCCGACGCTTGTACCGTGAATCCAGTCCAGCAAGCCCCATGCACCGAAGTTGCCCTTTCCGCCACAGGCGTAGTGCGTGGCGGTCCGGCGCGCGATGCCGCCCATCATGATGCCTGGGACGATGGTGTATCCGGACATGGAAAACATCTCCTCGACGGTGGTCAGGATGGTGAAGAGAAAGTAGGTGAGCAGATGGGGGCGGATCGCCAGCGAGGGGAGATACACCGGCACGAGGTGGTTGATTATGAGCGGGACCGGATGGTCAGCATATAGCATCAGTGCGTACGGCGCCCCACCTCGGCGCGAGTGCATATAACGGCTATGGAACTTCGCGATGGGGCCGCGGGAGTGCAGAATGTTGCGGTGGATGTAATAGGTGAGCAGCTCACGTGCCGTGTACAGCATGACGATGTGCTTGATAATCTGCCATGGTAGGGGCAGGGTCGTGCTCGTCTTGAAGAGCGGGCGGTTCAGCAGGGTAGTGGCACCGATAGAGATGCCGGCTTGCAGGGTGCTGAAGAGCACGAGGTTGACGATCACCAGGAGGATCTGCTTAGATAACGCGGCCAGGTTCCGGCGCGGCAGAGAGGCGGCACCGTAGATCTTGATGTTCTCCGCTAGACTCGGGACTAGGGTGTCGAATAGGAGAAAGAAGAGCGAGGGGGCCAGCCAGAAGATTATGCGCACGGCCAAGGTGCCGATGAGCTCGATCTTCAACGGCGAGTGTGACAGGACGAGAGTTGTCCAGGTCATGTAGAAGAACAGCAGGTTCAGGGATGTCGACCATGAAGTTAACATCGGCGCTGCAAAGTAGGAGACGATGGGCAGAGATAGCAAGACGTCCATTTTGATTGATCTGCCAGCTTCGTCATGTGGAAAAGCGGTTGTTGAGACACGATGTCTGGTTCAGGTTGACCGTTAAGGGGATAGATAGATAGGTAAGGTATACTTGGCCTAACCTAGGCGGTAATCTTATGATATATTGGAAGAAAGGTAAAACCACAGAAAGAAAGAAAAAAAAAACCTGGGAGTATAGAAAAAGTTGGGTTCGTGCGTGGGAGTCGAGTTGAAGAAAGAGATATGTTAAGGGGTAATGAGAGCGGTCAACATCGCCAAGGTTTAGGTAAGTTAGTAAGTTAACCTTAGTTTGGTGTTGTTTACATATAGAATATCTCGCTATGGGATTTTTTTTTAAACGCGGCTGTGGGTCCCTTGAGGTTGCGTTGTCCCGCAGAAAGTAATGACGTAGCCCAACTGGGATCATTGGTTATTCTCGTTAGGAAGGAACCTTGAGCTGGGCTGGGATTACTACTACTAAGGTAGGATGCCTGAGCAGGCGCTCAGCGATAGGTAGGTAGAAGGTAGTACCTACTGTACATAAAGCGACCACTTGGAACCCCTTTAGTAGTGTGAATCGCGGAATTTGGCGATACAAGCCTAACCTTCCTAATGGCTTGCGGGACATCGTTTCTACGACCAAGTCGTTTGTATCAATACTACTACAATAGTGAACGACCTGGAAGCTTGCTTACTTAAGGAAACTCTCTCTTCACTAGCACAGGGTAAATCCCTGCTACCCGACTGTCATCATATCATATAACTTAATGTAATGGCATTGATACCATTGATTCATCAGAAACTTCCAGTCATACCTATACGTTATAATATGTCTCAGTACTCAGTCAAGACTTCAACATTCAACTCGACTGTGCTGTGTATGTCGACATGTGCAGAGTATCACAGTGGGATTGCCATTACTGGACAGGCACAATCTCTAAAAGGAGACATTTCAGCTCACTTGGGTATGCTATCCCCGAGTTGAGCTGTCGTAGATTCCAAGTCCCTGTGCCTCGTATAACTGGTTCGATGCGACATTATCATCTTCCGCCATGTGTGACGACGCAGTGCTAGGTAACCTGACCGGAAGGAAAAGCTGCTAGGGACATACACTACACTGACCACATATAGATACTGTCGCAAGGCTCGGGGAGCTAGGTCTGCTAGGTAGTGTACACTATCATTGTATACCGACGGTGTGCCGTCCCTTTGCTAGTGATGCTGGTAGTAGCTATGTATATTTAACGGATTTTATTATTATTAGAAAAACGTCTCATCGAAGACGAGTACCTAGGTACATACATATGAAGAGAAACATGCCCAGAGAAACAACCCTAGTGGCTATATTAGAAGTTATTAAGGAACGGCCCTTACGCCCTCGCAGAAGAGACCTGGCTGCCCTATAGGTAGGTAACCTACTTATAAGACCCCCGGGCTCTTTAATAGTATCCTGAAACCAGCTTCCTTTTCATGGTGAACCCACGTCTCTTGAGTTATACACCCCTCACTCTATCTGCATCTCACCGATATAGTCGTATACACCTTGGGTTGTGCAGTGCAACTGAGTCGGTTGCGGCTCCATTTGAATAGGAGAGTATGTATCATCTCTGTGAGTGTAAAAACCACAGGCCAACTCGGTTAAGAGCAATAATATGCGGTCTATGACAGATAACAACCCGGAATCACAAGTGATGGGTGACTGAAACGGTCGGCTTATTATTGAGGGATGATGCGATGTAGTGCATTAGGCTCTCGGGTAGCATTTGCCAATCATGAATGTCATGTACAGCAGGCAGATTTGGGTAGTTCAGGTGTAGCAGATTTGATGCACTCGCTGAACATAGGAGGTGTAGACGAGGCATTACATTACAAGTACCTGATGTAAAGCTGTGTGATAGTATAAAAGGGAATACCTACAAGGTATGTACCAACCTAGTGTAAAGGTTTCCAATTGAACGCCTCTGGCAACATTGAGGTTACCCAACCTCTGGGCCGGATATGTATGTGGGCACGGGCCACTGTACTAGAGCTTGCTAGTGCACTTAGTCTACCTTAGCTCATGTTAAAATCCCAAACTACATCAACCTCTAATGTACCTATTGGTAGAAGTGAGAAATTAGGGGAAGTCCAGAGATGTCTTCAAGCACCAGTCAATGGCTCTGGATAGCGAGAAGAACTCTTTCTGTTTGTTTACTATCCCATTTCGGAGATCGACAAGAGGACTCCCACGTAGAAGCAAAAACTGGATGGGAGGACCTCAAAAGCAAGAGAAAAAAACATACTTACATTCATCATGGAGCCACGAGATATTCCGATGGAAATAACGTAGATAAAGGCTTCGGCGATGCTGGCAGGAACCCTTAGGGCACGTATATTGTGGTTGTAGCGGGTTGGGGGTATCTAAGTGGGATAGGATCCCAGGGTACACTTAAATACAGTACATTCTCTGATTTCACCCCACTTCCGTTGCCCTAGTAATTCCTCCGGACCAGCCATAACACCCACAGCCATTCACTCTGCCAACAGTAGATTTATATATGCCTCCATATGTACTGCAAGCCTAATGCTACTAGTACAAGGTTATGTATATTCGATCTACGGGACCCGGGACTAAACCTTGAGTTTGAAGTAAGGTATCAATACCGTAAGATTCTTAGTAATGATCATAGTACTACTTACTACAATACTTACCTACCTAGATAGCTAACAATAAAGCCAAATAATTGAGTAGGAATTACATGGAAATGTGGTAGTAATAATAGTAGTAGCAACAGTAGATAAAAGATGGAACTTCAATTCAATGCTATATGCTTGTTCTCTCTTTTTCTTGAGTTAAAGGTATCCCGTCTCGTTCGTTCTATAGCTACATATGCAGGTACGTGTTGAAGGACCCCCACCAAAACCCGACCTGACCCGGGGCCGAGGGATAGGGGAGGACGTAATTTACGCTAGCAGGTTCAAGATAAATTCAGAAATCCAGAATTTACACGTCTACCCACCCCCCTTTCTCCCGGTGTTATTCTGTCGTTCTGTCAAATCACTGGAGACTGTTGCTCTCACTTTTCCCTCTCTCGAAAGTAAATGTCTTAAGACATGTTTCATTTTTTTCTTCTTCTTCCTCTCGCTCTAGCGTGAAAAGGCGAATGTTTCATACTAGCAGCAGGTATTGGTGGCATGGGAGACAAGGACTGAGTAAAGTCGCAGCTTGTGCCATTGGAACTTGCTTTTTGTAGTTTCTCCGGTCTTTTCCATCTCCACTCACACAAACACATTCATTCCATGTTACTCCCTTCTACACTATTTAGTATCTCACTTGTTTTCAACTCCCCCTTATTTCCTAGTTTCTTCTCTCCCCTCCCTCCTACTCACGCTTCTCACATACCTGAGGTGAGCTGAAGAGGATAGATACATACAAAAATCCCCTTCCCTTATTTCCATTACTTTATATTTCTATAGACGAATAACGGTCGTCACAACCTTCCGTTCGGCATCCGGCATGCATATTTTGAAACAGACGACAATACCTACATACCTAACCCTACACTAATTACCTGGGAAGTGTAGTTGGACATGCTGGGATAGGATATGCGGTTCTCCTATTCTCTTTTCCTTCTGATCGATTGGTAAGTCGAAACAATTTTTTTTTGTCTAGCTACCTACCTAGGTACCTACGTAACCTAGTCCCTTTTCCCTACATGAACACTTGCATATGGTGTTAGGCGATCAGGGGGGGGGGCACGCATCGCATGCATCTCAACATATGTAGCTGCGAGTCACTGGAGAATCCGACAGGCGCAAATCGTCGCATTAGTTACGGGGTCGATCCTATTCCGGCCAGCCATTCTGGAACCTAGGGTGCAAACTACACTAGTCTTTATCGCGCCTACATGTATACACTATACATGTATGCATGCATGCATACCTATAGTGTGTATGTAGTATACAAAATAGCAATGAGTAGGGTCTGTCGATCCGTGTGTGTGTTTTCAGAAAGAAGATCTTATTGATTCCAGAGAACCCGATGCTACTAGTTACTTAACCTAGTAACCTAGTAGTAGATTAGGTTTCAGGAACGTACTCTCATGTACCTGCAGTGTACGATATGGATGTATTCTTTTGTTTCTCTTTCTCTCTTTCTCTCTCCTTCTTTCTCTTTTCGATTTTTACCTTTTTGGTGATTGACCAGGCTTCGTTTCTAACTTGATGGTGTACTAGGTTAGGTGCTAGGTAGATTACCACAGACCAATCCCAAGATCGGGTGTGGTACTACTCCAACACACAGACAGAGGACGATAACCGTTCACACACACAGCAGCTCCCGGTCTTTTTCACCCGTTGATACTACCTAACTACCTGCCCATCTACCAAGGTACCTTTCCTGTACTACTGCTGCCACTAGTACCACCACTACATAATACTTATGTACTACTACCTTCAACTAATAATTCCAATAATTACGCATCTAAGGTTCGACTAATCATCACCCTTCTTCTTTTACCACCATTACCACCACTACTACATACCATCACCACCACCACTATTCATCTTTCTAATCAACCCAACCCAACATTCCCTTAGAGGAGGAAAGAAAAAGGAAAAAAAGAGAGGAAACGAAAAAGAAACGAAAGGTGCCCCCACACCCCCCCTCCTAAAAAAAACCCCCCCAAAAGTGATACTTCTGCTGCTACGGCTACGGCTACAGCTGCTACTCCTGCATATTTGACAATCCCTCCAACCGCCGCCCATCACATTCTCCACCAGCGCACGTCTTACGCGAGGTCTTACATGCGAGTCAGATCGACAGCTACTACACTGCTGCGACCGGCCCCAATCGAAGCCCTCCGTCCTGCTTCGCACGCGCCTCGCTGCAAGGAACCAGAGACGCCCAGCACCAAGCATTGAATTAGCCCAAAAAACATTACATTGCATTGCAATGGATTATGCTACCTCCTCTAGGAGTGCATCCGCCTCCGCCTCCGCACCCCCTATTCCCCGTCAGTCCCGTCAGTCCTCGCGCCGGAAGGGCATAGATCCCTCCATGCACCTACATCTTCGTGACGACGACAAAGATCGAGTTCCCATCCCGCCTGCTTCTCCCGAAGTAATCTCCTCTCTAATCACCAGCCTGTCCGTCATTTCGAAGCCTGCCAACAAGCACTTCGAGGGCAACCCTAGCCTGTCCAGCCCCAGCTCGCCCGGGGACGGTAGTTTTGGTGTCGAGTACGGCGCCTACATGCGTGGTCTCGCCAGACTACAGGAAGAGGTAGACATCGATGAGTTAGCCGCGAGCCCTCCGACAATCCGTACAGCGAAACCACCCTCGGGCTTTTCGCCCCTGACCGCACCCAAATCACCCCGTCGCGAAACTGGTGGAGGTCTCAGGTCCCTTCTGCGAAGCTCGTCGCGGCCTTCGTCCAAAGATTCCGTCTCGTCGCACGATGATACCCATAGTATCGGTAACCTATCAATTGAACGAGGATTGCCGCCCACTCCCGATTTGCACAAACAGCGATCGCATGACAGCTGGGGAAAAAAGCTAGGAAGGGGCCAGAAGGGTTTGATGTACATGAGTTCGAAGGAACGCTTGCGCACGAGCGAATCTGAGAAGAGACGATCAGGTGGTGCAGTCGGTGCTATGTCGAACAACATGAGCGGCTCATCCAAGCTCGAGCCGAGCAGCCCGTTCCTTGCCGAGACCCCGATTAGTGAAGAACCTGTCGATTCATCATACAGAGGGAAAGGATCAGATCACAGCCCGTCTCTCGAATTTGGCCATGGTCAACGGTCAATTCCTGCTAGAGACTCCTCACTTAGGAAGACGGGGAGCAATGCAAAACGGTCTTCACATCGATCATCGCGGTCCAAGAGAGAAAGCGACGGGGCCTTCAACGATAGCATTCCGGAAGACGGCGAACAAAGCCAGCCGCGCGACATTTCCACCTCCAAGCGGCGACACTCGAGCCGTCACAGCGCCGACCCGGACACGAGAAGACGAAAAGATGACTACTTGACCGCCGACATGCCCAATCCTTCGAGAGCGAGCGTGCAATCCCCCAGAAAGCACAGGGAACACAGCTATACAAGTGAGAAGTCGTCTGCCTTCTCATTAGATACGTCGGTAATCGATGACGGCGCACCATCCCCTTCGGTCTACCAAAACAGGCGGCGCGGCTCTCAGAGTGCCGACCGTAGAAGGTCCGGCCGCAGTACGCCAGACTTGGGGGACACAATCAGGGTGAAGCGCAGCAGCTCAAGGTTGAACCGCCTCTCCACGGGAACTAAGAGTTCCGAACCTGATCGCAAGAAGGACTCCGTAACCCCCGAGCCTGCCGTGGGCTATGAACGTCCCCAAAGCGCAGATTCCATTGACGGCGCTGTCGAGTCCTACCTATGCTCTCCAAGGCTGTCGCAAAAGATCCGGCATCCCCAGACAGGCCGAGTGATCTCGTTTTCAGAAGTAGGTGATGCAGATGGCTCGGCCGTGTTTTGCTGCGTGGGAATGGGATTGACCCGATACATCACGGCATTCTACGATGAGCTTGCATTGACTCTGAAGCTTCGACTTATCACCCCCGACCGCCCGGGCGTAGGCGACAGCGAAGCTTATGCTGATGGGACTACTACTCCCCTTAGTTGGCCAGGTATGATCCAATTATCATTGCTATTCCGTATTCGTTATACTAATGATTCCCAGATGACGTCTACGCTATCTGCCAAGCGCTGAAAATCACCAAGTTTTCGATACTTGCGCACTCTGCTGGCGCGATATATGCCCTCGCCACTGCGCTTCGTATGCCCCAGCATATCCGCGGCCGTATTCACCTCCTAGCACCATGGATTCCTCCGTCGCAGATGAACGTCTTCGGGACATCACAAGCCATGCCTCCTACCAATGCGATCCCCACATCTCAGCGTATCCTACGAGCTCTACCTACCCCGTTCCTCAAAGCGGCTAACAGTTCTTTCATGACGGCCACTAGTAGCTCAATCACCAGCTCGCTTCCCAAGAACAGTCCGCGTCGTGGGAAGCGAAAGCCATCAGGAAATAACGCTAACAAGCGTGATATTGTACCCAGTCTGGATAAGGAGAATATTACTCTAGAGAAGGGCGAGTTTACATCTGCACCCGAGGCTACTGAGACCATGGATCACATTCGCCCCGCCGGCAACGAGTTTAACACGCACAATTCCATCCTCGCAGCCGCCGCCGATGCGATAGCGGATAAGGAGCGACAGGTGACCTATGACACGCGACTCACGCATGCCATCTGGGACCTGGCCACCACCGGAGCGAATCCGGCCGTCGATCTGCTTGTTTGTCTAGAGCGGCGGCACACGATCGGTTTCCGCTATGTGGACATTACCCGTCCAGTCGTCATCCACCACGGCAGTCGGGATACGCGTGTCCCCGTCGACAATGTGCGGTGGTTAGGCAAGACGATGCGGCGGTGCGAGGTGCGCGTGCTCGAAGGCGAGGGCCACGGCCTCATGGCCAGCGCTGCCGTCATGGGCTCCGTACTGATGGAAATCAGCAAGGAGTGGGAGGACTGGACGAGGCTTACGAATATGGGCAGAGAGAGGGGACGCAGCATACGAGCGACGGCACGCTAATTAGAGCGGAAGACCATGTAACGACAAGAGAAAAGAGCAAGGAGGAATTTTCATATTTCACACCATACCACAACATACCAACCAAACCCGATAATAATGACGAGGAGTTCAGGATTCAACATAGAGACGCCCTTTCTTGTCCCTACTACGACCGCATATTTCTTGTCAGGCACTTACACCAAGCAAGCGAAATATCGGTCATGAATCGGATTCCATTTTTTTCTCTCTTCTCACTACTCACCAACAAAAGATATCCATCCTCATACTCCTATTCCAGGGTGGAAATTTTTCGTCTTCACACCATATGTTACTGTTTTCTTTGTTAGAAAGAATTCTATTTTCTTTCCCCCTTGTTTCTGATATAGAGTTGTTTGTGGGGGAGCGGCTATAGGATGCCAATTTTATGACGACGCCTTGTCTCTCCGGCTTTGATTTTTTTTATCAGTTTATAATGAATATGAGATGGGGAAGGGCGAGGCGAGGTGTATGCGAGTGAGTGTTAAGAGTTGTGAATATACCCCGAGGGTGATGCGGAGAGAAGGGGGGAAAGACGGACAGGATGGGGAGAAGAAAAGATGAAGAAAGGAAGGAAGACAGGGAGGGGTGAAAACGAGATACTAAAGCAATCGAGTGAGTAACTCGATTCGGGGCACGCACCTGCCCATGGCGTCCTTTTTATATACGAAGGGCATTGTGTCTGGCTACCGCTGTATCTTTCTCTGCATGCCTACATAGGTACGTACCTAGGTACGCAAGGTTAAAGGAGAGAAATAGGTGAAAAGAAAATGGGGGGAGGGGGAAGTATGATAGAGTCAGTAGTGGTTGATGATGCGGGAAAAAAGTGGGGTATCTAGATAAAAGAAAAGGGGTAGAAAAGGGGGTGACAATTCTTTTTTTTTCCTCCTACTGTACTTTCTTCTGTTTCACTGGTTATGTTTTGTTGTTTTTATCATGTCGCATTAGATATCCCCGATCCGAGCTTTTCTTGTTTCTATCCGGTTTTTTTTTACAACTTTTTTTCTCTTTTTGTCTTTTTTTTTCTATTGAAGCTTAGCTTCTTTTTTTTTGCGATGCTCTCGTGTTTGATATAGTATAGTCCTGCGCTATAACCTAACTAGCCTATGACAGGATAGGATAGGTTGGCTTAGGTTAGGAAAGGAGAAGAGAAGAGAAGAGAGGAGAGGAGAGGGGAGGTAGCAGTAGTATAACCTGGTAGTAATAGTAGTTGTTAGTCGATGATGATCAGATTGATGTGCCGTCGAGTGATAAGTCTGAGCCTCAGTCTGAGTTTTGAGTATTGAAAGACCGAGGAGGAGTGAATGGATGAATGCATAGACTTTTGACTTTTTTTAATTTATTTCATGTGCATGGACAACGCGCGGCTATGTAAAAAAATGTAGGCAACCACCGTCGTCATATATCGGTGAGAGAGCTCGAAGGCTACCTAACTAGAATCTGAGAATCTAATAACTGAGAACTGAACTGTCAAGTAGTACATACCAGACGGAAGGCTTAGACCTAGACCTAAAATACGGGGATCGACGGTAGCACGCAAAGAGCACACTTACGCATATTGAAGTAGGTATTGGTCCAAATTAGGCGCCCGGCCTTATAGGTTTTGGTTTGGTAAGTCCCGGACGTCGAGAGAGTCTGGTAGGTTGGTCTACATAGTTGACGTATGTATGCAGCCAGCCTGCTTTTTTTCCCCCTTTTTTCTTCCCCCCCTTTTGAGCCTGTAGTGTAAAAACATAGGAGAGGGGGATGGCCAGGCGACGACGTAATTGGCTATGTTTTTGAAAAAGGAGAAGGGGGGGGGGGGGGGGTTACGTAATCTATGCCACTGTAGGATCTTAGAGCACACATCATATGTAGAAATGGGTGGACGGATAAGGCTGGACTGACTGGTCAAAAGAACGCGGGCAGTAAGCATTGAAGTCTAGGCGGTATGGGTAGTAACTGGTAAGGCAGACAAACTGGAGGTTATGCTGGTATGTACCTATGTGATGCGAATACGTCGTGCCCCATTACATAGGCCGATAAAAAATTCCCTCATCTGACAAGCCCCCCTCCTTTTCATGCCCGTAAGGCTGGAAGGGTAATTCGCCGTTCATGTCATTCCTGTCCTATCAAACTGTCATCCACTGATATACTGAGAACAGAGAGGGTGATATGGTCCTCTGTCGTATTAGGAAGTGTAAACAATCCGTATGGGAGTCGAAATATTGTCCCGAGTTACGGTAGGTTCCCCTGACAAGCCCTTGGGTCTCACTGTTGAAGCCCCGTGGCGGTGGGATAACTGCAGTGAAACAAGTGCTCAAGAAACAATAGGTTTTCAGGAAATTTGTCTTCTGATATTTGATGTAGAGAGTAGTAGTTGTAAGTTCAATGTTGGAAGTGATAGAAGTAACATAGAGCCAGTGCCTAAATAGGCTACGATCCTCTTTCGGCCTTTCCAGAGATCATACTTAATTACAATAGGTATTCATATAGTGCATCAGGAGCATGTTAACCCTCACTTTACGCACATCAATACACCCAGAGTTGTGTAAAAGAAAAGGGGAGAAAGCAAAGACCTCTTTAACATATCAAAGTATGAACAAATGATTGTATAAGTAGGTACTTGTATGTCAATAGGGTAGTATCTTATGATCATTTACACTTTTCCATGCTAGCATTTCCAAAGTTGTCTACCTTGACGCCTTGACTTCATGATGCTGAATTTGCACAGCCCAGTAGGCTTTCAAGACCAAGCACTGAATTGAATTTACGTACTCCACCGAAGGAAAGTTTTGCGCAGAGGAGTGGTGACACAAAGTCATGATGGCTTGGAGACGATGTGACTACATAGAGATAGGCAGTTAGCTAAAGGTCCATGATTTCGATTGGCCCACTTCACTGAAGGCATATTTCAGTGGTTCGCACTTTCAGCATTCATTGTATACGCATCGTCTTCTAAATATCTCTAATCTAGACAAATTCCCCTCGAAGCTCAGTTCTTCCCTTGTCTCTTTGTGTTCTTCATCACTTTCGACAGCCATTCCTGCTACATCTTTCCACATAGGATATAATGGAAGTGATAGGGGTTGTTGCGAGCTTCATTGCCATTGGGCAAGGTTTGGCGGCAGTTCCAAAGATTGTCAGCACAATCAGGTCTATTTGCAAGCCTGGCAGCGAGCTGGACGCTCTGGCTAGCGATGTAGGTTTCTGGAACAGCCCGAAATATGTTACCTATAGATCGATAACGTGTCAATGTATTAGCTATCTAGGCTTCGTGCATACTTTCAACATATCAAATCCGATATTGACCTATTTAGCGACGATAGCATTACACCAGCCCCTTTAACAACCCCCGAGCCTCCCTATTTGCAAGATGCCCGAGCCAGGCTCACAGCCCTCCTTAAAGAGCTAACGGAAGCCACGGACGCTTGTATAGCTAACAAGAATAATGGCCGCCAAAAGGTTCTGGGACACAAGTGGCTATGGGATAAAAGCAAGATCATAAGACTACGTAACCAGTGCGAGCAATGCTGGAAGGACATTGAATTTTATCACAGGATGTTCTCCCGCCAGACAGATCAGTACGTTCTTGCGTCTTATTTTGTTATGGGACCGGGTATAGGTTACTAATGTCGATATAGCAAACAGGGGCAGGCTATCTTCGCCATCTATGCGCAGGTCAATAAGCGGTCGACACTTGCAGTCGCAGCTAATAGTTCATCAAACGGACGGGATGTCTGTCAGTATCAACTGACGGAGAACCTACTATTACCAGGCACACCAAAATCCACCGACGACATGAAAGAAGTCGTTCCATTCTCGCCGGCATCCCCTGAACACTATATCAACATGGGTAGTTCTAATTCTGTTAGCAGTATTCCAAACCAGTTGTCGCGTGCAACTCCAAGGCGCCGGCGTGGCTGCGGTTGCCACTCCCGAGGGGAATATTACCAAAGCCATCGTCGGAATATTTTTGTCACCGGAGGGTTTTCACTATCATACGACCGGAAAGTCCCAGCTTCGCCACCTACTGAATGTAAGAAGTGCAACTGTTCTGGTCAACGTTCATCAACCGAGCTATTGATTCAACTACCCTCGTGGTTATGCAAGTCAGCCATGCTTGGCATATTCTCCTCCGGTCCTAAGAGTGGTATCTCCATGTCACTCCGCCCAATTGTGATAATCGATTTTTTTCAGGCTATATGGTGCTGCATCTGTGAGGCGAACGTTGTCCGATTTAGCAAGGAGATATCTACAACTCATTTCAGTCTTCAGGACGTAAGTCTCGATGGAGATTTATTATTTGAGGTACTAGCGTTATTTACAACTAAATGCTATTTCTTATGTATGCTAAGATGGAAAAGAGCTTACACTAGATCAGGCGATATTATGTCGGGACCGGTCTGTGTCCATTATTCAATTTTGCCTTCGAGAGTGGCCACATCTGATCCAGGATACGGAGTGTGGAAGGTAGGTCCATGAGAAGCAACCTTATGCGCGAGCCAGGGCATTGGCAGAATGTTTAATCTAAGGTTAACATATAACCTCATTAGGAAAGCGGCTTGGTATGCCCGACAACGTTTGCATACAAAGGGGTTAACCGAAGACAAGAGATATTGGCTCACGCGGGTTCTGCAAACTTACGGCGAAGACGACGATGACGCCGAACTGTTCGGGGTTTTCCAGTTGGCAATGCTAAATAAGCATGATGAGCTCGACCGGTTACTATCGGAGAAGCCAGAGTTGGTGCACGTTGCGGACCCAACGGGCGATACGCTTCTTCACGTTGCCTGTAGATATGCCGCGACGGATACCGCAAGTTTACTTATACGTCATGGCGCCCATCCCGATACTAGAGGCGCGCGTGGACATACTCCTCTGCGTGTTAGCGTGTCTGCTGGAACACTAGAATGTGCTCAACTGCTTCTGGATAAGGGCGCCGATGCAAAAGTGCTTGATTTCCTGGGTGCAAGCCTGCTTCACCGCGCGGTTTGGGGCCAATCATCGGAGAGAAATGATATAATTAGGAGTCTCCTTGCTGCGGGTGCACCTATCGAAGCTACAGATGTAATGAAAAAAACGGTGCTACATCGTTTTGCCGGGAGCACAACTGACGTTTGCGGCGTTGGCGTGTTGAGGGAAAGGTTGAAGCTCATTTTGGATGCTGGTGGTGGTGGCCTGCTCGAGGCAAGAAACCGAAGGGGTCAAACACCGCTACTTACAGCAGTAAACACACGAAGCCACAATGCACTTTACGCATTACTAGAAGCGGGAGCACAAGTTAATACAGCAGATGATTATGGTTTTAATCTTCTTCATTATGCAGCAGAATGGGGAACGGTTAAGGTCATGGAGGTCCTCAAGGAAGTGCGAGTTACCGACCTCGATATTCGCACTACTAATCTTACTCGATATGCTGCTACTCCGCTCAGATGGTTTCGGTGGCAATTGAGGCGGGATCCAGATTTTGCTGGCCCTTGGTGGGAAAGACCAGGGGACCAAGAGACCAAGGCCTTCGAAGAACTTCTCCGAGACGTGCGAGACCGCGCCATCTTGATCGAGATCGCGAAACTCGAAGGCATCATATCCAAGATCGAGACCGGCGAGCTCGTTCCGGCGAAGGAGGAGCTGGTACGGCTGACCGAGGCAAAATGGAAGGCCAGGATCGACTGGGAGGCAGAGACTTTTAGGGCTATCGGATTGGACGTACGGGCGGGTAGGATAGATCTGGCGATCGAGTCGCTACGGGAATTCATCGAGGAGTCACGAAAGAGGCTGGAGGTCTCTCCATTTGACGAGGAGGACGACCCTTGGGCCACCACGGCTAAAAAGGGGTATTCTGATGACAGCGAAGAAGAAGAAGAAGAAGAAGAAGAAGAAGAAGAAGAAGAAGAAGAAGAAGAAGAAGAGAGTGATGATGAATTGGGTGATGGCTCTAAAGAAGAGGACGAAGGGGACGAAGAGGAGGAGGACGACGACTACGACAATACTGATTCTAGCGATGAGGATTCCGATTAGCAGCGAGACCATATGTGACAAGACACGGCTCTGCGTATGAGCAAATGAAGTTTATGAAAGTACCTAATCACATTGGGATGGAGAAGCCTCTTATTTCCTTTTTTTTATATTTCAGATAGATACCCTGATAGCCATGTAACTACTGCCTGCACCTAACCTCGATATATTGATGTGCGTAAATGACTTGGACGTATTTCTTTCTATCTACCTAGGTAACTTGCCTCCCTGGGCGACAAGACTCTAGATATCCTTCTTAGGGGAAGAAATAGGGGCATATTCAATTGACGAGTCGCACGTGACTTTGACAGGCTCTACCCAGTCCCGCTTATATAGTGTCAAACTGACAGCTTGGCACCAGGTGGCAGTATGTACATACCTAGGTTACCTAGGTACTAGGTTAGTAGTCAGTTACCTAATCAGCGTGGGTGGGCCACCTTGGAAATTTTACACAAAGTTTTAGGAAATACACGACGCGCTACTGCGACGACACACAGTGACCTAACTACATACAGCTTTGTACATACATACTACATAGTATGTATGTAGGTAGAGTGTAGGTAGGTACCTACGGAGTACAGGAACAACCTTCTAACTAACCTAACCTACATTAACCTACTACATACAACTTTTTGGCTCCCGCATGCAAGGCACGCCCATTTGCATTTCTACCTACTACCTACCTACCTACATACACACATCAATACATTCCACGACACGACAACAATTCCCTTCCTCCCTCTTCTCTCTTCGGCGCGCCCGTCCAACTTGGATGTTATTTGACATTTCCCCAACAGCCATGAGATGAGAAGCTAGATGCCACGACTAACCACCGGCAATATGGATTCGCGCAACCTCCCCCAGGCATACTCTTCTAGCTATGCGCCCCGATTGCGCGCCTACAACAATTCTCTGCTGACCCCCGTCATCCACTCTGCCGCCCCGGCAGGTCCCATATCGCGCACGACAAAACGTGGCACCACCGTCATCAACTACGCCGAGGACGGCTACGACTACGACGACGATGACGAGGACGACAGCCGCCGCCGCCCCACCGGCCTGCGCAGTCTGAGACGCGAGGACAGCACCTCCAAGACGGACCCCAGCGACAAGGTCGGCAAGGACACCACCGAGCCCGTCCAGTTGCAGGGTATCTGGAGGGATTGGATGACCAAGACGAAGAACAGGTCCGACCTCAATGCCCAGGCCCAGGCTGCCATGCCCGTCACCCTCATTCCCATCCGCATCGACGTCGACATCCCCGCCTTCATGCCCGCCCCTGCCTTTCCTCTGCCTCGGGGCATGGCCCAGCCGAACCCGCACATGGACCCGGCCGTGTACCGGGTCCAGGAGATGACCGTGCCCTACAAGCTGAGAGACATATTCCTGTGGAATCTGCACGAGACCGTCATCACCACCGACCAGTTTGCTATGAGCCTGGTCCAGGACCTGGATCTACCCAACCCGACCACTATCGCGAGCGAGATCAGCAAGCAGATCCGAACGCAGCTGGAGGAGTACGCAGGTGTTGCCCTCCACCCGCTCTTCCATTCCGAAGACAAGATAGCTGCGAATGGCACTACGCTGCCTCCCCAGTCCACCGCGCGGGACACGCCCGCTACGCCCGGCACGCCTCTCCAGCAGTCTACGCGTGGCCCCGAGACACCGATGCGAAACGGTCTTGACACTCCATCCAAGGGTGCACCGTCGCTGCTCCAAGAAGTCACCGCCAGTGCCACGCCGATCCCCGCCGACTCGGATGATTTCAACCCCGACGACACGTACCGATGCATTGTCACGCTCAATGTCAATCTCTCGTCCGAACTCTACACCGACAAGTTCGAGTGGTCGCTGCTCCATCCTCCCGGTACCGCCGAGGCCTTTGCCAAGGTCACATGCTCCGACCTTGGTCTCTCGGGCGAGTGGGTTCCCGCCCTCACCCACGCCATTTACGAAGCCGTCCTACGCCTGAAGAAGGAAGCGTGCGAGTCGGGTGGTCTCGTAGCCGGATGGGGCGCCATGGGAACGGAGCTTCCCAACGACGCCGCACACGGTGCAGATGCTGGTTGGCGATATGACCCCGAGCACCTGGCCGACGGGTGGGAGCCTAAGATCGAGACGCTCTCCAAGGAGGAGATTGAAAAGCGGGAAGGTGACCGAGAGAGGCAGCTTCGTCGCCTTCGCCGAGAAACGGCCAGATTTAGCAGCAATGCTGGCATGATAGGAGGAATGCCCTTTGGTATCGGCGCAGAGGTTGAGGAGGAACGGATGGGACGGGGAGAAAGAGCCAAGAAGAAGCGCAGATTCCGAAGCTTAAGTCCCCTGGGTCGGTCAGGTACACCTGGCGGCAGAGGCACGCCGGATACGGGATACGGCGGCGGCGGTGGCGGATCGCTCACCGACCAAGAAAGGTTCAATTGGCGGTGCACGCATTGTCGTATCTGGGGTACAAGTGTCTGGGCAGTGAGGGATGGTCCATATGGTCCCAGAGTAAGTCATAAACCATACACAAATTGTTCACGAGCAAATTTATTTCTTCCCTTTTTTTGTTTTTTTGTTTTGCTAACATACCTTTTCCAGACACTCTGCGCCAACTGCGGCCGGCTTTATGAGCAGAACAAGAAGCTACCTCGGTGGTCCAGGAACCTGCACTACGCTGACCTACCAGTACGGCCCATATAGGGTATGTCAGCTCGAAATAGGAAGGCAGTTTAAAGCGATTAGGAAAGCATGGGCTGGCCAGGCACACAGATGCTGTTCGTTGAAAGAGGTTGTAAGCTGTAGTGGCCTGCGCAGTTACTCTGCATGTAGGAAGTAAGGCGTTTTGGGACAGATTTAGGGTATATCTGTGGAAAGTGCTTGTCTCGATTAAAGAGCCCATTGGCTACAGAAACAAAGCGTTCGACACGATCACGAGGTGAATGCGGGTGTAGGGGGTTGGACGATGACGTGAAGTGGTGGTAATTCCTTTGCTTAGGGGGGGGGAGGGTTAGTACACTTAGTAGAATGAGGAGGCATGTACAGTATATCTCTCCATTAGCCTCTCTCTCTCTCTCGCTCTCTATCCTACCGTTCTACCTTCTGGGCGTTGTATACTAAAATTTACAAGATATGGCGAGAAGGAAGAGAAAAAAAAAGGGGGGGAGAGTTGCTCTTTCCCCCTACCCTCTCCCCCTCTTTTTTTTTTTTTTTTTTTTTTTTTTTACCTACGAGAGCGGTCGAGAGCCAAGATCGACACAAGGCTGTAGATATGAAGAAGAAAAACTTATTCGCTCCACCTGCCTAGGTGCCCGGGGGGTTTTTTTTTTAAAGATATAATTTGCCTCGTTTATGGTCCGATGGGCCAGAAGCAAGTTCACTCACTCACTCATCGAGGCTGGGGGGGGTGCGGTAGTGGGAAGGAGTGTTTTCTCATATACGTATCACGGAGGCGTACCTATGCGCTGCATGCACGCCTAGGTAGGTAGGTAGGTACCTAGGTACTGATTAACCCCCAAGAGGGACACGATAGACGTATCGTCATCCACGAATCCCGGCCCGGCTCGGCCCCGTGTATAATAAGAAACTTGTGTGCTCGACGATTTATTTTCTATTAGCAAGTGAAATAGTACTATACTATATCATGCGCGGGGGTCCGAGATATAGGTACGTCGGTAGGTAGGTAGGTAGCTAAGTGTGGGGATCAAGGGGTTCCGGGTCACCTTGGGGGAAGGGCATGGAGGATGTGAAGAAGGGGTGGGATCGCCTGAACTACGGCGAGATGGGGGTGCGGATGAGGGTTTGGTGTATAAGGTGTAAGAAGCGAGAGAGAGAGAGAGAGAGAGACCGGTGTTGGTTATAAGAAAGTGTCTGTTATATGTAGGAGCCTAGGCAAGCTAGAGCTTTATGAGTTCAGGGACATGGATATATTATCTAGGAGCGAGTTGCTGGTCATCTCAGCTTAGGTATCAAAAGGGCGGCCGCTGTATCTTCTCCCCTTAACGCTATCAGCCTGTGTAGGTAAGTAAGTAAGTGATCATTGAGTGATATCGTGGAGGATGGACTCGTTGTTGTCATGATGAGCTTTTCTAAAAGTACACTGATAATACATGGAAAATCGTCAAATCGTAAATATGCTAGTACCTACACATCAAGCTGTTGAGGCTAACAACCCGAAACTCGACGCCCACCCCTCAAACGCGCTCTTCATTCCGCGCGTTCGAGACTACTCCTCCCCTCTCCCTGGCGCCCAATCCCAACCAGCACGTCCCGCACCTCCGGGTGCGAGACCAGCGGTGCTCCGCGGGCCGCACACGACGCCCGAGCGCGGCCGCCTGTTGTGTTGGTTGTTGGCTTGTTTGTTGGCTCGCTGCTGGTGTTGTTGGTGGTGGTGTGGTGGCGGGAACGACGGTGATAGTTGCGGTTGGGGAGCCGTGGGAGTCGGTGAGGATAGTCGTCAAAGGCACGTCTGGGTTACTACTCCCAGAAAGCGTGATTGTGGCGATGGGGATACCGTGAGTATCTGTGAGAGTGGTGGTTATGGGCATGAAGGTGTCGCCATAACTCGGGGGTTCTGTCAAGATAGGGGTGGGCGAAAGGGGCTTTCCGTCAGTTATTGTCTGTGTTTCGGTTGGCACTCCGTTGGGATCGGTGAGGGTAACAATTAAAGAGGTAAATACATTTTACAATGTGTCAGTTGCGGTAGGTCTTCCTTTCGAGCCTGTGAGAATTGCGACTATGGGTTCGGGCACGGTGTCAAGCGTTAAAAAGTACCCGTAGGTCTCCCCCCGTCCCCAGCTTATAGAATGGCAACTAACGGCAAAGCGCTTTTTACTGAGGGTTAACGTCTTCGTTGGTTCGCCGTCAGCATCGCATCGGTAAGAATCGTGATTTCTTCTGCTGTTGGCTCAGTCTGTCGTAAAGTGGTAGCTGTTGGCATGCCATTGGCGTCGTTCAGGGTAGTCTGATGATCCAGACTGTTTGTTCGCTGCCACTGTCCTAGTCGGATTTATCGACTGATACTAAGAGTGAATTTGTATGTCGTAATTCTGGTTGTTGAGGGTCTGTATGGATTATCCTGGCTGTAGGAGACCCGGCAGTGTTGACTGCATCCCCTGTTCTTAATGGCATCGGAGGGAGGATGGGTTCATTGAGTGAAACGTATGGTAAATTGGCCAGAGAATTCGTAACTACACCCGTCCTTCTGCTTGAGCTATCACCAACACTTCCAAATGGCGTCGTTTGTTCCGTGCTTTCGATATTGTGGACATTGGCCGCTTATGAATGGGGTGAAATATACGAACTTTCGATGATGTTATTCGGGTTCCCAATGTCAGGGGGATTTGAAGGCTATTATTATTGTATGACGTGCCTATTGATGTGACGTTTTGTGTCCCTAGAGATATGAAGTCTGAGGAAGGCGGGATTCTAGCGTAATGCCAACCTGCCCCTTTGAAGATACCTCGTCCTGTCCCTCCAACTGATGACGCTTTCTAGTTGCCATCTTTTTCACTTATTTTGGTCAAGATTTAAATGGTTATGGGTAGTAAGCCTACTTGTCTCTGCTATGTTTCCTAGTTCCTTACGTGGAAAACTAGATGGCTGGTCAGCCTTGGTGATCGTTAGCAGACCATCTGCGCGAAGTCTTTTGTTGTGCGATTTTGAGAATAGCAACTCTGTTAACATCCTGTTCGACCATTCCGTATTTAGGCTCATGGGAGCTAGTTGAGCTCTCGCTTTCGGCCCGGGCTGTGATTATAGGTGACAATTTCTGGAGTTGACTAAAGCGTGTGTTGTCGTTGGCTTCGTCATAGCGAGCAGCTGCTCCAGACTAGTCTGAAAGATTATCTTGGTATCCGGTAGGCAATGCCGCGTGAATATACCTAGGTTTACGAAAGCTCATCTTCTTTCGGTCGTGCCTGGTGTTGAGGTGTGGTTCGTTTCCATCGATAGAGAGTGTACGTATAGCTAATTCGACCAGCCCTAGTAAAGTTACTAGGACGAAGGCGAGGCTAAGCAAGAACCACCACCTGAAGACGGTGGGCTTGTAGTCCGGTTTTTCTTCACCATAGTTATACTTTCGATTATGTAGTCGTTGGTTTCTTGTCGTTATTCCTAGGGCACGCTGGTTTTGATATTCGTCCTCCTCGGTATTAATAAGGAATTCTCTTCCCTCAGTATCCTCTCTAAACGATTATCCCGATTATCGTAATGTTTTATTCCAACCATTGCCATCTTCCATCGAATTTTCTGGCAGTAGATGCAAGACTTTGAGAATGATGGATAATTATTTCCTTAAAACAAAGGGTACTTAGAAGTCCATTGGGGCTTAGAAAGCGTGTTTTAGTAGGTTTGCGCGCTGCGTGATGCTATCGAATAATATATAACACAAGGAGGGCAATATATTGTTATACTCTATAAGAAGTGAAGCCTCTCGATATATTTATCCAGTTTTGTTCCATCCCTAACTGGCTATACCTATTTGCAATGAACATTCTATATCTTACCAAGGTGCATGATATTCGTATCTGCATGGATTAAAAATAGCATAGATATAATGTGAAGATAAAGGTTGGTCAGATAATTACGGTCGCAATCGGCACATGCTATGAACCGCGTGTAATTGATCATAAAACGAGGAGACACTTCTACACAGCCGACCTTGTGTATCCATATATATCTGGATACCTAACTACCTATGTATGTTAAGTAAGTAAAAGAAAATTTGCACGGATGTATTTTCGGCCAGTAAGGTTCATAAATTTTTTTTAGAACTGTGTGTGTAGCTGAGCATCTTACAAAGATGGCGTTGGTTTCTCTCGAGGACCGACAGTTTATAAAATAAAAAAAGAAGTGTGATAATCTGTAGCTTGAAAGGTCTCACTGCATGAAATGCAACCGCACATTACCAAGACATACATAGAGCCTCGCAAGCCCATCCGCAACTCGCAGAAACCTTAGCCTTAAAGCCTCGCTATCTGATGCCCTTCGCCTTTTATCAGATGGTGATAACTTACTCCCAAGAGGAGTATAGTAAACTAGGCGGATGCTACATAGTTTAGCGATGGGTTTCTATGAGAATGTTTTAGTGAGTATGAATGCATCTGATAATATGCTGGATTCCGCCAACATGAAGATGATGAGAGCCTCTGTAGGGGGAGCGGGGCACTGTCTTCGGGATGGGTTACATCGAAAGAAGGGTTTTCTGCACCTCGAGAGGCTGAAAGAACATATTGGGCATGAGATCAGCCATATCCTTGGGCAATTAATTTATATTATCTCACCGAGTTGGAGCACGGCTCGGAGCGGCCCGTGGCCTACCGGTATAATTCCACAGGCCACTACCATTCTTGTCCTTGCAGCGGCGAATAAAGGAGGATATGAATTTGATAGTGTATATTTGCATACCTATGGATTCCGAATGGCTTCTTCATAGTGGTGACATTAATTCAACTTTTTAGGGTAATGTAGCAAGTTGCTGTTTTTTCACCCCTGTTGTCCATCGAACCTACATACGCCAAACCACATGGTATCTGCCGTCGTCTTATGAGCCAAAAAAAAATCCCTAAAACCCCAGTGTTGACATTGAACCTGCGCCATGAAACGTGTAATGCTAAAAAGAGAAGTTCTCGTAAATCAGATTCAAGGATGTCTCCCCCCTCCCCAGCCCATGACTAGATTTGAGCCGTCTATGTTGTTGTTGTTGTTGTTGTTGTTGTTGTTGTTGTTCCCGTAAGAGATGCCCATATTCAAACACATGTCAATGTCCATCATGCCTTCGTTCTCGAGCACGTCCATCAATTCAATCTGCTGTGCCTGGCTCAAACTCCCTTGTCTTCCTGACGGTAAGCCATCGGGGAAGTCTAGGTTTCCGGTGTCCATTCCGCCAAAGCCCCTAGAACCTTGTGTATCGCCCCAGAAACCTCCGCCCATGCCACCAAATGCGTACGGAGATATGAATGGTGGTGGTGGATTGAACCAATCTGGGACTGTCGTCGCCTGTGGTAAAGGGCGTTGACCTGGCAGATGATGTTGGGGTGGTAGAGGGGGGATGGTGAAAGGAGCTGGGTGCGGACGATGTTGCTGAGAATACCCATTGGATACGACCGTCTCCGCGGGGGAACTCTGCGGTAAACTCTGGGTGGAGAGCAAGGGAGTGGCCAGGATCGGTGTGCTCATGGTAGGAGTAGTTATAGAATTCGGAGGTATTGATTCTGGAGGCGTTGGTAAATGCTGCGGCGGAGATAAAATTGGCGGAGAGACGGCGGTGATCTCTGAGGCCGGTGGACTGATGTCCTCCGGGGGCGGATCGATTTGGGTGAAGTCTGGAGGGAAATAGCTAAACCTACGCCCAGTGACATCACTAGAGGCTGGGTTTAGAAAGATAGAATTAGATCTAAATGTGGGTTGTGGTGGAAAAGAGCTGTCAAGGTTATAGTTCATCTCTTCGGGAGTCGAGCCAAAGACATAACCAAATTGGGGGGGATAGAATCCCGAGCCACCTGTCTTCGCCATGGGTGTGGCACTGGACGCATCTGAGATCGAAGGAGAATTAGGGTCTGTCTGTGATGGCGGTGTACCGTAGGAGCTCGAGTTGGATAGACCCGGTGTTTCATTTGATTCATAACTTTGGAGGCAAGCTTTCGCAAAGGTAGAATAAAGCTGAGAAGCTGCCGCTGTCCCCGGCCACCGCTCCACACATTGATCTATAATATCCAGCGATATATTTATTAGTTCCTGAACCTCTTCCCTACTATGTTGTGCTCGGATGTCTGGATATGTTACTGTCCATAGAATAGTGTTCAAGGACATGTATAGCGTGAGCAGGAACACCCATGTGATATCGACCGCTGCCGCCATCATCTGTTTGCTTGAGATATTGACCACGAAAGCAGCCGAATCGAAGCACTTTTGGGCCGACTGGACTGACGGTTTCGGAACTTGGGGAGATGGCCTGTGGAGGGTCACCATCATGGTATGGTATCTTCCAGTAAACCTATTATGCTGTCAGTCTCTAGCTCGTGCCTTTCGATGGGTTGTTATATGCTTGGAACGTACCATGGCTTGCACCACGGGGGGTTTTCAGGCGAGGACCTCAGCCATTCATCCATCTTTGCCTCCATCTGCATAAACCAGGGATGTCGGTCACTTCTGGGCTCAGGGAGTTTCTTTTCGTATAAGACTCTACGAATCTCAGCCTGATGCAATCGCATTTTGCAAAAATGGATAGCAACTAGCTTCTTCTCGTCCGGGGGCCCAGGGATTATTCCGTTCTCAGATATATTTGCATCGGGTACGGTTTCGAAGAACTTGATATCAACAAGGTCGTTGGTCTTAGCGAAACCATTAGGCCGGCCCATGCTTTGTGCTAAGCCGAATTCCATACAGGTCACGGCCCAGCTTAGCCGTCGTCGCATATCCAATGTCATAGGATCGTTGGCGCCTAGCGTAATCGTCTTCTCATCTGCAAGACCTAGCTGTTGGCATATTCTCGTCGCGAGCCCGATGATGTAGTAGACAGCTGTACGAGTAGGGGTCAGAAGCGAATATTGGCCGACGAGGATGAGACATTGAAGAGTCTTCAAATCTTTCGGTCGGACGACGTCTTCGAAATACTTCATTGCCGCAAGGTAATAACTGTCCGCAAGACCTGCGTAGGTCGTGTCTAGCTTCTGCATGCTTATCGCCATTGCCAGTCTCACGATGAAGTTCTGGTACGAGTCTCGACTACCCTTGTAAACATCGTCGATTGCCTCTGCCAGTACTCTCTCGTGAAGTACAGGACAGAATACTTGTGCTGAACGGTAAAAAAAAATTATTAGGCGTCTTGTCATAACAATATCTAGAGGTGTTAGGTTAGCTCACCGCGTTGATGGAATACCTCCATCAGCTTATCAGCGATGGCTCTGCTCGGCAAGCCTGGAGCCGCAACAGCACTAAGAATGGGATAGCTCTTCTTCCGAGACGACATTGGTGGTCTACTGAAAGATTGGGACCTCGGTTCAGATGGGATTAGGCCCATGGTGTGCCGCCTATCTCTTACCTCAGGTATCAACTCGGATATGCGTTTCGAGTCGGTGTACCGCTTCGATTCTTCCATGAGGATGCGTGTCATGGCGATACCGCTAGAAGGGCCAAGGTATCTGGGTGTCTCGTCCGATTCACTTAGGCGTACTAGGCCCCCAGGGCGGATGAAGTCTTCGTGGTTCTTGGGATAATCATCGTCGTCGGTATATTGGTCGAGCTCGGCCTCGAGGGCTCGTACTTTTTCTTGGAGCTTGACTACATAGTATCGGCTGATTTTCTTGCCCTTGGTGGTGTCGAAGTATTCACAGGTAGAGCCTGAACGTTCGCAGGGTAGACAGCGAGGCAGCGTGGGATCGCACCGTGTTTTTCTCTGCATTTAGCCAAGTCAGTCCCATTGCCACATTCTCATCAACGTAGGCTAGCATTCACCTGGCGACAGCGACAGCATGCCGTAAGAGTATGTGCGATACGATGCGAGGCTTCGCCGTTCCCTTGATCTTCGACCTTCACAGCCTTCCTGGGTGGAAGGCCTTGGGGCATTCGTTGGGGGTAAGCCCCGAAGCCCTCCACTTGACGGAAGATATTCGACACGTCCATCAGCGAGCGTGTTATTTCTGTTATCCCCTTTGTTCGGTTCCGTCGTTGAGTAGCGGGACCAAAGCTTTGAAGATCAATTGGTGGTTGCGCGCAACCGCAAGGCCAGAGAAGCGAAATGGACGGCTTTGATGAGAATGGCTAGACACGGAAAATAGCTTGAGATAAAGAAGAGAGGCCGTAACACATTGCTTGCTTGTTTGCTTGCCTCCTTTGCTTGGAGTTTGAAAGGTAGTTGAGGTATCTAAAACCAGGGCGGGGAAAAGGGTCAAGCCAAGGTATGGATGTCTGGTACGAATCTAAGATTGGAAGATTGGGGTTGATGACAGTTCAAGTTGCGCCTCGTCGAGTCCAATCCAAGTCCAGTCCAAGCCTAGTCCAAGTCCCAGTCCCAGTCCTGCAGCTGTCATGAGCGTCGTAAGGCTGCGCTGAGAAACGGAGTTATGAGGCCACCGATTGGTCCACGACCGACTTGTTCCAGGGCAATTTGAGAAGTATTAGGTAGGTGACCTAGGTTAGTTATTAGGTCTGGTTAACCGGCAACTTCATATCTTCAACTCGGTAACTTGGCTTGTTGCTGCTGTTGCTGCTGCTGCTGTTGTTGTAATAGTGTAGGATTTCCGAATCTCCTTTCGTCATTGCCGGTCTCCTCTAGTAGTGTACTTCAACAGACCCTTCGGTGGTTTCAAATCAGAATCCCTTATTAGTGTACTGGTACGGATACTGCAAACTGCGCCTGCGACGGCAAATCCCAGAAGATACTAGTATGGAACCTTTCATGGGATTTAGCTGGGAGACTATGCTATTATGTACCTACATAAGCACAAGCTTGGTAGGGCTAGAAGCTGAGGGAGGGGTCTTTACACTAGTAAAATACATGGGTCTAGTTCTCTACCTACACTACATTATACCGTACCTATGTAACCTAGGTGAGTATCAATAATGTTATCAAATGTATGTAGCCTAGTTAGTTAGTTAGTTAGTTACATTAAGCACTGCACTACGACTTGCTATAGTGTACATATGGACATAGTTGGGAGGAGTGGGAGGGAAAACCCCCAAGAAAGAATTGTTTCGAGTGGATTTTTTTTATGTACCTTGTTAAAAAGTCGGGGACTGTGCTTTGCCGATGACGCTATTATTGGAAATGCTTGGGATCTACCTCTGTATCTAAGTGCGTCGTCGGTCCTCCGAAAGAGAAAAAGAAAGGGGTTTACATGATGTAGTATATATAGGTAGTTTTCATAAGTAATTATGTATTCTGTATCAGCCAACCTAAAGGAATTTTTTCCCCCCTTCGCGTGGGTGCATTGGTGAATTGCGCGTAAGAAACGTACCTACAACGAAGACCAACAATTGGTCAATCCTCCACGTCTAGTACGTACGAAGGGAGGGAGGGGAAAGGGGGGTTGCAACTTGTCAATAGTATGCACAATTCTGTCCACAACTACTTAATGTTCTGTCTGAATGGTTACAAGGGTAATACTAATTTTTTTAAATTACTTTGAAAGTAGACCGACCAAGTGAACTGTTAGGTAGTCTAGTATGAATCCTCAAATGTTGCGTATCTACTTACTGTACGTACGTACGTACATATTAACTACCTAGGTAGACAGAAGAATACCTACTTATGGAGCAAAAAGGAGAAACCACGGAAAGAAAACCTAACTGCGGCTCTGGATAGTTAAAAAGATAAAGAGGACCGAACGCGGGTCGAACGCGTGACCTTAGGATAGTTGTTGCGATGAACTGCAATCCCACGCTCTACCGCTGAGCTACCGATCCTTGCTGGTGAAATCGCTATTTATTGCAGACTATAAGTTAGGAACCCCTTAGTTTAGCCACATTTTTTGCCTTGACTACGTGCCATTTTCATATGCCGTACACCGTAATGTTTTCTTTTCGTTGAAGTTGCAGTATAGACTAACCTAGTTTAGGTTAGTTGGTTAGTTAGTTAACTAACAAGTCAGTTCTAGTGTACGTCGGCCTAGCCGTACTCCGAGCACCAGGTTAAATCGATCACTACCACAAATGGTATGTACATATGCGTACATCCATACAGTCCATACAGTCCATACGACCGTTTGGAGACCTGAGCGTTAATTACGTAGGCTAGAGCCAGCCAAGCCAGCATAAGCCGTACCCGTGGACGCTATATTCATGATAAGCACTGCACTGTCACGCCAATGGAAAGCGAAACCCTCTCCCTGACCTTCTAAAAAGTTCCTTGCACCGATAGTTATGTAGGAACAAGAGGGGAATAAGAAGCGGAACTTGTGCCGGGACGCAGGAAAGGCAGCATTCTTCTCTGCAGAACACGCTATACTCTAGTAGATGTACGTAATTACATATATAGACTATATATATATACCTACCTATATGTGTCAGTAATTAAGACTTCTAATACGAGGCATTACTCTGTCTATCTATATAGAGCCAGTATGTAAGTAGTTGGCGAAATGATGACATGGCAATTTCAAATTCACCATCTTACCTACATAGTACTTATGAAATATATAGGTACATACCTAGGTATATCAATACGTACATAACCTACCTACTGAGTCAACCACCTACCTTTAGGTACATCAATACGTAAGGTACATACGTAAGTACAAGGAGAACATCCACGAGGGGGACTTAATGTTATGTATGTACATCATGTTATAAGCAATCGCGTCTGTGTAGTTATAGTCGTACCCAATACTTCATGAGTCTAAGACTCTTCTTTATTAATCCATTGCCTTGTTTTCCGTTATAAAACAGACAAGGTTTCTTATAGCCATACGGACGTACGTATCCTAAAATGAAATGTTCTGTCCGTATGTAAGTAAGGTACTTCACTATGTTACTCCACCAAGGAGCACAGTTAGCTTACTGAGGTCCATCTCAAGGCTCAGCACCGCACTCTTTCAAGAACCGGGTTACCCATCAACGAGACAGGATTGAGTTTTCTTGTCTCTTCTAAAAAACCGCCTCCCCCACTCTCTTGTACGTGCTACCGTCGTCACGTTTTCCCCTTCCCCCCTTACCTTACCTTAACCAACTTAAGTACCAACTTATCTTGTCCACGTAGGTCTGTCTGGTAGTATATTTGATAGTCTGCCTACCTAACCTTTTAAGCCTGTCTAAGTACTACATACTTCTACATTACATTGCATTGCATTGCCTCGCCTCGCCTTGTCTCGCCTTACCTTATATTACCTAACTACCTACCTATCTACCTACCACCTACCTACCTACCCTACCTACACACTTACATACTTGATCAATACATCTTAGGTTAGGTAGTAGAAGCAGTAACCTTTCTAGTGCGTGAGCCTTTGATGACACAGACCCACGCCACGCACATATTACCTCGATTCTGGTCAGGTCGGCTACCCATCATAAAACCTGTCTCATTCGACCGTCGATCTGAGGCTCTGAAGAAAAGAAAAAAGAAAAAAAAAGCATCCGCATGCAGAGATCGCATATCCGCACATCTTATATCATCTCGAAGGCTGTGTGTCATAGAAAGAAGGTAGCCTTGTCTTCCTAGGATTCGCCTTAGTCACCGTTTCTTCTCTTTAATTAACAGCCCGGTATCAGACTTGTTTCGTCTTTGCTGCGATTCCAACCGCGCACCAGCAGAGAGAGAGGCATCGCATCAGCGGGGCACAGAGGCCAGTCTCAGCACCGAAAACCCCGCCGCTTGTCAGAATCCTAGCTCGAGCAGACTGACATCGATGTTATTATAGTCTTTTAAGGCTCACTCCACCTGGAATCTGCGCTATTCTTACCCGATTCTCTGCCCAGAAAGGCCAGCAGCTTATGCAAGACTTGACCATTTGCAGCCGTTCACAGTTAACCCAGAAGAATGCCGCGCTCGAGTTTTTCAGACAATCCGCTGCTGCGTGTGTCACGTCCAGTATCGGCTTGTTCGAGATGTAAGCGCAACATACACCCACAGATTCTACGCTGAAAACAAGAGCAATAAGACTAAGAAGTTATGTAGGCCGAGCTGCTAAAGTGAAGGTGATTCGTGTCTTCCCGAGGGTCAATTTAACTGTTGTTGACGTCGGTGTTGTTAGTGCGATGGCAAACTGCCTGCCTGTACGGCCTGCGAGAAAGCCGGCCGTGAGAATGAGTGTTCGGCGGCAAATGATCAATTCGCTAGAGGCAAGGAGCGAAGGTAAGGAGGCATTTACCGTGGATACGCATCTCCATACACACTTAAACTCATGTATCTCCAGTTACGTTGCCGCCCTTGAACTTCGCATTGAGAAGCTAGAACGGCGCTTAGCATATGCGCGCTCGAGAAAAGCATCCGTTGCTCAGCACGAATCCGAAGGCCTCCAGTCTATGGCACCGGCGGATCGAAAAGACTCCCTAGCTACGATTAAGGCTGCGATCTATCGTAAAGCTGAGCGGAAGCGGGAGAATTCAGACGTAAATTCTCTCATGTCCGATTTTGGCTTCCTGTGAGTGACTCCATGACTCCATGACTTCTCAATGTCGGCTTCACCCGGCGTCTAAATGCTTATAACCTAGGTCTATCGATGCCACGACGAGGGATTTTGAGCCATCCATGACCAATATGACCTTTGCACGAGTCGTTTTGGCTGCTGCTTCTAACGACCCTCTTCCGGACAGCAAGAACTGGCATTTACCATCCAGGCAAGAGGCGATCGCTCTCATTCAACATTACATGACCAGCGTTTATTCGCTCTTCCCCGCGTTTCCCGAGACTCTGCTTTACAATGTCTTGGATCAGGTATACTCGATGCAGGATCGGACGATCAAAGACTCTGATTATTGGCTGTTGTATATGGTCTTAGCTATCGGGTCAACTGCGCAAAGTCAAGTGAAGAATGATGAACACTACATCAAGGGTCTTCATTTTGTTTCAGAGGCCCTGCACTACGCCGACCGAGCTCTTATGCCTGGGTATACCTCGCAAATACAGTCACTCATTCTCCTCACCCAATACTCTATGCTCGACCCTGCTCATTTTGATAGTTGGCACTTGATAGGCTTCACATGTCGAGCAGTAATAGACTTGGGCTTTCACCAGGACCCGCCGAGTGAGCAACTTTCTGATAAAGCTGTGCTGGATGTAAGAAGGAAGACTTTTTATTGTGTTTATTCACTAGACAGGTCAGTTTGAGAAAGTCATATCTCAGAGAGCATCTCCATACTTACTTATGTATCCCCCTTTAGGTCTATCAGTATGGTCCACGCACGTGCTTTCTCATTCTCAGATGCAGCAACCAATGTCGCTTGGCCGAGACCATCATCGTTCAGTCGGAAGGCATCGATAAGTGGCCAGTTTCTCCCGAACTGCGAGCCTGCTTTTTTGCTTTTCCAACTGCGTCGGGCCCAGTCGCATTGGTATCAGGCCTTGTTCCAGGCGGATCCGACCCCGCTGGTGGACTCGTCCTCTTTTATCTGGGAGGTGTACCAGGACATGAGAGACTGGGCTGATGCACTTCCTCGCACATTGCCGTTGGGCATGCGGGACCTGTTCGAACTCGAGTTGTGCTACAGCTTTGTCTACTGCATATCGCCCTCGGCAAGGGCTCCTCAGCTTACCGATTACGGTCGGATGCTCATTTTCGAGCATAGTATCGCCTATCTTGACAGAATATACGAAATCGCGCACAGCGGCATGAACACTGCGTTTTACACATACCACGACGCACTGCGGGTATTCTTCATGGCAAACCAGTTCATAGCAGTGCTTCGAGACGCGGGCGATTTGCTTCTGTCCGGCGTCACTCTACCCCCGCCCCCCGTTGAACTAGGCAAGACACCCCCTCCTCCCCTACCCACTCGACCGGGTGGCCCCATGGCGGATAACGTGGAGAGGAGCCTTAATTGCCTGGAGAGGACCTCGCGGACGTTAGCGAAGTATGGTCAGAAGTGGGACGACTCTGTGTCCCTAAAGACCACGTTCGATCGCATTTCCAAGGAATTAATCGACAGTCTACACATGAGACAGCAGATTAAGCAGCGAACGTCACCACCTCAGCATGTACAGCCGCCGATGCCGAGGGCAGTACGATGGGTCGACGTCGATGTCGAGGCCTTGATGAGAGGCAACGTCGGCGGTTCTCGAGTCAAATTTGAGCACTGACGAGAAGAGTTTCTGCTGGCTGGAAACTGGCATGTATCACATGCCCTCATAACTTGGATCATCATCACATGTATCAAAATGTTCTTGTTTTCTTTTTTGCACCAAACGATGGACCTTATATGATAGGATGAGTTTCATTTTGTTTCAGTTAGCATGCATTATCCTTTTCTAGTGATGGTCGCGAGAGGGAGCAGCTTTGCGATGGGAAAGCATATGGACTGGAATCTTGTTACTCACACGGGGTCTCAGCGTGGCGTTCGGGGATTTGAGTTTCTACATCAAGAGTGATTGAAGTTGTGGCGTGGAAACGACTGAATTTAATTGATGATTTACGACATACCGAAGCTGTTGCCCGAGTGTCCCGAATTGCCCCCTTATTAGGTACATCATATGTCTGTCGATTGGATATTAGCCATCGGTTACCATACAGTGGCCTCTGGAGCATATAGAGTAACTACTAGGCACTCAAAACTATCTAAACTCCTATGTACGAAGTAGGCAGGTAGGCCTAGAACGACATAGTATATGGCATATCCATGCATCTAAGCTTATGGATCCCACGGATAGCTAGTATGGGGAGACGGACAACCTATAGGACTATCCCCCGAACGATCTAGCCAAGCCTCAGATCGTTATCAAGGAGGCCTGAATCAAGCAAGCGAATCCAGTCTCATAGATTCAACCGTTGATTAGTTCCCCCCGCGGAGCCGTTGCTCTCGTGAGCCTACTACTTGTGGTGAAAATGTGATTGGTGGAAATATCGTGGTGGATATTCCTCCGCAAAGTAATCTTAGTCCACCCCAAATTTGAAGCAGTAATCCTGGACGAATCTGGGGGTTGCGAGTCTGCATCTCTTGTCTCTTATTCTGGGGAAACATGAAAAATCAGCTAGAATCTAGAGGAGAGGAAAAGGGGGGAGGGGTTGGGGAGATATAGATCTATGGAGATGTCGTCTATGTTAGCGTATATAGGAAAAGAGAAATAGTATATAGAACTAGGATCTGTCAGGCTTCAGCTCCATATTATAGAGTAGAAAGATGCCAGCCGGGGTACCACGCGATGGTATGTACCCAAGCCCGTACCATAAAAAAATAGAGGGCTACATACCTACTTGCTTCCCCTTGTACACCTTGCGAGAACATGTACAATACGATCTAGTTCCTCGGACCCCTCCCGCTGTGACCCACGAGGGAGAAAAGGGCAATTCGGGAGACGAATAGAAACATATATGGGGCCGGCAGGCTTACGCGACAAAATGAGCCGGGGGAGGGTGGGAAAGGGAGGGAAGGATATCATTGATGGGACGGACTTACACGTCCTCGCTGCGAGTGGCGGATGATATATATGAAATGCCATTCCTCTGGTGGCTTTTTTCCCCTTCTCTCTTTTCTCCTTCTCTTAGCTACCTATTCTCCCCCTATTTTCTCGCGTTCTGGGGCTTAGTCATTCCTGAATACCTAGTCTGAGCAGAGAGAGAGAGAGAGAGATCTATAGCTCGCTCGTTGACTGGGTACCCCCCTCGTCAAGACCGCAAGGATGGTTAGCGCAACGAGGGCATACAACTGGTGAGATACTCCATTCCACCGTGTCGTTTTCTTTCCTCCCCATGCCATGTGGGAATGGAAGAGGCTGATGCAATACGTCCCGCATAGGTATATTGCCTTGGTGGCTGCCATGTGTATGGTGCTCTACGGCTATGATGCCTCGGTTTTCAACGCCGCACAGGGCTCGGATAACTGGCTGCTCTGGTTCGATCTCGACACTGTGAGTGTGCTCCCTATCAAGTACCGCTAGACTGGAGCTTACGAGACTGTTATCTTGCAGAAAAGGGATGCGAACCTAATCGGCCTTGTGAACACGGCTTACACCATAGGCGCCATCATCGCTGGCTGGTTCTTGGGTGGCCCAACCGTAAGTTTGTCCCCTCCGGCCCCTAGAACTACATATATCGCATGCTGCTGCTAACCATATATATAACCCGCTAGGCTGATTATTTCGGGAGACGAGTCGGCATGGCCATAGGGTGTATCCTTACCATCATTGCGACCTTTCTGCAGGCTTTCGCCCCGTGGCACAACCTAGGATGCTTCATCGGAGGCCGTGTCCTTGTAGGCATCGGCCAGGGAATGGCGCTCAGTAAGTTCAAACTTGTAGATACTTACATACCTCGCAACGAATAGCGACTAAGGTATCTTGTCCTTACCTAGCTGCCGGGCCGACCTACATCGGCGAAGTCTCTCCCCCCGAGATCCGTGGGAAAATCATGACGTTCTGGCAGATGTTCTACTCGGTCGGCTCGTTCATCGCGTACTGGATCGCCTTCGCCTGCAACGCGAACAAGGAAAAGCTGGGCCACTGGGACTGGCGCACGGTGGTGATCTTCCAGATCCTCGTGCCGCTGATCATCGTCGTCCTGCTGCCCTTCCAGCCCGAGTCGCCGCGCTGGTGGATTAAGCGGCACGGCAACGTCGACCAGGCGCGCGCGTGCCTGCGCAAGATCCGCGACACGGAGCAGGAGGTCGAGGACGAGATCATGGCCATCCGCGAGGCCATCGAGTTCGAGAAGGAAGCTCTGGGCGGCGGCAGTAGCAGGAAGGGCTACCTGGCGCTGTTCCGGGACCCGTCCGTCCGCAAGCGGCTGTACCTCGCGTTCGTCATCAACGTCGGGCAGCAGCTCTCGGGCCAGGGCACGCTGAACTCGTACTCGAGCGCCATCTACAAGAAGATCTGGACGTCGAGCCAGACGATCAACCTGATCAACGCGCTCAACGCCACCTTCGGCATCGTGTTCACCCTCAACGCCATGTGGACCGCCGACCGCTTCGGTCGCCGCTGGCTGCTCATCGTCGGCGCCGTCGGCATGGCCGTCTGCATGCTGATCGTGCCCATCGTCGGCTTGGCGACCCCCGACGTCGTCTCCGCGGACGGCACGTCGACAACCAAGACGCAGCCCGTGGGGATATCGATCGTGTTCCTGCTATTTCTCTTCATTTTCTTCTACAAGGTACGCAGTCCCCCCCCCCCCCCTCCTCTCATACCTTCCCTTCCCCCTTTTCTAACTTTATTCTCCTCGCCCGCCCGCCCGTCCGTCCCCCCCGCTAACACCTAATCTACCTACCTAGCCATCCTGGGGCGCGACGGTGTGGATCTGGACGTCGGAGGTGTTCAGCATGAACGTGCGGGCGCAGGCGGTGGGCATGTGCTCGCAGATGCAGAACGTGGCCAACACGGTGTTCCAGCAGTTCTTCCCCATCTTCCTCGCCAACGAGGGGCTCAAGTGCCTGTTCTTCTTCGCGGCCGCCAACGTCCTGCTCGCCGCCTTCGTCTACTGGCTCGTCCCCGAGACCATGCGCGTGCCCCTCGAGGAGATCGACGCCCTCTTCGGCGGCCAGAACCACGCCGAGAAGGGGGGCCAGCTGCTCGGCGTGCCGGCCGGCGCGCAGGCGCAGGCGCAGGCGGGGACGGGGACGGGGACGGGGACGGGGACGCAGGGTAAGGAGGAAATCACTGAGATTCGAGAGGTGTAAGGGGATGGGTTGGAATGGTTCACGGTTTGGAACATGGTGGTTATACCTATGGGCTGGAATGAAGTAGCTTATAATGAGTAAAGGTAGTTTGCCGACTTGAAGAATAAAGCCATGCCGACAATGCAAGACTTGTCATATTGTTCATATCCGCAAGCGAACTGGTGGATATACTTATCTGAAGACAATAGTGGAAAGTCGGAACCGTATTTTCTCTGCAAAGTTGTGAAGTATAGTAATAGTAGTAGTTGATGCTGCATATCATTCGCAGTATGCACTACTTACCAAGACAGACATGATACTTCATAGGAGTACTAGTGGTATTGGCATGAATTCACTGCCTGTCTGAATTACCCTAACATTACAATTTGTCAGGAAAGTAAAAATTGATGAAGGAAAAGAAAAGGGGCGATTGTTTATACCAGACTTAGTATTACATGTAATACAATGCCCGCCAATAATGCACCCCCACCCCCTCTCTCTCTTAATGGGCGGGCCAGGGTCCTTTCATGTATAAGTCGATGATCGCTAGCCTTAATTATTATATGTAGTCGCAAACTGGTTATATACCCCAGCTCCGTCCACGAGCCGATCAGATGGGTCGGTAGCGGAACGGTTACCGATCTGGTAAGATACGAATCAAGTCGGGGGAGCTCCGGCTTGGGAGATCGTTCGAGTAGCTGTCTCTCTCCCCCCTTTTGTGATAAGTTGATTGGTCCAGAGTATGTCCCGGCTGAATAGTCCCGGTTCTCCCCCCCAGCCACCACCACCACCGTTACATGGAACCATGGAGGGATAAGTCAATGTGGGGAACTAGATGTCGACATGTTTAACTACTACCTACCTTGATGAACCTTGGATTCTTCTTTACTTATCTAACCTACCCAATTCTTAACAAGCATTCCTTACACATAATAGCAGTTCGTATATGCGTTGTCTTTTACGAGTAGATAGAAATATCTGTTACATAGGCCTACTTGACACACCATGTATCGAATAATCGACGATTTCGTCTTCGTCACTCATGATGATGTTGACGAAGAAGATAGCAATTCCGCGCCGAAGAAGACAACAGCGGCCACACAGCCCGAGCCGGAATATTTACGCGAGATCAGCGCGTTCGTCGACAGCATCGCGGACGAGCTATGGCCCGTCAACAAGACGATACACGACAACCCGGAGCTGGGGTATAAAGAGTTCATCGCGCATGCGACCTTGACGAAATTCATGAGCAGCAAGCCGGGATGGAAGGTGACGCCTTCGGCGTACGGGATGAAGACGGCGTGGGTGGCGGTCTTTGACAGCGGGGTCAAGGGGCCGGTCGTGTCCTTCAACGCGGAGATGGGTGGGCTTTTTGAATCTCGATTTCAAAAAATGTGTTATAAGAGTATCACTAACTAGCGACTGCAGACGCATTAGAAGGGATGGGACACGCGTGCGGGCACAATTTGATTGCTACGGCTTCGGTGGCCGGCGCATTGACGACAGCCGAGGTGATGAAGCAGCACAACATAGGGGGCAAGGTAGTCTTATTTGGGACGCCCGCGGAAGAAGGTGAGTTCTGTTTTCTTTTTTTGCAGCCATGATATATCTATCCATGCCTGTCCACTATCTATCTGAACCCCCCATCCGATGCATGTCACATTGTCTAACCCCCCAACAGGAGGAGGCGGCAAGATCAGGCTTCTGAAAGCAGGGGCCTACCGCGACCACAAGGTCGACATCAACCTGATATCCCACCCGGGCATCACGCGAGACGGGGCGCTCATGCGGACGTCGGCATACGTGGCCTTCAAGGTGGAGTACTTCGGGCGGGAGGCGCACGCGGCGGCGAGCCCGTGGCTCGGGATCAACGCGCTGGACGCGCTGGTGACGGCGTACAACGGGCTGTCGGTGCTGCGGCAGCAGACCATGCCGGGCGACGTGATCCAGGGCAACATCACGGACGGGGGGCTGCGGCCCAACGTGATCCACGCGTACGCGGCGGGGCGGTTCGTGGCGCGCGCGGACACGCAGGCGCGCCGCGACGAGCTCAAGCGCAAGGTCGACGCGTGCTTCGCGGCCGGGGCCGTGGCCACGGGGGCGACCCTCAGGCTCACGCCCACGCAGGCCTACGCCGACCACGTGCCGAACCCGGTGCTCGCGCGCCGCTACCGCAGGTACTTCAACGGGCTGCCGCCGGCCGGGGACGGCGGCTCCCCCTAGGATCCCCGAGGACGACGCCGTCGACGAGATGCACGGCCGCACCATGGCCAGCACCGACCAGGGCGACGTCAGCTACGCCATGCCCAGCCTGAGCCCCGGGTTCTGGATCCCGCCGGGCCCGCAGGGCAACGGGCCCCACAGCCCGGACTTTGCGCTGGCGTCGGGCACGAGGACCGCGTTCGAGAAGGCGCTGCGGGTGGGCAAGGCGCTGGCGGGCACGGCGGTGGATGTCTTGACTACGGAGGGCCTGCTGGATGAGGTGAAGAGAGCATGGGAGAAGGAGGTAAAGGGGGAGAAGGGGGAGTAAGTGAGTGAGTGAGTGAGTGGGTTGTAGGTGAGGGAGGGAGGTATCATGGATGGAATACCATATGCGGTTTACGACAGTTCTCTCTCTGTCTCTCTCTCTCTTTTCCAACAACCCCCTTTTTTCTCTTCCCCCTTTCCCCTTTTATTTCTTATTTGAAGCTCTATAGTTGCTGAGTGTAAATACGGCTTGATTGATGTTGGCGTATTGGCGTTTTCACTACTACGTAGGTATTGATGATTTCATGAATATAAATAGGGAATATTGCTAGTTGTGAAGAGGAAGTATATATTTTGTCCCCTTTGTCAACATCAGCGTGTTAAAGGAGGTCAGCCAATTACCGGTATGTGATGATGCTAGTAGCATATAGCGAGTGGTCTTGTCTCATAGTGTAAATAACTTAACCTTAAGGCAGTTCTCGCAGCTGGGTTGGCGCTATGTAGGTTAACCTAGGTACATAGTTAGGTTAGGTAGGTGCCTAGGTTATGCTAGTAGGGATGTGGGATGTGGTGCAACTTCTCGTGCATAATGTACCTGATAAGACTATAGTGTACATCATTGGCGTATAATGCAATACGCAGCACGTGTTGATAAGAACAAGACCCACCGATAAGAACAGAGATCTACCGCTGCACGACATTATCAATAACCAAGCAGCCACTGCAAACCAGAGGGACATAAGGAAGGAAGTAGTACATACAGTACTGTGCCCATTCAGAGCCGAAGGTATCACCTGAGGGAAAGAATACACGAAAGGGAAAGTACCTCTACATACCTCCAGGCACTTACATAACCTTCTATCTTGGCTTGTGTCGTATCAGATTTACACAATCGTCTTAGGTTAATAATTTACATTTACACTTACATACCTACATACATCCATACTTCTTACAACTACTACTACTACTACTTTTTTCTCACTCCCACTCCCTACCTTAGTATCTACCTACATACCTAGGTCAGGTTACTTACTTGAACGATCCCCTTGGCCACATTTTTGGTTTTTGTTACGGATGAAGTGAATACGATACCATAACAATTGCTTGCTGCCTTTCGCTTCTGGGGCTCTGCATGTACAATGGGCAAGAAAAACAACAAGAAACCCGCTTCGGCTGATGCTCCATCATCTCTGGAGTCCCAAGTCTCTGCTCCACCGGCCTCCACGAACACGAACAGGAAGAACAAGGCTTCCTCTGCCTCTGCCTCTGCTTCAGCCTCGGCCTCGGTCTCCCCATGCCACCACCACATCCCTCGTCGTCGTCATCGTCGTCTGCCACCTCGTCTTCCTCGTCTGCCCTCGTCATCTGCCGCAACAAGTACGTCTTATTATTGTTGCTGTTTCCCTTACTTCCACCAACCAGTCTATAACACTATATATATACTAACCTGTTCTTGAATTGCCCCCCTCCCCCCCTTAACCTTCAGGCATTGGCGATACATCTCCTCGTTCCACGGGCCATGGCTCCAATTGCCCCTCGAGGTCCTCGAGACCCTGGCGAATGCGAACTACTACATGCCTCTCCCCCGACCCGTCGACCCGGCCGTCTTCTACGATCTCGTCAAGATAAGACAACTCGTTGACAGCGCCACCGACTTGGCTGTACGTGCTGCGAATGGAATAGCATCCTCGGCTCTCTCCAATTCCCTCGCCGGTGGCGCCGCGCATCATATGCAGGCTTTGGGGTTGGGCTTTGGGAACACGGCCGGCGCAAAACTCAGTCCTGAACGGAGGTTCCGCATGAGGGAACAAGCCACCCAGAAACTGTCGCGCGCCTATCACCTCGACGAGATCGCTTCCAGTGTCGCCACCATGCAGTCCACCTCGACGCTCGAGAATGTCGCCGGCCTTGTGTTGCAGCGCGCCCCCAACGATCCCGACGCCAACTACGTCCACTTCTTCCATGAGAAGATCCCCTCGAGACAGCTTGCCGAATGTACAGACTTCCGCGCATTGGACCTGATCATTGGACAGCGACCCTCAGACTGCGAGCCACTAAGGACGCGCGCTATTGTACGAATGTTCAAGGACGACTTTGAGGGTGCTGTGCAAGATCTGACAACTGCGCTTAACGTTCACAGACTACAACAGCCGCCGCACAAGCCCGCGGCCGAAGACACTATGCAGCTGGAACGCCGAACAGGCCGACGTCGCGACAACCCCCCGGTTGACGAGAGAGACCAGCCCAGCAGTACCGAGGTTCAGCTACTCTTCCAACGCGCGGGTTGTTACCTCACCCTCGCTTGCGACCATGTCGAGTTTGCGCTTCCCAGGCATTCCGGTACACAGAACGGACATGCACAGAATGGAACCAATGGTGCTGCTATACCTACTACTGCTACTACTAATGGTAATGCTCATAACTCTAGCCACCCTGGGGGTGAGGGCCGGGCAGAGGCGAATGTCACAAATGGTGATGGTGGCGCTGATGATGCGTCGCCGCAAAGCCCAATGACGCCGACCCCAGATAAGACCCCTACAAAGAAGCAGCTTGAAAGCCGCAAAACAGTTCGTGTCTATGCAAAACGTGCTTTACGAGACTACATGGAGTATTTCAAGCACTTTCACTACTCGCCGAACCTGCCAATCGAAGTGTCGGATGAATTCAGTCGCCAGGTGAACCAAGCCACCCACCGGAACAAGAGGTACTATGGTCAATCCCGTTGGACCGCCCAAGATCCAAACAGCCCGACCGATAGCTCGGCTAGCCACACGGTATATGCCTTGGCAGCGTTGTTTTCTGCTACGCCCCCGGCAGACCTACCGCCCTATCCTTCAACCGAGCTTGTATCGACGAATTCCGCCACGTTCGACTCCATCGAGACCACTACCGAGGTTGTCACATATCATCCATTGCTGACTGATGCGCTGCATTCGCTTCTGCTATGCCATACTCTCATCCAGACTTCGGCCAAGGAGTTGCAGCGTCACGCACATATGGTGGCTCGGCTGGCGCGGTTGGCGGATGGGTATCCTGTATTTCAAGCGAGTCGGTCACCTGCCCGTGCCGACTGGATAGAAGTACTTCGACGCGCTGAGAACTGGATCGAACTCTCGTCGACCTGGGAAGCCCTTTGCGCTCCTGCCCCGTTACCGACGCCGCTATCCACGAACGGCATCTCCGCGGCCACTGCTAACGTCAATGCCCTGTCTATCTCTGGCGGTAACACAAGTCCCTCGGAGACGGAAGAGCAGCGCAAGGAGCGCATGCGACACCAGGCTATCATTGAGGCATTGGAGGATGAACGTGTCAACGATGAGGCCAGCTTCAAAGCCGCCATTCTAGCCCGCCAACGGAGGGCCGAAGCAGATCACGCTAACTCTACCAATTCTACTAATGGTGGTGGATCTCCTAGTCCGAATACCGCTCCGAAGCGGTGGGCCGTAGATGATGGAAGGGAATACCCCATCCTAACAGAACGGGCCGAGGCGGTTGCTAGATGGGTCCGGGAGGCACCAACCGGATCTGGAACTGGCAGTAGCAAGCGGAAGAAAAAGTCGGGAGCTTCGAAAAGAACTCCTGTCATTAACAGGCATGCCCCGAATGAAGATATGCCCCAGCTGGTTTCTACCGCCTAGCCGGGAGCTGGTTATACATCTTAGTGTATCTGCAGAATGCAAGATCTCGTCTGTATATAGAAAATAACCAACCTCATGTAGTACACATACTCTATTGCGAGATGAGCATATATCTTGGGAGTACTCGGTGCCCTTGCCCTTGCCCTTGCCTCTGAGCAACTGGACACCCCGATATCCGACCATCAGCTGGCAAAAGGGTATCTCTGCTGTGTCCGTCGATTTGCGTACCGGAGAAACCCCTCCATCGGAAAATTTCTTCGCTCTGTTTCATGTAGCCCAAGTTTCATATGTCTACATCATCCCAACTCCTGACAAATAACGGGAAGCAGGGCCTCCCAGGGCCGGCAATGGAAGCGCCAACATAACATCACCAAGGCCCAAATCTGTATCCCGGAAAATGATGGTACGATAGAACTTTCGACCTTCCCAGGCGGGGTTCCACATGCCACTCTTCGAAGGAGAGAATCTGGGCTGGGATAATGATCCCATGATAGGGGTATAGGCACATTATTATCCCAGCCCACGTATATACCTATAGTTTGTCCGGCGAGTCCTCCTGGAACACAGCATTTAATTTACAACACGGGAGCCTCTCTTCGGCCTTACTACACTAACAGCTATCCAGAACTTGTATCCGGTGTTCTATTCGAGTCTCTGTACATGAACCATTCCTACTATGCGCGCTTCTGTACTCCCGGGTCTCCATTTCCTAAACATAGCCCCTGATAATATAAGAGGGTGCAGGTTATTGGAGAGACCGAGGCTTCTTTGGGTGTCGACTTGGGTCTCCGCACTATACAGCATCGGATCGCGTTGCCGCCAACGCCCCCGTCTCGCCTTGTTTCTATGATGATTTTCCCCGATAGATCGATAGTCTACGTACCCATGTGTGTATGCGTGAGTAGATGAAAGTTGGAGCTACCGGCGAATCGGATATCACATTTCAGCTTTATATGAGGTTCCTGGGACCCTAAAAACTGGCACAGAAAATCCATTTCCGGAAGCTTCGGCGGGAGCCTCAAGGTGAGGTCGTAATAGACGCCAGGGGCCGACGCGGATCATGATGCTCCTACTCTAGCCACGAACATGCTGTTTCGTGAGCTAGTCGCTCATCTTATGTACCGAGTGGCTGAATATTAACCACTGCAACTTACACTACATACAATACCTAATCGTCGTTCCATCCATGCATCCATCCATGCATACCACAGGTGTACCCATTCAAAGCGATTCCGTAATACCCTTTTGTATCACGAACACGTCCGCTGATCATGATCTCGCCATTATCTCTGAATTTTGCTTAACCAAGTGGCCATAAGTTAATACCCGGTGTTAACATTATTCTCTACTCACCGGGATCAAGCAAGTTCTGCTTCTGCTTCTTCCCTTTTTTTCCTTTGCTTTCATGCGACCAATAACTCCATTGAGAGAAGCGTTTCCTCTCCATAGCGGGGCCAAGACTGGCGAGAAGGTCCGTCTACCCGAATCTACACTACTAAAACCACTAGCCACAGCGTGGGTGGAGGTTCGCGGCGGACGGCGAAGTGTTTTCGGTGGTGATAGCTTCAATGCTGAGCGGTAGTGAACGCATAAGCCTTCATATCCTCTGCTCATCTATCCCAACCCCGAGCCTTTCCATCTCTATGCGACGTATATACGTCGGCCAAGGCAGCGAGTAATCCCACCACCCAGGTTCGCAACGAAGGAGCACTATATTCATCAATGTACGACGTTCATTTCCTTGTCTGTTTCACTCTGGGCACATTGAGGACCCCCCGGTATTAGACACACTTGGCTCTCTTGGCGTTGAGTGACGCCCACACAGGTACTAGGTTGCGCAGGTAGACCAGACCACCGCATACTTTCACTACTCGGTACCTATAGCTATACATCGAGGCTTGGCTCGTCCTCCTCCATCTCCACGAGCACGGGATTATCGACGACTTTCATGCGGGGTCTTCGAGCCGTTTCAACTCGGATGAGTATCCCCTTGCGGAGTAACCCTGCAAAATCCGGGGTTCCCTCTTCAGAAATGCCCCACGTTTGTTTATTTTTATTATTTTTTTCGCCTCGAATAGCCGTGGTATTAAGTTAGGTTAGAGAGAAACAGAGTCTCAAGACTTATGCAATAGTACAGTGATAGCCGAGCAAGTATGTAGGTCGTTAGACGAGACGGCACTTGGCGAGCATGACCCTCTACCCCTCGGGACCACCCCTGCCATCGTATGTAGGTAGTATAGACGGTAGTCTGCAACCCTGACCACATTCCCTGGATCTACAAGACCCCATCTACTTGCTAACTTTGGCATATTCGGCCAACCGCCTCCGTTGGGCTGGGGAAAAGCCTCCAATCAGGCCCGGGCAGCACGTCCACTTTGGGGCGGACCTTAATTTACTCACACCAAAGCAGTTAATCAATTTCCGTCTGGTGCCGTGGTCCAGGGTGAGGTGACATCGAGCTCCTTTGCTCTGGCCTTTCTGGACTGCGACAAACCACATGCTAGGTACGTCCAGGTCTTGGGAACAGCCCAGGGAACCACCAACAAAGCAGCCTCTGGTGATCACGCCTCACATGTATCCCCACGAGGTTATCGCACAGATCGGCGCTTGGTTAACACGCTCCAGGCTTTGGTTTCCCGTCTACGGTCATCAGGCTCCCTAAGACTCACTCGAGCATGGACAACTTCGTGTTAGGACGCTATTCTCGGCCCGCAAGCCGGAACACGGTCCTTCAATATGGGCTGTCAAGGAGCTTCGCTTGTTTCCCTACGGCCCAGCTCCATTGGTGAGGGGTGGCGGCCAACAGCATAGAGTTGGAACTCTGTTAGGGGGATTCTGGACTAGGGTTCCGATCTTGAGTCCAAACGACTCGTCCGTCGTGGAGAGATGGCTCATATATAAGACCGCCATCATCACACTTCTTCGAGATATTACTTCATCGATCACACCATCACACACTCTCTCAAGTCATTCTTTCCTCACAGATTCACTTAGAATAGTTCGGTTCCACAATGCACCAGAAGCTCGCTGCCATCGCGGCCCTCGTGGCCGCCGCCCGCGCTCAGCAGGCGTGCACGCTGACAGCGGAGACGCATCCGTCCCTGACGTGGTCGCAGTGTACTGAGGGTGGCTCCTGCACCGCGGTCCAGGGCTCGGTCACGATCGACGCCAACTGGCGGTGGACTCACACGGTCGAGGGCAGCACCAACTGCTACACAGGTAATGAGTGGGACGAGACATCCTGCCCCGACGGCGAGACCTGCTCATCCACCTGCTGCCTCGACGGCGCCGACTACCAGGGCACCTACGGCGCGACCACCGACGGCGACGCCCTGAGCCTCAAGTTCGTCACCCAGGGCTCTTACAGCACCAACATTGGGAGCCGCTTCTTCCTCATGGACGACGACGAAACCTACAAGACATTCAAGCTGCTCGGGAACGAGTTCACCTTTGATGTCGATGTCTCCAACCTCCCGTAAGTCCCTGGAGAGTACCCCTAGATATTGGCACCTGGCAGTTGGACTGACCTGTGTTCTGTTTCTTTATAGTTGTGGCTTGAACGGAGCTCTGTACTTCGTGTCCATGGATGCCGATGGTGGCAAGAGCCGATTCGCGAGCAACACTGCTGGCGCCAAATACGGCACCGGATACTGCGACTCACAGTGCCCCCGTGACGTCAAGTTCATTGATGGCAAGGTAAGTCTACTAGCTCTATCACCAAACCCCCCTCCCGACTTGTCCCAACCTTTCCCCTAACCCCTTTCCTTTTCCTAGGCCAACGTCGAGGGATGGACGCCCTCCAGCAACGACGAGAATGCCGGTATCGGCAACATGGGCAGCTGCTGCGCCGAGATGGACATCTGGGAGGCCAACTCGATCGCGGCGGCGTACACGCCTCACCCGTGTGAGAACTCGGCGCAGCACTCGTGCGAAGGGGACTCCTGCGGCGGCACCTACTCGGCGGACAGGTACGCGGGCGACTGCGACCCCGACGGCTGCGACTTCAACAGCTACCGGCAGGGCGACAAGACGTTCTACGGCGCGGGCATGACGGTCGACACGTCGTCCAAGTTCACGGTGGTGACGCAGTTCCTCGAGTCGGGCGGCAGCCTCAGCGAGATCAAGCGCTTCTACGTGCAGGGCGGCAAGGTGATCCCCAACAGCGAGAGCACCATCGACGGCGTCGGCGGCAACTCGATCACGACCGAGTACTGCTCGGCGCAGAAGGTCGCCTTCGGCGACACGGACGTGTTCGCCCAGCGCGGCGGGCTCGCCCAGATGGGCGACGCCGTCGCCGGCGACATGGTCCTCGTCATGTCCCTCTGGGACGACCACGCCGCCAACATGCTCTGGCTCGACTCCACCTACCCCGTCGACGGCACCGGCCCCGGCACCGAGCGCGGCTCCTGCGCCACCGACTCGGGCGTGCCCGCCGACGTCGAGGCCAACAACGCCGACGCCAGCGTCATCTACTCCAACATCAAGTTCGGCCCCATCAACTCGACCTTCACGGCTGCTTAAGGTCGAGAAGGGGAAAAGAAAGGCCGGAAAGGAAAACGGCTTCTAGATAAGATGGTGACATCGACCGTCTCATCCTCGTCTTCTCTCTCCCCCCTTTTTTCTTATTTTCTTTCACGCCTCCTGGATGTTTATTAGATGGGTGTGGGACGGCAACGATGATCGAGTGAAGGGAGAAGAGGGGAGAAGATGGAGAACTTTCTAACCTAGCGGTTCCGGAGACGAGAAAATAAAAAGGGGGGGAAATTCGAAAACCAAAAGAAAAAAAACACGCACATTCAAAAGCAGGATCTGAGCATAACATGCATCGCTTCACTTGTATATATTTATCTCATTTCTTTTTTCATTTACTAGAATGACTTCTTACGTCTCTACTGTGTATAGATTGTTCATTTCCTCTACTTTAAACGTATATAGTATATGCATTCTATCCCCTTTCAATATCTCTTGCTCTTGATGAGACTGCTCTCGCGCGTTGGCGACTCGCTCGTGTACGCCTTGTATTCACCTGTTTAGGATATACTTGTGTTGTTTAAATAGCCGTTGGCGATGTACGAATCGCCCCTAACGAGAGATAATCTGCGTATACAGCTACGAATTAATACAAGGGCCGAGCATTCAACGCGCGAGATCCTAGCATCCAAGTGATAGTTTCAACCCCCCCCCTGTGTACTGTCCGAGGTCGAACTCGCTTCAGAAGAGATAGATACCAGTTCTATCCCATCGGCTCATCCCCAAGATATAACTACCCCCCTCTAGGACCTGCTCTTGTAGTCTATACTCTATTTGAGGCCCAGTTCCGTGTGTTTCTAGCGTCAGTATTAAATTAATCAAAAAGAAAAGTTACCTCGTTGCTTTCATATCAATGGCATTCATAACACAAGGTCGATCTGACCAGCGTCCGTCATATGCTGAGCGACTCCATAGCGCCTTGCTTTCAAGCTAGCGAGGCATTAGCAATCGACCCTGTTTTCAAGGGAGGGATAGGAGATTCACGCGGACTTACCTCCACTCCAGGTTCCCGGTGTTGATCATTCGCATCAGATCGACGACCTTCAGCGCGGCTTCGAGCTCAAGGGCGTCGTACTCGACATCGGATAGCACCTCGGTGGCGGTGCGGTCGAATATCTCTATAAGCTGTCGGATGTGCTCCAATGACATCTGCACGGCGAGGTCGAGGTCGTTGGTCTGATGGTAGAGTATCGCGACGGAACTCAAGACGCTGCCTGCCCGCTGAGGAATGGGTGAGCTAGTTGTTGACCGGAGACCTAATATGAGGGACGGAGGGAGGGTAAATGGGGAGTAGGGTGCGCATACCATTTCCTTTTTGAACGATATAAGATCGTTTACACTGGGCTTGGTGTTAGCCAACATAACCAGCGTAGCGGTATGGATAGGGTCCGAAGCATACATGGAGTTGATCACGATCGTAGTGACCCATAATGTATCATAGGCCTGCGAGCAGACGAAGCTTGAGGGGAGCTTGACATTCAGAGCCAACCTGAGAAAGACAAGATATTCGGGTCAGTTCTCTTCTCCTTGCCCTCTCGTATAAACAAGTTTTCCCAACTTACTCAGAAAACCCAAGAAGCGTGCCCATGCCGCTCGTCAAAACTCTTACTTCCCAATATCTCTCCAGGCTGGGAATCAGTTCACTTCGATCCGCTTCGCTCTCTAGCCTTGTGGCGTCGATATACCCTTCGAAGTGGCGAAGCAGTGTCTCGCGCTGGTCTTCTCAAGAGGGGGGGGGGGGGGAATCAGCCTCCCGCTTTCAAATACCGAGTAATAACTCATGCCATCCTCACCTTCATCATAAGCATCACACACTTCCTCCGCAATACTCTTAAAGTCCCGTATCAAGGGGCTGGTAGCAGCAGCCGCCTGGTTCTTAAGAGCCCCCAGGCCTAATGCATATCTCACAAAGTCCTTGGTCGACGCGCGGAACTCCTCCGCCTCTCCGGAGCCAGGCGTGAGCCTCTCGACGTTGTCGTCCCACAGGCCGAACCAGATAACCAGGTCGGTCATGACCCGGTATTGCTCGAAGGAGGACGTCGGCCACCACCTGAGACACACGCATTAGTTGCCGGGACCTTGGCGGGGGCATTGCGAGCAGAATACAGGTTTTGGTCTGGTACGTACATGGCTGCTAGCAATGCCGGGTCAGCTTCGGTGACGGCTCTGCGACTCTCCTCGTTAGTCAAGAGCCTTGATCGTGCAACCCCCCCGATGTCAGTAACATTATCCGCTATTCGATGACGGCTTCTGGTGGTGCGTACGGATCAAGTCTCTTCTCGACGGCCTCTCTCATCGCTTCGTAGTTCTCGTTCACTCTGCTCGGCCAGTGACAGAAGAGCGGCCGCATATCCGGGATGACAAGCCTTTGCCCGGAGAGCTTCTTCGCTAGTAGCGTCCTGTCGTTTACGTGGTTCATTTTTTTTCTGCTTTCAAACAGAGGCCGAGAGGTAGTGCCGATAGGGTGGAAAACACGATATTCGAAGACAGTAAATAGTGTCCTTCGATGCCTTGCTCACTCCTCTGGGAAGGATGCCAGATTCTGTAGGTAACCTGGACTTTATTAGTGGAACTCCTTTAATATAAAGACTTCATCATCTTTCGTGTTAATAACATGCCTATAAACTTACTTCTTTCCTGACTTGCTAGATGTTCCAAAAGGGGGTTTAGTAAATCGACAGCTAAAGAGTCTGATAGGTAATAGCTAAACGCCAGAATATTTCCACACGGGTGGACGATTACGTTTCGTCAGAAATAGCTAGGAAAGTCTATACTTTCTATACAGGTAGAAAAGATGCAAGTATAATGGCAACTACAACTATGGGATAGTGAGGGAAGCATAGAGTATCAATGTCTATTTAAAGACATCGTCTAGCTTGGAAGCCCTTATCTCTAAGGTTATGGGGCGATGTAGTCTCGCCCTCCTAGCCGGTGTCTTGATCGATGTCGTTCACTAGAGGCCTCTTCACTCCCTCCGATATCTAACGCGTACGCGGCGCTTCGTTAAGACGCCATTGGGTCTGCATCTGTACTAAGCATGCAAGATTTACTGATGGAGTCGCTCCCGGGCAGTCACATTGGCATGGCTATGCATTTCAGCTTAACTGAAGCCGCACCCTTACCCGCGCATAGTATTTGTTTCGGGTATCTACAGTCTAAGCCATCATCCATATGTGCACTTCTTGTCGTTTCAACCGGTCACAGAGAAAGTATGAAATATGCATGACTCAAATACTATGCTTATGGCGTATTCTACGAGCAGTGTTATGATGCAGAGAATACCTACATGATAAATGCTACCCTGCTTGCTCCGCTTGGCGTAGACTATCCGACCAGGAGCGACGAGGTCTCGACCGTCGATTCTCCCAGCCCGGTGGATACGACAGTGTCTGAAGAGAAGACCGCCTGCCTCTAGACCTCCTCTAGCTTTACGCGTAGACTATCCACCACTCTCATCTTCCGGATCGTCTCATGACCCACAGCGCGCCGCCCGAGCTCAGCTATACATACAAGTGTCTTTAGCTCCGGCGCCAACTACAAGACCCTTCTCGGACAAGATGCTCGTGGTGATTTCGAACACCTTACTGCGTGGCACTTGTCCTTCGTACAGTAACCCTTCAATCAACCTCGGCATCTTGGACAGTTTCCCATACAACATCTAGGTGTGCCATGAAACTTCTATTTTAAACCTATAGAAGGTGTCGATAGCTACGCCGAGGTATACGCACTCATTCCTTGTAATGTTGCTCTCTTATTTATGTTTATTGATAATAGCCAACAGGGCTGAATCCTGAGCAGAAATCAAATGTATGTGGTTAGGTATGCGGAATAGCTCTAGATCGACTAACTATAGAGAATATTATATTAGCATATCCAAGGATGAATTCTCGAATAGACCCTTTTGAAAGCACAGTCTCTGGTCCTAGTATATATGTTGCTATTATAACTACCTAAGTATCGGTATTATTGAGAAATAAACTCATGCCATAAGTCTTGGGCTGCAGATAGGCTTATTCAGAGAAAAAAGAAATATGCCTCTTGTTAGTATGAGCTAATAATATTCATAGTTGCCCCTCCTCCTCTGAGTCCCTATCGAACTTGATACATAGCCACAACACGGAAAAAGCAATAATCAAATAGTATATGCACACCTCGCCTTAAATCAAACAACCTAGTATGATCGGACTAGTTGCCGTATTGTTCATAGTTTCATAATACCTACACGCAGCGTGAACTGCGAATACTGCACATGGAATTACTGCAAAGCTATTCCATTGCACTATAACCACCATGTTATAGAGGGGAAGAATTAATTATCTAGATGGACACCATTTGATAATTTGGTAATTCTATAATTCAGAATACTGTCCTATGTCAAACACTTAATGTAAATTCTGGATTTTTCATTGATACAATTGCTACCATAGTACTATTAGTAGCAAAGAGGTCGTCGCTACAGTGTTAAACTACAGCTTAAAATTTAAAAATTTTTTTTTTTGAAAATCCCGGCTTCGGGGTAGTGAGTTTCTGGTTTTGTTTTCTAACATGAGGTATGGCACAATCAACCCAGTTCGGGAAGTTCTCGTGACTCCGGGGTGTGCGTTTGGAGAGACTAACAGCAATCCAACAAAAGTCAGGCTAATTCTCATATCCCCATCCCCATCCCCATCCCCATCCCCATCCCCAACCCTAACCCCTATCCCAAGCAAGCCCAGCCCAAACCCAAACCAAACCCCGGAAAACCATCAAACCATGCGCGCTCCCCCCAAACCCAGCGGACGAGACAGACGCGAAGGGTGTGCACCCCCTTACCTAACGGAAGAGACGCGTTAATTTGCCCTGCCACTTTTCTACTCGGCAGCACTGACAAGTTTTATTTACATGCCCGGAGGCAGCGAGCGCCTCGAAGGAACCTAGGTTTCCCCTTATATAGCCTAGGTACCTAGGAAAACGGGAATACGAATAAGCTATATCAAGGGACCAAAAAAAAAACCCCCCGTCCTGCGATGGTGGTGGTGGTGGGAGGTAGGTAGGTAGATAGGTAGGTAGATAGTGATGAAATGAGTTGGCAAATGATGTTAAGCGCCTTAGCTGATTAGGGGGTCTATAATTACCACGTATATAGTACGTTGGCGGGAAACATCGCTTGTCAGACCACCAGTTCCTCCTCCGGTTCAGCTTTGCGATATACGATAAGTAGGTAGGTATGTTTTTGTCTTTTCTTAAAATCAGAAGTGACTTACTTCCCTCCTTATTAGGGAAGCTTACTGCTCAGTGACTTGGGAGATTAGAGAGCCGTAGAATAGGGGTTAACCCCTTTATCAAGGGTCCCCCTTTAAGCCAATACTTGTAGCCTTACTCCCTCGCAGAGTCAAATCTCAACTAAGTTCATTCATCACAATACCGATTCTCAGTCATGACAGAAGAAAAAAAAAAGCAAGTCAAACGCGTTCTCTTGAACTAGAAATGCGTTTCACCTGCTGATCTAGTTTCCCTTATGCATGTATATAACTTACCGTATCCTAAACGCTTTCAAGTGTTGCCTTGAGAGAATCCAATAACTCAGTTTTCATGCAATCCGCAACCTATACTTTATGATACCATGTCACACCACGCCATGCCATTCTAAAATGCCATGTCTTGAACCCCGACCTTGGATCCTGGTCGTTTCCTTTTCCCGAATATATAAAAACTCCTCTACCCGGAAAAATCAAGCGGTGGCCCATCCGTGCTCCCGTTGATACCATTTAATAGTGTCCATGCCCGTCTGGACACGCATGCCAATTCGTGCGTCCAGAACAAACGCCTCCCACCTGGCCACTTTGTCCAGCCAGGAGTGACAGTCATCCATTTTCTGTCTAATCCACTCCCTCTCGTCTGACTCGCTCGACTCTGAACTAGCATCGCCTCCTGTCTTTGGAGAGAGAGACTTGCGCACATCTGGCTTCAGCACCTCGGCCCATGCTAGGACAGCCATCTCGTAGTGAGCGGCTGGTAAGGGGTAGTCATCTTTTGTAGCCCCTTTGAAGGCAAGCCTGTTGATGAATGTTAGTCAAGTTAACTACAGGTTGTGGGCGGAACTTACTTGTCTAATACTAACACATCCTCCAGTAAATCTCTAGCTTCATCAAATCTACCCAATGATCTTATTATAGCAGCACGACACACGTCTTGTACGGCCTGCTCATCCGTCTCCGACTTGATCTTGTTTCGGGCTTCCTCGGACGTTGTCAGACGATCCCAAGATAGGGCTTCATGGGCCTTCTCAAGATCAGAGGATTGCATCTTTTTGATACCGTTCCACAAGTACACCATTTCCTGGGTAGGGCTTACGCCAACCGCATCTACCAAATCGATCTTCAGCGCCTTTGATCTTTCCTCCCACTTCTGTATTTTACGGGCGGCGAATTGCTCGAAAGGTAGCGGCCGTGCCAGCAATTTCTTCTTGCCTGCAACCGTCGGGGCCTTTCTGAAAAGTTCATCTGCCTTCTTCTTGTGACGTTGAATTTTCGCATCGTCTTTTTTCTCTGCGTGATAGGCGTCACGGTAGTTCTCCAACTCCGCACATCCAGCAATATAGTAATACAAGGCGTGACTCCAGTCGTTGAGCTCCACACACCTAAGGAAGTTGTCCCGCATGCTGGAGTAGTCCTGGACGTACATTGAATCTAAAGATAGTTCGAAATTATTAAGTGCTGTCACCTGACGCATCTTCGATGAGGTGTTGTTCTTCAAGATTTCGATTGCTCCGTAAAGATCCTGGCTATTCCCCTTGATTCGAGCTTCTTCCAGCCGCCAAAGCCCACTGTCTGGGTAGCGTGAACGCATAGTGGCGAGGAGTGCAGCACATCGAGCTTTTGGATATCCAACAACGGAACCCTTCTCCACGTCTTCTTCCGAGGGCAGGATATCAGCAAAACCAAGAAGGCCATTGTAATAAGCTAGAAGCATAAGGCCTGCCACCGCTCCGTTGATGTTGTTGAACCGGGAACTTTGCCAGAGCATCTGAACTCCTCGCTCGCGATCACCCTTAAACCCAATAATGGACAAGAGGCGCGAAAAGGCGGGTGGAACCATAGATATCATCAATAGCAAAACTCCAAAGCACATATTGGCACCGCTGTGGATGAAGATGTCTACTGGATCAGTGAAGAGGTCAGAATCCGGGCCCCCTTCAAAGCCGCTTTTCCCAGCCAGCTTTTCTTCTGACCCTGTAGATTTCTCGTTCCCATTCAGGGAAAGACCATTTAGTTTCTTGTCTAAATGGCCCTCGTATTGGAAAGGAGTCTGTGCTCCAGAATGGGACTCGTCAGCATCGACGAACTCCAGGTCGGTATCGTCGGCATCATCGCTCTTGTCATCCGGTGTTGGCGTAGCCTTTGTTCCCAATCCATTGGGCTGGAGACCCCTTTTCTCTAGATATGCACGTTCGGCTTCCATGATACCGTCTAGGGTTATGAAAGCCTTTCGCAGCTTGTAAAAGCCCTTGATTCCCTCAGTCAAGCTCTCGTGGAGGACTGCAACAATGGCGGACATGAGCTGGGCTTCAGCCATGACTAAGGCGTACTCGCTCCCCGGAGGATAAATGCGGCCACCATTTCCGTTAGCAGCACCGGCCTCTTTTTGCGCCTTTTTCATCTCGTTCCAGGCACTGTTCTCACAGTCCGTCAGGCGATTGCTCGCCTCGGTCATGATGGCCTTTTCAAACCCCAGAATGCTGCGCATGAAGATGCAGACACTCATGCCAAGAGAATGGAAAGTGGAATCGAACTTCTTCAATCTCTCCTCGGCACCGTCGATATCGTCGTTCATGATCATGGCAGCACTCGTCATGGCATCTTCCATCATACGGATTTCCTGAGCACGCAGATCCACCTGTGACCCAGCCGGGCTTGGATTGGCACTCGGCTTTGGGGTCGCACCCCGGAACCAAGAACCTAACCGACTCATGGCGAAATCAAGCGAGCGGGCATGCGAACTAGGGAGAATCAAGAGAGAGAGAGAGAGAGATTAGACACCAGCCAGTATCTTCGCCTTCGAGGGCCGTTGACGAGATAGGAGCTTGTAGGTAGTTGGTGACGTGTTGCAGGAAGCTATAATGTGGGCAGCGGGGGCGGGGCCGTTCCTTGAGACGCAGATGAATCTTCACCGTTAGATCTTGGTTAAGATCTGCTGTCAGAGGGGGGAATTGGTGTACTGGGCCAAGTAGAAGACGAGGAACGAGGAACCCAGAAATTTGGAATTGTCAAGACCTCGCTAGAATTAGCGGGGATTATAAAGGAGCGGCAGAGTAAGAGTTGGGTTTTAAGTCAGTGGTAGGCTCTCTCTCTTCGCTTTTATGTCGTACTCGCGTGGTCCGAAATGCGAATGCCTGTAGCCTCGTGTGATCCCACTAAACCATTCTTCTGGACCCTTGAAATGTGGGATGGGAGGTGACGTCGTCAGGCCGGAGGATTTAAAAAAAAATGGGTGAGTTAATTGGTGTTAAGTAGTATGGATAGTAGTGGTAGTAGTAGTGGTATTTGTAGTAGCAAGCTACTAAGTCCTCAAGGATTATCGGTCACTGAGTTCAGTGCATGTCATCATCATCCATTGCCCGAAGTAGGGAGTAAGTTGACGGCTGTGTTGTAGGTAGGTAGGTCAAGTTGTTCTATACAAATTTGGATGGGATCTATGAATTGTCTTCCGATGAACATCCACAACAAGTCATAAGTAGCCGTGGAAATTTGGAGAGAGATGCAATTGATGTGTGGTGACAGGTAGAGGTGACAACATTAGGAAAGGAGAAAGAATGAATTATAAAAAAAGAGATTCTTTAATCAAACCCGGTCACAATGGAACAGGCAGCTGAGCCTCCGCCCTAAGTTTAGAGCATCGGATGCTTTGATGATTGGTCAGCTCTCGATACTTAACTTGGAGGAAGGAGGTAGGTACTTATTACTTACTAGACCAGCAACAGCCCTTGACCTGTATGGGCATCCATCCATCCATCCATCCAATGACCGCTCGGAGTTTCGGTCTTAATCTCATCCGTTATCTCCCTACGCAGCCTTATTAATCAAGATCCTGAAGCTTCAATCCAGCTTCAATCCAACTTCCGAGTTGAATTCTCGCCTTGCCAAGTGCCAGCCGGGCCGTCTTAGTCAGCCGGTAATCGATAACCTACCCGACCTTAGGTAACCAACCAGCTGCGTAGGTCCCGTCTTGGAACCACTGCAACCTCCATGACCCGTCAACCTTACAACATTACATCTCAGCCTCCTCATTCAACGTAATAAGAGGTAAACTCCACAAGCGTCACGATACGCAGGTCACACAGCATTCCCAACTCCTCAACAAACACCACCAGGCACACCTACGACAGCCACGCCGTACGTTCCGCAAACTCTGGATTGCGAATCAAAGACCCCAACTCACCTAACTAATTCATCATCCTAGAAACAAACCGGTCACACACCCGCACACACAGACACACTCTCACTCTCACACACATCTTCGACATCTCGTAAACCCACAGGCCCTCCTCCCCCCTCCTCGTCCTTCCTTCTCTCACCATGGCTGCCCCCACGAACGAAGACAAGTCCAAGAACACGAGCGAGACAAAGCCCGAGCAGCAGACTCAACAGCAGCAAAAGTCGACCTCCGCCCTCGAGGAAGATGACGAGTTTGAGGATTTCCCCGTAGAGGGTGCGTGTGTTGCTGCCCCTTCCCTCTCCCACCTCCCGCCTCCCATCTACATACCTACACACCTACCTATTAAACGAACAAAACGAACAACCCTTTCTCTCCCTTTCCGCAGCTATAGATCGACCTTACCTTTTAGTGAACCTAACAAGCAACCGCTAACCTATCACTTCCCTTCCTAGACTGGCCAGCCGAGGAGACCGAAGCCGCGTCCGCGACCGCTGCCAGCGGCAACGGCACGACGCAGCACCTGTGGGAGGAGAGCTGGGACGACGACGACACGAGCGACGACTTCTCCGCGCAGCTGAGGTGCGTTCTCGTGTCCACTAAACCCCCTACACATATCATTATCATCCTCATATTCGCATCCCAATTAATCCCCCCCTCCCCCCTCTTCCCCCACTCTCACCATTCCCAATCCCACCCACACAGACAGACATGAATATCTCTACCCGAGCTCGAATCCCACAAACTAACAACCCCGATAATACAGGGAAGAACTCAAGAAAGTCGAGGCATCGAAGCGGAGATGAGCGAGAGCGGGACGACCCAGCGACATGACCCCATATCCGTCTAAGCGGGGTGTCGATGGTGGAGGGGAGGAAACGTCGGCAGCAATGGTAGTAGTGACGGAAGAAGGGGGGGTGGGGGGAGAGGATTAGTTACGCAGCATCTCGTGACGACGTTACGAGAAAAAGAGACAAACTATAAAAAAAAGAAGGGAGGAGGCTGGCTCAACACCACACATAGTATAGTTGATCAGCAGCAGTAGTAGTAGTAGTAGGGCAAGTAAGAAAAAAAACACAAAGAGACAGGTTATACTAGCTACCCATATAGACGAGCAACAACAACAACAACAACATCAACCAAGAAGGTTTAAAATTTTTTTTTCCCGGGAGAAGACGTCAACCGCCCTTCCCACTCTTTTTTTTTTTTTTTTTTTTTTTTTTATTTCTTTGTTTTTACCTTTCTTCTCCCCTTAGATTCGATTGACTACAACGCTCCCCCCTCCCCGCCGAAGGGGAAAAAGGGGGCATAGGCGTACATACCTACAGCCTGCCTGAGGTACCCAAGTCATGCCAGCAGGTAACAACAACAATAACAACAACAACGACAACAACTACAATAACGACAACAACAACTATAAAAAGGAGGGCACCGCATAATAGACTGACTGACCGTAAACCTAGGTAACGGACCATAACAATAACGATCTAAACTCTTCTCCCCCCCCCCCCCCCCCTCTCTCTCTCTCTCTCCCTCTCTCTATCTGTCTGTCTGTCTTCTAAACCCCCATGCCCTGCCGCAGTAGACGTAGACGAGGTTACCTAGGTTAGGTATGTAGTACCTATATCCCCCATGAGGTCCCTCCATTTCCCCTTTCCTCTTTTCCCTTCCCCCTTCCCCCTTCCCCATTCGTCCCTTATCCCTCGTAAACAAGAGGGAGAGACGTAGGTAGGTAAGGTATCTAAGTCTTATCTCATCGTGCAATAAGGTTCTACAACTCCGACGCTTTATAATAATAATATTCATCATCACATTGAAACCGACCTAGAGAAAAGGAAAAAAAAAAAAAACAAGCAGTCCAATACCTAGTTCCTGTTTAATTTATTTTATTTATTTATCGTTTCCCCGGCCCAGACAAAAAATGATGCCTATTATCTACCCGTAGCCCCGTAGCCGTGAATTTGTCCCGAAAGGCCGGCTACATTACATACCATACATACGTAGGAACAGGTCTAACTAGGTACCCCGATAGATCTGTTTCCTTTTTTTTTTCTCGTCCTTTATTTGTATTGAAAACAAGCTCCCAGAACCGCACAGACTGTGTCCATCGACTGTCCTTCCCCAACCTTGTCATCATAATCCTCAATGTACCGGAGGAGAAATGAGAACATCCGGCTAATTTTTTTTTGGACTTATCGTCATCCTACCTTGGTTATTAAAAGAATGGAGAAGGGAAGGAGGGTAGGGTTATGTGGAATGAGAGATTGAGCATGAGCGCAAGCACAAGGCACGGGATTCTCCCCTTTTGGGTTGGGAGATTTTCTCATAACCGCACCTCCGCCCTTTGAAACCCTCATTTCGAGCTCAGGGCTACCACGCCGGGCAGGGCCTTGCCCTCGAGCAGCTCGAGCGAGGCACCGCCGCCGGTGGACACGTGAGAGCACTTGTCCTCGGCGCCGTACTTGGCCGCGACGGTGGCCGTGTCGCCGCCGCCGATGATGCCGATCTTGCCCTGGGCCACGGCGGCCGTGAAGGCGTCGAGCGTGGCCTTGGTGCCGTTGGCGAACTTCTCAAACTCGAAGACGCCGGCCGGGCCGTTCCAGAGGATCGTCTGGGCCGAGTCGATGGCTTGCTTGTACAGCTTGATCGACTCGGGCCCACAGTCGAGACCCATCCAGCCGTCGGGGATGCCATCCTTGTCCGTGGCGGTGCCGGTATTGGCGTCAGGGGCGAATTTGTCCGCTATCACGTAGTCCACGGGGAGGACCACGTTGACGCCGTTCTTCTTGGCCTTCTCAAGCAGCTGGCCGACCGTCTTGGATCCGGCCTCATCAAACAACGAGTCACCGATCTTGACGCCGAAGAGAGTCTTCTTGAAGGTGAAGGCCATGCCACCGCAGATGATCAGGCTGTTGACCTTGTCTAGCAAGTTGTCGATCAGCTGGATCTTGTCAGACACCTTGGCGCCACCGAGGATGGCCAGGAAGGGGCGCTTGGGCGATTCTAGGGCCTTGGCGAAGTAGTCCAACTCCTTCTTCATCAGGAAGCCGGCAGCCTTCTGGGGAAGGTCAATGCCGACCATGGAGGAGTGAGCACGGTGGGCAGTGCCGAAGGCATCGTCTAGAAGAGAATAACACGATCAGCAACGGATGACAAATGCTAAGAGATGACTTGCATAGTATGGAATGTACTCACTGATGTAGACATCACCGAGAGCCGTCAGACCCTTGCGGAACTCTTCGACCTTGGCCTTATCGGCCTTGACCTTCTTACCCTCGGCGTCCTTGTAGGAGCCTTCCTCTTCGGGGTGGAAACGCAGGTTCTCGAGCAGGACAACCTGGCCGTTGTCGGCCTTGGAGACGATGGCTTCGACCTCGGGACCGACGCAATCGGGGGCGAACTCAACACTCTTGCCCAGCAGCTTCTCAAGCTCGGGGACCACGGGCTTGAGGCTGTACTTGGGGTTGACCTTGCCGTCGGGACGGCCCAGGTGAGACATGAGGATCACGGCCTTGGCGCCATTCTCAATGGCATATTTGATGGTGGGGATGGCACCGGCAATACGCTGGTTGTTGGTGACCTTCTTGTCCGCGTCGAGAGGGACGTTGAAGTCGACCTGGAATTCCGTCCTCAATTAGCACCAACTCAAGAGAAAGGACAAAGTAGAAATATGAAAAAGGGAAGAAAAAAACGATATTATAAATAGTCCATTCAGGGATAAACAGGATATGGATTTGTTGAAGAAATTAAGAAGAGGCAAGAGGACATACCCGGATAAGCACCCGCTTGCCCTTGAGGTCGCAGTCAGTGATGGAGAGCTTGTTGGAAAGAGACATGATTACGGATTGATCACTCTTGGAGAGCAGGAAATCCTAGTAAGTTGAAGTGAAGAGGGAAGAAAAGAAAACACCAAGCTAATCGAGGAGGACGTTTGCGGTATTTGAAGAATTGACTATCGTATTGTGGTGGTGTGATATGGTAGAAGGTGGAAAAGCACGCAACGTTAAAAAGAAGTCGATATAAATAGGTAGGTAAAGGTACTAAAGGTAGGTACCTACATAGCTATGTAGTGAGGAGACCTACATAAGGAGGAGTAGAAGGAGGAGGTGGTGGTGGTGGGATGGAGGGGCAAGCAATCGGCCTTACGGGCCAAGCCTTGGTGGGGTAAAAAGTCAAGCAAAAAGGTAAAAAGTCAAGCAAAGCTCTTCTGTGACGTTGGTCTAGTTCTACACTAGCGTACCTAGGTACCTTAGGTAGGTATCCATAATTGGAATGCATCTTACGTTAGACCCGCCCGCGGCCACCACCGGCCGTTGACTTGCAGCAGCAGAACTGCAGAAGTATGCCATAGGCCCGAGAAAACACCTTTTCTCTCCCACTTACACACATTGAAATACGGGTAGGGCAGGGGACCATCCGGATACAATTCGTCCCACCGTTTTTCATGCCATCGATCTGGAGCATACGAACATATCGCATGTTTCCCCCCCATAACCAATAAAACGCAGCACAAACAATCACTAGTATCACCACTCTGGGCAGGGGGCCGCTAGCGTGTATGCGCACATAATGCATCTGATTTCCTAGGTACAGAGCTTTATATGAAACTGCTGCGTCCAAGCCTGGTATTCGAACCAGGGCCAATCTCGAAAAAGAACGTTAAAACGACGCCATGCATCTATTCATGTCGACCTTGGCTGAAGAATGTCTTGATCAAATTGTCAAATCGGAATGAATTCCCGCCTCAGACGCCATAGTTTCCCCAGCCCTGAACCCTGAACCTGATACTCAAAGGAAAGACTATCTGACAAAACTTGTGTCAAGGAATAAAAATATATGAAAATGTTATAGACGGATGTCACTAGGAGAGCGTGGAGTCGACTTCATTTCAGCCTCCTCCGAGGCGTTGCTGAGAGAGAGATATGCGGTCCAGGCAATACCGACAGTAGACACAAAAGGCTATCAGAGGTTAGCATTGCATCGCATCACATCGCATTGTATTGCATTTTGGCTAATTCGGTTCTGGGCTAAACTCACGAGCTGGAACTGAACGGGCATCAGTCTAAAGTTGATGATCTGCACGGCCGGCCAGACCATAAAGTTCGCCTTCAGGGTCGGGATGTACATATCCCTAAGCTTGTGTGCAACTGCTCTACGGCCGCCTCCCTCCGCGATTGTCATGACCGTGAAGAAACATGCAATGCCGAACGGCGCAAAGATGAGCTGGTCAAACGCTACTCGCTTCATGGCGGGGGCGAATGCGCTGGCCTTGGTGATCGGGAACGCTCGCGACAGGAAGCTGAACCATTTGAACTGCACAGGGGCCATGAGGAAACCATATGCCATAAACCTCGTCAGGCGTTCAAAATCGAAGGGCGGCGGGAGCAACTTGGACTCGGGGATGAGATCCCTCTCATAGTATGGGTTCTTGCGATCCAGCTCGTGAATCTCGATCGCTAGGGGGTCGTCTTTGGTGATGCCTCCGGGCTTCCGGAGGGCCCGCTGCCGGACAGACGTGATGGTCTGGGCGACAGTGTCGGCGATGCCACCGAGAACGGCGTTCGTCACCATCATGGTGAGCACTGGGGACACCGGTTTTTGTTAGTCCAAGCTTTATGAGATGTGATAGACGATGGATGATGGTGGTGGGGGGAGGGGGGAGGGGACGCAGACAGAGAGGGGACGTACCGGGCCGTTCATCGTAATAGGCATTAAACCTTGAAATCAGGCGCGCAATGATGGCCATCTCGATAAAGAAGATGACAGCATGGAGAAGAGGCTGTAATGATAAGTAGCAGGAAGAGGAGCGAGCGAGTTAGCAAAGGTTCGTAGTCTAATAAGTATGTACCTATAGGTTAGGTAGGTAGGTGGTATGTAAAACGAGCAAACAGCATAATAGAAATCATCGATAGATGACCTCAGTGTGCGACAGCGAATAGACAGACGCAAGGCAGAAGGGCTAACGTTAGGAAGATGGACATACTACTCGATCGAAAATAAACTTGCTATTGATCGCCCGAGAAAAGCGGCGACGGGTGAGTTCCCAAGCCATGTTGGAAAAAAGGGCTGGAGAGATGAATTGGGTGGTGGAAGGGCTTTCGCTCGGGTATCGGATTAGGAAATCGAGGTGGGCTCTCGGCGAACAAAATAGTATGAAATGTCACTTGTAGGCACTAGAACTTTCGAGTCGATGACGACAGATTGATTCCGATAAGGGACGGGGAGAGAGAAATGGATCTGTGCGATCAAACTGGCAGACTGACTGGCTACAGGGCTAGTAGTGTGTAGTAAGAATTGATTGAACGGAACAGAGCGACCGTTGAAAGTCGGGTTTTTTCCCCTCTCTTTTCCTTTTTTATTTCCTACTTTCTTTTTCTTCCTCTCTTCTCTTGTTAAGTGTATTGTTGGTTTTCGCCCTGCGAAAAACAAGTGATTTCTTTTTTTCTCGGTAGTCTCTAAAAAGAAAAGGAAATTTGAAAGAAAAAAAAAAGAAAAAGGAACAAGACGGGTATACAGGTAAGAGAGGTGTAGCAGAGAAAAGTGCTAAATAGGAGGGAGGAATTGAAAAGAAGAAAAAGAAAGTCGGACGGAAGTTGGAGAAGGAGGAACCTTAATGGATGGTTGATCGATTGTCTGATGAATTGAGCGAATGCAAGGCAACCGGCAAGGAACTTACAGTATGTACTTACTACCTACTACCTTCCTTCCTTCCTTCCTACTGTATGTATGTTATGGTGGTCAGGTTATGTATGTACACAGCATTGAAACACAATACCTACTAGGTAATGTACCTACATAGTAGCTAGCACTGCCTCTCTCGACACTTGACAGTAGCCGGTCTTTCCCTTTTCCCTCAACTGATCAAAATTAGTCTGGATCGACGCATACGCCGCGCCATCCGTTCACCTTTAGTGTTACGTACGTGCTCTTTTAATTCAATAAATCATCTGTCATCCATTCATTCCCGACATTCCTTTCTCTCATCCCTCATGTCTCTTTCTATTTGCGCGCGCGCTTAATTACCTAGGTAGGTGTCTCTCAACCTTTCCCCTTTCCCTGTCGAATCATTCATGTAATTCAATTGATTTCCTATCCAATATCAAAGCTCCCTTTTTGGCCCTTATGTTCTACCAGCTTACATATTATATGTACACTACAACCTAAGTACATCTGATATTAAATAACTACCGTAGGGAGACAAAAATCCCCCATCATCTACACTATATTAATTAGACATACCTCGTAAACCCGAAATAGTCCATCCGATCTTAGCAGTCCTCTGGTGCACAGATCGACACCCTTTTTTTTTCCTGTCAAAGCCGCCACACAGACTGTAGATCCTACTTCAGTCTCCAGCAAATAGTGAACCAGAAACTGCAGAAATCCACTACCCCACAAATTGAATCCGTCGTCAGCCATGACGACTATGTATGCGGAAATCCTCTCTTGGGTTTCTGTTTCTGTCCTTCTCTCTCTTTCTCATAGCTCAGGTCCACCACCTGAAACTAAAAGTTCAATACAGATTATATATAAAGTTTCACCGCAAGTCGAATGCATTCACATGTGCTTGCGAAATACCGAGCCCTTTCTATGCATATCCCTTAATGGAGTGTCTAGTCTAGGTATTTACTAGAAATAAAGAGGGGTATTAATGGGTTACTTTGCTAAGACATACGAAGTCTTGTACTCATTTCCAATATAACATAACTAGGTACTTATATATCTGCTCAAAATAATTGAGTGTTACTTGATCTCGAACTTGACAAGAGGCTTATAAATAGTATAACATGGCCAGTTAGGTATTTAAAGGGAATGCTTTACATTTACCTAAACTACAGATATATATACTAGTTTAATATAAATCCATATGTGATATTGATGTCGGAAGCTCAGCATTGTCTAGGTATGTACCCACATAAAAGTTCTGTTGAATGAAACACCAGCACTGATAAAGTCCTAGCCATTTGTTCGTAGATCAAACCGTACTGCGAACCATTAGTAATCTCTCCCTGCAATAGGTAGATGAGCTAAACCTCTTCTTCAGAAATAACCCCTACAGTTGATGTCACGACTCATGGCTGTACCTAAGAGAGCTTGAAAGAGCACAATATATTATGTGAAGAGAAAGTGCAACTATTATTAGACTAAAAATAAACTATTGCATGTGACGACTGAGAATATCAATCCGAAGGCATTATGTATTATCTAAGCCTTTAGCTCTCGATGCCATCAACATAGTATAGGTATTTTTAAGCATGCTCCTCTAGGTTTGATTTAACCGTATAGGAACGGGCTTCAACATGACTCTAGGCAGAAAAAGTAATGTCGTTAGATACCAAATAGCACCTCCGCTAGACCAAGTCATATTATATCCAATACAAATTCAACTAAGCGGGCGACTCGAGTATCACTGAGTCGATCGTACACGTCACAGTGGTGCCGCTCACGCTGGCTTTCACCCCAGTGATCGAGTACACGGACGCGCTGTTGTAATTCTCGGGGCTGCTGTCGCACCAGCTCGAGTCGCTGGTGCCCGTACTGGTCTATTATTTCCACAGTTAGGTACCTTCGGTAGTCTTCAGAAAAGCTCTCAAGACTTTTCTGCGTCTTATCCGTAACATCAATCTACATGGAAAATTGGGAACGGGTCCAACTACTCACAATCACGACATCGGTGAATTCGAGCGGGCCGAAGTCCCAGCTGACACCGGTGCTGGCGGACAAGTTTAGCTTGGGTTATTGTACCCACCAGAAACATAAAAATAAGATCGGGAGAAGATACTTACAGCTCGATGGCAAAAAGCGCCTGGTTAAACGACTTGTCCGCTAACGCAAACGTCCCATGTCAGCACATCATCATCACCTTACACCACCGCGCATCCCCCCATCAACCAACCGTCCCTGGGAGTTGGGCATCTGTCGTACTTAGCGCAAACGAGTCCGTGACCGTGTCGCCGGTGGCCTGGCGCGTCAGGGTCGACGTCCACGCCGAGCTGCCGAGCGTGTTGCTGAAGGCGACCTTCTCGCCCTGGTACGTGTTGAAGCCGCTGCCCCACGGCAGGCTCGGGTTCGAGCAGCACCACCCGCTGCCGATCCACCACGTCCCGCTGCGCCCGTCCAGCACGTTCTGGTACACGCCGCTGTTGTCCGTCGGCTGCAGGCCCGGCCAGAGGTAGTACTGTAGAAAGAGAAAGAGAGAGAGAGAGAGAGGTTAGGCGGGCTTCGGGTGCTAAGTGTCTTCGTGCAGGAGCATAGATAGGGGGGGGGGTTATGATAATCTTGGCTGGCCGCCGAGAGAAGTCAAGAGACTGCCAGCAGGTAGGGGGGTAGGGAGGGCAAACTCACAGTGCCGGCTTGCGGCAAGCTCGGGATGCTCATCACGCCCGAGAAGGACGTGAACTTCTGCCCCGACGCCGGGTAATACCGCAGGAAGTACCACGTGGCCGCCGACGCTTGGCCTGCTAGGGCCAGGAGCGGCACGAGGAGCGCGGCGATCGACAGCATCTTCATTCGCCGCTTTTCACGGGGGGGGTGTAGGGGTTGGCGCTTTTATTTTATTTTTTACGAACGAGGGACAATAACTAATGAGGCGCAGAGAGTAGCGAGACTGAGTAGCGGGAACAGAAAGAAAAGGAAAAAAACGCCAGTGGTGCCATCCGGATAAATATCATCTTCTTATACCTACGCTTCACACCACTGGGCTTTTTACCTACCAGTGAACGTCCCTCCTCCCCGGAACATGATCCATGGGGTTTGTTGTGCCGCCCACCCCCCACCCCCGTCCGTGATATGTAGAGAAACAAGCTTCGATTAACATAAAACACGGGGCCAGGGCTGTTAAAAGAAAAGGCGTGGTATTCAGCCCGAGAATTCCCAGTCCCGGTCGGGTCAATATCGACCGGGGTTTCCCTATTGCGGAAGGAGAAGGGAATATGGTATATACCTAGTTTGATAGCTCTGTGTGCTGACCTCGTGCGCTGCGTCCCTGGCTATCGGTCGTATCGTCACGGACTGATTGAGGACGCACCCGCGCGGCGGTTTGGCTCGATTCAGCGCGATGTAACCGCGATAGAGAGGGGGATCCTCCTCCTCCCCTCCTGCGTTGGTATACGCTCTCATATACGCTATCGTGATAGCATTCTTTAACGACTATTTAAAATGAAGAAGGAGCATATAGGCGTTTTGTTCAAGCTCGTATGACTGGTTTTTAGATACGGCTTCGTGTGCACATTGGAGGAATATTCGTTGTTGCGCCGGAGATGAGGAGGGGGCCGGACGCCAAGTGCCGCGGTATGGGTCGTAGTTATCTACTAATGCCTGCCGGCGCGGTGTTGACGATGATACGATAACATCGCGAATCTTGCTTCTGATATTTCCTTATCGGCTATGATATGCCGTGGTTATTTAAGGGCGTAACCTAGACGGAGATTTATCTCCCATTTCTATTTATTTACTTAGATGTATCAATGCTCAATTAGCATTGATCTTTCTATGGGTTATATGTGACCTAAAAGTCATTTTCACAACTGCGATTTTTAACATATGTGATGACCAGAGGCAAAAAGTTGTCGTATATATCGCGAATATGTTCGTTAGATTCAATAGTAGTTCCTGTAATCGTCATCCCCCGTCGCACTTCAACCTTTGCCCCGCGCTTCCATCCAGACTGCAACGAGCCCCGTATTAGGAGGGTTTTGATTATCCAGGCTGTCTCGATTATTGCAATCATATTCCACAAGCGCTTCCTATGTCTGATCTAATTAATCGTATTATTATAATAGTATTGAAGCTGTTAGGTCCAACATATTTGACACTCAAAGGTCATGGGCTGTAGACAGTGTTTTTAAAATAATGGGGTCATAGTAAATGAAATGCCACAAACCATCTTTCTACTGGAGACATGAGGCTCGAAAGTGCGGATACAAGCAACAGAGAAAAATCACTCCAAAGCCATGGCATAAAATCGGGCATGTCGTTTGTTAGTCACTCACGAAGTTCTAGCGACTAGAAGCTGTTACATGAAAGTTCACCGGCCAGAAGCTGTGCAGCTTTCGTTATGATGTCTGATAGGCTTGCTATATATAAAACTCTCGACTTATAGAATGTGACAGTACACAGGGAGGTAGCCGTGTACTAGTTTCGCATCTTGACTATATTCGCATCCGTATCGGTCAGAATAGCTACATATAATTGGATAGGCTTCTGCACGACTACTATAAGCATGTCTGCTCGTTATGACCTTGTATCATATCAGAATTCACTTGTCTATGTAGACTAATAAGTATTTTGACAGGATATTGTGCCGTAAATTCTATCGTCTGATCATTGGCCGGCCTGGAGTAGGTTAGATTTATCCATAGGCTCATTGTCATAAATGTGACATATTCGGCGAGCCCAACACCAATTGAAGCATTGTATATTTGGGATAGCTCATCCCGTGCTACAGATATCCACGTCACTATCTAGATGACCTAGTTTGTATCCGCGACGGCTTCCCTTACTTTAGTTGATGCCATACGTCGTTCTCCACAGCGCATATGATACAGGCTTCCATATCGGAGAAGATAATTTCCTCGCGATCCCGTGGCGTCAGGGTAAGTTTATGTTACAGGTCAAAGTACTCACATAGGTGGGTATATATTACGACTTTACGAGGGCCTCAAACCTTTCACGATAATTATGGGGTTTTGCTTAGTGGTCGCATGCCGTTCACCGGTAAACTAAAACCGTGTGATGTAAGGGCGTGTGGATTTTCATGATCTGTCTGTTCTTAGGGATAGGAGTTTATCTGTACTAATTGGGTATGTGTTTTCTGAAAAAGGTAATGGCTGATTTGACGCTACGACGTAATTGTAACGTAGAGCGAAGAAGGACAACATTACAGGACAACAAGGCTTACAGGAGAATCTCACATCATAAGCTTTGATGAACAGATTAAGTAATATTGAAGTGTGTTTTACATGTAGTTTCTCGCCGGAGTTGAGTAACCTTTAGAAGGTTGTTAAAACGGACTTCTGCTAGTTACGACAGCCAATGGCGATAGAATGTTTCTACATAATAGGCAGTCGGCTTTTTATGGAGGCCCGGGGATTGGTTGATTTGTTGATTTAGGGTGTGTTAAAGCAGTGGGTCCGGCGAGCAACTTGGCGCAGTAACGTGCAGCAGCAGATTGCTCGCCGGATTAAGTAGGCGACCTATCAGATTGGCACTCCATATTCCTGGGTAGGACTTTGCCGCATCTCACTGATGTCCATGACTGGTGGTGTCTGGTAATGTGCATCAAGTAGGAATTACCGAAGAAAAACTTATCAAATTGATTGAACGTGTGAAGCTTGAAAGAACATCGTACGAATCCTCCCAAGATATCGTGAGTGATATATAAAAGCTATCCAGCAGCTTTCTCAATCCATCTCCCCTTGACCTCTTCGCCCTTTATCTACCATTTATCAGTCTACATTGCATATTCAATATTATCAGGATTATTGGGTTCGCCAGTATTATCGGTATCACCTATTTTACGATTAATTTTTTACTTGTGTTAAGATACTAGAGCAGCAACTCCAAAATGACATTCCCGAGGAACTACAACCATGGAGCAGGTTAGTGGTCTCCTTGACCCTCTTAGTGACTTATAAACCGTATGGCCATGACCGTTAACCCCTACCTTTTAAAGCACAAAACTCTGTCTCCACTACTAATCCCCAAATCCAATATGTGGTTCTGCCCATCGTTATCAATCGTAGGGGGCCTCAAATCAATACCTCGACGTGCCCTCGTTGCGGCGCCGATAGACCCTTGAGATGTACTCCTTGCGGTAGGGCTAGTTCACGCCGACGAAGATGATAGTTTCAACACCCTCTGTGCTTTCGAGAATATAGCTTGGCATAGCTAGTTATAGGATGTTACCGGCCGAAAATGTTGAAAAAAACCAGTCACTCATTTGTTTTAACGCGTTCTAAACAGAAGGAAAGGTGTCGAGAGGTCACTCCTGCTTTGTATGAACCGCTCTCTGGCGAGGGCGTCACAATCCTTTGGCTTCATTTATTACTTATTTTCGTTTATTATTCTATAGCAGTCGGGAAGTGAAGGGACTACCAGTGGATTATTGGGTTATTGGTTAGTGTATCTATCGGTTACTGGGTGGTTGGCTTGTCTTTTGTTCACCGAAAAGAAAAACTCAACAAAAAAAAGCAATATTATTTTTGGCATATTGACTTATTATGACCTGAACGCATCTACGATGAGTGAAATCTGCAATTATATTCGTCTGAAAACCTGGTGGGTGGATAGTATCAATAAGAACTGTTGGTATCAAAGATCCCATAAGACAGCCCCCTTCCCCTGTATTCATCATTTATGTAAAAATATTTGTCCTTCAAGCTATATTGCATAAGTTAATATCATGAGGCACGACATTTGATGCATGCTTGCGAATATCGAGGCTTGGCGTAATAGAAAAACCGTACATTATCAACGAAATAAAGCTTCTGGAGCTTCTCTGGGCTCGAAATATCTAGAGCAACATGAAAATACCAAGTGATAGATACTGTTCTGATGATAGGGGGAATCGACACATACTTCCAGATGTATGATCCTATGAGGGACAAGAGAGTATCTCAGGTGTACGACTCCCAACCATGATACATTATTAGTTTATGCGTATTTGATATCAGCAACACGTTGATTTAAGATAGCTGTGTGTAAATATAATAGTATAAAAAGTTGCTTAGCTATCTTCTCCTTTCTTCAATCAACGCGGTATATATACACTTGAGTTATCTGCTTTTCAACTCTCTACAACAATACTGTCGCGGAGAGTATATATACCACGTTTATGCTAGCACAGCATAAGCGGTATCGATTTTGCAATAAATAAACTAACAAAAATTGTTTGTTTGTTTTATTTTCTCAAGTCCATGTAATCCCTTTCTTTTAATTTGATTTAAACGGTGAGATATCATTATGTGTATTTATGATGGAGAATAGAATTGAGGAATGAAATTATATGGATCCAGTTCCCTCCCCTTTCGTATCAATGTAGTCGAGTTTGGTATAGTTTCGAATATCGTTGAGATAGAGGAGAGACGTACAAGGTCCTAGACTAGAAGGTGACATACACTCTATGGGACCAAGAGACGAATATCATGTGTAGGGCACAGTATATTAAAATTATTACAGACATAGTTCCATTTGGTAAATGTCCCGGAATTTGTTTAATTTACGTCACCTACTATATAGGGGCTAAATTGTCAAAAACATAATTATCTACTTTGCCTTTGCCATAATACCCTATAAGTCTTAACGTACTAGGCTAGAGAAAAGAAAAGGGGCGGGGAGGATATTAATCTGATGGGGCACAACCATTTTAATATAGACTCAATACATGATGAATCATACATCATCAAGACTAATAGAGCATGAGATGGGGAAGGAAATACTGTATAAAACTATATAGATAGACATATGAAAGTAAGTTTGATTTGTAAGCTTATTGAGCGTTAGAAAATGTCAATTCGAGCATTGTTCTTAAATCGATCATGAACGCCGTTGGTACCAGCCGCGAGGCTTACAATCTGCCGTAGTCCTGAATTTCCCTTCATGATTATATCGCGTGTCGCATATATCCGTTCACATACAGTATATATGGGTTAATTGCCGTCTGGCAATTAGCGTTCACTTTTGCCACAGATTACCAACGTCTCAGTTGATATCAATCCCCGAAACCCCGCCGAGGTCGTCACCATCGTCATCCTAATTCCACTCTCAGCACCATTCTATTCCGTCATGCGTTAATGAATGTCAATGGGCCTAAATGTATCCCCTGTCTCTCAGCCCGACTTAGTAGCTTTCGTTGTCGCTGCCTCTTCTGGCGTTGGTGCTGCTGCTGCTGATGACATTGGTGTTTATGTCTTGGGGATCGCCCAAACTTTGGAGATCGGGAGCTTCCTGAGGCAGGTGACGAGTAATGAGCATTCCTGCTCTGGCCGTTACTCTCCTGCCCCCCAGCCTTTCTCGAACGTCTTTTCCCTAATGACTCCACGAATTCAATATGAACAGCGTCAATATTTCCATCACCACGCCTATTGACTGAGTAAAGGATGAGAATCAAGTCTTATCGAACTTTCCCAGGAGTAAATTGACTTACGATGCAGGTTCTCTGCTTCCTCGACCCGTTGGAGAAGCTCTCCCAAAAATCCCGAAGGTGCGGCCTTCTCATGCTTCTTCAGGCACCCATGAATCGTGCTGAAGCGGTCAATTAATTTCTGATAAAGTTGCCATCGAGATGTTACTTTTTACTGTGGTTAGCAACTTTACATATTGACAGGACTTGAACTTGTCATATTTACACTCTTCCGACTGAACACATTGCTGTAGATCACGCCGCTTAATTAAGCTGAGCATTCGAAAGCATAGTCGAACCGGTATCATGTCAAGATTGTCTTGAGGGGTCTTTTTGTTGACATTCTCTTGGCTAATCTCAAGGAGGTCTTTTATGACCTGTAATTCCAAAGATCTACGCAGGCTCGAGATCCGTTGGGAAAAAAGATCCTCGGCTTGTTCTAAAAGTGTGTTTTAGTATTTGGCATTGCTGGTGGCAGCGAGAGAGATATTACGGGAAGGGTGAGGTTTAAACATCGATTGTCTGATCTTGATGACACCAGATTGAATATGGAACCAGGGTATCTCGTTCACCGTTATCACGCAGTCGCAACTCATATTCACGATGGCCAACATGTTGCTAATAACGTCTCGCTAGAACCATTGTCAGTTTCTGATTACATTTATGAGATTATATAGTACAATACATACGATCTTTCTGCTGGCTCCAGGAAGTTTCCTCTTGTACGCTAACAAGAATTCAATGATGGCGCGTTGAGGGTGTCCTGGGAAGCTATGATCTGAGAATTTTATGTCAAATTCCCCATGATCCAGAAACTCGTCTATATTTCGAATGGGGAAAGCGCCATCATGGATTATTTTTGACTCTTGTGTGATGAAGTAAGTTTCCATGTCTAATACGTTAAGGGTCCAGAATTGATCCACGTCCTGTTCTCGAAGAGCTTTTTCGGATAGCTCGGCTGTATTCTGGTGATCCTGGCGAAGGGTCAATTTTGTGTCTGAAAGATCGTTCGTTATAGGCTCCTGTATAAGGCCTTGTTGATACAATACACATAATTAGTAGGTATTAAATAATAGTTCATGACCTTATTCTTGGAAGGAGTAAATTATCCTTACCTTCGATGAGTATAGGTAGGCTCTGATGATATGGTATGCACAATCGACCTGCGTTCGGACCATACTTTCTTATACATTTGTTACAAGGGAGCGTGTGGTTACACTATTCAAAGTGAGTCCTAAAACATTAATGTACCTAAGTTAGAGAAAACCACGTACAGAACATTTATTAATCTTGCAAATCCAACATATCATTCTTGATCTGCGTAGAGCGTTGGTTACTTGGCGGTCATTGCTGGTATTCTTTTTCTCCTTCTCCTTTATCAACGTGTTGTCCTCTTCTGGGATCACTTCATTGTTCCCCGCGTAGGTCGCCTCTAGTTGTAGATTTGCGAAGGCTTCTGTCGGGGGCAATGTAAGTAAACTGTCTGGGAGGGGTTCATCTAAGTAGAAGTTATTGATTTCATCTAAATGAGGACCCTGAATATCATTGTCGGTAGACATGAGATGGAGTCCGGTGGACATGGGAAAATCCGGTTCTACATTGCTGGATCCAAGATCATAGTTGGAATCATGATTGGAGAAGTCGGTATATTGGATGGGTTGCTGAGTTCTGATCGCATCACTTCCCACGTTCATCCAGTTATTTAAACTAGAGCCGGCTATGTATAATGGCACATTGTCTAGCTGGGGAAGTGGAGAAGGGTTGAATATCGTTGTTCCATACAAAGGGTGAATATTTGGTGGAGAGGCATGAGTGTAATAGTCAGGCAGCGCTTTGGTGATAAAGGTAATATCGTTAGCAAAAGGTGAGATATTATATAATAAGGACATGGGCTTACAAGCCAAATGGTTGGGGTATCCGTAGCCATTTACCCCAGAGCATAGTCCCGAATCCAACATGAACGTAGGATTAGGCGTAGTATTGTTGATGTCGTCTAAGGTAACGGGGGACAGTGCCAAAACAGACGTGTTGTTGGCAGAGGGGTGCGAAGATTGCCACGGTGCATGTACTAGTGATGAGAAATTATTATCAGTCGACTGACTGGGTTCGTCTTCATAGGCAGCTACGCTTTGAAAATCGGGGCAATGTTGGGAGTCATAGTAACTAAGATCCATAGGCTCCATGGTTAATCTATTGGGTGTGTTTATCCCTAGCTGGTAATCATGAGAGATGATAGAGCGGAAACGACAGTCTAAGTGGTCACTGGGAAATCTCGTGGATTTTATGCCTAGCAGAGCTTGTGTTACGTATAAAAAGAAGAAGAGTGGGATTAATAGGATAGAGAGCATATACTCATTACCACATATACGTAGCTCATATGGATAAAAAGCTAACTCGAGGTCCTCATGTAAATGGCATAGCCTTCGTTGCTGTAATCACATCCGAAGGTTGCCGAAACGGGTAACCTAACTATCTCAGACATGAATGTTTGCTTAGTTCTCATGGGACTCCTCGCCGGGGTAAAAAGGCCCTCTACCGAATAAGATGGACAATGACTCGAGCGTATGTTATGTATTAAGTGTGAGTAATCGAACAGTCTCGATGTACTTAAACCGGGTCCGGCCAGATCTGGATGTCGTCAACCTGCATGGATACTTCGGTACATGTGGCCGACATATCGAACATTGCGACACGGGAGTAAGGCAGGGCTGCGGGCTGCTAGGAGACATAGCCTTATGGGAGACAGGCTGTGTTGGCAGCGGCCGGTGAACTTGTCAGCTTGTGACCAGCCACACAGCATCATAGAATTTTGTAACTGTAATATGCTGCCTAGGTAGTTAAATGATTCTAGCTCTTGGCTTCATTTTGTGTTACAGGGGAACAGGGGAACAGGGATAAGTGATAATACACTTGGTTCTCTATTATAATAGGACAAGGCAGTTACATAGGTACTTGGATGTGTATCTAGCTGATGTGATAGGCGAATTTCATGGACACCATATGCAAGTTGGTTGATAGGAAAGATAATATATTGAAGTTAAGACAAGGTCTACCTGGTTATGAAATCTGTCATACCCCAAATTCAAGAACGGCAGAGTCTATAACAAAAATAAAACAAAATAAAAGAATGAGGAGACCTAATACATGTATCGGCTTACTCGCTTCCCCATCCTACTCTGAGAGCATAGACAAAACTTAGCCACAGCGAATTTTGCCATTAGCATCATCGTGGCATTTACATCCGCAAGCGCATCCTTTGATGCAGTTGACACACTGGCGCGCCCCCTCTCTTGCTGCTATCTGCTCTCCATTATCTACAGACCATTGATATAATTAGCTATTAGTTTGAAGTTGGATTAAAGCCTGTGGGGAAAACGCACGGTCGAGACATTTCTCAGCTGCTTTGGTCTTCGACTTAGCACATCCCTGGACTGGACAGGCATCTAGAGATCATTAGCATGGTCCAGGAGCTTTAAGCATTTGGAATGGTTCTACTGACGATTCTCGCAGAACACTCCCCCGAGGGATACCGCGGCATTGCAGCAACGAACTTGGCAGATGTTTACGACTGATGACATGATGTCACGGAGTTTCAAAAGAGATCCTAGAGCTTCTGCTTCTGTGTGTGTGTGCGGAATAGGTATTGAACTTGATGTTTGGTTCGCGTAGATGGTCCATCTGTGATTTTTACGATCGATCAACTAATATTTATATTCGAAGCATGAAGCATTTAAAGATCCGGCGACGTAGAGAGTTGCTGTCGCCGGAGTTGGCTACGAAGGCCGGCATTGCCAACATTTAATTTCATAGTAATGAGGACTTCTGCCGAAACGAACTCTACTGTCCGGCAGCATTCGGTAGCCACGCCGGGAGCTATATTATGTATGCATAGTAGGTATTCTTACATGATGGTAGGAGTTGAATTATCTAGAAGATTCAGAATTTGCTGTAGAGATAGAAGCGACTTTGACTCGTAAACGTATGAGCATATGTGTAGAATTCGTTCATACTTCGAAAAGATTCAAGGAAACTGTGAACGCTTTTTAAAATGTTTCATAGAGAGTGATAAATTCATCATTGATAAACATAAACATGAGCATGTTTGGGGCTGTGTTTTGAGGAGGGTATCAAAGTTACGCGAGGCTCGAGCAACTAGGTTATTGTGGACTAGAGTCCCTGCCGTAGAGAATAACCTCTATCCTGGATGAGATAAATAGGTGCTGGAGAAAACATTTTACTCCTAAGTAAGTAAGTCCCTATGCATAACTAAGAAAACGGATTAATAAGTTGACCATCTTGCAAAAAACAATATTTGCTATCCCATCCTCCTAACTACTCCGACAGCCACTATTCGTAATTATTGTTTCCATAGCCACCACGCTCGCGTGCTAGACAACCTACATGCATGATGGGTAGCACACGAGTACCGGGTAACTCGGATTCTATTACAAGCAATGACTCGCTATTGTCCTATTGGACATGCGGCAGATTAAATCTCGCCTTGAACCAGGGGCAGGGTAAGGTGTTTAAACTTATGCTTCGTGTGATCGTTCTCCTGTAAGTGCTCCGCTATTGCCGTACCTCGTCGATATTGACATTAGATTTTTAAAAGCTTTTCGCACTGGAACAATGAAATACCAGCCTTGCTGCCGTACTGCCGTCCGACGCATCAAGAGCTCAAGCTACTCTGGAAGTCAGTATAATTCATGTTTCAATAGTGCCAGTTATTCCCTATCCCCCTATTTACCTAGGTAGGTAAGTAACTATTTTCCACGGGCTATTGGGCAAGTCTGAAATGCAAGTGAGCGACTAGTACAGCACTGATATGTCCTGGTGCATAGGAGTTGAGTTACCACATGTAGTTCAGACGTATGCAACATTTGTATCTGAGCGATTTGTCATGCATTTGGGCATCAAGGCGTTCTCCGCGGTAGTTCGCAGTGGTCCTATTCTTCTCCCTTGCGTCGCTGCCGAGGGCCAAGAGGAGCGGCTCGCTGCAGAAACCGTCAAGACTATACTGTAATACGAGCGTAGCCTAACGCCTCTGTTCTCTAAACCGACTAGAGCTCCCATAACCTCGCAAGCAATTCTTTTCTCCTGAGCCTCTTAATCGTTTTATTCGAGTATACTGTGCTCATCCGCCATACTTTACTTTAGTCACGGTGTTTCTATAACGATTCCTTCCAAGTTCTATTATCGGATTGGTCGAGGTAATATGAATCGAACACCAATACGCCCATCAATGTAGGCTGACTGAGGGATCCTGGGGTGTGTATGAACCCCTGTTAAAAGGAAATCGAATTGACGACCCCTTTTTTCTACACCTAATGACATAGACACACTTATAGTGTATCGTCGCATGCATAAATGCAGCATCAAATGACCCATAGTTCAAGCTCTTCAGGTCCTGCATGCACCTAAATACGTGAGCGAATCAAATAACGTTGAATTCGCTAAGAAAAAGCCTCTCTTGCGTCAATATAGATATTATGCTGTTGGTTCCAGGTACGCCCAGATATTGAAAATAACCAGCCAACGAATACACAGTGCGTCAAGCATAGAAGATACATTATATAGTCCCTTTGCGGACATTTCCTTCCGGGGAGCGCATGCGTCCATAGCTGCGTGTGAATCTCAACGATATATTATTCTGTCGTTCGCTGACTCATAAGTTTAGATGCCATTTATTTAGTCTTCCCCTGTGTAGAGCTATCTTCAACGGTAGAAAATACATAGGTGCCGCAAATATGCAGCTCGCCGATTGTAGGAAATAGACGAAGCCAGTTTTAAATTTCCGGGTTATAAGTATGTGTTTTTTCGCTTTCTTCATGTAATCGACCCCTGCCATTGCCTGTTCCGATGGTGGCGAGTCTTTAAGATACGATAGCTGCAAGGTAGGCTGCTGCATGCATGGCTGCTGTCTAACCATCTCCAACTTGTCTCCAACTTGGCACTGCTCGCCTCACGTTCCAAAGATGGCTAGCTCTCGTATGAGCGTTTTCGGTCAACAGAACGTAGCAGTAAACTGACCTAATTAGGTATCTATAGTTGCAATATGTAGCGTCAAGTAGTACAAAGCAGCGCACACCTCTTAGTATCTCAGGGGGGTAATGGGACAATTAGCATTTAAAGGTGAAGCATCACAAGCAGGCATAAGTTCTAGTATTTTTAGTAATAACGTTATAACCTTAACCAGGAAAAAGTTCCTTACGCTACGAGGTATGTGAAGATAAATCATTGGTAGATCTTGAAAATCTGATCTAGCTGATCGACGCTCGCCCCTATTTCTAATCCAGGAATATACATGCATATACCCACGTGAAATATATCATATTTTTTAAGCTGCAACCCCCGTTACTATATTTATCGTCATGTTGCTTACAGAAGTTCGGCGAAACATTCGTCCTAACAGTAGCTCGCAACCCTTGGAGTTTCGGTGTGATACTTGATAAGTGTTAGGGTTAATATAAATCTTCAAAGAGAGCGCGGCATCCATCGGATGTAAAGTCAATTGTGTAACAAGCTTGACAGCAGTGCTCAAGGTTCCTTATGCAATGGTAATTAATCCTTCATTCCACGTACCGAATTCTCCACGGCACATGTTTGTCATCAAGTTACCTATCATTTCTTGTCAGCCTTGTCATTGTATAGAATTACATCATAGACTGGATCTGACCTCAGAGTCAAGAACGTGGAGAGATAACTACTCAAAAGCAACGCGCTGCCTATTGTAGTACACATAGTACTATTGATAATTACCTAGGTAGGTATTAGGAGTTGCGGTTTGTCAGAATAAAGAGCACAAAGTAAGACGTTCCCCTTGGGGACAAAAAGGCTATCAGGATGTACAAGGCAAAAACATCTCTGCTAGTTCTAGATTTAGTTCTCTCTCGAAACCACTAGATTACCAAGCTCTCTTTAGGTATCCCGTCGTTATAATTCTAGGTGATGGCGAGGAATTAGAGCTTTAGATAGCTACCTCGGTAGGTGTGTAAAGTACCTTGCCATGCACATAATAATAGCCTCTTGGACCCACTGATTGTATGTATCACTCTGTACCCCGGATTTCAGGTGTCGTACCCTTTTCTCATGTATTGGTCCTTACACATACCTCCCTATGTACATATCCTTGTGGAGGTTCGGGGCCGTCTGGACCCACCTTTCCGTTCCCCCTTTTCCCCCTTTTTGAGAGTAGTTGCTTAAACCTTCGAAAGTTAAATATATTATTGGGAAAAGTCAGTACAAAACACGCATAATGCCTTTATATTATGAAACAGCTACTTAATCGTCTCTGCTACCTGAAAAATACACATAGTGTAGTGTCCCTTATTTCAAACATTACAAGTTAATATCTGATAGTCATAACACGATACGTCCCGTATATAAATCCATAATTAAGCCTTTTCAGTTTATAATAAAATTTGCAACGAAACCTATAAATGCTAGTCATGTTCTTGTTTTTGTATCCAGTTTTGTTTTGGACCGGGAACGACGTTATTCAGGGCTACCTGCAGGAGAACTACCATACAACAGGTATGAATAATTCATGATCGTTGAAAAATATCTAGAAAGCTTTCTCCATCTATTCTTCTTAGTCTAATATAAATGATAATCAGCCATTCTATGTATATGATGTGCGATAGACATGTTATCATGGCACATTCTGACTTTGATCGCCCTAGTCGGAATTTTTACATATATATATGTTAACTACCTACCTAGAGAGATAGGTATTTTACATCAATCAAACTTCTTGCTCGTTAATTCTAAAAGGTATAACCCCATATGTGGCTCCCTCCTAATAAAATAGCCCAGTGCTTTAAAACACCCAACACCAAACGCCCTTTTCCCCAGACAAGTCAAAATGTAACAGGAGATAAGGACAGACCAACAATAACCCTTTGATGCCGAAACAACATATATACCTCTTTTCATTTAGTACCAATAGGGTACACGGACTTAGTAGTTATCTCGGTAGGATCTTCACTAGTCTGGTGTCCCAGAGACTCCAGGGGCTGATTGACGTAGAAGTCCGGGTTGTTGTTCTCCTCGCTCGCCTTCGCCGCATTGTACCTCTTGAACGCCGACTCGACCAGCAGGCCGACCTCTTTCCTGTTCCTGCCGATGACGCCCACGGCGAGCAGCGCCTCGGTCTCTTCGATCCAGTCCTGCAACCTGCGGAAGCCGATGCGGTCCTTGCCCAGCTTCTGCGGCTGACCCGAGCCCTTGATCAGTGCCAGCACGCCCGCGAGCACCGTGTTCGCCGCGCCCAGCACCGTGATGACGGTCTCGTAGCGCGAGGCGTTGGGGCCCAGCGCCGTCAGCGCCGCGCCGATGATGATCTGCACGAAGTAGCACATGTACAGGAGCGCCTGCAGGGCCGCGTGCTGGATGTACTTCTTCGTCTGCAGCTCGATGACCGACCGGTAGATCCCGATCGCCGAATGCCGGCCCTCCTCGAGCGTGCAGCCGTCGGCCGTGTCGCGGTGGTAGTTGATACCCAGCGCCTTGCGGAAGATGACGAGGTTCTCGTCGTTGTTGCTGCGGATGGCGAGCCCGGCGGGAGTCCCCCACGACAGCCCGGTGTCGGACTTCCGGGGACCCGGTACGGGCGTGATGTCGGTTTGGATTGGCTTCGGGCCTGTGGTCCCCGTCGCTGCGTCTGGTGCTTGGGAATTACTTGGCGCTGGGGCAGTGGCCGTGTTTGTGCTTGTTTGCGAACCGTTCGGCTTCGAATTCAGTGGCAGCAGCGGGGAGTGGATGTCTTTCGGCGGGGCGGACATCATTACGATGTTTATAAATATCCGCTTCTACTAGGTGGTATTTGGAACTCTTTCTTCCGATGCTCGTATTGGAATGGGATTCAAATTCAGTGACGCTTTGATTCCTGTCTTTGATTTCGATGCCAAGCTATGTAATTCTCTGCAACAGGCAGGTTAATGTTTTATAGGACCGTTTCATAGGGCATTTTGATTTCGGCCTCGTGGACATCTTCCGTGAACCGTTGTCTAGGGCTATAGTGTCGGACACCGCCATGTGAGTCTGATTTTCCAGTTGAGTACTACGATATTCTTGCTGTCTCACGCATCACCAGGGGCATTACTATCTAGAGTTCGCGAGTATTGCTCACATCATCGTAGAATCTATCGAATATGGAATCCTTCTTGAAGATCCTTCTGTGATAAGCCACCATGATGAGAGATACGACTTCCTTCTTTTCAAGAGTCAACGGTCAAACGCCAATACATTAAATGGTATTCTTATGTGTGTCGCGAGCCGACAATAAAAAGCTGTATTGAAGCATATTGTAGATGTGTCTCATATGATACGACCTGCCCCTGTCTATTTAGAGGGGGGATGTTGTGATAGGTCGATACTAAGCATGATGTGTGCAACATAGTGAATAAATAGTAACAGTAGCAATGTCACAAGGCACCCATGTGCCAGTATGGCTGCTACAGGGAAATGCCGGGAACATCCACAGACGTGGGATGTCGAACCGTTGAATTGTCTTAGATCCCGATGGAATTGTAGAGCATCGTACAGCAGTGGGTACTCCTATCAATTACACAACAGTATGTTGACATAAAACTATTAAAACCAGGACCAATCTGGTCTAAGAATTCCTCAGGTAAGTCTCACCTTAGTTAGGACACTTATGGTGAGCGACCAACCAGGGGTGGAGAATGTCTAAACTATTAGAGTGCGTGATACGACTCTCGTGATTCGTCGTAGTATGGATATGTCGCGTGCGCATGTCCCAGTTAGTACTATTCAGACTTGTGAGGGTTTATCAAATACAATTCTTGCGTTTAGTATTCTACTGACGTCAATACACAATGATAAATATCGATAAGTCCATTGCTTAAAAGTAACACTTTAAAGCATCAGCAGTCCCGTGGTCGTAAAGCGATACTCTTGTCATTAAAGGGTATAAGAACTTCGGCTCATTAACCAGGGTGAGAAAACTAACAGGGGTCACATGGCATCCAAAGTACTAAACATTTATATAGCATATCAACTTCCTATGTAACAGCCATCGCGACATAGATACAAAATCGCTCCGTGGGTTTAGAGGAGTTTCCCTCGAAATAGCCACAATTGGTGAAACTTGAGTTCTACATTTTGGGTGAATCAACCTTGTCACTTTAACTCGCTAGCCTGCATGAAGCTGCATTTGAAATCTATTTCAATATTTCAATATTACACATTCTGTGATTAGAGTGCATCATTGATAGCTTTAAAGAGTTCCAAACTTAAATAAAATTAAGTGATATAACCAGCAACTACTGACTTCATGACTTAACGATATTTATGATGTGCTGACAACTATTATTATGCTAATTTTTGCTTATCCTGCTCCCTAATAGGAACTCCAGTTATGTATTGTATGTATTGTATTGCATTCACCGTTTTGGTAGTTGATCAACCTCACGTTAGCCCCCCTACAGCACACTTCACATCAAGTAAGACGAACATGCCTAGGACTCAACTATTGCTTATCCCAGGTTGCATCTCTCTCCTGACCTCGTTCGACCCTGGACGTAAACCTATGAGCAGCCTAACCGTCTTCCTCGAATTCTCAGAACAGGAAATAGGTAACCTCAAAGTTCATCACCTGCCCCTGAGAAATGGAGTCTCTAAAAATATCGAAATTCAAGCCATAGGCAAGAGCGGTCATGTTTTACGGAGGTATGTTACAGCCACAGGAATGAATAGGATGTGAACTTATGTTTACGATGTTCGAGGATCAAATATCTCTGCCACCATAATCCTGCGTGGCACACAAAATACATCATCTTCGGTGAGTTCACAAAGAGCAGAATATATATTACGTTATAAAAATATTCGTCCCCTTCACGCCATATATGAAGACCAGGCGTGGCAGGATTTAGCGTCACCTCACTAAGTATGCTAGGCCCCCTATTCACTGGTAAAAATAAAACAAGTATTTGGTACTATATTTATCTTACCTACGTAACGTGGTCTTATCATCATTCATTAGCCGTTTACTCTGTGCACATTGGTTGTCGTGATGTCTAAGGATGGTTAAACCGATAATAAGCTGCAGCACAACTCATCGTATACTCCCTAACTCCCGCCTTGAACTATGTACTTCACATAATAATAAACTTTTCCATAGTCTTGCTAACATTTTCCCAAGCAGTGCTAAGCATGCGACCAACCCCGACCCTTTCTACTAGGCTCTCCCCAGGCTTTGTCACCACTCCAAATTCTAGCCTTTTGATAAGCATCACATTGTACACCGCGTAGGGCGGCACGCTCTGTGACCCCGAAAACGATAGCTCGTCGTTGGAGAAGCAGTAATCTCTTGAGAGAATTATGAACTCGTGTTTCTGGCTTAGCTTCGTTCTATAAGTTACCTTGGGCAGCAGAATAGTCCCCAGCCATGGCTCGGGGTCAGACTCATCGTCAATGTGACTTTGACACGCGAAAGTGATGCCGAAACGGGTCAGCCCTGGCAGCTCTCCAATCTTGTCACTTCGATTGTGCAGAGTCAACTTGAATCCAGCTGAGTGCGTGGCAATGCAAAGGCAAGGAAAGCCCACAGGACCGCGGTAGCATATCTCTACTTCCATACATGAAACCGTTCGCTGCTCATCGGGCCCTAGGGGCTTGTGTCCGTTAAAGTCAGAGGGAGCGATAAATGCGACGCCACCAATCCATCCCGCCCACGTCCAACTCGGAAATAGGGGCATTTCGGATACGGGATTGACAGGGACACGGCGGAGAGCTCGCATGGGCTGCCATAGAAGGCTAGCATGAAATAACCCTTGTTCGGGAAGACCAGATATGAATCTGACCTGGCTTCTCCGAGTAAGTTCTGTGAGGATACCGCTTACTCCGTTTATACGGTCGCTAGCGTACGTCATATCCCGCGATGTATACTCAGCAACGACCCTGCAGTATTCGGGAAAGAAGCTCGACGTGTCCACGTGAGATATGCGGTATTTATCCTTCTTGTGCATTTGGGGCTGCTTCCAGCTTCGGCTGAGGCTGTAGTCGTACATGGACGCGCACTGAACCAAGTCCGGATACTCCGCACGATAATCTTCCCCCCAAGCCGCCTTGTTACATTGGAAATAGACAGTGTCGTTGACGAAGATGAGACAGCGGTGTGACAAGACGCGTTCCTGGTAAGTCCAGCCTCGAGTATTCCATTTGGAGCCATCCGCCGCAGTTGACGCATCTGGTAGGATGCTCACTAGGTTCAGCGACTCCGAATACATTGCAGAATGTTGTAAAACATGTCTAGATCCTGGGTGTATACCACGGAGTCCTGAGTTAGCATGTTCACCCCCAGCTGCGACGATTGTCAAGTAGGCTCTACTATAGATCTGGTCCATGGCCGCTATTTGGATTTTCTTGTCGTCGGGATCATCCTGCACAATACAGAAAGAGTCGACCCAAAGATATCTGATTCCTAGGAGCTTAGTCATGGTTATGGAGTCCCGAATAGTGGCGGGGAAGTTGGAAAAGTGTTGAAGTAAAGACCCTTCCTTTTTTAGTTGAGGAAGAGTATCGCGGGTCGTTTCGAAGACCGGTGTCGTTCCCCATACGTAACTCAAGATCACATATCGCCCTGGTTTGGGTAGCTCGACAATCATGTCGGCATTCAGATCAAGCAGGCGAATAAATGGGACGCTCCATTCAGCCTTCAGGTTTCGACCAAGGTTTCCATAACATTGTGAGCCATGCCAATTGTTACAACTTGCAACCCAACTCTTCACTAATGGAAGGCTAAAATGATCTTTCTCCATAGCTCTCCCTGAGAAGGGATGGGCTTTTGAGGCGTCAAGCAGCGGAACAATGTCAAAGGGTTCAAACGCATCCTCCCATCCTATCATCTCAGGAACGACCCTCAGTCTTAACGAGCTAACGTCATCCGAGCCTCCGGTGTTATGTTCCCCCTTGAGCACTCCATCTAATATCCAACATCCTATAACATCAATTAGACGTCCATACGCCGTGTGAGAAACCGATTCAGCGATGAGTCTACAGAAGTTACACCAGCTGCTGCGTTCAAGGACATCCGAGAGCTTGCCAAAATGCGTATCTGGCGGAAGTTCCTTATGAATAGGCCAGTTGAAAAAGTCTTCCACTTTCAAGTCCATGGCTCTGTGTCTAGCACAGAGGTGGAAGCTCGGATCCTCATCCGGTAAATTAACTGGCCGGGTCCAAGCCCGATTAGCTCGTCCCTGAATATCCGCATCTTGCGCAGTAGCGGATCTAAAGAGGCTAAGTGACATTGGTTCTTGGTATTATAGTTGATCTAGTTGCTCTGAATACCTTGGGTTCGTTCAGTAGCAGTTGTCTTTGCTTTCCAGGCATAATAGTATATTAGATCGTTGAATAGGGGAGGAACATGGATTTTATCTCTTGCTCTTATTGGTTTCAGCTAAAGCTGTATTTCTTGACCACGTGTCCATCAGATTATACAAGGGCCTGTCTGAATGGTCCTTGGCATTGGGTCGGTCAGTCAAGTAACTGGATATACACTAGGCATGACAGCATAACTATAAGATATCATATTTCAGTTGTCATCTGGATAAGATGGAAATATGGATGTAAGATATGCAAGGTACGGGTTCACTTAACGATGTAAGACGGGATTCTTTTTCTTTAGTCAGCTTTTCTTATAAGAGATAACATCATATACCTGACCATGTTGGTATAATTGTTATATAAGGGTATGGCGACTATCGTTTGCTATCATATACATACATAAGTACACCAGTGTTTAGGTTCGTGCTTACATCCGGTTCATAAAGCGGCTAAATTATCATTAAGATGGAAAAAAAGTTGAGGATTTCTCCTTGATCTGTAATAGGAAGTCGTCAATCAAGAAGCTCGAGTATCCCCGGCACCGCCAGGGCGCTTCTGGATTCACGACTTGGAAGTCAAACTCCCTGAAAAGCTGCATATGACTGTTAGCTCTTACCCAGCATAGAAATAGGAGAAACCTCATACCTCGACGAAAATCTTGTTTAATTCGATCCAAGCCAGAGTCTTACCAGGGCACTGCCAACGGCCATGGCCAAAGGCAAGGTCAATGCACTTCATAAACTGCGTTCTTTTGGTCTCGTCGCACTCTAGAAAGCGTTCTGGGCGGAACAAGTCCGCGTCTTCGCCAAAAACCTCCTTGTTGCGTACCATGCTCCAAAGATTCACAAATATATCGGTGCCTTCCGGCACAAATTGTCCGCATATCGTGTCGCCCCCTGCCGGAACTCTTTTCGGGAATCCCGTAATTGCCGGTGGTACCATCCGAAGTCCTTCGTTGATAACAGCCTGTGGGTGTTTAGCATATTACCCCTTCGACGCTACCGGCATCAAGGAGTATACCTACTTGTAGATATGGGAGTTTCTTTGCTTCTTCGTTTGTAATGGGCCTAGAAATGCGTCCGTCTCGAATAGCGATTTCGATCTCCTCTTGAAGTTTTGCGTAAACATTAGGTGCTGTCAGGATGTACAGCATGATGCCCCGAATGGCGGTCGTCGAGGTTTCTGATCCAGCGGGCACCTGAGCAGCGAGTTCAAGCTCGCACTCTCGTCGGCTCATGCCATTCTTAATCCACTCATCCTGGTATTAAATAGTTAGCAGGGTCGTGACTATATGCTAGATCAGACTCTTCTACTTGACCAGTAATCATTTTAACATACAAGCATATCGCCATCCTCGTAATTCCCTCTGGGGCTGTTCTCAAACCGTTTTGCAACCTCATTCTTTACAATGCTAAAACGATATCATGATTAATAACCGAAACTAGTAACCCCTCATGTATCCGAGAATAGATATCATTACCCTAAGAATTTGCCCATGCCGTTTGCGTCTGTTGGCTTAGGGCCGGCTAGGGTCAAGAAAAACTTCGAAGCGAAGAAATCGCGTAGAAGGGGTACCATCATGAAAGAATGGAAGAACGGGACGAAAGTGTCGGCGATGGAAATAAAATTAAACTGATCCGTTTCCGTGGCAAGATCTCCCCACGACTCTCCGGAACCCGTGAGTGTTACAAGGTCAACCTGGAAATATCGTATAAGCTTGCCAAAGTCCAAGATCTGTGATCCGCCTTTCTTGATATAATTATTTTTCAGCATGTCCACCATGATGGCCACCTGAGAATTAACCTTCTGTTCAAGATTCACGGCGCCCTTGCCGGCATACGCCCCGGAAATCAGGGCTTTACGCTTGTCGTGTCTAGTCGTGCCGGGTTCGGATAGAACGCTGTGTCCGTAGGGATCGAACTGGATGCTCGCATACCAGCGGCCGCGGCCATAATTCGAGCGCACGGAGTTGATCTGCCAGAGGGTATCCGGGTCGTAGACGAGGAGCTCCTTAGGACCAATGCGCACGATCTTACCATACTTCTCTTGTTCCTCAGCGAGCCTCAAGTGCATTCTTCCGGACTTCATAGCGAAGTAGCCCCATAGATAGGAGAAAGAGGCAAAGTATGGCTCCGGGAAGTGTCGTAGGTGATGCCATGCCACAACTGCTGATAAGGCGTACCACAAGATAGGACCAAGAACCGCAGCGATGATTAGAGGCCCGCCATGGGCGGCCAGAGAGGACACATCAAAAACCAACGAAGCCATCGTCGCAAACCGACTTTGAAGCACAAAGAGAGTCGCGCAGAAGGAATGAAAGGTTGGGATGAGATAAAAATCATAAAGATAGGAGCAGATCTGGCCTGGACACCCCGAAGTCTGGAACGATCCGCGCCGCCGCCACACTTGGCCTCTCTTTAACATCTCGGTCCTTCATCCCCCCATGTAGATAGCATCTAGCGTGTCCAGCTTTGAACGTTCTTCATCGAATTGGGTTCTCTAGGGAGATGGACTAGAAGAAGCTATTGCTGCTCCACCCCAACTTTTTGGCTTATTATGCCTATATTAGATGGACAGTGAGTGGCCAGTCCACGCTGAGGGGGGGTCTCCATCCCTACCAGGAATACATATGGTACCTTTTCGCATCTCGATACCTAGCCCATCCTGGCCAAGTAGCCGAAGCCGTGGGTACCGATTATGTGGATTACTGTTGCATCCTCGTCCCAAGATGTATCGCTAAGAGATCGGACTTGCGCCCAACGACTGAACATCATTGGCAGCCCGAGCAGCTAGGGAGCGGACGGGGACTGCCAGGGAGAGATGATCGAAAACTCTCCAGCATGCCGGGTATGCTGTGTCATAGATCAGAAGAAAAGAAAAAAAGCGATATATGACAGAAAAGGATACTGTATGTATACTAGGTACCTAGACTTTCGGAAGCAGATATCATCCACGGACTTGGTCAAATCATTTCCAGCCCGAAGAGCCTGGTGCGTAGGTAATCAATACTTATTACTATTGATCATGATCTAATGCAGCCCATGGGCCTGTATGTGATGCGTAAGATTGCTAGCTGCCGGATGCGCGTTCCTCCGCGGTTTACCTTCCTGCAACTATAAGCGAAAGCGCCGAGAGGCCCCAGAGCGGGATCAGCGTCTAACAGATAGACGCGTAGATATCTATATGCCTAGCACCTTGGGCGGGTAGAGGACGCTCTGAATCTATGTACATATTTACACCATGTTAGCCTAGTGTGTCTAGGTATGTAGGCCTAGATCTTCTCTAAACTTCGTCATGTCCTGGCCACACTGCCCGTTGCAACCCCCATTGCAGCAGCTGCCCTAGCTCTATTCTGTCGTCCTTAGTCTCTGGAACCTCGTGTGCCCCTTCATGGATGTGTATCTTCCTGATATAAGGGTCGCAGAAGCCCACGAGATGTATCGAAGCTGGCAGGAGCGGATCCTCCTTGCCCCAAACGTGGATGGTCGGTATCCTGATCTTCAATTCCAACGGGATACTGTTTAGGTTTAGTCCAAAGCAGTCGTCTGAATTGAACACTGCTCGGCGGGCTTTGGATGAGTGAGCTGGGAGGGGCCCAAGTGCCCGATGGCGTTGATACTCTGCCTCTTCTACCACTCGCTCTGCTTCCTTGGTGACTGGTACGCCGAGGTCCTTCAGCACCTGGAGCGGAATGCTCCCGCCGATAAACATGGCGAGCCTAAACGGCGGCGGCGATTCGTGGTTATACCACTGATGGTACAGGAGATAGCTCGAGACAAGAGCAGCCCCCTGGGAGAATGCAACCACGCCATCGTAAGGGCCACCCTCATGTAGTTTTGCCCCCAACCACTGATGAGCTTTACGAATCTCCGGTATGTCCAACGTCTCGTAGTACCGGTAAAGAGGTTCGCCATTTGCTGCATGGTCTGCGCAAAGTAAAGGCCCATCCAAGAATTCAAATTCCAAGTTCACGCTAGAGTCTTGGTGGTCTAATGGTATCGACTCTTTAAGAATTCCATGAAGTGTCAGAAGTGTGTTAGTACACGGAACAAGTGGGACATACCGATTGCATTCTTGAAGATACGCCCGCTCTGGTTTTGGCCATGAAGACAGAGGACCTTCATGACTTGGGCTAGTAACGGGGAGTTGTTCGTTCTGAATTTCCTCGGAATATCAAGATACAATGTAGTAAAGTGGTCAATTCCCTACAACAGCACTCTTAACCATGATTTTTTTTTTTTTGGCATTCGGATATCCGCCTCACGGACATCCGAATTCTCTCGGGCTGGCACGGTAGTAAGCACTATAAAAGGTGTATCGTATATCTTATGTTACAACAGGCGTTGGGCAACCCATTGTACCAAGCAAAAAGTTTCGCACAATGACCAACTAGTCGCTGTACCCCAATTCTATATTATATATGCTACCCCCCTGGCTGGGTCGTCACATCTTATTGCACATTACGACAAAGAAACACAAGGATAACATATCAAGCAAATCCAGATTCCCAACATAACTCATGTCCTCACTCTGTATAACTATGTAGGTAAGCTACACCAGGGTAAATACAGTCCGTGTAGCCGTTGCACGCCGGGAGGTGAGTATAGCCTGAGGAAAGGGGTGAAGGGCGACTTTTGTAATGAAGGCTGAAAGCTACACGTTGCGCTCGGGAACATCATGGGGTCTAATTCTCTGAATCGGGTCACTCCCAGAGGAGGTATCGCCTCTACTGGAGCAGAGGCGTGAGCTTCCACCACTGGGATGCATAGGCGTACAGACGAGCATCGGACGACGTCGTGTATTATGTACAGCGTATATGCTCCACACTGAGTAATATGTACCTGTCACAACACCGATCCCTCCTATTCGAGGTGGTTGGGGGCTTTTTCACATCTCCCGTTAAGGGACGAAAGAGGGTTGGCTAAAGATTCCAATCGGTTTCTAAATGGGAAATTAGAATATGCCGTACTACTTATAGTATGGAAGATAGACAGGTCTCACCACTGCGAATGAGCGTAGTTTATACTTCCAACTTGGGCTATAAACATCCTAGAGATGGTAATCAGGCATTAGCCCAGCCATTGGTTCTCTCAATTTCCCATAGTTTGAGCTGACTAGGTACTCAGTTGCTGCCATGGAAGCTCGCACACGCTTTATTCATCTTTTAGCCCTGCCACCAGGAAGCTCTTGGGCAACTTTAATATCAATATACGTATGAGATCACACGATACGAAAGTGACAGCTCTTATCAGAGTGACGACGGGATGGGATGTGCGGTTGAAGGCAAAGGCACGTACGGCTTAATCCAAACACTCCGCCAGAGCCTCGGGTCGGTCTGGAGGTAGTGTGCGTCAGCGGCGCCTCGAGCTTGACATCTCCCCCGGAGACGTGCTCCGACACAAATCCCCGACAAGCCCCGAGAGGCGGTTCGCCATTCTACAGCAGTGGGACCATTCGGCGCACGACGCATCTAACGTCATCATTGGATATTTCGATAGGTATTAAAAGAAGCCGTCACCCATGGCCAGTAAGTATAGCTTTCGGCGAAGGCTGGGCCTAAGCCACCGCCAACTCTGTGGCAACCACCGGTTAGCACTATCGCGGCTCTAGACTATTAAATGGAAGAGGAGTATAACCGGGTGTGTCGTGGGGGCGAGGGACACCGAGAACGGGTGGTCAGGCCATCACCGCAAGCCAGCCTGAACATGTGCCAGTGAACGAACCAAGGATCTAGGCGGGTCTCACGGGGCGAATCCTGAGGAGGACCTCACGGAGGTGACAGTCCACGCACGCTTACGCTTCCTAAACAGACCAGATCGATAGGATAAGGTGGCACATGGGCACGAATACCGGAGGAAAGGGGGGTAAATTAGCTGGCCGTGGAGCTCTTCGGTCGATAAATAAGGGGGGCTATTTAATACGAAGAAACGGACGGTGTTATCGGGAGGCACTGTGGAAGACAACGATCAGGAATCATGACGAAAGCTTCCTCGTCAACTACCGTACGCGTATATACGACATCATAGTACGGAGGGGGAGGCATTGTCGCTTTCACACCATCGCTAGTCCATATCAAGGGCATCCTTCAGAGTTGACGTGTACCTCCTCATACACACGTATATTCCCAAAGGCAACCGTGTTCCGACAGACAGCAATATATATATATTCTAGGCGTAGGAGCTACATATAGATGCATACCTATATAAACAAATTTCTAGATATAGAATAGTGGTCTCTCCATGCGTATAAGCTCCTTCTCATCTCATCTCATCTCCAGCCCCGAGGTGTGACAGGCGAGAAAGCCGAGTCAATCACGAATCTCTTCGGGAACTGCCAGGGCCTCAAATATCGGGGCACGCCTACGAGTGCATGTATCAAAGCAGATTAAGCGAGAGGGAAAGGGACACCCCATCCGCACCATCTACACCTTCAAGAATCATGTCTCAAGACCCACAGACACAAGAATAAACGCCAGGCCGGTACAGTTTCACATATCAACATACCATAGCGAAACCTCGCCCTCCCCTCCCCTCCCTAGAAATGCCTAGAGGCACTGCTGCCTGTGGCATCAAGTTCGTTTTGCTTCATTCTCGAATCCGAGGAGCCGAGGGGTCATCAACGGAGCTCAAGCAGCGAGCTTAGAGAACTGTCAGCGACGATGACAACGGACTCTGCCCCCAATGTAGTCTCGGAAAGCAAAGAAGAAGAAAGAAGAAGAAGAAAAACACTTGCCATTAAAAAAAATCCTTACTCCCGTTTATTCCGTTCGGGTCTTGCAATCTGAAGGCGTCCGATCGTTCCGAGTTTCTCACTCCCCCCCCCATTCTCTTTTCCCCCCTCATGCCTCGCCTCGCCTCGCCACGCCCAATACGTAGTGTAGAAAATAGTAATTGCTGAAAGGTAGGTTGTTGGTATACACAAGCCATCCATTAATTAACCCGCACTTTCCTACCCCGTCCGTCCATCCATTCATCCATCCATCCCCCCCACTTCACCGCCGTCCCGGCAACCCTGGCACGCCGGCGTACCTCTCCTCGCGCTCGGTCAGGAACATGACCTGGACCCAGAACTCCTTCAGGTCCGCGTCCCACCAGGTCCAGTACCTGTCGCCGGAGCGGTCGATCTCGCGGGCCTGGAGCTTGAAGCCGCACGTCTCGTAGGGCTCGGCGGCGACGAGCATGTACTGGTAGTTCTTGTCGGGGGGGTCGTCGACGCGCTGCTCGAACGCGCTCATGAAGCGCACCTTGGGCGGCCCGCCGTCGGCGCGATCTCGGGGTACTGCAGCTGGAACAGCAGCCCTTGCTGGCGCGTGACCTGGTCGCGCACCTTGGTGATGCGGTACCCGGGGCGGCCGATCTTGACCACGTTGCGGCGCACCATGGCGCCGGCGCCGAAGCCCGCGCCCACGACGCCGACGGGCAGCCCCGTGTTGGGGTCGATCTGCCCCTTGCCCTCCTTCTGCTCGCGCGCCGCGCGCCGCGCCAGGTTCGTCTGGTGCTTCTTGCCCTGCGTGTGCGCCAGGTACGACCCGTCGTTCTGGTGCACCGTCAGGCACAGCCGGCACTCGAACGAGCCCACGTGGTTGCGGAAGAAGTACGGGTCCTTGTCGAGGTCGATGGTCTCGAGGGCCAGCTTGCGCAGGCGCTCGCGCCGGTCGGCGTTGGTCGCGCTGTGCGAGGCCACGCCGCCGCCGCCGAACTTGGAGCCCGCACGGTTTTGGTAGTCCATCTTGGATGCTTCTTTTTGTTGTCCTTCCCTGTGTTGCTTGCCTCGTGCGAAATTCCTTCCTTTATTTTTATTTTTGGGGTTGTTGTTTTATATTTTAATTCCCATGTGTCTTGTCGAGTGCAGAGGAAAAGACGAATCGATTTATATGTCGTGTTCGATGGCTCGTCGATGAGGAAATGTTGGTGGATGTTGGTGAATGGTGATGGTGATGGTGATGGTGATGGTGATGGGAGATGGATGGAGAGCTTGGGTGTGATCGAAGCTACGAATTATAATCCATGGCAAATGGGAATGAATGCGAGGTTGGCCAAGACAACACGATAAGATAAGAAAATAACCTACAGGCCAGCACGGACTATGCCAGCTGGCAATACAATAAAACATTAGTAGTACTCAGTAGGCTGAATTGAGGTACGTACCAGGCTATAGTGTACACACCTGCATCAATGCATATAATCTCCTATATACCCAGGTATAGGCACTGGAGGACTTTGATTTATAGGTATTATAATACGATTTCACATGTCACATTTGCCAATATTGATGCATCATCCACTTAATACAGAAAAACAACAAAAACAACAACAACAGCCAACCATTGGTCAAGCATCTCTCGAATCATCATTAAGATCCATGGTCTGTCTGTCTGTCTCTATCTAATCCACACAAGTTAGGTATACTGATTTGTTGCAACCCATCGCCATGCCATGCCACAAAAACATGCCTCTCAGCCTCAATTGTCTCAACCTTTTTAAAAGAAACAGAACATCTAAAGGCTGCTGGGGAATTTGCCTCGCATCATCCGACGACGCTCACGTCGTGTCGTGGCCATCTTCACAGTACCAATGTATTATCACCTCATAACTAGCTCTGGGTCTCATAACAATAGCCTCGGCCTCTCACACATCCTCGCCCAAGATGCAAAAGCTAGTCGTCCCGTAATTTGTGTAATCCGCAATGCCGGGATATTAGAAAGTAGACCGTCATATTCCTCATCGTATCTCGAGATGTCGTCATGTAATTTTTTTTTCCTTTTCTCTTTTCTTCGTTTTTTGTTCCTATGCCAATACGGGACTAAGGCGCCTCGCGTTGAAGTTGACAAAGTCTATCACATATCTACCCGGTAGCATCATCAATACCATATTATGGGTAGTTTCCATTACGGTGAAGCCTTCTCAACTTGACCCCTTTTAGATGCACAGACATGGTAACTACGGGTGACCTGAAAGGGACATACTGCTAAGGCGTACACAATCATCGGAAGTTGTTATCGAACCGCTTGAACGTGTATCCGATGAACGGCAAACTCATCTCGGGCGTGTCCTCGATCGGCTTTCCAGCAGCGAGGGCCTGGGCCTTGAGAACTGTTGCGTTGTCCGTCTGGTCAATCTCATCCGTGGGGAAGTACGTTGTATCGATCGCAGACGTCAGACGAGGCTCAAACGGCGCACGAATGCGGCGGAGGCTGTCAAATTCGACACCACGGAAGAACGCATGGTTCTTGATCTCATGAGCGCCACCTCTTCCAAGACGCACCTCGGTGTTGCAGATGAGACTACCGTCTAGTTAGTATATAATCAACCGAACCGAGGGCAACTAGCCTACCTTCTAATCAAATGCTCTGCCTCCGCACCAAGGGTGATATCATCCGGGAAGTAAAGAGACTGTCGCCAGTTGACAATCTTTCGGTACGTGTCGTGGCTATCCTCAGCGCAGAACGGCGGCCAACCGACCAGACATTCGAACATGATAGTACCTAGGGACCACCAATCGCAGTCAAACGTATAACCGTGTCCTGTGAAGATTTCAGGGGCAATGTAGTCAGGTGTTCCGACAGTCGAGTACGCCATCAACCTTCGAGATCGTCTCCAGTCATTGATCTGAGCACGGTTGCTCACAGTCAAGTTGATCTGGTCGATGGCCACCGAGTTTCGATCACGTGGTCTGTTCGATTTGCCCTGAAGCAGTTGTTGGTAGTAGTTATTATCGTGCAGCTTGTGGAAGCCGGTGGATAGGCCGAAATCGGTAAGCTTCACGTGTCCACCCCGATCGAGGAGGATATTGTCAGGCTTGATATCTCTGTGCGTATTGTTAGAGTCCTGAGTCTTTCATAAATCTACGAGTCCAGCTTTTTTCTTCTTACCGGTGAATGAAACCAAGTTTATGGACTGCCTCGATGGCCAAGACGATTTCGGCGATGTAGAATCGCGTAATGTCCTCCGAAAAGATTTCGTATTTGATAAGCATCGTCATCAAATCTCCACCAGGTAAAAATTCCATAAGCATGTATAGGAAGTTGGCATCCTGGAAGGTGGTGAACAGCTTGACGACCCAGGGGCTATCAGACTCGGCCAAGATATCTCGCTCAGCACGAACGTGGGCCAATTGGTCCTTCTTAAACATTTCAGTCTTGATGAGAGACTTCATGGCGTAAACAACACCATCCGACTTCTTCTGCACGAGCTTGACCTCGCCGAAGGCACCCTTGCCAATAATCTTGACAGTAGTGTAGTTCTCGGGCTTGTCCTTAGTTCGCAAGAAACGGAGGTATCTAGCTTCCTTCTTGCCACCGTTTTGCCAGATCTGTTCGCGTCTCGAGGCGGATTGGTTAGGCTCGGAGAGCTTCTGCTCCATCTCGCTTTGTCTGATATGTTGCGCTTGTGGTTAGCATCATGGCATAATCTAACCACAGGAATCGACACACATAAATAGCGAATAAATAGTAAGAAGTAGGAAAGCAGGAAAATGAAGGGGGGGAAAGCAACCAGTAGAGGCTTACCGTAGATTGCGCTCACGAGCACGCTTGACACTATCCTTGAAGAAATCGGCAGCAAGCTGAGAGCACTTCTTCTGGTTATTGTTCGCATTGATGCCGTACTTCTCGGGGTACCTCTCGGGGGCTTGCTGGAAGTCGGGCGCATTTCGAGAAGACGAGGTGGGCAGGGGGGGCGCATTCGCATAGCCGTAGCCGGGCTGCTGGTTGCCAGAGCCGCCAGCAGTACGAGGTCGCTGGCCAGGGGAAGGGCCACGAGAACCACCACCATAGGCATTGCCTCGGGCAGCGCCCCCTAGGTTTTGGTGGGAGAACTGATGCGCGAGACCAACATTGGGATCATTAGTACCAGGTGTGTTGGATCGAGGCTGGTATCCAGCATTGCCATAGTCACCACCTTGGGGGGCATAACCCTGCTGGTACTGGCCGGGAGGAAAGTAGTTGTTGGCGGGATATCCGTACTGCTGGCCGCCGGGGGCTTGTTGGGCGCCGCCTTGTTGGCCTGAAGCATTTGGAAATACCGGCTGGGGGAAGGTCGAGGGGGTGGTGGGATAGGTTCGATCGGAGGGAGCAAGGCGATCGCCATTGTTCCCAAAGTTGAGGTGTAGACGATTGGGGTCCATCCTGTCAGTTTATGCGACGGCTTTATAGCCGGGTTGGGATGATATAGTAATTATGGCGATGTGTTAGGACTTAATTCGGGATCTGAGGGGTGCGTGCTTGCTTGGATTTCGTCGTTGGCGTTGGCGTTGTCGTTGTTGTTGTTGTAGCAGGAGTAGTATTGTTCAGCTTCTATTTCAGCTTCTATTTCTCTTTCTATTTCTCTTTCTCTTTCTCTCTTGCTCGCTCTCAAATCTTTCTTGTATACCAAGTAATGGGAATCGCACGTGTCGCAAGCAGTAAACTGTGAACTCGGATGACTTTATACGCTGATTGTTGGCAAACCAGAGGTGAAATTCCAAGAATACCAGGTAGTGAGTAAAAGGGTAGGGAAGGTAACAGAAGTACCTGGTGATGGTGGATGTAGAAGTAAAGGTAAGAGGTAGAGATGGTGGTAGTGGTAGTGGTAGTGGTAGGTAGTAGGGCAACAAATGGAGCTTGTCCCCCTTTATCGATACCCAATTCGAGACTCGACTCGACTCGACTTGACTCGGCTCAGCACTCGACTGTCAAAGCTCTGCACAAGCTATCACAAAATATTAACAGATTGTCACTCCACAGTAAGGAAGGGAAAAAGGAAAAATAAGGGAGAGAGGGGTAGAATGATCGGGGAGGGGAAGGAAATGTGATTGATTGTGAGGGTGGAAATGCAAAAGTACATGTAGTAAGTAGGTAGGTAGGTAGGTATGTATGTAGTGGTGGTGGTGGTGGTGGTGGTAGTTTAGTTAACCTAAGGCCGCTAATAGTAAATACTACTGACCTGATACTAGTGTACTGGTAGTAACAGCGCTTAGCGGCCCGCAACGCTGGCGCTAATTGGAAGACGGCACCGTGCCGATGTTTGTAGGTACCTAGTGATATGCTATACCTACCTACGTTTTAAGGGGGGATCTGGGGGTGTGTATGTTTGTTTGTCTGTCTGTCTTTGGTTCGGGTCGTCAACAATGACGGTAACGGGAAAGAAAGAAAAAGAAAAAGCAGAGTAAAGAAATGAGAGAAGACTTCGCTGAAACCCAGCTGTAGTGTAGTACTGTAAATATTACCACCTAATTTTTTTTTCCTCGTCTACCCCCCAGTTTAGCCCCTCCCCCCTTAGAAGGGCCCCTTATATCAGAGGTCGGATAAGCCTCCAAGTTACCCGATGGATCCAAATCAGTCGGTGGAATAACTTGTGACTGGCCAGAGCGAGACGGTGAGCGTGTGAAGAGGTCCCCTGAAAACACTAGCCAGTGCCCGGGGGTCTGCTTAGACGAACACCACCAAACCCCCCACTAAGCCCTCTATAGTCTAGCCTGCCAAGAACCGACAGCTGGTATTACTTACCCCATCCAGCTAGCTTGCCTCGCTACATCCAATCACGAAATATCCGCTCTGCTACTCACCTCCCCCCTTATCCAATACCTACAGCACACATCTCTACAGGCTCGCTTCGAATATGTGTTAAATATCTCAAGGTAGCTTTCAACTGCAATCCTCGACATGAATAGCCATAGTCGTAGCCAACGCAGCATGATCCGTGTGTATTCCGGGTAACATCGCGAGAAGCAAGGGCGGTGTCGACGGGCCTCCTTTGCCTACCGGTACCTATCTAGTGTAGTCAACCGCGGAGCTTTTAGTTTGTTGTCGCTGCTGTTGGGATGCATGAGTGACAGTCATCTCAAGTTATAGATATGCTACAAGCCTCCCTGGTCTTGCAGGTATATACCCGGCACGTGATTTCTAGTAATCAAGACATCTAAAGATACCTATACTATGTAGTATATGCAATATATTGATGTTGGCTGGCGGTACATAAAAGAACTTCAATATATATTAGCTATGTAACTTCTAGATACTAGGTCTGGTAGGTAAAAACGTGGCCATAGCTCTATCGTTTGTACTTACATAGTATTTCAGTTGATGTAGTCTTTTCAACTTATGTGCAAATTTCCCTAGGTTACGTCCCTTCACGGGCTACATAGTGTATAGGTGGGTACATTCAGTATCTTTCCTCCCCTTCTAGTAGTTACGCCCGGCCCTTTTCGACAAGTCGTGCGGCTTGACCCTGTTCTGAGAGGTTTTCTTACCTACGGGGCCAGAAAAGGCGGAGACGATCTCTATCCCATGATACTACTCTCGCACCATGCTTGCTAGGTAGTATACAAGAGACTACCAGTGTCCAAGAATCCCCCAGACAGCTTACACCACGTTTGCAAAACAGAGAAGGAAAACCCCCTATTCTCATGTCTGTTGGCTGTTGTATCTTGATCGTCAGTCATAGAGGGGCGCCATCATTTCTGCAAACCATTCTATTTCCGTGTTTTTATACATACAAGATATTTCTCTTCGTTGCTCTTCTTATTTATCCTTCCTTGAAACAGGCGTGGCTTCTAGCCCGTGTGCGAGTAAATGAGGTGTACACAGCAATGTCTACGTTCTATTAAATATAGCTCCTTTTCTTGGGGACGCTACCTTGGAGGGCTTGAGTTTTCATCATAGTTGACCACGTACAGAAGTCTAGGGACTTCTCAACATATTTGCCCAATTAGCAATATGATTATTATTGGAAAGAAATGAGAATCAATATCAAGTATCCGGGAAATATCCAAATTTTGTGTACTCGAAAGATTCCAGTCCAGCAGACTGAGCGCAATAAATATCCTCCATCACGACCACTTCTATGAGCACTTGGTATATCAACATGATGCATAGTAGCTAACACTTCAAAATTAACTCAATGGTCTATAGCATTATACCTTGTAACGTACGCTACACTAGATATCCCCCATACACGTGGCTGAAATACATACCCAGATCAGCCTCAGACCCGTGCGGAGATATCTATTTTCGTTTTCCTCGGCATTGGTTTCTGTAGCTCTGGCCATGCTAAGGCCCGAATTTGCTATGTCGATTGGTATGGTTACTTTCAAGCTATGCTAACCGGCCTATTCTTCAAGTTACACTTGTGGCCAGGAAGCAGGAACATGATTAGAAAATTGTCCTAACCTACCTAGATATAATTATCCTATGAAGTGATGCTTGGGGCTTTCTCAGTATACATACCTACACCTCTTCAGCATCATTATATCTCGGCAATTAATATCATATCACCATATAATTCCCCGAACCCATGCAAATCGTCATCCCAAAGATTTCTACTTACCTTACCCATATGATTACATAGCCAAAGACTATTTGTTGCCGGCCAATCCATGTGGTGAAAATGTCTTAGCTTAAATACCTATTTTACCAGCGGTGAATTACTAAGTAACATGAAACACGGATAGATGAATGTGTAAGCTCGTTAACTTTGTATTCCGTAAAACCTTAATATGGGAAGATATGCTATGCAGGTACCGAGGCCTACATACTCAACTTCCGATAAGGAAAAAAAGTCTTATCAGCTCAGATTATCCAACTCCGTCTCTCACAAACCTCCCCAGTCCGCACCATAAGGACGCAACATTCCAACTCCTCACTGCGCAGTTGGCGGAGTGCATAGATTCACAGTCTGCTGCGACTCGATTTCACCTGCGATACAACATATTGGCCCAAATCAGCACCCAGTTTCTCTCACAATGGCTGATCCAAGCCCTCCTCCGGCCGCCGGAGGAAGTGGTCCTACCCAAGCTTCAAGTTCTACTTCGGTATGTTGAAATATCCTCGCTTTCATGTTGTGTTATCTTTCCCCGCAACAAGGAAAGAATTTAAAAGAAGAAAAAATTTAGAAAAAAGAAGAAGAAGAAATATCCTAATCCCAGAAACAGACATCCCCTACCAATGCGCCGACATCCAGCGCCAACTACAAGGCGCCCACCCCCAACCCAGCTCTGCGCATGATGGGCATCCCCGGCCTCCCCAAGAAGCTCCCCTCCCGCAACTGGATGATCTTCTGGGCGCTTGCCGGCTCCTTCTCCGCGGCCATCATCTACGACCGGCGCGAGAAGAAGCGCGCGACCGCCCGCTGGAGCAAGGCCGTCTCCCACCTCGCCCGCGAGCCTCTGCAGAGCCCGACCCAGCTGCCGCGGAAGCTGACCATCTTCCTCGAGAGTCCGCCGACCGACGGCCTGCGCGTCGCGCAGGACCACTTCACCGAGTACGTCAAGCCGATCCTCGCCGCCTCCGGCCTCGACTGGGAGTTCGTGCAGGGCCGGAAGGAGGGCGACATCCGGGCGGCCGTCGCCGAGAGGATACGGAGGAAGCGGGCCCCGGCCGCGTCTGACGCGCAGACCCAGGACGAGATCGTGCGGGAGATAAGAACACGGAACGGGACGCCCGAGCACCACGGCATACAGGGCGACGTCGTGATTGGGCGGCACACGTGGAAGGAATACGTCCGAGGTCTGCACGAGGGCTGGCTAGGGCCGTTGACAGCGCCGGCGCCGCCGCCTCCTGCAGAGCCAGTAGTGACTAACGTTGCCGAGGGAGAGACGCCGGAAGCCAAGCCGGAAGAGAAGAAAGACGAGAAGAAGCCCGAGAGACCACCGCAACCGGTACCGTACAACACCCCCGACGACTACCCCACCTCCGCCCTGCCCATGTTCATCCCCGCCGAGTTCTCCCCCTCCGCCCCCATCGCCTTCCCCCACATCCTCGGCTTCTCCAACACCTTCATCCGGCTCGGGCGGTTCCTGAACTGGCGCCGCCTCGCCGACGACATCGGCCGCGAGGTAGCCGCCGTGTGCCTCGCCTCCGCGCGCGAGTACCGCGACAAGGACGACGGGTCCGAGCCGGAGCAGCAGACCGCGCTCGCGGCCGAGGAGAGCGACTGGCCCAAGTCGGTGTGGAAGGAAGAGGAGGCCAAGGAGGCCAAGAAGGACGAGCCCGAGACCCCCGCGCCGGAGAGGATCTGGACGCGCCCCGTGGTCCTCGACCCCCGCATAGCCATGCGCATGCGGCGGTTCGAGATCCGGCCCGAGGACGAGGCGCGCGCGCGCGACATCGTCGTGCCCGAGGAGGAGGTCGAGGGCTGGATCAAGGGCAGCCTGCGGAGCCTCTGGCGCTGGGCCGTGTCGGACCCGGAGCCCAAGTCTACCTGGATTGACGAGTAAAACGATGGAGAGGGTGTGGTTGTTTTGGTTTCCCCACAAACCTCGTCTTGTTGATTTAAACTTCGCGTCATCACGCATGCACCTGAACTACTTTTTTTTTACTTGCTGGCGTACGTACCTACCTAGGCTAGGTAAGGTAGGTAGGTAGGTAGGTAGGATTAGATGTGTCTGGCATAGAAAGGGGAGGGGGAGGAGGGGGGGGGATAAGAAAAAAAAAGAGGGAAAGAAACCGAATCACCACTCCGGCGCACCGACGGCGGAGAGCATTAAGTAGTAGGGTTTGGACATGTTGTATTATTATTATTATCATCATATGTAGACGGGGCATTAGAACGGGGTACGACGGAAGATACCTACACCCCGGATGCCATCCACGTACACTACACACAGGGGCTGGCTTTGGGCTATGTTGCAAGAAGAGGGGGCCGAAGGGGGGCAAAGTTTCTCTCATATTGCGTGTTATGTATGTATGTATGTATGTAACTATGTATGTCTGGTACGAAAAAAAAAAATGTATACCTGCCTACCTAAATGGGGGTATATATGTATATAGAACAACAGGTTGTGGTTTCGGGAATCGCGCAAAGCACGATCGATCGATCGATTAACTTGAAACCTCGAGACTACGACTTGACTTGGGAGGGTAGAATAAAAGGGAGAGAGGAAAGGGGGGGAAGGAAGGGGAAAGGAAGGAAGGGACAGAAATAAGGTGGACAGGTAGACTCGGGGATATATCAATATCAGTGCTCGCTCCCTCCCTTCCTCCTCCTGGTGGGACTAGGTAGGCATTACCTACTACCATGTACCTGCCACCAGATCTTCTCTCCTCCCTTCCCCTTCCCCTTCCCCTTCCCCTGCCTACATCATGTAGATCTAGGTCACATCAATATAATGATCAACCCATTACACCTCTACTTTACTCTCTGAGAGAATAATATGATATAGTACCGTAATCTTTTTTTAAGGAGGAAGGGGATGGTTCCTCCAGAGTCCCGTGTAGCTTAGCTCCCTACCTACTCAAGTGTAATTATCCATATTGATTCGTCCCATATATTTTATCTTTCAATGTTTGGCGACTTTTGGTAGCTTGATTCATTCGCCTAATCTACCTACCTACCTACCTACTTATATAACCTTCCTCCTACTTATGTAACCCCATCTTGCGGCTACCCGCTTTTTTTTCCCTCGCAGTTTCTGCGAGTTAACCGAGCTCTGGAGTATTGACGCAATTGATTATAACTTTTTCTGCAAGATAAGCAGCGTGTGTGTGGTATAGCGCCTTTTCACTACTAAACTTGCATGTTTTTTCTTTTCTTCCTTTTTTTCTTTCTTATTTCTTCCATGTTCAGATAGATAGGTAAGTAGATTTAAAGAGCGGTTTCCAATGGGGGGGGGCATGCATGCCTTCCTCACACCAAGTACTCTCTCTCTCTCTCTCTCCCCTTCACCATCGGCGGCGTACACTGAAATGTGTGCGTTTTGTTGGTGCTACCGAGTAGACCCAACCCGGCTCGTAATGTGCTTTCTTTTCCGATGCTTGGTCTACAGGGAAGAAGTAGGTATTATCAACATCCCCACTTATTAAAATTCCCACGGTTCTGCCCCTTCGTTCAATCATCGTCGTCGTCGTCGTCATCTTCGTCGGAGCCGTAGTCCACCAGTCCTAGTCTTGGCTTCGGCTTCGCTACCGCCGCTGCTGTGTCGGGAGCTTTGCTCGTCTCCGCAGCTGGGGTGTCTTCCTCTTTCGCCTGGCTCTTCGTATTCGCACTCGCACTCGCATCCGCGTCCACATTTGCCTTTGCGCTCTCCCCAGGCTCCCCAGCACCAGTGCCAGCACTCGCCCTCCTCTTCACCACGCCCTTTATATCCCTCTCCCTGTCTCTCTTGCGCTTCCTCCCCGCCGTCGCGCCCCCTCCCCACGACACTTCCGCCGCCTCCTCCTCCTTCGGCGCGTCGTCCTCCGCTAGCTCATTATCAGCGGCAGCGGCAGCGGCTAGGGGCCCGGCCTTCTTCTGCGCGCGCCGGAAGCTCGCGAGCCGGGCCTCGGTCTCGCGGCGGAGGCGGTCCTCCTCCTCGCGCCGGCCGTCGCGGATGCCCTCGAGGAACTCGACCTCGTCGTCGTCGAGCGCGCGGAACTGGTTGCGGATGCGGTTCTGCTCTTCGAACGCGGCTTGCTTGGCGGCTGGTGCGCTCACGTCCATCCCCATCCTCCACGTCTTAGTATTTTCCTTTTACGCGCTATTTCCCCCCCCATTTTGTGTGTGTGTGTGTGTATGTCTCTCTCTCTCCTGCGTGGAACTTGGGGCATGGTGTGATGTGATTGGATTGATGGCTGGGGAGGGAGAGGTGCTGCGTACCTTTGTTCGCCTGCAGGATGTCGTACAGGCTCTTCTCGCCGCTGCCCTCGAGGGCAGACTTGCGGGCTTCCTCGCGACGGCGGCGCTCGGCATCGAGCTCTCTCTGCACGGCCTCCCACTCGGGGTTCTTCTTGGGCGCCTCCTTGTTCCATTGCGCGGACTGCTGCGGCGGTGGTAGTGGTAGTGGTTTCGGGGCGGTGGATGAGGAGGCAGGAGGTTCTATTCCGTCGTCACCGGCGATGGTGCCGCCGGAAACAAAGCGCGACGTCATCGTGGCAGCATTTGGTCTGTCGACCGTTGTTGTACACCAGGCTAGGTAGGTAGGTCAGGAAGTGCAGAAGGGGAAATGGGAAGAGTTTGGGGCCGTTGCTGTGTCGCAACTTTAATTCCAATTCGGGGTCATCTGACAGGGCAGCTGTGTGAAGGACTTTACAGCTGTCAGCAGGTGTCAGAAGGAATATATCTTACATAGTTACATACTACCTACCTATATATCTTCCATACTATCCATAATATCACCACCTCCTACTACCTGCCTACACTACCCAATATTACCTAATATTCCTTCCCTACCACTGCCTCCCATCCCTCCCTAACCTGTCAAGCCACCAAAAGCACACCTGACCCTAAAACCATAGGCAACTCCCTGCTAACAAACACACCCCTTGCCACCCAACAACATCATCAACCCCAGCACAACAAAAATTTCCCTTTTCATATTCTGTTTCAACAGCATCAGAGGTTTGCATATTTTTTTTTCTTTATTCTAGGTATGTGTGTTTCTCTGATGATAATGATAACATTTTTTTCTGTTCATTTTCTGTTCGCAAAAGAAAAGCTAACATCATTTATGATATGGTGTTTTGAGGGGTATTTGGGGCGGCCGAACCGAGGCTTTCTTAAAAAATCAATAAACATAAATTTAGAAGTTTTTTGTGCGTAAGTTCCCATCCATAAAAGAAAGAGTTACGAAACGTGGGAAGTAAAAAGATATCGTCCCATAACCTTGAAGAAAGGGATTTAGGTACACGTCTACCTTTGGTATGTATGCGATCCCTCGTGAGAGTTTAGAAGAAGAAAAAAAGATGAGAGAAAAAAAACCAAAAGACACTTTGCTTCCCCATCCCTTTTCCATGTCTGTACAGAAAAAATATGGAAAAGTAGGTATATATCGACCACGACCTGTTTTGTGTGTAAGTGTGTATGTGTGCTGTGTGGTATTACACTTCCCCTCCCATGGCGGCTAAAACTGATATCAATCCCGTCTAACTGAATGACACGGCAAAAACAGCCGTCTCAAGTATGCTTTGCCTCCTGTGTCTCCTCTTCGCCATCCTGCCCGTTGCCTCAGCCTAGCCCATGCCTTGGTGGTAATAATGATCATGCCGGTCGTGAAAGGGGAATGGAAAAGTAAAAACAGAAAAAGAAAAAAAAGGGTGCCCCTGGAAGAGCATGAATAAAACAAACAGGTGAACACCCCAAACATTAAACCGGAATACGCAAATCCCAAAACCAAACGTCTCCCCTTTTCCTTTAAAAAGCTGAAATGAAGAAGCAGATAAAAAGATGTCAGACCATCACGCGAGTCTGGCCCCCTGGTTTGGATAGCACTAAAACATTCCCATGAAGTCAAGGAACTTGTGGTCGTGTTGTTTAGTGCCATGCCATTACCAGATAACCACCTCGGCGCTGGCGCAGACAAGGGTGAGAACGCAATATTCCAAACAGAAAAACAACAACCCAATTTTCATCCCAGTTCCAATGCATGCGACCAATCGCTGTAGTAATCCCCGTTTTCATTCTTTTTAAGCCCAGAAGCCAACAGCTTAAATGATATGCCCCACAAACATGTACTGGAAAAAAATGTGACAAAACCCTCTGACCATAAATCACAAATGGTCTTTCCGAAACCCACAAGTCATCCATAAACGATGACGAACCCTCGAACGAACGAGCCAGCTCTTGTGGCTTCTTTTATGCGAGAATCGAAGTTAACGTAGAAAGTCGTAGAAAATGTGTCGAGGCTTCGGCGACAGTAAAACTGGTTGGCAGACCGAACTGGGTAGGAAAGTCCAACCAACTCGGCCGATGGCCAGCTGCACACCACCTCGACAGGATGAGGAAAATGATATCGGAGATATCGGGGAATAAAATCTATCGTTTGCCATAATGAATCAAAGGAAGTATGTAAAGAGCGACTGGGTGATAGGCCACAGGGGGGGCCTATCTCTTTTTTTCTTATTTTAAACGCCAGGAGAAGCCTCGACTTTTGCCGCCGCCGCTATTAAAATGCGAAGGATAAAAAAAAAACATGCCCAAATCTATTGGAATGAGAAAACACCGGGGCCATTGGGAATACCGAAGCCAATTAACGCCAATTAGAATGATTATCAATGCGGAATAAATCGTAAATGCATAGGAGCGAGATCGGACGAGGTAGGAGGAATCACGGAATGCGAAATATCGAGACACACTTCACCGGGGGGTGAAGGATTCGGTGGATCGTGCAAAGACTGCAAGCAAGAAAAATCGCCGAGGAGAATTCGGTAGCCATAAACCAATTCGGGACCTGTCGGTAGGAAAGCATGAGACTTCCACGATTCATCTCCGATTACGCAAAGTGAAACCAGGACCTGTCGGTCACTCCGACTGGGGGTATCTGAATAATAAATATATGTTCCTGAAGAGCCAGGCAACTGTCCAAACAGACCGCAATTTAGGTGATCCGAGGATCTGGAAACCCGGCTAACCCGCACATAGACACCTCCAGCTGGAGCTGAAGGATATTGTCCATTATCAACGCATCATGCTACACCTAATTCAACCAACCACAGGCTGGCCGTAGGCATGAGGCTGGAAGTAGGAAGCTGCTTTGTTGTGCATCGAAGCCAGACACTGGCTGCAGTTGCAGTCAGCAACACCTGAATCCCAAGCATGATGACCGAAGTGATTGTAGTACGGCTGGTGGTAGTGAGAACCACTTCGCGATGAGACGTAGTTGTGAGAAGCCGGTGCCTGGTAGCCCCTGTAGTTGCTGTTGGCAAGAGCATGGCTGAACCACTCAGTGTAGCGGGCGTTAACCGATGCAGCCGAGTTGAGATATTCGGGAGTGCCGTAACCCGAGTCCGGTGGAGTCAAAGGGGCCTGAGGCTGTGGCCAACCGTTCTGGTACTGGCCCTGCCACGAGCCCTCCCTTGGACGGTAGGGTACCTTGCCCGAACGTGCCAATCTCGCAAGACGTTCGTGTTCGGCAATTTCTTCTGGAGTCCACCCTTCGTATGCCAAGGGGTGGTGTCGTCCAACCGGTTCGGGACGGAGAGTTGTGACGATCGGGGCCAATCTCTCCCGCATGACAGCTTGTGATTTTTGCTGCTGGATTTGTTGATGCTTGTTTTCCTTCCAGTCCTTCCAGCTTTTCAGCCAAGCATTGTAGTCATGGCTCCGGTCAAGGTTGACATAGAGCATCCAGCTGATGTGTCTCAACCACTCATTTTCCATAGTGTTGAGTTCACTCACGGCAATACCACTGACGTCGGACCATGATCGATTCTGGAACGTATTGTCGTCGAGAAACTTACTGCCTAGCAACAAAGCAACAGTGAGCATCTTCCACACCTGGCCCTCATTCGCGTTAAACGGAGCAACCTGGTTAAGCATGTTGACCCGCTTAGCGAGATAGTTCATGCCGAGAAGAATAGTGGTGCTAGGAAGTCGTGTAGATGTCAGAATCTGATTGACAAACTTCCGGAATGCACCAGTGACTGTTCCACTGGGGTTAACGACCCGCATCGCCATCTCAGCCACATATTCTGCCATCAAATCGGTCTCGTAGTCGAGAACCGCGCAAACGCCGCCCGGCATGATGACGGTGGGAAGGGGGGGCCTCCGTCAAAGATCTGTTGTCGACCTTTGTCGGAGAGAAAATCTGCTTCAAGCACGTGGAAGGCGACGGCGCAGTTGCGTGGGACCAACCACGACACAACTGGCTGCTAGATCCACAGCCGAAGAGAGGGAGAGTAGATGTGTATGATTGAGGGAAGGCCGTCGAGAACCTTATTGGAATGCCCGAGCCATCAATCGATTGTCGAGACCAGTGACAAAAAAAGACAGGTGATGATAGTGGATGGATAGGACAGCAGTACGCGACCACGGTTGCAGCGAGCTGAATTAATTCAATAACACTGCCTAAAGCAACGCGTCGAGGTACGGTATGATCGGTATGGCGGGTTGAACCGAGTTCAAGATGTAGAGGGAACAGAGTCGTTGAAGGATGTAGTTCTCTTTAGGTACCGATGCGAGGGAGAGGATACTAGAAAGGAATAAGAGAGGAAAACTCTATCCACTGTTTGGTGATGCAGGGTCAGTAAATTAATCAATGACAAATGGGGCAAGGTGGCGCGTCATGGACAATAGACAGGGCTGAAAGAAAACAGGTCGAAGATATAATGCATTGATGATGAACGGTGGTGGCCGCTTTGTGGTGTATCCAGGAGTGAGGCGTCAAAAGGGAGGATAAAAATAGAGGCGTGATCAGCGCAGGAGAACAGTCTAGTCGAGCCGGGGCAAAGTCTGTCGTGAGTGACCCTTTGTTGCACTGCTAGACCAAGCCAATTCCGATAGTGCGAAGAGAATCCAAGACCGGATGCGCATAGTTCTTTGCTGACAGTCGGGGATGGCGATGGTCAAGGTAGGATTGATGGATGGAATAGAAGTTCGTGCTCGCTCGAAACAGGCGGAAACGAGGAAAACATCGGTGTTTCGGCAACCACGATCTTTTTTGGTTCCCTAGCTTGCTAGACGCGCGAACCGATGTGCGAAGGGGGCAACATAGCTCATCAAATTGTCGAGGCGGCGAGTCCGAGTGCAAACAGGATGTTGTGATAGAAAATAAAAAGGAAAGGAAATAGACGATGATGGAAACACTAACCTAATATCAAGAATATTATGGGAGGCAAAGGATGCTCGAAGGAATCGACTGGATACTAAACTGGACCAGATACTTCTCGAGAGTCGATGGCCGAAGTCCGGGGATACGAAGTCGAATGCTGACCTTCGCAACGTTCGCGCAATGGGAGGGAAAAAAAGGGAAACTCGAATATGTCGACCTTTTTTTTACACCCAGGGAACCTTACTTGTTCAGCACGGAGCACCCTTACTCTTGCACAGCACACGCGCACTCCCTACGGTTGTGTGCAGATACTGTCTCTCTCTAGCTTCTTCCTTTCTTTTTTCAGGGAATTGTAGGAACCTGAATCCTGACGTCGACGGTACGAGGTCGAGTGGGAATTGACCGGTTGGCGGATTTCAAGGTAAGAAAAAAAAGGAAATTAAAGGAAAAAAGAAGAGAGAGGAGCAGTCGTGAAGAGCGAGAAGAAGAGAGGAGGGATGGGATGGAGTCGGGAGGAGAGAGAGGATGGAGAGGTTGAAGGTTGAAGGATGGGTTGATGGGGGGGAGTGAAAAGGAAAAGGTAGGGGAAGGCGATGGCAATTGGAAACAACAGCTAGTGATGAAATGACGGTTGATGGGGGAGCGTAAGAGAAAAAAAAATGGAACAATTGCTCTGCGCGCGCTAGGTAGGACTTGGTACTAGGGGGATCCACCCACACATACAGCATACATAAAAAGGTACACCTACACACAAAGACACTTTTGTGGCAGGTACCTGTACCTACCTACATAGTAGGGTACACCACCCATCTCCCCGCGCCTGGGACCTGCTTGCCTGCTACGCGCAACTACACTAGTGGATACCTACTACAATGTATCTTGCCCGTGTATACTCATGGCCTGTACACATGTACACAGAGACAAGTCATATTTGTCCTCCTCACGCGACGGTACTTAGCATACGTCTGCCTGTAGCTTTATTTTGCACCAACCCAAGGTAACACCCAAGTCAACCCGAGGTATCGGAGATACCTGAAAGAAAAGTCACTCCACTGTAGGATGGAAAAAAAATTAGCGACAGGTCCAGTGGTTGGGCCAGTGATGGTAAAGAGTTTTGATGGGTCCTGACAGGGGAGGCTTAGTTACAAAAAAGCCGCAGCGAAACGAACAAGCTGCTAGCGCCCTACACCACTAATAACATGTAGGAACTTGAACCTACCTACTTGCCTCTCTAACCTGGCCTTAGCGTAACGGAATTGACCTGGGAAGCGCTAAATGATGGCAGATGGATACATACCCCCCCGTCCTCCCACCCCAAAGTTGAGTACCTCGATCGCGGCTCTATTTCTACGATAGGTGCAAACAAGACTTATCGTACCCACATAAGTACCCCATCTAAGCTCGAAATGAAATCTGCTGCATCTTCGGCCTGCGAGTTCATGGTTAAAGATTTTATTTAACGCCGCTGTCTACCTAGGTAGGTAGGTATTGATGTAGGTTAAAAGTATGGAAATGCAACACCACGACCTAGACTTTATCGAGAGAGAAAAAAAAAGACTCACCGAATAGATTTCTAAATTCTGTTTCTGGAAAGAAAAGAAAAGGTCTTCTCTTTTCACTGGCTTTCTCTGGTTTACAAACTTTGGGTTCATGTAGTTTTTCCCTCTACTTTGAAAAGATGGGATCACACAAAAATTTAGACAGTACAGTTCTGCAGCTTGATGTGTACCTACCTATGCATAGGTAATTTCTTGGGCGGAACTAAAAAAAAATTTCATCAACGATGGTGAGAAAAAAAAGAGTAAGGAAATAAAAGTTACAGGGTTCTTCTTGTATCAATGTGGCCAAGTTGTGGCGGACTGACAAGAAAACTGACCACCGGCTGGCCGGTGATGACCTTCGCCAGCTCTTCCTTTGTTCTGCACGTTCGCTACAAAGGGTCTAAATCGCGCGACTAAAAGCCTACATACCTGGGTATGTGTAGGGTTACGCTACAAGATTCATTTGCAAGTTTTGATGAACATGACCATTCATGATTAGGTTAGTTCCTCAAAACGGATTCCGCCTTTGTTGAAATGGGTATATAAACTATTCCTGTTTCGTGTAAGTCGGGGAACCAAATGAGAAAGGAAGAATAAAAACCAAGACCCTGCCCAGCGGCCATTTCAGATGTTTAGATTTGGATACTACTAGTACTTAGAAGAGAAAAAAGTCGGAAATGCTGGGGTATCATGAAGGGGGGCGTGTCCATAGTGTCATATACATAGTTGAGTTTAGTTGAAGGGCGGCTTCTTCTCTTTTACGATACCTTCTTATTGTGGTACCTCTCGCTTCTAGACGAAAAGAGATGAGCCAAAATATGAATTAAAAAAAGTTTGAACAGACTCATGACTCGACTAAATGCGCAAATGAGGGCTCGATCTGGACCCTTGCACAGGTGTTCTGAATCGGGAACAAAACACGTCCAAAGAAAACTCGGCCATTCATTCGTGGGAAGGACGCATCGCCCTGTGTTTATTGCTCATTTCGGACCTATCGGTTCCTCTTTTCTTTTAGCACCCCTATTTGGATAAAAGGGAATTCAGGTATTCGACATTATTATTGGGGTTGAGCGGGAATGGTTCCCTTTCCTTTCTCATCGGGTGCGGTAGTATCTAAAACGGCCTTGTCACTAGGTAGGCAGGTAGGTACTGGTTCTTCTACACCAAATGTCACTAGTCGGGCTTGAGATGAAAGAGCTTGTCGCTGGTGGTTTCATTGACAAGGGTACCGGAATCCCACTCGCCGACGGGTCAGAGTACCTAGTGTAATCGGTAAGTACTTATGTAGTGTAGGTTAGTCTTTTGTCGTATTATGAATATCCCGTTGACAATAATCCGAGGAATGGATGGGATGAAATATGACGTGCCGTTTTCGGCTGTCTTTTTCTCATAGATAAAAACGTCCTCCTTGTCACCGGCAGTCATATGTAAAGTCGACAACCAGCCGTTAGAAGCAAGGTGGTCCTAAAAGCTCTAACGGTTGTGATCTTGGAGTACACGGCAAAGTCGTTGTACACATACCTCTAATCATCTCACCACCATCCCTCATATTACTCACACCTTTCTCACGTGCCCTCGTGTGTTGATGTCTCATGTCACCGTTGCAAGGCTCGGCTTAACAATACTACACCAAGGGGTACACTTATCAGCTCAAGCTCCAGAAACCTAGGAAAATATTGTCCCAGCTTAAGGGGTCTCTGGGGCAAACCATGGCATGGGTACTACACTAGGTGCCTAGTGTATGGTGGTGTATGTACATACCTGTTTTTAGCCCACGGTCAATTTTAATCACTTATGCTAGTGACCGACCTATTGCGTGCGTAATCCAAAACACGCGACGACCAAAACAATAGGTAAGTTGTATGTGGGTAGTTGTGGTTGTGGTCGTGATTATGATTGTAGGCATCAGACCTAGGCACCGCAACTACTACTTACACAGGTATGTTAGCATAGCCTCGTGAAAACCCCATCTGGCTAAAGCCAAATCCTGTGAGAATTAATGCGCGATTCACCTCGGTTGCAGGCGATGCTGGAAGGTTTTGTCAGGTGGCTTGTGCCATTGGCACCATTGGGAAGCATTCTGTTGTCTCATTCGCCCAATGATTATGTGTAATCTGATGGTCTGCGTTGTGTAAACGCGTGGCCCTCTGCCTTGTGGCATCCTGTTGCTGATTCCCGGTAGGAGGCAGATGTGAGGTACAATGCGCTTATGGACTACCGAAGGAGTAGGAACAGATAGTAGACATGCCGGTCCTATTGGAGACGGTTGAAGACACGGCTGACACAGGCTGATGAACTGGATCGCTAGCTTATAGCAGGAAGCGTATACCTAGACCTGGGTTCAGAGCCGATGGCTATCGTCATCACATATGACTGGTGATGGTGATGGTGGTGGTGATGGTGGTGGCACTGGCCATAAACAGTTTCAAGGTGGCTGACCCAAGATTGATCAACACGCAGAGGCAAGTTTGGTTGTTTGGGAACGAGATGATCTGTCGTCCGTGCCAATGGAGTGGTGACTGACCCTTAAAACGCGGGTCTGGTTCATCGGTAGGGACTTAGACAAGTTACAAAGTGGGTTTGACGTTCCGCTTGGGACTATAGGTAGGTATTTTCACATGATACCAACAACTTTCCCACCGCCCGGTGTGTAAGAGGAATAAAGGAAAGCTTATGACCTTTTTCTTCTTTTCCGATTTTTCTTCAATGACGGTCAAAGTGAAGAAATCATTAATACTTACAAGTACTTGGTAGTGCGAAGAGAGAGATGGGGGAGGGAGAGAGAGAGAGAGAGAACATTGGACAAAATAGAACAAGTAAGGAAGAAGGCAGGTAGTAAATTCAGGGTCCATTCAAAACGTTTATTAGCGGTGGTAGGGTATACACGCTAAAAAAGGGCAATAGGATGTATCCATCTCTACTAGCCAGGTACAACTATCAAGTATACCTCAATGTAGTACTACGAGATAGTAAGTTGCTCTTGAAGACACCTAGAAGAACATAGGTTTCTAGGTATTCTAAAAGAAACTTAACCTTAAAGAAATGATGACTTTAGTAGGTAACCAATCAGATGTTTTCTATTGGTGAACGACTTACACCCCCTCTCCCTTTCCAACTTTCCGTCTCTTCCCCTCTCCATCACTCCTTCTTTTTTTTTTCCATAGAATTCCACTACCTAGCGTGTAAAAGCTTGTCGTCGCTCGAAAAAAAAAATTTCTTCTCTTCTTCTTCCCATCATTCATCCCCACAGCTTTGCTCAATTTGCCCTATCATATTCACGATCATCGAAACGTACCATTGATTATCGGACGGACCTCTGGGTACAACTAAAATATCCTACTTGGTTGTATATTCCCCACCACTCCCGGCGATTAAGTCCCTACCTACTCCCTACTCACCACTGCTACCTAAATATCGCATCCCTACCTAGTCGGATCCTAGATCCACACGTTACGCCACTGGAGATGATTTTTTTTTCTTCTTTTTGCTTTTTCTTTCTTTTGTAACGAGTCCGCGCTGGCTCTCTTCTTCCCTACTGTTAAAGGACAGGCGGGAGTCGGGTGATCAAACTGCCAGTGATACATACACTCACTCACTACCTATTTATTCCACACAGTCATTGCATTTTGACCTTCCCGTACGGACTATATGCTGTGCAATATCTACACCACCACTACATAAGCAGATCGACTTAGCCAGTAGCAAAACATGAGATCATGCAGGTCTCCATCTTCGGACTCACTCAGCGCCGTCTGGGCGGGTGGGCTGTTACTATGAATATCCACCTGGATGGGACACCTACATACACAGACACACAGACAGACACACACACACACACACACACACACACACAACAGGGCTAACCTAGGTACATACCTAGCTGGCCGGTTTGCTCGGCCTTGCTGCCGTGCCAGGCTGTGCTGGTCATTAAAATTGTTACGTATTGGCAAATCCCATTGGCGAGATGCTTCTCCGAACCGGTTCCCAGTATTCAAAGCTCCGTGTTATTGATGGCCCATCTACAGTTACACTATACGCCCACCATGTTGGCATATTAAAATTTTATTATTTTTCTGGCCCTTCACCTCTCCCTCTCTGCTTTCGATCTTATGCCCCAACAAGTACTATCTGGTCTTCAGTTGCACAATAATGATAATCTTCTCTTCACACGCTAGCCGACATCGTCTCCCTGCCGGTGGTCCGACTTGTCATATTTTTCAACAATACAGAAAACTTCCCCCACCCCTATGCAAGGTCGGCTCAAAATCCCATACGTATGTAGTGCATGTGTAGTGGGTATGTACGCAGGCAGCATGTAGGCAGGTTGATATATGTACACTACTTTCTTTCTGTGTGGAAGTACACCTCGCAGATGGGAATAACGTGACTCCACAGCTCACGATGGATTCCCGGAGCCAAAGCCGATCTACGCAGTCGTCGGCTAGACTCGTACAGTTCCATCACCGCCCCCCTCTTCTCTATCTGTTTATCTATCATCTATCTACACTACACCTCCGACCAAAATTTTCCCCGTCAGATGATTCTAAGATTTGACAAATTGCGGGTCGGTGATCAATTTTTGGTGTTGACAGGCATTGGTCGACCACGTTGGAATCATCCACCACCCGTACCCAAGGTAGCTGGATATGCAAGCCATACCGGCCAACCGGTTTACTATGATCACGTACTGGAAGTAAGATGGAGATGGATGCATACACACATGCGTACTTAGGTACCTTGTATCTGTTGCCACAGCTGGGCTGAGGCCAGAGCCCGCTAGCAGCGGATCTCCTTCGTAATAAGGTGTGTCAAGTCGCTACATACCGGGAAGTCTCCCGCGAGAGTGGCCAACTCGGCTGTATGATGACACAGTCACTGTTCACCTCGATCTAGAACAAGACACTGACATAACCCTATGTGCCACCCGCATACGCCATTGCTATACATCTCCGCGATTGTCCTAGCCCTGGCAACGGAAACCGACAGCATATGCCATAATGTCATCCTTGATGCCGAGAAGGGGGAAAAGAGGAGGGGGTCAACCTGGTGACCTACCTACACTATAGGCAGGGAGAGCCCACTCGTCAGCGGTATCTGTGGGATACACTCATATCTGGCAACTCTTAATTGGGAACGAATCCGTGCAGAAACCCTCTCCTGCCAGAGGTTCATTGCAAATTCAGACGATCACGAACTACGTCGGCTTTCCTTATTGTGTGTTGTCCTTCGTGTCCCAGGTTCTATGTCGATACCACCTATCGAAGTAAACAGAACAGCTGCACAGTCGTGTAGCGGTGTGAAGAAAATAACTTGGTTGCTGAGGTTTAGAAGATCGCTAGCCAGCTCCGCCTCCTGAGTGGCAGCGGTACTATTTCCCTCACTGTCAGGGCTCCGCATCCCAGGAGCCCAAGACCTTGACTATGGGGGGGGGGGGGGGCGAAGAAGGCCTGTTTGGTGAGGAGATTCCCTACACGAACAGTCTGCTTGGTGAGATCAATGCAGGCACCAATACGTTCGACATTCATCTGCACTACTGCACCACATCTGTCCCTTCCAAGGTGCCAGCATTTAAGTCCTCGTCCAGACTCAAATCCGCCTCGAGGGACCCTTGCACATGCCAACCTCGCCAGTTTCGGTCCACTAATCTCCCACCGTTTCATTGGTGACTTACACGCCTGCTACTTGCAGCGGAGCCCCGCGCCCTGGAAGAGGAAGACTAGAAACGGAAGAGACAGGGAAGAGGAAAGGAAGAAGAAACAAAAAAGAAAACCTCGCCGAACAAGGTAAATGCAGGTGTTGTCGGGAGGACCACCCACCCGCCTATAGCCACTCACATATCACGGGATTGGACCTCTTCAACATTGAGTCATCTGTAGGCAGGTCTGAAGCCGCTGCACACCCGACAACATGTTTGAATAGCCACTTTCCTGACTTGTCATTCGCGCAAGTTGACAAGTTGGTTAAGTCGATAACCCAAACAGCCATCCACCATCATACGAGTCAAAGCTATGGGCACCTCTCAGGTTCCAAAAGGGGGAAACTATGTTCGGGTCTATCTTTGTTAGCAGGGCTTTCATGACGAGCCAAACTTACCCCTCTAACCTAGGCGGTATGGTATACGGTGTTACGTAGAACAGAGGAGTGCATTTTGGCTGACGGGTGGCTGCTCTGCCTATTTAGTGTACCTATCCTGACCGCCCTTTGCCTATTTGGCGTTGCCCTACTCGCAGCCTCGTTGTCGATGAGACGGCGATTCACTAAGACCATGTCAACAGACATGCCATCGTGACTAAAAACGGTCGCGCTCCTTGACTATCGTAGGCAGTTCGCTGCTGATGGGGGGAGATCGGCTATTTGCAAGAGTACCTAGTCACCGACCAAAAGAAGCAACTTGACAAAGCCAGTCCGGTTCTAGCCAGTTAATTTTGCCATCTCACTCTTGCTCTTACGGCCACGGTAAGACGCGGCTATTCCACCACGGAAACAAAACTTGTTAAAGAGCTTGCAGTAGCGCGCCTCTGGCTGATGCATACCGGGCACTCACTCGTTCACTCGCTCACTTATTATTTGCTTCATCAGTCAACTCCTATGTACATGCAACGCGGCCTGTGAGGTGGTTTAGTATCCTGCAGGCATTTTTCCCGGATGGGATTCCTATCTCTCTCCTTCTCAATCGGATCTTACTCGCAACCCAGATCTTATTACATGGACGGAACTAGGTATTCCATCCAGACGTAGGCGGTTCAAAAGTAACCAAAGCACCTAAGCTAGTCAGCACTTACAATCCAGCTAACCCATCCGATGGCGAAGGCTTTCATCGTGACCATACCGTGATTCGGCCAACTGCTGAACCGCGGTAGTCAATCATCAGCTCAGCCTTATTACCTGGACCCCTCCCTTTCCACGCTTTCCGTTATGATTGAACGCAATTCCCGACCCGGCCCCTCCCCTCCTCCCTAAATCGCATATACCAACCAACCTTGTATTGTACGTATGATGGTAATTACACTTATAAATGTAGGCTGCTTATTGGTGTTCAGTCCTTAATACGAACTCTTTCGAGTAGCCGAGGAACCGCCTGAGCTACTGCTCCCGAACGGGGACAAGCTTAAGGACCCTCACTCCTTTACTCGCACACATTCTCTCATCATTTTTTTTTCTCGCGCGCGTGTCCGTACATGTATCCTTGAACGCCAAGTCCGAACAAAAAAAAAACTAGCGTAGGTCATTCTCAACTAAACTTACGGGGAGTGGGGACGGACGGGCGCCGGTCGATGGGCGAGACCTAACTTTAGACACGAGCGAGTCCATTTCTATGCTCACAGGACTAGGAGAGTACATATGTAGTAGTAAAAGCTTTGCAGCCCCATACCTACGGGTAACACGATGGGGGGCAGGAGAAAAAAAGCATTCCGCGGCCACTACCTACCTCTAACCTAGAGAAATATACTACCTAGGTAGGTTAAGACAACTTGCCATATCTCCTCCCCCCTCACACACATACACGCACGCACACACAGACATATGCAGCTAACTATATGGCGCCCGCCCGCTATACTATAAAAGAACAAGAAGGAGAAAAGAAAAGGAAAAGGCTAGGATGGGTTGACCCAACCCCCCGCTAGAAAGGTCAAAATATGGCCACTGGAACTTGTAAGGTAAGGTGATTACCATACATGCAAGGAATTTTTTTTCTTCTTCTTCCTCTCGTACCCAATGGTCCGATCACGGGAGCATGAGGGGGGAGAATGGAGGGGGAGGGGCGACGGGCAACGGACGATGGACGACGACGATGAGGGTTTTTTTTTTGTCTCTCTCTTTCTTCGTCTCGTCTCTTGTTTTAACGATGCGTGCCTTACCTCACCCTCCTCCTCCTCATATCATTACCTTAATTAGTTTGAGCCACATGGTTAGTTCCCCCCTCCTTTTTTTTTCTTCTCTTTCTCTCATCTCCATTGTGTCTTCCTTTCCCCCCCTTCGCTAGCGGCCCGGGGAACGGAAGCAGGGAGGGTTGATGGGGGGTAGAAAAGGAAAGGGAAAAGGAATAGGGCACGTAAGCAGCAGCGAGAGAGAGGCGAAAACCCGAGGAGGGAAAAAAAATTAGATCAATTTATGCTTCTTTCGTCATCGTCGTCAGAGGTTGGTTTTTCTTTCGATCGATTGATTGATTCTGGACGGGGTGTGGTGGAATGTGGGCAGACTGGCAGATAGATTCTCAGTTGGTTCTGACGGCCCTTTTCCCTCCCCCGCCGCTGCTTAGATAGATACAACGACGAGAACAATGATGATGATGACGATGACGGCGTCGACGTAATACAGAAGAGAAAAAAAAAAGGGCCTACCTACCTATTAAAGTAGTTAGATAGATACGATGCTGCTAATTGCCCTATATAAACTTGTCTGTCTATCTGTCTATCTGTCTGTCTTGCCTTCCAGCCTACCTAGGTTAATCTACTTACGCCGCCGCACACATCATCATCCTTCTTACCCTACCCTACTACCTATGTACCCTTTACTACCTACCTACCTACCTACCTACCTACCTACCTACCCTTCCCCCCCCCCCTTCCCGCCTTACTAAGTATGTATGTATGTACTATGTACGTATGTATGCTCCCGCGGGTGCCGTACCTACCTAACCCCTCTCCCCTCTCCCCTCTCCTCCCCTCTCCTCCTCCTCCCTTTTCCATAAACCCCCCTCAACACCCAACACCCAACCCCACATAATAATAATAAAATTCTTTCTTTCTTTCGCTTTCTCGGAGTTAAAATTTTTTGTTTTGTTTTTCTTTTCGCGAAGTGGTAATTGGTTGGTTAGTTGGGGGTATTTGTGTGTGTATGTATGTATGTATGTGTGTTGTATTTATAAGCGCGCAAGGGGAGAGGGAAGGGAGGGGGAAAGGGGGGGCCATCGGACGGAAATTTTCTTCCCCCTCCACCCGGAGAATGGGGGGAATGGGGGAATGGGAATGGGGGTTTCTATAGGTAAGTAGGTAAGTATGTTAAGTCGGCACCAGTCACTGACTGAACTGACGAACTAACTTGTATCGTGTGTGTGCTGTGTATGTGTGTGTGTGGCATGCGGGATGGTTTTTTTTTTTTTTTTTTTTTTTTTTTTTTTTTGGTTGATCTCGGCCGAGTTTTGGGGAGGGAAGGGGAGGGGAGCTTTACGTGGGGTTGGAGTATTCTTTTCTTTTCTTTTTCTTCTTCTTCTGTTTCTTTCATGTAACATGGGTAGGTAGACTCGGTAAGGCATGTAAGTATGTAATATCTCGCTTTCTAGTTCTCTGCTCCGCTCTACTTTAACTAGGTAGGTATGTAAGCATGTATGTAGGTTTACCTGGGCATGAATAAGGGACGTGAGTGAGTGAGTGTGCTCTCGCGCGCGTGGCTTCCGGGGTCCCGATTCGGAGGTGGGGGGATTAAGAAAGATGCTTTCTATCCATGTCTGTCTCTCTCTCTCTCTGTCTTCTGGAATTTTACAAGGAATAATACACACCCAACCATCCAATATGTAAGGCGACGAAAAAAAAGGATAGGAATGGAGGGAGAAAGGGACGGACGACATATCAATGTACATATTAGCGCAAGTTTCTAGTTAGAAAAGAGAACCAAGCGGACCTATGAGATGAGATCGTCTCTCTCTGTTAGCTGTTAAAGTACTTAGCTATAATATAAAACCCCTTTTTTTTCTCGCCTACTCTTCTGTAGGTACCTGTTCCCCCCTCCCCCTTCCCCTCCCCCTAATAAATTCTGATATGTGATCCAATGATGCAATGATACCCAAACCACCGGGGCTGGGCAGAATCACAGAACCGCTCTTTTTTTGGGTGGATTCTTTTTGTTTCCCCTTTGGGGGTGAGTGGTTTTTTATTCTTCTTCATCCCTCCTCTCCCCCGCCGTTACCCTGGATTTTCCATCGTACGTTATGACGAAGCAAAGAGGCAAAAAAAAGGGGGGGAAAGGCTCGGCTCAGTCCCAAGACGAGTAAGAGGTTGTTGTCGGGTCAACTGGGTAGGTGCCTAATCGCAAGGTCCGTAGGGCTCGGCGTCTGTGCGCTTTCATCATCTTGCAGCTGGCATTTCCTTCACGTGAAATGCTGGTCAGGCCAGGGTCCAAATTCCTTATCTTTCTGTAGGGTTGAGAAATCGCACCGTTATGTTGCTGCTTGTGGTTATGGTGGTGGGTGATGGAAAACCCCTGGAGGTTGACGGGTTGTTCTCCCTAGCCACCACCGCCACTACAGACGACGGCGCTCGTGGCGTCTAGCCCTTTAATCGAATATTAGCTTGAGTAGGTATGTAGTAGGTAGTGATGGATGAATATTCTGATCAAGTATCATTGACCCTCGTTGTGAGATTTGGTATTACATTGTTTGTAGCTGGCCGTGAAGCAACATCAAGTGGACATGTCAAGTCCCTCCGGGTAAGACAGAGTCAGGTCACAGTCATCAAAGTGTGTGTAGCCGGGGAATCTATGTATGTTTGTTATAGGCCGAAATATAGATGGTGATCCGCGATTCGTCTTAATGGCCGCCTCTCGAGGTCTTTGATAAAAAGATCCGCGCAGCCTGTGACACCCCAATAAGGATTTATACGTAGAAGCAGGCTACGATTCTTTGGAATGTACACAGCTTATTCGTGCCAGTGGCCTTGCCTTACATTCTTTTTATTTTAAAGGCCTTGCTATAAGGAATCCAAGCTCCCTCTTCTGACTGATGAGATTGTTGTCGATATTATAGGACCTAGACACCGTGATGAGCATATAATATATTCCATCAGTCAATTCATCTAAATTATTATTCAGAAACAACCCCCCTGTCTCCATTTATGTCAAATTAGCATGCAACTTGTGCAGACAATATCGTTAGAGTTGTAAGATTTTATTCAGGAAGGCATACCAGGCTATGCTATCCTATGACATTGTTGGAGCGACCATGAGGAGATCGTATATGATGATCCGGCGAATTCTTCTCGCTGGGAGAAAACAGGGACTTACAAAATTCTGAAAAGTTGCCAGGTAGTAAAGGGCCCAAAGCTACAACTACGCATGGATCGACACCTACTGTATAAACAAGAGCAGCTTGCACTGAGCTGGTCAGAAACCATCAACGACAATGTTGGAATAGTACGAATATTCCAGAGCCTTCTTCGTGTACCTAGTTGCCGTCCAATATGATATCGATTCGTTTAGGAAAGTAGAGGGTTTACCTGTGGATGGTGATGGACCCTCCAGGGACTCTACCCCCCACGAGAACAGAAATCAGCGCAGGACTGGGTGACTACGCAACAGGATGCTGCTATATTGCAACACGAACAACGGGCCCCTTTGGCCCTCTTCTACCGCCTGAAGACTGGCTTGTCCTTTTCGAAGCCAGCACTCTCTCATGAATCTTCTTGAACGACCAATTTTCAAAGCCAGGTGGGCAGAGAAAGGGACGTAAGTCAAATCTATGGTCATCAGGGCTGTAGCTCTCCGCATGGTCGGCTGGCGTGGCAACTTTCTGTTTAGGCCGATCGAATGTAGTGGGAGAAGTGTTTGACTTTGACGGTTATCTCGCGCGGACTGACCTTGGCCGTAGGAATAGCATGAATGAATTCCTCCAGAAACGGGCATATCGAAGTTCTTAGATGCCCAAGCAATAAACACCCTTTAAATTCAGATTTGCTGATAGATCCGATAGAATTGATGTCCGCAGAACTGCAATCAGATATCTTCGTAAGCATTCATAGACATTGCTAGATGCAAGAACCAATAGATTGCCCCCTTCCCGGCCGCTGACAGACATTTGAGAGCAATTTGTGCGTAGTAATAAGCGATAACCATACGGCTGAGAGCTTGAAGATTCCGAAGCCTCCGCAAACTTTGAATTTGGGATCAAATCCCGTACCCTGAGTGATCAGGTTCTTGCTAGCGTGGAAAGTCTCGTCAATGTTTATATCGGTATGGTGAGTGCCGATACGTTCAGCCGTTTTTTATTGCTCGTTGTCTGGTTTCCTTGCTGCTCTGGTTCGCCTTTCCTATATAGACCATGTGGAAGATCTGATTGCGGAATCCCTCTGGGCAAGGTACGTACGGTTCCATCTTCTGGCAGATGATATCTCGGTAGCTTAGACGGTGCGGGAGCCTAGAGAATATCGACATCGTTGTAAGCAAGGCTGAAATCGACTTTGATTCTCTTATACGTTAGCGCTTGCATGGCTTAGAAACTGCGAGATGGGGCGAAGGATACCGTAGAGTGAACTGTCTGTTGTAACCTGGTACAACATCAATGTTCTGATGTGGTAATAAAAGGGTCAGTTTAGCTTTGAAACAACAAGGTGAGAGAGTTGCACCAAAGAGTTCGTATAGGTTTCGTCTTCGAGGTAACCTAGTGAATTCAGCAAGCCATATCTACAGGTTTCCAGTTCGGAACCTGTACACAAGCTTGCTCCAGCGGCCTTGGCTTGATGAATGGATGTCTTGATTCTTGCTAGGTTAAATTGTTTTCCCAGCCAAACCCCCACTTTCCAGAGAGTAAGCAGTTTATATTTCTACTCCCTTTTCTGGTATTATTCTTAAATACCTACACGCCTGAGTGAGGGGGCATGTGGCCAGCGTCACAAGAGGAGCCATTTTCTTGACGAACGAGGTGGCACGCCTTACCTGGTTAGCATTTGTCGGCCTGGTGGTCAAGGGGTTTGGAGTGATTTCTGTTTGAAAGAGTCGTTGTGAGATGTTTTCAAATGGGATCTACTCACGATGTTCTGATGGCCTCGTCTGTAGGGGAGGATTACCTACCTAGGTAGGTAGGTACTTACTAGCTAACATAGCTACCTGGGGTGCTCTATATCCAAGCGATAAGTTATTACTTGAGTGGTTGAAAGGGTTCCGTTATTTTAAATCCATTGAAAACCCACAGGTCTGATACTACTAAATGTAGCCCCCTTTTTGTTGTCGACTTCTATCTAGTTGTCCTAAAGGTACCTAAGTAGGTAAGTAAGCAGTTTACTACCCCTTCCCCCTATTCACTACCTACCTACCTAAAATCCGTGACCTTTTCAAGCTGGGAAGTTAATAGCAACATAAACAACCAGGGAACAATTGAGCCATTACACACAATAAAATACGCGGGACATGCCTTGACTCTCGCAGGAAAAGAAGACAACCCATAGTTGCACGTCCCCCTCCCCCCCCTTTTTTACACCCCACTTGTACTGAGCTAGCTAACCTGCAAAATCCGTCATCGTCACTATCAACCACACCCCAGGTCAAAACTACCTTGTTTTACAAGCACCATACCAAAATCACAAAGCTAGAGCCCATAATCTAGACGTAGACCTAAGTAGATAAATATATACTATAAAAAGCTCGGGAGTTCATTGAAGACCGTGACGCTCTTCATTGTAGACTTTACCCACCCACCTAGAAGAAAAGAAAAAAAAGAAAAGGGGGGAAAAGAAACAGCAAGCAGCACACATTTTGGTATCTAATTTCATTACGACAGTTAACAATAACAAAGGCGTAGAGAAACATGATTGAGCCCTCTCTAGGCGACTATTAGTAGTACGTACTGCCACTACTATTGTATGTAAGTATGCAACAGCAACCGCTGGAAACTTCTACTCCCCCTGTCTCTCCCCTTTCTCACACAGATAGACAGAAAATCGTACTGTGTCCCCTCTCCTCCCTTCAGATTAGCTCTCTATGGGAATACACACCCTCTACGATCCCATGCCATTTCATTCTTTTATCGTATAGCCAGCCCATCACCAACCTGTCAACGCCGACCCCAACAACACCAACGGCAAAAATAGATACCACCGAGGCCTTTGTTTTCCAAACCCAGACGTCTGCTTCCCTTACATCTTACTATAGGGAACAATAGCAGCGTCTATGATGGGGGCGCGGCGGTGGGCTGTCGTGGCCTCGGGGCCCCACCTGGCCTTCCACGCCTTCTCCTGCCCGAGGGCCTTCTCGAAGGCCTCGCGGCACTCGGGCGGCAGCTCCTCCATGATGTCGGCGGACACGGCGCCGAGACCCTGGAAGTCGGTCAGGAAGGCGGGCACCTCGCGCTGCTCGTAGACAGCGGGCGATATGCCCGCGGGAGGCGTCTCCATGTACGTGTCGATGACGGTGAAGTTGCGCGGGATCCTGGGGTCCAGCGGCGGGAAGCGCGTGCTGTCCGTCGGGGCCGTCGAGTCCATGACCTGCTCGATCCGCACGTGCGTCGGCTGAGTTATGGCGGGGTACTGGAGCATGTTTGTGTGGATGTCGTAGACTCCCGAGAGATTCTGGCGGCGGATGGCACCCAGCTCTGCATTGAAGCGACTGGATACATGTTAGTGTCAACTGTAACCTTTTAGCCTTACCAAATCAACATACCTTGCTTCTCGAGCGTGTTCAAGTTGCCAGTTGACATCAGTCACATTTACACGCCTCTTCTTTATGTCTACCTTGCCATTTTGCGCAGGAACCGAGGGGGCTCCGGCATGGTAAACAGCACTAGCACCGTGCCACGCAACGTACTGATTCTTGTTGTATTCCTCGCCTTCGACGAACCTGTCGTTAGGATCGGCAATTTCGCCTTCGACAACACCTTCAGCCCTGAGCTTCGCAACCTCGTAGTCATCGATGATCCGCTTGCCACCTACGACAATCAACGCGCCAAATTCCCGAAAGACCGATCTGGCCGTCACAACACCTATTGCACGTCCCTTGTACGAATGAGGAATAATGTCTCGCTCGATCATATCGCGCTTCTCCTCATCGTCCACGATGATCTTATAGAGTCGTTTGTGCTTGGCGAAGAAAAGGTACGAGTCTCGGAAGCCAACACAACGGGCGGGCTCTGTCGACAACATATATAAACGGTCGCCACGGCCAGCAACGGTGAAGGTTCGACATCGGTACTCGCGACCACCTTGCAGGTGACCCAACTTGTCCACCTTGGTTTCTCCTTCAGGATCCTCGGGCAGGGCGACTTCGTCATTAACGATATCCATGACATTGCCTTCTTTGTCGATGGCTTGTTGGGTAGGCTGATAGGGAGCACCCCTCCGACCGCCCCGGCCTCTCCAACCGCCTCGACCACGACGTCTGGGAGGGTCATTCGGATCGCGCTGGGGGCTCTCGACGGGTAGGTTGTCCCAGTCAGGGGGTCGGTTCTTGGGCGGTCGTCCCAGGCGTCTTCTTCTTACTGTCTGCTGAGGTGGAGGGGAGGGTGATTTGGCGGAAGGGACATCGGAATCTTGGTTCTCCTCGGCTTCTGCTCCCGACTCTTCGTTCTCCTGTTCTTCGGGCTCTGGTTGTGGCTCGCCTTCTGAGGCATCGGCATCGGCATCGGGCATGGCCTCATCTTCGATCTCGTCGAATGTTCTTGGGGTGCTCTCTACGTATTACGAGGGTTGTTAGTCAAGAACTGTTTGGGATGCGCTCCTCGCCTGGTCATGGCGAAGGTGATGATCATAGGTCATGACAGTAGATCTTTACCAAGTTTCGCAGCGGCGCGCTTAGCAGCTGCACGTCCTGGACGGCGCGGCATCTTGAAAGCCAAAAAAAAAGGAAAAAAAGAGCGACGAGTCGAAAGAATGCGATGCGACAGTTGTAAGTTGTTCTCTTATTCAAAAAGTTGTTTCTCGATGATCTCTAGCAAGGCGACAACCGTCAACTGAACGTCAGATTGGATATTCAAGCTGTTAAAGAATTGGATTGGATGCGCAGTGCCAATATCAACTCTGCATCAATGGGGTTATGTGTGAAAACCAAATGCGCATGCGCAATTGGCGATTTCGTGTTGGAACACCGGGTGGGAATGTTCAACTTATTTGGCGAAAGGCGACGGCGACGAGACGAGACGAGACGAGACGAGGCGAGGCTCAGAGTTGGTCGTAGTGAATTTTGGGGGTGGAACTAGGATGGGGGGGGAACAGGACGCGGCTGGGGGAATTTCTTGACAAGGGATCGGGAAACGCGATTGCGGACCCACATTTAACTACACTACACTATGAGTGGCAGATGCCTACTACCTACCTAGGTTAGTGTAGGTAGGTAGTGAATGTACCTATCTTATCATACACGTGACCCGCCCATTCCATTCAATACCTTCGAGATTATGGGTCAATACAAACATTCTTGGCGGCAACAACGGCCAAATTTCTATACCAGAATACTTTTACCTAAAAGGGAAAAAAAAGTTCGAGATGGACGACCACGATTGGTGGTGGCATATCGACCTGCACAAATTGCCCACTTAAGTATCCGCGGCACTCAGCCCTGCTACACAACACAACCTTCATGCACTCCGGCCTCTAGTTGGTATTAATGTAGTGTACCTCCTTGACATAACTGCCCTTCAACAACACCTGCGATCCCCAAGCCTTGGAGCTGATTCCTGATGCTAGTGATATATTTCATCCCATGTTACATCTATTAGGAATCACATGTATGATTGGATGGGAGAAATGAATCCTTATTGTACATCCAATATTGCTACCAATACTCTCCCCCTCTAGATAAAAACCGTACCTCTCCGGGTGAACACTCCACAGAGAATGTTTTTGTAAGGAGGATGGAGATAGGTAATATTGATGAATAATAGGTAGTGTCTCTATTCTTCTTTCCATGGTCATGCTGTCAATATTTCAGATCATGATGCACCTTTTGAGGAGAACGGAGAGTAACATGATACCATCCTAGAGGTCCGCTTGTGGTTGGCTTATCATCAGATAGGTATTGGTTTGTAAATAGGGCGCCGAAAGTAAACTACGAATCCCTTTCTTTTTACTGTTTTTCAGCGCACAAGGGAAACAGGAGTTTGGATATATGATGCTACTCGCCTGGGTTTGTAGTTTAGCTGTATCCTAGCAAAGACGGGCTGGCTTTTGAGATAGGGGTTGAGATAGGGGGGTAGGTACTTACCCACCTACCTCTGAATTCCAACTAGAAAAACCCCAACCTAACATGAAGGTACGTACCCTCTCTTCTTTTTCCTTTATTCCTTTTACTCTCATTGTTTTCTTCTCAAATGCTGATGGGCCAAACTTCTCCATTTCATCTCCCCATCAACTATTAATCCATGATCCACTCACATCCTAACAACCAAAAACTCCACCCTTGCCATCACCGAATCATGGCAATTTACAGCCTACAGCTGTCTTCTTACTCATAACTATATTTTCCCCCAGAGGCCCACACCGGCATTTTCCTAATTCTGCCTATCCAATATGGGCACTCTTATTGGCCGACAGAGCCCAACAGTCAGTTTGTGCGCCGAGTATTGAATGATACAAGTCTTGGGATCACGGCTAATATATGCCAGGGAGATACATGTTTGCCCATGAACAATGGCAGCCATGGAATAATAACAATAAGGCTGTTCTCACATTCAATGTGGTAACAGCCAATGGGATCCTAATTCCCAAAATCTATATAACAATAGGCGTCTGCCTCTCTTAATCCCATTCCCACACCAGACACCAGACCAGACAACAACAAGTCAGAACTATCACCACTGTTCACTAAAGCACTCTGGTCTGCTACCTTGTCTACTACATGGCTACTACATGGCTACTTCATTGCTACTTCATTGTCAACTACCCTGTATCCCTAAGAGCTTCCAGCCATACAGCAAAGAGTCACTCTGTGAACAACATCATCATAACTGTTGACAATGGCTCAACCAAGGTCTCTCCACTTTGACATTAATGCCGCAAGGGAACGCCAATCATCCTCGCCAATGTTCTGCCGGCTCCCCCTTGAGTTGCGACGCAGAATCTACTATTACTACGACCTGGGAGAGCTGCACCCTTCAGGAACTCTTAACCGCAACTATGTCGAGCTAGATGTCCATCACCAGATGCCCGCCCTCCTCCTGACCTGTCGCCAGGCGTACATGGAGGCGAAGAGTGAGCTTAACAAGTGTCTGTGGTTCAAGTCCTATACGGACAGGTTCATCCAGACGCTTAAGTTCCACGCCCTCTCCACGTTCTGGCTCCCGCCTGCTTGCGCCCAAGAGGTCATTGTTTGCTATCGGGAGCTTGACAGAGTTGCGCCACAACCCAGCCCAGACCTGGTGTTCGTTAAGGCCACAAAGCTCCAGTTGGACTGGAAGAGACCGGTCGAGTCGATGGGGAAGCTGGTCAAGCCCAACAGCCTGGACAACCGGGGGCTTGACATCATGATAGAGCAATGCTTCTACTTCATTCAGAAGATGCCTGGTCTTAGGGAGGTATGTCTGACTGGCTTCTATCGCAGGGAGCTACCAGACAGGCTCCAGCTTGCACTGGAAGAAGAGCGACCGCAAGTGAAGGTCGTTGATTTCCCAGAGAAGGATGTCAAGGGAGGACTGAACGGTCTGGTGCAGACATGGAGGGCGGTCCTAGATATTCTAACCAAGGATATCCAATCATCCCTGGAGAGTGCCGAGCCTGAGCATCCACCATCGCCTCCCACTCCGCTACCCGCTCTTACTGCCGAAGAAGTGTTTGAACGCTGGATCAATCATGAGCCAGAGCCCGATTGGGATGTGGCTGAAGCCTTGGAGATACATAGAAAGGAAGCGGATGAGAAGAAGAGATTCGGGTTGCCCTACGAGGAGATCAACATCTTGAGGCGTCTTGCGAATGGTCGGGAACAGGTAGATAATGCTATCTGGGACTAACAATGGTGGCTGATATATTGCTATTACTTGCTGATCATGCCTAGGATGGCTTCTCATATATCGTAGCTGATATATTTTAGCTATTACAGGGTATCCGCGGGCTACATCGTGGCCATGTTATATATTAGTTAAGAAAAGTATTCCCATATGTGTCTAGGGGCTATTGTTGTGGTGATTGCTCAATGTTATATGCAGGTGCATATATATATATAAAGACAGCAGGATATGCGGGTTATTTATGCAAAGGTTAAAATAATCAGGAGTGTATAGAAAAACATCAATTTCTGTCTAGGGTAAACTGGATGAATTGGAGAAACCTTCATGTCGTCTGTCTGTCCAAACCACCACTGTATGCTGAAAGCCTCTCTAACACTTTGTCCATTATACTCAAGACCATTGTCCAACAACCCCTCCCCACCACAATTGATTATGCTGGATTTGAGTCGAACACTGTAGAGCATTAGTATGACCATGTTCCTATTATCCCTTCACAAGAGGATGTCTTACCCAAAAAGGCACGCCGCACAAAAGAGCACAGATTGTGACTCGTATTGACAGGTGTGTATGTGTGTGTTTGTGGTTCGTATGAGCAGATCAAAAGTTCCAAGGTCGTGATGTTTATCTAGTATTTGTCGAGATTCCGGTGCTGACAGTGTTGACAAGGTGAAGACCCAAGAGGGAGAAGACCGATGATTCTACCAAAGTCGGCGACTGGACTCCAAAGCCCAGGAAAATGCACCACAGGTAGCGGTCCAGACAAACCGGACGCAGCCCACCTCTCCTCTCCCCAACACTGACTGACTGACTGACCAACCCAACCGCCGCCCCAGCATCAAGAAAACCACGTCTTGAGATCATGCTCGCAAGGCCTGTCCCGCCGCACACCACACGCCTCCGGATCCCCCCCAGCCCCTCGGCCCGGGTCCTCCGGCTCAACCCAGACATCCACGCGCCCCTCGCAGCCAAGACAGCGCTCCATATCGCGGACGCTGTCGCGGAGCTCCTGCGCGGGGACACCAGTGCCATCGAGGTCGAGCACGCGCAGGGCCGGCGTGCCGCGCAGCACGAACCACAGCAGCTCGAGGGCGTAGTCGCGGCGGCGCTGCTCGCGGCGCCGCAGCAGCTCCCGCTGCACCTCCGGCTCGCCGTCGCGGATGCGCATCAGGTCCAGCCACGAGCGCGGGTGGCCCCGGAACCGCAGGCGCAGCGTCTCGAGGCGCGGCGCGCGCGATCCGACCCACGCGAGGGCCTCGGGGATCCCGACCCGGTCGATGTCCATGTGGTAGACGATGGAGAGGGTGCGGAGGTACTCGGGGTAGACTGTGGGGGTGGTGGTGGTGAGGGAGTGGGGAGGTTAGTAGGTGTGGTTGGTATATGGAAGGAAATAGCTTTATATATATATATATAACCAGAAATGCGGAGGGAAACTTAAAGAGAGAGATCTGTTTGAAGGGGTGAAAACCGCAGGATATGGCTTGGATAGGTAGGTAGGTAGGTAGATAGGTAAGGGAAATTTCCAATGAATTGTTTTTTAAAAAAAGAAAGGGGGGGGGGGGGGGGGGAGATACTAGAAAAAAAAAACCGAAAAGTCCACTTACGCCGGCCAAAGCCCCAGATGGTGGTCTTGTTGAACATGACACCCTTGATGGCCATGTAGACGTCGGCGCAGGCGACGGGGCGCATCTCGTAGAACACCTGCTTGCAGGTGTGCATGAGGGGCGGGTAGTCCGCGAGGCGGCCGGGGTGCTTGAGCTTCTCGGCGCCGTAGGCGTCGGTCTTGCTCTCGGGCTCGATGGCGGGGAGCGCGCAGACGTAGATCATCTTGCGCACCACCGGGGGCAGCTTGAAGAAGACGGAGCCCGCTTGCAGGTGGAACTCCTTGGATCCCAGGCTCGGATCGAATTGATCGGCCATGGTGCCAGGGTGATGATTGGTGGTCATGGCCTAGGTAGGTCGATAGTGGCATCAGCTTGAAGTGCCTTTACGACAATGTGTGGGAGGCGGGCAGGGATGATGGTGACGAGATGGTGCTCTGGGGTGGATTTAAGACCTCAAGCAAGGATGGGACAGGAACTTACTGCTTGCCTATCATAGGATGAATAAAGGCTAGATTGAGGTTGGCCTAGTGATCGTATGCACCAAAATGTGTCCTCCCAGCTAGGTCATGAATGCGTTCGGTAGCTGAGGTGTTGTGTGGACTGTTGGTACAAGGAAATTGGTCTGAGGGGGGAGGAGCTGTGGGTTGTAAAATGGTTGGGGGGCAGGCCGGATCAGAAGCAGGTACGGATCTATTATTGACTGACTGACTGAATGAGCGAGGGTCGCGTCCTGCGATTCACACGCGCTGGTTGCTAGGGGAAACGGGGGTGAATACCTTGGTAACAGCATACATACAATGAAGATAAGGGGGGGGGGGGGGGCAAGAATGACTTCTAAGAACTTGGGTAGTCGAAACACATGTGACCTGTTCTTCAAACGACCAACCAGGATGCACTGGGCAACGGGCGATGTGAATCTCTCCTATGTGGCAGTTTGAGGTGACTAGGACAGGACAACAGAATGTGAGCCTGGTGGAGGAAAGGGCTGTCGCCCATTGATGGCTTGATGAAGTCCACATGTGGCTATCTTATTTTGAGCCCCTCAAAATATATCTCTGGGCAGTATTCCATACCTCTGTTTATAGATGTAGAGTGATCTGGCAACTCCATTGGAGAACTTGCCAGAATAACAGCAACAGGCAGGAGGCTATATGGGCAATAAAGGAGGACTAGTTGACACCATTTTTAAACATAACTAGACGTTAGACAGCAATCATTATAATCTGACAGGGTGTTTATACCACAGTCTGCTCTAAAGAAGTTGAAATATCAAAGCCTGTTCTTATTGCCTTTTATCTCGGCTTTCTCTGTCGAGCCCTTATTTCATATCAGATGGGTAATATGACCAAAGTACAGGGTTCTTCAATAGATATTTGCTAAGCTGAGAGCTAGAGAAAATAGGTATGCTTAAGAGGTACTTGCAGTTATGATCCCCATCTTCGCCCATAGACTGCTGAATAAATTATTTTCTCGACCTAGCGATGCACCGCAGAGCCTCAGGGGAAGTGGGCGAAGAGAAAACCCCGAAAATCCAACCAAGCAGGGACAGAGTACACGGCTATTATAACCAAGACCCTCTCCCCTTCCCGAGCAGGCAGGATAGACACCCTACTATCTACTACATATAATCCCTGTCATGTAAAGGGGCAGTAAATAGGAGTCGTTACCGTGACGCCAATATTAGGAACTTCATCTCATTCTGTAAAAAAAGGGGGAGGGGAGGGCAACCTTGAGAAGAAGAAAAAAAATCCTGGATGGGATAAAGTGATATACATACTGCGTACAAGAGAGCCGTGCGTGAGGTAAAATGGTATAAATAGCTATTGTCGGTTTAACATGATAGTAACTGCTCATAATTCAATGATTTTTTAGGCGACAAAAAGGAGGAAAAGGGAAAAAGACAGACAAACCCCCTATATCCTATGTACCATCAGCCAACTCGATGTTTACGGCAGGTAAGTACTGACCTGTCCTTCAAGACCATCCATATCCCACAGCCCACTTGAAAAAGAAGCACATAAGCAACAACAGCCGGCGTGTTTGAAAATTTTCAAATTTATTATGATATTGTCTTAAAAAACAATGCTATACGAGTATCAATGATACATTAAAAAAACATCAATGCATAGGTATTGACAACCCCTTACACACGTATATATGTATGCAAAAGTCCAACCAACCATATACTCCGTTTCATGAAAACAATCTGTTCCTTCCTTCCCTCCCCTTTCTTTCCCATCTTCGCTCTTTCCTGATTAGGAGGGATACGCAGATGGGTTAAAAAAAAAAACCCCCCCAATGGAAAGAAGAATGCATGCCTTTAAAAAAAAGGGAATATAATTTCGTAAATGCGTATATAAGTATGCAACTTCCCACTAGAGAAAAAATCAAACCAAAACGACAAAAATGAAGCAAAGAACTCACCCCAGCATAAAAAACGACTCGCGTTGGGGAATAGGGTATAAAAAAAAGACAGGCGAGGATATAACCCACGACCAAGAAACTACGACTGCACAGTCTCAACAGAAAACGAACAAAGCAAGCCTGTCCACTAATCGTCTTTAGCAACAAACGGACATACCACGTCGGCACCCAGAGAAGAAGAAGAAGAAAAAAAATTAAAAGACAAAGGGGCCTTTCTTTTTACGAAAGGTAGAAGACGGTAGAATTGTATGCATCTGAGATCCTAACGCGGGGGGAAAAGATCGTAAAAGGTACATGCAATTTACCCAGGGGCCAAGCCAAGCCAGCCAGCCAACCAACTGGCCATGAAGAAAACGCCGCGCTACATGAGCTCGCCCCTCGGAGAAGCCGTCTGATATCTGGCCTTTCCGTCCAATTTCTCCCTTTTCGCCTTCATACTTGATTTTTATCCCATAATCAATCAATACTCGCGTATATGGTCTTTCTTCGTGAAAAATATTGCGGTCTATATCAATATTAGAACCGGCAGGCGAGATGCGTTGGAACCATGGTCAATTCCGTTGTTCCTATCGTCGTTTAAACGCCACCACGGCCTCGGTCGGTAGTGGAATGGTCGAAAGAGAAATGTGATGAACCAGAGCAAGTCTCGTCGCTGGAAGATATGCAGAGAGGAAAAGGAGGGGAAAGGCGACAATCTGTGGTACTGTTTGCTCTATTTTACCAAGAGCAAAAACCGAAAATCGTGGTATAAAAACAGCGCATGCTTATGCGTGTGTATGCAAAGACAAATAAGAGAAGGGATATAGTAGAGCAGGTAGAGAAACTGCGATGGCCAGTGGAACCACCCGGTGGCAAATACGTAGTTTTGTTCTTCCTGGGGATAAGGGGAAAAACAACATCCCTCTCAATGGAATGATAGAATGTTGGTACTCCCCTCGAGACCTGAAGTGTAGTCTCGATGGATGTGACTTCTTGAGGGGTAATATAGGTCTACAGATAGACTACTGGCAGACCAGAGACGGCAATATTCTTGCGTTTAGTCTACTGTAGTCACTGTCGTTGACCCAACATTAGCCTCAATATGAGGTCACTGACTGATTTCTGCTTTTGCCTTGCTCTCTGGGTGCAACTGCTTAGGTCTTCTTAGGCCAGCTGCGACCTCACGCATCTTAGCCCTACTGTGCGCGTTGCGGTAAGCGTTGATGACGTCTTGATTCCCATGTTCCTAATTAGGAGGCAAGAGGTCCAAACGTCCACCCTTGTCTAGCCAGGCCTTATCCGTGACCTTCTCGCGTTCGGCCCAAATGAAGCGATATGCGGTCTTGATGGTCCCATCACTGACGCCGGCCACACGGGCAATAGCCTTGTAACTTCGAGGATCCCCCATCAGGTGAGAGATCATGTAGATGCACGAAGCGGCAATAGACAGAGGAGACCGACCGGCAAGCATGGGAAGAGAAGAGCACTTGTCGCACAACTCGACCGAGAGCTTCTCGATCAGATGCGGGTTGTTAAACCGCAGCTGACTGCAGTATCGTGCACAGAGCTCGGCAGCGTTGGTCGAGTTGGTGTTCTGAACCGGCTCCAGAGGCTGCATGAAAGATCCGGCCGTGTTCTTGTCACGATGCTCCTGCAAGAACTTCTCCAGGACCTTGAAAGTTCTTCCTATTTCTTTCTTGGAGACCTTGGTGAGCGCATGAATCTCCCGAAACGTGCGACCAATCTTGGATTGACGGCAAGCGATGAATATACAACCGGCGATGATGGCTTCGGTAGATTTCCCCTTCAGGATCTTGGCGTCGTCCGTCATCTTGTACATGTGCTTCGCGGAATCCTGAGTAGCCTTGGGAATGTTGATGGCATCACAAAGGTTTCCGATGTCGCGGTAGGCGTTCAAGAGAGCCTTGGTTGCCTTGTCCTGGGTGGACCTGTTCTGGGCACGATGCAGCTCCCGCGAGCGCGAGCCCTCCCCGAAGGCGATGGTGGTCTCGAGCTGGTCGCCGTTGAGAAGGGTGTTGGGGCCGTCACCGACACGCGAGGGATCGTCATTGTTCTGGTCGTCATTCGCGAAGGTACGCCACTCGGAACGGGTATCGATGATGCGAGCGCCCAAGACAAGCCCGCACGAGGCACAGACCATGTCACCGGAGGAAAACTCCTCGACGAGATTGGGAGGGAACTCGTTGCAGTCGGGACAGGTGAGGATCTGGTTCAGATTCTCTTGCCATGGCTTGTCGTCTTCACCGTTAGCGGTGTGACCGGTGGCTGGCGGAGGAGGAAGGAAGGGATTGTCTGCGGGAGCCGCCATCGTGACGATAATTGAATGGATGACGGCGACGACGACTGATAGAGAGTGTAGACAGAATCGGATGGCGGAGGGCGTGTGGGATGGATTGATACGGAAGTTGAGGTAGGGGAAAAAAAAAGAAAAAAGGAAGGTCAGGCAGGTGATGGAAATGGAAGGCAAGTCAAAGAAATGTTAAGGTACGGTTTATGGAAGTTTAGTATGGTTTGGTTTTGGTTGGGTAAGCCCAGGTTTGTTCAATCAACTGCAGGGTCTGCCTAGAAACTTTGACCAATTGAAGGTTCAAAAACTGATGACTCAGCATTTGACAGGACTAACTTAAACTGCTACGACTAGTATGTAGGTACTTGATGTACCTAGTGTAGGTAGGTAGTGGGGCAGGTACATACATACGTACCAGACTGTTATTGCACTGTTTCCCGGTGTACGGCGGTGCTGCGCCTACTGTAGGTCGGGGTTAGGGGGTTAGTACCCAGGACAAGCAGCAGCGTTTAAGGTTATCAGTTTCGCCCCAACATGCTCAATATGCTGCTGTCTCTTGTGTATGTAGATTTGTATCTAGAAGTTTAATAGAGGAGATTTTATTCCATTTATTGTTAGGCTATCGGAGATACCGACATCACAATGCATTATACAGTTTGCCTTCACATAAACTCTCACTATTTGCTCACATACCATATGTAAGTTTATATTGAAACGCCCATGGATGGCTGCATGTGTAGCAGGCAAGTACCTGGGCATGTATTCGCTGCGCATTTGTAGGATGAAATACCTATTATACATACAACAGAAATCCCATGGGGGCGCAACCTCCGAGGGCCATGTCTGAAAATGGGAACCGGGGAGTAGTTCTATACTACACTATTGTCACGATACGATGCGAAGCAAAGGAGTGTAGCTAGATACATAAAATGTCCTGGTTAGAGGGATACTAATAGGGATTGTATTCCCCACGATAAAAAAAAGAAGAGTACACACCGTTGTGTAAATCCAAAAAGGCTATAAAACGCCACCGCCATCCTAGAAAGCTAGTTGTAAAGGAACGAAAAAAAAAAAAAGAAAGCTACCGGGGGTATATTTTAAGAGAGATATAAAAAATTGAAAAAAGTAAAAATAAAATAAAAAAAGACTTAAATCCGTTGGCCTAAAAATAACCTTTTTGTCGTCTTTTTTAATTTTCCCTTTTTGTGGTTGACAATTGCACAGTTGAATCGTCGTCGTGGTCGGTCGTCATTATTATTATGATGATGATGGTGATGATGGTGATGGTGATGGTGGTAGTGGTAGTGATCATATTATAATTGCGTGAAGAAGAACTGCGGGGGAGGGGTGTTCTTCCTCGGCGGCAGCACGCTCCGTACAGGGAGGGCGACCGCGATGCCGTCGGTACCGGTAATCGCGGGGGGAAGAACATGGGGTGTTGTTGGTGTTGGCTGTGCGGCGGTTCCGAGTCGGGCGTGCGCGGGTTCTCCTTCTCCTTCTCCTTCTCCTTATACTTCTCCCTCTCGGTCTGCAGCCCGGCTTCCCTGTCCTTCCAGTCCTCCCGCAGGCTGGCCTTCTCCGCCGCCTCGTCCGATATCTCCATGAGCCGGAGGTCCGGCGGCATCATCATCATCGACGAGTTCTGCGAGTGCCGGTTGCTGGTCCGGCTCGCCAGCGACTTGCGGATCATGATCGCTCTCTCCATCTCGTCCGCCTCCAGCCGGTCCGCCTGGTTCATCTTCCGCCTCCGCGAATACTCGTGGCTGATCGGGTCTGCGTGTTTCACCTCCTGCTTCCGCCGCCGTGACCTGCTGTACAATATGGCTATGACCGACACCAGCGATACTACGAGCAGGGTCCCGACGACGATGACGACAATCACCCACGGGTCGACGAGAGGGCCTGAATTATCATTACTATTATTATTCGTGGGTTGGGCGAGGTTGTTGGTGGCGTCTACTGGAGTGTTGTCTTCTTGTCTGCCGTCTATGCGCCCGCGCAACAGGAGCCCCATTGTGGATGTTGGTGAATCAGATGTCTAATAGGTAGATAAGTAGGTAGGTAGATAGGTATCCTGTACTGTGTGCTGAGACGGAAGACGACAAGGCATGGGAGAGATAATGGTCTGACTTAAACAGTGTTCGCAAAAAAAAGACAAAAAAAAAAAAGAACCTCGTGGGGTGTCGAGGGAAAACGATGACAACTCGATCTAACATGGGGCAGCCCATGCCCATTCTTTTATATGTGTGTAAGTGTCATCCTTCGGATGCCCTTGGGAGGGGATATGAAGGGCATGTGCGAATACCGCCGACTTGCATCTTGGGGCTCGTAACACAGACGAATACACATCACCGCGTCCTATTATTGGCTCACCGGGCTGCAGAGTCCGGCAGGCTTTGGTTGTGAGTGGTTGCAAGGCCCCCCCACCATAGCAACCAACTTACAGCAAATCCATTTGTCCCATGGGTCCCCGCCCTTCCGACAGCCCGACAGACTGGACGAGCCAGGGACCCAGGGAGAGTGAGACAAGAAAGACGATAGACATATCTTTACTGGAATGGGCAAGAAGAGAGACAAGAAATAGAAAAAATAAATCAGCCTTTTCCTTGCCTACCTACACTAACATTGATGCACACTACATGGTTACCTCATTATGTAGTCTTTGGTTGCTGTAACCCCATTTGGGGGTGCGCTCGTGCTGTGATTGGTCAGGTTTGATCAAGTGTACTATATAAGAAGGGAACACTACATCAATGTAACTTGGTGTATGTCTGGTACTAACATCGCACCACACTTTACATATGCCGAGTGTAGGATCGAAGAGGTGAATAAGTATCTACCCAGGAAAATGCAAATGCAAATGCAAATGCGCCTTCAATAGCCTGGTAATACCTGGTACATAGCTACAGCACGAAAGGTCTAGAGCTGCCAGGCTCTCCGCCACTCTGTCAGCCTTGATAGGTAACCCTTGTCGTGTCGTAGTAACTGGGGTATGTATATAGATAAGTAGCCATGAGATGAGCCTCCTAGCCTTACGTAGCCGTACGTCCATGTGATTCTTGTAACCTGCCTGCCTAACCTTAGGTAGATTATCGGTTTGGCTGATGAGTGTTGATTGATTGAAATGCCGTGTAAGTAATTCTTGGGTACATGCAAGACTATTCCAAATTACACAAGGGGTTAAAGGGGGCCCCCAAAATAGTAGGTAGTGTACGTATGTACCAGACACTACATACTCACTTTGTGTCTACGCTATATCTACACAACTTGTCATCATGCGGTGTGACGGAATAGAAAGAGCTGTCAATCAACTATGCACTTCGTCGAAAATAAATGCATACTAGCACATTTTGGTCTAGTCTTCCAATTCGTATGAATTCTTGGACACCGCCTCTGATGCTGTTCTCTAGGATGCATGTGTTACCTATTTGGACTATAACATCCCACTGCCTCGGTATCCATTGGACATCGCATCGGCGGGTCGGTAGGACGGGTGAGATCGGCAGGCCTTATTTAGTGTAGTTCAAGGAACGCGCCTAAATTACACAGTTAAGTTAGCGAACGCGGCTTCTCACCACCCTTCTATATCCCTTCTCGAAGAAAAATTGGTAGATTCCCCAGCTCTCTGAAACTCATGCATCAGTTGACGTGGGCAAAGCATGCGTAGGAAAATGTCGTCTTGTTATAAGCTATGTGTAAGATCATCGTACTAGGTATCCGACTAGCTTGAGATACCTAAGGTTAGTTAGGTGGTAAAGATATCTATATATGGGTACAATAGCCCCAGTTAACGGTATACCCATTCTACTAATAATACTTGCTCAAATTATTCCCCTCGGCAGTTGCTCAAGCCTTCGGGGCCTTGTACCTAGCGTACCAAATTCAGACTCTGTATACACTAGAATCATTCTCTTTTCTTCTCCTCTTCTTCTATTGATATACTCTTCTCGATTAAGTTACGCTTATTCACGATCGGGTTTCGCTAAAACATGGGACACAACGTGTGGATGGTGGGGTAAGTAAGGTACATATGTACACTAGAGCCGGGGGCTGTTAATGGAGCATTTCAATTAATCGGGACTAGCGGCCGCTTCTCGGTCTTCATCCTTCGTGTTAGCTGCGTCAGTGCCTAGGTAGGTAAGTATTCAATGGAGTTTCGGCTTTGGAATCGGAACTCGTCCACCTCTTGGTGCTGTTTAATCTTCAACTACCTTCTTAAATCAAGCCAAGTCTCACATGGCTTGCAACGTGAATACGAGTCGCACTAACCAGTAGCCGACAGTACAGCCTGCATTCCATCCTAGTAGCGAGGCCTTGTCAAATCGTCTTACCTACCTGACTACCTACCTTTACCCAGCAAGGCAGGTTGGGTGGTGTGTCTCCGGCTCCTCTAGAAAAGATCATCCAACGCTATCGTGACCGCGGCATCACTATGTTCGGCCGAGCAATTACCCGGGCCAGATGTGGCACACGGCTCATCGTGGAAGATCGATACCGGGCTACTCGCGCCCGCCATTATTCCACGACAGTTGAAAGGGGCTCGGGTGCCCAGGCTTCTCTCCCGTTGGCAGGCTACCGTGTTCTGGACATGACTAGGGTGTTAGCCGGCGTAAGTTCCCGTCTCCTTCCATTGCCGGGGTGCCTTTACTCACAATTCGATGTAGCCGTATTGTACACAAATTCTTGGCGATCTCGGGTGAGAACCGCGCCGGAGCGCGGCATGCTCCTGAATTCGCGTCACCCATTCAGCTAATGTCTTGATCAAAATGTAAGCGCAGAAGTGATCAAAATTGAGCACCCTACCCGAGGAGATGATACCCGTGCCTGGGGCCCGCCGTATGCATCATACAAAGAGGTTTCTGGCCACGAAGGGCCTGGCGAATCTGCTTATTTCCTCGCGGTAAGTTTTTGTCTGGCATGGCTGCATATGGTGTATTCCACGACTGTGAAATTCTGATCTCTGGACAGGTCAACCGCAACAAGAAGTCTCTAGGCTTATCATTTCAACACCGCGAGGGTGTCGAGGTACTACATAAACTTGCCGCAAAGTGCGACATTCTCGTGGAGAACTATCTCCCTGGGAGCCTGAAGAAATATGGCATGGATTTTGAAACAATACACAAGATCAACCCTGGTCTCATCTACGCCTCGATTACAGGTTATGGGCAGACGGGGCCATACTCGCAGCGGGCTGGCTACGATGTCATGGTTGAGGCCGAATTCGGACTGATGCACATAACCGGCAATAGGGATGGGCCGCCTGTTAAAGTCGGTGTTGCGGTGACAGATCTGACGACCGGGTTATACACGAGCAATAGTATCATGGCGGCCTTGCTATCGAGAGCGAAAACTGGCCGTGGCCAACACATCGATGTGGCACTAAGCGACTGCCAAACTGCGACTCTTGCTAACATCGCGAGTAGCTGTCTGATTAGTGGCAAGAGAGACTCGGGGCGCTGGGGTACAGCACATCGTAGGTGGTGGCCAAATACTCTACCATTGATCATTGATATCAAGCACCTAGCTGACGAAACCCCAGCATCGATCGTGCCTTACAGATCATTCAAGACTAAAGATGGGGATGTACTTTTCGGTGGTGGCAACGACCGTTTGTTTGGCATCTTGTGCGATGGCCTCGGTCGACCAGAGTGGAAGACAGATCCCAAGTACAGCATCAACTCCAACCGGGTCGCTAACCGAGACGAGCTGGAAGATGAGATCGAAAAGATTAGCACCCAGAAGACGACACAAGAGTGGCTAGAGATTTTTGAAGGCAAGGGTATGCCGTACGCTGCTGTCAACGATGTCCATGACGCTCTCCATCACGAGCATTCAAAAGCACGCAACATGGTGGTAGAACTTGAACATGACCAGTGCGGCCCGATAAAAATGGTCAATACACCGGTGAAATACAGCGAAAGTACGCCGGGAGTGAGGACTGCGCCGCCAACCTTGGGCCAACACACAGATGAGGTCCTTTCCGACTTGTTGGGTCTAGATAGTAGTGAGGTAGCTGCTCTGAAGGAAAAGGGGGCTGTGAGATAAGTATAAAAAAAGGGGGGGAGGAGGGGGGGTTCAATTTCCCCATTAACCTAACCTACCTCCTTATCTAGGTACCTACCTACAGTACCTACCTAACCTAAGCAATAAATCGATTCACCGTGTTGCAATTAACCGACACAATAAGATACATAAACTTTGGATGTTTTCCCATGCTTATGCCATGTATCTAGATGGTCATGGCCTAAAGTTACCTATTCCATTAGGTTAACCTAAGTTAATGTTACTACCTAAGGTACCTACCTAAACAAAAGGAGACAAACACGGTATAGTTGAATATCTTAACCCAACGTACAGCATGGAATGGGATGATCACGTGTAGATCACGTGCTCCACCTCCACCCGTCCTTCCCAAACTCTCATCATCAATTGAACCAACTTGGTTCCCAACTTCGTTCTTGTAACATGCATTGAGATACCGATCTGACTTCGAGTTGTACAATCGACATTTTACCAAACTCCCATTATCATCAGGGTGGGGCGCTTGTGGTGTGTTGGATTGCCTCCTTGCCGAGATCCAGCCACAGCCCGACTAACAGAAAGAATTGCAGATGCCCCTATGACAGTGTCGCCCTCCTCCATACAGCATTGTGAGGTGGACAAATCCGAATCGGTACCGATATGGAAGGAATCCCGGCCGAGCCCAAGCCCGAGGGCAGTGATGCCGCGTCTACGCCGACGCCGGCCCCGGCCGGCCAGCCTCCTGCTCCCGGCCCTTCGGCCCCAAGCCCGGCACCGAGCAATGCAAGCTCATCCGGCCGCCCGCACTACGTACCCCAGTTTTCCGCCGCCACCCAGATGATCCTGAAGCGCATTAACAGTAAGCCTGGAAGCTTGAGCGCGGCCCTGTCCTCCGCTTCTTCTGTTGCTAGGACCATTGAAAAGTCGACGTTTGAGGACGCCAAGAGACGTTTGGTTATGAACATGAACACTTCTCTAACCATGCCCATGCCAACCCCAAGGCTGGCATCGTCCGCTTCCGGTGCTGCTACCATGTCGATAAGCGACGCATTCCAGCTGCGGACCCCGGCTCCATCAAAGAATTTCCACCCTCCCAAGCCTACGGCAAAACCATCCGTCCTGAAGGCGAAGACCAAACCCGCAAGGGGCGCGAAGCGCAAACGCGGAAAAGAAGAAGACGACGGATCTTCAAGTCTAAGCGATCTTCCCGATAGCGAGGGAGAGACCGCCTCAGCATCTAAGGACCAACAGGCCGCACCCACTATGACGAAGTCCGGCCGCCAAGTTCAGAAGCCGGCGCAATACAACCCATCGCAGCAATCGCAAAAGCGCAGAAACTACGGGAAGCGGACGGCCGAGCAGGCGCTATGCAAAGTGTGCACGCGGGGCCTGAGCCCGACGAATAACCAGATCGTCTTTTGTGACGGCTGCAATTTCTGCTGGCACCAACTCTGCCACGAACCGTATATCGACGACGAATACGTTAGCAACGAGAGTCGCTCGTGGTTCTGCACCCGCTGCCTCGCGAAGCGGGAGAAGCACCTCGCCCGGAAAAAGTCGCTCGATGGGTTTAAGGGGGTCAGCTGGGTTACCAAGAGTGCCGAGCAGGTAGGTATCCACTTGTCTTCTAGCAGGATCACGAACGCGCGAGCGAGGAATACTAATTACTTCAATTCAGAAAAGAGCCTATCTATCCAGCGTTACACACGCACAGCTAGTCAACATCATCATGTACAGCACGGAGCTCCATCCCGACCTGCCCATCTTCCCGGCCCACGAGCCGGCCGCCTCCGCAAAGCGCGGCCCACAGGGCTTATTCGCCGGCTCCACCACCGACGGCCTGTTCCTGCGCGCCGACGCCGGCGCCGGCGCAGGCGGCCCCATCAACTTTGTCCGCAAGACATCGACGCCCGATCGTGCTAGCCCCCGGTCCCAGACCGGGGGTAAAACTGGCGGCGGCAGCGGTAGTAGTAGTAGCAATGGGAGGTCGGGCGCCACGATCGTCGCGGCGTCCACTACCACGACAACGCAGAAAAACGTCATCGAAGCCGAGAACCAGGCCGAGCGCGAGTCCTCGGTCGAGTCTGTGCCCCCGGCGTGGCCAAAGGTTGGCCAGGGGTGCCTGGCCGGCGTGGACATCAACGAGGACGACCTCCAGGACAAGAACGACTTCGAGGCTTTCAGCGTGACTACGTACGACGCGAAGGGGAAGAAGGTCTGGGAGAATGGCATGGCTGTTTGAATTTGCTTAGATGGAAGAGAGAGAGAGGAAGCAAAGCGCGGTGGTAAGAGTTGGGGTGCATTGTGGGTGTTATATGAATTTAGTCATGAAAGGGGCGGTGTGGTATAAATGCAGGCTCCTATTTAGTTGCTGTCGCCCTAAGCTCCTTGTTTCGATTAAATCAGGTACTCACCCCTGTTATGCGGGAGCGCGAGGACACTTGTACTAGGCCTATCTATCACGGTTTGTTGGAAGGGTTGACGAGAGATATATGTATTCTTATCGTCGTCATTACGTGATTTAAGTCATCACTGGGATTCTATTGAGCTAAGAGTCAATTATCCTCGCGGAGAGTTGGTCTAGGATGTGCTCGAGGGAGGCGCGGTATGATGAGAATAGTGGTTGCGCTCGTATAGCCGCACTAGTAGACACAGAGGAAGAGGTCGCAGTGTATACATCTATGAAGGAGAATACATTCAAGTTATCGGATTTGAAGACTCGTGATCCTTGGGGGGAAGCAAATGTAGACATCTCTGCATTAGTATCGTTGTATCATACGGCTTGACAATGCTGATCAACCAGTATAGGTTAGGACAAAAGCAGCATGTAATGCAATAGTGCTGATATAATTTCCATCTTGTGCAGTGAACATTTGTCGCATCAATGCATAGACTCCAACCTTTACCAACGCTTTTTCCCATTCCCAATCATGTAGAACCAGAAGACGCAGAAAGAAGTTCCTCTATGATCGGCGCTGCCACGTGGGCGGTATGAAGACTCAGCAGGGTGGCAATCTCTAGCACCTCCAGTATCTCCTGGGGAGTGGCACCATAGCCAAGGGCGTTCCTCATGTGCAGTTTGAGGCCCGGGACGTAGAGGTGCGTGGCAGCGGCGTCGAAGGCGCAGTACACGAGCTCCTTCATCTGCAACCCGAGTCAGCCACGATACACGTTTATGTGCAAACACCATCCTTTTCTTTTGCCGTGCCTAGAAAAGGATAACTACCTAGGTAGCTAAGGAATTATCCCAATCGGATGTGCTTAGTGATGGGCAAAGTAATCAATCACCTTCGGTTCGAGCGCGCCGCGCCCCTGCCCCCCTCCTTTCCCACTAACGTCCCTCGTCCACGGCAGACTCGAGAACTCCAGGTACGCCTCGAAGAAGTCGGGATCGAGCCGCAGGAAGTCCTCCCAGAAGCCGTGCCAGTAGCCCCTCTTCCGCGCGAACTCGCGCTTCAGCGCCTCCTGGCGCTCGTCGTACGGCCTCGTCGTGACGTCTTCCCCATCCCCATCCCCGTCCCCCTCCGTCTTCCTCTCCCGCAGCACCTCGACCAGCACCGGCACCCCGACGTTGCACGCGTGGATGCCCAGCGTGCTCGCCAGCGCGACCACCTCGAGCACCTCGGCCGCCGACGCGCCCGCCGCCAGCGCCGCCCCCGCGTGCGCCCGCACCCCCGGCGCGTACAGGTGCGTCGCCGCGCTGTCGACCGCCAGCGCCACGAGCGACTGCGCCTTGGCGCCCAGGCGCGCCTTGCGCCGCGGCACCGCCGCCAGCCGCGCGCCCGCGCGGAACAGCCCCGGGTCCACCGACAGCAGCGAGGACCACCCCGCGTGGAAGGCCGCCGGCCCGAGGAGCTGCTCGAACTCGGCTTTGAGGTCCTCCTCCTCTTGTGACTTTTGCTGCTGCTGATGGCCGGGGTTTGGGGGCTCTGTTGGGATTTCGTGGGATGCCATGGTTGTTGCTAAATATGGGAACTCCTCTTGTTCTGGTGTAGGCGGGCCTTCTACGTGAGATGAATGAAGTGATGATTTGGGAAAGTATGTAGTTGACTCCCTCCTCTTCCCCCCCTCCCCTTTTCTTCTTCGGTACTTATTATCTTACTGCCGGAAGAGTGGCGTCATTACTGCCTCAGTAGTAACAGCACTCTATACACAGCCTGAGCTATGCTGGCTAGGGTTTAAACCTGATATAACCAGCAACGGCAGCACGTATCACTTATTGCTGCGGGCCATGGACTGAGTGATCTAGCATTGCCTAGACTTTGGCTCCTACCCCGGTAGAAAGCAGGGGCTCTTCATGGGATACCTCGGTACTGGCTTATTATACAGGTGTAAAGAGAATAAATTGCACACACACGTCTTAGATAGAAAGCCATGGTACCCTTTAGGAGTCTGATGGGTTGATGTTTGTCTTGAAAGCGATTCCCCTATTGGTTCGATAGAAGGAGCGCTTTATATGCCACCATATCATCAACATTTACCACATCCACGCTCTGTGCTTCATCACTGCCTTTCATAACACCAGTATAAAGAGAACGTCGAAATCTACATCACATATCATAGCATCTGGTGATTACCAACAAGAGATTCCATCCTAGAGACATTATGTAAATTACGTTTCCAGCTAGGTGATATCATCTGACGTGTTCGTGGCTCTAGACAGCCCCTAAGTAGCCTAGACTGTCGTATTAAGATATTGAATCTGACATAGAATTGCCGTATACCCCGCTCATCTGCATAGGCAAATATGTATAGCACACCGGCACGGTAAGGGGGGGGGGGCATGAGTATTGGAGACATTGGGGTAAGTAACTGCGAGGGCAACATTCCTCCATAGTCATCTGAGGATGGTAGCCCGGTGAGGAGAACGTGTTTATGGCAAGTATGGTAGGATCTAGTGCATTTACCAATGTCATCATCGTTCTAGACGCAATGGAAACACACGTGGATGTGCTCATTGGATTTTAGATACACACCCTATAGAACATACATGCCTTTTCATGATATAATAGATATATATCCTGATATGGCAGTATCAATTGCTGCTTTTATAGATCGTGGTCGTGTTTGCTTCATCGGGATCCGGTACTCATCGGTTACATAGCCCCGGCATGATGACGTTGGCTCATAGGCAAGGACAAATGCTCAATAATATCCGTATAATCGAATGTCGTATGGCTAGGTTTTGTAAACACGATGAACTGTCTACTATCCGGATTTTCCTGGTAATGAATCAATCTGATGTGAAGAGACATACCATAGCACTTTCGTCTACGCCAATCCCTAACAGCTCAGAGACAGTAACCATGGCAGAGAGCACTACTTTACCTACATCCATTGGTTTCATAGGCCTCGGGGCCATGGGAAAGCCTATGGTCAGTAACCTCGTGAAAAAGCTCCCGGCTGGATCGCGCGTGTTCGTTCACGATGTTGTGGAGGCTTCCATGGAAGAGCCTCGTGCTTCATATCCGAGCATGATAGTTAAATCTACCGATGCGAAAGAGGTGACTGAACAATCTGTACGTTGTCCACATGGTGATTATTAGGATAATATATTATAACTGACGGCCTTGTTGTAGGATGTCGTAATTACTATGCTTCCAGAAGGGCACCATGTAAAATCTGTCTATCTCGATACCACTGCTGGCATTATCGCGGCTGTCTCTGCTTCATCCACACCCAAACTTCTTATTGACTCTTCTACCATCGATACTGCGACCAGCTTGTACGTAAAGGAGCAGATATCGAACTCATCACCTTTAGCAGCTTTCTACGATGCTCCGGTCAGTGGCGGCGTCCTCGGCGCTGTGAATGCTACAATTGCATTTTTCCTTGGCTGTTCGCCGTTAGATCCCAATCTTGCTCGTCTTACTACGTTACTGCGAACCATGGGGGGCAGGGTCATTCCTTGCGGTGGTCCTTCTCTAGGTCTCGCTGCCAAGCTATCTAACAATTACCTCTCGGGCATTATCACAATTGCATGCGCCGAGGCTATGGATATGGGAATGCGTGCGGGTATCGAGGCCGACGTTTTGGCATTTGTCTTCGCCGCAGGTACCGCTCAGAACGCCATATGTGATATTTTCAATCCTGTTCCTGGTGTATGTCCCAAGGCTCCATCATCAAATGGGTACCGGGGTGGATTCCGCGTACAGTTGATGAGAAAGGACGTTGGGTTGGCCATTGACATGGCTAGAAGATTGGACTCGAGGAATATTCTAGGCGCAACTAGTTTGGGAGTCTATACAGCAGCAAGTGAGGCTGCGGATTGTAAGGATCTGGACTCAAGGGTTGTGTATCGGTATCTAGGGGGCAGAGAGGATTGGAAGAGACAGGAGTAGTTTACCTTCAATAATACGGAGATGACAGGAACGATAGTACTCCTATCAAGTCATAGGGAAAAGAAAACCTGTGCACTTCAAGTAACAAAATTGAGCTCTAATCCAGGGGGAAAATTCCACCTCTCGACATCAAAGCTGTAAAATCTTATGAGTTGTTTTCTTGTATATTATTCACACACCGTAGGCTTACGTTAGATTAGAATGGTCTTGGCGAGCTTCGTTATTTTGAACGGCTCCTGAGGCTGTTTTTACTCAAAACCATCAGAATACTCACATATATGTAGAAGATGGTAGCACAGCCTTACCGCAAACCATCTATATCCTGCGAAGAGAAATGATGGGACGTATGACTCGCAAAATGGCTCAACCTAGAGATGATGTCAGCTTGGCAAATAGAGCGTTCTTTGAGCTACCTAACAGTACGACTCGCGGCCTTTACACCGGGATGAGAAAATTACCTGCAGAATATCTTGATCCTGTGACATTGTTACACGACGCAATATTCAAGGACATCAAAACAGTAGGTAATTTTGGCAGCAAACTAGATAATGAGACATGGAATCCTATGTATTAAAAGACTTCCTGTTTGGGAATGTAGCAGAGATACATACAAAACCTGGGGGCACGCAAATATAACCCAGAGGATTACTTACTTGGCGAGATTCCAAAATTTCTCTGAATCCTAATTTCAAGTCGTTTTTTCAGCCTATCCAGGGCATCGGGATGGTTTCGTCAAAAAGCATGGCAATAAATCGCTTCAGTAAGCAGGCAGGATCGCCAGGTACCCGTCTAGTTTTTGGCTAGATCTTACCCCGAATACTTGGCACCAGCTAAAGACCCAATTTTAGAAACCAACAACAGTTAGCCAAGACCCTGCGTTGATGGGCAAGGGTCAAAATATCTGATGTAAGTGTAGCTGACCTGGTTGACAAATTCTATGTAAGGTGGCTTCAGCTTCAAGAGGCAAAACGCCTATTGTGCCTAAGCCCACATCGATCTGGAGAAAGATCATTAACCTAGGTCCTGGGTTGAAGTACGGGGGTGAAAGGCCTGAGAATCCCTCATGCATTGTTGCATACTGCGGTTTCAAGTTTTAGTTAAGGAGCTGAGTCCGAATAAACCATTTCGCTAATTCTTACCATATGTCATACGAGTCAGACTATCGCAACTGCACGAATCGATATATTGGGGCAAAAGCTAGGCTTTCTTCCCATACGATAGGGGTTACATAATATAACAACTTTAGACGTCGATGTGTTAAGCTTAGGTTATATTTTCTCTCCATATGTTATACGGGTCGTACATTTATCACGACAAAAGATGATCGATATATTGAGCCAAGACTGGTTTTTTTCATACTTGGCATTGCTAAGTAGTTAACTAATAAGGCGAGGTGGAATTCTCGGCGTGTAATATACTAGGAGTTTCATATATTAAAGGTAGGAAATTTCCTTTTCCCTAGATAGTTGCGGCGGTATCCAACTCTCACTAAGGAGGTTTATTTAGTTCTTTGAATTTTACCTTCGCCATTGTATATATATTTCTTATCGTCAATTGCCAATATGGGTTTGCTTTCATTTTCCAAGTCTGTTGTCTGCTTGTTAGTAGGGCTGGCGTTTGCGAGCCCAGCTATAGCAGCGCCAGTTGAGACTACTCAGGAGTTGTCTCAACGTGCTTCATCTGGCGCCAAGCGTATACTCCTCTGGCCATGGATCAACACGAACGAAGTCGAGAACAATGTTCACCCTGCTTTGAAGACCACTGCTTCTACTCTAGCAGGCTCGGGATCATTCAAGCTGGTGGCTAACTGGGAGACTTGGCATCCAGATGAGGTCCCCAAATCACTTCCATTCAGTCCACAGCTCGCCACGCGGGATCACTTCAGCGGAGATCACTGGAATCAACTCCTCGACGTCCTTTCTTGGCAAAAGGGCACCATCGTACAGTCCCTCAACGAGCCAGATCTCGCTGGTATTAGTGCTGCCGACGCGGCGAACCTATGGTCCAAACTTGTGGACCTTCGAAAGAGCCATGGCGTCAAGCTTGTTACTCCCGCATGCACGAGTGACCCGGCTAGCAAGGTATGCTATCGGAGCCCCCTTAAGAAGATCCCAAGGCCATCATATCTAGCCTATGTGTCTTCTCCATCCTTTTACTATCATCCAATTACTACTAACTGTGAAAAAATGCTAATTTCACTTTGCGAACAGAGCTGGCTATCGGACTTCATGGGCCGAGTAGGCGGCGACGGCAAGCCGGACTACCTAGGTCTGCACTTCTACACCACGGCTACGAACCCGGCGGACCAAGAGATCGAATATGCGAAAAACTACATCACGGAGCAATACAACGCGTACAAGATCCCCGTGTTCATCAGCGAAATCAGCAGCACTAGCCGCGACGCAACGGCGGTGCAGAAGTTCGTCGAGGATATGTCCAACTGGATGGACCAGCAGGACTTTATCTTCGGATACGGATTTACCGGTTGGTCAACAGCACCTGCTGATCAGTTTTCGAGTCCCGCCGCACAGCTTCTGGATAGCTCGGGTGGCTTGACGGCTCTGGGTAAGTGGCTGGCTGGTGTATAGAATCTTGAAATCCTTTTGAATTAAGGGATGAGAGGGGCGTTCTGGACTTAGCAGAAGCTGGCGAAACGGTCAAATCTCTGGTCGTTGGACGAACTTGGCTGTCATTTCATTTCCATTGTACATATTTCTTTTCGATGATCTTAAAATCCTAACCCTCTACTTACAAGGTTACGGACTTTTAGGTTAGATACCTATCTACGGTATTTTTGATGTATATAGTTATCCTCATCTTTTCACTGTCAATATTTACACTCGCTTTCACCAAATTTTCCCAGTAATGGAAGTGTCAAATTGATAGCCAGGGGAATAACCTGTCATGACTGTTTGCCCAATCATAATACAAGAGCTTATACAACAATATCTCTGAGATTGTCCCCCTTATGGCAAGATTACCCATCATGTTCATTCAACCATTTATAAACCACTCTTGCGTCCTTCCCCCTATATCTGTCATCCTCCATGGCCTCTCTAAATGCGTCCAACGCAGACTTATCTAGTATTGTCTTCGCGCCGACTGACTCCGCTAATCTGGTCCCCATCCCTAATACCTTGGCGCATAGCTCTATTCTGAAGCCACCTTCATACCCCCGGCTGCTCGGCACATTCTCCTGCACCCCAGGCACCGGGTTGCTTTTACTCGTGACCCAACACTGTCCTCCGCTTGCGTTGATGACATCCGTCAGAAGCTTGGGGTCCAGGCCGGCCTTTACACCGATATTGAGAGCCTCGGCGGCGGCAAGCGAGGTGATGGCGCTCAGGTAGTTGTTGATAATCTTGAAGGCGGTCCCGGCACCGACATCACCGCAGAGAAATATCCCATCCCTATTTCCCATATATTGCAAGTATGACTTTACGATCGGGAAGACGCGGGGCGAGACGGCGGGAGAACAACCAACCATAAATGTGAGTGTACCGGCTACTGCGCCCATTGGTCCACCAGAGACCGGAGCATCGACAAACGTGAGTGTATCAGAGAGCTGAGAGACACTAGTCTCTTGGGAAGCCTTTGCAACAGAAAGGATAGTATCGGTTTCGATAGTGCCACATTCCATAATTAGCTTTTGTTCTGGCGTTGATGAACTTTCCGCTGCCGATGCGACTGCGCCAGCAAGAACTCCTGTTTGTGGGTCTAAGTAAACAGATTCTACTGCGCTGGAGCCAGGAAGCATGGTGATGACAGTATTCTAGCGTGAATTAGTTGTGAAGCCTCTGATAATATCCTAGGATGCTAGTTTGAGAACGCACAGCTGCCTTCGCCGCTTCAAATCCGTTTTTGACGGGTTTTACGGTTGTTTTGCTCGTTACCTCCTTTTGGAAGCGATCTATTGCTTCCGAGTTGACATCACAGATGAGCAGTGTTTTCTCAGGACCTAGACGAGCGAGAAGATTCTTCGCCATAGGATATCCCATGACCCCAAGGCCTAAAATGGCTCATTAGTAAATTTTGAATCTGTTCATGAACCATATTGAGGTCATACCAATGAAGGCAACTGTGTCTGCAGATGAAGACATCTTGTTTCGTGTTGATAGAATGTGTGAGCTACAGGCTTTGATCTAATACTTGTAGCTACCAGTATAATAATAAATATCATGTAAATATGTGGTAAGTACTCAAAAAGAGCTATTCACAAGAAACGCCATGTAGATATGAAATGCAACCGGGCTTCCTTACCACCAATGTTTTGAGAATAGACTAACCCGATATACCTAATCATATCTGCTAAAGAGGGGACTTTTATTCTATGAAAACACGTTAACCCCTATTCCGCAACGTAACCATCAGGTAACACTACTATTGACTGACCAAGGATATCAGACATGACTATTGCCGTGCTTTTGGAGAAAGATTATCCCTTCGGCTACGAAGCTGTCAGTGCTGCTAATCAATACTCAGAACTTAGGCAAATCATGTTAATTCAAGCCTTGCTACAGGATCTCTATGCACGATATAATTAGATAGGGGGTGTGATGAACAACTACCCCAATCCCAAACTCCAACTATCACAAATTCCCCGGCCAGAACCTGTGCCGGTTTTGTTCTCTCCAATACACGTCATGCGCCAGGACTATCTCAACGTCTGCCGTATTGCGCGTGTGCTCGAGAAACTCTCCAATGCGGGCCAAAGTACCTTTTGCCCTTTCGGTATGCATATGCACACTTCTCAGCCCACCCCTCCCGTCGTCGTACATGGCGATCCCCTTCTCGCCGCTTAGAATCCTTCGGTCGTGGCAGCAGTCCCCGCCCAGGTAGACGTACTTGTTCTCGGCAATGCGCGCGAACAGGTTCACGTGGCCGTATATGTGGCCGGGGCTGTCGATTACGTAGAGGCTGCCGTCGCCGAAGAAATCTAGAGCGTGCGGAAAGCCTGCCAGCGGCTGCCAGGACCATTTTTCGAAATGCACGGGCAGCCGCGCGAGCGTATCTGCGGATGCTGATGTGTGTTTCGGGGCGCCGCCTGTACCGCTTTCGTACCCAGTACTCTCATCTCGAATAGGCACAGGAGGGAACTCAACCGTGCGAGATGCAGGCAACTCGTCGTCGTTGAACATCTCAGCTGGGTACAACGGCCCCGCGCCGTTCTTGAGCACATTTAGCGTACCAGAGCCCACGGCAAAAGTGGCATTGGAAAAGTCGGAGGATGTTCCAACATGGTCCCAGTGCACATGGCTTAGGATGACAACGTGGATGTCTTTGCTCGGGTCTAGAAGTTGCTCTCCCTCTGCTCCGGCATCAGCCTTCTTAGGTTTATTTGCGCCCCATCGGAGACTAGCAGCACAATCGGGGTCAACTAGAACAGGCTGTCGATTTGCTATGTGTGCCTGTTGGGCCGGCTTGTAACCAGTCAAGTCACGTTTGACTCCTAGATCAAAGACAACTCTTGTTATCTCGCCGCCGTCGTGTCCGGGGTGTTGTATAAGGAACGAGAGGGATGGGACCAAAGTGCGTTTTTCAGGATCGGCGGGAGCAACAAAAAATAGCTCCGGAAGAGTTATCTGACCAGCTTCTAGGGCTGATATAGTCACACAGACTGGTTCCTTAGTATCCGCCATTGTAGGAATAAGATGTATAAATGCGTCTATACACCTCTTGTTCTATCAGTAAAACGAACAATAAACCTGGTTTATATAATTAGATACTCTATATCGGTATAAAACACACTATAACAGCATTGTTTTCTAACGCCTATCACCATCTCAAGCTCATGATTCAGCTGCGCAGGGGTTTTCACGGGAAGCGGACCTAGAATCAGACAATATCTGCAAAGTCCGCGCTCCTCCATAAGTCCGACGGCGTTCTCGTCTGCTTAGAGGACGCGGGGTGGGAGTTCGTAATGTGGAGAAAAGCCGATGTAGAGATCTAGTTGAAGAGATCATATTACTTGGAGCGGATAAAAAGGGGGGGAGAGGGAGGGGGCCACCATCGATTGATAAAGGTACTTATTTAATTGTGTTATATCAGGGATCTCTGCATATCGACAAATCCAGCTCGCAACAAAAAAGACGGTCGGTCTCCTACCTTAGCATGCGAAATTCAGTGAATAGGGGAAGACAATATAGTCGGCAGGTGACTGCAACTAGTAATACCGTGTACAGTGTCTTCGTTACACGCAGACATACGAAAAAAGAACATGTCAAAAAGGAAATCGTATTTCCATCAACACCCGCTGAAGTGTTTATAGATGTACTAGGAATAGAACAATTAGGGGAAAGGAAACGGACCCCAAAATGGCAACACTACCACGCTTCATGAGAGCCCAGTTCTTAGATGCTTTCAGAACCCCCTACGTACTCCGCGATACCCCTCTTCCAACCATTTCGTCTCCTCATGACGTCCTCGTCAAGGTAGATGCGGCATCGTACTGCCACACGGATGCCGTTCTCGCCGCGGGCCAGATGCTCCCCAATCCGCCCGAGTTCCCACATGTCGGCTGTCACGAATTCGCAGGGACTATCGTGGCCGTAGCGCCTAATTCGGATATCTCATTCCGGCCGGGTGATCGCGTTGGCGTTCCAGGACGCTCATTCCATCCCTGCGGCACTTGCTTCGAATGTGTCGCGAGCCCTACCCCGGGCGACCCTGACGGAGACCCGCCTGGTTACTCTGCATTCTGCCCGCACTCCAGGAATAACGGGATCAATGGCCCCGGGGGTTTCAGGGAGTACGCAGTCGTAGACAGCCGGCAGATAGCCCCGATCCCGGATGGTATGTCTGCTGTCGACACTTCCGTGCTCATGTGCGCTGGGATTACGGTATACAATGCTCTCAAGCGGTGCGGCTTGAAGCCCGGGCAGCGTCTCGGTATAATAGGCTGCGGCGGCGGATTGGGACATCTCGGGCTCCAATTTGCTGCTAAGATGGGGCTCAGAGTTGTTGGCGTAGACAACGCGGATGCGCCGCTACAGATCGCTAGGGAAATCGCTGCTAGAGAGGACCTGGGCGCGGGGGTGAAGATCGTGGACGCCAGAGTAGAGGACGCAAACGATGTTGCGACTCGACTCGGCAGAGAAGACGGGAAGCAGGATAGGGGTGACATGGGTATAGATGCTGTTATAATCCTCCCTGAAAGTCAAAAGGCCTTCGACTACGGCATCGCTCTCCTCAGAAACCATGGGAAATGCGTCCTCGTCTCCTTTCCCGAGCAAGGGTTCCACATCTCCGCTCACGATGTTGTGTTCCGGGATATCTCTATTGTCGGTAGTCTTGTGGGCAGCAATAAGACACTGAGGGAGACGCTCCAGTTCGCGGCTAAACACAACGTGAGGGCCAAGATTAAGACATTCCCTTTATCGAAGTTGAACGACTTGGTGGCTGAGTATCACAAGGGGCAAGGAGGTAAACTCGTTATCGACATGAACCTCCCCGATGGAGAACCTTGAGAACTAGAGTGGTGGTTATTTCAATACTTCTAGTCCCAAGAGTATAACGATTTATAATAATCTAAATTTTTATTCAATTGTTAACCTAATAAAAACGAGGTGTTTTCCACCCTCAGGTTGCCCCAAATAATACATCAAGTCATAAAAGCCAATATTCATAGGGAGTACATCTTGATCGATGCGCCACGTAAGATGCCTGAATATGGCGATATATTTTTGTATGACCACCTACATTGAGCAATGCTGCAATTATTCATTGTCGATGTTCCAACCGACATCTTTACCCCCTTTGCGTCTCCTTATCATAGCCGAAGAAACTGCTAATTCCAAACCGCACTTTGCATCTACTCAGCCTTATTCCCCAGCTCTCTCGCCATCTCCCCCTTTTCCGCCATCTCATCAAGCACCTTCTCCGCTGTCTTCATAGCATCCACGCCCGCCGGAACCCCGCAATACGTCGTGCAGTGAAGGATAGCTTCTCTGATCTCCAGCTCCGAGAGACCGTTGTTCCTAGCCCCGCGTATGTGCACGGCAAGCTCGGGGGCGCGATTGAGAGCCATGAGCATGCCGATATTCAGTAGGCTGCGCTGCTTCTTGTCGAGGCCGGGCCGCGTCCAGGCGTAGCCCCAGCACCATTCTGTGACGAGCTCTTGGCCCGGCTTGGAGAATTCGGTCGACCCGTTGGCTAGGGCGCGGTCGACGTACGAGTCGCCAACGACGCTGCGCCGCACCTTGAGCCCTTCTTCGAAGAGCTGCTTGTGCAGCGCGTCGAACTTCGGGTCCGTGCTCATATTTCCCCCCTATTTACACGAAAAGGCGATTATTTCCGAGTGTAGTTCAGAGCGGTTCAGTTAATACTAGCAGCGAGCGATCAATATATGTAGATAGAAGAAATGGCGTGAAAAGGGGGGCCTAAACTGCTGGTTTGAGAATTCAGATCTGAAGAATCATGAATATGGATTCAACTGACGAGAAAATACGCAGCTTCGAGAAACAACGTCCGAGTACGGAGGTATCGATGATGTCGTGCCTACACAGGATTAGGTGCCTGGGTATCAATACCTATCTACACTGTACCTAACTTACTCCGCACACCCGTGAGCTTAAGAATTAACCTAGGTTAGATTATCTTCCCCTTATATGGTGGTGGGGGTGAATTTAGTACATAGTTAAGACGTCACATTAGCCTAAGGACGCCAATACTAATAAAAGGTGGATAGGACCGAGACGTGAGCTAGGCATGAGCTAATATATATTAGGATGTTGGGGTAAGTAAGACAACTCTACTCTCTATACCTTGAACGGTGGTTCTGGGTCTTCCGGAGAGGTATACTGGATGGTAGACTACGACTCTACGTTGGAGAGTATGATATCACATTCACATGATATCTCGAATCTCCAAATGTATCTTTACATTTCTTATGCAGTGGAACAGAGGCTTGGTCAGTTTAGAGGAAGCGCCAAATATTGAGCAGGGAGATGAGAGAATGGCAGGGTGCCAGTAAAATTTCAAAGCCTGGGGGAGATATCATGGACATATCGTCTTCGTTTTCGTCTTTGAGGTTCATTGTCTTATGTTGTTATACGTTCACATTACCACGGACTTTCAAAATCAGATATATAATCTTATATACCTTATTGGACCGCTTTTTTTAGCTTCAAACAATGTGTGCCGACGCTGAGGATAAGAAGATTGATGCCGAATTCTGTGAGTTCTCACGCGACGAGAATGGTCTCCCAGGGGGTGAAGAGCAGAAAAAAAGAGAAAAGGCCTTAGTTCGTAGGCTAGACTGCTTTATTGCGCCTGTAATGATGCTTCTCATGCTGATCAGCTATTTGGATCGTGGGAACATCGGTTTTGCTGCGACGCAGGGCATGGCAAACGAGATTCATCTCAAGGGCTCCCAGCTAAATGTCCGTAACCCCCTTTTTATCTTCCATTTCGATATAATTCCCTCGTCATCCACCCAACTCACAAAGGCCATGAAGACAGCTGTGTCTGTATTCTACGTATTCTATATCCTTGCCGAATTCCCTACCTCGATTCTTGTCAAGCGTCTCCAATTCAACAGAGTTATCCCCACTATCACATTCTGTTGGGGACTGGTGTGCCTCTCTACCGGGTTCGTCCGGTCGTTTGGGCCGCTAGTAGTGACTCGCATCTTGCTTGGGTTCTTTGAGGGTTGCCTGTTTCCTTCAATAACACTTTTCTTATGTAATTGGTATAAGCGAGAAGAGTTGGCGGTGCGGGTTGCATTCTTGTTCAGTAAGTTGATACACGGATATACCTAACTCGGTTGTGTCATCTGTGCCACTGACAAGATACTCATGTAGTCGCATCTGCGCTGTCTGGAGCCTTTGGAGGACTCCTAGCCTGGGCTATGTTAAGTATGGATGGAGTCGCGAGTATGTCTGGATGGCGATGGTGCGTTATCTATGGTTTCGGCTATTATTACAAGGCATGCTGATAACCAAGGTACTCTAGGCTCTATATAATCGAAGGTCTTATCACCGTCATATGGGCATCATGCTGCATCTATCTTGTCCCAAGAAGCTACGAAACCGCATATTTCCTGAATGCAGAACAGAAAAGCCTCATGAGAAAACGTGCCGAAGAGATGGAGGCATATAGCGGTGGTTCAGGGCATTACTCTAAGAGGGATATCAAAGAAGCCGCAAAGGATGTGAAAAGCTGGGTTCACGGCATAATCCAGATCGCTGTCGTGACGATCCTCTACGGTATGTATTTTGTATATACCAATTCTACCAAGCCTAGGACCACTAATTAAAGAGACAAAGGATTTGGCACCTTCTTACCTATTATAATTAAGGAAGGATTCCACTATTCGACAGTTCAAGCACAATATTTGGTGATTCCGGTCAACATCTGGGGGGCTCTTGTATATGCAATCGGTGCCATTCTGTCTGATACATACAGCAAACTGTTTCTCCCGTTGGTCATCAGTGCTCCTTTCGGTGTGGCCGGCTATGCTATCCTACTTTGCGATGTGTCCCCAGCGGTCCAGTACTTCGCCACATACCTCATCGCCACGGCTTGCTTCCTATGTACTGGGGGTAACATGTAAGTGCATTACATATTTGGTTTCTAATTAAGACGATTGGGAGAGTGAAAAGGACCGAATCCTTTATAGTCACTAACATACGCATGCTAATGCAATATCATGTCCAGTGCTTGGCTTTCTGGAAACTGTGCTCCCGACGGGAAGCGTGCTGCGAGCCTCGGAATCTTATTGACACTAACTAACGTCGGCGGAGTCGTCTCTGGTCAAATATATCAGTCTAATGATGCACCAGCTTTTACACTAGGTCACGCATGGTCCTTGGGTTGTTTAACCTTTGCTTGGCTTGGATGGTGGCTCGTAAGATGGATCTATAATACTCGTCAGAGAGCCAAGGATATGGCTCTGACCGAGGGTATAATCTCCTCACCAGAAGAAAAGACTGATAGGTCACTTAAATTTAAATATCAAGTTTAGATATATGGATGAACTAGAGAAGAATACTTTATTTAGTGTTAGTTAGATATGATGAAGCTGGAATTGATTGGTTTATAGAATATAACAATAAATATACCTAGTCAGTTTGGATCATCTTTTTTCTGTCTCATTATGAATAACACGGAGTATCACGAGGGCCCTGGCAAGAACTTAGTTAGTTACAACGTTACCAGTTCATTTTCACCGGCCAATTTGACTATGAGAAGAAAACAAGGTGAATTAAGGAGTAAAAGAGGAAGGACATCAGCTACCCATCGTTTATGTACTACCTACGGATAGAGTGAGTGACTGACTGACATCAGCTTAAAAAAAGGGAAAATGCGACAAAAAGTAATCCGACCAGCACGGGACTCGAACCCGCAATCTTCACCAATCTCCGTGAACCGGAAAGTGACGCGTTACCATTACGCTAACCGGCCGATGTTCAAATCGGCGCTTATCCATGTACATGTTGTAGGTACAGTATATGCCCCACCTTGTGATAGGTCGCAGCCACTAGGTAAATCTTCGCGTGAACTTGATTTAAAATCATTAACGTCCTTCGGATTTAGTCACCACAACACAGAATATACATTAACTCACAACAGACCTATCAAAGCCTTTTTTTTTCAGCAGAGAAAGAGTTCAAATAAACCTACATTTTGACGTGCTATGTTGGAAGTAAGACAAGTGAAAGAATGGAAATCTTTGTTATCATCGTCCTACAGAAAATAAGTGTGGTTATTGTAAGGATGATGAAGAGCTAAGTTTACAGGGCCTCAGACTGAGCCTTTTGTACCCCTCACGGTGTGTAGTGCCTGTCTGCCTGCCTGCCTTTACGGCGTACCTCCCCAAACTCCTACCAGACTTCATGCTTAGTTCAAACTACATACCTAAGCAAGGTAATACAGCTCCTCTGAAGCTACTTTTCCTACTCAATCCATAAAACTAACATCCATATTTTTTTGGTACTCCGTGGTTCTGTGCACACACCTTTAACTCAGCCGAACTACCACAGCCAATCAAACCGGGCCTGGATTACTTGATCTGGACACCAGCTAACCCACCTTGATGGAACCCTTGAAGAGGGTCATGTCTGATGATAAAAGAAATTTCAAGCTGAACATCCGAAGTAGTTGCCTAGTTGAAGTGCTTGTCATGGTGAGATTACCAACCGCCAAATAGAGACATCAGAGGCTACTAACTAGGTACCTATGGTAGGTACATAGCGAAACATCAGGCTTGGAAGTTGGTGGGATTATCCACTGACTACTTGAAAGGAACCTTGACAACTCCCGAGGTACCTTAACGGACAGGTGCCGAATCATGGATTGATCTTGGGATTTCCTTTAACGTCCAATGGATGTTCTTGCTCTGGTTAGATAGGTTTTATGCGAGTGTTTAAGGTTTACCTTAACATAGCCCCAGAGTTGGAACGGCAAACATCATTTCTCTCTAATGCCTCTTCTCTTCTCGTAGAAACAGGGGCTTCTGTTCTGAAACCTCATCCTAAAACTACTACGCTGCAGATTTCGCCAGTAATAACAGCAGACCAACAACCTCAAAATCATCGATTCAAGGTCAGTACGGTTGCTGATGCATTATAGTTAACATGTCCAGAATGGCATCAGTACCCCAGAGGACGGCAAATATTACCCCCATTTCGGGAGTTCAAAGTACCTCTTGAATTGCCTTTCTCCGGGAATCACTAGCTTACAGGGCGAGAAGATGTGCTAGCCGCTATCGAGACCAAGATGAATAGAAATAACTCGAAGCATGAAAGCTGTCTCTAACCAATTACAGTCACGGAGAGACTATATGATGCTATCGAGAGCCAGGTTCGATCTATCTCCTAGGAAAGGAAATACATCGTCTGATGGCCATGAGAAGAAGTCTATGGATAAATCCACTCGTCCAACTTTGGGATCAAGAAAACCTTAACGATGGAAAAGTGCTCAATAAATACGACGCCACGTCCCTCGCCGCGCGGCATAAAGAAGGAGGAGAGTCGGGTGCTCTTCAGCTTGTATGCTCCATACTTGATGGAGAGTTATGGGGGGAGGGAGCCAAATACATGGCTCTATGAGAGAGAGATAGAGAGAAAGGTGATGACAAACTTGGAGGCTTACTTCCAAGTCTTCGTAAGTTGTCTGGTAATGCGGAGACTGCGGTATTTACATACCCACAATACATATGTACATAAAACGACAAGTCAACGCAACATATAACACAAAAAATCGGCATTGTTCAACTAGATATACTGTTCAAGTCCCAATCGTCGTCATGATTGAGTCGAAGAATGCCATGCAAGACGGAATATTCGCTGCAACTCGAGTCACACGCAGTGCCTCATTGGATTGACTCACTACTATGATTTTTAGAAACTGTCCATTCGAGGCAAAATACTTCGGAAAATGCGGCAGGTGTAGGTAGCTTGCAGTTATATGGACCTGACCTGTCTGCAAATGGCGGAGTTGAAGGCGGAGTTGGTTGTAAGAAGGGATGGATGGGAATAGTATCAAATGTATCTTAGTAGGTCCTTCAAATGCAGGCATTGATGGGGCCTCAGGAGCCTGTGACGTTAACCTTATTCTCAATTCGAGCGTGATTGCAAGTAATAAAGCTTGGCTACCAAAGCTTATACCTCCATCATCTAGGTAGTCGTCTTTTCTACAATAATACTAAGAACAATGATAGGTAATAAGGGAGCAAATCCCACGTGGGGTCCCCGAGAGAACGCAACCATAAACGAGGTCTATGCAGCCACCTAGCCCTCCCACGCGATCCCCGCCTCCAAGGTGAATGAATGCATGAACCCCCCCCACGTCGTCCTCTACGCCCGGTCCGGCATCCCTCTGAACGGGTTATTCGGGTCGGCGAGCTCGTCCTCGACCGTGGGCAGGGTCTTGACGACCCTGGCCGGGGCGCCCAGCGCCACCGAGTACGGGGGCAGGGTCTTGGTGACGACGGCGCCGGCGCCGACGGTGCACCCGCGGCCGATGGTGACCCCCGGCAGGACGATGGTGCCGCCGCCGATCCAGCAGTCGTCCTCGATGCGGACGGCGTGGCCGAACTCGACGAACTTGACGCGCGACAGCACGCTGGTCTCGTGGCCCGCCGTGTATATGCTCACGTTGGGCCCCATCTGGACCCGGTCGCCGATGATGACCAGGCTGGTGTCTAGGATGGTGAGGCTTAGGGGAGGGATTGCTTGTCAGCGTCTTGCTGTTGCTAAAAAAAGCTTCATAGGGGATGGGGTAAGGGGGGGGGGGGGGGGGGCTTACTTGAAGTTCATGAAGCAGTTCTCTCCGATGATGATGTTGCTCCCGTAGTCGGGCAGGAACGGCCGCTCGATGACGGTGCCTTTGCCGACGCGGCCGAGCATCTCGGTGAGTATCTTGGTCTGGATCTCGAAGACCTCGTCCATGGTGCCGCTGTTGGGGTCGGCATTGTTGTACTTGTGGGCGAGGCACCGGGCTCTATGCCGGCCCTCCATCAGTGTCGGTTGGAGTGGATCGTATCTGCAGATTGTTAAGAATTCTATCGATTTTATTGTTGGTTGGATAGGTATATCCTTTTAAGGAGAGATGAAATCTTGGCTTACAGCATGCCAGATATCATCTTCTCATATTCGTCGCAATAGGGGATTCCCTTGAGGGTCTTCGCAAGAGCAATGAGCTCCTCATCTTTGTGTTGCTTAGCCATGACACTATCTAAGACCAGAAGGCGCTAATATTGAATGCGTTGACAATAGATCGCGTGGTGGTATAGCAGTAGATCTGGATACCTTTCACTCCTACCCGACTGAAGAATAAAAATGTAAGTGACTTGGAAATTTCTAGCTATAGGAAACGTAACTGTTTACCTAGTACCTTGGTGAGTGTATATCCGGGCAGCTCTCTTCTAAGTAGGTAGTTATGAGGCCTGAGATAGAGCCAATATAACCCTATAACTGGGTCATTGTTACTCTCGAAATCAACGTCGTCCACTAATGCGAATAAATGCAACTTTCAACACGTGGTATCGCTGCATCAGTCCACATAAACCACTGGCCTACACTACATGATAGCGCTAAGTATGAAGAATAGCCGAAACCTCCGCTCCCTTTTCCCCGCTGCATCAGCAAGCCCGTACAGCATGTGGCCGGCGATGCTATTAATAGTAATAAAGGAAAGTGTGCTTCATGTTAGGTCCTGTCTTAGGTCTTCAAGAAGTACAGTGTGTAAGCTACAACAAATAGCACACCATGAATGCATAGAAAACCTCCATTATCAGAGTTTAACAGGAAGGCTTGCCTGCTAAGTTATTACTTGGACAAAGGTTAGGGCCGCCGTGTATATAACATTAACTAGGTATATAAGACCTATTTGGGTTCTCATGTCTTGTGATGTACATTATGTAGCAAAGTGCAGAATTTGTTACGTTATGCTGCTTTTCTAGCCCATACTTGTCGTTGAGAATTTCCCAACTTGTACAGAATTCCCAAGCACATGCAGGCCGTGATTTAAAAAGTATATAGCTAATTTGCATCATGTATTTAATCTCCCCGCATCTATCCCGTTTTTAATGAGCTACTAGGTTAAGGTCTTTAAAGACTGTTCAAATGAGCTATACACCATGATAAAATATAAAGTCCTCACATTGAACAGTAAGAAAATAACAGATCGAGACAGATTTACACATGAAAATATGATATATCCTACAATGCTCACTAAAAGGGGAATAAGACCTATACAACCTCCGCTGCTAGAGATACAATAAATGCAATATTAAAAAAAGAACCTGTACAAGAACTGTGAACGATTGAAATAGACATGGATAACCCATATCCACAAACCCCTCAGCCCCTTTAAACCATTACGTGTAGCAAACCCCTCCATCCCTCCATCCACCATCCACCATACCACACCCAACCACACTAACCCAAACACTACACTACACTACATAAACCCCAACAAGCCCTTGCTCTTCCATCCCCTCCTCCCAATAGTACAACATAGCCCGCTCGAGCCTCCTCCGCTCCCGCAGCTAAGTCGTACGGGATTCGAATCTAGTAGTCGGGTCGGTGACGAGTTCTGTCCTGTCCTGGTCTACAAAAAAAAGATTCACTGAGGAAACAAACAACATGGGCGTGGTGGTCTAGTGGTATGATTCTCGCTTAGGGTAACACCCTATGCCTATAACATAAAGCTTGCGAGAGGTCCCGGGTTCAATCCCCGGCCAGGCCCTTTGATTTTTTTTTTGGATTTTTTTTAATACTTCATGAGTGAATGATGAGGAGGAATGAGTAAGTCTCGAATATATTTTTTTAAACCCTCTCCCCCCTAAAAAGCGACTCTTGACTTTTAGTAAGAGAATTGGTTATGGAAGTAGGGTTATGATTAGAAAAATACGTAAGAGTTTATTTAGGTCACCCCCTACCTAGGTAGGTAGTATTCAGTCGGTAGCATCTTGACGACTGTGACTATAGGTATAACTGCATGCTTTAATTTATATCTGTACCCTATGCCTGTATCTATCTAGGTAACCCCTTTCCCCCTTCCCCCCCTCAGTCATCGTCATCGTCGTCATCCCCGCCCATAAACTGGAACTGCTTCTTCTCGCCCACGGGCGAGCTGCTCGGCAGGGCGCCCCGCCGCCGCCGCCGCCGGGCCCGGCGCCCGCGGTGTTGAGTCCCATGCTGAGGCTGGCGCGGCGCCAGCCCTCGGCCTCCTCCTTCTCGCGGGCGCGCTCGCGCTCGGCGCGCAGGCGGGCGTGCTCCTCGCGCAGGCGGCGCTCCCGGTCCTCGCGTTCGGCGCGCTCGCGCTCCTCCTGGGCGCGGCGCTCCTCCTCCTCGCGCTCGCGGCGCGCCTTCTCCTCCTCGGGGTCGTAGTTCTCCGCGTCGATGCCCTGCTCGGCGATGAAGGCCAGCGACGCGATGGCGCCCTTGCGCACCTGCTCCTCGCTCGGCCACGGCACGAACTCGACCCCCGTGTGCGGGTTCAGGTGCGCGCTCAGGTGCTCCGGCAGCGTCGTCGTGCTGCCGCTGCTGGCTGCCGTCTGCTGCGACGCGTCGAACGACTGCCCGACGCCGTTGGTGGTGGTGGTCGCGGCCGGGGTGGCGCTTGCTGTTTGCGGTTGCGTGCCGTTGGGCGTCTCGCCGGGGGTGGTGGCTGCCGTCTCGGTGCCCCCGTTTTCCGTCTTTAGCTGCTGCGAGTCGAATGTCGAGGACGAGATGCTGTTAACGGCCCCCACTGGCGGAATAGTCGTCTTACTTATCCTACGAGCGTAGGCTAGTAGTTCGTCATACTTAATTTCGTGGCTCGGGCCGGCGGTGAATACGGTGGCAGGCGTGCTGATTAGCTCCTTGCGCGTGTTGGCGAGCAGTCGCAGAGTGTCCTTGATCTGGCTATCGAGGCCGGTCGTGGCAGCGCGGAGCTCCTGAATGCGGCGGTAGTTGGACTGGTGGGTTTGCACTGGATCTGTAGTCAGTACCTCCATCGCGTGCGAGATGGTTACCCTTTGCAAGTAGAGGCTAGGCTGGGCTAGGCTGGGTGCAGCGGTGGTGGTGGTGCTCACAGTCGTGCAGGCTCTTGTTGAGCTCCTCGTCCACCTTTTCCAGCTCGATGGCTTGGTTCGTTGAGGGGTTGTACTTAGCAATTGAGTCAATTAATGTACCCAATGCTTTTTCGACGCGATCGAAGCAATTGTCGAGTTGTTTATTCATTTTTAAGTTTAGGTGGTGATGGTGATGATGATGGGAAGAGTTAAAAGCCGTCCTCGGAATTTGGGGGAGCTTGAACCTCTTGCAAGCTTGAGTGGGCACCTAGGCAGGGCACCTAGGCAGGGCACCTAGGTACATAGGTAGGCACCTGTCCAGCATTACCTACCTATGTAGTGTAGCCTAGAAACGTAACTGTGGCTTAGTTTACTGCTTTATGTACACTACCTACTTTATTAGTGGACGGGCCTGCAAAGGTACTTGTGGCTGTCGTCATTTCTGTGGCTAGTAACACCCATCCGGCTTCCTCCGGGGGGTCCCAAAAGAATGTCGCGCAGCTTTGCACCACCAAAGGCTCTCGAACAATAGAAAGTCGTCATTTAATAATTCGACTTGCCAGCAATCCCACCTGCAATTGTGACCTCACTCTCGCTCTCTCTCTTTCTTCAACCCCCAAGTCCAACATGTCCCTCCAGGTATATACTACTTCTCCTTCCAGCTACCTACCCACAACTACGAATCATGTCTCGCCTCGCCTTGCTGGCTTACCTATTTGTTCTAAACTCGGAGGTGAATCCTGTGAGAGAAAGAGAGAGATCTTGCTAATTCTATTTTCCTTCGTACCAGCTTCCCGTTCAACGGGTCGACTACCCGACCTACAAGAGCCCCTTTGGCCCGAAGTGAGTGCGCACCGAACATTTCGCTAGAGTTGAGAGGATGATGGGGGGAGGGGGGATGTTTCTCTGGTCGGTGGAAGGGAGGAAAGGACCGGAATTATTATGGGTGATGATGATAGTTGGGGGAGCGACAGGAAACCGCAGAGCGAACACCCTCGCGAGAACCGGAGTAGCGAGCCCGCTGACGACGAATGCGAAATAGGTACCACTACCAGCCCAATGTCGCCGGATGGACTATGAAGCAGATCGCCCGACTGTAAGAGGCCCCAGTTTCCGAAACTTCTCCTTCCCCGAGCTCTTAATCTGCAATATCTATGCGCGACGGTGGCCTACCGGATGCGCCGTTGCTCCGAAGCTTAGATTATTGTCCTGGAGACAGAGACGCCCTTTTCAGAATGTACTAATAACGTTGTCTGCAGTGGCGTCAAGACCGGTGCCTTCGGCGGTGTTGCTCTCTTCGCCGTCATCTACTACGCATCCGGTATTCCCAGAGTACAGAAGGATATCCTCCAGAAGGTTCCTGTCATCGGCAGTTACTTCATCAACGAGATCCCTCCTTCGGACAACGTAAGTTCGAGAGATCGATACTTTTGGAAAACCCTGCCTTACTAACAGTCTATCCACATAGCCATACTAAGCTGCACCTACGAGGAATTAGAGGGGTTTGTTGCAGACGGACAGAAAAGGGGGTCATCGCAAATATAGCGGGCGTGTATGGCAAACCCTGTACAAGAAAACAAAGACAACCAATAGAGATTTCAATTGATCGTACAAGGTTACCCTTTCTCTCTCTTCTTTGATTGGCTAAAAGAATATTTACTTTTGAAACTGGACATATGCCACCTTGTCTCATCTATTGTCTATTTTCTTCTCTTTTTGTTCTCCCCCTTTTTAGGTGGTGATACAGGTGCCCAATTCTAGATTAGGCTCTCTTCGATGTTTTGATCGTCATCTCAACCCTACTCCTCTATTCCTTTTCCTTTTTTCCCTCTGAGATCCTCTTTCATCTCGCTCTTCATGCGAGTGATGGTACCGGCACCACCGTAGACAAGGCTGGTGTACACCATGGCGACACTCGCGCCGGCATTCAGCACTTCTAATGCCTGTTTCCCATTAGTAATGCCGCCTGTAGCAAAGATGGTCTTCTGCTCCTGCTGCTTCCTTTCACTCGGCTTGACCTGAGATTTTATGCCCTCTTTGGGCGGGCTGGTAATAGTCCCGTCCAGAGCTGCGATGCTCGTGTCGACAGCTTCGTCGGCCACCACCTTCTCCTCGACGGACTGTAGCGACCGGTCGTCCAACATTTTCCTGTATCGCCTCACCAAGTCCACGGTGCGATCGAACATCATCGGGCCGGAGTACCCGCCCGTCTCCGTCATGGTCAGCTGCTCCGTCGGTGTCATTTTGACGCCCGGTGGGACCAGGCCCGTCCGTCGTTTCGTAGTGTTCCCTACGATGACGCCATCGACGCCGCTCGACCACACCGCCTGGACGATCCCGTCCATCTGGGTGTCTTCATCCTCGTCCGGCGAGACCTTGACCATCACCTTAGGCTTCACCGTCCTATCCGTCTTACGAGCCTCGTCCACGACTGCGCTCAGGATCCTCGTCAGGGGCTCGACGGCCTGCAGGTCGCGCAGCCCGGGCGTATTCGGACTGCTCACGTTGACGACCAGCACATCGGCGTACCTGGCCAGCCGGCGGACACAGTAGACGTAGTCCGCCTTGACGGCGTCCACGTTGCGCTCGTCCGTCTCCTTATTCTTGGCGATCTGCACCAGCAGCATGCGGCCGGGCAGCAGGCTGCCGGGGGGCACGCCGGCGGCGCCGTCCAGCACGTCGTCCTCGTGCAGGCCGACGCTCTTGGCGAACCGGCGCACGCGCTGCTGCAGCCGCATGGCCATGTCGTCGGCCCCGTGCGAGTTGAGCCCATACCGGTTGATGAGGCCGTCGAGCGTGGGCACGCGGAACATGCGCGGCCGCGGGTTCCCCTCCTGCGGCAGCGGCGTGCACCCGCCGACCTCGACGACGGCCGCGCCAAGCGCGAACAGCGCGTCCGGTATCTCGGCGTGCTTGTCGAGGCCCGCGGATATGCCGAGCGGGTTCGCCAGCTGCTCGCCGAAGACGGTGACGGATATGTCCGGGCCTGCGGCGGCGGCCGAGGGCGAGATCCGCTCGCGAGGGTGCAGGTTCAGGCCGTACAGGGTCTTCATGGACTGGACGGCGGCGTCGTGGGCTTGCTCGGCGTCGGGATAGACCACGCGCAGGAGGCGGGGCACGATGTACCGGTGCACGAAGGCGCGGGTGTCGGTGGCGTAGACGTAGACCAGGCAGCCGGACACGGCCAGGGCGGTCGTGTAAAGGAGGGCTTTTGACGAGGCCGGAGCTTTGCGTGGTGACGATGAAGAAGCAGAAGAAGAAGAAGAAGAGGTCGCACGCCGCGAGATTGGGGGGAGAATCCGGCTGGGCAAATTCCGGGACCTCGCCACCGGACTTGCACCACTCGTAAAGAGGGTGCGGTGGAGGATTCTCTGTGAATATGCCATTGTGACGATGGTGTCGTGGGCTTGGTAGCCCTCAATGGCAGGCGGATGAGGCGAGAATGTTGGTGTTGTGGTAAATGGGTGGTGTGAGAATGGAGCTATCGTTTGCTTGGAATTTCCTATTGACGTAAAAGAAGCAGGGGTGGGGGGAGGGTTCACTTATCGAGGGTCGCATGCACCTATCGAAGGTTTCCTCCTTGATTGGTAGATATGTACATATGAAGTAGGTAGTATAGTGTACACTACTATGTATAGTGGATACCTCAGTACGTCCCTTCTTTCCACAGATGACAGGCAGCTGGCAATCTTTGTTCGACCCTTCACCCCCCCCAGGATACTGAGGTCTCCGGGGTACGTGGTCTTCATGTAAATTCATTGAAATACGTACTCGATCATCCTCTTATACCAAGAACTATATAAGCCTCAATTTTCGAGAATTGATCATCACACATGATATATCAAGCATGATCTAAGTAAAGGGAATGGAATTTATTCTCTCAGTCCTGGCAAGATGGATTCCATGCTGGCCTCGTTCGACTCAACCCTCGCGCCTCAGCTTCTACGCTATAGTCTCTTATATGCCGTGGTCCGCCTATATTCCGGAGGGGCGCAGTCGCATCTCCAGTCGCTGACTATATTCTCCATACTCACGATAATCACCCTGCTCGGCCGCCAATGGCTTTGGTTTGTCAATGAACACGTACCTGAGCCATACCTGGTAAGCCTTGCCCCTGTCCGTCCTCAAGCGCGTATAATGGCGCCTTCTCTGACCCACGTGTCAGGATGAAGTATTTCACATTCCCCAGGCGCAGGTATACTGCGAGGGACGGTATACGGAATGGGACGACAAGATCACCACGCCGCCGGGGCTGTGAGTCCACAACCAATCTAGAACGCTCTAATAAGCACCATGGGTGGGTGTACGGCGGCTGACTTACTACTAGCTATATTCTCACTATAGTGTTGAATCGCCTTTCCGGGCTCTTGTGCTCCGTGAAGAACCTTCGGTTGTTCAACGTAGAGATGATATCATACTTAGGCGTGATTGCTATGCTCTGTAGAGCCCGGTTCGAGAGACTCGGCACCCACGCGAGTACTGGACAACGATACTCGTCGTACGCCGTAGGCACAGGACTCAACATCGCCTTGTTTCCTGTTCTGTTCTTCTTCTCGGGCTTATACTACACGGATATCATATCTACCCTTGTTGTCCTCCTGGCTTACATGAACCACCTGGCAAGGGTTGGCAAAGAGACCACATCGTTCATAAATGACCTCTACACCCTGGGTATCGGGCTTCTCGCCCTCTGCATGAGACAAACCAATATATTCTGGGTAGTAGTTTACATGGGCGGGCTAGAAGTCGTTCAGGGCATAAAAACATTGAAACCAGAGCCGGTGAAACCCCCGGAGTTCAGCACCCTGGCTGAGCAGATCAAGTTCTATGCCGGGAGATACTCGTTAGGAGATGTCCACGACCCCCCCTTGAGTGACGCCTCCCCAGTTGGTACGTATCTACACAGCATTCCGGAGTCTAGACATCCTACTAATAACACAGATCTTGTGCTTTGTGTCTTGAGCATCGGCATTGCCGCTATATGCAACCTCCCGGTGGTCTTGCGCCGTCTCATATGGCCTCATGGCGTCGTTCTTGCTGCCTTCGTTGCCTTCGTAGCATGGAACGGCGGCGTTGTCCTCGGTGGGTTATGACATACCGCCACTAAAGAAACAAGATATTGATACTAACCCAGGATAGGAGACAAATCCAATCACGTCGCGACCCTGCATCTAGCTCAGATGCTATACATATGGCCTCTCTTCGCGTTCTTCTCCGCCCCGCTCTTCATCCCGAAGATCTTGAGTTTAGCTACGCTACTCTACCGGACCTTAACCCGCACACGGGAACAGAGGAGCGCGCCCGCGCCCAAACCCCAAGCCTCTTCCGCCAGAGAGCAGAGCCCGGCCTTGGTGGCGTTCAACCGCCTCGGGTCCAGCCATAACGCCCACGCCGTCGTCCTCCTAGGCGGCGCGCTAGCCGCCGCGACCCTCGTCGTGAAGTTCAACACCATCATCCACCCCTTCACCCTCGCCGACAACCGGCACTACATGTTCTACGTCTTCCGGTACAGCATCCTGCGCGCGCCGTGGATCCGGTACGCGCTCGTGCCGGTGTACGTCCTCTGCGGGTGGGCGTGCTGGGCCGCGCTGCAAGGGTGCTCTTCCTTTTCCTTCTCCTCCGAACCATCCACAGCAGCATCGTCGGAGAAAGACAATAAGATCGCAGCCACCACTACCACCACCACCACCATCCCCTCCGCTCGATCCGCGCCGACTTCCACGGCCCTGCTCCTCCTCCTGTCGGCGACCCTCTCGCTCGTCACGGCCCCCCTCGTCGAGCCCCGCTATTTCATCCTGCCCTGGGTCTTCTGGCGCCTGCTCGTGCCTGCTCCCCCGTCACCATCACCATCATCGCCACTAGCAACGACGACGACGAAATCTGCCCCTGCTTCTGCTTCCGTCCCCATGGGCGCGCCGCTAGCCGTCCTCGCGCTCGAGACGGCCTGGTTCGCGCTCGTCAACGCGGCTACCATGTACGTGTTCCTCGCGCGGCCGTTCTACTGGCGGGCCGCGGACGGGACGCTGTTGGATGGGGGGAGGGTGCAGCGGTTTATGTGGTGAGACAATGGGAGGTGGGGAGAGAGAGAAATAGGTAGTTAGGTAGGAGAAGGGGTGGAAGGAAGGGAATGCATGATTCAATGTTCCCTTCTGTCTTATTCAGCATAACCTATCTACTACTACTTACCTACCTACCCAGATAACCAAACTAGTAGTAGATTAGCTAGATTTAGGTAGGAGTACGTATGATGCATGTGTTTGTTATATATATATAAACTTACCTATGTACGTACGTTAACCGCCCGTCGTGAAGAAATGTCCAAATCCCCTTTATACATATACATACTATTATATATAGCTTTGCTATTTACGTGCCCCCTCCATGATTAACTATATAGATATCTCTCTCCCTTTTTTCTCGCCATGATACTAAATTATAGGTTGATAGATAAATACTTACCTATGTACGTAGGTAGACAGGCAGCGCTTAACACGCACAACCTACTACTTACAAATGTAAAAGGGTTCCAATTCATTATTATCCAATCGCACCGGCCTTTTCTCCATCCAAGGGCAAGGGCCCCCTTTCCGTCTATCAAATACATCCAATACCTACTACCTACGTACCTCCATCCTAGCTACCAACCTCCCCTTCCACTGGCTCGCTTCGCCGTCACAGATGATTTTATTTTATACCTACTTATGCGCACTACGTAAATTAGGTCTCTCATGTGCTATTTCCCACACATTTAGTTCAGTACACACAAATTAATGCATTTGGGGGAGTTTCAATGTTTTCTATTGAGTAGAGGGGAGAAGAGGGAAAGGGGATGAGAAAACAGAGCAAAAATGCTCCTATCCTCCTTCCCCCCCTTTTTTTTTCGCTTCTTTATTTTTGTGTGAACAGGTCATCCCTGATAATATATCGCCAGCAGCTAGAATACGAGTTAACCCATATATGCCTTGAGATTATAACTCAGGTCTGGGGATACCATATAGATGACATCCATGTAATACAATGCAAAATACCTCCCATGTCTATAAGCCCAAGTTTTAAGAAAATATTGTCAAATATTTTTATCCTTTCACCACCCCCCCTCGTCCCTTCCCTTCCCTTCCCCTCTCCTTTTCTTTCTTGACGCATTCTCCTCCTATAATAGTGTAGGCTTTACCCTCAGCATTTGGGGAAGAAATAGTGTTAAGATTTATGGTAATGATATGTATGTGTGTGTGAAAGATAAGGTTTGCTGGTTAGACATGGCAAAATCCCCAAAAAGATTTTTTTTTTCCTTTTCTACTCTCTGCCTTCTTTTTTTCTTCTTCTTTTAGTGGTGAGTAATATCACACGAAACTGCCATGCCATGTCCCCCCATACCGTATCCCAAAGCTTTTGCTGGCTCAAAAATGTTGTGTTGTTGTTTATGCTTGGTCCCTATTAATGCCCAGAAATGTATTTCCCTTCCAAACGCCAGATACCGAATACCGAATAGAACGCCGCCATGCCGTGCCAATTTTTGGCGTGAATGAAAAAGGTTCCCGGTATTCAGTCTCGGGAATGAATGCCCATGCAAACCCTCTGCCCTTCTGTTTAGATGTTTATTTAGATTTTCCCTACCATGCTCCGGTTCGTCACGTCGTACAATGCGGCCGCCAGGCTAGAGGCTGTCCGCAGGAGATAAGGGTGATGCTATCACGCCCATTCTTATAGGCTTAACCGATCGAGGCTAAGTCGGTCCTGGCTCCGCACCCTTTTGACAACGCCGAGCTTGAAGAACTTCTCCTCGCCCCCGGCTGTCCGACCACCAATGTACCACTTCTCGGCGCCCAGCACGTCGCGGAATCCTTCACTGCTACTATCGCTCCCGCGTCTCCGACCCCCAGATCCGGGAATAGGCATGCCTTGGTGGGGGTTACTCCGGGGCGAGTGAAGAGGGATCTGGTTCATGACGCTAGTACTGCTGGTACGTTGAGGCGTCGGAGAGGTCGAGGCCGAGGCCGAGTGCGAGTGTGAGTGCGAGTGCGAGTGAGCGTGAGAATGCGAGTTGTTGGATATAGAGCGGGCGGCCGACGGCGTAGACGAGGAAGACGGAGTGGAGCTGTATGTGGTGGAGCCCGATGTAGACTGCGAGGCGTGCTTGTTGGCCTGGGAAGAGGCAGATAGAGCCGAGGGTGGTGCCTGTGGGCGGAAGGCAGCGAGGAAAGAAGAGAGAAAGAATGGGCGTTGCGAGGAAGGCATGGTTTCGTATGAGAAGTGGTGGTTATGACGATGATGTTGTCGTTCTTGTTGTTGGTGGTGGTGATGGTGATGGTGATGGTGGTTTTACAGCCTCAGCAAGGCGGTTGTAATTTTACCAGGGTAGTTGTAGATTATGGAGAAGTATAAGTGTGTGTGTGTGTGTGTGTGGGTGGACGTGGGTGGACGTTGCCCTGTTATATGTATGCGAAGATGTGTGCGCGTAGGTAGGCGTCTATCTTGTATCTGAGTGGATGATGCCGTGCGGTACTTCAGCGGGTCATCGTGGTCCGGGGTAGGTGTTAAGCGTGGTTTAGGTCCCTAGGGTCTGGGTAGGTAGATAGCGTCTTTTGATTAAAGCGAACAGACCGCTTGTTGAGGGTTATCCTCGTAGCTTTGAGCTTTACACTACCTAGTATTGATGTCGTTTGTTCGTCGGTGTGTCCGTACGTGAATGTTGGTGTTGGTGTTGGTGTTGATGTTGAGAATAGGTAGAGAAGGGGAAAGAGAGCGGGTGGAAGGGTTTTCGGCTTGTGATCTCGGGCTAAAGGGCGAAGTAGGAGAAAAAAAAAGGTCTAGTCGACTCGATGGCTGGATGGATGGATGGATGGATGGATCTTGATCTTGGTCCGATCGCAATAAAAGTTCACCTGCCCGTCAATGAATTACCGTCGGGTACTCGGGCTTTCGTCCAAAGGCGAATAAAAAGCAGGAGGAAATGTAATAGATATTGCTATCTTCAATCGCATCGGGGTTTTCTCCTTGGCCAGACGTTGCAGTGGCCTGGGTGATGGGGATGATGGCGAGCGAGAGCTGTGCGAATAGGTTGGTCCGGTTGTTTTTTTCGATGTTGAAAAGGTCTCGCTGCTGCTGCTGCTGACGTCGTGACACGGCCAGAGGGAAATAAGGCGGACGGCAGGTAGACTAGGTAGGTTACCCAGTGTACTTTACACTACCTAGTCAAAGTAACCCCTCCGGCCAATCCCGGGTTCGCTTTCACGCAGTCGGGTGGGTAAGTGGGGGAATTGGGGGAGGGAGGTCCGCTTTGGCTGGGACTTTGGGGCCCTCTTTGCAAATGGCTAGGCTTTGATAGGTTATCCCTTAGGGCAACGGACAGCACTGTCCATCGGCTCCTGTACCTGGGTACTTGGCTGTGGGAGTGTTTGCAGCGCTAAAGCACAGCCTATCCGAAGCTGCCGAGGTGGCACAAGAAGTACCCGGTACTTCTCTCACTTTAATGAGTGATCCGAGGTGCTTTTCCCCAGATTTCCCGTTCCCGTCCGACCTTTTCCACCCTACACCTGCTAAGGACTACTGAGTAAGTAACATCTATCATCCTTCACACATCCCTTCTCTCCTGCATAAACCACCACCACCACTTACTTATCCACGCACCTATGACCCTGGGCTACCTCCTTTTCTCTCTTTCTCTCTCTTCGTCTTCCTCGTACAATATCGTAGTTACATAGGCGTACATATGCGTAGCCACTTAACATTAGCAACGTGGGCATATCCATGTCCAGTTCCAATCTTCATAATCATGCAAGTTCTCATTGCAATACCTACCTAATAACCCACCACCACCACCATCACCAAGACCAACACCAACACCACAACCAGAACAGTACCAACAGTCTACAATACATTTTGAGCTTTTTGTATAAGGTATGTATTTATCGGGAAGAATGTGTTCAATCTAGATCACGAATCTTGGCATCGTCTCTTCCTATGGGTCACAATACCAACCTAGCTATTATACACTACCCAAGTAAATGCACGTATATCTAGGTACACTACCTACACTAACCTAGGTGCGACGACGTGGGTACCTACAGTAAGATCAAGAATGGCAAGGAGGTCCCGTAATTCTAGGCTCTTCTCTGAAGAAGAACGATCGGATGATGATTTCAAGGAGAAACAGACCACCCGCGGGGCAAGGAGAAATAAAGAGCGGGCTTTTGTCGATCGCGTCAAATCGTCTCCTCTCTGCTCGTCCCCCCCCCCCCCTTCTCCTCCGATTCGGAGGAGCGAGCATTCAACCACACTCCTTGGCAGTACAGAGTGATAGGTGGTCATCCTGTTGGCTTCGCTAGATGCAAAATCCGCTGGCTGCTTGAATAAGTCGAACCACCTTTCCCCCCTTTTCGACGCCATTAGTTGCCCGTCTGTCCGATAAGACTGGGTAACGCTTATGAGTAAGGTCTCGTGCAGGTCGCCGTCTGCAGGCCAAGTCGGGGAGAAAGTTCATGAGGCGACCCGAGTGACTGGTCGAGACCATTTTCATTACATACCTTTCATCAAGCTTCGTGCGGTCAACTGTTTTTATTATGCTTATTCCAGCAGCTTGGGTTCGCTATCATATCCCCAAGTAATACTAGTCTGATCATTCCATCAGCTTATTCCATGCCGGGCCGGAAGAATCCAAGTTCAACAGCTATATCCCAATATGCAACCACACGCTTCAAGGCCATATGTAAGAATAAAGAAACCGGCACAAAAAGGAGCACTATGCACAAGCCCAGAGATTACTAACAATATACCCACACCTACTACCTAGCAATGTAGAAGCCTCTATCATACATGTATTTAGGGGTGTCGGGGGTGACGCTACGACGCGCAATACTCGTTGGGGCAATTTACGTTGGAAATCATCTCGATGGTGTAGAACAGTTGAGTCATAGCAGCAAGGTCTTCAATACGCAAGCAACACACACCCGGCGAAGATCAATGTCGTGTGCAGTCCTCGTAACTGACTCCTTGGCAGCCAGTAGGGTATCGACAGGCGAAAATCGAGCCAGGTTGCGTAGAAAAGTCCTATGTATTTTATTGCAGGCCAGCTTAATCAGTCCATCACCAGCCCCTGAAACAAAGGAGTCCAGTCCTCGAGCCTAGCTCTGGTTTAATAGTAACCCCTAAACCCGTCCCGTGTCGAAAGCTATCGAGCTCGTCCCACTCATAGCTACCAATAGACTCAAACTGGAGTACGAGTTATTAATCGGTCCCTGTAACCGGCGTAGAGGAGCGAAAGAGGAAAAGACAGATAACTCGGTTGAAATTTCATCTCACCACGCATTACGAGTGGCGCTCACGGCACGAACCACCTCGCGGACGCGGTAAACATTTATGGGGGAGAGGTATGCCCACTCTCCGACATGGTCCCCCGATCCGGCATAGAGTTACATGGGTATACGGCTCCGGTGGTGGATCGTGAAGCTCATCTCGTTCAGTGTATGGAGCTAATAAGCACCTTTGAGCGCTTCTTTATCGAGAGAGAATACTATCTCATATTCTAAAGGGGACGATAATAATCTATCGTTCACCATTATATGCAACTATGACACCCACCGCTACTCGCCGGCGGAAAGGATTACATATTTAATGGACACTACGACAATTCAAGAAACCAAGAATGACTAGGTAGGTATTTTAGTTAACATAACACTACTGAGTAGACCTGTACTTGCAACTACACTAATCGCAGGCTGATCTCTTTCGTACAGGTTTATTGAGGGTATAGGGGTGTATATTGATATATTAGAAGTCAGTAGCTACATGGGTATAGCTCCCTACGATCTATTTATTATGAATAGAAAAGAATATGTATGGGCAAAGAGAGCTAGCTCCCAGAGCTTGGAGTCTCATCGAACACCTTAATGCGCTGAAGGAACCCAGGGTTATATATCGGATTGTGTAGATGTCCAATAGTGCTCATGCACGCCGCGGCCGGATCTCCCGATGCCGCAAGCGAGCCACCCCAGTATTCGTTCCCGGGGAAAGCGTTCGAGTCCCAAGCATAGGACAAGACGAGGAGCTGGTCCTGCGCCGCGCCCTCGAGCTTCTCCGCCGGGCTCCGTCGCGAGAACAAAACGTCGATTCCCTGCGCCGCCGCCGCTTCTTGCACAGCCTGCTGCGAATGCCTGGGGACATCGATCCACGCGAAGTTTATAGTGCCTACATGTGGCAACTCTAGCGCCGCCAGCGCCTCCGCGAACGTCTCCACGTACGCGCTCGGCTGCTGAGAGTGATACTGCCAGCAGCCGAGCCCGAGGCCCACCACGTACACGTACGCGGGGCGGCCCGCCGCCGCGCCGCGCGCGTCCGCCTCGAGGAGGAGCAGGTCGGCCGTGACGCGCACGCGGGCCTTATAAGCATCCAGGTCGAAGTCGAACGGCTGGCCGGCGTGGCGCGCGGCGACGCCGAAGAACCACCGGAACAGGAGCGTCAGCTCCGGGTGCTGCCGGGGCCTGGCCACGGGCGGCAGGATCAGCGCCGAGTCCATGCGGTCCGGACGCTCGAACCGCGGGCCCACGAGGCCGACGATGACGCCGCGGGCCTCGAAGGTGCCGCCCGCGGCGGGCACCCCGCGGTTGTAGCGGCGGCCGTCGTTGACGAAGTGGCTCGGCCCGCTGACGCCCAGCAGGCTGCCCAGCATCATCTCGTCGTAGCTCAGGTACTCGGCCAGCGCCAGCGCCCCCGCCCGCCCCGCCGTTGCGGTGCTCGGCCGCGGTCCCGACGCGGTCCCACTCCTCGGCCGGGCGCGCCGGCCGCGAGCCGTCGCGGCACAGCGTCTGGTCGCCCGCGCCGCAGAAGACCAGCGCGCGCTTCGCCACCAGCCGCGCCACCTGCTCCTGCCACGTCCACGGCTCCGCGTAGAGCGCCTTCTCGGCCGCGCTGCCGTGCGAGCGCTTGTGCGCCAGGAACTGCTGCACGAGCGCCGGGTACCGGCCGTGCACGACGATGCGGGTGTCGAGGGCGTCTTGCCGCACCACGGCCGGGTCGAAGTTGAGGACGTGGTTGCTGTTGATAGGGGGAGGGACCGCAACTGGCGGGTCCTCGAGGCCGAGGGATTCCATAGTCAGGTGGTTGGTCATGTTTTCGAGTGTGATATTTATTTTGCTTTTTTCTTCTTCTAATTTTCAGATGATTCAGTCCAGGAATGTGTTGAGATTTGATCTCTTGCTTGCGTTTTGGGGGGATTGGCCGGATTGTCTCCCTATTATATACATCATCCGAAGATGCTTATTCCGCCAAACAGGCTCGGAAACAATATGACTGTTCAGGTAAGTCAGGGTTGACAATCCCTTAGTCTTTATGGTACAGCCTCATATGTGTAAGAAAAGCGAGTTTTGCGGTTGTTTAACTGGCTTGTCGGCCATTTCTCTTGCTCTTTGTTTCTGTTCCGAAGCACTAGCTATAAGTATATCGTATGCAGGGAGGGAAGAGGAACTCGGCACGCCTGACAGCATCAGCTCATCAGGGCGATGCGGCTGTGTGCAGTTCAGATGATTCAACCGGCAAGCATCCCCACATACAGCTGCAGCTAAGTGCTCTCAGTGAGGCGTAGAAGTGTAAATACATACCTAGTTGCTTACTGATGACCTGCATATTAGGCATATATACCGCTGTTGGTTGTGATGGCCTAAAGAAGGCAACCCCTAAACACAGATATAAGTGGTTGTTTAGATTTCAAAAAACGAAGTCTTTGTTCGCCAGGCTGCTTAGGCAGGCGCCTGAATCCTAGACTGAGGTCTATGTCAGCTAGCAATGTCATCTAGCATCTCATATCTCTCCGCTCATCGTAGATCAATGCAATATGTAACACATTTGCGCAAGTCTGGTATAGCAAGCCAAAATAGTCCCGAGGTGAGAACAGCAGAGGCACACAAGATATGTATCATAGGGTGTCTGGTTATAAAATTTATAGTCATAGGTAATAACAAAGTCATTGCGTGGAGAAACCCAAGAATTTCGATTACCTGTGCTGTACGTGCTTTTAAACACCTATCCACTTCTCACGACCCTTTCAGTCTCTAAGAATTGTTCATCGCCGTATAGTTATTGATTCTTGACACTACAACTCACGAGAAATAAAATCGTAACAATGGCATCATGTCTGTACCAGACTTATGTAACCTAGGTTAGCCAGTTGTGTAGTAGCTCGGTAGCTCACTCAATTCATCTTATACTATTGAAATATAGAGTGGAGAAAACTGACCTTTTTTCGAGTAATATACCCGTTTTTGCTCGAAGTTGACGCGTATAACACAACATTGAAATCTACGCGAAAAAAAAAAGAAATAGAAAAACCGCGATCTATATAAGGACCGGCATTGCCGATGGAAACTCTGTAAATATTAAGTTAGTAAGATATATTCTTGTTTTCTCCCCTGCTGCTCGGTGTGTGTATATGTATACGCATTGCGTCTAATTTATACTACCTAAATGGATATGTTTCGCAGGCGGCTTTCGAGTGAGACTTTCTGTTCTACTGTACTGCTGAAGTATTTGAAACCACATTAAAATAGCTAAAGCTCGGTGACCTAGGTAGCCAAACTACTAAATGGGGACCCTCGGACCCCTTGTTACAATGGCAATTTTAATTAACGACTAATTATTCATGCTTGAGGCCAGAGACGCTCGTTTGTCTACCAATGAATGAGCTGGCCGTCCGTGTTGACAAAGAACGTGCTCGTAACGATCTTATTGCGTCACGATTAATACCCTTCTGGTAGTAGGTAGGTAGATGGTCACAGACTGTTGCACGGTAGGTCATTATGAGAGATAGGTACATGTATAGATGGCTGTTGTTCTGGATCTGCAAATCAGCCCTAGCGGTATGTACCAGATCTACCGAACTCTCGTATACCACATTCTACCCGCCATTATAGACATGTTTCTCGTGAAGATCACGATATAGGTTACCAATAAGGCTTTCGATACACGGTTTGCTCCCGCTTCCTGTCACCAATGTAGCACGTGGCCAAGAAAAAAAAAGAGTTATACATCGTGTTCTATTGCCAGGGATGACTTATGTCAATAGTCGTTTGGACTTTGGTAGGATCGTATTTGACTTCTCGTGTTCAGCGTATACCGCCATCTTACTCCTTCAGTCCCGGGTCCTTTATAGAGCAATTCGCTTTCCTCGGGGGTGCCACGTGGACCCTTATGCGTGGATAGAGCTTCCCTAGGGTTGCCATAACAGCTTACCAAGTTTATCGAGAATGGCGGAGAATGCAATTTTGATGCCTTTAGTGACACGGCGTAAGATATAAATACTCATAGTGTAGTTACAGGCGTGCAAAATGTCTACCCTCAGCATCTTCCAAAGCAATATATAGCCAACTTCACTTCACTCCTTTAACCCAAAATCATCGAACGCACACTCATCAGCCAGCCTAGTCTATCCGTATAAGCCAAAACCCTCAACCCCAGCAACGACCTTCTCCACACCTTTGTCTACCCCAGAATCAACTCTATCTTTGTTACCATGATCTCCCCGGCTCAATTGATCCTTCCGGTGGCCATGATCCTAGGCCAGGCTGCGGCCTTCGCGGGAGACATGACCTACTACTACCCCGGGCTCGGCTCCTGCGGATCTACCAACGGCAACGGCGACCCCGTTGTTGCGCTCTCCCCCCTCGAGCACGCCGGCAACTGTGGACGATCGATCAACATCCACTACGGCGGCCACACCACGTCGGCCGTAGTCGTCGACACCTGCCCCGGCTGTGCCAGCGGCTCCATCGACGTCTCGCCGGTCGTCTTCAGCCAGCTGTCAGATATGAGTGCCGGGCGCGTCAAAGTCACCTGGGAGTTTGCCTAAAGGTTACGGGCAATACACAAGGGGAGGGGGGGAAGATTTTCAAGTTACATATCGAGTGCTTTGGGAGGATCTTTGCTCTAGCCATGATCGAGGCGTTTTTGGAAGGGGAAAAGTGATAAATGAAGGGGGCGGGTATTAAAAAAGAATTAGGGACTCATGTTTATCATTAATACCACTTGTGCTTTGAGCTTGCTTGGGAACCATGGTAGAACAGAAAAATAGACGACTCGATGACTTGACGCTGCCGGTGATATTCGCGATACTAGGCGACGGATTCGTGACGGGTGCATATGTACTTACTTTCTAAAGGTATGGGACGCCAATTCCATTTTGAATCAAATAGCGGAACAAGTGCATATCCCAAGCTCTCGAAAATTATCTAGAGCTTTTTAAAATCCAATCCGTTGATTTGATATTGTGTGTGAGTTACGACCCCTTTACGTTGGATAGACGACAAAGACTGACATTCAGGGGGTCTGGTCAAGCCACGCAAGTAATAGAGCAAGGATGTTCACACCTCCTATTCTTCTTTACTATATGTGTGCTCATATGTCACGGCTCGCCTTCCTCTCCCCAACTCGTAGGCGTATCACTCATCTCAAACTCGATCGACCGCGCGTTTACAAGCTCCCCATGGCGGATAATAGGCGAGTCGACAGCCCTCCCGTCGATCCTCAAGCCCCTCACGTACGGCTTCGTCGGCGCCCCCGGCGCGGTGATCACCACCGTCTTCTCGCCGCCGCCGGCAGCCCGGGCCTCGCCGCCCGTCGCCACGCCGGCAGGCAGCCGCAGGCCGACCCTCTCGAAGAACGGCGAGCCGACGACGTACTCGTCGGCGGCGGGGTTGACGGGGTAGAACCCCAGCGCCGAGAACACGTACCAGGCGCTCATCTGGCCGAGGTCCTCGTTGCCGCCGAGGCCCGCGGGCGTGGCGTTGTAGCTGGCGGCGGCGACGTCGCGCACGCGCCGCGCCGTGGCCCCCGGGCGCCCGATGGCCGAGTACAGGTACGGCACGTGGTGCGAGGGCTCGTTGCCGTGCCAGTTGTGGCCGCCGTCGAAGTGCGCGTCGAGCTTGGCCGCGAGGCCGGCGCGTCCCCCGCGGAACAGCGCCGCCAGCCCCGCCACGTCGTGCATCACGTCGAACGTGTACGCCCACGCGTCGCCCTCGGTCCACCCCCAGCCGTCGTCGCGCGCCCACGAGCCGTTGCCGTTGCGCGCGCGCATGAACTGCGTGCCGGCGTCCCACAGCGCCGCGTAGCTCCCCGCGCGTGCGTCGAGCGCCGCCGCCTCGGCCGGGGCAGCGCCCGCCGCCCGCGCCACCGCCGCGCACGCCGCGTCGTTGAAGGCGTAGTCGAGCGTGCGCGACCCCGACTCCGACCACCCGTCGTTGGCGACCCAGCCGCGCGCCATGTAGCTCGTCAGGCCGGCGCGGGCCTCGTACGAGGTGTCGGGCTCGCGGTCGTAGTAGAGCAGCCCCGTGTCGTTCTCGGGCGGCTCGTAGGCGTCCTGCGGACGGCCGCCCAGGCGCGCCCGACATCGAAGGACCTGAAGCCGCGGGCGAGCGCGTTCGCGAGCACGGCGTCGGCGTTGGTCGCGATCATGATGTTCGTCTCGATCATGTTCGCCCAGATCGGTAGGCGCCCGGTCCAGTCGAATATCTGTAGTAGGGTGCGCATCATGCTATTCACGCGCTCGGGTGCGAAGAGCGTCAGCAGAGAATGCTCGGCGCGGTATGTATCCCAGATGGACCAGGATTGGTAATATGAGTCGTTGCTCTCGTGTACCTTGTCGGTGTAGCCGCTGTAAAATGTACGTGGGCTTCCTGGAGTGCTGCTTGTGGGCTCGGAGAAATCGCTGGGGTACTGAAGAGCGTGAAAGAGCCCAGTATACCAGATAGTACGAGGGTCATGTTGCTCGTCGGTAGGGCCAACGCCCTCGATAGTCACCCGCCCAAGCTTTTCTAGCCAAGAAGCTTTCACACTCTCAACGGTATCTTCGAAAGTGGTTCCGTCGGGGATTTCAATCTCAAGGTTCTTCCTCGCCTGCTCTATGCTAACGAACGACACACCAGTGCGGACTTCGACTCGCGTTGCGTCAAGGGGGAAGCGTACATAGGCACCGAGGTCGCCCCCCGAGGCGCGCTCTGCACCCTGGGAAATGTTTCCACCTCTGGCAACACCATAGGACGCAAAGTCTTCTGAAAATCGGGACACAAAGTAGCCCCTGAACGATGGCGCCTTGTCAGGACCAAGCCGATAATCCTGGCGCTGCGGATTGCTACCCGATATCTCCCGTTCTAGAGGGTCGATTTCCACATGGCCAGTCCAATTCTGGCGGCTCACTTGTATGAAGACGTAGGGTTCTATATCTTCAACTTCCGTGCAAGAGAGAGAGGTTTCATACTCAAAACGTAGGTGGCTGGTATGCGCTAATGCACTCATTGCGACTTTTATAGAGCGGCTGTGATCGCCTAGTTCGTCTGTCCTCTTGCGAACTCGCCCATTTGCACCATCGCGTACGGCATCGGGGACTCCGCCAGCACCGCCCGGTACCGGGCCTTCCCCCGCAGCAGCCTCGGTAAGGTTCCAGTTATGCTCGCCGAGTGTGTTCGCGTTGACTAGCACTTCGTAGACATAGGGGGTGCTGGTCTCATCGTCTTTGCGAAAGGAGAGGCCCCGCTGCTCAAAGGCCGGCTTGATTTCGCGACTCCATCCAGGCGTCACCACCACCTGGCCTATCTCGCCCATCCAGATGGCGGGTTGGTGCGTGGCCTGGAAGCCGTGGATGAACGTGTCTGCGTCGTGGTACGGCACCTGCGAGATGTAGTTCTCGCGGGTTTGTGGCGTCCACCGCGTCATGCCAAAGGGCACCGAGACCGACGGAATCATGCCGCCGTTGTCATCCGGCGACGAACCGTATGTGCCGATCCGAGGGTTCACATAATCAAGCACGCCAGCGTTGGCATAGTAGCCCTTCCCTTTTTCTCGCCTACCCGCAGCCTTCACCGTCTCGCTAGGTAAAGCAGAGGTGTAGGACAACGAGAGGCTGATGCTTAGCCATAGTATCGTGACTTGCATTCCCGGACGCATTATCGACCAATTCGTAGGCAAAGTATAGTAGAGGTTTGAGCTGGCGCCCTTCTCTACGGGTTGAGTTGCACCACTTAAGTTCCTAAGAGACACCCATTTGTAGCATGAGAAGATCTTACGAGGTTGTCCGTGGAGAAACAGCAACAGAAAGCCCCGCTTGTGATTCTACCAAAGCTAGGTGAATCTGCTCGCGGGTAGGTTGTCTTGCTCTCCTAGTTCCTGATCCGGCACACTCCTACTCGTCGATCTAACCCGTATGTGGACAACTAAAGTCAATTTCTTGCGGGGGGATGCAACCGGGATCTATATGCTCAAGTCTGGGGTGCGGGGAGCTGTTGCATATTGAGCTTTGATAAGCTTAGGGTTGGTTAATATTCGGTATACGTAGTCAAGTATTAACGAAGTTGAGAGGGACTAGAGTAGGTTATTACTATAAACAAATGACATTTATACTTGAGTCACTTCATGTTTATATCGGTTATTTGACCTATAATTTGAAGAATACCTAGCTACTTCTTTGACAGTCTGAGAGCTAGTTGTGGCCAAGTCGAAATGTTGCTTATAGGGATAACTATAAGACAAGAACCACCACGTTTAAAAGAGCTGACCCGTAGAGATAGGGTAATTCGATTTCCATGGTGTACCCCATCTAGGTCATGAAAAGCTTCTAACGAGCAGCTGCCGCCTGCTTGTAGCTTTGCCAAGCTACGCCAGATTTCCCATATGTTCCTGACTTCTTTCTTAAGGGGGTTTTCTCTCTCCTTTTTTTTTCTTCAGAATAGGCATCTTTCCTACCTTCTTCACAATGATACCACCTATGTCATGGCCTATGAATGCAACCGGTATTGTATGCTGCTGGAGTTGTCAAACTACTGTCAGCACTTGAAGTATAGATATACCTTCGATTGTAGCACATTATAAGTCGTTTGATGACCAGCCGAAGGTAAACGTGCCTTGTTCTTAGTTCTTAGTGCTGCCAAACTCTGAAGGAGAAGCCCAGCAATTCGTCCAATCCTATCTGCTGATAGAATCATGTTCCGGTTATAAGCAGAAAATTCAAGTGTGAATATCATGACGCGCGCGTCGTCAAGTCGCTTCGCCAACCCGGTTTGAAGCCATGTGCTTCCTCCATCCTGGATTTCGACAGACTCCGAGGTCCATGATTGATAGGGGTCACCGCCTAGTCCGTGTACCGCTATAATGCTAGTAAAATTAACATGAAGTATTGTTATAAAGCGAGTCAGGACCCACTATTATCCGTTGGTTATTATAAGGAGCCGAGCTCCTCTCAAGCTTAGTCACTTACAGGGTCAGCAGCCCTTATAAAAACCCTTGTTAGCGTTATAATTTAATTAGTTTTAATTTTGTTTATTAACTTTTAACTTTAATTTTAGTTATTATTTATACTTGATTTACACTTAAGCTATTATTTATTATAATTTTAAAAGTTTTATATAATTTACTTATAAAGTTATATTTATTTATTTAAATTTTTTAAATTTTTTAAATAATTTACTGTTAAATTTAACTTAAATTAACCACGTTTTACTACTACTTTTAAACTTTATTTAAAGTTTTATAAAAAAAAATGTTAAAAAATTAAAATAATAAGTTTATTAGCTTTAATAAATAGCTAAATTATAGCGCTAATATAAAAAGTTGCAGTTTAAATTACGTAATAATTTTTTATTTACTTTATTATAAAAATAATATTAAAATAACTTTAATTTAAAGTTAAAATATAATATTAATTTAAATAAGTTAATTAATATTTTTATTTTAAAATTTACTTTTAAATAATAAAATAAATAATTAATAAACTTTTAAAAAGTTTTTAATAATGCTTTAAAAAAATATCGTTAATTATAGCGTTAAATTAATTTAATAGTTTTTAAAATAAATTTTTAATGTTATTTTTTATAAAATTAAAAAATTTTTCGTTTTAAGCATAATAACCTCGTAAAAGCGTTTTAAATTTAATTTAATTAAAATATTTTTATTATTTAAACTATTATACTTATTTATAATATAAATTATTATAATATAATTATTATTAAACTATTAAAATAAACAGTTTAACGTTTTTAATAACATTTAAAAAATTTTAATAATTATTTATAATTTTTTAAAAATTAAAATAATAACTATAAAACAACTGTAAAAAGCGCTTATTATTATTACATAAAACTTATAAAACCTTTACATATAAAGTTAAAAACTTAAATATTAACACTTTTAAGCACGAAAAAAAAAAATTTGCAGTAGTTATAAAATATTAAAAATTAAAGCATATAAAAAACTTTTAAATTTTTAAAAAAAAATCTTATACGTTATTTTCGGCTTAAAATCGTTTTATTTTTACATTTAAAATAAACTTAAAACTAATTTAAATTAAATTAATAAATACTATTAAACTTTTTATTAAACTAATTAAAAACTTTATTTTTTAACCTTTTTATTTAACAGCACACGTTAAAATAAAAGTAAAAATATTATAACTTATTATACGTATAAAAATAAAACTTATTAAAAGTTTAAATGCTTATAAAAGTAAAAATAAGCTAATTTACTTAATTTTTAAAATTAAAACGTTTATATTACATATTAAGTTTAAAGTTATTAAAATACTTTAATAATTTTTACTTTATAAAGGTTTTTTTATTAAATAATTAAATTAATTAATAAGCTAATAAATACATATTATTAAAAAACTATAATTATATTTTATTATAATTATATTTTATTAAAGTTATTAAAAATCTTATATAACGTTATTAATTTTAAATATATTTTATTATAGTTTATTATTAAATTAAAATTATTATAGTTTTTTTTTACATTTATTATATTATCCTATTCGTTAATTTTATAAGCTATAAAGTTAAGTTATTAACTTTTTTAATTAAAAAACGGTAATTTAATAAACGGCATTATATTAACTAAAATATTTTACAATAAAAAGCTTTTAAATTGTTTATAAAAAAGCTTTATATATATATTATTTAATTTATAATTAAATAATATGCTTTTATTTTATTACTATTTAACTAACTTATGCCTTTAAAAACTTTTAATTAAAAAACCAAAATTATTTTATTAATTAAATTAAAAAATAACTTTTTTTATTAATTAATAATAAAATAATTAACGTAATAATTTATAAAAATTTATATATAAAGTTTATTATTATATTAATATAAAAGCGCATATATAATTAACTTTATTATAATTAAATTAAAAGCAATTTTTTTTTTAAAAAGAGAATAATTATAAAAAGCCAAGCTTTTTTTAAACTTAATTACTTATAAAGTCAGCAGCCTTTATAAAAACCTTTATTAACGTTATAATTTAATTAATTTTAATCCTGTTTATTAACTTTCAGCTTTAATTTTAATCACTATTTATACTTAATTTGCACTTAAACCGTCGTTTATTACAGTTATAACAAGTGCCAATATGTAAAATAAAAGGCATGTGATTGCCGTAAAAGGTATTAAACTAAAAAATATATTTATACTTAACCGCTATACGCAGTATTATTAACTAGGCTGTTAGCACGAATAAAAAGTCGACAAAAGATAATAAAAGTCAGCAACCTGAAAAAAGTTTATATATAAAAGCTTTTTTTACTAATAAAAAAAATTCTCTTTTTAAAGCCATTTTAAAACAGTTATTTTAATTTTTAAAATATAAAATATACTTTTTTAACATTATAATTATTTTATTTTTTATACTGATTATTTTTTATAAAAGTTTATATTTATTTTAAAATAATATACATTAAGTTTTAAAAAAGTATACTTTTAAAATATAAATTAAAAGCTTTTAGTTTTTTTAACTTAATTAAATATAATTAAAAAAATAAAAAGTATTAACTTAAAAAATATATATATTTATATTAAAACTTTAATTTATAAAAAACCTTTTTATTTTTTTAAACTTAAATTTTATTATATTTTAATAAGCATTATTTATTTTATTACTATTATTTATATTATAAACTTTAATTATATTTTAAAAATAAAACTTTGCTTTTTTTTTAAATATAGCTTTTTAATAAACTTTACTATTAATTAAAAAACCTTTTTTAAAAAAAGTACTTATTATAAATACATTTTAAATTTATTTTTTTTAACTTTAAAGTTTTTAAAGTTAATAAAATTATTTTTTAAACTTATAATAAAAATGCTATAGTTATTAATAACTTTATTTTATAATAAAAATTTATTTATAAGCAAGTAAAAAAAGTTTTAAGCAGTTTAAAATTTTTTATATAATTGCATTTTTAAAATTAAAATTAACTTATAATTTAAATTAAATAAAACTATTAGCATTTAATTTTATAACTGCAAGTAATATTTTTAAAGCTTAAAATATAATTATTTAATTATAAAAACTTTAAAATAAAAATAATAATTAAAGTAGTTTAATTTATTATAAACATTAATAAAAAAATTTTAAAACTTGCAAATAACTATATAACTTATACACTTGCTTTTTAACAAATAAAAAAATTTAAATAATAATAAATTAATTAAAATTAAAAAATTAAAGCTACTATTTATTAATTACATTAAAAAACTTTATAACTTTATAAGTAAACATAATAAATAAAAAAGCAGGTTAATTAAACTACTGCTTAAATTAAATAATAAGCAAAAACTATTAAAACACGCTTTAAAAAAATAGTTAAAAAATTTTAAAATTTTTGCTATAAATTAATTAATATTATTAAATAATAGCTTATAAATTTTAAATAAACTTTTTAAAATGTTTTATTTAATTTTATTTTTAAAAATATAAGCTTAATATTTAAAAAAATCTTATAAAAAGCTTAAAAAAAAACAATTAATTTTTAAACTATACTAGTACTTAAGTTGCAATAAAGCGTAACTTTTCTTACCTGATTTTTTATTTCGTTTATATTATAATTATTTTTAGCACGAAAAAAAAAACATATATAAAAAAAATATTATTAAATTAAAAAAGCAACAATAAAAAAACGATAAAAACGTAAAAAAAAAAAAACCACACAATAAGCATTTATTTTTTAAATATTATTAAATAAACTAAAATTACTTAATAACTTTAGTTTTTTTAATAAAAACAATATATTTATAGCAAGTAGTGATTAAAAACTATTACTTTTTTTAAAAAAGCCTAAGATTTTTAAAAAAAAAAAAAACTAAAAAAACTATTTTTAAGTTAAAATAACCTATTAAATAGCGCTTTTATTAAAGCTTTAAGCAAATAATAAAAAAAACCTTTAATAAATAAACTTTTTATATATAATAGCAAAAAGCTTAATAAGTTTTAAACTTAGTAAATATTTATTAAAGCTTATTTTAAAGTATACGCCGACTTTTTTAAAAATAATTTAATTAAAATAGTATAAATTAGTTTTTTTTTTTTAACTAAGCGCTTAATTAGCATTAAAAAAAAGTAAAAACGCTAAAAAAAGCGCTTATTAACAACATTTAATTAACATATAAAAACTCGATTAAAAAACGCTTTTAAAACAATATTAAAGCAAATAAAAACTTTATTACTTTTAAAAACTTTAAGTATAAAAAAATATTACTTATTATATTATTTATATATAAAACTTTAATATTTTAATTTAATTAATTAAATTTTAATTATAATAAACAGTTTTTATTGCTTTATTTTAAAAAGTTTTTAACTTAGTTTATTTTTAAATAAAAAAAATATTTAAAAATAATAATAACTTTTTAAAAGCAGTATAAAAAGCAAAAAAAGTGTATAAAGTTAAAAAAGTTAACTTTATAAAATCGGAAAAAAATAGGTCTGGTTTTTTTAAAAAATTAAAAAAATTAAACGGGTAAAAAATTTAAAGTAAAAATAAAAACAACATTAATACGCTTAAAAGTAAAAAAAGTCTTAATAAAAAAAAAGTAATAAAAGTAAAAATAAATTTAAAAACATAAAAAAAGCATTAAAAAAAGTCGATTAAAAATAAATTAATAAATATAAAAAAAATAAAAAAAAATATTAAAAATGTAATAAAAACAACTACCACACTTTAAAATATTATATTACTATTAATAATAATAGCGAGCATATTTTTAAAACCTAGGCTAATAAATAAACGACTTTAAGTGCGAAAAAAAAAAAAAAAAACGCTAAAAAATTTAAAACTATAACTATTTTTTTAATCTGACTTATAAGTTTTATTAATAAGGTTATAAAACTTTTAAATAATAATATTAATATAAAAAAAAACCAGGATTTTTAATTAATAGCTTTAATATGCTAATAAAAACTTTACTGCTAATAAGCATTTTTAAAGTTTTATTTACTATTAATATACTTAAAGTAATTATATTATTTTTTAAACGTAATAAAAAACTTAATTTACTTTTAAAATTTAAATGCATATATTGCGCGTTTAATGCATTAAAAATTTATTATAATTAACTGCGTATTTATTACGTTATATTTAATAGTAAATATAAAAATAATACTTTATTTTAAAATATTAATAAAAAACTTAAAATAAGCTTATAACTTGTTATTAAAATGTTATTTTATATAAAAAATAGTAAAATTTTTATTTAAATATTATTAAATATAAGCAGCTTAATATATATATTAAATAAAAAATTTACATAAAAATATTAAGTATTTATAATTAAACGTTTAATTTTTAAAATTTTTAAAAAATTTAATAGCATTATTATAAAATTAAAAACACATTATACTTTTAAAATTACTTTATAAAAAAAAATTATTATAATAACATTTAATAAAAAATATCTTTTATTAACTTTAAATATAATGTTATATTTTTATAGTAGTAAATAGTAAAATATAAACTATTTAATTTTTAAAAAAATTAAAAAAAAAAGTTACTTTTAAGTTTAACTATTGCTATAAATATTATTAAACTTTAAAACTACGCAACTATTTATTTACTTATAATAAAAACATATTTATAAACCTTATTATTAAAATCGTCGGTTTTTTTATACATTATATTAATAATAAAAAAACACTTAATATTATATTACTTAAATTTAAAATATATATATATAACATAATAAAAAAAGCTGCATAAACACTGCTACCGTACAGGCTTTATAATTATACTATTAATTTAATTAATAATAAATAACTTTTTTAAAAACTTATATACGCTTTAAACAAAAAAAAATTAAAACTATTATAAAAATAATTAAATAATATGTTAACAAGTAAAAAAATTTAATTATTTAAATTATTTATTATAGCTTTTATTTTTTTTATTTTTTAACTACATAATAAAAACTTTTAATTATATATAAACTATTAAAAACTTAACCGCATTATAAAGTTAAATTAATATTTTTTTATTACTTTATAAACTATAAAATAAAATACGTTTTATTAAATAGTTTATAAAAATTAATTTAAAAAATAAGTTTTATTTTATTTAAATTAAAAAAAAACAAATAAAAAACAGTTTTTTAATATAAATATAAGCTTTATAAATATACAGTTATGCTTTTTAAATTAACTAATACTTTAATTACATTTTAAAATATAATTAATCACGTTTTTTAAAATTTATTAAATATAAAAATCTTTATATATATTAATAATATTTTTATTTACGCAAAAATTAAAAAAAATATAATAAATTAATTAAAAAAGTTTTTAAATAACTATTAAAAAAAAGCTTATAATAGCATTAAATAAATATACTTAGCACGTTTAAAAAGTTAACTTTTTAAGTTATATTATTACTTTAAAAAATATTAAAATATTTTAAAAAAAAGTTAAAGTAATTTTTTTATAAAAATAACTTAAATTTTTAAAAAACGTATAATTTTTTATTAATTTTGCAAACTTTTATTAAAAGTTTATTAAAAATTACTTTAAAATTTATAAACTATTTATAAGCTTTATAGCCGGTAACTTTAAAAAATAAAAATAAATAAATAATATAATTAAGTTTTTTAAAACTTTTAAATAAGCTTTTATTATAATATTTATACTAGCTTATTTAAACTTATTTAAAGAATTTATTTTTAAAGCTAACATTTTTAACTTTATTTTAAAAACTATACTTTTATAAATTAATATTAATAAAAAGTTACATTTTATTGCATACTATTTTTAAAAATTCACTTTTATTAAAATTAATTACGAAATTTATAATAAAAAATTACTTGCTATAATTAATAGCTTTAAAATATAAAAACAATATTTAAAAAAAATTAAATATATAATATAAGTTTATTTAAACTACTATAACTTTACTTATTTTTTTATAATTAAAGTACTTAATAAACAGCAAACATAATAAGCTAATAAAATTATTAAAATCGACTTTATTATTTACTATAAATTAAAAAAAAATAATAATAAAGTAAATTTATTATTACGGCGTTAAAAATACCGCTTTAAAAAAAATAACTATTAATTAATAAAAACAATATTATAAAAAAAGCATTTTGCTTTATTAATATTAATAGTTTTTATAAAACTATATAATATTTTATATAAAAATTAAAATAAATCCTTTATTAAGTAAGTATTAAAAGCTTTTAAAAAAATAATTTTTATTAACAGCAATTAAAAAACTTTTTTAAAAAAAACATAATAATAAATAAAAATTTTTTATATTATTATTATAAACTTTAAATACTTAATAACCTTGCATTTAAAAAAAAAGTATTTAAATTAAAGCATAATTTTAAAATAATAAAATATATAAGTTAATTTAAAACAATTAAACTTATTTAATAAAATTTTTAATAGTTTAAAATAAATAAAGAAATTATATAATATGTTAATAAATATTTTAATTATTAAAAAAATAAAATACTTTGTTATTTTTTATATAAAAAGCTATAATTATTTAAATTATTATATATTTTATAACAATTTATTTTTATAAACTTTATTATTAATTTACTTTTATTAAATAATTGTAATTAACTTTAAATAATTATTAATTAATTTATAAAAATAACTTATTTTATTTTTTTTTTAAAAAAAAACTATTAAACACTTAATTAAAATCTTTATTAAAAAAATATAGCGTATATATAATTTTTTTATAAACATAATCTTTAATTAAAATTTTAAATTCACGTTTAAATTTTAAAAATTACTAATAAAATTATTAAAAATTAAGCTATAAATAAATACGGTTTTTTACTTTTAAATTAATAAATAAATAAAAAAAACCAATTAAATTTTAAAAATATATTTTTAAGCGTTTATAAATTAAAAAATAAATAATTAAGTTAACTTTTTATTTACAGTTAAATTTATATATAATAATACTATTTTTACATTTATAAAAATCTTACTTTTTTATGTTAACTATAATTTTTATTTTATTATTAATAATTTATTTAAATTAAGTTATAAACATTTTATTAGCTAGTTATATGCGCATTAAATAATTAAGCTTTATAAAAAAACTATATAAGCTTTTTAATAAATTTAAGTTTTAATATAAAAATATATTAATTAAAAACAATTTAATATTTTTTTATTTTAAGCAATTAACTTTATTATGCTTAATAAATAAAATATTAAAACTTAACGCTTTTTAAAAAAATTTAACTATAAAATATTAAAACTTTTTTAAATTAAAACTATTATTTTATTTATTACTGTTTAATTTAAACTTTTATTTAAATAAAAAATATATAATGTTTTTTACATATTTTTTATTAAACTATATAAAATAAAAAAACATATTATACTTAATTTATAAAAAATATTTAAAAAAATAAATAAAATTTAAGTTATTAATAAATATAATATTAAAGTTATTATAAATTTTATTAACATTAATAAAAAAGTTAAATATTTAATTAAATAAAAAATTTTTTTTAAAAAAGTAAATTAAACTTAAAAACTATATAATTACTTTTTTAAAAAATCGTTATATTTTTTTAAAATATAAAAAAATACTTATTTTAATAAACTTTATAATAAAAAAGTTTAATATATTATTAATAATTTTTTAAAATAAAACGCTATAAAAAAGTAAAAACTTTATATTAATTAACTTATTATAATTACGTTTTAAAATAAAGTTAAAAAAAATAATATTATAAAGCAAGTTAAAACTTACTATTATTTATTAATTATAGCAAATGCTAATATGTAAAATAAAAAGCATATAATTGTTATAAAAAGTATTAAATTAAAAAATATATTTATGTTTAATTGTTATATGCAGTATTATTAATTAAGCTATTAGCACGAGTAAGAAGTCGACAAGAGATAATAAAGGTCGGCGACTTGAAAAGAGTTTATATATAAAAGCTCTTTTTGCCGACAGAAGAGATTCTCTTTTTAAGGCCATTCTAAAACAGTTATTCTAGTTTTTAAAATATAAGGCATACCCCCTTAACAAGTATATACTTCGGGTAGCGAGTAATGCTCACTCCTTGCCCGAAGGGTATACGGGCTCAGTCGTTCCCAACATAGTTGGTAATCTTTCGCATTGCGTTCAACTCAACATAAACATGCGGTCAGAAGTAGACACCATAGAAAGGAAGGCAAGGAGGATAGAGACGAATAGTAGTTTCAGAAGAAGGTTTCTCTCTGATAGACTACCTAATATGGAGAGACTGGACACTGTGAGGAGGTAGCAAAACTAATATACTCTAATAAAAGCTAGCCTCAATAGTTACTCACACCTTTAAAGAGGAAATATATGAGGTATTCCTTGACCGGCCGGACAATATGCAACATATAGCCATCTAGGAATGTACATTATCTGGCCGATCAGATTATTCCGAACCAGCGGCAATTCCTAACTCTCCCAACTCACTACAAGATCATCACAGAAGATACAGATAACCCCATAATCTAAGATATCATTCGTTATTCGTACGAAAAGATGCAATTATGAAGAATCAACTTGAGTGGAAATATAGCTATAGCAAGCCCTGTAGGCTGAGCTATCTTTTGACCACTATCAATACCATCACCATCGGTGTGACGACATTACATAACACTCTAAGCTGCAACGTATATCATGAATGTAAACCCACATTCAGTGTTTAATGTGACCTTGATAGCCTTGAGCCAATTTTTCTTATTTCATTTTTCTTATGTCTCCAGTTATTTCCTATTAACATATGGCGATGACAGACCAGGTATTGGGGAAGAACCATTCTTATTCTCCGTCCTAAAGGATATCCCTGAAGCAGATGCTTTTCATAACTAGAGAATGATACTTAATAATATTGTCCGAAGAAAAATATGCTCTCTCCTGTGATGAATACTAGCTTTCGAACCCTCTCACAGTGGATGGGGATTAGTGATTAGAAGACCGTTGAAGCGTGGCCCTCTTTTCCTCATCCAGAACTGTACATGACTAATAACTGAATATATCAGCGAGGGAAGCAGTCAACCGTTAATTCCATCTCGTAACCAGTGACCCCGGACTATCACGGATGATCCTCGCCTCAATGCCATCAAACTGGCGTAAAACTGGTGTATTTCCCAGCTTAACCGACGACTAATGTAGCTAAGATATGCATATGGTCTCGGTGCATAGAAAGATATATATTAATTCGGAGTGATATATGGTGTCTTCTTTAATGCTGATGCTACGATCCCGGGGGTCTTAGGTGATCGGAACCAGGTTGAGTGACATCAAAGAGGAGAGAGGTATGTACATAGCATCCCTTATAAGCTAGTATAACAGGCCGGGAACAGATAGGATTTTGGGTTTGGTCATAAGTACCTAGGTTAACCTTAGGTAAGTGAGCACCTATGGCCGGAGATAACCTACCTAGTCGATAACCCCAACAGAGCTAATATCAATTAAGCTTGTTTTTTTTGCTCTGGCTTCGTATTGTGGCTCATATTGATTGTGGCTATGAATATTGAATACCAAACATTAGCTGACTAGGTACATAGGCTAGGTACTTTAGCCAGCCAAAGTATTGGAACTGTTTGATCTCTGCTACGTAAAACGCAGCAAACGTTTGTTTTCTGTAGACAGGGATGGGTTTTAGGATGTGTAGATAACCCCCGATCGACTGTTGCTTTGCTGACATCATTGTTCACTGTCGCGGGGGCGACGATGTGACGCTGAGTACATCACACAACTGCTGGGGGATCTGCAGGTGGTGCTGTCAAGTCTCAGACTCGAACCAACCGGGCCAACCGGTCGTTTTCGTACTAGAGTCAGTTGTTTAGACTTGTGGCGGGCTTGGAATGTGGTTGGTTCTCGGTTGTAAAGGAATTCCACAGGAGGTTGGCTTGTTGTCGTAGTCGATTATACATCGTCTTGGCAATGTTGTGCTTGTAGTGTAATTAGAGCATTGGACGAAATAGATGCATCGGACAACTTCAAACGTAGGCGATTAACCTTAGTTTGTTAGTTAAAGTCAATTCACTAAAGCCATTCAGTAGTGCCTACTAATGCAAGGCGCCGTCGCGATAGTTAAAGAGATCAGATCGAGTAGGCAAGCACACTATGACCCCCTGAGCCTTCTCGATCATCCCCCACCCGTCTCTCTGGATACTGGTGGGTCCGGTGTTTTTCTAGCGTACGTAACCCTGTGCGAGGTACCTTACAGCCCTAACAGGGTAGGTTTCAACCTGTCAGATACTTTACGTCTCGCTGCCTTTTAGGCCCAACGGTCAGGTCTCAATTATGTATCTCGAAGTGGCTAGCAACCTAGGTAGTACATACGTAAACCCCATAGGCTCCCTCTTCCAGTATTAGGCTCTCTAAGTCCCCTCTACTTACTGTATGTACTTACGTACCTCCTCTTCTCACCATTACCTTGACATTGATATGTGCAAACAACTCAAACCTACACTTTTCCATCCCCAACCTTTTGCTTTCTTCATCGCCACCACGTATAGGATCCGAAGAAAAGAAAAGGAAAAAAAGGGAGGGAAATGATTAAAAAAAAGAATGGGCTGTAAAATGTTTCAAGTGTCTTCTTTTCCTTCCTAACCCCTCCATAACCCACAGGCGCACACGCCCACCCAAGCGCCCACTTTGAACGGTTGTTGCATTTGCATGCATTCAGTCTGCATCGAGCCACTCAACATCGCTCTTCGGACCTCCTGGCAACGTCTTCTCCCACAACAGTCGTCTCAGCATATCCTATTTTCTCTCCTACAAGTTTGCAATCGCCTCATTAGCAGTAACCTCACCTAAAACCCCCCAGTCCCAACCAGGATTGGGTCATCCCATCTGTGCTGTTGTTCCTATTCCTGTCTACAACCAGCCCACCGTCCGCCGCCGATTCCATAGCCGACTCGGATCCCCAAGGTGTACCTAGGCCCTACCTAGTGTACTACCTACTCCGTCGAGTCGAAGGCCTCTCTGTTTAGGGCCTTGGCTTTGGCTCTTCCTTGCCTGTGCCAGGCGCTAGCCGGGGCGAGACAAACGCACGACGCACGACGCACGACGCACGACGCACGACGCACGACGACGGACAGCACGGGACCCTCCCCTCCCTTCTGTATCTGTATCCTTATGTCTTGACCTGTACCTCGTGCCGTACATAATTCAATTTGCACTACTTCGAAGCCCTCCCGAGCATACTGGCCTCAATTAATTTTACAATCACATCGACCGCGGCCATACCATACTATACCACAGGTGGTGATCCCGCATAATTGGAACACGGCGATCTCCCGCCGTAGTCGCCTGGGCGACAGATCATCATGGACCAGGCAGTCCAGATTCTCGAGACGGCCCACCACATATACGCCCGCGCGAACGATACGAGTGCCGCCACGGATGCGGATACGCAGACGAGACCGCCCTCCTACAAAGCCATCGGTATCAGCTTGGCCGTCGCATCCGGATGTTTTATTGGAACGTCGTTCGTGTTGAAGAAGGTGGGCTTGCTCAAGGCCAACGAAAAGTACCATGAAGTCGCCGGAGAGGGTTATGGTTATCTCAAGAACGTCTACTGGTGGTCCGGCATGACCCTGATGATTATCGGCGAGCTCTGCAACTTCGCCGCATATGCCTTCACCGATGCCATTCTGGTTACGTCCCTGGGCGCCCTGTCCGTTGTCATCACCACTGTACTCTCGGCCATATTCTTGAAGGAGAGGTTAAGTTTGGTTGGCAAGGTCGCCTGCTTTCTCTGTGTCATCGGATCTGTTGTCATTGTTCTGAATGCACCCGAAGAATCATCCGTGGCCAATATCCAGGAAATGCAGCGTTATGTCGTAACCCCGGGTTTTCTCACCTATGCCGGTGTTATAATCGTTGGCTGTACATTTCTAGCCTTCTGGGCCGGCCCTCGGTATGGAAAGAAGAACATGTTTACCTACATTTCCATCTGCAGCTGGATTGGTGGGTTGAGCGTCGTCGCTACCCAGGGTCTGGGTTCTGCTATTGTCGCGCAAGCTGGCGGAACCCCTCAGTTCAACCATTGGTTCCTATATATCGTCCTTGTTTTTGTCATAGGAACACTTCTGACCGAGATAATATATCTTAACGTAAGCCAGCCGAGATACATCTTTTCATCTTTTCTTTTTCACATGCTAACTATCCACACAGAAAGCATTGAACCTATTCAATGCAGCCATGGTCACTCCCACTTACTATGTATACTTCACGAGCACTACAATCATAACTTCGTCGGTGCTCTTTCAGGGGTTCAAGGGTACTGCGGTCGAGATCATCACTGTTGTCATGGGATTCCTAACTATTTGCGCCGGTGTGGTCTTACTCCAGCTTTCTAAATCTGCCAAAGATGTTCCGGATACTGCCGTATTTACCGGAGATTTGGACCAGATCCATACTATTGCCGAACAAGAGCAGCCCGAGACGGAGCCGAAAGCAGATGCCATCCGCGGTGCAGCTGCGATTGTGCGACGATTTTCGAATGCGCGACTGAAGATGGAAGAGGAGGAATTCAGGCGACTACGTGAGGAAAAGGAAAGGGAACGATTGGCGACCGTCAGTGAGGACGGCCAGGACCAATTCGAGTGGGATGGTTTGCGACGCAGAAGAACAACTATAGGAAGCCAACGGAGCCGCCCCTTTACGTCGCCTAGTCCTGCTAACACGCCTGCACATCCACCATTAGGCCGTACCCGGTTTTTAACAGAAGAGGAATTGGAAGAAGAACGAAGTCGACAGGCATCGCCAGGTGTCCTTTCTAGTATCGCGGGCACTATTCGAAGCCGTGCACGTTCGGTTCTACTCCCAGGCCATCCTGACTATCCCCGACAACAAGGTCATGACCCCAGTACGACGATGCAGAGCCCGATGCACCCCGTCCAGTTGACCGATATTGCCGTCCCGACTCATCACTTTCAAAGCGGAAATAGCCCATATGGATTCGGCCCACCAAAGACGGAATACGACGGTGCTTTTAGTATTGCTTCCCGAAGTACCGACCGCCACATCCAGTTCAGCGAGACGCCAAAGCCAGGTGCTAGCACTACCTCGCTCGCTCCGCCAACACCACCTCCTCACCAGGAACCTCCTTCAGCACGTCGGCAGTTTTCGTTCCAGAATGTTTTCCGTCGGCATCAAGCTGACAGAGAACAGGAGCGAGCTCTGCCCCCGTTGCCGAACCCACCTTCGCGGTCAGGAATGAGGTCGAGGGGATACTCGGATCGCCTCGCCGGGGGGAAGAACGCGACGGAGGAGGAGAAGCTCGGCCTAGTTAGAGGTGACTCACAATCGATGCCGGCTCTCCCTCGATACGATACCTCAGAGGAAGACTCCCCAGTTGACGATTTATACGCGGACGATAAGCGAGAGCAGCGATACGGCAGAGGAATAACGACATCCCCACCCAGGCAGGAGAGTCCAGACAAGGAGATATCTGTGACAGAGTACGAAGAAAGCCGAAAACGATGGTACGAAAGCAGGGGTCGGAGAGACGACTCGAGCCATGGTAGCTCTCCTCCACGGCCGCCGGGCCGACGAAGTCCACCCCGCGGCGGCGATGGGGCGTTTGTTTGAATGAAGGAATGATGATGAGAAATGAACAAAATTTTGGACTAGTCGGTTTCGGTGTCCGGTCAGTCGGTCAGACCTGGATTTGCATGTAGTTCATATTGGGCGCGTTGTATAAATACCAAGGGTTTCATGATTGGGATACGCACACCTACACTTACGCATTTTCTTTTCATGATAAGAAGAACAAGAGACGGGGGCTTTTCCATCTCACGTAGAGGGCGCCCACACGATTGGGCAGGTAAGCATATAAAGGTAAACCATACTCATGAGCTGCTACAAAGGGGGAGGAGAATGGGCAGGAAGGGCTAGACATGCATAGTTTGGGCGGGTGACAACAATACATACGTGTACACTAGAGATCAATATAGAGACGTAACGGGGGTTAGACAGGTTCGGTAACAACAGCTGCAAATAGGCCTAGAAATTAAGACATTGCGACTTACAGACTAAAATTTGGGCAAAGATGACGTTGCCCTACTATGAAATCTATGTTAACATGTTCCTATCAGAGTTATATTACCATACAACGGGTCATCCCTTGCCCCCCTTTTCATCATAGGATGTTTTGCTTTTCTACATCTGAAGCGCCAGCAGGAGATTTTTTTTCATCGCAAAGATATCTGGTAAGTAGAAAATATGTAGATTCATGTTACCGGGAAACTCGGATATGCGACTGATGCTGTCTGTCTGTATGTACGCCACCCTTATCCATCCCCCAGGAGGGAAGACAGCAGGAAAACATCAAGGAGGACAAGTATTTTTTTTCTTTTCTTTTTCATACATACCTACCCGCCGGCACCACGCTTTCGTCCAATGCATCTCTTCTTGAGCGGGGCACCTAAGGTTTTCCAGGGCTTAGCTGTCGTCGTCGTCGTCGTCTAGCAACCGACCAATATATCGATCTAACCTATAGGTAGGTATCTTTATCAAGCGGCTGGGGCTTCGCACGTCATACAGCATTATCACTTCAGACGAAGACGAAGAGACGGAGCCCGCCCGTTGTACGCCCACCACCACCACCACCAATTAGGTATTGTCAGAGCAAGGCAACACCGGGCGACACGACGTGTACGTACGTACGTCAGGGATGTCGATTCCCGCGAGTTGTACGGGCCGGCCCGGGAGGACAGGCAGGCAGGCAGGTAGGCAATGTAGCAGTACCCCGCCGCCTTCGCGTATCGAGATACGGTTTGGCTTGGGATAGATACGTTGATGGAAATATATATGAGTTACCTACCCGAGTTAGGTGCAATATCGATGGGTAAAAGATATAGCCTAGGTAGGTACGTCGTAGGTAGGTAACCTAGGTAGTTTTCCCTCGCGGTAACCAGACGAACTTACCTAGGCTAGGCTAGACGGGCTGGTGGAAGCAGAGCCAGGAGGGACTAGGAATTCAGGAAGCTGTTTGTTTGTGTTATATATATAAGCCCCGTTATGCGACGTGTGACTTGAGGTTTCATGAGATTTTTCCAGTTGCTTGCTTTTCCTCGACGCTACCTAAGTAAGGTATATTAGTGTACAAACTGTATCATTGTTTGGATCCTGTAGATGGCCCAGATGGCTCGCTGGTAACGAGGTAAGCCACCTACCTATCTGCAACCAGTCTGCTGCTTTAAGAACGTCTACGATAAATGACAAATCCGCTTATTTCTATCTACCTACATACCTAGGTATTGTACACTAGGTATACCATTTTAGCAACGCCCCGCCATATATAGCGACGAGATAAACGTTAATGTGTGGAGAGATTATCTCCCTAGATTATTGCAGGCATTAATTAGATTTAAGCTACTGTGCCCATAACGTTCGTCTGTAGGGATCAACCTTAAATTTGCTATATATAAGTACCTGCCTTATGTAGTAAGGAAGTATGATGTATACCAGCTTATACGTACCTACATAGTATACCTCAATACAACTAGCACCACGATACTAGGTAGTAGTGGCAATATTTTCCCTCAACTAGTGTAGAAGGAGGGGTCCATATTCCTTCCGTACATCAATACGTACTATTGATGTATGTCAAATAAGGTCCCGAGCGCACTTCACAATGTGGACTATCTTATCCTCATTCTGACCCGTGACACATTGTCCAACCAGAAGCGCGTAGAACAAGGCGAAAATAAGCGAGGTTAAAGCTGAAAACAAGGTTGCAGTAAACCCACTGACACATGCATTACCTATAACCGTAGCTATACCTACTACTATAGCCATGTCAAATATAGGAAGCGGATATCGTTGGGCTTAAAAAAAAACATCATAATTTCTTTTCAAGCATTCCTTCTTCCCATTACATACATATCACCGTTGCCTAATTGCCTACCTACCTAACTTCCATCCCCGTCACAAACAAACCCGAGGGGTTCCCGCCAATTTATTCTGGTAAAATGCAAACATACGCTTCTACTACCTACATTAGTTATAGGTACACCAGAGAACCACAAAAATGTAACGTATAGAACAAATACCTAGTGTCAGGTTGTGTTTTTGGTTCTGGAAGAACTTATCTCTGAACATACCTACCTACCTAGGTACTTTGCGCAGGTAGATCACCTCTCCAACACCGCAATCAGATGGGCCCCCCTTTTTCTCCCAACCAGACTTGTACATGTCGCTCTCTTCACCGCTACCCATAAGCTGACACCAGCGGCAAAAGTCACGATAATCAACTTGTCACCTAACTAGTGTACTAGAAATGGTCCGGATGTTCACCGGAGGGTAACTCATCAATGCCCCGAGGTATACCTAGGTTACTTTATTTCGTCATAAGCAGACGGCAATGCCCCAACCCAGGTGTAGATAAGTTAGGTAGCAATTCCCGCGTCCTCCGAAGCATAGGTAGGTAGGTAGGTAGTGTAATAAGCCACAGCATCTAGTTACAGTTAGACCTCATCAATGATGACTAAGAGGTACCATAAGTCAGTCGACGATATCCATCCCTACCTAATTTCCCCACCGAGGATAAAACAACGTTACTTCTATCCATCTACCTAGGTACTTAGTGTAATTCTTTTTTTTTTCTCTCTGCACGCCATTTGCCTATCCGATGACCCGAATCCCGAATTTCTAGTAGCACCAGTACTTAATAGTACTTAGTACATAATTCACTTCCCTACTTACACTAGCATGTACGAGGGCGGCTATGACTTACCTAGTTACTGATGGTATGCAAAAATAAAAAAGCACGGTACACTAGCAACATGAATAATATTATCCCTCCCGTATCCGGTGCTGCGCCTCTAACTAGTTATGGTTGCGTTTTGCGACGAAGTAATAAGAAAAGAAGCAAAAAAAAGAGCCAAGGAGGCCTAGATGCGATCTGCTTAAAATTGGCACGACGGTCCCCCTCCCAATGTGGATATTTTTCAAGCCGAGCAGAAAAAAAAAATACCAACACGGTGACTGGTTGGGTTGGGGGTTTGCAGCGAGACGTATCGGACACAAAGAGCAAATTAGGATCAGAACAGGACAGGATAGGAATAGGCAGGCAGGCCGGGCTGGTTGGGCTGGCTACCTATGCATGTTCGTGTGCACACATTGCTATATACACTACTAGGTAGGTAGGTATCTATCGTGGCTTAGATGACGCGGGGCCTTTTGCAGCCCATATCGCAGGTTCGCTGGCAACAGATACCTAGGGTTTATACTACTTCCACCATGAGAGATTCCTACGAGGGCCCACCAACCGTGACAGAGTACCCGACCTACCTAGTAGCAGCGCATATGGATATGGCTCGAATCTGCTTGTCTACACTAGGTACCATGGGACATGGAACCGAAGAAAAGAATAAAAAAAATAAAAAATCCCTTCCTTCAGAATTATACTACATAGGTACAGATTACGGTAGTCCTGATTCCTAATAAGATACTACTAACTTAGTACTTACTAGTGAGTGGGACGCGGCGGAAGCGCATAAGTCCGGCATGAAGCCATCTTAAGGTTCTTCTCGTATCGCGTCTTGGGGGGGTTCTAGTGTACCTAGTCCCATCAATTGATATATATCCCGGGCAGTTATATAACGTAGTCACTTTTTTTTTTCTAAATGAAGCTAAATGCCTATCTTACCTAGCTCTCTCATTGGACACCCCCGGGGAGGACCCTTAAGCAGTCAGCGTTGGCGTGGTGGTAGACTTACGAGGGAGGATTTAAGCGTAAAAACCGCCCAATGGCGAGAAAGTTATGTTCAGCCATCGTGTCCGACTGGGCGGGGGTAGGTAGGTAGGTAGGTGCATACATAGGCAGCACCAGCCAGAGACAGACAGATAGATAGACAGACAGACAGACAGGGATGGGTGGGAACGTGCTGTTTGGGAAATACCTACCTATCTATGTGTTCGTGTGTTGGTGTTCGTGTGTGTGTCCCGGTGACGAGAGGAGAATTTACATACCTTGCCTTTTTACAGACAACGGTTGTGCGATGTGACGATGATTTTGTACACCACTTACCTACCTACCGTATACCAGGGGAGACAAACCGAAAAAAGACAAGACCAAAAAAAGACCAAATTTTGTGTAATCCAGCACAACAGAATGCCACACAGAGAGAGAGAGAGAAAGAGAGATCTACATTGAGTACGCCTTTCAGCAAACCAGCCCGCAAAGACCGACCCAAGGAGGGAAGGTCGGGCTCAAGTTGCGTCCTATGTACCTAGTGTACAACAACAACAACAACAAACGACGAAACAGAGAGAGAGAGTCTGGAACCGCCAAGCAAAAATCCTGAAAAGCTTATCCCCATGTACGACCCTTTTTCCACTCACCATAATAGTTGTACACTAGTCTAAGTCTTACATACCCAAGTGGTGCCCGTGGGTAAATCGTATTTTAAAAGGTGGGGGGGAATACTTTTACCTTAGTACCTATGATTAGGGAGGCCCAATCCGGGTTGGGGCGAGGATAAATAGAATAAAATAAGATAAAATAAAATAAAACGAAATGGTCTCGTCTCCAGCGGGTTGAGCGGTCAGCTTTTCTTTCTTTCTTTTGGGACACAAGATCCGAGTTGGTTTTTTCTCTTTTCTTTTTTTTCTCTTTCTACTACATCTATATCTATATATCTGGCCCTCTCCGCCATCTCGGGGCTCCCAAGGGGGACTTTTCCTGGAATGGTCTTCTAATCCTCTTTTCCCCTCCCCCCCTTTTTTTTCTTCTTCTTTGATACTCGAGTTTTCGATATTTGCCCCTAACGAACGAACGGCAACAAAGAAATGGGGGGTATACGGTATGCGGCGGCGCCGTCGGATACCTCGAAGGATACGGACGACCGCACGGATTGGGACGAGGAGCAGCACGTCGGGCTATACTCCAACGTAGTCAAGCCCACGAGGGCCATCGCCGGGGGAGGAGGACGAGGAGGAGGAGAACAGTCGTGGGCCGCGCAGGCCCTGCAGAGGCTCGGCTACCACGGGCGGCGGCACGACCTGCGGCGCCTGCTCGTGTTACTCCTGGTCGTCGCGAGCCTGCTGATAGTGCTGTTCCAGGCGAGCCGGCGCGAGTTCTACAGCATCGCGCCGTCGCGGGACCCGGAGCAGCCCGAGGCCGCGCCCAAGGCGCCGCTGGGCGAGTGCACGACGTGGCCGGTCCCGGTTGGCGGCAGCGGTGGGGGAGGAAACGCGACATATCGGTTCCGGCAGGTGGCGCGCAACAGCACGCTGCAGAGCTTCGCGCCCAAGGGGGGCTGGAAGAAGCCCGAGGGCGTCGACATCAAGGCGCTGATCTTCTACGGCCGCCGGCGGACGGTCGACTTCCTCGACTGCTACCTGAGCCAGAACCTCGTCGACAACGGCGGATACCTCGACGAGGTCTGGTTCATGATACACACCGACAACCAGGACGACCTCGCGTACCTGGATCGCCTCGTGGCGCGGCGGGAGCGGTACCGCATCGTGAACCCGGGCGAGTGCCAAGGCTCGAGCTATGGCTGCATATGGGATCCTGTGGTGGAAGATGATACGATATATATTAAGATCGACGACGACATTGTGAGTTTTCTTCTTCATGACTTCTCTTTTTTCCTTTTTTCCTTAAGCTTGCTCCCAAACACGGGCGTTTTAAGGATTGATTCGTACGGTAATGTTTTTTCTCTTTTCTTTTTTTGGGCTAACCAAAAAAACCAACAACCAGGTCTTCATACATCCCGACACGATCCCGCAGCTGGTGCACACGCGGCTCAAGGAACCCCACCCCTACGCCGTGTCGGCCAACCTCGTCAACAGCCCGCTGACGGGGTACAAGCACTACGACGCGGGGCCATCCACCCCTTCCGGCCGGACCCGCACGACGCGCCGCGGCACCGGGCCTCCGAGACGTGGCGGCCGTCGGAGAGGCGCGAGTTCCCCCTGTCGGAGCTCCCCGGGCTGGACGGCAACGCGTCGTCGGTCACGGAGGCGGTGCTGGCGGAGCACGTGGACGGCGCGCCGCCGTACGAGGGGCACCCGTGGCTGCTGGTGGCGGGGGGCAGCAGCGCGCGGCTGCCGCAGACGCCCATGGGGATCAACCGGGCGCGGCTCGAGCGCGACGGCGAGGAGGCGGTCATGGGGGCGGCGTGGCGGTCGTGGATGATCGCGGCGCAGCAGCACTACTCGCTGCTGCAGAACCTCGAGGACGACGCCATGTGGCGGTACCACTTCGGCGCGGCGATCGAGCCGGGGTACCCGCGGTCGGGGGAGGCGGCGCTGGCGCACGAGACGGCGCTGCGGCACGCCGAGCTGCACGGCCTGGGCCCCGGCGCCGAGCAGCTGCTCGACACGGCGTACGTGCGGTACAACCTCAACTTCGTGGCGCTGTGGGGCCACGACGTGCGCGCCGCGCTGCCCATCGCCGAGGACGACGAGCAGGACATCACCGTCACGATCCCGACGCGCATGCAGCGGCCCTTCGTCATCGACACGCGCGCCGTCATCGCCCACCTCGGATTTAACCCCCAGCAGGACGGCGTGCGGCAAACCGACCTGCTTGACCGCTGGCGCGCCTTCGCCAACGAGATGGTGTGCGCGCCCGGAGACCGGAAGAAGCCCTTCGACGAGCGATGCCCAGGGTTTTGATCGGATCGGATTGAGGACTGCTTTGCTTTGCTTTTGTTGCTTCCTAGCTAGAGCAGCAGTGTGACCTTTTTTCTTCCCCGAGTCGGGAGAGTGTCTGTTCGTTTGTATGAAGTGGATAGATGGGGCAGATGATTCGATGCTACAAGGCCGCCTTTAAGTGAATTCGGGAATACTTGGTTCCAACAGCTTCTACTGCCGCTATGGTGGGGATGCCGGTGAAGTTTATGGCAGAAGATGGTTACGTGCCTTAACTTATTAGGGCTCATAATCAACAGATGCTGCCCACGAAGCTGGGTGTAACGGCATCTAAACCCCCTTCCTCCCCAGGCCGTTCGATATTACACGACGAATCACGCGGCAGTCTCTCCGAGAGTTGTACCCGGGAACAAGGAGGACGCCCTAGCGAATGAAGAAGATCAAGGATATTGCGGCGTTTATCGGAGTCATAGCGGTGGCCTATCATATCGTCTGATGGACGAACAAGGTTTTTATCCAGTCCAGCAGTATAAGACCAGACGGCGCATATTATTTGTGGAAGACACTGTCGTTCTAAAAAGAAGGGGGGGGAGGGGGGGATTTAACATGGGATCATACATTTGAACCCGCAGTTATGTAAAGGAATTCTGTACGCTACACATATATCTAGCGATCATATTTGTATGTCTTCCGGCGTTTTGGGAAGGGGGAAGCATGGGAGGGAAGCAGGAAACAGGTGCATCGGTGTTTTGCTAGCGGGACGAGGAGATATGACATAACTCTCTCCCTATCTATAAAAATAAGTAGTATAATAACCTACTTGGTGCTTCGAGCAAACTAATGAGACCATTTAACAACTAATTACGACTCTGGAAACTAGGTAGTCTTCTTGGTGTCTCACCCGGGGACAGGTTGGAGGTGATTCATGCTTGAGCCCCGGGGCTTTCCGCTGGTGATCTGGGAACAGATCTTGAAGTATAAAACTCCACGACAGGGTCATGTCCACCTGCCCGGTCGTGAGTCTAGATAGTAGCGACGCGGTGGGTTCGGGACCTATCTCCACCATAGATACCTAGGTAACGGAATTGGAATGAATATTGGTGATAAGGTGCGGAGTGAGAGTAGATCGATAAAGTGTGACACGAGCCAGCTTGAGTTAGATTGGGTTAAGTTGGGTTGTATTGTAGCGTAATAGAGACGTCATCATCGTTGGCATTTCATCTTACATACTATTTCATTTTATCTGATCTCATCTTGAACGTGGAGATTTCTCTCTGCTATCTATGCGGTTGAATAGCTACTACCTACTTAATATCAATCCCCCTAAGGTAAGGAAGTATTGATATACTAATGGGATAATACCTGTTATGTAGGTATTCAATAGTAAATTTTATATTATTTTCCATTGCATCAATATCATGCATTGCTCTATGCTTGATATTAACCGACGACTCGGAAAGTGGATAATGGCGCACATCCATAGGTACGTAGGTTCCATAAGCCTCTGTGGTGTAGGTAAGTAGTAGGTAGCCGACAATGTCATATCTGTACCGAGATCCGCAGATCCTTGGGGTAGCTTACATGGACACAAGTGAGGCAACCTTCCTGATAATGTTGTCCTGGCTGTAGTGTAGGTATTTCCATACCTAGGTTAACGGATTGCACATGATCTAATATGGGATCACCTATCCTGCCCATTTCTCCCGTGCCGCAGAATTATTACCTAGAGCGGTTGTTTCGATGCCGGGTGGGCCATTTCATTGGAGGACGGTCCAACCCTAATTTCAAGACCAGACACTAGCGTAGTCCCGAATAACTCCGTGTGTCTAGTGTATAAGAGTAAGGGCGATTGGGGAATGGGGAATGGGAGGAGATCAAGTCCCTTGGTAAGGTACTATGACAGTATGTAATAATGTTCCGTGCTGACTTGCCTCGGACCTTTAAGGCTCAGGATGATGGGAGTCCGCTTTCCTCTCCTTTTGTTCCCTCCCCTCACGACGTTAAGCGATAACTAGGTAGAAGGTATTACAGCTGTAGACATCGGTCACTATGTTCCCTAGTATACCTACTAATAGGTAATAATATTGACAACACGCCGGGAGGATGTAGCTAAGATTTGACTACCTTCTTAGTTGAGTGGGATCACATGTAAGTAGGAAACCAACTCAGAGGCAATTATCGGGTAAGTTAGGTCAGGTCCACTACCTATAGTGGCAGGTATCCAGAAACGGATGCGGTTTGCAGATGCGCCCATTGAAAATCCAACATTCCACTTCCTTCAATACTAATAGCGACGATACTAGGCAACAAGAGGCATTGAGCAGCGTGTGGGAATGGCTTATTCGAAGTCACAATGGCACGTTACACTTTTCCACTAACTATCTAGGTAGTACCTTGTATGTTGGTAAGAGATATGAAAAGGAAGAAGGGGAAGAAACGAAAAAATACAAAAAGCATGTTAACTTACAGGGGTTTCGGTTCCTCTGTTTCAACTATCTAGTCCTCCTGCCATATCGGGGTATACAGTGGCTTTCAGCTCCCCCCTAGAAACGACGCATGATTGGCCCGTTGGGTTCCGCGAGCTGTGAAACAGGAGAGAACCCAACACAGGCCACAGGTGGGCATGAAATGCCAAGCAGATCAGATTGCGGGATTGCGCTACCACCTCGGCCACTCAACGGACTCATCCTGGGGTTTGTAACCTACAACTAATAAGCCAGGGAGAGGGGCCGAAGGAAGGTGATGCTCGGGCAATTAGGTAGTAGTAGTCCTGCCATCAAGCACTTTATGTCGATCAACGCCGGAGGAAGTACCGCATGCTGCGTGACTGACAATTGTAAAGGGACGCTGGATTGTATGTAACCTATAAAGGGTTGCTATTCCTTAAGGAAAGGCCGACTAGTTAGCTTGTACCTCGACGTTTCAGTATATGAACCTATTTTCCGCTTTCGTTCGTTCATTCTTTCATCCATTCATTCGTTCATTATAAGGGGTTACCAATTCACTGCGTGAATCCTACTACAACAGCAACAGCAACAATAACATTTTACAGAAAGAAAAGAAAAGAAAAAACACCCAGTAACGAGAAATCAGTATGGCACCTCGGCATATCCTCATCGTACCGGCCCTGGTGGCTCTGGCCACGGCGCTCAACATCACCGATTACATCCCTTCCTGCGGGCCGACGTGTATCTTCGACGCGGTGGCCGACCACACGACATGTGACGTGAGCGACAACTCGTGCATCTGCTCCGACGTGTACACCGTCAAGAGAGACGGCGAGTCGTGCCTGAGGGACGCGTGCAGCGAGTCCGACTACGGTATGTTTTGTTTCGCCTGCCTCCGTAACCCCCCATGATGGGGGGTTGGGGCTGGCTAACTTTGGACAATGAACAAGTTTTTTTTTTTTTGCTAACAAACTACGGATAGGCAGTGTCATGAAAGGCTTCGACCAGTTCTGCACGGACGTCTCGTCCGCGCCGTCCACCACGGCGTCGAGCACGTCGACCACGGGGCCGCCAACCTCGACCACTACTACCTCGGGCGACTCGGCGACGACCACGACGGCCTCGCCTTCTTCCGACCCGGGCTCGACGTCGGCCACGGAGCCTGGATCTGCGTCGCCATCACCGTCGTCGTCGTCGCCAGCGTCGTCCACCACCGGCGAGGCCTCGAGCACGGCCGGGTCGTCCGACCCCACCTCGGGAGCATCATCGACCACGGCACCGGGGAGCTCGACGAGCGCGCCCGAGGGCGAGCCCACGAGCAGCGCAGCAGGATCAACAGGATCGTCCGGCAGCACTACGACCGGGGCGGCGGCGTCCACCACGGCGTCCTCGTCGACGACGGGAGCTGCTAGCTCGCAGCCGACGACCGACGCGGGTGTGCGGGCAGAGGCCGGTATGGCGACTGGCCTCGGTGGTCTGCTGCTGGCTCTCGGGCTGGTTCACCTCGGCCTATGAGCGGAGATATTACTTGCGTTTTTTTCTCCTTCTTCTTTTTACCGCTGTTGTTTCATTGTAGGGGGGCAGTGAAGCATATGTGGTTTGACTACAAGTTTGCTGCTTCTCTACGCGCTTGTGTTTGGTCCGATCCCCAAAAAATTACCAAGTCCCTAAGAAGTAACCAAGGAGCCTAGGCCTCTTCAGGTTGTTGTTTTTATTCTTCACATTGTAGATAATTCCTTTTTTTTTTCCTTTTGTACATGGAACAGAAAATTGATAGTATATTCCTATCCATATATATACTTTCTTTTTACTACTAAACATTATCTACCATCCTATTTAGGTTTGACTCGGTAGGTAGGTTAAGGACTTTTATTGAAGTGGAAGTCGGTAGATGACATGAGATGGTGTGATATGCGCTTATTGTGGACTACCACGTGGCTGACTGTTCAGGGAAGTTTCTTTTCTTTTCTTTTCAGATTTTCTTTAAAAGGATGAAAGAAATGAAAAATATCTCGTCCTATTTCAATACGAGAAGTATGTGCGTGGCAACGCGAGAAGGAGATCAGGTGCGTACGTTCTATTAAACAAGAAGAAGACAACGAAGAGAATTGTACTCATCGTGTTATTTTCAGGGTCTTTAATGAGGTATGCCGAATGATGTCATCTGATCTACTTGTGATGGTACCTAATCTAGGTAGGTACGGACATCGGAACTATATCTATATGCTGCTCTTCGGGTTTGTACCAGACTCCGGATGATGGAAACAGAGATTAAGTATATACTAAGTTAAGTACTAGTAGTACCTAAATATTCTTCTCGCTTCCATATCGCTGGGATGGTTCTCCAGGGTTAAGTACCTAGCTAGGGGAGCTCTAAGGTAGGTACATAAGGTAAATTGTCGATTAGTATTAGCAGCATTTGCCAGGCTGTCAGATTCTGAAGGGTAGGTACTTGCCTACCTATTATTGTAATGTAATAAGCAAAGCGTCTTCTGGAAGTTTCGTTTGACTTACAAATTCCCCACCCTTGTGCAATACACGCGCCTGCCCATAAAACATTAACATTTTGAATTAATAGCGGATACAGCCGAGAGAGGGGCGGAGTGGGAAGTTTATTCATTCTACTAAATCGCCATTGCTTGCTGCTGCGACGACCATAACCATAACCATAACCTCCACCACTACAACTATCACCACTTATACTTCAAACCATAATTGCGATCACAACGCATTAAAGGCGGCACCACCTCACATTTGTCTCTCTATTGTTCCTAAGTCCTAAATTCTTTTTCTTAACTCTTATTATATTCCTAATCACCTTCTCCCTCTCTCTCTTTATTTCACTCTACCTCTTCTCCTCCCCTTTTGTTCGCGCCGTATCGTTGTTCTGTACTTCTTGTCCAAGAATCCACGCGCATCTCTTCAAGTCCTTTACACTCAACCTCCCTCAGCCGATCAGCCCCCAATCGACAGCTGTGAATGGGGAAACACCTCTATATGGTCGTCTGCCTGGACTCACTCTCGCCATTGTAAACCTACAACCAGATACATTGCGCCGTGTTGCCAACGCCATCATAATCAACTTTACTTGTCGACCTATTTATTAAACCAGAGACTACCAAACTTCCTAATTACCTACCTATATATACCACCTCCCACCATGTCGAAAGACACCCATCGGTCGACCCAGCTGAAGGAGGAGGGCAACTCCTACTTCCAGTCTGGCAACTTTGTTGGCGCTGAGAGCCTCTATTCCAAAGCGTTAGTACATACCTAAGGTGTCCGTGGTCCGTGGTCCGTGGAACAGCTCGGGACCTGGGCTTCTTTTACCTTCTCTATGCGCCTTGCATGTTTTAGGCTGACTGGTACCTGGTTGCAGCATCATTGCTGATGATACAAACCCCTCCTTATATACCAACCGAGCAATGGCAAGGCTCAGACTAGGCCTCTACGACTCAGCCATTTCTGATTGCAACTCTTGCCTGAAACTTAGTGGTGGTAATATGAAAGCCTATTTTGTGCTCTCTCAGTGCCAATTAGCTATACACGACTACGACGGTGCTCTGGACAGTGCTCTCCAAGCTCATCGCCTCTGCGCCGAAACCAACGATAAGTCCCTCGCCGCCGTCACGAACCAAGTCCTGCGCTGCAAGAAGAGCCGCTGGGACGAGATGGAGAAGAAGCGAACGCGCGAGGGCCAGGAGCTCGAGAACGAAGTCATCGCCCTCATGCAGCGCGAGCGCGAGGACATGGTCAACTCGTGCACCACCGACTTGGACCGGAAGCAGGTCGAGGAGGAGTGGGACCAGAAAATCAACCTGATGAAGGCTACGTTCGAGAAGTCTCGCAAGGCTTCCGAGCAGCGTCGTGAAGTCCCTGATTGGGCGATCGACGACATCAGCTTCGGCATCATGGTCGATCCGGTCATGGTAAGGCTTTTTTTTTTCCCCTTCTCACGAGCAGGTCAAATACGAGACGAGGCTATGAAACTATCGGCTGACTTCCCAATGCGCGCAGACCAAGACGGGCAAATCGTACGAGAGAGCCTCGATCATGGAACATCTCCGGAGACATCCCACCGACCCCCTCACACGAGAACCCCTCCAGCCTCACGAGCTGCGTCCTAACTTGGGTCTCAAGCAAGCCTGCGAAGAATTCCTAGAGCAGAACGGATGGGCGGTAGACTGGTGAGAGCAATCTACTTGCCTACTAATCCACCATTTCGACACACACACGCACACACATACACATGCATTTCCCAGGATATGCATTATAATAGGACTGGAGGATGTGTTTTCTTTTTTTTCGAGCAAGCCTTGCATACAACGGCGTTACGGTTTGGTATGGCCCTCGGGTCATAGTAACAGGATAAGAGGATACCTCCCTTCATAAATCGGTTGGTAGAATTGGTAGTAAGGATTCATCACGAGCAACGAAATCAAGTTTCGGTCTTTTTTTACTTATTCTGTTTTTCTGTTTTCCGTCTCTTCCTTGCAAATACCCTTAATGATTCCGCTTCATCTTCGCAATAATCCTCAATGACCAAAGGGCGTCGATTATCAATCAAAACCCAACCCCGCCTTGATACGATTATTGTCATGGCAACTGTATCCTAGGCTACTGAAGTTATTCACCATTTTACTTTGTAGAATCTATGCAAGCGTACGGCGCGGGGCTCCGAGGGAGGGGCTAGACTCTGACGGCGGGGTGTTTCTGGATATTACATAGTCTGTACTAGAAATAGGGCTGCATAGTCCACTGTGTGTTGTTGCTTTGTTGCTTGCCCCTCTTTCCCTCCACCCCCATCCTCCTTATTCTTATATTCCCCTCCCCTATAACACGTAAAACTACCTAGGTTAGGTACCTAGATAACCTCCGTACATTACACTACACTGCATAATCCACCTAGGTTAGACACTAAGACGAGACACCCCAATCCCCCCCAAAAAGGAGAAAAAATGGCCTCATCTCCCACCGTCCCCTTCGGCGCCCCCATGCGCCAGGCGCACTTCTCCTTCTCTCCGAACTACACGCCCCTCAACCACGGCTCCTACGGCGCCACCCCGCTCCCCGTGCAGGCCGCCCAGGCCGCCCTCCGCGCCGAGGCCGAGTCGGCGCCCGACCCCTTCATCGCGCTCAACCTGGCGGCGCGCCTGCGCGCCTCGCGGGCCCTCGCCGCGGCGGCACTGCGCTGCGCCGCCGACGACGCCGTCGCCCTCGTCCCCAACGCCACCACGGCGACGGACACGGTGCTGCGCTCGTTCCCGTGGGAGGCGGGCGACGTGGTGCTCTGCTGCGAGGTGGTGTACGGGGCCGTGGAGCGGGGGCTCGCGTGGGTGCGGGAGCAACAGCACCACGTGGAGGTGCGGACGGTGGGCGTCGCGTGGCCGGCCAGCGACGACGCCGTGGTGGAGGCGTACGTGCGCGCGGCGCGCGAGGAGAACGCGCGCGGGGGGGGGAGGAGGAGGCGCGCGCGGCTCGCCGTCGTGGACACGGTCGCGAGCCCGCCCGGCGTGCGCGTCCCCTTCGAGAGGCTGGTGCCGGCGCTGCAGGCCGAGGGCGCCCTGGTCCTCGTCGACGGCGCCCACGGCGTCGGCCACGTGGAGCTGGACCTCGCGGCCCTGCGCCCCGACTTCTTCGTCACCAACCTGCACAAGTGGCTCTTCGTGCCGAGGGCTGCGCCGCGCTGGTCGTCCCCCGGCGCAACCTGCACCTCGTGCCGACGAGCCTGCCGACGAGCTTCGGATACCGCGACCCGGCGCAACGAGAGCTGGACGGGGAGGCGGAGGCGAGAGAGAGGTGGCAGGGGATGTTTGAGTTCTTGGGTAAGCGAGTCGAGGGGGGATGATGAGAAGGAGAGGACGGGAGGGGGGGGAAGAGGATAAGATGGTGACAAGCTAACGTGTTGAACTTGGCACAGGGACTACTGATATGTCGAATTTTCTTTGCGTGCAAGGTAAGGCAGGCTTTCTTACCCCACCCCTTTTTTTGTTTCGCTGAAATCCACGACACGCCATACCGACGGTATTATCTGGATTTATAACCCTTTGCCTCTTCGTTCACCTGTCTATCTATCCGTCTGCTCACTCTCTCCTACCAACACTAACCCTATAACCCTATAAAAAAACCAGCGGCAATCGACTTCCGCAACAACATCTGCGGCGGCGAGGACGCCATCCGCGCCTACTGCCGCTCGGTGGCGCAGCGCGGCGCGGCGCTCGCCGCCGAGATCCTCGGCACCGAGGTCATGGACTGCGAGGGCTCGTGCCTGCGGCAGTGCAACTTTGCCAACGTCCGGCTGCCGCTCGAGCTAGCCCCCACCACCACTACCACTACCACTACTACCACTCCTACGGGGGAGGAGAACAAGAAGAAGCTGCTGGACCCCAAGCACGCGGGCAAGGTGACGCCGTGGCTGAAGGCCGCGGGCGTGCGCGAGAGCGGCATGTACTTCCAGACGGTGCTGTACCGCGGCGCCTGGTGGTGGCGGCTCAGCGGCATGGTGTACGTCGAGGCGGGCGACTTCGGCCGCGGCGCCGAGGTGCTGCGCGCGCTGTGCGCGAGGGCGCGCGACGGCGAGCACGTCGCCTGGACACCCCCGCCGGACGGCGTGTCGGTGCTGGCGGACGCGGACGGGGAGTAGAGTGGGGGTGGGTGGGGTGGGTGTGGCCGGTCGTCATCATGTTAAAGGGGGGGGGGTATTTTAATTTTTGGATTTACCGACCTACCTATATAGGGGTAGATAGGTAGGTAGATAGGTAGGTAGGTATAGAAGCTGGGTATGATGGTATAGGTCAGGGGCCTAGATAGAAGGTGCATATATATATATATATATATAGGTAGATATGTATGTATAGGTAGAATACTCGGGGAGCCCATTAGGTGTATTTGGATAGATACCTAGGTATATTCAAACATGTTCGCGTCGGCTGCTCATCCGAGCGCCCTCCATTGCCGTAGGTGAGGTGAGGTGAGATGGCTTACGCCTTTGACGTGTAATCGTGAAGCACTTACTCTGTATATCGAATTTGGACTCTTGCTTCTTCTTTCTTTTTCTTTTTTTCTGGGCGGTTTTTTTTTACCGTGCTTCCTTTTTTCTTTTTTTTTCGTTCTCCCATCGCCTCCGGTTATACCAGACACGTTTCAAACTCGTATTCGAGTATCAATAGGATAACCTAACCTATAGAGTATTTTCACATGAGATCGGGAAGAAACTGCCAAGACAGAAGGGGAAGGGCATGGATACTACATATCTATTGGCACGAGTAAGGTTTGCCGGGGCGCCAGTGTGATGGGCATATATGTAGGTATCGATGTACCTAGGTAGTGTATGTATGTACTTATGTCATACATACAGACTTTTAGTTCCCGCTGTGGATAACATCAGCGCATCCATACCTGGTTCGTAGTTCCCCTGTCTTGTCTCGCCTTTCTCTACCTAGTTATGTCTTTTCTTGCCATTGAGTCTTAAAAAGCTTTTTTATGTATCAATGTGTTTATGTATCATGCTTTCACTTATATATATATCATCCCTGAGAAGATCCACGACGAAGATACATAACTATCTGCAGACCATACTCTGATCTGCGGAAGGGAAATTCACATTACGGTACAATGATGGTTCAAGTGAACCAACTGGGTTGTTGCGGGTTGCTAATGATGATACGCAGGGTTTCACGAAAGCATCAAGCCTCTCATTGGCCAACTTTACACAGTGTTGCACGGACCACATGCATTATCCGAGTATATTGACGGTCTAAGACTCCGGCTAAATGGTTCTGATGCCACCATCAACAGACGTTTAACGTTTCCAATCCCGTCATTCAAAACCCCTTTTTCCCCACCACGAACTGCCTAAGGTTAGGTACCCAGTCCCTAACAGCTGGCTGTAATAGCCTAGACAAGCTGGGGGGGGTTGACCTTGGGTTGCGGCATGATCCCGCAAGAAAACATTAAAGAAGAAGAAATCCCGCTCTTTGTTTGAAAGCAGGCTCTTCTCTCCGTTAGACAGCATCAGTTCTGACGCATGCGGATTTCTTGGCTTTTCCATGCCATTGCGCTACAAGCCGCCTATGGTTACCTACCAACTGGACAAGCCTTCAAAGGTTGTTTCAACAAGTGACAGGATGTCGGTGTCAAGCATGCCTAAACGAGAACGAGCAGTAGGTAAGTAGTTGCAGCCGTTCATGAGAAACCCTCCCAGAGGTTAGGGAGGACTCGAGACCTGAGATCTATCCAAGCTTGAGATGTCTAGGTTAACTATATAGCATATATATATATATATATCTAAGTTAGCTATCAGTGATGTTATACGCAGACTAGTTGACATGTAGGTTAGTGCATTTCATATAAAGTGGTAAAAAGTCGAGACGAACTGCAACCACACCACATAAGCAGCAGCATTATCAAAGTTGGAGGACCCGAGTAGTTACATAGTGTATGTATAACACCTACGCTTAACTTACCACTCTATCAAACCTCCCCCTACCCTGCTCGCCAAGGCGAAGTTCAGCACTTCACAATGACCTGCAGATCACCCAGGCCGTTTCATATATTCGATAACCAGCCCGGTTTTGGGTAATCATGGCGATCTGGCATCCAGTCCTGGAATAGGCCGGATCGGTACCAATTACCGACCAGGGGCCCCTCCCTCGTTTCCCCCCTAGGTAACCTATGTAGGTAGGTAGGCGCCCTGACAAACGGGGTCTCCGTGATATTTGCGTGTGTATAACCTCATGATGCTCTCCCGTCCTCCCTCCTCTCATTCTTCCCCCTCCCCTCCCTCTCGATCTTCCTCAGCCTTGGCTCCGAAAATCGTCTTCGCCGGTCGACCAACCTAGTTACCGTTTTTTTCTTTCTTTTTCTTTTCATTCACTCTCTTTTCTAAAGGCTAACGGGGTTTTTACCTGTGACTGGTTCACGCATTTTTATCACGAGCGAAAAAAAAATTTTTTCTTCGTTTCTAGGGCCCTTTCTTAATTTCTCGTGAGAAATATACCTATATATATATACTTATATAAGATAAAAATCAAGTCGCAGGCCGGCCCGGGTCGACACATTCATTTTCTCTCATTTTTCTTCTCTTTTCTCTCCGTTCCAAGGTCTCCGGAGCATATACAGAGCGTTTTCCCGGCTTACCTACCTACCTACCTACCTAATTACAAACAAGAAGAAGAATAATAAAAAGAAAGGAGAGATAAAAATCATGACGGGCGACCACGGTCTCGGAAACTCACAGCCCGCGACGACGGCGACCGGCGGCGGCGGCGGACCGTCGCCGTGGAAGCGGTTCTTCGCGCTGGCCTGTCTCATCAGCGTCGCCATGTCGGCCTTCACGATATTCCAGTCGCACGCGCAGTACCACGACCACCACCACCGGGCGGCGGCGGCGGCGGACGACGGGCGCTCGCTGCTGTTGTCCTGGAGGCTGGTCGCCGACGCCCTGGTCGTGGCGCCGCCCCCCACTGCTTCACAGCAGCACGACGACGGTCTTCTGAGGAGGGGGAGCGGGAGCGGGAGGAGGGGTGATGATGATGATGACTGGCCGGCGGGCGCGATGATGGATATGGATCGGGAGGTCGAGGAGTCGGGCTGGGTGCCCGAGCACCCGGGCGCGGCGGCGGCGGCGGACCAGGAACAGGAACAGGGACAGGAACAGCAGCCCGTGCTGCCCAGGTTGCAAAATGTCTTCCTGACCACGCACTGTGAGTTTCGCATTCATAATCATGCAACCCCCCATCGATGATTTTTATATACTAATCTACGGGTTTTTGTTTTTAACCTACCTACCTACTTATAGTCCTGTTCAGCTTCACTACGGCGTTCTACGCGCTCCCCCTGGCGATGGGATTCGAGAGCGCCAGGAACATCCTGATCAGGCTGCGCCGGCCCCACGTCCTGCCGGACGTCCCGGCCTGGACCAACTTCCTGTGGCTCGGGGTCGTGGGCCCGTCTCTGGTCGTCGTCCCGGTGTCCGGCTTCTTGGCTGCGGACGCCTATGACTTTCACATGCCGCAGGTTGTAAGTAGTTATTCATGAATCTCCTATGGTGTCTTTTTTTTACACCCCCCCCCCCCCCCCCTCTCCTCTTCCCAAAGCTAACTTTTTTTTTCTTTTTTCTTTATTGGCAGATACTCGGCTTCGTGACACTTCTCGCCGGCGTGGTCGCGGTCACGCTGCACTATCTGATGAAAGTAAGACCGGCGGGGGGCTGCCGCCGTCTAGGAAACTGGCGACAGCGCGGCACATCGTCAACCTAGTCTTCCTCCTCCTGTCCGTCGCAGGAACGATGATGAGCTTCGTCGAACCGAGCAAGACGCTGGCCTTCCTGACGGAGGCGTTTCCGGTGGAATACGTCATCGTGGGTGCGTTTGGGCTGGCAAGCACGATAATTATCGCCCCGGCTATCTGCGTACTGGACCTATACCTTGCGTTGCGAGAATGTAACAGCAGGGAGAGTGCTGGTGATGCGACTTTGAAGGAGATATTATGAGATACCCACCTATCCACCCACCTACGCTGTGGATGGATACCTAGGTATATATATATGTATATGTATATCAACTTTATGATTTTACAATTTCAGCGATTATATGAATAGAGAGATACCCAATTGAAGCTTCCAAGGAAACGTGTGCTGTTTATATATATATATATGTTCTTGACCTATGCCAAACAGGTGGACGTAGATGGTAGCTAATGACATCTACCCCTAGTATTATTATAAGGTTAGGTATGTACAGGAGAATCTACACAGTATGAATCTTACAGTGTGCATGTTATTTTACACATGGTTAGCTTACCGCTAATTTCAGCTTTCATCTCAACAATTTCCCTGAGCCTTATGGTATATTGAAATACAATACCACCGGCTTCACTCCCCTTTACATCCTCTTTTCGCCTCGGTTCTAAACACGAGTAAACCAGCTTTTTCTACGCCTTCTAACCCTGTTTTTTATTTCTTTATTAACGTTCTATGTCAATTGGTTAAAATAAATTAAAAATTAAAAAAAAAATCTCACTCAAACGAACAACCCCCCGTCATGGCTTCAACCCGCCCTTTGCTGGACAAGGTCTACTTTGTGTATTTCCTCATCCACATACCCATCCTCTTCTGTAAGTTAAAGCGGATTTTTACTTCCATATCCCCCCCTCATCGGCTGCGTGATTTATTATACATAGCTACCCAAGTTGTGAGAGATAAAGGGGTTATACCTAGTCTGAGATGGGACGGGGGGGCGGGTATAACCAGCTGCTTAGTCAGTATCCTCTCTCGCGCGAAAGGAAGGCCGTCCAGCATCAAGTTGATCCGGGCCGTCGAATCAAGGAAACTTCTAGTTTTCCATCTCATCTCATGGGGGGGAGGGGTTGGCGAAATACACGCATCCTCACGATGTGAGGATGTGTATGTCCTCCACGCCATTGGGCTCCCAACGGTGTCCCGTCTTCTCGCTATACTAAATCCTTCACCCTCTCAAATCCCATCCTCACACACCGCCGCTAACCCACGCAAACCCTCCTCCTCCCAGGCGTCGACCTCGTGCCGCTGTACCCGGCGTCCCTCTGGGCGGGGCCCTCGGCGCCGCTGGGCGTCCTCTCCGACCTGCGGTCGTACTACTTCCGGACGTACAACGACCGGTTCTTCGCGCCGCCGTCATCGGCATCGCCGCCGCCGCCCAGCTTCTTCGTGCTCTTCTCGTGGCTGGAGCTGCTGTTCCACCTCCCCGTGTCCGCGTGGGCCGTGCGCGCGCTATCGCCGTTGTCGTCCTCAGCGCCGGGCGGTGCCGCCGAGCTTCTCCTGCTCGTGTACGGGGGTAAGTCGTTTATTATTATTCCCCACTCTCCCCCCCTTTTCTTTTTTTGTCCCCCCCCCTCGCGGTCTATCTCCGTCTTGGGGGGGGGGTCAGTGGAACAAAAGAAAGAAAAAAAAAAGGTATCCAATATTGGCAATGACTAACTCCCCTTTTTTTCGCAGTCGAGACGGCGCTCACGACCGCGACCTGCATGTGGGAGGCGTACCTGTGGGACCCGGCCGTGGTGACGGCCGGGCAGAAGGCCATGCTGCTCGGGCCGTTGTACGGGTCGTATCTCGCGCTCGGTAAGTCATCACAGTGTACTTCCCATCCCTCCCTCCCTTCCTCCCCAACTTTTTATCCTGATAAAAATTTTTTTTTCTTTTATACTAACGGGAATGCGCCTACGTCTGCGTTACAAAAAACAAAAACAGCGGTTCTATTGACGGTAGATATGTACACGCGTCTTCTCAAGCGCGTCGGCGACAGCGACAACGCCGGGAAGACGGCGGCGGCGGCGGCGGCGAAGAAAACACAGTAAAGGTGGTAATAAATAAGCATTGTTGTTATTGTTGTTATTATCATCATTGGTGTATCAGGTGTAATATCGTAATTTGATATTATAGTAAGGAGCAAGATCAGGATGTGGTTAATAATCAAGCCAAGACGAAGACATATAGAGGAAAAAGAACACCCCGTGGTATCATCCTTAATATAGATATCAATCAAAAGTTTTGAAATTTAAAGAAAAAATTTTAAGGGTGAAAAAAAACCATCTTTATAGATGGTGTATTTTTCCTCTGGTATTTCCTCCTTCCTTAATCCACCACCCTTATTCCCGGATAATGCAGACACAAGTTTCCGTTTCTAACCCCTTTCATCAGAAAACAAAAACTGGCGGTAGAACAAGCAAAAATTAGGGAGGGTTGGAAGATAGAAGGGGAAATCTGTGAAAAACTCCTGATGTTGTTGGTACAGCCAAAGTTACATGCCCTTCCTTCCCCGGTGTCCGATACAATCCCTCTCGCTCGCTGCTCTGGATTAAGAAGAAAAAGAAAAGTATCTACAAGAATTCAAGTTCCTGCATCCACTTGAGTCTGGGGACTAGGGGAAGGCTCGCATACAAACCAGCCAACTAGTCAATCAAGCAACTAGAAGAATTGGGTCAGATCAGATCAGATCAGATCAGTCGATTCGCTTCGAGTAGCCCCATCCGTTACCGACGCCGTTGAGCCCGTAACCCAGAGGCGTGGCGCCGCCGAGTCCCCGTCCCCTGAGCCGCTTAGGCAAGATGATGCCGAAGAAGTAGACGCCGGACACCAACACGCCGGCGATGAAGGACACGAGGCCGTAGAATACGGTGCTCGCGTAGATATGACCGCCCATGCCCTGCCACTCGACCTTGCCGTCGGTCTTGGGCAGGGCGGGGGTCGGGAACCAGCGCACACTGAAGCTCAGGGGCAGGGGGTCGCCAATAACGAGCCGCCGCGTGTAGCTCCCGTCCATGTGGCTTAAGGGGCTCGTGCTGTAGGCAGCGCCGCTGTCGAGCACGCCGCTGTCGTGGGGGTGGATGTGGTGCTTCGGGGTGCTGTGCAGAAGCACGTTGAGGTGGGTGCTGATGTGCAGGTGGCTCAGCTGCAGAGTGCCGGCCAGGGCGAAGACCAGCGGGATGTACTCCTGCTGGTAGGGCTTCTCGCCAACCGTCTCGACGTGGGCGGGAGGGCGCGAGGGCAGGCGACACGCCAGGGGGGCGTCGCTATGGATGTAGAACTCGAGCAGGTGGAAGAAGGGATCGTCGACCATGGGGATGGTGCAGTTCACCTCGGTTTCGACGCCGTAGTGGAACTCGAGGGGCTTGCCGGTCTCGTTGCATACTGGGAAGGGGATCCACTGGATCTCGTTCTTTGCGTTTTCGATGTGCTCGCCCGTCTCGCTGGTGGTTGGGGAGAGGATCAGCAGCTAATCGGTGGTGGGGTATTGTGTATATGTACTATGTATGTGTGTGCGTGCGTGCGTGCGTGTGTGTACTCACATGCTCCTATTCATGCACTCGACCCCAATAGCAGCGCCATAGTGATAGGAGGGAAGAATGCCCTCCTCGAGGCTCGCGGCGGTGGTGGTGGTGGTGGCAGCGACGGCATGGGGGGCGGCGAGAAACAGAGAGGCGGCCAGGGCCAGGCGAGCTATTGAAGGCATCGTGATGAATGATGGTTTCCCCGGTTCAGCTGTTTACCTACCTGTTCACCTGTTCACCTCAGACGAATGCCGCGCTTTTCAATGCTATGGCCAACACAGAGGGACATGTCTGGTGACAAGTCGTGTTGTCTGTCCAAAGGGCTGAAAGACAGACAGACAGCCTGGGCCTTGGGTCCCGGTGGTCAATTAGTGGAAAATAAAAATAGATAAAAATAAAAAGTTATAGGAATTTGGTTGTGGAAGTCGGTCATTGATGGGTGCAGATGAAAAGTACCGGTAGGTAGGTACAGGTGGTCAAAGGGGTTTGCAGATTACCTAACATGCATATGCAAGTCTCCACCCTGTCCACCCCCGGTTAGGTGTTAGTGTAGTGTGGGTACTAGGTACGTACCTAGTATAGGTAGTAAGTAGCCTGCATCCTGTCTTTTGCCAGAACCCCCCCCCAATCCCCCTCCCTTCACCCCCCCTGCCTCCTTAGCTACTAACTAGATAACCTACCTACTGGACCAATCTCAAAACCCACAATTTGCCAGAACATCAATAGGTAAAACTTTCCCACCAAAACGCTCAAGTTATTAATTAAGCTTTACTATCTTTCACATCCATGGGAATCTAAGTAGTATGAGAGCTGGGTTGCGTCTACAACCTAGCCAATGCTGTCGTGTGCTTGAGCTGGTTCGAGATCGTCTTGATCTGTTGCCCCATCCTCACCACCATCATGGCACCACTACTACTACTACCACTACCACCACCACCACTGCGCAGTCTCGTCCTCCGACTGCCATCATCGGCGCACGCAGGTCTTTCACCACCGCCGCCCCTCGCTGCTCGCTCTTGGGGACGAAACCAAGATCACCAAAGCAGCGAGGAGTGACGCCTACACCTACGTCCATAGGCACGGCTTCGGCTTCGGCTCCGGCTTCGGCTACGTCGACGGCCACGGGCACGGCTACGGGCGTGGGTGCAAGGTCGAGTCTCCCTGCCAGTGTTCACCCTTCGGCGCGTCTTGCTAGCTTCGGAAGGCCGATCAGTCATAGTCGTCCCGATACTGGAACCTCAACGAGGTCCGGTCCCTCGTTTACAGCCGGACCTGGTCTACCGCCGGCTGAGAAAAGCAAGGAATCTTGCTTTTGGGATGTACGTCCTCGTATGATGTAGTATGCTTTCCATCCCTCATCACCGCTAACCACCTGTCTTCGTCGGCCTCCCAGGCGAAAGACAGCAGAAACGTCTACCATTTCCCGCTTATCGTCCCTGATCATGCTGGTGATTGGATTACCAAAGTTACCCAGCGCTCCTTGGTGCCGTGTGAGGCTGCTGTCTCATGCAAGTCGGGTCACTCGCAGCTTGCCTCCTACAACTGGCTCCCCGGCGCCACCGAGGTAACCTCGCGTATGCTTTACTTGCCCGGTATATAACCAAAACCATCGTTGTTGTTGCCCGGCTGTAGGAGTACGGATGCTGATTGCCACAGGTGCACCACCGCTCTTTAGGCCACAGAGCATGCCTTTGGAGCTGCACCGAATGGCCAGCCCCCTTCACATTCATCTACAACGGATTGACAATCCTAGATCCTGGCTGCCTACTTTTCAGGCAATCGAGCTCTCGCAGCCTGGCTATACCTTCAACCATGTCGATCTTGTCGTAAGTGCGCCTATCATGATAGAACTTCTAAAGTTCGTCCAAGGCGAGGAGCCCTACCGTAGTCTCATGCTAGATGTTACCATGATCAATGATACTTTGATGATCAGTCGACACAGGCGCACCTTCAACTTCTGGTACGGGCACCCAAGTAACGGAAGATTCGGTCCTCATCTACAATATACCTTGACTAGGTGGCCCAAGGGCATGGAAGATAGCGACCACCACCAGAGGCTTTTGGAATACAAATTTGGGCACTTGAATGTTGTCATTATGTGTGGAGTCGACGCCTGTCTCGAATGGCCGGAGGAAGTGCCTCCGCACGTGTCGGAGGACCTTCGAACCACACTCTCGGGCGTAGGTTCGGCCAAAATAGTACACCGTGGCTTCTACTCCGATCTGCCCGCCGCCGAGATGAAGGCCGTCAGCAAGTCCACACGAAACAAAGACGGGTTAGCCGAAAGCCTGATACGGCAAATGTGGTTCAACCGCGCCCAATACGCCATCCTAGGCCATTACGATCTAATGGACGCTGGTGAGAGAGCTCGGGTCACATCGGTAACGGTCACGGATATAAGCATACCGCGTCTCTTGTGGGAGCAAAAGCACCAGCTGGCGTTGCAGAAGCTGGTTGCCCTCTGCTCCCGATTGCGCGAGATCGCAAGGAAGTCGGGCAAGGGACGCCTCTACCTGGTCAGAAGGCAAGGCTCCGCCAACGGCTCTCTGCACGTGTTCCGCAGCGACTGCGAGCTTCCTTTGACGGAGGATGAAATCCCCAAGTTCTGGAGCTGAGGTGGGGAGAAGAACTACAGGCGCTGCACACGCCGTGGTCTTTTTTTTTTTTTCTCTACGCACCCCGATCCCAGCCCTCCCTAATTAGGTACCTACCTACCCACCTACCTAAGGTTAACCTAGTTATACAGCTGCGGCTTGAATACCTACCTACCTCTCGGCTTAAGGGGTCTTTCCCTGTTGGACTCCAGAGCATTATGTACATACTTCTTTTTTTTTACCTGTCTGGGCACACATATACACACACACATACAGACCTATATATATACATTCGAAAGAGCACTAAAATAAAATACATAACCTCCTCTCCCCACCTCCCTCTCTCCCCGTTTTTTTTCTTTTTTTGAATTATGTTGTGCTAGCTGAACATCATTGTCCTCCATCTCATTATTTAGCTTATTCTATTATGAGTATTTTTTAGGTGGGGGAAGTTTCAAAGTACGATGAATTTGATAGATCGATGCATAACCACCCAATGACCGACCATTCGTGGCTGTATTCTAACAATTTTTTGGTTTTTTTTCTTCATTTTTGCTCTCTCTCTCTCTCTCTCTCTCTCTCTTCAACCCCAAAAACCCTTGTGTGATGGACACGACGGTTCATGTACTTAATTCAAGCTAACTTTACATACATATGTAAACGGTTAGGTTAGGTTAGGTTATGGGGATAGATCAGATCAGATTAAGATTAGATTGCGATCAGAACTTGCCCAAGTCCATCTCACATCGATCGTTCAATTAGGGTTTCTACTATCTGTCTAACCTACCTACCTACCTACCTACCTACCTTCGTTCCCCATGGGATGGATGGATAGGGCAGACAGTCTTTTGGTCTTAAGGTTGTGCGTCCCATGTACATGCTCTCCAGGGGGGTGAGTAGCGTGGCGTGGCGTGGCGTGGGACACCACCCCCCCCCCTCTTTTTTTAGGTTACAAGGTTTTTCGATCTTCTACACTACTATATACTCTGGTGTAAGTAGGTACAGGCAGGCAGGCAAGACTTCCGCGGTAGAAACGGTGAAGTGGCGGGGGCCTTTCCGTCGGTAAGTAACTTAGTAAGTACTTAAGGACCTGGTTGGTAAAGTTTGTTTTGGGGGCCGGGGGGGGCGGGTTTCTCTTGCAAAGGTGGCTGCCGAGGAGGCCCAGGAGGAGTCGGCTGGGCGAGGGAAGGGAGATGGTGGTGGTGGTGGTGGTGGTGAAGTACGTTGGCAGGAAGCCCCATGCGCCGCACTCGGATCCGTCTTCGCTCTCCGTTTCGTCTTCATTGTCTTCTTCGTCCTCTCTGTCTCGTCGAAAAGGGGAAATGCGTGGGTGGTCTGTCTGCTGTCGACTTGAGGTTTGGCACGGCAACGACATCATCATCATCATCATCATCATCATCGAAAATGGCACAATCCTCGTTAAAAACGGCTAGAGGGTTGTACGTCGACGCTTGTCGTGCGTAAGAGGCATGTGTGGGTGTGAAAGTGATCTTCGAGAGACTGGTCTGTGAGGAGGGTGTGGTTAGCCAGAATGGCGTTGCAGACTCTGATCGTGATGATGATAAGTGAGAAGAGTTGCTTCTTCTTCTATGTGGCGGCGGCAGCGATGGCATCATCGATGATGGTCGTGGGTTGTACATCTTGCCTGATTCTTGGAGCTGAACCATGATGATGAGTGTGAATAGTAAGAGTGAGAAGAGGTATGGGTAAGGGTATGGCTGGGAGTCGTGTTAGTGAGGGATGGCAAGAACTAGTTGTTGGTGTCGTAGTGGTCTGCCGTGATGCTGGTCTGTCTGAGATGGCGGTGTATTCAGTAGGTGAAGGTGAAATGGGTTGGTTGAATTGTGAGGTTCTTCTGCCGTCGAGAAGCAGGAATGGGGACATCTTATAATGTTATTTCTTGGGGTATCAGAGAAATGCTTCCTCTGTGTCGGATAGATAAGTGGATCAACGTGCTGGTCTGGATCGTTGAGATATAGACTAAGAGAATTCAATACCTACTCGAAAACAAAGCGTAATGCCTCATTTGGTGTTCGACAACCTCGATGGTCGAGACGTCTGCGGTCGAGCATCGCAAACCTTTCCCATGTATTGAACTATATTTTATACGATATGAACCTATTTCCGCTACAGTCAAACCCCAACTTGCTGAAGGCCACACATGCACATCCATCCCATACAGCGACTATAAAACGCACGCGTCGTGAATATACATATCTGTAGGTAAGTTTGGAATATCGCCCTCAAACGAATAGGAGAAAGGAGGAAAGAAACTCTGGGATGAAAAAAAAAAAAAAGAAAAAAAATCTGCTTATACAAGCTAACTAAGTCAAACCAGTCACTGATACATAATATTGCGCCCTTCCCTCAAGGTCCATTCGCCTAAGTTTTTCTCTTTCTCTAGTTCTACATGCAATAGGCATTGAAATTTCCACCTAGTTATTTCCCGTTCCATCAAGTCTGGTCGAGACACACTCTTTTCTCTTTTTTTATTGCTGACAAAATATCATATCATTCACCCCCCTCGGAGGCTTACTTAGGCGTACCTGAATTATAGCATTCCAGCCTCAAGGGAGAGGAAACATTAGACGCCGTAAGTCTCCATAGAAGTCTGCCTGTCATTGATCGGCCACTAACTTTATATACCGAACTCAAGGACCACCCCTGGCCCATTGTAGCCTTGATAAATGTCGTCTTTCGAAACTTGTATTCCAATTCGTCATAAAAGACCGAAAAACGTAGGCTATTTAGTAAAATCCCATACTCCGGTTGCCGCTCGATGCCATGACCAACCCATCCACTGCTCGTTTCACTTCCTTCACATTCCTTGCTAGATCTCTGGAATCTGTGCCTCGTTCGCTCGTTCCACGTACATTAGTCGAAGCCCAAACGTCACACTCGGCAATTAGTTCGCCCACCCATGGCTCTAGCCTAGCTTCAGGGCGTCCCTGTCTGCCAAGGTCACGCACCCACTGGCCCACAGCATAGGTGATCCATTCTACAACTCTTCCTCTGCCAGCACCTCGGAAAGGGACTTCCTGGGCCTCGAACATCGTCTCTAGGACTCGGACAACTAAATCATGACTCACGCCGAGATGGAGGAAGACGATTATAGGCCAATTGACATCAGCGCCGATGCGAGCATCTTGTCCATTCTCCAGGGAGTAGCGGCAGACCTCAGGCAAGAGAGTAGGAACTGGGAAAATGAAAGAGTCGTTGCTGGATCGGTGACATATTTCTTGAATCTGACCGATGAGCCGTTCGTAAGGCTGAGGTGGTGGGTCGCCAGCTTGCGCTCCCCGTCTCCGGCGATCTGCGTTATACACAGCCCATTGCTCCACGACATCCTCGTGAGTTTGCTGGATGAGGTTACCCCAGGTCTGGGCGATCGTTGTCGGATTCCGGAAGTCTGCCACGTGGTAGATGATCAGGCACAAGTCGTAATATCCGGCTTGATCGGCATAATCATTGAAGAGCTGTTTTGACGAGTTAGCAAATGTCCAATGATTAAAATCCACCTCGTCAGGTGAGAATAGATGGACTTGAAATATGAGGGTACATAGTTACTTACCTCAGACAGGGCTTGGATCTGACCATCCAAGGACTTCTGAATCTCGGGCAGCTTCTCAGGGGGGATTCTACTATCTACTTTCAACCTCTCCAGCAGGTCATCCTGGATGTGAGCAACTTCGAGAAGCTCGGTGACTTCATGGTTGAGAAGTTGCTGGTCCTGCCGGCTGACACCGGCGGTCATCACGCTAGCGTTCGTCTTTGCCTTACTCAGGAGCGTGAGACGACCTTTGATGGATATGTCGAAGTCCGATTTTGCGAGCTCAGATTGCACTTTAGCCGCATTGAAAAACATACTGCGCATTGTGTAGAACCTGCATAGAAGGTCGGCGTGCTCGATATCTTTGGTGGCTAGTCGCGTAAGGAAAGTGGTGACATGTGGTGACTCAATCCGAAGAAGGCGGTCGGTCCATCCTTGCTGTATATACCACTCATAGAGATCGAAGTGGAATACCTCATCTGTGGAGTTGTTCACAACATCATATGCTTCGGCGCGTTTAGTTGCGATCAATGTCGGTTTGCCGTCGATGACCTCTGGCTCCCGGCTAGATGCAACATCCAAATCATAGAGGACACGATGGATTAGATCATAGCAGAGTCTGCGATCGTTGAATTGTTTAATTCTAGGGTCTCCAGGAGGTTTTCCATCATTAATCCAGAGGAGGGCCGCATTGCCACGGTCCTTCTCATGCGCAACGACTAAGCACAGTTCGATAGCACCGGCATAATATCTCAGGGCAACGTATTGCTCGATGGCCGACTCAAGGTTCGCCTGACTGAGACTACCTGCGACCTTTTCAAAATGCCCCAAACTCTCGTGGAGGAGAGTTCGCGAAGTATTGGCATTAAGGGCCGGGTCGGAAGCCTTCTTTAGCTGCTCTTGAGCTCTGAAAATCACGACATCATCTGAGCTACAGAAGCTGCCGCACTTCCGACGAAGGGCATCAGCTACAGTCTCGACATTAGAGCCATTTTCGATATTGCGGTTAACAATAGCTTTTACAAGCACCTTGGCTAATTCCTTGCCGGCTGACTGCGAGAAGAGAGACTCGTATGTAAGGTCCTTGAGCTGTTGCCTTGATTTTTCGTCGAGTCGTGCGTAGATATCTGTGACTCGTTCATCAAATAGCGTCAGGACGAACGAGATGCCTTCCGTAATTCCCTCTATCAAAACCTCGACGGCGTGCATAGCCTGATGCTCTCCTTGGATGGCTAACTCCTCCTGTTTACTGGCAGCTCTCCGAAGATCGGAAGCCCTGGAGAGACCTTGAATAAAAGAGCGGTTCTCATCCAGGAATTTGCGCAATGACTCAACGCTAGACTGAACCGATTTCAGTTTCTCTTGGGGAATGGCACTTATAATCTCCAAGGCCCCAGCAGCATTGGAACTTGCCTGGATAACTCTTGAGTGCCACAAAGTCCGCACGAGCCGGCTAAGATAAAGAGTGAGGGCCCCATGACGAGACGAAGGGCGTACCATTTCTACCCTCGCAGGTTGTCCATCTTGTTCCGGAAGCATTGGGTTGCCACCAAAGTTTATGAACACCTGTTTCGCACGGTCGAGGGTAGCCTGATCTACCGCACTACGGCCAGATCCAAATCGACCTTCCCCTTGACGGCATGCAACGGCGAGCGCTGCGGTAATAGTCTCAACGCGGCCGTAGGCACTTTGGAACTTGTTCACCTCAGCCTTCAATCCTTCCTCTCCAGCGGCAGCTCTGATAGCCGAAGCGAAGATATCGATTAGCCTCCTCCGCCTCACCACATGAATACCCGTGTTGGTGAGAATGGCGAATTCGCTACCATTCGGATCGTCAAACTGAACAGCGAGCTCGTTGCCAAACCCCAGCGGCTGGTTGGTGGCTGCAAATGGTTTAGTAATGAGACCGATATCTTCAGCTTTACTGCCGATCTCGATCCAGTTGGCATGTTCGTAGTACCTCGGGTTCTGAGTCCGGCTGCTGTTTTTGATACGTCCACTATCTGGAGCAGACATGAACAGCAAATCGGTATTGGGCTGATCCGCCTTGCTGACGAAATCCAAGAAGTAGCCGGGGGGGAAGCGCACTCCGCGTCGGCTTGTCTCGAGGGACCTCGACTGGACGTTAGTGGGCTCGCCAAGTCCGCCAAACGGATCGGCTCGAGCTCTTCGCTGTATGGTATCCGGCGGTGGGAACTTGATAGACTGCAATTGCATGCTCTGAGGCGCCTGGCTTGAGGTACCTAGCATGTAGGAAGAGGCGCTAGTAGCGCTCATGAAAAGACGGCATCCCGTGTTTGTCAATGCCATGAGGTGAATCTTGTTGTCCTCAATGGCAGAGATGGGGCTAATAGACACGATCTCCATGCGCTCGTTTAACAGGGGGGATATAACACTGAGGGCGTGGGCGATGTCGCGTAAAAAGTCGTTCTTCGTCTTCTCGATCACCTTGGTCAGCTTGTCCGTCCCTTCAATGTGATACGTGCGCACTGTCGAGGTATTAGAAAGAGAGTAAAGTAGATGGCGGCTGTCATCGATGACTATGTCCACGATGTGCTCGTTCGCGGTCCGGCCCCAAAGTATATGTGTCGGCATCGGAACCACCGCGCCCCAACCAGCATATGTATGATTGATTTTACCAGTCCTACTCGAAAACCATTTCTCCTCAATCTGGTAGTAGAGCTCGTAGATATCGCTGTCTGACTGCCCGGCAAAGAAAATCCGGCCGTCGGCGGAGCCAGCAATGACACGCGCCTCGGTGCCTCTGAGCGGTAGCGACATCTTCGTTCCGTAGAGTTCAACGCCCTTGACACCGGTGGTCGGGTTTTTCGTGGAAATCCCTAGGAGGAACATCTCGGAGGTCGTGGCAACGACTAGAATGTGAGAAATGACCGAGTTGAACACGCCAGGCTTCGGAGCTACTAGCTTGACGGCCGTGATACTATGCTGGCTGTCTTCGTAACCGATTAGCTCGGGATTCGGGTGGGTGTAATCCCAGAGGTAGAGACAATTGTCGATCGTGACCCAGGCGTGGTTCAACTCGGCAAATAAACCCATCATGGTCGACACCTCGGCTCGATTGTACTGCTCGAAGACTCTCTGGGGGATCTGGTACATCTGGGTCTTCTGGAAGGGGGCCCATGCCGAGTCGATATGGGAAAGGTCATAATCGGACGAGATTTCTATGGGAGGGATATCAGTCAGTATCAGCCATCATCGAAAGCAGGGGAGAGGAGAAGAGGGGACTCACGGCGGCAATAGGTGTCAAGCTGGGGATAGAGCTCGTCCTTGGCCAGCGCATTGTTGATGAAGGCGGCCGCCTTGGCCAGCGGAGGTTGAGGAGGCGTAGGGATGTTCTGTGCAGCTTGCATCGCGTCTTCCTCGGCGGTAGTAGTGGGTGCATTAAGTCCAGCGTCGAGCGCAAATCTGGTGGCCGCCTGGTTGGATGGGGCGGACGGGGTGTCTTTGAAGAGGCGGCGGCGGACTGGGTCTTGCTGGGCGTTGAAGCGCGACGCGATAGCTGGAGTGTTCAGGAACGCACCAGGCAGAGCCGGCGCGGGAGTCTGGGGGAAGGCCATGGTTCGGGTGCGTGTGATTATACGTCTTTGTAGACGTGTCGAACGTGTTGCCTTCCTGGATTAAGGGAGAAGGCGCCCCGAGTTCTGCACCAAGCCCCGGGGATCACGAGGGACGAGAGTCAACAAGGAAAGGAAAGGAAAAGAAGAAGCCAATGCAGTAGCAAGGCACCATTTAATGCTACCGGATCATCAATGGCAATATAAAAAAAGAAGAAGAAAAAATACAGGGCAGAAATGGACTGCAGGCGAGAGGATGTGATGATGCTGGAAGGGGTGAAAAAAAAACGAGTTGAAATGATTGGGGTTCTTTTTTTTTTGGTCTGGTTTGTTAAAGCTGTCGCGAAGTTGGAAGAAGAGGCTGGGATTCTTTTTTTTTTCCTGGGTTAGAGCTATGACAATCCAGCAGTAGGTAAGTCTGGCACCAGTTACCTGTGGAATTGAATGATTGGCACGCGCTTCATCACAAACTGTCAGGTACGTGCCTGTTTCTGTATGTACCTTCCTATCTACATATTAGGTTAGATACTTACAGGACATATCGATTTACAAGCACACGCCCTCTTGGGCAGTAGGTTAGTAGCTAATTTTCAACTTTCTTACTATTCAGGATTCTTCTTGCATTCCATTTTCCGTTTTTTTCTGATTTTCTCCCCATTCACTGAAGGTATTTCTTTCCTTGTGTCCTGACCTGTACCTTTTTTTTTCTTCTGCTGCAGCCGTTCTTAGTTAAATAGTACCAACCAACACTAGCACTAAATGAGGAGCAAGCTGAAAGTGACTAAGATAAGCTCAGCTACCTAGTATCAAAGGTGTGCTAACAGCTTGACATAGCAGATAATATTGACATAGAGCCAGCATACTACTACTATGGAGGTATATTGTATGCATCGAGCTACATATTGAGTACACTTATATAGTGGATTTCTATAGGTCTCAGGATGGCATTTGCAGTGATTTGTCCATTCGTCCATTTATTTCCCATGTAATAGCAATGGAATTGATTAACCTTAGATTAAAAGGTACGTAATTATTCCCGTCCATACAACCATAACCCATTTGAAGCTCATATTCTTCCCATGATGGCTCTTCCCAACCGATAACTTCGAGTCGTAAGCCCCCCTTCTCTTCCTCTAGCCGCGACGATGTGTCCTATGGCATTTTAAACTGGTTGGCACTGCTTAGTTCTTCTTGGCCTCACGGGCAGCTTTCCTCAGGGCCCGGTTGCGAATATCAACGTGCATCTTGCGGTTGAAGCTAAGGCCGAGATAATGACCAATGCCGATGGTGTTCTCGACAACCCAGGCCATCAGAGCATGGCTCCAGTAGGGGGTGTAGGTGTGTGCGGTGCTCTGCCAACTTCCAACTCCGACCTTGCTTAGAGCCGATCGCACAAACGGCTTGGGGCTAGGGATGAACATGCTCGGGCGGCGGATCTTGCTCATAGCCGTCGTCACGAGATAGCTGAGGCACAGTTGCACATCCACGTTGTCGGGCTTGAGCTCGGATGCCAGGGCGGTCGACCAGAACTGTAGGAACGCCTTGCTTCCCGAGTAGGTGGCTAGGTAAGGCATAGGCATCCATCCTCCAAAACTACCCATGGTAAGGATGAGACCACGCTTGCGGCTCTGCATGCCCGGGGCCACAACGCGCGTGACCTTGAGGGTGCCGAGACAGTTGATCGTGATAATGTTCTGCATTTCAGCCTTGTCGGTAAGAGTGAAGGGGACGGGAATGCTGTGACTCTGGCCGACGTTGTTGATCAGGATACCAACATCGAGCCCGTCGATCAACGCAGCCAGACGTTCGTAGTCCTCGTCCTTGTCGGCCGTGAAATCCATGTCCAACACCTTCGTCTGCAGGCCGGGGAATTTGCCTTCTAGCTCCTTGGCCAGCGTCTCGAGTTTAGACAGAGTTCGGGATACGAGGACGAGGTTGAAGCCTTTGGAAGCTAGCTGAGTAGCATATTCTTTACCTAGACCATCGGAAGCGCCTGTGACCACGGCCCACGTGCCCTTCTTGCCGTACTTTCGAAGCTACATTGTCACGGAAAACAGTCAGCTTTTACTAGCAACTACAAAATCCTAGAAAGCTTTGAACATAGGTAGTGTCTGTACTTACGTTCGTGCCGCTGAGGACGAACATGCTCAGGAGCAGGCGGAGAAAGCTGAGAACCTTAGAGCCCACGAACAGAGCTCCCAGGCCGGCGAAGGCTAGCAGAACGCTCGGCGGAACAGCCTCTATAGCATCTTTGATGGAGTCCATGGTTGATATCGATTTTCCGCTGTTTTCCCCAGAGATTTAACCGTCGATACGACTGTGTTAGGAGGGAATTAGATCATGGATGTTTGAAATGTGGTTGTACAGAATCAAGTTGGGATCGATAGAAGCCTCGGGGGGGAAACAGACCAATTTGTGTGCCATGTTAGGACGACTTGGGCTCGACAAAGAAAAAATAAAGTTGGCGCCAGGGGTCGGTTGCTGGCCATAGCTTGCAGCATCGAGCCCGATTCGCCAATTCCGCTATCTCATTGGAGGAAAGCTGATGAGTAGTTGGTAGTACCATTGCCGTCCCTCCATACATACCTACTACACCAGCTTCGGGTACCTCCTGTAGGTAAGCGTTAGGTACTGTACTGTACCTTGGATAAACCTCAGGCGGGCTGTCTGCGTCTCGTCTTCACCACGTAGCTCGAATATTAGTGGACCAGCATCAATTTAAACCCCCGAGTTGAGCAAGGATCGGCCGTTTTGAGCTTCTATATCGTTCGACCCTTTACATGTAGTGTATGTACTTAGTAGTGTAGAAGCTGTCATATAGGGCTGTTCAACAGTTGAGGGTTGATTCCTATAGTTTCCTTACATCAATACAATAACAAGATACCTGTAGGTAACACTTCAATCAAGTATCTCTCTCACACATACACTTGAACCTGAATTGTAAGCTGAATTTATTATTAGCCTGGGATGAACTTGCTTATTCTAATTTACGTGTATTATAGCAAGTTAATAAAACAATAGTTCAAGTCAATTTCACTCGACGACAGTAGAACGCCACCACCATCACCACCAATATCACCATCATGGACGCCCTCGTAGCCTACCTCCCACCGGCCAAAGGCTACCTGCCTTACTACATGTTCGGCGTAAGCTTTTGCTTCCCATCCCTCCCTCCGTTCCTCCCTTTTCCCCTCGGAAGCCAGCAACCCCCCCAAAAGCTATTAGCCAATAACCCCAACCCAAAGAAACTGATAATGACACCAAAACTAACCTCCCCTACCAGCTCTCCCTAATCGCCGTCGGCAACTCGCTCCAGAACTACGCGACCCTGCACTACTCGCGGCGTCTGTACAACGGGCAGTTCGTGCGGAACGCGGCGCTGCCCCTCCGAACAGCGACCTACGACCCGGACGACTCGACGCAGAAGCTCGTACCCTGCCCATCCCCATCCTCCCCATCCCCTTCCTCTTCCTCCAACCCCCCAAAAGAAGGCCGCTCCGGCGACCAGGTGACGCCGCTCGCGGCGCGGCTGTTCGGGACGTACACGCTGGTTTCGGCGATCGTGCGCTTGTACGCGAGCTACCACCTGCGGCTGGGGCCGCTGTACGACCTGGCGCTGTGGACGTACGTCGTCGCGCTCGCGCACTTCGCCTCCGAGGTGGCCGTCTACCGCACCGCGCGCCTGGGCCCCCCGTGCTCTTCCCCTTCTTCTTCGCCTCGGTCGGCATCGCCTGGATGGTCTCGCAGAGGGCGTTCTACGTCGAGGTGTAGTAGGGAAGAGAGAGAGGGGGGGGTTTAGGGGGCGGAGGGGAAGGAGATAAAGAAGAAGCAAATAAAAAATGGGGGGAAAGGGGGTGAGAGGAGAGCGGAATCGGGGGAAGAGTTGGAAAAATTATTAGAAGGAAAGATAAAAAGGAAGATCGTTATAGAAGAGAAAAAAAAGGCGAACAGGAAGAAGAGGCCATGGGTTCCTACTGTTCTGGTCTGGTTTGGTCGTTACGGTATCGAATAATAATAATAATGAGAACGGTTGCAGAAGCTGGAACAACAATAGGAGGTGCGATGCGATGCGAGCGGGTAGGGGAGAAGGAATCCCGCCAACTCGTATGTATCTGTGTACCTAAACCCACTACATACATATCTAATATCTGTCTTATATGATACCGTATATCATCTATATCCCCCCCCCTTTTTTTTCGGCTCAAGACTACTATACTTAACCCTCTCCCCTTTCCCCTTTCCCTCGCTCTCTCTCTCTCCCCCTCTAGCTGCTCACTTGTTCGCCGAGCCAGCAGCCACCATCTTCTTCCTGTACAGCTCTCCCCCGCAGTCCCTCAGCCTCGCGGCGGCCTGCTCGGGCGTGATGTCGCGCTGCGGCTCGGCCATGAGCTCGTAGCCGACGAGGAACTTGCGCACGGTGGCGGAGCGCAGCAGGGGGGGGTAGAAGTGCACGTGCAGGTAGCTGTCGTCGACCTCGTCGGGCGTGCCGTCGAGGGGCGCCTGGTGGACGCCCGAGGAGTAGGGGAAGCTCGTCTCGAACAGGTTGTCGTAGCGGCGGGCGACCTCGTGCACCGCGTCGGCGAGCTGCGCGCGCCCCGCGGCCGACAGGTCGACGAGCGACCGCGCGTGCCGCCGCGCCAGGATCATCACCTCGAACGGCCACACCGCCCACCACGGGCACACCACCACGAACCCCTCGTTCGCGTACACGACGCGCTCGCCCTTGGCCAGCTCGAGCGCCGCGTAGTCCTCCAGCAGGTGCCGCCCCCCGTGCGCGGCGCGGTACTTGGCCATCTGCGCGGCCTCGGCCGCCGGCTCCTCGGGCAGCGTGCTCGTCGTCCAGATCTGGCAGTGCGGGTGCGGGTTCGAGCACCCCATCGCGGCGCCCTTGTTCTCGAAGATCTGCATGTACCGCAGCTGCTGCGCGGGCGGGGCGACGACGGTCTCGGGGGGCGCGGGGCGGGCCAGGAGGTCGAGGCCCGCGGCGACGGCGGCGAGGGGGTTCGCGGGCGCGAGGTGGGCGGCGTAGATGCGCGTCCAAGTCTCGATGATGGGGAGGATGTCGGGGGCGGGCATGTCGGCCAGGGTCAGGTGGTGCTTGGGCGAGAAGGTGAGGACGAAGCATTTGCCCTTGACGCCTTCGGCGCGGAGCAGGAGGGAGGAGAGATCTGCCCGGATCAGCCAATGGCGAACTCGACTTCATCCGCCCTCAACCAGCTAGCTGAGCTGTCTTACCATCGCTCGAAGGTTCTGGCTGGTAGTCCTCTTGCTGCTCCTTGACGGCGCTGTAGTCATTGACGAAGACAAACGTCTGCTTGTAATCGGGATTGGAGTCGCCCTGGGCCCGTGGGTTGCCCGGACACAGGTAACACTACGTTGAACTCGCTCGTAAATATTCCGGCTCCATTCTGGGTATGTACTTGTATTAGAAATCACTAGAACAAAGCCGCTTACTTTGGGATCGTATTCTGGGAGTTCGTTCACGCTGGGAGCTTCTTGCTGGCCTCTACGAGGGATGCTTGTGAGTCCTCTGTCGTTCGATTAAGTAGCTTATTATTAAACTGTGAACTTACTGCCAAGGTCTCTTCGTCCGATGGGGTGATACGAGAAGCCATGAGCCTCTTAACGGATTATACCGCCTATGCGATATGTCATCGAGAATCTTATCCGGCATGGTTTATAAGAACGAGGAGGGATTGCTTTAGAAAAGAAGCGAACGACAGATGAATGCAGCCTCAAGAGATTGATATCAAGACGGAAAACGCTACGGATGAAAGTGATCAGGTGATGAACACCATGAGGATATGATGATGTTATGTGACCTCGATGCAAAGATAGAGAGACGGAGGGGGAGGGGCAGAAAGAAGATTGGATGTATTGACATAAGGATTTGGCGATTCCATCTCCAGTTGTTGTCACTCTTTGACATCTGGCAACGCCATCAGGTTCGTATTCCACAGAGACGTTTCTATCCTACATACATAATGCAGTCAAGGGAGAGATGTATCATCTTACATCAATGTACCTCGTCTCTCTGTCTCTACTGCTCACACCCATATGTAGTAGACATTACTGTAAGTGGTATATGGCTCGGTGATGTTAGTAACCGAGCACCTGAGCCACTAACAGCGCTCTCCTCGGTCTATCGGTCGGCCGAAATTCCGCCATTAAAATGGGTTGAGATGTAAGTAGGTAGGTTCTAATCGGTTAGGCGGTACCTAAGACCTCTGTACATATGCTGAGGTTACCTACTACACAGAGCGATCCTGACACTCGGGTTTGGCTAAACGCGGGGTTTTGGATCTGATAGCATCGAAGCATGGAACCTACTTTGCATCTTATCTTTTGAAGGGAGGGGCAGGGGAGAGAATTGGAGAGGGGGGAAACAACCGCCTTGTGTCCCGGTCACAAGCACCTTACCTAGGTACATATCTGAGTCAGATATCAATGTAACACCACTTTTGAGAGTTGCCCCAAGTCGCAACTCCATACACTAAAACCAGAAACCCATGACCCCAGGGCTATCTCTTTTTTTTTTTTTCCTCCGTCGGTCTCTTGATCATGACTTATATCCGTCCAACTCAGCGCGGCCGGGCCCGGGAAATTCGAGAGTCCCGTCGTCGTATGTAGTAGTGATCTAGGTATACCAGCATATATAGTATGTGGTATAGGTAGTTTGTACAGCGGAGCGTAGGAATACATATTGAGTTGTTCTAGGGGCTGCTTGGCATTGTTAAGCGCAATTTGATAGTTGCAGGAGCGCTATGCCTGCTTGGGTCCGGGCGCAAGCGGTTGTTATGATTTGACAATGTTTTCTTTCTGTCTTTTTTTTTTCCTTTCGTAGCGACGCCTTCGGTAGGTTAGTAGCACTTACTAGCGGCAGGTCGCTCAGTTCATCTTAATCCGGGTTGTAGTGTAAGCGGAAAATGCGGCCGATGCCGGGGTTCGGCCGTCGTATTCGTATTCACATCAAGCAAGGGCCACTAGCTAATTGGCGGTGTGTGGTGGGGACAAAAAGGGGCCCGAGCTCGGTGATTGGCCAATTCTTAATTCTAAGCTCTGGCGCGCCGCCCATCACTTGCATTTCTGCATTTGCTTATTGCATCACAACTGACAGGGTTGGCTACGGCTCGTTGACACGATTGTACACTACCTCATGTAGTACACTACCGAATTTTGCCAGATCTTGTAGATAAGTATACTGTATGTACTTCAAAACCCATCTACACCACAGATTGCGAGGAATTTGAAACCGACAACCGGCGGAGAGTTCGTTCTCTTGGTGTTATCATACCTAGGTAGCGTCTCGTCTCATCGGTAAAGCTATGCCTACCTAATGGCTGGTTGGTTGGTCAGACTCTCCATTCCTGGTATGGCTGTCTGTCCAATTTTTTTTGCGAGGCCATACATATGAACCGATCGTTGACATCTTGGTAGTGTACCCTACAACTGAGATAGGGGGGAAGGAATAGAATGCGGGGATTGGCCAGCAGAGAAAGTCACAGTACAACCATTGGATACCAACACATTGAAAGACCGAATCGTTTATTACTCTACAGTTACATGCTTATTAGGCAATACAGACGAGTTTCTCAGGGGAAGAATAAAAAAAAGATAATGTAAAGCGCCAGACTCGAACGTTTTAACGGACGACCTTGTCTGAGATGGTCTGTTTTGTCCTCTCCGCCGGAGACAGATGGCGTCGTAGCTTTTTATTCTATCGCAAATCCGAACTCCGATTATCGACGAACGACGTACGACATCGCGTCCAAGCCCTTCCGAACCACGAGCCAACCCAAATGAGGAGTGGGGGAGGATGGAGATTAACCTGAGAGGTATGCAACTCCGTAGGTAGGTATGGCATTGTTGTGCGTGTAGTGTGTCAGGTACCTACTAGTGTAGTGTAGCTGACATATTGGTAACTGGGGTTTTCCCACCGAGAGGGGTTTTGGCCATTTTTTGCTTTTATTGTCAGGTACTCACGTCCGTGCTGCCTTAGTATGTAGGTAGGGACTGTGCTTCTGTTTTGAGATCTGGAAAGGCAAAGGAAACAATCCGGAAATATGCTTTTTCTGGTTCAACTTGTTCATGATACTACTTCAATTACCCAAGGTGATCACTTACCAAAGTTGAAAGGAGATGAATAATAGTTTTGGAAACTACATACCTTACTACATCTTGACATTAATGTAATTAGCAAAGAGAATAACTTGGCTAAATAACTTATGAACATCAATATCTTGAAACCATGGATGGATTCGAGATGAGATGATGTACCAGACACTAGCATTACACTATGCGTTGTACTACTATTGATGTACCAAGGCGGGATCGATAACCTTAGAAGACTTCCATTATCAATACGCCTATAGGTTGCAGCAGGTTGGGTTAGCTTATGTCTGGTAGGAGGTAAGAAGGAAAACTTGACCGACACAGTGCAGGTTGTGGATGCAGGTACTCAAAGTTACCTTGCCTTGCCTCATGAATTTCGAATTGAATTTGCAGGGGCCGGGAAAAAGGGTCCAACGTTAGCGTGGTGGAAGGTACAGTACATGTAGTGTAGATAGGCAAGATTGACACTAATCAAATAATGTGTCTATGTACCTACCTTGCCTGCTACCTACAAATTTCACTGGCAGGGGTTTTTTTTTTCTTTTTCTTTTTTTTTCTCACGGTTCTACTACCTCACCTATTTCTACTTGTTCGCGCCAACTACCAGACCTTGTCTTTACCTTAATAAAGGCAGTCCGCCTACTTTCCCTTTCTCCTGCCCTCCCAATTTTTTCTTCTTCTTTCTACCTTGTCGCTTTGGCCGTGGTCACTTTTCTTCTGTTTCTAGATTCCTTCTCGGAATCTGCAAACAGTTATTGCACGATAATACCCCCTTTCAGTCGGTTCGGTTCTTCTCTCATTCATAACAACCTATCCTATAGCAGAGCGAACATCACAACACCATGGCTTCCAACGGGAGCTTCAGCTCGCCATTGGCTGATGCCAGAATCCCCCTCGCGAATCTACCACCGCGCGTTGACCATCTAGTCGACGCTGTTGCCAATGCCGGTGTTATGGCATGGGTTTTCACCCTGATCGCGCTGGCTGTCGCATATGACCAGAGTAAGTCGTAACCCGGCTGCCATGTCCACATGTGCCCAATTCGGATGGTCCCTAACCGGCTTCTGTGTTTTTAGTTAGCTACCTGTTGCAAAAGGGCTCGATTGTTGGGCCCGCGTTCAAAGAGCCCTTCATGGGACCCTTCCTCCAGTCCTTGAACCCCAAGTTTGAGGAATATATGGCTAAATGGAAGAGTGGCCCTCTCAGCTGTGTCTCGGTTTTCCACAAGTATGCGCTCGCGTCCCCCTCGGATATGATCTCTCGTCCCGGGCACTAACCTCCCGTATTTAGATTCGTCGTCATCGCTGCCACTCGCGACATGTCCCGAAAGATCTTCAATGCCCCAACCTATGTGAAACCCTGTGTTGTCGATATCGCTACCAAGATCCTCGGAGAGGATAGCTGGGTGTTCCTCGATGGAAAGGCCCACGTCGACTACCGCAAGGGATTGAACGGCCTTTTCACCCGCAAGGCCCTCGAATGCTACCTACCGGGCCAGGAGGACATGTACAAGCAATACTTTGCCAAGTTCCTGAAGGTCACCAAGGATGCCGGAGGCAAGCCGGTGCCTTTCATGCACGAGTTCCGCGAGGTCATGTGCGCCGTCTCGCTCCGCTCTTTCGTTGGGTATTACGTTGCCGACTCCGCCATGAAGAAGATTTCCGACGACTACTACCTGATCACCGGTGCCCTCGACCTAGTGAACTTCCCCATTATTATCCCCTACACCCGAACTTGGTACGGCAAGAAGACTGCTGAGATGACCATGGACGAGTTTGCCAAGTGTGCTGCTAAGTCCAAGGCTCGGATGGCTGCCGGTGGCGAGATCACTTGTATCATGGATGCCTGGGTCAAGGACATGATCGACTCGAAGATTTGGCGTGAGGCGTCAGAGAAGGGACTTTCGACCGAAGGTCTGCGAAAGCCGGCTCCTCTGTTGCGCGAGTTCTCGGACATGGAAATCTCCCGCACCATCTTCACCTTCCTTTTCGCTTCCCAGGACGCCACCAGCAGTGCTGCGACCAACCTGTTCCAGATCTGCGCCAACCGACCGGATGTATTGGACCGTGTCCGAGAGGAGAACTACCGTGTACGCAACGGTGATGTTAACGCCCCCGTGAACTTGGATCAGCTCGAATCGATGACGTATACTCGCGCGGTCGTCCGTGAGCTTCTGCGATGGCGCCCGCCGGTCATCATGGTTCCCTACAAGGCGAAGAAGGCCTTCCCTATCACGGAAAACTACACCGTTCCCAAGGGCGCCATGATCATCCCTACCACCTATGTTGCTCTTCGTGATCCCGAGGTGTACAAGAACCCGGACGAGTTCGACCCCGATCGGTACTACAGCGGCGACGCTGAGGAAAAGGGTTCCAAGAACTTCCTCGTTTTCGGTACCGGCCCTCACTACTGTCTTGGCCAGCATTACGCGCAGCTCAACCTGGCTCTTTTCCTCGGAAAGGCTTCGCTTCTCCTAGACTGGAAGCACCACCCTACGCCTGATTCTGACAAGATCAAGGTGTTTGCTTGCATCTTCCCCAAGGTAAGTTCTCTGATTTGTAGGACATGTGTGAAAGGCATGGCATACTAACTAGTTTGCTAGGATGACTGCCCCTTGACATTTGAAGAGAGGAAGTGGTAGACGGGGAATAGGAGCTACTACTAGCTTTATAAATGGCTGAGGGGGGGCCTTGGCGTAAGTAAGGACGAAATGTCCCCCCGATACGGATCGGGACGAGGCGTCCAATAATGTCGATACGCAGGATTATTACCCCCTGGTTCAGGTGGAAAGTTTATGACATCAGCATCGATTAGAAGAGAAGAGAGGGAAGAATAGCATAATTGTAATGACCTACGCTGTACATATATATATATAAGGTTGCCTGAGACGATGGAGTTGGGAGACCGACAAAGGTCAAGGTCTGGTGTCGTCTGTAAGAGTTAGCATTCGGGGGTTGTATTCGGAAAGTTTTGCATTATAATTCAGGTCAAATCTCGAGTTGGCCTCGAATGTTTTTTATAAGTATTCCTTTTCAGCATTGGTTGGTGACGGATGCATGTGTATGTGCACAGAGTGAAGTGAGCACTCTAACCTTAGGTTAGTGCTTCGTTTAGATGAAAATCGGGGGTGGTAGTATCTTTCTATGCGTGCTACGTATGCACTACGTAATGGGGAAATGGGGAAACCTTATCTACCTATAGTGCCCCGAATCATGCATATACATGGATGAGATGCTGATTTGGAAGGAAGGTTGTAAGAATGATGCAGAGCTAAGTCTCTAACCTTAGTACAGCAAACGCTACCAATTTATTTATAGGGTGTGACACATTCTGAGCCACCAATGCATACCTAGTTACATCAAACTTTACTTACCTTCAATCATTGAAATATACATCCCGGTTCAAGGTTGAATAGTTACCTACCTACCTACCCGACCTAACTTCCAATTCACAAAACGTCGTCGCAACCGCACACCCGACCTCAACAATGGCGCCACCCCGACACCAGCTCCTCACGCTGGGCATCCGCTCTACGGCCCGAAGCACAGGCTCTGCTAATGCCATGCCAGCGAGAGCGGGAGCGGGAGCAACGACGGCGCTCCGGACCTTCGGGAGTAGTACTAGTAATATCCCGCGCAGAGCAGCAGCTCCGAGGACGATAACGAGAGCGAAGACGCTACCCCGACAGCCCCTCGGGACGGGAATCCGCTGGTCGTCGTCGTCGGCGTCGTCGTCGTCGTCGGGCGAGGGCGCCGGGGGGAACAGGATCTGGACGTTCGAGGAGGTACGTACAGCTTAAATACATGTAGTTAGTATACGGCCTACATACACTTACAACTAACCCATTCCCCATCTCCCAACAGATCTCCGCGCTCTCCTCCTCCTCCTCCGCCTCCTCACCCTCCTCCAAGCCAGCGATCCTGATCGACGTGCGGGAGCCGGCCGAGGTGGCGGCGACGGGCGGATCCCGGGGGCGCTGAACGTGCCGATCTCGAGCGCGCCCGACAGCTTCCACGCGGACGGGGACGACTTCGCGGCGCGCCACGGGTTCGCGCGGCCGCCGCGCGACCGCGAGCTCGTGTTCTACTGCAAGGCGGGCGTGCGCAGCCGCGCCGCCGCCACCATCGCGCGCGACGCCGGCTGGGCCGCCGTCGGCGAGTACCCCGGCTCCTGGGTCGAGTGGCATGCTAAGGGGGGCAAGGTCGAGCGGTGAAGGGGTGAGGGGTGAGAGGTGAGGGGTGAGAGGTGAGAGGTGGTAAACATTAGGTGGTAGGTAGGTGGAAGGGGAAGGGGAGGAAGGTGTTCGAAGTTAAGCACGCTCATCATATGTACGCCTACACGGCCATGGTACTGCTGCTCTTGAAACTCTCCCGAGGGAGGGGGTGAGTAAGTGGTAGGGAATTCGATGGACTACCTATCTATCTGTCTATGTTCTGTATCTCTATCCCTATCCCTAGGGGGTTAGACACTTACGCAAACTCGGAGGGACTTGGAACTTGGAGATATGTAACTAGCTAGGTAACTTACCTAACTCTGCGATCTTCCAAGGAGAGAGAAGAACAAGACGAAAAGAAAAGAAAAGAAAATTTGTTCACAGTTTTTCTTTCTTTTTTCTTAACTTAGGATCCAAAAATAATATAAATAAAAAAGACCATCTGATTCAAGGGAATTTTCAACTCTTTTTCAGCTAGTAAGCAGTATCAAATACACGTAGCATAGCATTGGATATAAAAGTTTCTTGTTTGTTTGCCGAAAAATCGTAACTTTGAACAATGGTACCCCTCAAACGCCAAATGTCACCACCGGGTGGGCAATAAATGACGCCAGCTCCTAATTTCTCAAGAGAGGAGCGAAAAATAGAAAACCAACCCCCGGCATCCCCTCTTCTCTTCTCTCTCTTTTTTCTTTTCTTTTATTTTTTCTTTCTTTCTGGCCCCTTCTCTTCTCATAGCTCCTCCTCCTCCTCCTTTCTTCTCCGCTTGTAACCATACATACATATACATATATATATATATTACTTCGTACCACCTCCCCCGGCCGCCAATCGTCTCCCTTCTCCTCTTCCTAGATGTTCAAAGTACCACCACCACCACCACTACTACTATTACTACTACTACAACGCCCTCGGTGGCTCGGCAGGCGCGTCCCCGCCCCCACCACCGGAAGCGGGCGGGTTATCACCACCACCACCGCCACCACCTCCGGCGACGGGGCTGCCGGCGGCGAAGAAGAGGATCTTGATGGCGAGGGCGAGGCCCATGTGGAGGGCGACGACGAGGACGAGCAGGACCTTGCTGGTCTGGCGGTCGGTGGCGCTGAGGACGGGGTAGAGGTTGCGCAGCAGGAAGGCGACCGAGACGGCCCAGCCGACGCCGACGAAGGCCCAGTTGAGCACCGCCACCGGCGACCAGCTGATCAGCGCCACCGGCACCCAGATCAGGTTCGCGTACCCGTACAGCGCCCAGCACTCGAGCAGGTTCGCCGACTCGGACCCGAAGTACCGCAGCGCCCCGTACAGGAGCACCGGGATCCCGATCGTGTACCCGTAGACGAGGCCCGCGGCGCCTGTTTGTGTGTGTCCTGATATTTAGCGACATGTTTTCATAACATTTAAGGAGGTTGGGGGGGGGAGGAAGGGGGATTCTGCCCGTACCGCTCAACAGCTTGAAGTCGTACGCGAAGGGGCCCTGTCCCGTGCTGGCGAGGTACTGGCTGATGGTGCCGCCGAGGAAGAGGATCAGCACGACGGTGGTGGCGATCCAGAAGGGGCCGTAGAGGTCGGGGTTGCCCTCGAGCACGTCGAGGAAGTTGGCGCGCGGGAACAGCGCCGCCCAGCACCGCGACAGCACCGACGACGTGTCCACGTCGAAGTACTGCGCGTAGAACGAGATGGACCACAGGTGCCGCTTCGATGACGATGAGGACGACGACACGCCGTGGCCGCCGCCGCCGCCACTACCGGCCGTCACGGGGGGCGGCAGCAGCGAGGCCGGGTTGCCCTTGCGGCCGGCCTGCTGGCCCTCGCTGAAGTTGGAGTTGTGGAATTCGAGATCTTCTTGCAGGTCGGTGTGGCCGAGGTCGCCCTAGGGGGTTCACGGAGAAGAAAGGGGGTTAGCTCTTCTGGCTTTTCTCTTTTGAAGATAGAGGCTGGCTGGCTGGCTGGCTGGCTCCCGGAAGTTTGAAGGTAGGTAGGTGGGTGAGTGGGTGGGGAATCGACCTACCTCATCGTCGACATCTACGACGGCATCGTAGCCGGCGCGCGACATGCTGTTAACAGCCTGGCTTTGCCTCCCTCGCCTTGTCTTGCCTGGCCTTTCCCTTTAATAAAGGGAGTTCAACTTATATAAATCGTTCGTATTTTCCGATTCTCGTTTTGCGCGTTCGATTGTCCCTTTTTTGTTTTCTTTTCTTGTCTTTCACCGTATAGTATAAAACCGTTGTATAATCTCCGTATACCTTGATGTTAAAGTATTGAAGGTGGCTGGTTGACTGATGTCCGGCAAATGCGAACGAAGCTTCGAGGTGCCTTCACCTATTGACATAACTGTAGGTACGTAAGTATGTAGGTAGTTCTGGGTGGGCTACAACCAGGTAAAAAGGCCACGGAAGCAAGCCGAGCTTTAGCCGCATGCAATCTTAGCGGCTGCAGATCAGTGACGCGCATCGAATCGGGACTGCCATCTCCAGTGATTGGTCGCTGGAGCTCCGATACCCCTGCAAGAGTTATAAGACAAGACACCCGCCCTCCAACTATACGTTACATACCTATGTACGTCGTGCAGGCTTAGCTATTAGTATAAAGCCCTACCTATACCATATACAGTGACCATCAATATATGTTATGGACTGATTAAATGCCTCTATTTATGTTACTTGGTATGTACTTGACCATCAATGTGAATCAAAATAGGTAGAACAAATACATACCTAGGTTAAGTAGCTTGGTCTCGCCCATTATGAAAGAACGTCGGTTTCTTTTAAGTCTGCTCACCTACACACTAGGTAGGTAGGTACTTGTAAAAGCATTGTGATGATTTCCTATCAATTATCTACCAGACCTGCTTGGTATACGTTGTTGCCATCCAAGAACCCAAAAGCTCAACGTAGATATAATACGCACCTCGATAAGAACATTAGAGAAGGAGAAGTCTAGAAAACACAATACTTAAATATATACCATACCTACCTACTATTACTAAAACCAATTACTTCCCTTAAGTGCCTCTCAGCAACAGAACCCTGTTCCGTTGCTAAGTCTAATGACCCCTTCCCGGTCACGACGCCCCCTTTAAACCCGACTCGACTATGGACAGGCTCACCATCCGCGGCGGGCGCCGTCTCGAGGGCCGCGTCCCCATCTCCGGCTCCAAGAACGCCGCCCTGACACTCATGCCCTGCGCCCTCTTGACCGATGAGCCGCTCACGCTCTCGAACGTGCCGCGCCTAGCCGACGTCGACAACCTCAGCCACCTGCTCAACGGCCTCGGCGTCTCGACCACCACCACCACCACCGTGGCCGAGCATACGATTACGCTCGCCGCCCGGCCCGTCCCCTCTACCGCGACGGTGCCCTACGACGTCGCGCAGCGCACTCGCGCCTCGATCCTGGTGTTGGGCCCGCTCGTCGCCCGCGCGGGCGAGGCCACGGTGCCGCTCCCGGGAGGCTGTGCCATCGGCAACCGGCCCGTCGACCTGCACTTGCGGGCGCTGGAGGCGCTAGGCGCACAGGTGGAGCTAATCGGCGGCAGGTATGTGCGTGCGAGGGGGTGCCTTGCTGGCGGCCGGATCACGATGTCGCCGGGAGTCGTCTCGGTCGGTGCGACCGTAACCGCGGTGATGGCGGCGGTGCTGGCGCGCGGGCGGTCAGTGATCGAGAACGCGGCGCGTGAGCCTGAGATTGTGGACTTGTGCCACTGCTTGGTCGCGATGGGGGCGGTGATCGGGGGGATTGGTAGTGAGAGGCTGACGATCGAGGGCGGTGGTCGGTTGCATGGCGCAACCTACCGGGTTATGCCCGACCGGATCGAGGCCGGGAGCTATGCCTGCGCAGCGGCGATCACCGGTGGTGACTTACTACTTGCAGGAGCTGTCCCCGACGACATGCGCGCTATCCTCGCCAGCGTTGTAGAGGCAGGGGCGACAGTGACAGTCGAGGGGGAGGGCGTTCGTGTCGCTATGGCGGCGCCGTTGCGCCCGCTCACCCTCTCGACTGCACCCCACCCTGCCTTTCCGACTGACATGCAGCCGCAGTTAATGGCAATGCTAGCGTTGACGAAAGGGGGCACGAGTCAGCTCACTGAGACAGTCTTCGAGAATCGCTACATGCATGTGCCCGAGCTCCGCCGGATGGGCGCCGACATCCAGGTGCATGGCCGTCGCGCTGTGGTGAAAGGCGTCGCCCGCCTGACAGGTGCGCTGGTGATGGCGACCGATCTCCGCGCCTCGATCAGCCTCGTCCTGGCGGGACTGGCGGCCGCGGGAGAGACGCAGGTGCTGAGCGCCCACCATCTTGATCGTGGTTACGAGCGGCTCGAAGAAAAGCTGTCGGTGGCTGGCGCAGACATCAAGCGGGAGAGGGACGGACGGTTGGCTTTAGTCCGTCAACCCCTGATGGCACTCCGCTTTCGAGTCCACGGCCGGCGTGAGCAGCATCGTCGCCGCAGCGCCGATCAGGCCGGCGTGGGGTAGCCAGAAACTCGTGTCCGGCATAGTACTGAGCAACCCGCCCAAGAAGCTCACTAACCTAGCAGTTTGTCTTCAGTAAGGCCCACGCAGAAGACCGTGGCCATCGTGCTGCTTATGCGCACGACGCGCAACGAGAGCAGAGCGCCAGGTAAATGTTGGTGAACCCCGTCTTTTCTCCTCTTTTTACGCCGACAGTCCCTAGTAGCCTGTAATCCTCTTGATGATAATAGGAAAGCCCGATTACTTACTCCGATCTGGATCCTCCTAATCCTACTCATAATCATAATCGTCTCCCATATCCATCAAAACAGCCTTCCCCTTCCCCTTATCCCGCCTTCTCCTATCTTCCTCCTTCGTCCTCCCGGAACTCCACACCTCCAGCCGCCGCTCGACCTGTGTCGCGCACCGCACTACGTTGCTCAACGGAATGCCAGCGAGGTCCGCGGCGCGGCTGTACAGCACCTTCGCCGCGGGCGGCAGGTCTTCCTCGGTACGCCAGATGGGGCAGAAGTCCCGGGGATTCTTGGCGGGGTCTTCTGCATTATTCCCGTTTCCTTCCTCCCCTTCATCATCATCTTCCTCATCATTGTTGTTGTCATGTGGATGCTTGTCCGCCTGCGCGGGCTCGAGGTATCGCACCGAGCTATTCAGCACCTCATACCGCCTCCGGATTTGCTCGCCGGTGGTGTATGTGGCGCTGCTCCCCGGCAGCTGAGGGGGCTCGGGCGAGGTGGGACACTTCTCGCCGAGGAAAGGCTCGCGAATGCGCTCCGCCGCTGGGAAGGAGAGGAAGAAAGGCAGAATTAGCATAATTGGCTTCTCATGGACAAGTGTAGATCATAATCGAGAACAGTATAACTTACTCCTCGGGTCACCATCCCCTATCCACATCTTCTCGAACCAGTCCATGAAGTCGTCGAGCTTCGTCTCATCCATGCTCAGGACGTCGTTGGGCGTGACTTTGTACTCCTCGCCTCGTATCAGGTGCGAGCCCCTCTGCCCCTCTTCTCCCTCCTCTCTTCTCATGACCTCCTGCCACTTCACCCAGTCGATCTTTATTTTTCTCGGGTCTTGATGGTTCCGGGGTAGCCGTTCGACGCCGTCTGGTGAGTAAAGTAGTTTAGCGGACACCACAACTAGCGTGACTAGGAGAACCTCCGGGTTGTCCACCATGCGGACCCTCTTGCTCCCAACGGGGTACGAGTAGTCGGTTTCGAGTATCTCGGCGATGCATTTAGCCGCCAAGTAAGTCTCGACTGGCGGACAGTTTAGTAACTTGATCTCATTCATGTAATGCCTATGTATTTTTGCGTATGCTCAATGGGGGTTTAAGTCTACCTACCTGGTAGCGTCAACTCGGTGATGTACCTGATGAGCACAGGGACATGATTCAGTGGCGGAAACACCATGTCATAGTTGACCTTATACGCGACGACGAGCCCCTGTACCACAGTCCGTAGCTTTCCCGGCTCGAGGTGGTCCCTCACCTGCAGGGCACGATGGTACTCCGCAGGAAGGCGGTCTCGGACGTTCCGCGGGATGTCGTTGAACTATCGCGTTTGAAGGGAAAAAAGGGACAGAGTTGTCAGCATCTCCCACCTAGCCCTCCCCTCCCCTTTTCATATACACATAATATATAAGGCGGGGGTGTACGTACCGCTGCCAGGAAATCTATATCCCCCCTCTGCGCCCAGCGGTGAAAATCCCCGTCGTGACCGGCAGCCGCCGCACCAGACACCCCAGATAGCACAGCGCCAGGAGGTCCATCATCTTCGGCATCTTCCACCTCTTGCGCGCCGCGTCCGGCGTCCACGTCGCCGCAGCACCGTCTTCGTCAGGTTCTCCGCCCTCGCTCTGCGAGCTAAAAAACATCTCCTCCTCCTTCTCGCCGCCCTCCGCACCAGCAAGCGTCGTCGATAGATCCCTCACGCGCAGCGCCCACAGAGCGCGCACCAGGTCCTCCAGCTCGGCGGGGAAGCCGAGGCGGTCGACGAGCGCGCGGGCCAGGCGCGCGAGGAGCAGCTGGGCGGTCTCGAGGTAGAGGGCCCTGCCCTGGTCGCCGGTGAGCTTGAGGCGGACCTTGGAGCGGGCCTCGCGCTTCTTGCGGGACACCTTGCCCTGGGTGCCGAAGTCGTCCTCGTCGGCCTCGTGGGCGGCGAACCCTTCGAGCCGGTGCCCGTTGCGGCAGTACCGCAGCGCGTCCTGTGCATACCACTGCCGCGCGCCGCACTCATCGCAGCGCTCCCCCCCGCGGAATTTGTGGTACTTGGACGGCGCCATCGTTTCGTTTGATGGATTGTGGTGAAGCGATGGTTGTTGCTGCTGCTATCGCGAGAGACCACAACTCCCCGGCTAGTTTTTTTTTTTGCTCGCCTCCTGTGAAATATGGTGCGGGGCTTTATACGGTAACCATTCAACCATTCGTAGCCTGCTGGTACCCAGGTACATATTATCACTGGTGGTTGTTGTCTTTGATAACTTGGGGTTTAATGTGGGCGCGTGCTTGGGAAGATATAAGTAGGTATATTGCTAAAACCTAACAGTAAAATAACCCGTATCTAAGATCGCAATACCCATACCTACCCTATCCTACATACCTATGTACTATGTATGTAGGTAAGCAAAACAGGTACCTATCTACTTACCGTGACTGGAATTAATATTGAAGGTTAGGTATAGGAAGTATGTACTTCAGCACGGTATTTTAAGGTTTAGAGGTGAATTTCCCACCATACATACATAGTACACAGGTCTCCATCTCCCGGGTACATATATTATAGCACATTACCTGAGTCCCCCCTAAAGTCTTATGTATGTAATCGTTTTGGTTCCCAACCAAATACCGATACTATTTTCTTTCCCCGTTTACACATTAGCTTTAGCCAGATACCTTAGTAGGTATGTAGTAGTTTTAGATCTTATTTTCATAGCAGCACTGCCGTCTGTTTATGTATGTCATGATGCACACACCCTTACAACTGGCAACTATAAATTTATTCATCACCTACCTCTTCGTACATCCTATATTCACAAGTGTGTGCGTACATTCAGGGCTAATACATAATACATGGGCAATTCGGACTGGATTCTACAGCTGGTCTAGTCTGTCGACACCAAGGAATAGCGACCTCGTATCATCACGGATTCTCTGCGTTATATTGTGATCTAGGCCGTGCAATAACTGGCATAGACCCCGTTAAGAAAGGGGACATGCAGAGACTATAGGACGATCGAAACTCGCTTCCGAACTCCAGCAAGAACAATTGTGTCCAGATAGATAGAACCCTTCCTCGTGCAAGGGGAGAACCCAGAACCCAAACCGCGTCCCCCGGCATGCACACAACCCAAACAACACCAGGTCCAGCTACCCCTCAAAACGCTGGATTCCCCGGTCGATAGAGACAGTTGGTCGGCGAAGTGAGGGGTATTCGTTGGCAAGTGCTTTTCATCTAAGAAGCATCAAGCTTGATGGCAGCCTCCTCACCCATGGAGATCTGGATTTCGATAGCTATAGGCAGGCAATATCGTTAGCATTACCAAAAGAAAAAAACATATATCCATCACTGGTCGACGACGGGATGCTTGCTTAAACTTACTGCAGTCCTTGTCCGCGTCGAAAGCCTCCTGAATCTTCTCGCCAAGCTCACCCTCGGGGAGCTTGACGTAGTTCTTCTCCTTGCCATCGTTGTCGACGAGGTTAAGGAAACCATCGTCGATGTTGATCTAAAACAAGAACAACCCAGTCAGATAAATGGTAATTTGACAACCCCAGACCATCTAACAGTCCATGCCCCAGGGCCTACTTACCAGAGTCCAGCGCTCCTTCTTGACCTCGGGGACGTCCATGTTGTGGGTGGAAGGGCAGAGTTCTTCGAGCTTCTTGCTGGTGAAGATGTCGATTCCAACAAGATGAACCTTGGCGTGACCGTGCTTTCCAGTCTTGGAGGTAGACATATCGACGATCTTGCAAGGACGGCCCTTGATGACGACGAAGCCGTTCTTTCTCAGAGCGGAACATTGGATGGGCGCGGTCTTCGATGCGCCAGCGTCGGCGCTGTCGAAGGTGTGCTCATGCTGGAGAAGAAGACAAGAAAGTCAGCCACAAAAGCCCCACAACAGCATGTGCCTTTCTCCCCAATAACTAAATCTCGACGGTTGCTGGAAGGTAGGTGTAGGTAGGCAGATAGGTAAATAGATGGAATAGATAGGTCATGTCTGTATGGTTTGGTTGGGCGACAAGTGGATGAAGGGAGAGGTCTTGTGTTGTGTCTGGGTGTCTGTGTATGTGTATGTGTGCGTAGGCTTGGATCGCGGGGATGAATAATAAAAAAATAATAAAAAATAATAATGAGGGATGCGGGGTGTTTTTTTTTTCCCTGGCTTCCATGATGCGATAGGTATGGATGTAGATCTTGTAAGGGAAACTCACCTGGGCGTCGTCAGACATCTTGAGGGATGAGACTGTGTAAAAGGGTGTAGAGAAAGGAAGATGCAAATTATTGCTAGCTAACGCCCGAGACGAGGAAGAATCGCGGCGGTGGATGTGATTGTGGAGGGGGAAAAGGTTGAAGTGGTGAAATTCCCAAAGGAGGGGAGGGAGATAAATGGATGAGGCGAGGACGGGAATTTTTTTTTTCTTCTTGTCTACTTCAGATTTTGGTCCATGTTAAATCCTGCCCAATGATTGGCTAGCGATTATTTTTAAAGTGGACAGCAGCCTTTTGTGAGCCGAACCACCAGCTGCCAACAGTCCGCAGCCTACCTAATCTGTGACTAGTCTCACAGCTAGGTAGGTTACATACCTGAATTTACAGCGTAATAGCTACATCAAATACTACAACCTACTAGTGTACTTACCTACAGGACTTTCTCCCCTCTTCCACTTTTTCAGTTGGCGGGGCTTCCATTCTCCATTCTCCTTTCACTACTAAGTACTAATTAACACAACCTTTTTGCTTTTCAGTGGGCGTTTAGGTTCCTTAGGGGTTAGAAACTCCCCACTTCTTTAGCTGCCGGCCGACCTTTCTTTCAATGGGACGCAGTGAATTCAAGGGTTCTCTCCAGCTCGCTGCAGATTCTACACTAACCTAACCTAGCACTTCGTACACTATCCGAGATAACAAGATCCATCCATCCTCACTCATGATTCCCTATGCACCTTACCTTACCTAAGACGAGGTAAGGCATATCACCAGAAACCCGGTATGTGAGTTGTGAGGCATTAATGTAGGTAGGTACTTAGGTATCTGAGCTCTACGGGCCTACCTAAGTACGATACCTAACCACCACCAGCATACTACCTATGTAATTATCATCATCAACTGGAACTGGCTTACCAATTCGCTCGATCTGGGTGGTGTGGATAACACACACACATACACACACACCCGACTCCTCCTCCGGTGACAGCTAGATGCAAACTCTGCTACCTACTAACCTACATAATGTGCATATGCACTAGGTAGGTACATAGTGTAGTAGCTAGGTAGCTACTTATGCATTTGCATACTGTACCGTACCGTATAATCTAATATTTGCACTAACCCGATTAGGTATGGCCCCATGGGAGCTGACGCGGGAGATTCCTCATATGTGTCGACCTGAAGCTGGGCCAATCATCTTTCTCCCAGCAATAGTGTACGTAGTGTCCCTTTGTACAGAACATCGACCTACACTACGAAAGGCTGTTGCACGGCCTCGTCCTTCTGAAGCTCTTCTTCTCATCATACCTCAACTATTCAAATTTAGATAATACCCGACACCACTTGACTTCAATTTGCTGAAGATAATAAACCACTCTTAGCTAATAAACCTTTTTTTTACCCTTTTACCTCTTTCTAATTGCTTCTCTCCCTTCAAGTCGAGGTCCCCTTATATACCTTACCTCGGTTCCTCCCAATATCTTGCCTATATTCCTGCATTCCATATCCCCCGTTGCGACTCGGTGAACCCGTCATGTCATGACCCGTTTGCACCTGTAACCCTTCGAATATGTGGCTCGATCGACTTGCCGGACAGTCAGTTTCGCCAGCTCCCTCCCAGCCCGGCAGTCGCGCATATTCTCCCGCGCCCCGAAGGTCTGCGAGCGGCCTCGGTCCCTATATTACATCCCAACAGCGCCCCGGATTGACTCCGAGGTCGTCGTCGCTTTCCTTGGCTTCCAACGATTCCTCCGCCTCCTCGCTGCTAGCTTCTTCTCGAAGAGCCAATGGCTCCAACCTGAAACAGTCAACCACCATATACGCTGGTCCCGATCCAGTAGAAGTTCTGAACACGTTGCTGGGGAGTGGCGCAGAAGATGCCGAGGCCGTCGATAAGAGCGCCGCTCCTTCGATAACACCCGAGCATCTTGAGCTTCAATTCGACTTTGGTCAGCTGTCGCTTCGAGAGTTGGCGCTCTCGGAAGATGTTATACCAGATGGACCAGAAATATATAGCCCCCAGCAAGCGGGAGAATGTATGGTCCTCTAGGATTTCTAGCTCTCTCTTATGCGTTGCGGCTAACTGTGGCCTATAGATGAACAGGACAAAACGAAATTCGAGGATCTCCACCGGTCAATACGAGCATGCGACGAAGTATTAAGTTCGGTCGAGACAAATCTTACTAGCTTTCGGAACGATCTCGCGACGGTGTCTGCCGATATCGAGCATCTGCAGGCACGTTCAACAGCTCTTAATATCCGGTTAGAAAATCGCAAGGCGGTAGAAAAGGGGCTGGGGCCGGTAGTTGAAGAGATCAGCGTATCGCCGGTGGTTGTAGCGAAGATAGCAGAGGGGCATATCGATGAGGCTTGGGTAAAGGTACTCGCTGAGGTCGACAAGAGAGCCACTGCGTACAAGAAGACTACATCGAGCTTGGAGCAGAGCAAAGGCCTACAAGATCTCGGGCCGTTGCTAGAAAAATTGGTACAAAAGGCCATCGAACGGATCAGAGACTTTCTCGTCTCCCAAATCAAAGCTTTGCGATCACCGCATATTAATGCTCAGATTATTCAACAGCAGAACTTCCTCAAGTTCAAGGATCTATTCTCCTTTCTCCACAAACACCATGCTACTTTAGCAGACGAGATATGTCTTGCATACATGAACACCATGCGATGGTACTATGTCAATCAATTCACGCGATATGAAAGCGCCCTCAAGAAAATTAAGCTTCATGTCCTAGACAAGACAGACGTGTTAGGTAACGAGGACACATCTCGAAAAGGGACCGTCCTGTCGAGTGCAAAAATCGCCGGCCCACCTCACGATGCCTTCAACCTCGGCCGGCGCATCGACCTTTTGCGCACCACGAACCAGAGTGCGCTCTCTTCCTATTTGGCCGAGGAGGATCAGTCTACACACTACCTAGAAGTCCCATTCCGCAACTTCAATCTAGCCCTCGTAGATAACGCAACAGCAGAGTACACATTCCTCCTTTCTTTCTTCTCTCCTGCTCTCAGTTATTCTACCATCTCCCGTCACTTTACATACATATACGACCCAACCTTCCAATTAGGACAAACTCTTACCAAGAGCCTTACCGCGGACACATATGACGCCATCGGAATCCTTCTATCTATCCGCCTCAACCAACACTTCCAGTTCGAACTGCAGCGCCGCAAGGTGCCTGCGGTCGACGGCTACATCAACGGGACGGCCATGCTCCTCTGGCCGCGCCTGCAGTTCATCATGAACGCGCACTGCGAGTCGGTGCGCGCGCTGACCACGGCGCTGCCCACGCGGCCGCCGGCCAAGGCGGAGCAGGCGAAGCTGTCGGCGGCGCCGCACGTGGCCACGCAGCGCTTCGGGCAGCTCGTCCACGGCATCCTGGCCCTCAGCGCCGAGGCCGGCGACGACGAGCCCGTGGTCACGAGCCTGCGCCGCCTGCGCGGCGAGATCGAGGCCTTCCTCACCAAGTACAGCGCCGCCTTCGGCACCGACACGCGCAAGCGCGAGAGGTTCCTCTACAACAACTACAGCCTCATACTCACCATCATCAGCGACACCACCGGCAAGCTGGCCACCGAGGAGCAGGAGCACTTCGAGGGCTTGAAGGTGGCTTTTCAGGAGGCTGCGTGAGAGAAAAAAAAAGAAGGAATAAAAAGGGGGAGGAGGGGGAGGAGGGGGGTAATGTGTGTTATGTGTAGTATATGTGAAGAGGTCGAGATGGGGATGGGGATGGTGATGGGGGATGGTGGTGCATGATGGATGACTTCGTGGATCATGCGTGCGTGCGTGCGTGCGTGCGAGTATCTTCTTATCATTATTATTATTATTATTATTCAATAACGCGAGACGCCCATCGTGAAAAAATTGCAGGTAGACAGATACTAGTAGTGGATCGGTAGGTGCCTAGGTTATCAGATATCCCAAATGGCATAATGAATGAAAATCGTAGTACTTCTTCAGTGCGACCAGTCAAGATTTTCGCTCTTATATCTCCTTTTTGATTCGATAGAAGTTACCTAGTAGGTTAGATAGATAGGTATTTCAATAGTAGAGGTAAATGAATGGATGAATGGTAGGTAAGTATGTAGGTAGGTAGGTAGTGGACGCGAGTAGTCTGTCTCTTGACTCTTCTCACTTTATATTTTACCTATTTTTTATTTTCTAACCTACTAGGTTATCCAATGTTCTAGTGTACCTTAGGTCATATAGCACGGTTAGATACCTACTAAAGGCTTTGGCGATGCTGGCAGGAACCCTTAGGGCACGTATATTGTGGTTATAGCGGGTTGAGGGTATTTAAGTAGGATAGGATCCCAGGGTACACTTAAATACAGTAAATTTTTTGATTTTACCTTATTTTTATTGCTTTAGTAATTTTTTTAAACTAGTTATAATACTTACAGCTATTTACTTTATTAACACACTTTTTTAACTGCCGTGTGTATTATAGTTTTTTGCTTTTTATTTTTTGTGGCTTTTACGGCTGTATTGCTTTTTTAACTGTTGTATGCTTTTTTAGCTGTTGTATGTGCTTTATTAGCTGTTGTAAATTTTATTTTTTGTGATTTTTATAGTTAAAATGGCTTTATTGCATTTTTTAGCTTAAGGTAATGTAAAGAGCCGAGCTCCTCCCAAGCTTAGTCACTTACAGGGTCAGCAGCCCCTATAAAAAACCCTTGTCGGCGTCGTAGTTTAGTTAGTTTTAGTCCTGTTCGTCAACTTTCAGCTTTGATTCTGGTCACTATTCGTACTCGATTCGCACCTAGGCCGTCGTCTGTTACAGGTAACTTTTTTTATTAAAATGACTTTTATATTTTTTAGCTTAAAATGACTTTTTTAATAACATTTATTATTATTTAATAACTTTTTGCTAATATTATTTTTATTGTTTATATTATACGCACGTTTAATTTTTTTAAATAAAGTTTTTATAGTTTTATATATTAAACTTTAAAATTTAATTATAATGTTTATAGCATTATTTAAACTAGATTTAATATTATCGCGCGTATATGTGTAAATAGCTTTTTATGTTGTAGTGGTTGATTGTTGACCTTTTAACTTTTGTGGTTAAATTTTTCGTGGTTTTAACCGGTTGAATTTTGTTATTTTTTTTTTATCGGCGTACGTAACTTTTTGCTAGTAAAAGCTTTTTTTTTTTATAACGGTAAGATGTTATTATAAAGGCTTTAGCAATGCTGGCAAGAACTTTTAAGGCATGTATATTGTAATTATAGCGGGTTAGGGGTATTTAAGTGGGATAAGATCTTAAGGTACATTTAAATATAGTATATTTTTTAATTTTACCTTACTTTTGTTGCTTTAATAATTCCTCTGGATTAGCTATAACACTTACAGCTATTTACTTTGCTAACACCTACCTATATATTAGACAAGGGGAATCTAATATATTCTTAATATCACCTTTTTTTTTTCTTCCCCTCCCCCTTTCCCCGACTTTCCCCTCCACAAGCAGGTCCCTTTCCGAGATATCCAACCTCCTCCCTCCTCCCTCCTCTCTGGGTTAAACAAGTAGGATGGATCGATGGATGGATCGTAGGTTCAATAAAAGGCAAGGCGAAGTAATATGGTAGCAAAGTTTACAAGTATATATTTTCTTCTATTTCTCTTCTTTTCTTTTCTTTATCACCCAACCATCCCCCCCCTTTCTCTCTTTCCACACACGAATACTTTTTATTATGTTACATAGGAAAACCAACCAACCAAAAAAAGCCCCTTCCCATAACCCGGAGCTATCGATGTTCTCGGAGACCGGACCGACAATACCGTCCTACCTAATGATAGGTAAGTAGGTAAGGAATAGTAGTGGTAGTAGTAGTAGTAGTACCCAGTGGAGGACGTCCCTTTGCCTGTATGTAGTAAACCTAAACACTGCCCACCAACCAACAGGTTTATAACCTACTAACTCTAGATAAGGATGATCATTCATCTTCTCTTTCCCTTTCTATTAGGAAAAGAAAAAAGGGGGGGGGGGGGGATGAAAGGCCTTTATGCTTTTATTCGCGAGGAGGAAAAAAAAAAAAAGAACGAACAGGGTCAGAACCAAATTGTACGACACAATAAAATAAACCCCCCCAAAACAGTAACCTAATTCTAAAAACGCCAAGCTTTTTTTATAGAGAGGGGAGTGGAGGGGATGGGAGAAAGTTAACCAACGATATGAAAGGGGGTGGAAGGGAGGAGGGAATAAGACATCTTTACTCTGCCGTCCCGCCACCGCCACTGAACCCAGAGCCAGCAGAAGCGCCCGCGAGACCTCTCCACGCCGCGTCCATGAGCCCTGCCCAGACGGACGTGCGCCGCAGGTACACGGCGCCGGCGCCGACGAGCACGGCGAGGACGATGGCGCAGTTGTCCCAGGCGACGCGTAGCATCGCGTCGCGGCGCTCCGCCCAGCGCAGCTCGGCGAGCTGGCGGTCGAAGAAAGCGCGGCCGTCGGCGAGGGACTGGCGCTCGGGGCTCTGAGCGGCGGTGGTGGTGCGCAGGGCGCTAGCGCGGGAGACGCCGCGCCAGGCGGGGAGGGACTCGGGGGGGTGGCGGGCGAGCAGGCGGTCGGCGTCGGCGACGACGGCCTCGAGGTCGAGGTCGGGGGGCAGCTTGGAGAGGGTGAAGTGCAGCATGTCGGCGTCGTCGACGGGGTCGAGGGCGAGTAGCTCGGGGCGGCGGCGCAGCACGATGGCAGCGAAGGCGTAGAGGCCGAAGACCTGCTCCCGCGCTAGCAGCGCGTCGAAGAGCCGCGCGATGTCCCCGTACCGCGGCACGTTGTGCGCGAACATGGTCAGCGTGTCGGCGAGCGCGAAGTATGGCTCCACGCGCGCGAGGTGCCGCCATAGGGCGGAGTCCGCCGCCCGCAGCACGTCCGGGATCAGCCGCAGCTGCGCGATCGCCGGCGCCAGGTTCGGCAGCATGAAGTCCCGGATGCGCAGTGCCGAGAGGCGGGCCATGGCGGGGGCGCGGGCGGCGGGGGTAGCACGAGCAGGATCACCTGGCAGATGTCATGGTAACCTTGGAAGTAGCAGAGGTAGGGCTGCCGCCTCAGTACCTCGGTTATCAGGTCCAAGAGCTCCGTCTTCTTGAGAGAGAGCTGCTCTGGGGTGTTGTCTACAGTCCATAGTCGTCAGTAGTTGGTGTGAATAGGGGGTTTGGTAGAAAGAGAAGGAAAAGTAAAGTGAAATAAAACAAAAGCAAGCAAGCTTACCATTAGGGTAATAGACAAAACTCCGGTCTACATCGAGCTTGACTTGGTCTTCATCCCGGTGCCGTGGCAGCTCTCTCCACGAATCGGATCCTTCTACGGGATCACCGAGCTTGTCCGCCTCGAAGCCAAGTAGTACGGGCCCTGTATTCGATGGCACAAAGTTTCAGCCTCATTCAAGAATTTTGGTTCGTTTTGGTTGACCGGTCAGATGATAGGTAGGTTAGGTGTGTATGCAAAAGTGCAAAACATGCCAACCTACATGCTTGACAACGTATGGCGTCGGACAAGAAGCCGCCTCGACAGAGGGCCAGGCGTGCAAGATCGTCGACATCTCTCCGCTCGCACGCATCAAGGATGCGGATGCGGGCTTGGTCGTCAGCTAGTGCGGCGGACGTGTCCTGTTCCGCGCCTTGTTCTTCCTTAACCTCCTCCACCTTCTCCTCTTCCTCGTCCTCGTCCTCCTTTATATCCTCGTCGATGTCGTCAACATGCCGGGGTGGTATAACTTCTGAGGCCATGGGTGGGATAAGATCTAATCCAGATCCAGATCTAGATCTAGACCCAGATCGAGAGTACTTAACTAGTCCAATCCTACTCCTGGGCTCTGCTTCGAAGCTTGTGCAGGCTGCACTGCAGGTCAGGTTGCCTCAATAGTTGCTTAGTCACGGGCGAATAACATGCTGGTTCTGATTCTGATTCTGACTGTGATGCCGCTTGCTGCTACGCTGATGCAGGGGTTCGGGGCCGCATCGACGAACGAGGTTGTTGATCACCAAAAGCCTCTCTCTCTTTCTCTGTCTCTCTCTCTCCCCTTTTCTCGATCCGGTCACTCAAGATGGGATTTTCTTTTCTTCAATTCATACGTTGCCTAAAGGAACAAATATATGTGATAAAAATGGTAGAATAAAAATAAGGGTCTTGTGTAGTTGAGATTCTTATGCTTTTATTATTATTAAAAATAATAATAGCGAGAGGCAGAGAAACGGGAGGGCTGATCCAGCTCAACGATGAACTATAATAGGAGTGGTACTGGTGATGTGATATGGTGGCCTCTAAATATTAGGCGCGTTTGAGAGGGTTTGAGAGGACCCAACTATTTACCAAGATAGGTTATGCGAAGAGAAACGAAACGAAGTTGAGAAGGATAATAGAAGAAAAAGTAAAATAAAATGGGGGAAAGAAAAAAGTAACTTGGTGTCTTGAGAACGTAACTGACAAGGCTCTGCGTTGTTGTGTGTGTGTAATGTTATCAACTTCAATGAAAATGATGAAGTATGTAGAAGGTTAAGTTGAGAAGACCACCTGCACTCATCAGCCATGCTCAGTCAGGCTGGACACCTAGTGCACTGCAAAGCAGCTGATGATGTGATATGCACCAATACAAAGTATACCGTGCCAACCCAACTGATAGAACGCGCGGGCCATCCCGATTCGCCCCCCTGTAGCCAATGGAACGGGGCAGCGTCGCAGGGGAGGGGCATGGGGGCATAGGCGGTTTTCTGGGGGTGGTTAGTTGATAGTGCTACGCTGGAATCCTAGTGTAGTGTAGTGTAGAATCGCCTGTAAACTGACCAGTAACAAATCTCTAACCCAAGGTTAGCCGACTCCTTACACTTATATGTTCTGTAGTAATACAACTGCTGCACTATATCTACATATGTACGTAAGTGTGTCTGGTAGTGCTTCGTAGAATTAAATAAATAAGTAACTTCAGATCCATTTTAGGTAGGTAACAAGCATGTAACAAAGAATATTTTTTTGATATACGCTGGTGCATCGAATAGACAATACGGTCTTTCTACCAACCAATGGGTTCGTGTCAATAAGTTAAGGTATATGCTGCTTTCGACGTTGTGCGATATCAATATGTATGCCAGGTAAGTATGTACCCTTAACCGGCAAGTGAGAATATATATATCTGTCGATACATTGATTAATGTATTAATTAAGTATCATGGGTTGAGTTGAAAGAACTTGAAGCAAGAGAAAATAGAAAACTCTGACAGCGTTGAGACAATTTGATGAGAGAAATAAAAAAAAGAATCGACACAATCAGGGTGAGAACGAAGTTAACTACGCTAGTAAGGATGATTCGAATGGCTGGAAGCTAATGCGATTGTCTCAATGTGAATAATGCTATTGTTCTCTCTGTCTCGGCTAGGGACATCCACTTTTGACAGCCCAACCGGTGATAGACGAGCTTATATATCACATATATATCTAGTATTATAGCTGGCATACCTTGCTCTGAAATGGATACTGGTTACCATATCGGTGCAAGTGCTCATCGATCGTCTTTGTCATCACGAGAGAGAATTACAACTACCCGAATATCGCGAGGTTATAGTCACACAGCATACATTTGATACGTATGTAAGAATATAGGTATATTGAAGTGTGTATTTGAGGTTTTATTTAGTAGGCTTGGGGGTTGGTTAATGCTTGCCAAGGCAAAACGACACCTATCAATGTACACTAACTTAGGTTACAACGGTCAAGCTACGACCATTGATATCAATGTACAGTACCTAACCTACATTGGCCCCCCCTCCAAACTACCTAAATGACCTACCTAACCTAACCTACATAGTAGGTACTATACGCACATATAGGTACATACATACATACATGCCTAGGCAGGCACGTAAACTAAAAGGTAAAGAAAATAAAACAGAAATAATCTGCATGCACGGTTATCTACATACATTTGCATTCCTTGGGACACAACCATGTACCGATGGGACAGCAGCTACCTCAGAAGGGGAAGTCTTGGTCATTTTTCTGTGTCCTAAGTCGAGATACGATCTTGATCTAAGGTGACATCGAGTGTATGTAAGTAAGTTCTAAGCCTGCAACTTCGCTGCAGGTGCCCCTCACAGGCAAACCCGCCTAAATTCATCTCCGTATGTCCCATCTTTTCTATTATCTGCATTGCCGGCCAGCTGCAAATGCCTTTTTTTATTTTTTTTCTGATTCCTACCTAATCGATTTTTTATTTTTCCCTTGGCCCCTTTTTATTCTCACATTTCCCACTCGTCAAGTTAGCACTCACTCTGGGTAGTTAAAGCGGGCTTCCATTAAAACATAGCTCCAGCTTTCCAGCTTCCAGCTCCAGTCCCCATTTCAAGTCCCAGCATTACTAGTATGAATTAAACTTAACCTTTTATCATTGCTAGATCAAGCTACTACTGCCAGTCATTCACAAGTCATCAAGTATAGGTAAACAATACCTACCTACCTACCTACTTACTTACTTAATCCTCCCCGCTCTGTTTCTACCTATCCACCCACCCACCCACCCACTCACCCATCTACCTACCTACCTACCTATCTACCTACGGATGGATCGTGCATCAACAGACACAGTTCTTTCTTTCCCCGTATCCCACTGACATTATATTGGAAGAAGTCATCATCGTCTTTCCAGTTTCCGTACGACAAACAGAACAAACATAAAACCACCCTCGGCCTTTCATGTTGCGATACTTCTCGCTCACCTGATGAGAGAATAATGTCTACTAAAGTGATCGAGCTCTAGACGTTGACCACTTTCTCTTGTTGTTATTATTTTTGTTATTATTACTATTATTATTGTGGTTGTTGTTGTTCAACTTTTTTTTCCCTCTCTTCACCCCTTTTCTTTCGGTTCATGCTGAAGCTCTCTCCGTCTCTCTCTTCCCATGGATATCGGCTAGCAGCCATGATTGAGAAGAGGGATCGTGCACTTTGTCCACCTCAAAACACGCCTGCACGCTCGGTGGTCGGTTAATTGCTTCATCTCTTTTTCGACTCCAACCCGTTTTTAGAAGGACCCAGGACCTAGCACCCTACCGGAACCCCGAGACGGGAGCCCTTCGTTTTTGGTGCGTCATAAAGGCCGATTCGTGGTTTGTACTGAGCAGAGCTCCAGTGGTAACCTCAGCTACCACCACCCGTTAAACCCACTTGCATACCGAGAGTTCTGGTGGCAAACACCCAATATATCCCGGTCACACGTGCAAAGGTCGCCCGGCCTCATCTACTCTAGCATTCCGGCTTCTCCTCACTTAAAATACCTGCCCCAGGTTCAGACATCTTGCACCGGTTCTGCTCTTGGATCGTCCACTACCGATCGTTTCCGCAGAGGAGGACGTTTACTCTTCACCGCCACCATGGCTTCACTTCAATCCTATGTCCTCGTGAATGACCAGTGGGTGACCCGGACCATATCTGCCGAGGAGCTCATGAGGGAGAATGGCACCTCTCGCAAGAGAATGGGCAGACAACCACCGCTGAAACCGCCTACCTGTGGCCTCCTGACAAGGACTATAATCGATAGCCCCATCATCCGTTGGGTGCTACCCGTACAACTTCGGTCCTCGCGCTACAATGATGTCGCCTTAGTCGGTGTAAGTTACTACTCTTATTATTTCTCTTAAGCACATCTACCTACCTTAGGCGCGGAACATGTTTTTGCCCTGATTTTGTCGGTGTTTTTGTTGCATCCCCAACTTGGGTTTACATGGAACGTTTCGAATGCAATGTTTCGAATGCAATGTCAGCTTGCCCCATTCGTCTTAGATCACGAGCCCTTCCCACCTCTGTTTTTGTATGCTTGGACCGAACAAACATTAGTCTCATCATCTAACCTACGTATAGGACCATTGTGTTCAAATATGCGAGCTAGGTCAAGATAGGCAGTTCCAAGATGTCGCGATCAAGAGAGACTTTAATTCAAGGATTCGAAACGCCATCGTCATGGGTCCTCCTGACTACCCTATCAGTGACAATGGTACACTCGTCAGGTCAGGGGGTAGTGATGCCCATATGATGGATTCGGGGTCCCAGTCGTATGAATACCTCAGAGAAGATGGTCAACTCTTCCAACAATTACTCGTGCTGGTGCTCGAATGTGGCACGTTAGTGTTCCTGTACCTGCGGCGGACGCCTATTGGGAGTTGGGAGTTCGTCTCCTCTCATCACAGCATACCCGGAGACCGACTCGTGAATCCTGGCTTTCATATGACGATTGATCCTTCGTGGACCTACTTAACTGTAGCATGTTCCGAGAATCTCTTCATAATGTACCGGCTGGAGGATATAGAGACATTACGTCTTCGGCAAGCTCAGGGTCAGCCCCTCGAGCCTATTAAAAAGACACAGGCCCGAGCTGTCAAGGGTATTATCCATAAGATTGAATTTCTTCACCCTATCCGGGGAAATGACCGTCAGGTCATACTGCTCATAATCATGATACAGTCCAAATTCTCCAAGATGGCGATTTATGAATGGGACCATTCCGAGTCGCTCGAAGACGTTTTCGCTGAGGAGAAGACTGGTCATAAGCTCGATGATGCATATCGAATGCCGCTGTTGATCGTGCCCCTTGTTGTCGGCAGCGCCTTTCTCATAATAACGGAGCGAATCACAGCAACGTGTTCGGATGTACTTAGTGGGCCTCCTATTTTTGTGCCTTTCGACTTGGCAGACCGTGAAAACACTCTTCTGCACCATGGTACCCATCAGCCGCTGTGGACAGCCTGGACAAGACCTGAGAGGAAAAAAGAATTCCACGAGCATATGGACGTCATTTACCTAGCCCGAGAGGATGGCTTCATAAATTTTCTCGAAATTGAGGACGAAGCCGGAATTGAAACAAGTGTTAGCATGGGCTCAGTCGATTGTAACATCGACTCTGCCTTTGCATCTGTATTCGATCCCTTTGGAGATGTTTTGGTGGCTGGAGGGGACTCGGGCCCTGGCGCAATTTGGAATGTCAGTTGTTCTGAATTTTCCACTCCCCTTATTCTTCCGCTATGTGTCTATACTGATGGCCCACTCCCTACAGATAATGGCGAGAGAGCACCCACAGCGTATTGGACCAATCCCCAACTGGTCACCAACTGTTGATTTAGTTGTGACCAGCGATGCCTCCAGAGGAACCGGAGAAGAACAAGACAGAAGTTCGAAGACAACGTCTATAGCTAGCAAAGCGTCCACGGCTTGGTTGAAACCGGATAGGCTCTTTGCTTGCTCGGGTAGGGGTATAATGGGGGCTATCACCGAGTTGCGATATGGCATACAAGCAAAGGTTGGGTTGGATCTCACGTACTCATCACCAATTAAGCGATGTTGGCCCATCCCCATCCTTGGTGAGACCATAGAGGATGGCTTCTTGATGCTGCTAGCGCTGCCAAACAGATCGGCTATTTTGCATATTTCGCAAAACCTCTCCGAAGTCTCCGAGAAAAGCCAAGATGCCGTGCAGTTCGACCTCTCATCTATAACCTTAGCAGCTTGTCAGACAAAAGATATGGTAATCCAGATCACCCCAGCGTTCATTACGATGGTAACCCCAAATGAGTGGTAAGTGCTTCTAGTAACAACAATACATACCCGAGGCTTACTTTGTTCTGCGGCCAGTTACCAGCACTTGACAAGTGAAATCACCCAAGAACCTTCGGCTGTTGTAACCGATGCTGCTGTAGACTATGGCATCATTGCTATGGCGGTGTATAGTGGGCCTCGGTGCAAAGTCGAGATATATGCCATCGACGGTACTCGTGTGAGTAAGACACTGGTCTTCGAAGTTGAGGGAGAGGTGACTTGCCTTTCCATTGGTATGGTCGCTGGCAATGTTGTTGTGATGGCAGGCCTTTGGCAAAACACAACCCCTACCTTGGCCATATATCCTACTCAATCCTCACAGCCCGCCGCGGCAGCTCCTATACTGCTTGACGTTCAGAGAGGTATGTGTTAGGCCAAAACCATTACGAATTCCAGTGTTTTCCTGAACTAATAGTCGAGGGAAATTAGCTGTAACGCACTCGAATACGACCGAGAGAGACGATGCTGCTAGTGATGCGTTGAGCGCTTTGACGAGCATTACAACTTCCGGTGAATATGCGAACAAGGCGACAATCATCGCAGGCACGAGAAACGGAGGCGTACTCACACTCCATATCGACCTTTCTCAACCTGGACAACTTGTAGCATACCAAGATATACTTGGGCAATCACCATCTCATGTGTTCCCTGGAGTTACGTTCAGGAATTCGAGCTCTGTCTTAGTTTGTAATGACGCCGAACTTGCGATGATGACGAACTACGTGGTAGGGAGCCAAGGGGGCTACTATGAAGACAAATATCGAGTCTGGCCAACTGATGCAGTCGAGCCTAACATGATATCGCCCCCGATAAACTCCGTAGCCAGATTGAATCATATACCCGATTTTGGGGATTCGACACTGGTGATGATTGCCGGCTCACAAATATTGATAACAGAACTGCAGTCTCAACCCAAGCCTGTCCCACGACATATGCCCGTTAACGGCACTCCCATGAAGCTCATCTATTCTAGATGGCTTAATGCTCTCGTGACTGTTGTCGTGAAGAATGGGTTACCTTCCCTGCATTTCCTCGACCCCACAACCGGTGACGATTTATCATACCCTGCAAAAGAGCAGGATGATAATCATCACTATGCGGAGGTCGAACATATTTCAGGTCTCGGTATTCCTGATTCCAAGGTTGTGTCTCTTGCAAAGTGGAACTATAAGAACAACGGGGCTCGCTGGGAGTGGATTGTCTTAGCTGTAAGGCTGGGGCAGGCCCGGAACTATCTCCTAGTCGTCTCTACTGAGCCGGAGAAAGTTCCGGCACCCACAGGCTCGTCTCGCCGCATACGTTTCTGGACCAAGTTCAGATTAAAGCTCCAAAATTCCCCGTTGTATTCTGTCACGACGGACGATCATGGGCTGTTTTTATGTGCCGGCAACAGTCTCCAGTACCACACAATCGAGCAAAAGAAGTTCAAACTCACACGGCAACATGAACTACCTTCGCCGGCTACGTGGATGCAGGTGGTAGATGGCCGGTTACACGTGCTGACCACTAAACATTCACTTATTATCTTGGACTACACGAGCGACTTTGCTCTCGAAGGGGAGCAGATGGTCCAGCTTCACACGGATGAGACTTGCCGAAGTGGCTTGCATTCGATCGAGGTTGGATCTTTCCTAAGTCCGGAGCAGCGTCAATCGATAACCATGCTGTCTGACCCCATGTGCAGTGTATACGGCTTGTGGTCACCATCCCAAAACGAGAGACCATTGAAGCTGGTGTTCCGGGCTGAACTCCAAGCATCTATACGAAGGTTTGCCCGGGGACGTGCGCGGCCACCGTGGGGCTTGATAAAGGGTCCACTGCGTTATGGATGTGTGCAAAGCGGGCTGGATGGGTCTGACATTCTGGGCCTGAGTATCGATGGGTCGCTGCAACACTTCTCGCTTCTTAGCGAGGATGCCTGGCGCTTGCTCAAGTACATACAGAATTTGGCGATGGTATCACCGACTATCTGTTCATTTACGCCAAGCCCCAGGAGCGCTTCTCACTTCTTTGACCCAGAACCGAAACTCAACCCTAAGGTGAATATGCATGTTGATGGAGACATCCTACAGAGGTGCTTAGACAAGCGTGCACTGGAGGAGATGACTTCGGAACCACAATACTTCAGACGTCTGCGGGAACTCCTTCAATCGCTCGATGGTGGAATACATACATCAGCTATTGAAACAGCTGCCGGCGCCCAACCGTTCTACGAGCTAGCTTACAAGATTCTCAGATACTATCTCGTACCTGTGCTGTGATGATGAGTATGGCAAAATCGTTCACCGACCTTGATATTTCTTCACGACCTAACTTGTGCCAGGGAATGGGCTTAAGGACAAAAAGGCTGCTGTATATCCTTCGTATAATGCGAGCTTTACTTCCCGAAAGGAGCATTGAAAAAGGGGGAAAGGGGAAAAGGGGTAATAGCTAATAAGCGACGAAAAGAGGGAGCTTTTCATATGATGCCTATGTTACTACATCTAGGGTGAGAAGGATGTGGTGACGATGTTGATGACGATGATGATGACGGGTAGTATAGGGTTTACACTACCTACTTTACGAATGGGGGGTGAAATTTGGGAGGCTAACCTGCGTTTTATTCCGTTGAGTGTGGTGCTAGTAGGTAGCTATGTAGTGGTAAGTGGAAAAGGGGCAACGGAGTATAAGAGAGAGGTAGAGCGAGAAGAGAGAGAGAGTAGAAGAAGGGGGGAACAAAGAAGGGAGAGGGCGTGTGAAGAGAGAGCTGACCTAGATGACCTCAAACCTCGATAAGGATTCTGAATTCTTCTGGACTTTATTTCTTTTTCTCCGCTCATCTGACCGCTATATATTTAATATAGCAAATTCTATCCCAAGACAAATAAATGCCTACCTATTATACCTTCTACCTAAGTTACATATGTAGTAACTAGTATCAAACAGCCTGTTGCAACATTGAAGTTGATCGATTACTGTAGGTTGACCTGTCTTAACCTTTTAAACCTACCCGGCACAAGGTTACATGTAACCTAATTGGTGGATCCACATTGGACAACTCTGGTGGAGACGCGCAGGTTGTTTGACAGCTGGAGACCCCCGGTTTTATCCCCGTTCTTATCGATAGGCAATCAAGACTCGCTTAATCTCTTATCCCGACTATCAGTTTCATAACTCCTAGGCGGGAGGCGGTTCTAATGCTCACAAAAATATTTTATCCCAGGCAAACTTACCTTGGTTAGGCAAGCGTCATTGGACCCCACCAAACGGACTTTGCTTCCTACTGCCGTGAAAGAAGGCCCTAACCCTTCTAACCTTACTGTAGTAGCAGCAGCAGCTTCCTTCAAGATCCCCCTCCATTAAGTACTTCCTAGGCTAGTTGGAATAGACTAAAGCAAACCTAAGAACAGCAACTTTATTTCTTAAATCTCTCCCACTTACAACTCCGGAGAGAGAAAAAGTAACAGAACGCAGAACATTTCACTTCATGTTACCTACCTTGGCTGGCTGCACAAGACTTATTAAAGTCCCGTTCTTTTTGCCGCCATTGTAAAGACCTTGAACCTCTCTTCCACCCCACTTCATCAGACCTTCTTCTTACATACAGAAAGTCGACGCCACCCACCCACATTGTTCTTTTTAGGGTCTATACTTTTACTACCCTACTCCTGACCCTGCAATCCTGTCGCCAAAGATGCCTCCTAAAAAGAAGGGAAATAAGAAGGCCGCCGACGACTGGGAAGCCGAGCTTGGAGAGTCGATCGCACCCGCGAACGATGCTGCCGAAGCCGCCCCTGCTGATGCAGAAGAGAACCAGGATGAGGAGGCTGCCCCGGTTGGTGGCCTCATGGCCATGATGAAGAAGAACCGGGAAAAGCGGAAAAAGAAAGGCTTGTCCGAGGATTTTGTCGATGGCGGGTCTGCTGGCGCTACATCCGAACCAGCCCCTGCACCTAAGGCACCCGAGGAGGCTACTATGGAAGACGAATTTGCCTTACCAGAGAAGAAGGGCAAGGGTGGAAAGCAAAACAAGCAGCAACCTGCAGCCAAACCTTCGGCCGCCGCCGCTGCTGCTGCTGCCGGAGACGACGACGGTGGCGATGGCATGAAAATGCTGACCAAGGCCGAAAAGGAGAAACTAAAGAAGGAGAGGGAAAAGCAGAGGAAAAGGGAGCAGGTGAGAAATACCCTGAATTGCGCCATACACGACCTACCTATCTACCTACTTATATACTAACTTATTCCAACGCAGGCCGCCAAGAAAAAAGGAACTACTCCAGCACCCGCCGTAGCAAAAGCACCGGAACCCGCGAAAGCAGCTGTCGAAGAGAAAAAAGACACGCCTGCCGCGGCGCCAGCAGCCGAGACTGGCGGCAAGAAGAAGAAGATCCCGGCAGCCCTACTAGCTATCCAGAAGCAACAAGAAGAACTAAAGCGGCAGCGTGAAGATGCCGAACGGTCAGCGGCAGAAGAGAAAGCTCGGATCGCTGAGCTAGAGCGCCTCGAGGCTGAGGAAGCCAAGCGGAAGGAAGAAGAGAAGGCTCGCAAGAAGCAGAAGGAAAAGGAGAAGATCGAGCAACTGAAGAAAGAAGGCAAATTCCTCACCAAAGCGCAAAAGGAGGAAAAGGCCCGGAATGAGAGAAAACTACAGCAAATGCTTGCTGCCGGTATCAGAGTTGGACCATCAGGCGGCGACGAGGAAAAGAAGAAGAAGGTTGTCTACGACAGCAGGAAGCGTGGCAAGAAGAGTGACCAAAAGGTGAGGGATCTTTACGCCATTCTCACCAGTTGGTCGTATACATGAATCATTTGGGCTAACGTAATACTTATAGATTGATGAGGAGAAGGCGCTAGCTGAAGCAGCCGAGCGGGCCAGGTTGCATGCTGAAGCTGCTGCCAAGGAAGCCGAAGCTAGGGCTGCGAGGGAAGCTGCCGAAAAGGAGGCGGCAGCCAAACTTGCTGCTCAGGCAAAGGCAGCGAGTGATCTTGAGGACGACTGGGAGGCTGCTGCTGCCGCCGTCGACGAGGACGACGTTAAGGAGAGCTGGGATGCCGATTCCGACGAGGAGGCCGAAAAGAAAGAGAAAGCTAAGGCTGCCGGCGAGGCGAAATCCCTGCCGTCCAGACCCAAGCAAGGATCTGAGGAATCTGAATCCGAAGAGGAGTCTTCTGAAGATGAGGAGCAAACAGCCGCACAGGCAGCCGAGGCTCAACGGAAGAGAGAAGCCGCTGAGCGACGCGAGAAGGCACACCAAGCAGCATTGGCTGCACGGTCGAAGGACAACCTGCGCTCGCCGATTTGCTGTATCTTGGGACACGTCGATACAGGAAAAACGAAGTTGCTGGACAAGATCCGGCAGACAAATGTCCAAGAGGGAGAAGCAGGAGGTATCACGCAGCAAATTGGTGCTACATATTTCCCTGTCGAGGCTATCAAGAACAAGACTGCGGTTGTCAACCCCGACGGCAAGTTCGAGTTCAAGGTCCCGGGTCTACTGATCATAGACACGCCTGGTCACGAGTCCTTCTCCAACCTGCGATCAAGAGGTTCTTCGCTCTGTAATATTGCCATCTTGGTTGTCGATATCATGCACGGTTTAGAGCCGCAGACCCTCGAATCGATGAAACTACTCCGTGACCGGAAGACGCCATTCATCGTCGCCTTAAACAAGATCGATCGTCTATATGGATGGAAGAAGGTCGATAATAACGGCTTCCAGGAGAGTTTGGCCCTCCAAAGCAGAGGTGTCCAGAACGAGTTCAAGAACCGGTTAGAACAGACGAAACTTGCTTTTGCCGAGCAAGGATTCAACGCCGAAGTCCACTATGAGAACAAATCGATGGCCAAGTTCGTGTCCTTGGTCCCGACGTCAGCTCACACTGGAGAGGGTATCCCCGACATGCTGAAGCTGATTATCCAGCTGACTCAAGAGAGGATGGTGGGCTCGCTCATGTACTTGTCAGAAGTACAGGCGACCGTTCTCGAAGTGAAGGCCATTGAAGGTTTCGGTATGACTATTGATGTTATACTGACCAACGGTATCCTCCGCGAAGGCGACCGCATAATGGTGTGTGGTATAGAGGGAGTAATTACCACAAATATCCGTGCACTCTTGACCCCGGCTGTCATGAAAGAGTTGCGCGTCAAGTCACAGTACGTCCACAATAAGGAGGTGAAGGCTGCTATGGGTGTAAAGATCAGCGCTCCTGGTCTCGAAGGCGCTATTGCAGGATCTCGATTGCTAGTAGTCGGCCCTGATGACGACGAGGATGACCTCGAAGAAGAACTTGAGGCAGATCTTAACAAGCTTTTCAGCCGCGTCGCTACATCAGGACGTGGTGTCAGTGTCCAAGCCTCGACTCTTGGTTCACTTGAAGCTCTGCTCGATTTCTTGAAGGATTGTAAGATTCCCGTGGCCAATGTTGGAATCGGACCTGTGTTCAAAAGAGATGTCATGCAGTGTGCCACGATGTTGGAGAAGAACCCCGACTACGCTGTCATGCTTTGCTTTGATGTGAAGATCGATAAAGATGCCCAGGCCTATGCCGACGAGCAAGGCATCAAGGTCTTCACTGCTGACATCATTTACCACTTGTTTGATGCGTTTACCAAGCACATGGAGGAGCAGCTTGAGAAGAAGAAGGAGGACTCGAAGATGCTGGCTGTGTTCCCTTGTGTGCTCAACACCGTGGCTGTCTTCAACAAGACGGCCCCCATCGTTATTGGTGTAGACGTTGTGGAAGGTAGCTTGAGGGTCAATACCCCTATCGCCGCCATTAAGCAGAACCCCAATACCGGTGCTAAGGAGGTTGTGAGCCTAGGCAGAGTGTAAGTCGAACCCTCGAGATCAGTATCATTAGGTTGGATTACTGGCTAACACGAAATAGAACGTCGATCGAGCGCGACCACAAGCAGATCCCGGTCTGTAAGAAGGGTCAGCCCTCGGTGGCCGTCAAGATCGAGATGGGCGGTCACCAGCCCACGTATGGCCGCCAGCTCGAGGAGAAGGATTTACTGTATAGTTTGATCTCCCGTGCCAGCATAGACACACTCAAGGAGTTCTATCGCAAGGAGGTGACGAACGATGAGTGGCAGCTCATCATCAAGCTCAAGCCCCTGTTTGACATTAATTAGGTGGTGACTGGAAAAGACTGATCTGGTCTATCGGGTGAGTCTTAGTCTACGGTGGAATAACTTTAGCTAGCTGGCAAACCTACCTTACCTTTTGGTCATTTAAGGATGGACATGGGGGAGGGTGGGGGGAAAACCTTTTTATGTATTACTGAGAGCAGAGAGAGAGACAGAAAAGAAAAAGTTCAGAGAAAGAGAAAATGACTCCATGGGTAGAACATGATGGTTGGGATGGATGATAGTGATTATAGTGCTTTTTTTTTCTTAATTAGGTAGGTATTGTTAACGGTAGCATATTTGATTGATTTGCTTATAACTTATTTATTCGTTTCTTTTATTTTTCTATCTAGGTATTTTTTTAAAGTTGTTCTCCATGTTCTTTCTTCTCTTCTTCTCTTCACACTATATATCTACCTACCTGTTTACCTACCTGCCTGCCTGCCTTAACTTCTCTCTTTCTCTTCCCCTTTGATAGACGGAAGAGGGAAGGGGAAAGAAGGGGGGAATTTATCTTGTAGGGAAATATGGGGAGAGGTTGGTTAAAAAAAGGGGGGGAGGGGAGGGGGGGGAAAGAGAAAGAAAATAGAAAAATAATAAAAGTGCCTTATTTTCTTCCCCCTTTTTTCCCCCCAAGAACGGAACGGAATAACAGGATTTGAGTAGAGAGGCAACCTACCTACCTATCTACCTACCTATCTACCTAGGTTTCAATGTAAAAAGAGGGAAAGTAGGTAGTTGGTGAGAGTGAATCTTGGTATGTCGTCGCCGTTGTTTACTATCTATCTATCTATCTATCTATCACCTGACGGCACGAGGAGAGAGGTCTTACCTACATGCATACATACCTTAAGTACATACCTACCTTAAGTACTTATGTGTCCAACACCAGCATGAGCTATGCTATTTTACCTACCTAACTTTTTTTTATATTCCTGCTGTCGGGTAACATATGCCTGGTCTGGTCAATGTTGTTTGTGTCCTTGATTTGATATTGTATAGTAACAGGGAGAGGGGGGAGAAGACGGAGAAGAGGAAGAAGAAGTAACTTAGGTAAAACTCCTTACCACCTCCGGCTCTATCTCTTCTTTCTCTCTCCACACACACACATATACACATACACAAGATATACAAGGTACATTCCATTCCCCATCAATCTCCTCCTCCTCTTCCTCCTCCCTCTCGAGTCCATCAATATACCTAGGTTAACCTACTTACCTTACCTTACCTCCCTATTGAACCTAGGTAGCGGTCTACAATATCTTCTCCCCCCTCCCAATCCCCCCCTCATTAAAAAAAAAATAAAAAACAAATTTCACACACATAATATGATCATCATTACCTACCTACGAGCCCACACTTTCCCTTCCTTCCTCCCTTCCTTAAACCAATCAACTAACTAATTAAAAAAAAAAACCCCTCTTTTCTCTTTTAACTCCCTTTTAATTCATCTATACCTAGGTATCTACCAACTTATCTAAGCAAAGTAAAAAAACATTTAAAATTAAAAAGACTTTTTTTCTTTCCGTTCTAAAACCAAGAATTAGCAATAATAGGGGTGGGGAGAGAGGGTTGGTTATAAGGAGGGGAAAAAAAGTCATCATCGTCGTCGTTGCCATAAAAAAGATAAATTAATGACTTTGTTCACCATTCATTTTCAGGGAAAATAAGAAGAAAAAAAGCACATCTCTCTTTAGTCGCCTTTCCTAGTCACGCCTCTCCGAGTCTATGAGAAAACCTACCAAACCCTCTTCTCCCCCACGACAAAGAGACGAATAGAGAAAATGTAGCCGGTGGATGGATGGAAGAGATAAGGTAAAACCTTGATGAAACGTGATGCCACTTCATCGGTTAAATATCACCATCATCTATCTCCCTCTCTCTCTCTCCTTTCCCCCGATGTGTACTCATTATACACCTTTTCTCCCTTTTTCCTTCCCATTGAGTCTGTGAGCTCTTCATCATGATACATGCTCCATGTTGTAATGTAAAAACCATTGGCCCTCATTTATCCTCGAGAAAATAAAATTTGTTCGTCGTTAAAAGGTGCCCTACGACTCTGGCTCTTCAACCTCAGGCTTGGCCTCAGCATCCGTCATCTCCTCGTCCTTACTAGCCTCAGTCTTCTCGGGCTCTGCCGCCTTCCGGGCCTCCTCTTCAGCGGCCTTCTTAGCAGCTTTCTCAGCATCAAGCTTAGCTTGAGCTGCCTGACGCTCGGCTTCAATCTTGTCGAAGTACCGCTGGGTGATGGGTCCAGCCAAAGCACGGATCTCGTCCATCTTGGCAATGTAGGTGGCCTTGGTAGCGTCTTCGCCCTCTTCGTATAGCCAGTCCTATTGGGTGTTAGTTTGTATGATTCATACTTATGCAAATTTGGAAGTGTCTTACCTCGCTCTCGTTGAGCTTAGCCCGCAATTTGTCCTTCTCTTCCTCGCTGGCGAAGTCGGCATATACGTCGTCAAGCTTGTTGCGTAGGTCGTAAATGTATGCCTCCAACTCGTTCTTCTTCTCTTCAGTGTCGGCAACTAGCTTGTCCTCCATAACCATGGAGGCCTCCTGCTCGTAGTAGCTGTTCTTGGTGCTCTCATCAAGGGATGTTGTGCCGGCAACAACGTGAAGATCTCCTTTGCGAACTTGCTTCTTGACCTTACGGGTCTTTGGCTTGGAGTCGTCCTTCTTGTCGTCGGTATCCATAGCCTAAGACAATGTTAGCCCGTGGTTTGATTAGGTGATTGAGATTCCAATGAACTTGGAATATGGGGCATAGCTTACGTCAGGATCCTTCTTGTCGCCATCTTCCTTCTTCTCATCCTTGACCTCCTCCTCGACTTCCTGTTCCTCAACGTAGTAGCCATTCTCTACATTCAGAACACCGTGGATGTTGATTCTGGCCTTCAGCTTGCAGATCATAAACTCATTCTTGGGGTCGGCCTTGACACCCTTTACCGAAAAGCGGCCAATGAACGGAGACACCTTGCCTGGCAACTCTTCGGGCTTGGCGTATCTAGCCTCCAGGTCGAAAGGCTGCTTGCGGTAGAAAGTCAAAATCTTGGTAGAAGGCAGGACATTGCCCTTGTTGAAGACAGTGAGGCTTGTGTCCTCATCGGGTATGTCGACGTCCTTCTCCCACGAGAACTCGATCGGGTACTTGACAATGTCCTGGACGGCGAAGTCGCGGACCTTGAATGCGGGAGAAAGGATAGCACAGCTGAAGGCACAGCCTCGGGCAACGGCTTCATCCTGGTTTAGGGTGAAAGAGAGCGTCTTGCCGAAGAAAGCCTGGATGCGCTCCTTGATAGCCGGTACACGTGTGCAGCCACCGACCAACTCGATTATGTCGATATCGTCCTTGGTAAGCTTGGCTTCGGCAAGGGCTTGCTCCAGGGGAGCTGTGACCCTGTTTAATAGAGGCTCAACAAAAGCCTCGAATTCTTGCCGAGTGACCAGGGCCTGGACATCGACATCGTTCATGAGCGACTCGATGTTCATGGGGGCCTGCTGGTTGGCAGATAGAACTTTCTTTAGCTTCTCGGCGGCGGCCTCGACACGAGCAAGGGCCTTGGGGTTTGTCGAGATATCAATGTGGTACTTGCCCTTGAACTCCTTCTTGAAATGGTTCACCAGGGCCAGGTTGAACTCCCTACCACCAAAGTGGCGATCACAGGCAGTCGACTTGACAGTCAGCTCGCCTTTCTTGAATTCGACAACGGAGCAAGAGTAGTTGCTGTGTCCGATATCGACGAAGGCAACCCGACGCGGCTTCTCGTCGGCGGCGGGCAAATCTAGCTTGGTAATACCATAGCCAAGAGCAGCAGCAGTGTTGTCGTTCATCATACGGAGGGGCTTGAGGCCGGCGATCTCGGCGGCATCGATCAGACTTCTCCGCTGGACATCAGTGAACCAGGCGGGCACGCTAATGACGACGTCGGAAACGGGCTGCTTTAACTCGTTGGCGGCGGTCTGTTTCACCTTGCTCAGGAACATGGCAATCAGCTGGGTGGCTGAGAACTTCTCCTTCTTGCCCCGATACATCACCTCGGCGCCAACCTGGCCGTTGCAGTCGACGAGGGGAGCCGAGATATATTGCTGCTCGATCTGCACGTCAGGGTCCTTCAAGGTTCGGCCAGCGAGACGCTTCAGGCAAGAGACGGTGTTCTTGAGGTTGGACATTTCTTGCGTCTTGGCTGCCTCGCCGAGGTATCGGGCCTTGGGGCCGAAACCAACTAGGGAACTGCGAACAGGAGGCTGTCAGCATGGGGTCGTAGTCGTACAGAGGGGGGTGGGCGACGAGAAGGTTGGAGATAACTTACGGTGTTGCTCGGTTGGAGACTTCATTGGTGATCTGTGTAGGTAGGAGTGGTCAGTCAGTCAGCCACGTCTTGCCTTGTCTTGTTTGTTGCGCAAGATATATATATAGAAACAGAAAGGATGAGGGTAGGTAGGCAGGGAGTACATACGACATCAACACCTCGATTTCTGGCGACGGCAATGACCGTGTTGAGGGTTCCGAAATCGATACCTGCAAGTAAGAGGAAGAATAGTAGTCAGCCTCCATGTTCTCCTGTTTGACGGACGATCGATCGATCTTGGCTGCAGGAAGAGGAAGAATACTTACCCACGACGCTGCTCATCTTGGAAGAGTGAAGGAGGGCAAACAAATATGGTGGTGGTTCTCTAAGGGTACACTATCACAAGAAGATTGTGAAGCGATCTTCCAGGGGGGGAGGGAGGGAGGAAAGGCGAGGGGAAAATAGAGAGATCAGCACCGTTCGTGAAACAAGGTAAGGGTCACGAAGATATGTGGTGGGTGAGAGATGCGTTTATGAGGAGGAAAGTCCAGAGACTCGAACAAGAGCACGAAGTAGTATTTTTTGTTGTTGTGGTTTTTCTTTCGTCTAGGTTAGGTTCGTTGGCCTAGAGAGAGAGGGAGAGAAGGACGGAAGGGGTAGAGAAGAAGTAAGTCACAAGTCAGAAAAGGTTCGAAGGGGAACAAAAAGAAGAAATCTTTTTTTTTTTTGAAACCCCCAGAAAAATAAAATAGGATAAAAAGCTGCCCGAAATGCGAAGGTGGGAGGTTTTGCAGAAGTTTCTAAGAGTCTAGCCTCAAGACCTGATACCCCTCCTTGGTGATACGCCCCGGGGGTGGCTGATGCCCACTGCGAAAGTTCTAGAGATTTCAAGATCCCACTAGCTTAGCTTTTTTTAAGTTTCGCGGTTGCCTTGGTTGGTCTTGGTTGCCCTTTGTTACCGCCAGCCTCACTTACCCCCTTCATCTACACTATACCCACACCCGGGAGCTTATCTAATCACCCCACCACAATCTGCTATCAAAAACCCCATCCTGAGGATTACCTACTATAAGATGGATGGTGGGGCTTGTGTTTTTTTTTTCTTTCTTTCCTCTTTTTTCTCCTTCGACCTAACCACCCCGCATATTTAACTATTATAAACCTCAAGCTACCTACATAACCCCTCTCTCTCTGGCATCAATATGTACACGACTTTATAAGACCAGACCCGACCCGACCCCCTTTAGGTACCTATATGTACATCAACAACAACAATAATAATAATAAGGAATATAGGCGATGATTCTAGATATCTCGAGCTTAGGTGTACTGCATGCCGATTTTTTATTTATTTCGAACATAAAGAATAGAAAAGAACAGAAATTGTGTGTGTGTGCGTGTGTGTGTGCGTGCCGCATAACCGCCACTTGACAGCTATGAAATTGGAAATGGTGAACTGTTCATGAGTAAGAAGGTAGGTGAGAAAGTGGGTTGGGTGGGTAATGCGTGACGACATAAAGGGGGGAAGAACTACTACGATGTAGGTACACTACCTAGTACTAGGCAGGTAAGTAGTGCCCTATGCATAGGTCAAATCGAATTACTTTACGGCCTAACCATACGCCAACTGGCTGCTTGCTGCAGTGCACCTCATTGTTGCCATCCCAAGAACATGGATCGGGTTTCCAACACTAATCATTTTTGCGTCAAACCCCCCAGCATTCCTATAAAACTATCACCAAATCCTCACATTTGCCAAGATAAGTTATGTAAAAAATAGGTACTCGATATCGATGTAGAAAATCCCACCTTCCTAGGTTAATCTACCACCTGCTTCTTGTCCGCCCACGACGGCTCTACGCCACGGCAGACGCTCTCATAATCCTGGAATCTCTGTCCATCCAATGCCAGCTCGGGCGTTGTCCAGAACATAGTCCAGTTCATGTCTCTGAACTTCAACGAGCCACGAGACCGCTCGAAATACCACTTATTAACCGGGTTGTCCTTCCTACTTCTCCAGCACACCCCGTCCGGGAAGCAGTCGCGAACCATCGCATTGAAAATGATGTCCGCCACTCCCCCTGCCCCCTGACTCTTACGAAGGACCGCAAACTTGTCCAGGTAAGGTACCAGTCTGGTTGTATCTTTCGCATCTCCCGCCTCCATGCCTGCAGGCCTCTCCCAAGTTAGCAATGCGCCTCCCTCGTATTCGCCGGCAATGATGATGCCCGCAAGATTACCATTGATACGTTTGAGATAATGGTCAACGTCAAGCTTCCGCCCAAACGAGTCCTCGATCAAATGGACAAGACGAGGAAGGTCAATACATGGGTCCGTCAAGTTCAGACTCCTCTGCCCTGGCTGGGGTGGTCGCCAACGCGTGACACGGGGGTCGGGGTAAATGGTCAGTGGCATACCACGCTTCGCCAACGTCGTAAGCGACCCGATCTGCGAAGCGCCTGTAGCAGATGTGACCGGCCTAAAGCGCTCAGATGGCAATGATGACGAATGCATTGGCTTGTCGGTAAGGAGACTATGTATTAAGGGATTTTGCCCTCTTCTCGTGCCCACTAGGGCCCAGTCCATGTCGCGATCCTCCGGCCCTCGTTCTGTGGCTACTTCCTCCGGGGTCGTGATGACTGCGGATGATGTCGGCGGGAGTAGTGACAAGACATCCTTCGCTAATTCGGCATTCGCTAGATGAATCATATTTTCTGGGTTCTCTACGTTTCCAGCCGAACCAGTAGCTGTCAGCTGCTCTTTGACTTCCCGGAATTCTTGCTCGAGGTTCAAAAATAGGTGTCGGCCGGTTGCTCGGTTCTTGGCTGGAGTTCCACCGAGGGGGTCTAAGATGATGAGGCGGTATACTTCGGCGGCCTTCAGCAACGGCGCCATCCGAGAATCCTCCGCTGATTGTTCCAGAAATTGAAGACCCGAGAGCTGCCTAGTAAGAGCCAACACAGCATCATTCGCGCTGACTGGCTTGATCGTGCAAGTGTCTGCGGTGAAGCCAAACGAAGGGATGATGGGAATGAGCTCTTCTTTCAATGCGCTCATCAGATCAGTCGAGTTGCCAATAAACAGACTCTGCGAGGTAAACGGCGAAGTAAGCTTGTCGGGAGAATTATCTATCGCAATAGGCGAGTCAATGACCCGCGCGCCTTGGGCGTCAAACTTGTCAATAGCCATGGCGATACGATTAGCCTGTATCCCGGCGGTCTGCCGTTTCGCAGCTTCGTCCTCTCCGCCAATGTCACAATCGACCACCACGATGCTTATCAAACCAAGCTTCCTGAGCTGGCCAAGTGTCTTCCCTACGCCATTTAGGGTAGTGTCGTCTATTTGTTGAGGAGCGCGAAACTTGATGAGAGCCACATACAAGGACTCTTGGATAGTGACGTCTTGTTCTAGTTTTGGGCGAGTAATGCTAGCTACGTTTCCTCCTTCGTCGACGGGGGTTCTTGCTGCTTCAGCTGTACCGTCCGGTATCACAACGTTGTTGGTTTCGCGGGTCTGGGAAGTACGTTGCTTAAATCCGGTAGCCCCTTTTCTCTCGAGGACAGGGACAAACTTGTTCATGTAGCCTTTGGTATCTCGCTTCGTGACCGACGTCTCGAGGACGGAGACAAAGAAATCCTAGAGTGAAGTTAGTAGGACGATGGAGAAAGAGGACCCATGGGGCGCAATCGAAAATAAAAATAAAAATAAATAATAAAAATAAACAATAAATAAATAAAAATACCCTGTCAAGACGCTTCTTCTGTCTCTGCGACTCCGATATAGACGTATAAGGAGATTTGAAGGCTACCGGCTGTCTACTGCCCTTGGCAGTAGATGCAAACCGAACGTACAATGGTCTCGAGCCATAATTCAATTCGGGCGAGGGTTTCCGGTTGAAGTCTCTGGCTAATGGCGTCTACACACATACTAATATTAGCCCTGTTAGATCACTAGCTAGGTAGGTAGTTGTTGGTCATCCAGTTCAGCGAGAGAAAAGACGCCAGCATGAGGAGGACAGGATAGGAGGGAATAAAAAAGGACAGGAGGATCCTTAACCAACTGACATTCAGGCCAGTAGCAGTAGTCTTCTTCCAGGTCGCGTATCGCATTCTCATATCGCAAGGAGCATTTTGGTCGTCAAGAATGACGGTAGAGGCAGAACTTCATGGCATTCTGGAGCTGGGAAAAGAAAAGGAGGGAAACACGGAGAGAAAGGAGACCAGGCTCAAGTCAAGCGAACAGCGGAAGAGACAAGATAAAACGGTATTAACAATAATAGTACTAAATCAGAGACCAACGCAGGTGTTGTCAAGGTTTCGACTGGCAGATCGAAGTGAGTCAAGTTCGTTTTCTTGTTAGAGGGCCGATAAGCAACCCTCCGGAGCCCGATAAGACTTATCAGTGGGCCGTTAGGTTAGGTACCGGCTAATAGTGGCTAGGCCCCCACCATGTGTAGCTGCAGTAGTACTTAAACTTGTGACAGTGTGACATCAAGGTGAGGGACTTTTTGATAGGTTCAATAGGTCCACGGGTAGGACATATTGATACATAGACGATGCTACATGCACTACAGACAAAAGTTGGAGCAGCTGGGAGATCACCAGACCATTCAGCTCGACCGGGTTACCGAAAACGGTGGACGGACGGCAATGTTAAATTATTTTGCAGGGGTTAGACTAAAGATCTCTACTGTAGTAAAACAAGATAGTTGGAGAAAGAAAGTTGGGCTAGAATTTAGTGTACGACTAGGTATGTAGTTAACGTACGATCTAATCTTATCAATCTACGACTACTAGTATATCGATATCCACAATCCATAGACCTGGGTTAGTAAGTACAGCCGTATACATTGTAAGTACAGTCGTATACATTGATACTAGACACGCTCAACTAGGATTGTACCTAATAAATATTACCTAAAGGATAGAACATAGAACAGAGAATTACGAAAAAATACGTGTATACCGAAGCCATTACGAGACATCAATTCATCGTCCTGGACACCTACTTACATAGGTAGCTAAACTTCCAACTTGGGTACATTCTCACTTACATCGTGTCTATGTGGGGGTAGGGGTTTCTAAGTACCTACATGTAAGCCATCATCACATAACATGTCTAGGGCAGGCTATTCATATCACCAGGATGAATAATGGCAGGTCATGAGAGGATGGAATCTATACAACCGACATATCAGAGCAACACCTCATACGCCTCTGCCGCGTCCAAAATCGTCTTCTTGAAAGGAATCCAGTCCTGCCCCGTAAGCTCAACCACCGTCTGGGTATCGTACTTGGGGCCCTCCTCGGGGAAAGCAAAGTCGTCGCGGACCCCCTCGGCCAGCTCACCCCCCTTAATCACCCCCCTCCTCTCCGGATACGCCTCCCGCAACACCTTGGCCACCGCCAGCGGGCTCACGTAGCTGCTCGCGGCGAGGAGCCTCCTCCCGTCCGTCCTGTGCGGGTGCTCCACCGCGAACGCCGTCAGCCTCGCGACGTCGCGCACGTCGACGTGGGCGCCGTGGCCCAGCAGCGTCTCCCGCGGCGGCAGGTCCCCGCCCGCCAGGATCGCGTACACGAACCCGCCCGAGGTCCGCGCGTCGGCCGGGCCCGCGGCCCGCAACGCCGCCGGCCCCGCCACCAGCGCCGGGTGCACCGCCGCCACCGCGAACCGCGGCGCCCGCTCCGCGCGGAACCCCCACAGCGCCCGCTCGGCCGCCGTCTTGCTCGCGGCGTACGCCAGCGGGCCCGGCACCGCGCGCCCCCGCGCCCGCAGCCCCGCCGCCCGGACGTCCGTGTCGCTCCACATGTCCGCCGTTATCACGCCGCTGCAGTGCCCCCCGAGGGGCACCGCGGTGATCGCCGCTATCGAGCTCATGAACACGAAGCTCTTGAGCCGCTGCTGCTGGTGGTGTTGTTGTTCGGAGAGCGCCGCCGCCGCTGAGACGAGGTTGAGAGTCCCCTGGACCGCGACGTCGGAGAGGTACTGGGCGTCGGTCGAGTCCAGGACCACGGGCTGCGCGAGGTGCACGATCGAGGTGAGGGCGGTGCTGCTGTCCGCCCCTGAGAGCGCCGCGTCGAAGGCCCCTGCCGCGGTGATGTCGGGGACCTCGACGAGCTCGAAACGGCCCGACGCCGCGTGCGCGTAGAAGGGGCTGTCGCTGTCGAGGAGCCTCTTGCTGCGCGAGAGCGACCGCACGGTGCCGCGGACGGCGTAGCCGGATGAGAGGAGGGCCAGGATGACCTGCCCGGCGATGTAGCCATTGGCACCCGTGACAAGGACGGTGCCCTTCGATGCTTCCTGTGGAGGCTGGGACATTTTTTTTCTATACTATACGAGGTACTATAGGCTGCGAGGAACAGTATTTTTTTCTCTATCTCTTTCCTTGTTGGAGGGTTTTTTCTGGTATATGGGTAAGTAATAGGCCGATGCAAAGGAGAGGCTTTGCACAACCACGGCGAGACCGAGACCTCTATATCACAATCCCTTTAGTTGTATCTCCTTATTATCTTCACATACCTCTTAGTATGTAGAGATTGAACTCGGCAATACAAGGATCTGTAGTGCTTTTCATTACTATTGCTACTACTGTTTAAAGGGGGACCAGGGAAGCTATGAGGAGGTGGTCGTCCAAAGTTACCTGGTATACATGATGAAACAGGAATTTGTAGTCCATTGCAGGATGGTGATGATGGAACAAAAAACTGGACCCCGATCTTGACTTTACGTATGAACACATATGGTCTCGAACGTGCGGTCCTGTTCTTCAAGAGTAACAGTACTAAGCTGTCACAAGAATGGTGGCAGTAGACCTAACGACCTCAGCATGACTAGCAGATCTTGGCGAATAGATCCGTATCCGTGATAGGATAGACAACTAAGTTATACCACTCCTATTTTCATTATATTCCGAGTGTTGTCTCAAGCAATTGTTCAAGAAATCCAAAGCAACACTTTCTTATATATAAAGATGGGCGTGCATTATTTAATGTAGTGACGGTATCAATGATATATATAAATTCAATATCTATCAATTATCGAAGCACCTATATGAAGTCAATTTCATTTACTATGCTTTTATAAGAAACATACCATTTTCCCGCCTATAAGTTTACACAATGAGTCCTAAATATAGTGACCTTAACGATCCAAGACCTCTCCTATTTATTTCGTAGTACGCGCGCGCCCATCCACTATCCCTCCCAGTGATCTCTGTTCCAGTGACCAAACCCCGCGAGAACCAAAGAATCATCAAACCCCCCAACGCCGCCAGCTTCTTCCTATCCCCCCCGTCCGTGAACAAGAGATTCTCGTCCATCCAGCCCAACGACGTAAATCGGGGGGGGAGGGGTAACGCCCGTGCCACCCACCAGTAGCAGTGGTCGGCGGCGCCGAACCAGCCAGACACAAGATTCAGATTGTAACACAGGACGCTGCACTCCCCCCAGGACCAAGACACTCGGGATCGCACAGAGGTGGACGACCCGAACCCCTCGTAGATCCTGTCGTGGACGATGAGCACGTTGACGAGACCCCCCCTATCGCGCTGCCCATGCCGGGGGGGGGGGGGGGGGCAGAAGAAGAGCGTCCACGCGAGACGCGGGAACATGGCGCAGAGCCCGGGGAAGGCGAAAGGGAGCCTAGCCGGAAAAAGAGGAAGTGCCTAAGGTACAAGGTACGTCGTTTCTCGGCATTGACCTTGTCATCTGCATTGATGAGGGGGGCTTGGTAGGTATGAGTGGTAGGGGCGTTGGATGGCATATTTACGATAGTTACCTAACCTAGGTATATGTTCGTTACGCTAACGCAAGAACACTTCACCAACTCGTGGAAGGGGGACATCGTGGTGCTTGACTTAGGCAGGTAGGTAGGCTTTGGTAACCCGGGCTCCCTGCTCATCCGTGTTACTTGGACCAATATCTGATACTCTGGTGTACCTAGGTAGGTTAGACGGTATATGCTCTTGATCAAAACGACTCGGACCTCAGCCAACCACGTCCACTTCCACGGCTGGCGCAGTGACTAGCAGTGACTACAACATGTTGGTGAACCTTCAATGTGACATGGGTTGTATTGTACTTCGCAATCTAGTATCCGTGAGGTTTGCGGAAGAGGGGCTGTCATGAGTATAAGTCTCTGTAGGTGTATATGGGGACAAGGTGTTTTCAAAAGGATCTCGTGAAGAGTATGTCTGCCACATAGTTGTAACGAGGACGGTTCCGGCTAAATATTGCGGCCTACATCACGTAGTTAATTGTCACCGGGTAGGAGTGAAGTTGAGCATAGCTTGGAACAAACTGCTGATATTTTGATAACACGCTGCCTACCTAGTTAAACATACAGCATCTAATATATCAAACAGCTGATCTAATATGGCTCATATAAGCTGCAGATTTGGTTGGTATGAAGAATGATACCCATGTTCACAGTTGATATTTGTCATCAGAAACATTTAAGTATAGTACTGCGATCAAAAAGCCTATGCTCACGCATACTATCGACCTCCTCTTTAACTCCCATCGCTCAGTATTTTCTTAAGCCAGCTCTTGATCGCCTGGCCTTGCTGTGTCTCTCGCATATCACCAAATTCTGGCCAGATCAGTGGCGCAATATGGCACTCGTTCTGCGCAACCACATAGGTCACTTCATTCCCGGCTTCCTGTCTCGAGTTTAGCTACTGTTATCTCGACAAGCGGATGATATGCTCACCTTGAATTTATCTACCCATCCATTTATCGAGCCTGATAAGATATCGTCACTTCCGGAGACGACCAGAGCTTGTTCTACCTTGGCGTTCGCCCACCATTCACTCGGTGCGAGCATCGGCTCCGCATAACTGTCGCTTGGCCTGCCGTTCAAATAGTCGTCGGCCCATTTCTGCAGTGCCTCGGGCGCGAGGATGTCCCTGTGAATGTTTTCTGTCATGCTCGGTCCCGATGTATCAAACGATACCCAAGGCGCCACCAGGACCATGCCTTTGAGGGGCTTCTCGATCTGCAGAGGTTTGACGTCCTCAGAAGGGTGAGCCAAATGCGACAAGATGGCAAGGCATAAGCCACCCCCTGCAGAATCTCCAACTAGGATAACCTCTTCCGGTTTCCGCCCAACGTCCTCCAGGACGTATCTCAGACTTTCAACGGCTTGGATGAACTGCGTCGGATATGTTGCGTGAGGTGTCAGAGTGTATGTCGGATAAAACCAAGCGGTATCTACTCCGTGACTTGACAGTTCGCCTTGGATTCCGGGCCAGAAATCCAGATATGTCTTGGTAGCATCCATAGCATAACCGCCCCCTATACCACTGACGTTAGAAGGGTGGCAGTTGAAGAGGAAATACGCATACCTACCATGGAAGTTAATAAAAACATATTTGGCATCTTTTCGACCTATCCAAAACCCGGTCACCCCGGATGATGTTGAAACAAACTCCGGACTCAACCCTTTGGCCTTGCAGAAGTTTAGGTAGATTTGGTCGTATGTACTACTCGTGTACCTGTATTCGAGGTATTAGAAAAGCCCGGCACGCTGTCGTTAGGAGAAAGAGACTGACTGTATCTGCAGTGAGTTGAACCTGGTGAGTAGCTATCAGAGTTAGTGCGAACCGCAGCTCTTTTCAGACAAATTTTCGTTCAACTCGTTACCTTTTTGGCCATCAATGTCATCACATGTTGGCGGTATGTCCTGGCGCCGGATGGCCCGCGAAAAAAGCCGGTGACCAGAGCGTAAAGGACGGTTCCAACTGTATATCTCAGTCCCAGATCTCGAACGAAGGGCAGCAGCAATTACCAAGACTAATATTCGCCGGAATGAGGTCCAGCTTTTCAGCTAAGTTTATTCTACGGGCAGCGTCAGGATTACCTAGAGCCATGATGGGTGTTCGCTAGAAGGTATTCTATCTCCCCTGCGAGTTGTTCTGGAGGCAAGCAATCCTGTAACAGCGATGAACGGCGGGGAAACAGTGGACTTGGTCTTTTCTTTCGCAGGCTGGGTATATATAGTCGTCCAGGACTGCTATGCGAACATGGTACCGTGCCCGTTTAGCAACTGCCGATACCTCGGCTCTACTATTTTGAATTTGCCAAGAGACCTGCGCTGTATAAGATTTCCATCACCATCATCTGGAAAGTCAAATTACGACCCCAGCACGATCCACTTCAAAAATGGGCTACATATGTACCTAGGTATGGCCAATGTATCAAACCACGGGCCAATTCTGGAAGAGTATTGACAACGTCCTATCATGGGGGAATATCTGCTAACCTACTACCTACCTCGTAGCTCAAGGATAACGCACACTTTATACCAGTAGACTTGGGTTTCAACTTCGAGAAAACTTGTATTTTAATTATTATACCATTCAACATTGAGCCAGAACGTCGGAGAGTCGTTGACTTTATTATCATTGCTCATGCTGCGGCCATTTTATGAGATCCATGGCCTCGTTGCCGGGACAGATGACGGTAGTCCAACTTCGCGGCGACGAGATGAGAAACTCCGTTCCCGTGAGCTACGGGGGTTGCACTATTGCGGTTGCCTTCAGTGCAGCTAATACGACGGTCCTGGCCCTTCTCATGGACGGCGCCCTCTCTTTCCTCCCACTAACGCGCAATCATCCCTAGATGTCGCCCTCAGGATATTCACCTCGGGACGTAAACATATATTCTTGGCATATTGGGGAGAGGCTTACGTCTCGCGGTGGTAGTGGCCGTACCTATTCGGAAGGAAGAACTGTAGAATGAGAAAGGGAACTTGGTGGTATGCAGGACTCAGCAAAGCACAATGCATCCGAAGAAGGAGGATGCTTCACAGTCAGGGCTAGGGACGAAGTTGTGGGTCCTTCATGAGGTGAGCTAGTTCCATGCTATCCTTGTGTTGTACTGAACGACGTCTTTCTAAGAAAGAAAAGAGAGGGAGGGGGGGAGGGGGGGAGGGGAGAGAGAAAGAAGAAAATCTACGTATATCAAGTTTGTACTATCCCAGAGCAGAGAGGTCGAAGTGCAATATAAAATTGTCGAGCACTTCGTCCTTGATCATTAGCCAGTGTCACTTTTCATAGGACCACTACGAGATAATGTCGAAATATCTAATGTATTCAAAGACATCGTTGACAAAGCCGTGTTTCAAGTCTACTACAAGCATAGAAGCACCTGAGCTGAGAAATACATAGCCCACTTGAATTTGTCGTGAGCGGTACGTGTTAGGTAGGTGCTTTCGATCTGAATCGTGTACCAAAAGGCGAGGGGTAGGATGCTGGTATGAATACCAAACTGCCAAACTGCCAAACAGGTAGACTACTTAGGTAGCTAGTCTGTTAAGCAATCATCCCAGGTCGTCTGTTAGCTTGCTGTGTTATCCCAGAAGTGGAAGATTGGACGAACTGGCCGGAACTGACCAAAAATATTTTTTGGCCCTGTGTTTACCCGCTTCACTCAACCCGCCATCATCAACCATCAACCCTGGACTCATGCAAACAACCTAACCTACCGCCGCTTACTCGGCTTCAGGAAGTACCTTGTCTCTGGCACCTGCCCACTTTTGAGTCAACCTCGCGAACTTCAACACGTCAAGGCCGCATGCCCAACTTTCAAGTGTAGAGCAGCACCTTCTCGCACCCATCCACCATGAAGCTCTTCTTCGCTCTCGTGCTTGGAGCTATAATTTTCTCTTCATCGGCGCTAGGAATCCACGTTGGTGTGCGCAATGGCCTGCCCGAGCTCAGGGAAAGCTACGACTACATCGTTGTCGGCGCTGGGATTGGCGGGCTTGTCGTCGCGAACCGGTTGTCGGAAAACGCGTCAGGTAAATCAAGATTCTCAGTATCTCAACATATATATATACGTGTGATGAAAACGACTGATTTTTTTTATTTTTTATTTTAGTTTCGGTTTTGTTGATCGAGTCTGGAGAGCTGTATGCCCTATTATCTCCGTCCGTCTTCTAGTACATATCCAATGGACTAACCACATTATCAGGGACGACCGTGGCGAAGATGTTACGGTACCTGGAAATGTCGGGCTGGAGAATCCTGGCCGATATGAGTGGAATTTGACTACGACTGAACAAGAATTTCTCGACAACAAAACTCGCTCGTTCAGCCAGGGGAGAGTCGTCGGGGGTAGCTCCATCATGAACGGCCTCTGCTGGACGAGAGGCTCGAAGGCCGACTACGATGCTTGGGAGAACCTTGGGAACCCGGGTTGGGGATGGAAAGACCTCCTTCCGTATTTCTTGAAGGTGCGTCCTCATTTCCTCCTGCCAATAGAATATTGAGAGCTCATGGCAACTTTAGTCGGAGTCATACACAGCACCCAAGAATGGGTCTCAGGCCATACCCATACACATCGATCCTGTCATGGGTAAACATGGGAATCGAGGTCCGGTGAACGTGGGATATCCTCAATATATATACAACCAGTCATGTATGTTCTTCCCGGTCCTACCTTAGATGGAATGTATACTGATCTCGGCTAGTCAACTTTATGGACGGCATTCAGGAGTTAGGAATACCTACCAACCCCGATTTCAACAGCGGCTATGCCACAGGTGTGAACATCATCCCCAGCAGCATGGCCACAGAAAACCAATCACGATCAGATGCTCGCTCTGCGTACCTGGACCCGGCATTACCACGCACGAATCTCGAATTCCTAACAGGCCATACCGTCACGCGCATCCTACATAGCGGCAGAAACACTACGCTTCAGAACCCGGACATTCATATAACTGGAGTTGAGGTGAGCAAGCGGGACTTCACTAACCTACCACAATACTACGGATTCTGAGCTAATGCTCCTTTTCTTTCGGGCAGTTCGCGGCCAACTCGACGGCGCCAAGGTACAACGTCTCCTGCTCTAAGGAGGTTATTCTTGCGGCAGGTGCCCTATTCTCGCCCGTATTGCTTCAGCTGTCTGGGTTTGGCCCCGCCGACCTCCTCGAGAGTCTCGGTGTGGACGTCGCTGTTGATCTTCCTGGCGTAGGAAGCAACCTGCAAGACCATCCCATGGTGCAGCCCGTGTACGAGTGTAAGCAGCCAAGTTCCAAACCCAGCGTAAGAGAAGAAAAAAACCCCCCCATCCTTGCTGATAAACTTCACCAGTCACCGCGCCCGGCGTGTTTACCGCATGGGACATCGTAGGGAGCACGCGCGACGCCGTCCGCGAGGAGTACCTCGCCAACCGAACAGGTCCGTCCTTCATCTCCCTCTCCTCCCCCTTCCCCCAACCTAACCTACCCTCTCCTCCCTCTCGCAAACACGCCCAAACTAACGAGAGACACAACACAACCCAGGGCCGTGGACCGCCCCCATGGTCAACACCGTCGCCTTCCCAGCGCTATCGCAGCTCCACCCCTCGGCGTCGCAGTTCCTCCTCAGCATCAGCGCCTTCCCCAACGCCCTCCCGCCAACCTACGACGCGACGCTGCGCGCGGGGTACGCCGCGCAGGCGGCCGAGCTCGCGGCGCTGCTCGCGCGCCCCGACGCGCCCGCGCTGGAGATCATGTCCACGTCGTGGGGGCAGCTGGCCGTGAGCGCGATGCGCCCGTTCTCGCGGGGCACGGTGCGCGCCTCCGCCTCCGCCTCCGCCTCTTTTTCTCCTCTTCCATCATCATCGTCCGTCTTCGACCCCTCGACCATCGACCCCCGCTTCTGCAGCCACGCGTTCGACTGCGCGGCCCTGATGCTGGGCCTCGCGCTCAACGACCGCCTCGTCGCCACGGCGCCCATGGCCGCGCTGCGCCCGTGCCGCGGGACCCCCTCCTCCCCGGGCCCGCGCGAGAGCAGGCCGTGCGCGCCATGGTGCGCACCGAGTTCCACGCCAGCGGCACCACGGCGATGATGCCCCGGCGCCTGGGCGGTGTCGGTGAGTGATATTCCGGGAGTCGTCGTTTATAACCCCCCCCCCCCCTTCCTTCCCCCTTTTGGCTCTGTCTCGGGGAGGAGTGAAAAGAAGAAGAAAAAAGAAGAAAAAAAAGGCCTATTCCTGGCTAAGCGTTATGAGTGTTTTCACTCCCGAGAGAAAAAGACACGGGTATCGGGGGGGGGGGGGGTTGACAGATTTTACCTGATATTGGCAAACTTACTGACTCCTAATGTTTATTACAGTGGATAACCGGCTCCGGGTGTACGGGGCGAGGGGCTTGCGGGTCGTGGACGCGGGCGTCATGCCCCTGGTTCCCGGGGCGCATATACAGGCCGCGGTGTATGCTGTCGCCGAGAAGGTACGGTTTTTTTTTCCTCCTGCTTTTTTTTTCTTCTTCCCCCATCCAAAGCTACAAAAGAGTGTTCGGTATACATCGTTGTTTGTCGAGCGCCGTGCTGATCCTGGGGAGCTTTACAGGCCGCGGATATCATCAAACATGAGCATGCTGCCGTTTTCCCACCGAGGCCGTTATCCTGGCCAAGGGGTCTCCAGCCTCGGTCTCCCCGCGCGTGGCCCCTCCGGTAGAACAACATGGGGAGGAGCTGGAAGAGCAAAGTAGGTGTTGTTTTTGAGAAGAAAAAAAAGGCATGTGCTGGTATTCTCGGGTGGTTGTATAGGGGCTTTGGTTGCCCCTTATTACATGGTATTGAGTCTATGTGCTGGAGCGAGAGTGTGCGTAAAGGCAGGAAGTTGCACGAGGAGAATATGAACGAGCTGACAGGTATAAGGAACAATACGACTTGTATTGGTTTGGCGCTGTCCAGGCTTATAAAAGTAATGGTTAGGTCTGGTTGAATAAAGTTCTAATACCAGGTTAAGTTGACTACTACTGACCCCCCCGTATCTGGACATCAACATGATATTCATTGTTTTTACCTATCATCTTGGTTTTACTTGTTGAAAAATACTAGTAGCGAATCATCACACTAAGTTCCTGAGAGATTTCAGAGTTTGCGCCTTTAGTGTTGGTGTTCTGGGGGCGTATACCTAGGTAGGTGTATATATACCGAATTTGCAGCAACATTCATGTTTTATCATTTGGACGACTCCGAACTGTTGACATATTTCATCTTGATAGCCTCATGAGTCGAAATAGAATGGAATATCATGTCTACGTCTTAAGGCACGCATGCCGAACGTATGATGCAAGCTACAGCTACCAGTGAAAAACATCGGAGTATTCTACCTATGCCCCTGATCAGCACATTATGACTGACGGTTTCTTCAACGACAGCCGGTGGAGCCTGACTCCGTATCAGGCTTCCAGATACCTAGGTTACCAGACATGAGAGCGCACAAACCATTGCGTTGGGGGGCAGGCACACATGCTTGCTCCCCGGTCCCCACGCGTATAGCCTGATCATCGTCGATGGATAATTAAGTGCTTTGACCATCATCACTACGTACACTACATACGTACCTTATTTCTAACACGCGTTGGCCCAAGAGCAGCAGGAAAGGATCCAATGTGAGATGTCATTAGTGAGCGAGCTCGGCGAATCCCACTTTCGATCTCCAGGAACCACATCTTATGTGGAAGGGCTCTGGGGAACCTGGCGAACGATGGAGTTGTGCGCCAATCCTCCTCGTCTGGATCGGAACTGGCCAATTGATCACGACTACGTAGATGATCCAGCCACGCTTGCCATGAGGACCCTAAATATCTCGCTGCACGAGAGGACTGTCCCATACATAGAATCGGACGGGTCTCGTCTTCGTTGTAGTGTACTATAGGTAGGGCATGAGTGACCTTCCCAGTGGGAGTATAGTGTAGGTACATTTTGACGAGGTGAATATGGTGAAGACTTGGGTTGAGGCTACCATCATCATCAAGGTAGAGACTCAGCAAGAAGAAGTGGTCAGGCGTAAGCACCGCTACTGACACAGATATTCATGTAGTGTAAAGCGGATGATTAACTTGGTGAATTCCATCTGCCCGGTATGAATATAAAGCACGAAGTGCCATGGAGTACATTACTTAGGATACGTTGGGTTAGGTAGTATATGTAGAACAATAGTAAATGGAGCTCATGTGTCTCTTGGTTCGATGTGGTTGATCAGGTCAGGCTTGGGTGGGTTACCTATTCTCTATGGCACTAGGGCTGCAGGAAGACCCTCAATACATAGATACCTAGGCCCTTGAATACTCGGAGAAAAGATAACGACCTTGACATGAGACAAACCGGAGGATTCCAAAAGGTCTAGATTATGTACTTGTATCGAATAGTGGATAGTGGATAGAGAATACTAACCTTAGTGGACAGGAGCAGTAGAAAATGGGAGGTCCATAATAGATCCATTGGCCAGGTGCCGCAGAGCCGCGATGGATGTCTGGTGTGTGGCTGGTGGATTTTGTGTGTCTGGTGTACCTAAGTTCTTGCTGCGGGACTGCGGGACTGCCTAAAACGGTAAGACGGCAGATAAATTCGAAGACGAAACAACTCCGACAAAAAAAATAAAAATGAAAAATCGAGCTTCGAAATGCGAAACCGGAAAACCCATCCAGATCACATTCTCCCATTCACTGATTTGGGGTTGAACCAATAAAAGGACATATCGGGGAACACTCCCCACTTCTAAGATTGGATCACTGGTGTGAAATTTTCTGATTGGCCGGAGCGACCAGGGAACAATGGCCGCAAGAAAAGGCCACATCGCAATTTCCAAAACGGGAATGGTTAGGCGCGAGAAATCACAATCAGCCGGACCCACTCTCTGCCTTCCCAAAGGCTATAAATACCTGGTCCTCCCCCCATCTTCTCAATTCCTCTCTTCTCTTTTTCTTCTTCATACTTACCTTGATTAATCACGGGAAGCTCAAGCATCTCCCGTGGTAGGGCAGAAGGCCTGCATTGCACAGCGCGGAGTTGACTGCCCTGTATTATCCTTCGGGATCGTACTGATCGCAATTTTTGCTCTCTACCAACACTTGTTTTTTCGTTATGAACATCACTTGTACGTGGTGCCATGAGGAAGATGATGCTTAGTAGCTTGATCTGGATGAATTCGTAGCACTGAAATTGGGCGTCTGCTGTTCATCGCGCACGATAACCCTCGCAGTATATTTAAATGGGCTCTGTTCAACATGGTCGAAGATCTATTGATTGAAAATATGTTTGATTGACCTCTCGCCGGCCGCTGTTCCCACTCGTGGAGACGATCCTGATTAGGGTGCATGCATTTGCACTGAACGAACGAATATCTACGTACATATACTATCCTCATCGTCGAACCCTTGAAAGTTGGTTGCCGCTCGCAGGCTCTCGTACCTTTCGGTCGCCCTGTTACGCAGCAGATGCGTGATTCATCCTTTGCTGACCTCTTATAATTGGGGGTTTTCCCTTTTCGCACCCTTCCACGTACAGTGACCCAGCATACCACTACTACATATGGCATCATATTCTGCATAAATTTGGATGTACAAGGACAGAGGACAGGGCGAGGTGTAAGATCCGGAAGTCATGCCTCTCGAAGCGGCAGCACTTTACACTAGAGTATTTGCCCACATGCCTCGCTTGCTCGCCCACCTTAGCGGCATAGGAAGTTCTAAGGCCGAGGTAACCAAGCTGCCACGCCTTCTGTGATCAAGAATGTAAAGCACACTACAGCAGTAGGTTTGTCTGCCCTCCTTGCCTCCCACTCCCTCTTCCATGTCCCGACTAGCCAGATAGGCCGCTTCCTTTGGTGGTGATTGGGCCGATGAGTTCATGACGATATGACATAAATTAGTGTAGAGGTGGACGGGAGAGCATTGCATAGCCACACGCGCCATGCATCATCCTTTAAAGATAGACTATAACCCCAACATCCAGTAATAAACCGCCGGGTCTGGGGATTGAAACGTTCCAACAACCTGTCTCTGCTCAACATAGTTCCCCCCCTCCTCCCCCCACATCATCGGTTCTGTACGTGCGTGTGTACGTATATGTGCGTCCCTGCGTATTGGAGGGCAGCTAGGCATATTCTAGAGAGCGGTGAGGAGACCATATGAGCAGCAGCCATCCGGATTACCCAGCTGAAGGCTGCAAGGTTTCCTTTGGGGGGGAGGGAGGGGAAGCAACTCGCGATTTCTGCCCATCACGCGATCGCTACCTACGCAAGCCGCCACGGGGGAATGCTAGGAATTTGGCGATGCCGGATCGCTAATTCGAATACACTCCAACCCAAGACGAAACCACAGACTGAGAGAGTTTGCGCTGCCCAGAAAGTCTATTCAGGGTTTTCCCAGTTTACCACGAATGCGATCAAGCGATGGACGAGACAGCGCTGGGCGCTGGGTTACTTTGGGTTAGAAACCTTCGGCTCGGTCGCTCATCGTAATAAGAAAAACCATCAACAAGCAACAGGATTTTTTTCTGCCTCTGTGTCCCCTTCCCCTTCCTATTCGTTATAGCTCGCCGCCACCGTTCCGCCGGCGATAACCTAGATCTCTCCTCTCATGTTTATCGAATGCTACGAAGAGGTGCGGGTGGTGATGACCCCTCCTTCCCTGCCTTTTCGATGATCCATTCATTCACTACCCGTGGAATGGTAGTAAAAAGCTGTGTTAATGAATCGGAGGATCTGGAAGTAAAAAGTAAAAGGATGACATGGTGGTATCACCACAGGTGACCCATTGGTTCTTACGCCGTCTACCGCTTATTGGTTATTGGAAACAAACTCGATGGCGATGATGATAGGATAGGTTATCGGCCGTGTCACTAATAAATTCGCCAGGTAATTCGAACGCATATAGTGTCCATCTCGAGGTAACTATGCCCCCGGGGCCGTCCTTCTCTTGACTTTATATGATAAGGGCGAAACCGAGAACCAATCAAGATGGACTTTGGCTGTCATCGGTGGTATATTATCAAACTTGCCCGAGTCATGGACCCGCTGCCAGCTTGAACTGCGACCTACATACACTATTTATCTAACCTTTTAGGTGCTTCATGTTGCTTATGAGCACACTATGTAGGTAGGGTGGCGCATGAATTCAAGCTTAACATTCCTGGTATCAACCTAGCCTATAGGCCTGGTAGATACCTAAGAGAAGAAAGGAAAATGATACGAGCCAACCAGACGACATTAGACCGTGTAATACAGGGTCACCCTAGTCTCATACAATGTTTTACTAGTGCAGAATGAAGCACTGCCTAGGCACATACACTACCTAGGTAAGGTAACACCTAAGCCCCACTCTGCTGGCTGCGCGCGAAGGTAACTTGGCGTTGCTGCCTCTCCCTCTCTGAGGTCTTCTCTATCTTGACTCCCCTCCCCACCGACCACCCTTCCACCCCTCCACTCATTTGCAGGTTATTGATCGCCCTTGTGACACTGTGCCAGGCTGTGGGTCAGTACCAAGGACTCAGAGCTCCAAAGCCCAAAGAATACCTCCGCCGATGCTTTCGTCATAACATAAATTCTTTTCCCTCACATTGCACATGCTTTTGCAGAGAAAGCAAAAGGAGATTGATACTATTGTCGTCAGATCACTATTATCTTCCCACCTACTACCGACTACTTCTCCCACCGTTTCCGTTGCTTTTCCTGCCATCTACGATCACCTAACCTGCCTTTTTTTTCTTACCTGGCTGTTAATTGTATATCACACTACGCATGACAGGGCGTGCATTCCTGCCATCATTACGCCAAACTCTCAGATGCCTTGGGATGAGGAGAGGAGATGATGTCTTCGTAATCAACAGCCGAAAAGAGGGGGAAAAATTACTACTTAAACCACGGAAGACGGAATTCGAAAAGAGGTCCCGGACTACGATAGATATCCAACAGAACAAGAAACAAAAAAAAAAATGCCAGCACGTCCCTTGCTCTCTCGTCCGACTCCGTCGTCGCGTTGCTTTCAGAGTGCGATCTTCACTCCTGAACGGTGATCGGAGCCGGAAGCGATAGTGTGTGTTATCGTCTAGGTGCTCGAATATCCATGTGTCTTAGCTGCCTGAGGATTTTTTAGAAATGGGGGTCGGCCCCTGTAGCACAGGGATTAGATTCGCATTCGGACTCCGTCGTATGATTGGTTGATTCTGTCGGCTGCAGGACTATCGCTATTCAGGGTTTAGCGCGCTTGCAGATGCATCGTGAGTGGCTTTTTTCTCTATTTTTCCTCTACGCTAGACCAATTTATCTCCCCCTCCCAACTGCGAGTACGAAGTACCTAAGCGGGCGACGGCGGTAGTAACAGGCATCCGACGCCGCATCTTCTCCCGCGCAGAATTGCTCCTCTTTTTTTTTTCTTATCCCTCCCAAGTCAGACAGTCCGTCAGCCAAAAAAAAAACTTGTCTTTACTTTCATGTGCTTTCTACTCCCGTTCAACCCACTCAAGTCAGTCACTCAGTCACTGAGCTCAGTCTCTTCTTCAACTGAAGCAAGGTGACTAGCCAGCACAATACGAAATAAACAAAAACAACATTTTTATAAACGATATTCAATCTTCTTCTTTTTGAACTTGGAACATTTCATGTGTTTTCTATATCTGGTTTCTTCCTTTTTTAATTACTCTCTCTCTTTGCAAGTTTGCAAATATTTTTTTCCCACCATTTTGTTGATGTTGTTATTATAATTGTTGTTTTGGTTTTCTAAAACCAGATGATGGCTTCTAGCCGATACGCAGGTTGTGTGCTGTTGTGTGTTGGTCCGGTGGGTGTTCTTCTCCCTTTCTCTGTCACAACTCCCCCTCTCCTCGAAAGTACCATTCTTACTCGGCGGCTGCAACAAAAAAAGCTGCATTTTCCCCTCCTCACGCTAGGGTGATAAGTAAGTGACCTGCCTAGCGAGAGTGGGTTCAGAAGCTCCAGCTGAGTTTTTTTGGTGCTTGGTGCTGCTCCCCACCAAAAAAGGATAGCCGAATAGGAAGCCTAGCAGTCTAGGAACACTCAGGACAGGCTGGGTACAGCAGCAAGACGAAGTCCAATACAATCCAATAGCACACACAAAACACCCACGGACAGAACACGGTTTGCATTCATTTCCAAGCTTTTCCTTTACCTATCCCCTTCTTCTTCTTCTACGTGACCAATGGCCAATATTGGTCTCGGTGCATGCACTACCTACATCATATTTTATGTTATTATTCCCAAACTCGGGTCAGAACACTAGGTGACATTAGGTACTTATTAGTGATAATGAGGTACCCGCTTAGCCTATTTTGGAGGAAAGGTACATGAGAGTGGGAGGAGGGAAACATTGGAAGACACCTGCAGCAAGTAGTAGGTAGTCAGACAGCCAGACAGCCAGACAGCCAGACCCTACTAAGGTTAGGTATGTAGGTACATACCTAGGTAGTAGTGTACCTACCTACCACCTACCTGCGCCAGCTGCTACTGCTACTGCTACTGCTACTTCTGCTTCTAGTGTACATACTGCTGCTGCTGCTGCACCCGCACGCACGCACGCACGCACGTACTTCTCACACTGCGCACTCCCTCTTACACACACACATACACACATTCACTCTCTCAACTCACTCACTCACACTCTCACACACGCACTCTCTCCGCTCTACTACCCTACCCAACTAGTCTCTAGTAGGTAATCTCTCCTCGACCTACCTGAGCACTGCTGCTGTTTTTGCTTGGTGCGCATGCACTCTTTCCCTTCCCTTCCCTTCCCTCTCTCCTCACTTTCAGTCTCTCCCGTCCTCCAAACCCTCCTTTTTTGTTTTCCCTTCACGACTACGCAAAACCAAACACGACGAAGATTTTTTTCTTCCCTCAGGGCCCACGACATTTTCGATTTATCCGTCCACCTCTTCCTAATACGGACCCGTCTTTCAATCCCGACCCGCAACAATTCCATTCGTCCTCAAGGCGCATTCTTCTCCATCCAACCCGAAAAAGCTCGAACTTGTCGTTTCCCACCCATCGCCACGGCCCTCTTTGCGATCAGTTCCAGTTTTCATTCCGCCCTTTTACCCAGTCTTCGCTACCGTGGCATTTCATTTCCTTGATCTTTGCACTCCGGCGACATCATCCAGCTGTCTGCCTTGTTCCGGATCCTCGACCTTTCTTTTGTTTCCGTCGTGTCCTTTGTGCTCACCCTCACCCATCCTCGCACACCCATCCTCTCTCCCGTCGAGTCCTGGCGTGTGGGAAACACGATTTCGACGCTATCCTACCGACGACTACGACTCTGGCTATCCCGACATCGACGTATGACCTCCCGACGAGGCGCCTTGCCATTCTTAGCGTGTTGGGAAAACTTTTCAGTCGCGTCGGATCACGGTTCGTCGTCGTCATGCCATCCGGACTCCTACGATAAAATCCCTTCTCTACTATCACCTCCCTGCCATCTCACCTTGTGAGGTGCATGTTAGATTATGACAGAAAAGCCCCCATCACTCTTGACGCAATCATTGACTCCGAGTCAGACGGCCGTCCTCAGTCCCAAACCCACCCCTACTCCCTCTAATCATGTCTCCAACAAGATCCAGACTCAGGCCGAGGAAGAGCCATATACAATCAAGTGTATATGCGACTTCACTGACGATGACGGGAATACAATATATTGCGAAATCTGCGATACCTGGCAGCATATTGAATGCTACTACCCCTACAATATGGAGGAGGCCTTGCGAGAGGACTTCGCCCATTCCTGTGTTGATTGCAAGCCCAGGCCGCTCGACCGTCAACGTGCCCGAGACCGACAGAGATTGCGACAGAGCAAGGCCAATACGGCAGAAGCCCCCGAGAGGAAGAACAAGCGGCCTCCCTCGAAGGGTCAGAAGAAGAAGACCAAGCCGTCCGACCTCGCACTAAATGGCCACAGCGGCTCCGACACCAACAACGCAAAACACTCTCACGATCATCCCCCCTCTCACCAACACAAGAAGTCTAAAAGCACGCACCGACCGAGCCAATCCATCAGCTCGCAGAACCCGAAACGAAGCCCCTCTTATGGCCAGAAGACCGGAAACCCCCACGGTCATCCGCCTAGTCCTGCCACCACACCCCCAGATCTTCCTCACGAGTTTGAAGTGCACACCTACTCAAACGGGTTCCTGAATCTCTACAAGGATGATCGTGATGTGTCTGTCGTACAGACGAACTCTTTCGCAAGTCTCAGCATATCAAACGTTTTATCCTTGTGGCTCCGGGATCCCGCCAGGCTCAAGGAGGAGACGGGCTGCAATTTTCAAGACGTCTTCCAAAGCCTACCACACAACATCGACTCAATCAAGGCTTCACCACGTGTCGAGTCCAAGAAGGTACCTGTCGGTCCAGACAACGTCGTGCACTGGCAATACTTGGCAACCCCGGAAGCCATCGAAAAAGATGTTCCCCTTGTCGAACTCAACGGCCAGATAGGGATCCAGAAGAACTACTGCGAGGAGCCGGGCAATCGATGGCAGGAATTGACCTCTCCTCTTCCCTTTGTCTTCTTTCACCCTCTGCTCCCCATATACATCGATACCCGAAAGGAAGGCTCTCTTGCACGTTACGTCCGACGAAGTTGCAAACCGAATGCTGTCATGGACACATACCTGTCAGATGGCTCTGAATACCATTTCTGGCTCGTCAGCGACCGTAGGATAACACCGAACGAGCAAATAACTATACCCTGGGAGTTCAGTCTCCAGAAAGATGTTGCCCGACGCTGGCTTCAGTTGCTTGGTCTCGGCGACGAGGCAGATGGGCAGCCAGAATTCAACGACAAGGAAATTGAGACGTACCAAAACATCGCGTCCTGGGTTCACACCATCCTCTCTGAATACGGAGGTTGCGCTTGCGACCTAGGGTCCGAGTGTGCATTTGCTCGTTTCCACCGGAATTACATACTTAGGCCTCAGTCAAGGGAGAGGGTACCGAAGCAACGAAAGTCTCGCAAACCGAAGACGAACAATATCTCGCCTACGAGCACTGGCCATGCGACAAATAGTCGTGCGCCTAGTGAGGGTCATGCCGATGATGGTGTAGATATGGAATCCGGTTCCTCCCGCAGTAAACCCCCAAGCCGCGATATGACACCCGCACCGCGCCAAGGCTCGTTTGACACACTAGGTGTATTGACCGAACTCACGGATAGGGACAAGCGGAAAGTTCAGATGGTCGAGGACTCGTTCCGCCGCATGGAACAGCAACAGCAACCGCCCCGTAAGAAGAAGCGTACGTCAGATGGCACTGGTGCTGGTGCTGGTACTGGTGCTAGCAGTTCCAGTATTACCTCGAGATCAAAGTCGAGAAACTCCGTGAGCCATCCACTTAACATGCCGAACGGTAGTACAGAACGCCGGTACGTGGACGCCGGCACGTCTAGGAGCCTGTCGGCCTCTCCATGTAGCGCAGTGTCTCCGAATACATCAGGCAACCCTTTTAAGCAGCATGACTGCATCCCAGTTCTCTCACGACATTCTTCCCAAAGTCCTCGTCCGAAATATTGCGATGCTGCCGTACAGACGGATCCAGTTGATGGGGAATGGTTTAGTGATGCCCGCCTCGTATCGAAACCGAAGAAGCGGGTTGTCTCCCTATCGAAACGTCTGCTGGAAAACCGGCACCGCTTACGAGCTGACGAAGAGCGGCGAAGAGTCTCTGCTGCCTCACCCACTTCTGTAGCATCTGCTCTAGTGAAGATGGACTTAGATTCGCCAGTGACAGTGCAGCAATCCACAACAACTGCAGCATTAGAACCAGCGAAGGAGGAGGTTCCCGACCTACCACCGGCACAGACGAGCCCAACCGGGGATGTTTCCATGGAAGATGCCCCATCAGTGTCACCTACCGAAACGAAGGTCTCCCCCACTGACACCGCGATAACGCCGACACCTATCAAGACCAAGTCTCCTGAACTGCGCGTTCAAATGCCTCCCGTTCCCGCTTTTAATAGTTCACCAAATAACACTGCGACCACCCCACTGTCATCAACAGGGAATGTGGTTCAATCACCATTCTCAGCAAATAACCTTCCGAGTCCCTTCCCACCACCGCTGGTCAACGGTAACACTGTGCACCCCAGCCCAGTAAAGAAGAAACTGAGCCTTAGCGACTACACAAAAAGCAGGATGAACAAGGCAGCAGCAGCAAAGCCGAGTACTTCGCTGAAACATCCGAACACAATACCAGAAGAGGCCAAGTCGCCGACAAGTACGGACACGGTGATGCTTGAACCATCGGTCGAGAAGAACACTGACTCTTGAGTCTGGGGTGTCAACAGGACTATAACGTCAAAGACATCTTTGTAATATATAGAAGGGACTACCTGAGATGTAATTCGGGACGTTTTACGTCGGATCGCGATCGTCTCCGTCGTACAGGATGATGGTGCATTCTCATTCGCGCATCCGTGGAGGGTTTCCGGAGCAGATCCTACAAATACGGTTGTTGGAGTTCTGCCAGTTAGGCAATGTGTTTTGTTTCTCGCGTCTGGCGTTGGGGATGGTATACGGCTACGGTGTATGGTCGCGAGACAGGGACGTGGACACGAGGTTTTTAAAAGAAATTATTGTTCATATGGTTATTCATTGGTTCTTCTCATTCTGCTTCTTACCCTGGTCTGATGACCAATAGCTTACACGGCTTTGCCATCAAGTTCCGGCCTTGGCCTGGGGCTGTATCAATGAACGGAATAGAGTTATCGTCTCTATGCAAAGGCTTTTTTGTTTTGTCCCCCCTCGGGAATTATGCGGATTGAACCAAGAGATGAAATGAGCTGGGCACAAGAACTTTTTTCGTTGTGAAGGCAGAAAAGAAAACGGCAAGTAGAGTCCTGTCGATTGATTTTCTCAGCGACATTGAAGGATTCTCGCCGTCATATCGTGGGGGCGTGTATGTACTATTAAAGCCAGAGAAAAGGGGAACCCAGACGACGCATAAAATTATGCGGAATGTCCTGAAAGGGGTTTAAAATTTTACTAAGGGAGGAATTCATGATGAAAATTTTCTCCTCACTTTTGCCTGCTGCTTGTATTGTTTTGCTGCATGAATGGGAGAGAAGACGTTGAGGTAGGCAGGTAACCTAGGTAAGTAGCTATGTAATGCAGTATGCCAAATCTTACTACATACTGCTACTATATAAGTACTACTGCCTCTGCTGCTTGCATGCTACAGTACATAAGCACATAGTGGACATGCCTACATTGATATAGTGATACCTTGGTTAGGTAGGTATACGATAAGCTTATGTCAGATGCTATTGAGAAATGTAGATACAGGGGCGACGCGACATGATGAATGTAAGGAGGCTAAGACGACTGACTGATTTTGCTTACCTCTCAACCTTTCTATACCCCCTCCTTTCCCCTTCTTCTCTGCCTTTGGCTGATTACATATTACGAATTCATGGATGAGCTTTGATGTCTTGCCGTGGAGGCTGGCTAGCTAGCTGGGAAAGGGTGGACATGGACAGTGTAGTAACTAGTGATAATAAGGGGGTTGGTTGGCTGGTGGGATTGATTAGGTGGTTGGATGGACTGGAATGAGGTTTTTCGTGAGCAGTAGGTTTAAAGTTTGCTACTACCTACGACGAGCAGAGCAGGGTGGCTGGGTGGGTTTTGTCGTTAGGTTTGGTTTATCCTCCCTTTCTACCAATGGGGAAAAGGGAAGAACGGGAACGGGGGGCTTTTGGTCGATAGCGTATAGGTTAGGTACTAGGTATGGCATGGACATGATGACAGTTGGGGTAGGCATATGAGCTTAGATAGGTAGGTAAGCAGGTAACATAGTTAGGTAGGCAGGTGGGTTGGGATATATGACATATGGAGTTTTAGGTAAAGAGGAAAAAGAGAAAAGTAAAATGCCTAGCAAGAGGGGAGGAAAGTAAAGGAGGAGGAAAAGGGGGGGGGGGACACTCGATACGTAGAAGGGGATCTAGGAGGTCACCACTCATCATGGTCTATTAATACGGTGTACAAGAGCGGCGGTGCTGTTTCCGGATTTTAGGGAAAGCGTAAACTTCATGCCGTGAAGGTAGGTAGTAACATGTTTTTAGCTGTTAGTAAAACTAGGGAAGAACGATAGATGATGATGATGGTGATGACGATTATCATGACGCTGCGATATCGCCACTTCCAAGGTAAGAAATCGACTGCGAGATCTTATTCCCCCCCCCCCCCCCCCCCCCCCCCTTTTCTCCTATCCTCCAGTATTACCCGTCGACTGTATCCTCGCTGGAGAGGGGTTAAGTAAGATAGGTGATGGGAGAGAGGTGTTTCTTCATAGAGAAGTATAGAAGTGCCAGGCGTGCTGGGTGGGTGAGCTTGATGCCCATGTGTTGTAAGATATTGACATTGATGAGGCTACAGTTTGTCTTTCCGAGTGGTAGGTTGACGGGGGTACGTCTCACTTAGGCTGTAATTCAGGACAGCACCCGCGTAGATAGGTCTATGTGCGGAACAGGATGGGATTGCGAATATACCTGGTCGATGGTGCTCTGCTGGTTCCTCCCCGTGCGTTGGTAGGAAACTAAAGGCACATGATGAGGGCTTTTCTTTTTAAGAAACAAGAAAAGAGTAAAGAAATTGAAAACCCCCGGTACAAGTTAAGGGAGGGAAGGAAAAGGGTACGGCCGTATATATACCTTGACCTACTTAAGGACCGTCATGAGGTGATACTAAATCGGTGCGACGAGAATACAAGGAGAAAGATCAGATAGATCAGCAGCTGCTACCGAGAGCTGTTCAGACCTGCGAGATGCAAAACACAGAGGCGACTAACCTTGGAGAACAGAGTCATAGTCATCAATGGACTGGAGCACGACTTCACTTCCACATGTTATTTCGGAAACGGGTAGTTTGACTTGCCTAACCTGACACTCCCATAGTTGTCCATGGAGGGGTAGGTTAGGCCGGCTCGAAAACAAGCGTTGAAAATATGATAATGATAATTCTTGTATTGAAGGGACGGCCGCTGTCATGGGGGAGAGCCTAGCAAGGACTTGGATAACAACGGCGTTCTGGGAAACTACTATGTAGAACTACAGCTATTATCAGGGGCTGTAATGCCGTTTCTTGCTTATATAAGCACCTGAAAACAGAGCCTTTGTTTCCTGGGAAGTACATGCTGGCTGACTATCAGATACTTGCCGTCTTTCACAAGAACCAGAGGGAAACTGTGGTTTATAAGGGATAGCCACTTTCGAACCTAGTTATGTATTAAGGTACCTAGTCAAGGGCAGTTCGTCTTACAGACCCGTAAGTCTACGTAATTGCCGCACTATCAGGTGTGTCATACCCATTGATACTACTCGAGGAATAAAAAAAAGAAAGGTGTTACCGCGTGTAAGAAGCCGAGGGTATCACAAGTAGTTGTAGTTCTAAGTAGTCTCCTGCTTAACAACAACATTGAACAACATGATTGCCTAAGCACTTACTAAATAGATAGTTCATAACTCATATCCTAATAAAAGTACGAGAGACTCAAACACTTTGTAATCAGCTATTGAATTAACAAGACACTTAATCTGGACAACGATGAGCTGATTTCCCGCTACCCAGTGTTATACCCAGGGGCGTTGAGCAGTAGCAATGCGGGGTTAATATACTCCGTGTATACCAGACCTACATAAGGTAGGTGCAGTAAGTACCTATTGAGATATCTATAGCCAGGTGCTGCCCATACATTGATTGGTATCAATAATTTCCGTGCTATTTGCAACCGCCGGCAACGCAGCTACATACACAACCACATCTCCAACCCATCATCTCCAACCCAATAACTTACTTTTTCTCCCTCAGTTTTGATTAACATTACGTATAGTATAGCTGTGCATCCTCTGTACTTTTACAAAACAAAAACTTTTTTTTTCTTTTCCCATGGCATTCGCTACGGCTGTAGGGTCACCGCTAGATCGGCTCCCTGACGAGATCCTTCAGCATATTCTCTATTTCGCTATGAAAAGTCGCTCCCCATTCTTCCTGGAGTATTACAACGAGGCTTCGATCTATCTAAAAGGTTACAGCTACAGCTACGATGAAGTAGAACCTATGACTCTCGAGCTCGAATGTTGGTCGGTATACAACCAGCACCCGAGCGTCACCGTGTCTCGCAAGGCGAGACAATGCCCGACGCAAGTGGAGCACAAGGCCGACTGGATCTCTATCAACTCCACGAACCGCCGGATCCGTCGTGTGGGAAAGGGGGAATTTTTCAAGGCCAAGGTCCTCGCCATGACACATGCCCTCCCAGAGAAGCTTCAGACCGGCGCCGTCCATGATCTGGTCAGTCCAGAAGACCGCGCTCTAGCCCTTAAGTACGCCAGAGACGTGGTATTGGTACACAACAACCCCTGCAAGCCAACCGAGTTTATCGGGCTCGCAAAACGCTTGAAGCCTTTTCCGAGGTTGGAGGGCTGCACGCTGCTCTTCGGATACCAGCTTAGGATGCGCCCGAAGAGGGTCGTCCAGGCGGTCGCAGGCACACCGGAGACGGGAGGGAGGTTCAGGATGCCGGACGACTTCAGACAGCTACTCGTCGGCAGCGGCGTGCCTGAACGCATGGACCTTTGGGTAGCCATCCACGGCCCGACGACGTGGTCCGCGCACATGGATAACCTCGTCCGGTACGTTTATCCCATCCTCCGGTTTCGAGCGGAGGCGCTCGCGAGGAAACGGATGGCGGAGAACAAAGAGCGGGAGTCTTCTGGGACTGCGTGAAAGCAGACTCCTTTCATAAGCGTTAACGATGCCTATACAGTTAGTTAGTTACCTAGGTATTTATTAGATTAGGCTAATAGCAAGCGAAAATAACACGCCACTGATATTTTTTAAATCTATGCCAAACGAGATACTAAACATCTAACACATGTGTATATGTGTTTATCCAAAGCAGGCCAGTCGTCTGTTGTGAACCCCCTCCCCCCCTCCCCCCCCTTAAACTGGTCAATGGGAAGAAAGTCTGTCGGGAAGATAGGGGTGACCCCGATGATGTTAAACCCCGCGGAATGGGGTTGAGTGGGAACCTGGTTTAGAAGTGCAATAAGAAGCTCGACAGCCTGTCACAAGTTGGCTGCTGCCGCATATCGCCGGCAATATTTGGACAGCGGTCTTCACGAAGCAGTCCAGAAACTTGCTGTTCGACATGGCTTACCGAGCTGTGTTAGTCTATGAACATCGACAACTTTGCGGAGCGATATCGGCTGGTGGTCCTAGGAGCACCGGAAGCTACTAGGGGGGGGCAATATGAATCTGCCAGATTGGCTACGAGGAGCCGTGTGAAGACCGAAAATGGAGGGTGAAGTGCCCACTTGAGATCAGGACATGGGAGCATACGAGTACCGTGACGCAAAGTGGTGAGCGAAATCACATCTTATACATTTTAGCCAATATCTTGTAATGGCTCGGAACTAAGACGTGGAAGTGCTCTCGCAATCTTGATCCCAGGCGGATGCGTTGGCGGAAAGAGTAGGAGGATAGAATAGACATAGTACCGGTGGCCCGGGAGCCTTTTTTTGCTAAGAGCTAGTTCTGTGTCGATATTAAAAAAAAAAAACCCCCCCCAGACGGAGAGGTACCTGCATGAAGTGATGTGCATGCTTGAGCCCGGCGGCTGTCTGTTCAGCTTGGTGGATTTGGTCCTCATTAACGCGGGTAAACTGGGCAATACCAAGAGCATCGAATTCGACACCCGTTGTTACGGTGAGTGCCTCGAGGGTGGCCTAGCATTCCTTCCACAGCATGGTCGAAGATATAGCTTCTACAATTACGAGTCTCCTTCCTTAAACCATGTCTCAGATCCGTTTCAACCATCAAACCCCACGGGCCATGTGGGATGAGGCAGGGGGTGAGGGATCTTGAGATCCACCCAGTTCCCAACGATCTCGGGGGGCGATGGAAACCCACAAAGTGTTAAAGAAAACCGATGAGGACGAGTATGCGAATGCATATATAGTGCTCTAGAGCTGGAATAGTTCAATAGGCTTCCACTCAATAGAATTTGCATAGTTCACGTATATTGTGGATGCATTGCGTTCGAGGCCAAGGCCAAGACATGTCAGTAATTATGCGTAGGGCAGATAAGCTTGGTTACATAGGTATTGTTTCGAAATCACCAAATGGCACCATGGAAAGCCTCAAAAATCGACTGACCATGGGCTGAGCGCCAACGACTCCTGGTTAGAGGACTGGGGTTGCGTCTTGCAGCACTATTCATGATGGTTACTTAAATCGCCCACCTTCCTGTCGCGCCGATCTCATAGTTTGTATATCTAGCCCGAGATTTCCTTTGCTTGCAGTTATCTTATACCCGTATAACTATATTCTCATAGCAACTTATACCAATAATACCAATACCATATCGACCTTCCATCATCACTTCGAACCATGCCGGCCATCGATACACAGCTAATTGCCCGCGAGCTGCCGCTGCTCATCAGCCGCGAGATGCACCACATGAGCATCATAATGAAAAGAGAAGTTGATCACAGAGCGTTAGAGACTTTCGCTGTTGGTTGGTACCCGCGATATATCTACACGTGTTTGTGTAATTAGCGCTGACTCTTTTTCTCTCCTAACTACCTAGTCTTCACATGCATTTTCGGAGTCGGCGGTTGGATGTACTGGATGATGAAGCAGAAATAGACGGCGAGCGCGAGGAAGACAACGACACCAAACCACATCTAAACATCACGTAGCCTTCTTACTCATGCAAGAGAGAGAGGCTCACCACTCAAACCTGCACGGCGTTTTAGGGGGGTTGTGCACTTCCGGGGTGGAAAGGAGGACGAGGACACCAGTACCGCGGATATACCATACGGCCAGACTGCGAAGTCCCTTGAGGAGATTAAAATAGAATGGTGGGATTCCGGTGACCCAACCTGTGACTATATGGGATACTAGGTCCGTACAACTGCACGTCCTGTGGATATGCAATGCAATAGGGCCTTTGAGTAAACGGATACACAGAAGTTGTAAGCCGTTCATGTTAAATATGAAAGTCGTGTTCTCGGCACAGAGGCACGCGTATATACCAGAACAATAATAGTAGCACTTGCCCACTGTCGCATGTGTGAATATTTGACCAAAAACTACCTAGCCCACTGGGATATACAATTATCCTCCTTGATGTCGACCTAAATTATGCAAGAACTGTTGAGTTGTGTACCAGGTATGCATTATCTCATATTGCCGAATACTTTTAGCTTAAGAACATAGGTATTGATCTTCAAATTTGTAAATCGTAGTATAATAACAGGCAAAGTAACATGGAGAACCGGATTGATAAACACATAGCTTTCGTCACTTGTAAGTAATCTGCCATGCCTTTGTTATAGACCAACCAGTATCTAGCAGTCTTTTTTAAGGGACCTCGGCGAAGTGTTTCACGGACGAAAGGCGAAGGATTGTTAAAAGTATAAGAGATGTATAAGACACAGAGATATCTGTGCCGGAATAAATAGAAAACAAAACCAATAATAGTACATATCCAGCCTCCAACAGCTAGCTCGCCAACTTAGTCAGCTCACCGTGTCTAGCCCCTATTGCCCCCCTTAAACCAATATTCAGAAGAAACGAAGAAGAGAAAAGAAATACTAGTGAGTATAGAGTACAGATGAAACCCCCCTCCCCCTCCCCCCCAAAAAGGTATGTCGCGATTAATACTCGACCGTGACCTTGCCGGTGTAGTCGATCTTGAGCCAGCCGTGGCTGCGCATAGGGTCCTTGGAGGGCCACGCGAGGGAGATGGCGCCGCATCGCCCGATCTTTCCCTCCGTGGCCATCTGACCGATAAGGTACTTGATCTTCTGGATGCCGATCTTCTCGGAGGAGCCCTCGATCTTGAGCATGATGCCGGGGTCGGAGCCGCCGACGTTGCGCTTGCCCGTGATCTGCACATCCTGGCCGTACTAGAGAGGTCGTTAGTTTCCAGTATAGAATAGATAGTTTGGGAGAAGAAGAAGTATGAGAGAGAGAGAGAGAGACGCGTTGTTTATGTGATATTTTATCTGCTTTGTGGGGAGCTAGGGGGTTGCGCGGAAACTTACAGTGCGGTTCGGGTCGTCCTGGATGATTCTGTCCACACTCCCAGAGATGTCGTCGATGTTGGCGTTGGTCTGAGTGCGGCACAGGGGGTGGCCGTGCGTAGTGATTGCCTTCTCTTTCCAGTCGCGAGCGAAAATGGCAGCACCAGAGGTGAGATTGGCAGCGGCAAGGCTGAAAATGGCGATGAAAGTAGGAGTGATCTGCATTTTTGATTTTTGGCTGTTGACTATTGAAGATAAGAGTTTATTGTTTTTGTTTTTGTTTTGGGGGTTGGGAGAGCTGTTGAAGTATTACTAGTGAAGTCTTTTTTGTAATATGTTGCTGTTGTTGTGTTGTGAAGAAGATGGTGATGATGAGAAGGAGAAGGGAAACAAACGGGATGAATCGACTTGTTATATAGAAAATTTCTATCGAAGTCTAGTTTTTGATGCACATGAAATACTCTGATAATATCAATCAGCCAAGTGAGTAAAGACTGACACTGGCCTTAGGAATGGATTCAAGAGGACATTCTCAGGGCAGCATCCACTCTCCACAGTCAGCAGTGCAGAGGAATACCAATATGTCAGAAAGACTAGTATGATCGTAATAGATAGATACAACATAGGTAGCTAGCCTCTACATCATTTTCTAACATGGTGCTGTTCCTAGCTTACAGCTTCCGTTGTCATCATAGCTAGATATCGGATCCTTCCAGAAGCTTCATAATGTCTTAATTTCCAACAGCTCCATATCTGGATGGATTGAAAAGATGGGAGAACAGTTTGCTGCTGCATTTGAGTTAATGGGAATGCCGAGATCCAAGTTACGCTGACATGCATCATTTCGGATATTAATTACCTTCAAATTAGAATAGAGGCAGGTCAAGATAGTCGACTAGCCCTATTCTCGATGATACGCTTATTTCTCCAGATTTTCATGGCCAGTAACTCGGTAAATATCACAAGCTACTTCGGTAGGTATGGTGATCTAATCCCAATGTAGATCTGATGGCCCTACATAGAGTGGGCCGTCGTTTTTCCTATAATACACATTGTCAGCCATCTCAGCAACCCAGCTGACGGAGCCTTTCTATTCTTTGTGCTACAACAGGGAATTGCCGTATACCCCTGAACTATCTTGTATGTGTGTATGCCGCGGACACTAAATTACCTAGCTGCTAGACTGCAAGCTATATAAAATCAAGGTCATTGAGGGAAGCCTCTAAGGGAAGCACCGCGGGCTACTTAAGTGACTGAAAACCGTCATTGAAGCTATAGATAACTAGTGCTTTTTCAATAGTAGAAATGCTTCTATAGCCTTTAGCTCAAGTTGACAGTATAAACTTCATCACAAGGTCTAGTGTTGCGCCGCGCTTTTCTTAAGCTTTGGATCCCGCAGCAACATAAACGGACTGTGCTAACTGTGCACCCAAAATAAACTGCGGGTATGGTAAGATTTAGATATGTAGTATAAAAGAAACCCGGCTCTGTGGGTCGCGTGGGATAGATCCTTGAGCACTAGCTAGGTATGAGCTTGGGTTGAGCCGCCATTCATGGCCATAGCTCGATGGTATGAAGGAATAACATGGCCTATTTAAACAAATGTATTTGGACGCGGGAAATCCTAGTAGATTCCGTCTGGAGCGAGCTGAAAGTTTAGTAGGAATCAGTGACTTTTATGAACAGAGTAACGAAGGGATCTGCCCAAACCCCCTACGACGGTGATCATTAACCGAAAAAAAGTCTACGGATAGAACCACCCACCCAAGGAGAAAAACGTGGGATTGTGGATGCTCTAAAGTAATGTTGGCAGAGTGAATGGCTGTGGGTGTTATGGCTGGTCCGGAGGAATTACTAGGGCAACGGAAGTGGGGTGAAATCAGAGAATGTACTGTATTTAAGTGTACCCTGGGATCCTATCCCACTTAGATACCCCCAACCCGCTACAACCACAATATACGTGCCCTAAGGGTTCCTGCCAGCATCGCCGAAGCCTTTAGTAATCATGAATCTTTGAACGCGTCGTAAGGATGCAACGAAGAGCCAGTGTTAAATTACCACGACTGACTTTGGACAGCATAGTTGTCGGCCACGCTAGCGACTTTTTGGCCAATCTTGTAAATATTCTATCGAGAATTAATTGAGGGTTCTTAAAAATTTTTTTTTCAATAACCTGTTGTAACGTAGTCTTGTTATGGAGCGCAGTGATGTTCTACCGCCTGTTTTGGGTAATTCCAGACCTTGGCACAAGACTTTTTGCCCTGACAACCATCGTAAATCTGTAGATTAACCAGGGTATAGGTAGCAGGTAATATTATAAACCAATAAAACCTTACGGTTTAGCAAGGTAACGTAGATCTTATGTTACAACCTAATTAAATCGTGGTTGATCACAGATTTACGATGGTTGTTAGGGCAAAAAGTCTTGTGCCAAGGTCTGGAATTACCCAAAAGGGGCGGTAGTCCCGCACGCGAGGTGTAACCCGTAACGCGACCGCATCTTATATAAAAGCACAAGGTTCCTTGTAGCTTAATTCAATAGGAAACTTTGATGATGCTAGTGTACTAGATGAAGTTATTATGTTAAATCTGTAACATGGGGAACCATATCTTGGAGGGGCTGGTTTAAACTCGTGGAGATGTTGAGCTGATCAACTGTAAACATTTCCTGAACCTAGTTATGTCGTACCTACATGTGTAGTGGGGATATATGATGTGCATACGTGGATGAATACCAACGGAGTCGGTGAAATACGTATTTTCGTATAGGGGCTTTGTTATAATGCTATAACGTGGCCATTTTCTAGATACCTAGTCAGTAGACCTTGAGTTGGATTACTCAGGCCAGAACTGGGCAATATTGAAACTGCATTTGTATTTATTACTTATCATAGGTAATCATTGTTTTGCGCAAGTTTGCCAGGTATATTTTATAGGGACCTGCTTTATACTAGAGTACCCTTTTAGTAAAGCCCCTCAACGACTTGTGCTACTGTTAGGGAACTCTTTGATTTTTATATTTAAAATTTACTATAAAGCCAGTATTCCATCATTAGCAAGTGATGGTAATAATCTGAAAGGTGGTACACAGTTCTGTGATACCTTTACCCTTTAAACGAGCCATTACCTACAAGTTATATAAGCACGTATACACAATGCCTTAACGAGTGACACGCTCAGAAAACGATTTATATATCGATAGTCGATGATATAATCAGACTGTGCCATATGTTAAAGAGGCTTCAAGTTATTGACCTTGGTATTTCTAACACTTCTAACATTTTTCGTTATGCTACTTTTGCGGCATCATATTGACACGTAGCAGGCCGGGAACACTTTGGATATCTTGAGGTACTACTAGGAGTCTCCTTGAAAAACATCAGGTACTAAAAGTTTCACAGGGCATTGGATACAAAGTAGATCACGGAACAAAGGTGCGGGAGACTTTAAGGGCTGTGTGCTAATCACCGTTTCAAAACAATCTCATTGACCAGTCCCCTGTGTGAAAGCCGGCAACCTAAGACAAACCTCAAAATTGGGGAACAATATATTGTTCGAGGGGTCACATAGAGAGTCCAGAAACATACCTCGAGTGACAGAACTCGGATCTACCAACTTGTAAATTGGAAACCAACCATCTATATAAGTCCTACGCCCCAACTCTGCAGAGATACCGTAAACCAACAACATCCCAAAACCATAACCAAAGCCAATCCAGTAAACCAAACAAAACTTCTATCTAAGTACTTATCCATAACCCCCAAACCATCCATACAACCTACAAAACTAAACAATGTCGTCCACCACTCCCACCTCCCCACCACCATCCCCCTCCCCCCCACCATCCTCCTCCTAAGCAGCGACAACATACCCTTCCGCCTCCCCCCCTCCGCCGCCTCCCACGCCCTGCTCCTGCGCTCTCTCCTCTCCTCACCCAGCCTCGCCCCGTCCCTCTCCTCAGGGACCCCGCTCCCGCTCCCGCTGCCCAGTTCCGTCCTCGGACCCCTCGTATCCTGGTGCTCGCACCAGGAGGCCTCTATCCCCCCTCCCTCTACTTCCCCCCTTCCCTCTCTATCCCCCTTTCCCCTCTACTCCCCCCTTCCCTCCCCTCCCTCCTCTACTTCCCCCACACCCTTCGACCGCGCCCTCATCGCCACCGCCGACACAACGGGTGGCGTGGGGGCGGTGTACGTGCTCGCGCGGGGGGCCGCGTATCTGGGCGTGCGGCCGCTGCTGGAGGCCGCGTGCGCGGCGGTGGCGGCAGGGATACGGGGCCGCGGGACGGCGGAGATGCGGGGCCTGCTGGGGATCGAGGAGGGAGGGGGTTCGGGCTCGGGGGAGGAGGAGAGAGGCGAGGCGTGGTTGGTTGGGGGGGCAGGAGGAGGATGGGATGAAGATGGAGAGGAGGGGATGGAAAGGGATGAAAGGAGAGGGGAGGCAGAAGATGGGGATGGGGATGCGGATATTTTGAGGGATTGAAAAAGGAGGGCGATGATGCTCTTGTTGGGAGTTCTAGGAGCTGAGCTTGCTTGATGATGAAGTTTTTTTTGTTCTTTTCTTGTAGCTTACCTAGTAACAGTGGCTGTGAGAATCTACTCGACGCAGGCTCCGCCTATTTTCATGTTCAGGAGTGAACGACACATGACATATCCTAAGTAATATCATCTCTTCTTATTATTCTCACCACACTTAAACATGATAATCTAAAGTTAATACACGCCGCCCTTTCCCCCTTTTATACTAATATGTTGAGCACAACCTGGCCTATTAATAAATGTGAAACATGTATAAATATGATATTTATATTTATAATAAATATTTGCTTTAATGTTAATAACCATTTAATATCCAGACTTTTAGCACTTATCGTGCGTAGTTGACTATAACAACATTAAATACCTAGGTAGCTACTCCTCAGGGGTAGAACCTCAGACAAGGTAGCTGGGGCAACAACTCGCTGATATCGCTCACAGGAGTACGGGTTACGACACAGTCCACAAACTAAGGAACAGGAGCTGATGAGTCCGTCCTAGGTCTGCTGCGTAATAAAGCTGTGTAAAGCCCTCGAACCTCTGACTTGCTTCGGCCACGATCACAAGGGCACATGTATGAGATAGTCGACGCTTTTGTTTTTCCTTTTTTTAAATTTTAATCCATTTCTCCACTCTATTGCGAGGGAAGAAATGACTATCTACCAAATCTTTTTTTTTCTCGTCCCTGTGGTCCAATGCTGCCTGCCCGCCCGCATTCCTGCTGAGAACGACATAACATATGCATACACGTATCTTGCTCGCCAGAAGTTTGATATAGCTGCATAAATACTCCCCTGAAAATGCTCAGATGGCGAATAGCCCTAGTAGTGAGTGGCGCGACGCCACAGGAAATGCGAATTTGTCAAGGGTGCGCCTGAAATTATGACGCAAATAGGGTGACCTCTGGCCATTTCTCATGTGAAGCCTTCTTAAAGTCATCTACCTTGCTGCTGCGCCATTGCATCAGAAGGCCTAATGCCTCGGCTGCCGTCTCGTAATCTATGCTGCTTAAGCCAAGCACATCAGTTAGATCCTTCTCACACTGCGCCGCATCTTCTCCGAGAAGCTTTCGGGTCTTGATGGCGGCAATGACATGGGGCGCGCTATCTTTGTGCTTCTCCAGAAAATCAGAATTGTAGCTCTTTAGGTCTGCTGACGGCTCTATGGCACTGAATTCGGATTTCAAGACTTCGGTGACCTTGCTTGGCAACGATGCAAGTTTCGAGTCTAGCTCTTGGCGGAAGCGAACGGCTTGCTCGTGCACTGTGGGATTAGTGGCATCAATAGCCAATGCAGCATTCAAACACCGGAGAGCGAGGACGTATTTTTCTTGAAAATATTAGTAATGATAGTGTGCGAGAGAGACTTGGGGAAATCAAATACCTCTCCTGATGTATACTTCAAACCCGGCAATTTGTCCATCAATGCTCTTGGGGCTGAATTGGAGGATAGGTGATAGAAACTTGGTGGCTTCGACTAGGGGTTCTGCTGTTGCAAGGTATTTTAATCCATTGGGATCATCATCCTTCTTTACTGGCTCCGCAGAACCGGCCTTGGACTTGTTCGGGTCTTGCTTGGCGGCCTTTTCAGCTGCCTCCCGCTCCGCCTTCTGTGCCTCTTTTTTGGCCTTCTTAGCTGCCTTCTTCCGTTCGGCGGCATCTTCTCCATTCACATCAGCGGAGCCATTCAGCCCATTAGCCATCTTCCTGCCATCAAACATGCCGATGTAGGCGGCAATGGCCCCCAGAGCAGCACGGGTATAGAACGGGTGCTCGCGGAGATGATCCTCCCACCGCACCATATCCACATACGCACGGATCTGCCCTTTCCTCAGGGAAAAACTATGGAAGTCAAATTGATCCTCTTGCCACACGTCGAAAATGTTATAAACTGAGTGAAACCGCTTGAGGGCCAAGGCAATGTTTCCACGGCGCACCGATGCTTCTCCATCTTCTGTGAGATACCATACACTCTGCATATCGAGTAGATCGCTGAGAGGACCGCCTGGAGAGTCGTTCCGGGTGAACAATGCCATGGTCTTCAGAGCGGTTTCATTCTCGTTATTCCGCAGTTGGTATTTTGCCGCCTTGGTGTTGATGTATCGGTCTTTCAAGTCTAGGTTGCGAGCCTGGTCCATAGTCTCCGAGGCCTTCTTCGTGTTGCCGTAGTGCTTCCATATCCTGGCCTTAGTCATGTGGAACTCGACGCTATTGGGCACCAGTTCGATGCCCTTGTTCACGAAATCCATAGCTTTGGCTAGGTCGCGGGATAGGTGGTAGTTGTAGTGCTGAGCGAGATAATACAAGCCAGCTGGCTCACCCTTTGGAGCCCCGTCACCTGTCGGCTTTTCTGTCTCTGGAGACGCCTTCTTCTCGTCGAGATACTCCTGCGCCAAGGACCCCAGTGTCCCCTTTTTGAACGAATCACTGTATAGATGCTTGAGGTTTGCAAAGGTTGAGGGAACTCCCTTGTCCAACATCAAAGTTAGGTATGCCTTAGCTGCTTCCCTGAAATCATCGCCTGCGAGACCTGTTAATCATCAAGACCCGGTTAATTGATTCTTACCATGACGTACCAGTAAGGAAATCTAGAGGCAACCGCTTCGCAGCATCACAGCGGGGATACTTCTTGGCGTATTCATCATAAACGGCCTTCCGGGCGGCTAGATCGTTGGGATCAAGCCCCATGGTCTCAATAAGCTTGTTGTAGTACTCTGGGTGCTCGGAGTTCCGCTCTAGTAGTGCACGGTAGGCCTTGATAGCCTCGTCCTTCCGCCCAAGCTTGGCTAAGTACTCGGCCCGTAGCTCCATCACAGCGAGACGGTCTAGGTTGTGTTTTGCGATTGACTCGAGATGAGTCAGTGCCTTCTCGTAATCGCCCATCTCGGCAATGATGGCGTTTTTGTACATGACGGCTTCCGAGTTCTCGTAGTCGGTCTTGGACGGTGGTGTCTTGAGAGATTCCTCATACGTGGTCAGTACCTTCTCAGCCTGGGACAGGTCGCCGGCGAGGTGGTGTGCCACTGCGAGGGCTGTCCAGTTCTGCCTGACCTGGGGCCTGGCCTGCAGCATGGCGGTTCTGCTCTGTATGTAGCCTTGGTAATCGCGCATCTGGATTTGTAGGAAAGCGAGATCTCTCTGGATCTGGTGGGAGTCGGGCTCGAGCTTCAGAGCAAACTTGTAGGCCTTGATGGCCTCCTCGAAGTTCTTCTGGTGGCGGTACAGCAGACCGTAGACATGCCAACATATGTGCGACTTCATGTCTGCCGTCAGGGCCTCCTTGCCCAGGGCAAAGGCTTCGTCTGTCTTGCCCTGCTGGTTGATGATCAGGGCCTTCATGGCCATGGTGTCGCCGTGCTTGGGGTTCTTCTTAAGGATCTGCTCGGCCGCCTTCAGGCCCCTCTTGTATTGCTTATCTTCATAGTTGCGGATGACCTGGCGAAAGAGAGCGTTCTCTTTCGCACTCAAGGGCTGAGGCATGGCTGGACTGGATCGCTTGTTCACTATGCTTGGTGGCTTGGTTGTTTAGGTTGGTCGGATCGAATACGGTACTCCGTAGAAGAGGAGGAAGAATAAGAAGAAGAACAAGAAGCAGAAGGAGGAGGAGGAGTAGGAGAAGGAGGAGGAGGATGCTAGGGTGCTCTTGTGAATGGAATTAGCTGGAGTTTGTTTCTTCGAGAATCAGGTTCGGTGTAGTGGGTTGCGGTCGTGTGGACAAGCTGCTTACATGGCGAGAGCGAGAGTGGGAGTGAGAGGGGGAAGGGAGGGAGAAAAAAAGACCACCGGAGGGCCTTGAGGGAGGAGAATATGCCCGATTTCGGTTTGTAGCTCCCCTTGTTCAAGATGTATGCGGGAACCTTGCGCTTACTAGCGTAGTAGTGGTGTTAGTGGTGGTGGTGTTAGTGGTGGTGGTGTTGTTGGTGGTGATGATGATGGCGGTGGTGGTGCGCAGCACAAGCGGCACGAATTGAATTGAAGGTGGGATGTCTGATGTCGGGTCTGTCCAATTTAGCTAAACTGCTTAGGTCCTAGGAAAATTCGGGGCTTTGTCACCCGATAATTTGCCGGCCTTGCATACATAGTCAGGTACATACATAGGTAGGTTATGTAGGTAATTACGTGCATATATGTACTTATACAGGAACGGATATACGGGTACCTCTTACCTGCATGCCTATCTACATGGTATGTATGTGGATTGACCTAAGGTTAGATGTATCTACACTATAACTGCTAGATATATAATCAAAATGACCAGACCTCACCATAACTGATTGATATATATATATATATATATGTCTGTATATATATATTTATTTATTGCATTGCAGTGGCGAGGGTATGGACCTACAGGGCATGCACATAGAATACAAGTGTAAAGCAACCAGTCCAGTCAGGAGATGGGACAGGACAGGATGGGATAGAGTAAAGTAGGGTGAGCGAAGTTGATCGCGTGGTATTTATTGTCCACTCCGACCCTCCCTGCCCTCTCTCCATCTGTTCAGGGCTTCTTCAGCATCCTGTATGTTCTCGCCGCATCTCTCCTGCACCACGCTCCAGGTGCGAGATCTGACGATGCTTTCGATACTTCTTTCCTGCCTTAGCAGCAGGGCTAGGCTCTCGGTGCGAGGTTCTCGGGGGAAGTACCGTCCCGAATAAGGATCCAATCGTTCATCGACCACCCGCTCACGGTTCTTTTCCGACTCTGCCGCACGCAGACCTATCTCGGGATCGTCCGGATCTGGGCTGGTGGCCACATAGGCGCAGTAGGTCAGCACATCCGACCTCGCCTGCCACGAGGGGAAGAGCACCTTCTCCTTAAATGACTGACAGGCCCGAGGGTCTATCTGCCTCGAAGAAGTGCGGGGGTGGCGGGCCGAGGTAGAAGTCGGGTCAAAGCCCAGCTTGGCCGGTGTCACGAGGGCATTGAGATTCTGGGTGATTGAGTCGTCAATCGCACCACGGGATATACGCAGAAAATCTGCGAGTAGAGGTAAGCGAGACCGAGCTGCGAACAACGGGAGGTGGGAGGAGAGAAGAGCCTACCCCTGAGCGCTCCAGTGGTGAAGCAGAACTGGGGCGTCAACTTGGGATGCGATGAGGCTTCGGTCATGATATCATGGGCACTAGCGGTAATAGCGGCATCCGTGGTGGGAGCCGGTCTTCGGGACCAGAGTAGACCAGCCAGCGTGACGGGTTGGGAGATTGGGAGATTTATATTCGTGGAGGGAGTGGAGTCTATGAGATAGACGTATGGACGAATTAGAAGACCATGGGGACCATGAGGACCATTTCGGGAATGGGTCTGGCTTGGAAAGGCGAATTTGTTTCGCTGGTTTGAAACGAGGCGAAACAGATTGGAGATCAGATCAGAGTGGACAAGAAGAAATGGAAGTGATGAATAACCTTAGATGAATAATGTAGATGAACGACGGGCATACCTTAGCTAAGCTACACTAGCTAGGTTAGTTGCATACTAGCTTGATACCTACCACTACCTAGGTACTAAGGTATTTCGGAATACCCTTGCACTCTAATTGCATTAGACTTGGTATATGCAATAGCCGGTACTTTATCTTCTAGTACCGGGTTATAGTGTATACATCAATCAGGCTGATTAGGTACGCGACAGCAGCACCTGCCTGCAGCTTACCTCACCAAAGGTGTTAACCTTAGCAGCTTCCCGCCCAGGCCCCAGGGTTGTTGTACATCATCCACCATCCACCATCCATCATCCACCACCACCACCACCAGTGCACCAACGCCCGAACATCCGCCAGCCTTCTGCATACCTACCTGGGTACTAGTTTAATATCTTCGGATTGCGGTGCCTCACCTTGTGAAATTACTAGCTTACTTTTTTTTTCTCTTCTTCTCTTTCTCTTCCTGTCTTCTATCGATACTTGCAAAGGATCTCTGTAACATTTCCCACCGACCAACCAACCAAACACCACACCATAGTCATGTCGAGTGCGCCTTTTGCCCAGCGTGATGAACGCCGTGGGTCCGATGATGACAAAGACGAGAAGAACGGACGGGGCGACGGCAGCGGAAAGGATGCTGGCAAGGCGAATGGCGATGGAGACGCAGACATGAAGGATGCCGAACCCGAGGTGGACGAGATCCTCGATGAGGAAATCCTCAGCCTCAGCACACAGGACCTACAGACCCGGAAACGTCTGCTCGAGAACGATGCCAGAATAATGAAAAGCGAGTTCCAGCGTTTATCGCACGAGAAGGCAACAATGGGCGAGAAGATCAAGGAGAACATGGAGAAGATTGCCAACAACCGGTTCGTTGCCCGCTGTGTCCTACATCTGCTTTGGCTTTTACTTCTGCCCTTTCTTCTCCCAGCTGACCATCCATCTATCCAACCCCCAGGCAATTGCCCTACCTTGTTGGCAACGTTGTCGAGCTGCTTGACCTAGACCCCACGGCCGAATCCTCTGAAGAAGGCGCCAATATTGACTTAGATGCGACGCGGGTGGGCAAATCAGCAGTCATTAAGACTTCTACGAGACAAACTATCTTTTTACCGCTGATCGGCCTCGTCGACCCGAATACCCTCAAGCCCGGCGACCTTATCGGTGTCAACAAGGATTCCTACCTCATCCTCGACACCCTGCCTGCCGAATATGACAGCCGAGTGAAAGCTATGGAAGTTGACGAGAAACCTACGGAGAAGTACAGTGACGTAGGTGGTTTGGACAAGCAGATTGAAGAGCTTGTCGAAGCAATCGTTTGGCCCATGAAGGAGGCCGAGCGGTTCAAGAAGATAGGAATCAAGGCACCCAAGGGTACGTCGACTGCTCCTACCAACATTTATGAACTCTCTACTTACCTACCTTATCCTAGGTGCCCTCATGTACGGCCCTCCCGGTACCGGAAAGACCCTCCTGGCCCGAGCTTGCGCCGCCCAGACCGATGCCACCTTCCTCAAGCTCGCCGGTCCACAGCTGGTTCAGATGTTCATAGGGGATGGTGCCAAGCTGGTGCGCGACTGTTTCGCGCTAGCTAAGGAGAAGGCACCGGCCATCATTTTCATTGACGAGCTTGACGCCGTCGGTACCAAGCGTTTCGACAGCGAGAAGAGTGGTGACAGAGAAGTGCAGAGAACTATGCTTGAATTGCTCAACCAACTCGATGGTTTCGCCTCCGACGACAGAATCAAGGTGCTGGCGGCAACGAATCGTGTTGACGTGCTCGACCCTGCTCTTCTGCGATCCGGCCGTCTAGATCGCAAGATCGAGTTCCCTCTTCCCAACGAGGAAGCCAGGGCGCAGATTCTGAAGATCCATTCTCGCAAGATGAAGGTCGATGCTAATGTCAACTGGGGTGAGCTGGCGCGGAGTACAGACGAGTTTGGTGGTGCTATGTTGAAGGCGGTTTGTGTTGAGGCCGGTATGATTGCCTTGCGGATGGGCAAGAACAAAATCAGCCACGAGCACTACGTAGACGCCATTGCGGAGGTCCAGGCTAAGAAGAAGGAGGTAAGTTTGCGAATATTCCTACTCCCCATGCCTGTCTTTATGTCCCTACTAACCTTATTGACAGACCGTCAACTTCTACGCATAATTGGTTCTACCGATGGAAGCACTGGGACTAAGTGGGATCGATCATGATGATAGACGAGGAGAACAAAAAAAAATCACTTGTAATAGTATTTAGCCCTTGCCTCCCAATAGATGGCTAAGTTGCCCTTGTCGTGCACTGTGTCTGTTTCTAAGCACAACGTATTCTTGTATACATGAATCGACCCGTACTCGCTATACTCTGGATTCCGTCCGAGCATAGTACATGTCAGCCATGAGCTTGACTAATACATCAGACGTTTGAAAGCTGGGTATTATGCCATGTCTCTTACATACTTACCTAGATTTGTTGAAAAGAAAAAGGGGAGGAGGGGTGAGGAAGAAGTTATTTAGGTGTACAAGCCACAGTGTGGCTTGTCGGTGGCTTTGTACATATCTCGCATGCCCCGTACACTACACTAACGGCGGATTGTAGCCCCTTTTTCTGGTCCTGGGCCTGGGCTGCGGTTGCGATCGAGCTACCCCTTAATTGTCCGAGTACCTAAGGTTGTAGCGATATGGGAATTATTCCCCAGGACGGGAAATCGTGGAAGGACGCTTTAAAAGGGTTTATTAGGCATGGCGAATACTACCTAACCTATACCCTGGGGTACGCTTCTGCGGCGAAATTCGAGGAGCAGGTTGTAGGGTCCTCCTGAGATACCGGACTTCGGGTCTGGTTGGCAGGAGCCACTGGAGGGATGGTATTTGGGAAGGAGAATGGTAGATAGTAGATAGATAGATATCTCTCTTGGCTAATCGCGGTATTAACAGGGTTGAACTATGCTACTGGAAAGGAGCAGGAGCAGATCGTTCAAACTCGAGTTTCATGATTGTCTTGCCTGATCTAGCAGAAAAGGGTGTTATATTTAAACTCTTTCCTTTTCCTCTTAGTTTCTTGCCAAGAGGCGACGGTACGCGACAATCATACTGGATTCTTGCCAAGTGAGTAAAGGGGGGCGAGAAACGTCTCGACTAAAAATGGGAGGAAGCAAAGCAGTTACTACTACTAGACTGAAAAATAATCGCTAGACAGTTCTCCCTCGAGATCCCCGCGCCCTCCATGACTCTTTTTTTGCACCTCTTCTACGGCGGGGGCCTCTTGTCTCATAGTCCCCGTCGTTCCCTGATGAAGTAGCCGTTCCCCCCCCCCCCCCCCCAGCCCGTGGCAATTTTCTATCACGAGCCGAGCGATTCACTGGTCAAGCCTCGGTATCATGTGTCCGATGACCGCCGCCGAAAGCTCGCCATACCCCGCTAGCAGGTCCCGGAAGCCGGGCTTGTCCCAGAGTAACTCGATCTTGCACGCGATGTACTTGGTGAGGAGCGTCCGCAGCTCGTCTCCGTGGTCGGCCGTGTTCGGATAGCTGTACGCCACCAGCTTCACGACGGCGTCGGCCCAGCTGGTCCCCGGATCGGCGCTCGCGAGGAGCCGGTGGAGCTTCTGCAACGACAGCGTCATCAGATTCTGTATGTCGTAGTAGTCGGCGAGGACGTAGAGGCGTGCGTGGGACAGCAAGACCTCTGGGAGGGGCACAGGTGGTGGTTTGGGGTCTTCATTTGGCTTTGCTGGGACTGCGTAGCTCAACGATTTAAACTGGCTCCATGTTCGATCGCTTTTTCTTCCTCTGGGAGGTGGTGTTATCTCCCTGCTCCTTTTATCTTTCTTTTTATAAGACCAATTGCCGCCGAATAAATCATTTACGTTTTCGGGTTCAGGTTCGGGTGCGATGATCTCCTCAGCTTCTTCGTCGTAGTAACTAGGTCCCGAAACCTTCTCCCTAGGTTCATCCTTCGCTTTGGGAAGCATCTCTGGTATTGGTTCATCGTAACCGCCGGTATAGGCGAATTGGCAAAAGCGAACAAACGTTTCTTCCTCGACCTCAGGCCACTCGGCGACCCCTGTGTTCGACTCTTTCATCTGGTTGTTAACAAGAGCCCCGAGAGGCTTGGACAGATTGGAGAGCAGGTCGGCATGAATCATGAATTCCTTCTTGTCGGCTCCAACAATGATTCGGAATGGCCTCGACGCCATGATCCTAGAGCACGAGTCAGAAGGAAGAAGGCATACTGAGACATGACTACTGACTGCTTGTATGCTATACTTGTCATTATGGATATGCCTTTTTCGAAGACGATGACGATCACAGGTACAAACAAGCTTGATTGTATATTGTGATGTTGGAGTACTCTGAGCCCAGCCTTACCAGGCGGGGTTTATGAGCTGTAGGATTGCCTGAGCTATATAACTTCACCAATCAGGAATTGAAGCTGTTGTTTGTCACGGTATTCCTGCCGGCATCCGATACGGTGTGACACTGCGCAGATATTGCCTGTCCCAAACGTAGCGTGAATCTTTGATTATTGAAAAATCAGGGCAGTTGAGCATGGGTTAAAATCATCAACACTTAGTTTGAAAAAGTCTCGCAATACCTCGCCTATGTGATGATTGCATTTCTACCACGGGGAGAAGATTGCCATATAATACTGTTCAGCTATCAAATTGTGGCGAAGTACAATCATGATATAAAGACAATGAAAAGCTGTCCCTTGTCTCGATATAGCTTGCGAGATCCAGTAAGTACGGAGTATTCCGTTCACTAACATTAGTATAGGGGCGTCATATTTAGGGAGGGGTGCACTATGAAAGTTGTCTCCATCAAGGCCGGCTGTTGGTTATTCGCTAGTAATATAAACTGTAGGTACTTAGGATACGATTCATCGATGTAAGACTCTTAATAATGCCATATAGGACAGCCTGCGTCTCCTAGAGCTAGTGCCATCTAGCTATGATTCTAGTAGAGCCATTCCTTGTGCAGTTTCTCTAGCCCATATCCCGTAGCAGAAAATACTGTAACTACTCCTTAGTCAATGCGTTTACCACTGTCACTGCATCTTGTATAGTCCCATTTCTAGGACTGAGCGCATAAACGAAGTCTGCTGCTACCCGATAAGACCTGGATCACCGTTGGTACTGAGGTCGACCTGACCCTGGGCACTTGCATCTACCAACGACATCTCGAGCAACCTATTGGCTCCGAGATTAGTCACAAATGCAGTATCAGTAGCCGGGCTAATCGCAATTCAACATGTGGTTGTCTGTCCTTCAACAGCCCCCTGACCCTAAATCGTAGCTAAATGTCCCTCGTTAACGTTGAGGACAGCTTCGCCGAAGGCTGCATCAGTAAAAAAAAAAAAAAAAGCCAGCATAGATAAAGTGTTACATCCAGTATTGACAGCAAAAAAAGGCCTATATGAGATGAAGTCAACCCCTATATTAACTGGGATAGGAGGCCAAAGTTGAACATATTATTCAATTGGCAGGATAATGGTTTGAGTAGGCTATTGAAACGACGAGGGACAGACACAGACAAATCAGCTGCTGGAAGAATAAGAGACAGGAGTGTCTTGACAGATGTATTAGAGGGCTATGGAGGTATGTGAATAAGTTGTTGAATCCCATCACCTATCTAGATGAAGAGATACATAACCCGTCTCTTATATACCAGACATGACGACTAGGAAGCATGCCTTGAACCATGTACACGTGACTGCTCGACCCCCTTAATACTTAGTACCCTTTCAATATTGCCAAAACCGATCAAAAGAATGATCTCGATGGTTAATCCGTGCCATGCGAAGCTACGAGTTTCTCTGCACCGCGGGTTTGTTACACGATGTATAATAATCAGAATTTCCTAATTCGGAAGTGGAAAGCCACCCCAATTCCACGCGGTTCATCGGAGGATGACACGCAGTCGCATCATGTATAATCAGGATTTCCTCTTTTGGGAGTGAATGCTACCTCAACTTTTGGGGCTTTCTAGACCCGAGAACAACAGATTCCGATTTGCCCGTTCGTCGATATGGGATGAGACTGTGACCTAATGCTAAGCTTTTTTGACGACGGATTAGCTAGGTACCCCGAGATGCACGTTGGATACAATATAACTTGGTTACTTATCATGACACGCAGGGATTAGCTTCAACATTGCGTAGTAGTCCTTCCGGAGAAAGATGAAGATGAAATCTACTGTCACGAGGGACCTTCCAGGAACTTAGGTAATCACGTTGTTGTGCGAAGAACCAGAACTACAACTACCTGTGATCCCGTTACATATACATCCTAATGCTCTCTTTGTTCCCTAACAGGCACGTACTGCCATGTACCTTTAGATCTATCACTTCTGACATCTTCTGAGTTTCAACTTACCACAGAATAGCATATCTACCAACTAAGGCAAAATTTTGAGGATAGGTGATCTAAAAGCGTGAAGCGATAACGTTCTGCCAGCTATCCCCTTACCGCCTACTATACATATGAACTCGTACTCGATCAGTTATATCAGTCATATCCCAATGAGTAATACTATTTTTCGGATTTTCAATCCAAGAGGTCTGTGAAACCTTCTATGTCCCACCCCTAGTGTGTAGGCTAGCCATGTCCTGATATAATAAGAATAGAACCAAAGAAAGATAGTGTTGAGAAAAGACGTGATCAGCTACGCAAAGCTCAACGGCAAGTACTCGCAATTATGCTCATGCTTAGGTAGCTAATCCCCTATGACTAGATCATATCGTGACCGCAAGGACGCATACATAAAATCTCTCGAAACGGAGGTTGCCCGAAGTAGGGCGAGCGAGGCGACCTTAATACACGAGTCCGAGAAACTGCGTAGTACCGTACAGACACTTACTAGGTTGCTATCCCAGCACGGAATAACTATCCCTGGCCAAGAAAATCCAGCATCCTCCGTGGGACATAGTATTACACCCGAGATGTACGCGCCTGAAGTTCGAGACGATACAAGGAATAATGCCGTCTATGAAAGAGAGATGGTAACGGAACATGAAAAAACATTCGATCCACCAGCTCCTGGATTATTAAATGGACACAGCATCGTTGAAAGACAAATAGATCTTCCACTACAGCAAGACCACCCAAGGAAAGAAATACCTTACATAGGACTGCAGCCAGGGACTCAGAATACTCCTAGCACCTCGTATACCAACGATACGAGACTTTGCGAACTTGACCCAGCAATATTAGGTATGGATTTTGTCCTGACGTAAGTATCCATGAATCTATTTCATCAAACTCAAGAACAGTAACCGAATCCCTTGATAAGACTCGAGAGCCCCTGCCTAGGACATCTCCACGGCGACCCCGCTCAACCTGACGAACCGAACGGCCATGCCTTGACAACATCGGCGCAGCTGCAATTTTCTCCGCCGTCATCCTATATCAAGCCTCACGAGCCACGCGGGAAGTCGAGCCATCACGCTCCGGCGGCTGTGCTTAGCCGTCTGCTGGACTTGGCCACGAATCTGTGCTCGGATGGAGAGGTCACCCCCATCCAGGCGTGGAACTACGTCCGGTGTCGGCCGCACTTTGGCAGCGTCGAGGTCCGGAGCCTGAGGGATCTGGAAGAGCGACTGCGAAGGACGGTGAAATGCCACGGGTGCGTCTATAAGAGAAAAAACATTCGCATCCTGCTCGTGGAATAGCTAATGGCTAAGAACGATAACAGGTTCGGAGCTGTGATTGAATTCTCGGCCCTTGAGGAAGCGGTCCGCGAGACACTGATGCTAGGGCAATCCTTTTGATGTTGCGTGCGATTGTATGAAACGGTGGCGGCATGAAATGGCTTGAAGATGGCACTTGAATAGCATTTCTTATAGAGCTCGGAGACATGGATTGATATGTCAATACAAGGCCTTGTGGCGCGGATTCTCGGTATATCGAATTCACGGTCACAACGCGAGATGTTACGGTATCACTACCCCTTTTCAAGTTGAATCTAATTTACAAAGGATGTGCCTAACTCGCTAATTCGCCAACTTGCCTACCATTGTAGTGGTTTCATCGCTTTATCGACTTCTTGCTGCTGTCTTTTCTTGTAGGCGACCATATCTTCCACATAGAAGAATAAGAGGACTCCCTTTCGTATGTAGCAACAGGGTACATGCGGTACCATCTCGAAGCCTAGCTTCTTGAGAGTAGCAGTTCTCAAATCCGAGTATCCCATCGGTAACCCCACGGTGGGTCTCGAATACTCCGTATCGGACCTCCATACTTATCATATGAGTCTGCTGCGCGTTGGCTACTAATTCTCTAGTATGAGCACTTATATTCGAGCAGCGGCGGCTCCTGATCTTGGTTGTCTGCCGCCTGTAGAGAACTATTGCTTTTCGACATGACCCCGAGGATAGCAGGAGATGGAGGCCAAAGTACGATCAATTGTTCCGAATCCCATGTTCTTTGCACGGAGAGAGTGGTTGAGAGCATTTTCCGTGGTCGGAAACTCCAAGGCTTAGAGCTTATAGGCCTTAGTATATACTGTATAGTTTATGTATAAAATAGTATGTACATGATTATACATGTTCATAGCCTACAGCTAGTTTGATGTGACGAACCCTCCTATAGGGCTGTCATTTGTAAGGCGTATACAACAACAATGTAGACACAGTTACCGAGTTCTTACATATCATTTATGACCCCGCAATCCATGTCAGAATTTCTTCTGCTTCTGTCTAAAAATATCTTTAATGTGGTCTATAACCCCCAATTACGGCGATACGACGTCGGAGCTCTCTGCGCTTGATAAGTACCTAGGTAGGTAATGTACAATAAATGTGACGATGTAAGATAGAGAGGCATACATATAGGATCCGACCCACCACAACGTAAGACTATCGAGGGGTTCCTCGGCTTCTTGCAGGAAAGCCGGTTGCAGAGACTACCTATATTATAATTGAAGAACGAGCTCGATCTCCTTTAAATAAACGAACACCGAAACTCACTCAATCACAATGGCGCCAAGCGCAGTTCAAAGCACTACGGCAAATGTCGCTGAAGACGCCGCTCCCAAAAAGGTCGTAACCACGGCGCCTGCACAAGATGACGCCGTCCAAGCGGCTCTTACAGCGGCTATCACGCGATTTGAGGAGGCGAACCCCATCTCGAAGAAGCAACATGAGATCGCAGCCGGCGCTCTACCCGGCGGCAACACACGTAGTCTCCTGCACACGCCGCCGTTTCCGCTTTGTATGAAGTCCGGAAAGGGAGCTTACGTCTGGGACGAAGACGGTCACAAGTACTGTGCCTCATATGATAGCCCATCAAGCTTCGATGTCGTGGAAGGCAAAAAAAAAAAAAGAATTGAGTCTGACTTAGCGCTGGCAGATACGTCGACTTCGTGGGCGAGCTCACGGCGGGCCTCTACGGGCACTCGCACCCCGTGATCCGCGAGGCCGTCGTCTCGACCCTCGACAACGTGGGGCTGAGCCTGGGGGCGACCACGGTCCAGGAGCAGAAGCACGCGGAGCTCATCTGCTCGCGCTTCGGCCTCGAGCGCATCCGCTTCGCCAACACGGGCACCGAGGCGAACCTGCACGCCCTCAACGCCGCCAAGGCCTTCACCGGCCGCCGCAGGGTCCTCGTCTTCTCCGGCGGGTACCACGGCGGCGTGCTGTCGTTTGCCGACGGCAAGGCCGCCGCGAACAACGTGGACAGGGACGACTGGGTCATCGGGAAGTACAACGACGTGGAATCGGCCAGGTCGCTTATCGAGGGAACTGCAGACCTGGCGGCCGTGCTCGTCGGTAAGCCAGTCGAATAAGGGCTCGCTCTAGGATTCAGGAAGGAATCCTCCCCCCCCATCCGCCAAGATGACGAAATCACTAACAGTCCGTGTTCCATCCAGAGGGGATGCAAGGTTCGGGCGGGTGCATCCCCGGATCCAGCGAGTTCCTGCATGCGATCCAGGAATCCGCCAACGCGGCGGGCGTCCTGTTTGTGCTGGACGAGGTGATGACGTCGCGGGTGCACCCGGGCGGCTTGCAGCGCAAGCTCGGACTGAGGCCGGACCTCACCGTGTTCGGCAAGTACCTGGGCGGCGGGTTCCCGTTCGGCGCGTTCGGGGGGCGCGCCGACGTCATGGCCGTCTACGACCCCCGGCGGCCCGGCGCGCTGCCGCACTCGGGCACCTTCAACAACAACACCATGACCATGCACGCGGGCTACGCCGGCCTGCGCGACGTGTTCACCGACGAGGCCTGCGCGGCGTTCAACGCCAAGGGCGACGCCCTGCGCGCGCGCCTGCAGCGCGTCTCGCGCGGCACCAAGCTGTCGTTCACCGGGCTCGGCGCCATCTTCAACTCGCACATCGTGGACGGCGGGCTGCGCGACGTCGACGTCCGGTCCGCGGACGACTTGCAGCAGGAGAGGTGGGATCTGAAGGACCTCTTCTGGTTCGAGATGATGGAGGAGGGATACTGGATCACGCGGCGGGGCATGATCGCCCTGATCCTGGTGACGCCCGATGAGGAGCTCGATCGGTTCGTCGGCTGTGTCGAGAGGTTCCTGCAGAGGCACAAGGACATCATGGCGGTGCAGGCGTAAGATACAAAGATGGCGTATGAGTGAGTTGTGTAAGGGGGGAGACGGACAATAAGTGCGTAAAACGGCCACTCTTCAGGGGTTTTAGTTATTGATGCAGGTAGGCTTTGATAGTGAAGCCGCACGATTCTGTCCAAATATATGCCAATCCAGTTGACCCTGCTCAATAGTATTCTGAACGTTATATTCGTATATTTGATAAATTAACATTTCTTCAACGGCGGGTTACATAGCACGAGCCCTACCTGTAGCGTAGTATATCACAACATTCCCTCGTCTACTATGTATCCGCAGCTCGTCACATCATCCTTTCCCTTCTCGTCTACTAACTCATATACAGACGCCCCCAAACCCCTTTCTTACCAAGCCCAGCATTCTCCAACTGAACCCGGACATTAAACCACCATCCGCAAGAAACACGAGATCTCTCTCTCCCTCCTTGCCCTTTCCCCTTCCTTCCACCCACTCCACCACCCAACCAACCTAACTAAGTCCCCAACCTCTTCTTCTCCCCCCCCCCCCCCCCCCCTTTTCATTCTTCTTCTTCTTCTTCTTATTATTATTTATTTATTATTTATTTTTATTTTCATTTTTTAAACCTCACCGCCAGCACAAAAACGAACTAAGCACATCATCGAGCCCGCCATTATCGCGCAGATTCGCGCGTTCGGCTTCCTGCGCACGGCCACTAGCGACTTTCCCTTTCCCTTACCGCCGCCGCCGCCGCCGCCGCGGGGGGACAACACCGCGTCGACGTAGAACGTGCAGTTTCGAAGCCGCGCGGGTCCACGGCCCCGACACCCGGCCGGCCATGTCGGCGCCGAGGAGGGGGATGGCGCCGGTGATGGGGGAGAGGAGGAGGAGAGGGTTTGAGAGCGTGGGTGCGAGGGTGGTGAGTTTCATTTTGCGCGACGAGGAGGAGAAGGAGGAGGATGAATGTCGGGCGAGTTGATAAGTTTGTGAGGAAGCTCCTATTTGCTTCCGTCTTGTGTCGGTGGGGAGAGCGTCGTCGTCGTAGACTTGAGAGGAAGAATCTGGAGTGGATCTCGTTGTTCGCCCCGTTTCTTTTCTGAAAAATGATACATATATGTCGGTTCCTGGGGCGCACAACAGAGAATTGGTTTCACACCACGGGGGAAGAATCTACGTGATGTGTCATGGCGCTGTTGTCGTCGTTGTCGTCGTCGTCGGTGCATGTCAGCTTATAAACCAAAACTACGCCGAGTGAGTTCATGTAAAAGTTGGGCTGGGGAGCGGGGGTCCGTTACCAGAGTTGATGTTCCTACGCGAACCCGCACCCCGTGCCCCATTCATTACGTATTGCAGAGCCATCGCTACTCTAGGAGTCTCATTTCTCCTAGCTTTGTGACTTACTGAGGGTTGGTTGTTGGCGAGGGGCCTATCATATAAACCCGCGTCTCGATCCTACGTGGCGCGGTGATTCCTCTTTATATTAAGGATTTGTATTTCGGGTGGTGTTCCCCTGCACGATCTATGTATCGAGGGAGGCCTTGACGCATGGCACATCGTTAGATGTGCCTCATTAGCCCTATTCAGTGACACCAAGGCGCTGCTACTGGTCAGCCTCCTGCCCCCTTACTTGTGATCAGTCAGTATCACGAGACATTCTGAACCAGGAGTAAAGGACGTGAGTAGTGTTGGAACTATGTGGCTTATTAGTTCTCGTTAAGTGTATAAATCCCATTAGGGCCGTCTACCCTGATCCGCAATGACACACTTGTTGAATATCAAGTGTTGTTGCCTTCTACTTGTTTATTAAATTTTCGACTAAAGGTTTATTGTAATGCCCGAACCGCTCTCTCCGAGAACTGCTAATCTAAACTATTCACACCTAGACGACCTGCCATCAAATGTATTTCACCTATCCCTTCAAATGTTGCAAAATTATTACACCACCAGCGCATATGTAAATTCTAAATATCTTTTTTAAATCTCGATATGGATGCTACCTGTTACTACCGCCAAGTCAAGCCATTCGATTAACCCCCCTATTTTTCTATCCCAGCCCAGGCAAGTACCAGACCCCAAATTTTCAATAACCGTAGAGCCAGCTCTCTTCTACATGCTGTGAAGAGCCAAACAGAAAGAAACGGAAAAAATGCAAAGAAAAGGGAAATAAATTTTGGACCTTCAAAAAACGTAAGCTCTCGTTTTTAGGAAGTCCTTCAAACGCCAAGTTCACGGAAAATTCACCGCCTCTTGATAATTCGCTTTTCAATTGTTTTAAGGTAAAGTAGGTAGGTAGGAGAGCGAGATAGACTTCGCGGTACCTTAAACTCCGCCATGTCCCTCACCGCACGGATCGATTGGTGTAGTTTCTAACGAAAGGTTCAGGCATCCAAGTGTAGAGAAAACGCATGATCGTACAATTTACACCTATAGTACAATCAAGGTCGAAATTTCTTTTAGTTGCCCAACCCATTATAAAAGGGATGAGCGAATCATCTTCACCTCGGCCGAGGATCAGGTCAACACACTTAATCGATCTTGATGGACTTGTAAATCTTCTGCACGAACCACCAACTAGAGAAGTATCCAATCGATCCTATAATCCACGTTAGCTATAAGGGTCGCTAATCTTATTTGTCTTGAGCGCATACCTGTAAGAATGAAGAAAAGGAATGACAGAAGAGCGCTGTATCCGATATACAGCACTGTTCCAGATACGCCGCCGAGCGCCAATTTGCTGACCAAGTATATCAAGGCATTAGCAAATATGTAACCTGCGCTCATGCCGGCGGCGAGGAAGGACCGCCACTGCCAATGATAGTTCTCGGCACAGAGCAGGAAGTACACCATAAGCACCGTCACCGCGGCACAGGTAATAATCATCAGTCCGTAGCACAGGAAGAGGAATCCGAACATATAGTATATCTTGCTGAACCAAATCGAGCTCATGATGAAGTAGAGCTCGACGAAGATAGCACCAAAAGGTAGAATACCAACGAGCAGCATGCTGGGGATCGGCTTGAGGTAGGTTGTGGACGGTGGAATCTGGCGCGGGATCTGGTTTGTTCGCACGGGAGGCTCGATGGCAGGCGCACGGAAACCAAGCCAGGAGCCGGTGACCGAGAGCGGCACGGAGATGACAAACCAGATACCAATGATGACCAGCATGGTGGAGAAGGGGACAGCGCCGGCGGCGCCATTGGCCCAAAGGAAAAGGTTGAGGAAAAAGAAGGTAGAGAAGACAATTCCAGGGACGAGGACAGGAGTCAAGGCTATGTTCAGCTTCCAGTTCTCGCCATTCATCGACTTGTATACTCTTGACGAGACATAGCCGCCTACGAAGCTGAGGAGGGTGTATAGGAATATCATGATAGTTCCAAGAGAGCCTCGGTTGGACGGTGACAGGAATCCCAGAAGCGCAAAGCAGATGGTAAAGCCAGCCATAACGAACAACTGCGCACCGTTCCCGAGGAAGACAGAGAGAAGGAGAGGGTGCGCCGGGGTTCGAAAAACATCGCCGTGCACGAGCTTCCAGCCCGAATCCTCCTGTACACCATCCTCGAGAGCAGACGTACCGGATAGGTCATCCAAGTTGATCTGATCGAGGCGGTTGTATCGCGCAATGTCCTTCCTCAGGGCCCGGAAGAGAACTGAAGTCACCGTCACCGTCAGGAAGACGACGACCACGGCAGAGTTGATGAGCGAAAACCAGTGGATCTTGGGGTCAAAGACATGGAGGTACTTGTCCCACCGGGTAGCCCAAGCCGTTGGCGACTCGGTCCAGTATACACTGTAGGTGAATGTCACATCAGTGGCTGCTGTTTCCTCCTCGGACAGCACTACGGGGGGTAGCGTGTTATCATTGCAATCCAGTTTATCACCCTTATACGCCCTCGAGCCAGGCTGCACAATGACGCCAACAACCCGCAGCTGGTCGGAATGTCCGTTCACTTTGTGGTATTCGACGAAGATATCGTAGTGGTTATTGAAGAAGGTCGGTCCGTCGGGGTCGGTCTGGGAGATCTGACCCATGGCAAAGCCGGGGCTGTAGAAGGTAGTACTGGTGAGGTCGTCGATCAAGTTCTGACCGGCAGGCAGCCCGTCAACCAGCCAGTTCAACGCATAGCCCTTCATTATCCGCTTGTTGACGAAATGGGCCGAAGGCATGTCGTAGGTCGAGGTGCACAGCCTGGTGCAGGACTCGTTATGGGCCATCTTCAAGTTGAAGGGCGAGGTCATGATGCGATCGCCGAACAGGATACTCCCGAGACTCTCGGCAACGTAGTTCGGTCCGCCCTCAGGCTGGCAGAAGTGGAACTTCTCTTCGTAGTAGTCATAAGCCATAACCGAATGGAGGCGCGCATCCGGGGCGGCGACGGGCTTGATACTGTTGACATAGAGGGGGACGCTGTCGCCGGGCTTATAGGAGGTGGGCGCGACACCGGGCAGGTAGAAGGCGGAGGCGAGCTGTGGAAGGGCCAGAAGAGCCGAGAAGAGCGCCGACGGCGGCGCGAGAGATATCGACTTCATCGTGCCGTTCGGTCTTCCTGTCCGGGAACCCAGTCAGTCAGTATTCCAGATGCAAGGGTAACTCGATATGGGCTTACTGACTCTCTCCAAGGTGGAAGTTGACGCCAGATCACAGAGCGCTGCGGCTCGTACTGATCAGATTTGTGCTGTCTCTCCGTATTCCGTAGATGCAATCGAGGGTGCGTGTCTCATCGAAGGAACGTGGTGATCGTGTACGACGAGGATTTCGTCGTCGCCGTCGTTGTCGAGGGTTCTTGGTGTAGTAGGTAATACGACATTTATGTTAGTTGTACTTTTCATTAAAGGAGTTTCGTCAGTTCCCTATTACTTAGTAGTAGGTCCACTAATTACTACCTGCTGCAGGTGCCTACAGACGCACAAGCCACACTTCTTATTATGGATCCAATGTGGCTAATTCGACCTGCGTGCACTCCACCATTTGTATCCCGACACAGTGGGAAGCTAGGATCCGTCTCGTCTCAAGTACGCTGCCAAGACGCTAAACAAAGCAAATCTTATCATCACTACTATCATTATCCTTATCGATAATATTATCAACCAGACCTTTTTTTTCTTCTATTTCTTTTCTCCCAATTTATCGTTTCCCAACCTGCGAAGAATAAGTTTTCTCTCGTCCAACAACCGAAGCGATCGCCAATTACATAGCAATGGCTGTGCAGACGTCCTTGCCAGCCCTGCTGGACACATTAACCCAATCGCTCACCTCCGCCGTCGAAGCGGCGCCCAAGATCGCCGGCATCGAACCCACCGACGATGGCGTCTCCCTCCTCGACGTCAAGAACGAGCTGCTGCTATCCTACCTCCAGAACCTCGTCTTCCTAATCCTGCTCAAGATCCGCCACGCGAAAGCCAACGGGGCGCGATCGGACTCGGACTCCACCAACGCCCGCGGCGAGGACGCCGCCTCAGACCTGTCCGACACGGTGGTCAAGAAGCTCGTCGAGCTGCGGCTGTACCTCGACAAGGGCGTGCGGCCGCTGGAGGAGAAGCTGCGGTTCCAGCTCGACAAGATCCTGCGCGCGGCCGAAGACGCCGACCGCAGCGAGCAAGCCGCCCTCGAAGCGAAGGGAGCGGGATCCGACTCGGAATCCGGATCCGGATCCGATGACGACGACAGCGACGAGGACGACGAAGAAAAAGGCCCCGCGCAGCAGCGGAACCTATCCGCCAAGCAGTTCGCCCCGACATTCAGCACCTTCACGCAGCCCGCCGCGCCCGTGGGCATGGCCGCCGCCGCCGCCGCCGCGTCTTCGGGGCAAGACAAGACGGGCGTGTACCGGCCGCCGAAGATCGCGCCGACGGTGATGCCCACGACGGAGCGGCGGGGCGGCGGCGAGCGGCAGCGGCGCCCCGGCAAGTCGGCGACGATGGACGAGTTCGTGGCGCACGAGCTGTCGGCGGCGCCGCTGGCCCAGCCCAGCGTCGGCACCACCATCGTGTCGGGCGGGCGCAAGGTCAAGACGGCCGCCGAGCGCGCCGAGGAGGACCGCCGCCGCGAGTACGAGGAGTCCAACTTCGTGCGCCTGCCCAAGGAGAGCAAGAAGGACCGCGCCAAGCGCAGCCGCCTCGAGGGCCGCTCCGCCAAGATGACCTTCGGCGGCGAGGACTGGCGCGACCTAGGCGAGGGCGTCGACCGCATCGAGAGGCTCACCAGGCGCAAGGAGGGCGGAGGCGGCGGAGGCGGCGGCGGCAGAAGCAGCAGCACCAAGGCCCTGCTCGAGAAGAGCCGGAAGCGCGGCCGCGAGACCACCGACGGGAACCGCGGGAGCGGCTTCAGCGGCGGCACCGTGGAGATCGGCGAGCGCTTCAACAAGAAGCTCAAGATCATGGAGGGCGGCCGCAGAGATCGCGGCAAGCGATGAACCCTATAGGTAGTAGATTTGAGGGCCGTCGTTGTATTTTTTGGGTGTTTTAGGGTTTGATTTACCTACATAGTACCTATTGTTGTATATAAGGAAGAAAGGGGGGGGGGGGGGGGGGATTTGAAGACTCGGGAGCTTCAAAAAAAAAAAAAAGAACTACGGAGTGGTACATTTTGGTGCACGTAATGGGAATCAATCGTTGTTTTAGTACATGATCTGTGGTGTGATGTAGTAAATTCTACTACCACCGTGGAGCCACGACGGCTTCACTTCTCGGCGATTAAAATATATCAAGCAATGAATGAAGTCTGTTGAACCATACAGTACCGTCCACCCCTTGTCCACTTTCCTCCTTATGGGCCGTGATATCATGTAACCACCTAACGCCGTGCAAGGATTCCAGCGTACCTCCTTTTCAGTGATCTGTGTTTACCATCTTAACAGGAACAATCTATCCTCTCTATCCTTCGCTACTATCAAATGAAGTAACCCTATTACTTGTCTCCTTGAGTGGGGCAGTCAACATATCCTCCACCCTAAAAACTGTTCCCCACATCCGTGCTCTCCTCGCGAGCGTCCTTGCCGCCGCCATTGAACCCGTTGCGGACGTGGTTCTCGACCTCGACGACGCGCTTAGGGAGCGCGAAGCCAATGCCACAAAATACGAAGAAGGCCCACTTCCAGCGGAATGGATTGACGGTGACGCAGAAGGTGAACCACCACAGCAGCTCGAGATAGGTGAAGAAGTCGAAGGCGCCGGTAGGGGCCGTCGCCTTCAGCACCTTGGTCATATCGATCCAACGCTCCATCCAGAAGGTCGAGGGGCGCGTCAGCGGGTCCGCGAGGAACATGAGCAAGATTCGCGTGTAGATGCCGATGTGCCAGTTGCCTACCGTACCGATGCCCGAGAGGTACGTGCAGTTGATCGCAGATATAGACGGGTGTTGAGGTGGGAAGGTCTGTAGGTACCAGTTCGGCGGCCCGTAGGGCTCGTCGAACGAGTCGTCAGGGAGGAAGTCGAGCGAGGGACGTTTATAGCCCGTCGCGAGAACCACCATGTCGCCTTTGATGTTCAGATGACGGCCCGGACCCCCCTTAGGAACACCCTTATCGCGTTTGTTTACGATGATTCCGTCGTCGTTGAAGCCCTCAATGTCGCAACGGACCCATTCAGCTTGACCAGACCGGAGTTTATTCATGACGTCCGAGTTTACCATGGGCGTATCCATGAATATTCCCTTGTCGTCCGGCGCGATGTCTTGTAGGTCCCGATAGAAGAACTTCCTCAGCAGCATCTCCGGGATGAAAGAAAAAGTCGTCTCCTGGCCCCAGATGTTGAGGGCGAGCAGCATGTCGATGATGGGATTGCGTGGAATGATCCACTTGTCGCTCCGAGACAGGATGTATATCTTGGAAGCGCCCTCTTCAGAGGCGTACTCGAGTGCCTCAACGGCGCTGGCACCGCCGCCGATGATAATCATAGTCTTGTCCTTGGCATCCACGCTGTCGTATTGTTAGTTATCGTGATAGCACACATAGCTACTCGGATAGAAAGACATACCCAGTCAATTGGCTTGAGTGATACACTTTGTCCTTGAATTTCTCGATCCCTTCCATGTGTGGCATCTTGGGGTCACCGCAGGTGCCAACAGCAGCGATGACGCCCTCAAACCTCCCGTTAGCCGTGTTGTTGATAATCCAGCGACCGGCATCGTCTTTGTAGATTTTCTCGACCTTGGTATTGAACTTTGTCCGCGTGTCCAGTCCGTAGCGCTCCCAGAGTTGCTTGATCTGGCTGATGATCTGCTGGCGGTCGGGGTAGCCCTTGTCCCACTGGATGGAAGGATGAAAGCGAAACATCATGGAGTGAATCTGTAGGCTGGAGGTATTGTTCACTTTCTATACCCTGCGGTTAGCATGTGACGTTTCGTACACAACTATATCTTTGTCGGGGAGCCACTTACGCTCCAAATGCCACCCAAGTTCTTTTCATCCCCGGCTTCAAATATAACGACATCGAAGCCATGGCCGATACAATGCGCGGCAGATGTGACACCGGTTATACCTGCACCTATGATAGCTACCTTTGGACGTCCCAGATGTGAACTGGGGCTCGGAGGAGTGGGAGAGAAGATCTTGTCGGCCAACCATTGCCAGATCTGGAAGATGAAGATGAAGGGATGGAATATAGGATTGCGTAGATATACTTTGGACCCCATTGTGTAAGACAAGGCAACAGACTCGAAGCTAAAAGAAAGAGGGTGTAAGAGGTACTGGAAGAGAGAAAGGAGTGGAAAGGGGGGTTGAATTTAATACACGGATATATTCCAGATCATGGGTTCAAGGTTGTGTTACGGGTGAAGGTATAATGACGATAGCTTAGGTACATAGGTATGAGCTCCAGACAAGACAATCAAGATCGAATTGGAGAACCCCTGTTCTATTACATCATTGAATTGACTTTGCACCTGGAGGTAGGTACGTATGTGCCTCAATTTCACATGTGAAACGAGCTTTAGTAGGCAGTCCTCCGCCTGTACATAGGTACATATCCGGGCCGTAATGAACATTAAGGCATGTATCAATGTACGTACAGTGTTTGCAACGCTAGTCTGATTCTAGTATGTACATAGGTACTTGCCTGATCTGGACAGTCTGACGTAACTTGCACCAATACGAATTCGCGGGATTTCTCGATTGTCCAAGGTCCCACCCGTTCATTTGAGCTATCAACCTAACCTTACAATGTTTTCTGACCTTAACAATCCATGTCACAGCCGCTAGGTTACACCTTGACGACATATTTAGTTCTATACCAATACCTATGGTATCAAGATAGGTAGTGCAGATACATTTTCTCTTTATGTCACTAAACAATCAAACTTCAGATCAGGACAAACCTCCAGTCCGTTCCCATCGTTTACTCGTAGTATAAATTGATCTTCCTCCTGGCCTTTGTTAAAGTCGGCTCCATGTTGCAAATACCATGTCACCAGCAGATCTTTACAGCTTGGTCAACAGCACTGAAGATACTTTTGGCGCCAAGTTCAGGGTTATAACTATCACGCACGATTTTAGAGCATATCATTTGCTGCCCCACGATTCTCATCCTGATGTTGCCCACCAGGTTATCGCCTTCTCCGTCTGGCGAAACGCGGACTGGTTTAGCAAACCTTTCTTTCAGATTCATCAAACCTCGGTGGGCCATTACCATTACCACCTGCTCATCCGGTGACAATCAATCAGTTTAAATAAAGGGGTTTGTGGGTATGTCAACAAATAACTTATAATACCTACCTACCTTCATCGAAAATAGCTGAGAGCGTTTTGCGTACTCCCACACTGGCATTATCAATCTTATCCAGATACACAACACAACGCTCGCCCGACAAGTCTCAATGCTATTACAGCGGGGGGTTGTCCTATGATCGCTTGATGCAATCCAAGAATGCCTTCATCATTTCTTCTTCGAACCAAACTGCAAGTGCGAGCAGATGGCCAATCCAACTTGTAAGCACAATATAAGCGATAGCATCGTGTCAAGTCCAATGAAGAAACGAGAGATCGTCGAACTTCGAGGGTATACCATTTATGGATTCCATTTGGAATCTCATCCGAATCGCCATCCTCAAGTTCTGATAAAATCTTGTTGAAGGGGAAGTAGCATGATAGGGGAATTGGTTTAGGTGATGACCCTAGTTCCAGGAGAGTTCGAGCTGTCGTTGTCGGTTGTTGGCATGTTCGAGCATCACGAAGGATAGCGAAGGCCAACAAAGGGAAACCGTCCGGACCACAGGTCGCGTCTGGATTACCACCATGTTGGATCCAGTATCGGATCAACGATTCTTACCCCGTCTCAACAACATAGAATATGGCAGGTATACCTTCTACCTCCTTGTTGATATCTTCGATCAGATGATGCTGGTCACGTTTCCAGTAGATATTCAGATGAAATAAAATTGCCGTAGCTGATCTTCCTGCCTGCATATCTACGATTGCACTTTCGATGGAACGGAAATATGAGCAAAATTTTGCCTCCTCGGATGTTGCGCTAGGGGGTGTACACGAGGGAGCGTATGCCACCACTAACAAGACTTGAGGTCTGGCGTGGAACCATTGGCTTGTGAAGGTGAAGATTTGGATTCCGAAATGGCTTTCCTCTACAATAGAGTGATTAGCAATGACGAAGTGATGCGCAAACCATACATACGAGGGCTGGTGTGTGGTATGTTTAAATATGAGACACATATCCTTATGTTACCAAAGTTGCCAAAGTCATTGTATGTAGATAGATTCCTAGCCACAGAGACAACAACTGCCCACCTCAAAGCTCTATTGACAGCTTTGTTTGTCGGGCAAACTTGTGCCACTCTCAAACCGAGCCAGTAGATCTGAGATAATAGATAGTTCAAAAGTACTCAATACCTCTATTCACAACTGAATCCTCAATAGAACAGATGAGGAAGCTGGAGTCTATTCACTGGCTCAATCATGTATTAGATGTATGAGCACAAAGGCCTTGACGAGTCAGCTTCCGATGGAATCCTGCAAGAACCCGGAATTCTATCAAACAAAGAAGTCACATTTGAATCAGTAATATCTAGTTTAACGGCTATTTACAGAAGATAGGGGAAGCATCTAGGCCTAAACCAACAGGCACGGTTCTAAGTTACTCAGCACGGGATACCAGAGTCTCATCATATGATAAACAGCAGTCCGTAGCTTATTAGAATACATATTGCCCCGTTCTAACCACAAGTATCCTAAAATAAATTACAAGTATTAATCATACAAACGCGACTGCTCTCAACTTTCACAGGCGACATCATGGGAGCTGTCATATCCCGAGTTCTGACAGCCAAAGTCGATTCGATATATCAACATCGCAATACTGAATGTAAGGATAGATTTTGTTCTCTAGATACCTAAGTATATCCCAAGATCATGGTATTACCTTGCAGTCAAGGTGCCTTCCTGCTAACCTTGGACTAAATGGTAATCTAGGTGACCCCCAAAGGGATATAGTCGCTGCGGGAATAACCAACCGAAAGGCCCATCATGGTTCCCATGATACCAGAGAGGGTAGCAAGCATGAGCAGATTACTTCCGTGAGGCGAACGATTGCAGGTGGCATTTTCCAAACACGCCAGGTAGCTTCCTATTTTGGCACCCATTTCCAAAGACTTTTCTTCGTATTACGCTCATGGTCGGTGAAAGACTTCTTCAAACGCCTATGGACCAAGTTCTCGTATGGTGGGGTGGCTACTACCGAGCGTGTGAAGGCGGGAAAGGGAAAATCCCTAGCCGAATCAGCCACCCATTACCTTATCAGACGTGGATTTTGGACCTCTCATGAGAATGGGGTTTCTCAGCTACCCTCAGAGAGTGGTGAAAGTGTGCAGGCACCCAGATCACATGAAAATAGCAATCGGAGTAGAATCTCTCAGCTCGAGAACAAGCTGAAGAATGCTGCCATCGAGAAAGCCAACCTTCTTCGAGAACTCGAGGATGCCCATAAGGCAGTGAATGAGATGAAAGACGTCCATGCCTGTGATCAAATCCGCATACACGAGCTCTGGCATATCGTCAGTGTAGCCAGGGGCATAGGGCATGCATTTCACAATGATATGGCACCTGTCAAAAACCAAACTGACCAATTACTGAATGAATATGATGATAAGATGGCTACTATGAGTACCGAACGGGACATATATCGTCGACAGGTGAAAGAGGCAGAGGACCAGATCGGAGCCCTCAATGCTTCCATTGCCGCTAAAGATTCCAACCTCTCCAAGGCAGCGGCTAGGGAGGCCGCTCTTCAGAAAAAGCTCGCATCCGTGGAGTCAGAACTCCAGGACGCGCTAAAGAAACTCGTATCAGCTGCAAACGAAGAAGCAAGGTCGAATGTGGCTGGTCATGCGGACGAGACCCCCTCTACGAGATTTCCCACAGCTACCGACACCGCAATACTGCACTCGCTATACCGCGACGCCCTCGCCCGCTCCACGACCCTAGAAGCGCAGAACCTCAAGCTCAGAGACTCCCTAGCCGCACTCACCCAGTCGCGAGCGAACGGGCCCAGCCCCCGAGACGGCCAACAAGGGCCTCGCAGCCCCCCGTCCCCCATCAGCGCGCCGCCGACGCAGCTCATCGTCATCGGCGTGGACCTCGGCAGCAGCGCGCAGGACCACCTGCCGTCGATCAAGGCGGTGTACCGGACGCTGGTGCACTACATCTCGCTGAACCACAGCCTCGCGCTCGTGTCGACCGTGGCGCACGGCTGCCGCGGCTCGCACGAGGTGGCCGTCAGCGCGTGGGAGCGCCCCACCGCTTCGCCCTCGACACGCTCGCGGACGTGCCCGCCGGCGGCGCCTCCGACCACGAGCGCTGCCTCGCGTCCGCGTACAACAACCTCGTCGCCGACCGCGCCCTGTTCGACAGCCTGCGCAAGGTCGTCGTGCTCGTCGGCCACGCGATGGACCCCGTGCCCGCGAAGAGCCTGCGCGCCACTTGCCGCCGCTTCAAGGCCCAGGGCATACAGCTGCACTCCGTGGTCGTGGGGTGCGTGGAGAAGGCGGAGAGGGAGGGCCTGGCGATCAGTTGGATTGCGAAGCAGGTTGGGGGGCGGGGGCTCTCGGAGAGCACGTATCTTGCTGCGCTGCCGGAGATCCTTCCACATGATGAGTAGGTAGGTGGAATGGATGGAGTTGAGGGTGGTGTCCCAGGGAGAAGGGCCTTGATACTTGATCCGGTGACATTCGGATACCAGAACATAGGACATATGATATCAGGTCCTTTAAGGCTTTGGAACTGATAGTCTTGCTAGATTATGATAATAGCGATGCCGTGGGGCGTTCGCAATAGAAAGAATGGCCATAGACTAAAAATGCATTATTATCACATTTCAGGGGGCGAGGACCGGAGATAGTGAACACATAAGTTCGATTGCATCGTTAGAATGCTAAGTGCCTACATAGTGAATCTAAAAGATTACTGGTTACAATGAGAAGTGAATGTTTTAATAATTTTGTCCATTTGGGGCTTTCATAAGGACATTATCCTAATTTACCTACATGAGATAATTATTTAAATAGAAAATGAAGCGTAGCCAGTGCAAGCCTTTCGAGCCGATATCACTTAATGAATTGAGTTCTTCTCAACACTCATTAAACACCCAACGTATCCCTTGGGAGAATAATAATGATACACAACAGGTTACTAATAAAATATTAACCTAGATTCTTAGCATATCTACCTCCTATGCCAATTTGTATGTACGAGTTATGCACATTTTTACAGCTTCTTTGATGCATTCAGTAGGAGCTAGGTAGTTCGACAGAAGTATCCACAAGCCAGGTGTTTAAATGTTTCTGGCAAACACTAGAAGAGAAGACAAAGCACAACCAGTCCACGTTGGTTCTAATTAAAGAACAAAGGTCCTCCCAGTCTCTTTATTGTCCAATGTTTCTTAGTATTATATATACATACCCTCGATGCTGTAAAAAGGCCTGACCGAACATTGTGTAGCTCAAAAACCACCCCTTCGCATCAACACAAAGCAAGGTATTCATCAAAATCCAGAGGACTACTAAAGTCGTAAAAATGGCGAAGGACAAAGGTATCTCGAAAACCGCGACGCGCCACCAGCCCCGGAGGGCAGTCCGCAACGATCGAAAGGAGAACCACAAGGCAAAAGCCATTGCGAAGAAAGCAGTATCTAAATCTCGGTCCTCCCGCTCCAAGGCCAAGGGTAAGCTCAAAGCGACCCTCCTAAAGCGGGTAGACGCCATGGATCCCAGCGACGCTTGGCTGGAGCAGTCAAATCTACTAGGCATCGGCCTCGTCTCACCGAAGCCGTCTCCGAAGACGGGCCCGAACTCGCCGCGGGCGAAAAGGGGCCGGCCGAGCCGCAGGGCGACGGTCCCGAAGGCAGAAAAGAAGTTTATGGACGACATCTTCGGCTCGGACGACGAAGCCGGCGCGGCGGACCAGCTGCAGCGCGGCGACCGCTGGATACCGGATATGGAACACCGGGCGCGGCCGGCCCGCCGGCCACCACACGTCCCCCACCAGCTATGGATGTCGTACTGCCTGCTCGACGACTACATATACCGCGAGTCTCTCACCCCCGGCGAGGTCCTGTCGTTCCCGCTCATGGACGACGTCTACACGTACCAACACGGAGGGCCGAAACCGATCACGCCGCCGGGCTTCCGGTGGGACAGGCATCGGCAGCTGATGCCTGAGGATAATACTGATGATGATGATGATGACGACGAGAGTGCATGAGAGGTTGTGAAGCACGCAAAAAAGCATGGCTAGTTAATGTCAGTACGAAAGTTATATTCATGTCATATACTCACCGTCGCAAGTCACCTACATTTCTATCTACATTTCTATCTACCACCTCTCGATCATGCGTATATGGATTCTCAAATGATTTCTTCTCACGTTATCACAATGTAAAAAAGGGGAGAACGGGTTACCATATTAGACACAATGTAGTCTAAAAACATTTCACCATTTTTTTGGTCACAAAATTCTTACCTACCTATGTAGTTATATGTTTAGCAATTATAACTGCTTCCTATCGGGAGTCTATACCCAACTATGTATCCTTATAACATTGAATTACGTTCACCTGCCGAAAAGGTGAGAGACCAGTCAATCAGACAGAGCCAGTCGTTGGAATGAACACAATATTGTGTAGCTGGTAACATGAACTGAGTACCTAGGTCTGCTTAAAATGCCAATTGCCCAACCTAAGAAAATGTGAGGTAGTTTCACGATATATAATAAAATAAGCAGGCACTTAACTAGGTAGGTAGGTACTAAGCCATTCACTGCGACTACGGGAGAAGATGGCCCCTCTAATAATACCCGAAAGCAGACACAGGCTAATATCATTCCCCAAAAGGAGGGAAGAAGGATGATGATCATATGCAGTTACTGAAGTGTTCTGTGTTGGATACCGTTATATACTTCTTGATTATATGCAGGTATCTATTAACCTTTATAACTATCTGTTTGGATTTGTGATTAAACAGCGTTAAGCAACATTCTCGTATTAAAAACTACTCTAGGGTAGAAAATCAAGCCTACTTGCCTCCTTACCTAATATCGTGAATTGCGGATTTCGGGCCCTTCTATAGCGTATCACACTTGAACCAGGATACTATCCGGTAACCCATCATGGTAATATTTAATAAGTATAAAATATATCAAATATTAAAGTCATACAAAACGAACGAGATTATTGGTAAATGGAGTATTCTCTATTATTATGTGAACAGAGTTGTATAAGTTGCCCAGCCCCCTATGCAAATATGTAGTATATATTTACGCACTATGCACATATCAGATACATAGCGTCTGCCCCGCGTCAGCGAGGAATTGCGTGATCCCGCGTTATCAATAGCAAGTCACACTCACTTCCCATTCCCAGCCCAGCCTCTCTTTTTTTTCTATCGGTCATTCCAGGAATACTTGTCGTGGAGGATTTTATATCTTCCAGGAAGGAAAAAGCATACATCCAAAAAGGGGAACAGGGGGAAATGGCGCCAGATAACGACGACCCCTCGAGGCCTCTTCTCGCCGGCCAAGAGCGAGAAGCCAGCTCGCCAGACGATGCCGATGCCACGGCTCCCCTCCTGTCCGTGGAACAGGGCAGCAGGGGCGGCTCTTTCACGAGAAACCTGGGCGCGGGCGAGGCCTTCGCCATCGTCATCAGCATCGTGATCGGCAGCGGCATATTCACCTCGCCCGGGTCCATCGATACGAACGTCCCGTCGCCCGGCATGGCCTTGGTTGTCTGGCTGATCGGCGGCGTCCTCGCTTGGACGGGCGCCAGCACTATGACGGAGCTGGGGGTCGCAATACCGGGGGAAGGTAAGATTATCCCCGAGCTCGTCTTTGGATGATGATGATGATGATTTTATGATATCGACAAGATAGATACTGACCTTTATTCCTAGGCGGTGTGCAACCGTATCTGAAGTACATCTTTGGCGACGTCTTTGGCTTCTTGGCGGCTTGGACCTGGATTGTGGCCGTGATGCCCGCGACGCTGGCTATACTGAGTATAGTCTTTATCGAGAGCATCTACTCTGCTGCCGGCGTGACGGACCAGTCGGCGAGGATCGAGCACAAGCTCCTGTCCGTCCTGGTCCTAGTGGTCATAAATGTGGCCAATTCCATCAGCACCAAAGCAAGCACCCGGCTGAACAGCTTCTTCGTGGTTACGAAATTCGTCACCATTGCTGCCGTTGTGCTGGCCGGTATAGTGGTCATTATTATTCAGGCGTCAAGCCCGGACAGGGACGACATTGGCGGCCGGGACTGGTTCACCAAGCCCTGGTTCGGAAACAGACCGAGTGTGGATATAGATGGAAGCAAGACAGACTGGGACCAACTGAGCGAATGGGAACTACTCGGTCACTATTCAACGGCGCTCTACGGGGCTCTCTGGGCATATTCGGGATGGGACAAGGTGGGCATCTGCATATACCCATAATACTCACTCCAAGATGCTTCTAACGATTAGGAACATAGGCCATTTATATCACAGCTGAGCTTTCAGCTCCGGCCCGCCAACTTCCACTCGCGCTTAACACTGCTATCCCCACGATAGTCCTATGCTTCATAACCGCCAACGCCGCCTACTACATCTTACTTCCTTGGAACGTCGTCTCCACGACGGACAGCGTCGCCGTGGTAAGTGATCCGTGCCTCGTCCTCGTCCTACCCCAACCTCTCCAGAGCAGCCGTTTACTAACACGCACTACAAAAACAAAGACTGCCATTACGCGTCTCCTAGGTCGTGGCTTCGGCATTGTGGCCGCGGTCCTCATCTGTCTGGTGGTAGCGGGCTCTCTGCTCGGCAACTCCTTCGTCGCCGGGCGCATGGCCGTCGCAGCCGCGAACATGGGCTGGATGCCGCGGCCCTTCGCCTTCCTCGGGTACGTCGGCGCGAACCCTCGGGCCGAGGAGAAAGAAGAGGAGGAGGAGGAGGAAGAGGATGGTGACGATGATGGATCAGGGTCGCCGCCGCCGTCCAATAGCACCACCACCTCCTCCTCCTCCTCGGCCCCGTCGCAGGAGGCGGCAGCCAAGTCGGACGCGCCGCTCAACGCCATCATCCTCTCGACGGTGCTGTCGGCCCTGTACATCCTGTTCGGCAACTTCCGCGCCCTGCTCACGTTCAACGGGCTGGGCGAGTACTCGTTCTTCTTCCTCACCGTGGTCGGCGCCGTGGTCCTGCGGTACCGCGAGCCGGCGCTGCACCGGCCCTACAAGCCCCTCGTGCTCGTGCCCCTGACGTTCGCGCTGGTCAGCGGCTTCGTCGTCGTCCGCGGCGCCATCTTCGCCCCCGCGCTCGCGCTGGTGCTCGTCGTTCTGTGGGTGCTGGGGCTGGGCTTCTACTGGGGTAGGAAGAGGTTGGCTGTCTCGGGTGCGAGTTGAGGGTATATATACCCTACACGAGCCTGGACAGTAGTGCTGGGGTGAATTTTTCGATATATACGTTGGAGAAAGGAGTTGGACTGATAGGGCGACAATAAGCCCGTAACTACGTAAGATGCTTCAAATTCTCACTAATAATACTAATGGTCGTTGGTTTCTATAGATGGAATAGTGCTGGAAACAACAATGGGATTCATGTCAGTATAGTGCTCTCAACCTATTTATTATCAATAAATTGCATATCCAAGACTGCCATATTCATGTATGCGGTAGCATCCGATATTTATAACCTATACCCTCTAAACTCACGACTAACCGTGCTCGGTCATGTCCATTCGGAGGACTTTATCCTCTCGGGCAAGTACTTCAAGGCCCGAAGACTCATTGGCGCGACATGTGGCAGCGAAACACCTAGATCGTATGGGGCAGCCAGCGAACAAAGAACCGGTGGAAGTGACATCTCAAGGTGAAACGACCTTCTTTGTTGCCCCCTACCTATCCAGATATGATCCACATCACTTCACAGCAGGCAGAGCTTTCTATCTATCACCTATCACCTAAGCGTAAGGTATATGCTCGCCCCCCTCCCCCTCCCCCTTCTTTGTTCCGTACCCCGCCTGAAACACGACGGAGCAAGCGTAAATGATACGTGAGACTATGCATAAGTTGTCTAAAGAGCAATCGTTTCAAGATGAAAACGGAGATGAGAAAGCGCCCGTTTGGGTGAAAGACCGTTTACTTGGGTCTAGATGGTCGTCTCTTTTGCCACAACATGTGTTCCGGAGGGAGATCTTATAGAAAAATGAGTATCAAAATTAACTTGTTCATTATCAGCGGCCAAAACTGGTACCTGTAGTGCTTATCACAGAGGTTTTCTTTGCTACTGTTTTTTTATTAAGAAATAAGGGATAAATGAATTTTTAAGTAAGGAGATATAATTTAGATATATTCGAAGTTAAAACACGCATACTTACCTAGGCAAGTCAGGAAGAAAAAAAGGGGTGGAAGACAATTTGTCATGTATTGGAAGTTAGAGCTCTCTAATTATGAAAAAATCACAGCAAGAAAAAACTTTCTATTTTACTTTAATATATTTTATTCTTTTTTGTTTTTCTCTAATTTCTAATTGTATTCGCAAACTGTAAACAAATGACCATAAGAAAGCGCTTACTAAAACACTTACCATCGAATCGTACTAACTAAAGCAATGACAGAAGGGGAAAAGGAAAAAAAAGGACAGACAGAAGAAATATGACGATAACCTTTCGAAACATGGATAGGTAGGTAGGTAGGGTATCCGTGTGAAACAACTGAAACAAATGACAATGGAGAAAAAGAAAAAAGAAAAGAAACTTGCTCACCTTTCCTCCACTTACAGTATAAGTTCTCTTTGAACTCTCCTTTTTTTTCTTTTTCCTGGGGGTTCTTTTCAGGTTTTTTTCTTTTTTTCTTTTCATGGTTATAGCTCAGAGAGGGGAAGGAAAAGGGGGGAGGGGGAGGGGAACAGACCTAGATACTCTCACCATCTAAAAGTCGAAGTTGAAGAAACCGCCGCCGCCGCCGCCGCCGCCGCCGCCGCCCCAGATGTCGCCCGCGCTGTCATCGTTAAGGCCGCTCACAAACATGGAGTCGTAGCCCGGATCCTCGTCGAAGCCGCTGATCATGCCCTCGGCGGAGCCGGTCATGCTCACGGGGTCCCCGGCCAGATGCTGCTGCAGCTGCTGATCCTCCACCAGCATGTCGGAGAAGAAGTGGGGCGGGCTGGGGTTGGGGTTCTCGTCGAAGTCGTCGGCGTCGGCGTCGGCGTCGGCGTCGCTCATCGGGACTTCCGGGGAGTCCACAGCTTGGGCCCCAGAAGCCGAGCCCGGGTCGGCGGGAGATTGTCCCTCCGCTCCCTCTTCTTGTTGCTGCTGTTGCTGTAGTTGTTCCTGCTGTTGCTGCTGCTGCTGTTGTTCCTGCTGCTGTTGTTCCTGCTGCTGTTGTTCTTGCTGTTGTTGTTGCTGCTGTTGCTGCAGCTGTTGCTCCTGCTGCTGCTGCTGCTGCTGCTGTTGTTGTTCCTGTTGTTCCTGCTGCTGTTGCTGCTGCTGTTGCTGCTGTTGTTCTTGCTGCTGTTGCTGCTGTTGTTGCTGCTGCTGCTGCTGTTGTTGCTGCTGCTGTTGCTCCTGCTGCTGCTGCGGACTACCTCCGCCGGAAGGCCCAGAGCCCCACAAGCTACCGAGGGGAGACCACGACGGCTCGGCCTGTTGGGGACCAGGGTCCGGGCCGGGCGAACCGGTATTATCATCCTCGGATAGCATAACCGGGAAGCCCTTGCCGGTGGCGAGCCTCTCGTGGCCGCCGGGGCCCGTGACCACGATCTCCTGGCAGGCCGTGCAGGCGTACATGTACTTCTGCATGTCGGCGAAGCCGGGGTTCAGCCGTATGCTGGGGCGGACCTGGCAGTAGAAGCACACCTCCTGGCCGTAGCGCTTGCGGACGTACTCCTCCATCCTCGCGGCGGCGTCGACCACCTTGACCAGGTTGGCGAAGCGGTGCGGCTTGCAGAGCCGGCGGCTGCAGAACTTCTGGGCGCACGAGCAGCCCGTCCATGGGAGCAGGGGTCCCATGAACCCACCCTTGGTCTGCGGGATCAGGGAAGGGTTGTACGGAGCGCCGAAGATGGACGAGGGCGGCGTGTTTATGATCGCGGACGACCCGGGATAGTCGGCATGTTTGTCGAAGGGAGGAAGCCCCCAGACACGGACACCGAGCCCGTAGTACATGGAAGGATCGCTTGCATTCTGGGTGCAATCCTGACAGGCATAGGTACGCATTTTATCAACGATTGAGTGGAAGGATTCCTCCCAGGCCGTGATACTCTCCTCGCTGCAGTCGTCGCAGATCCGCGCCGGGTTCATTCCATGTGTGGTGTCCTCGCAGACGTGTTTCGTCCACGCGCCGCACACCTTGGCTTCTCCGTCTGGGCTGTTCCGCCGTGTCAGGGCCTGGCACGTCTCAGCCTCCGGCGTGTTTACGGTCGGGCCGAACAGATGGACGTTGCGCATGGCAGGCAGTGCCTGTGGGTTCGGGTGAGGGTTGTCGTTGCTCCAGATATTCTCGCTGGTGTTCTCGGCGAATACCGGACGCAACGGGCCAGGCGAGGGAGGCCGTTCAGGCGGCGCCAAAGAAGCGCTTGCAATGTTAGAGCCGGTGGGGTTCAAGACCTCGGCCTGCTGCGCATTGAGCTGGGGCGGAACTGTAACCGGGATACTCATCTGCACCATCCTGGTGGACAAGTCTGCTACCTGGACCTGTTTAGCTGTCTGGCTATCAGCGACGGCAACGTTGTTGTTTATATCTTGGCGAAGACCGTTAATGACTTGCTCCAGATCAAGTTGCCCCCCATTTTCAACAACCATCCTCGCTATTTGCCACACCTCTATGTACTGGTCGATCCTAGGATCGTTGGGGGGTTGTGGTAAATCAGTCGAAGAAACCAGGTAGGAGTTTAGCAGCCTCTGAGTCGACATGCCGGCTGGAACGGCGGTTAAGGCATATTGTAGACCTGCTTGACCACCTGCTTGACCGCCTGCTTGACCGCCCGCATTGTTGGCTGCGGCCTTGGCTGCGGCCTGGCTTCGTGTGTTCTTTGCAGGATTAGAAGGCGACACATTGAGAGATACTGGATTTAGAACCCCTCCAAAAAGGGAGCCATCAGAGGACCCAGACGGCAAGCTATTAGGTGATGATCCCTGTGCTGGGCCGGGAGTGCTGGGCTGAGGCTGCTGCTGAGGAGAGGGTTGCGGCGGAGGACTCTGGGGTTGAGGCCACGATAAACCGGGTTGCTGTTGAGCAGGCGGCTGTTGTTGCGGTTGCTGAGCAGGCGCCTGGACAGGAGATTGAGCGGCCTGTGGTTGGGGCCATGACAGACCACCTTGCTGTTGGACAGGCTGCGGGATAGGCTGCGGAACAGGCTGCTGAACAGGTTGCTGCTGAATAGGGGCCTGCTGTTGAGGCTGCTGCTGCTGTTGAACGGGCTGCTGTTGGGCAGGTTGCTGCACAGGCTGCTGTTGCTGTTGCTGCTGCTGTTGCGGAGCAGGTTGCTGCTGCTGTTGCGGAGCAGGTTGCTGCGGCTGTTGAACCGGTTGCTGTTGCTGTTGCTGCTGCTGCTGCTGTTGTTGTTGGGCAGGCGGCGGCGGCGGCGGGGGAAAAACCGGTTGCTGGATCTGGATCTGCATCTGGTTGACGCCGGGGGCCTGGCCGGGGGCGGGCGTGTACATGAGGGGCGGCGGGGGCGCGCCGGCGGCCTTGGCCTGCTCGTGGGCGTCCCAGAGCTCGTGGTAGTCGTCGGGCTGCTCGTAGTTGCGATCGAAGGCGAGGTCGCCGATGCCGCCGGGGCCGTACCCGCACGCCTGGTAGTAGGCGATCATGTCGGTGCCGGCGGCGCCGCCGCGGTTGAAGCACCCGTTGGCCGTGAGCCCGTGGCACACCTCGCCCAGGGCGGCGCACTGGTTGCAGCCGCGCTGCCGGTCGCACGCGCGCCAGCCGTTGGTCACGCACGGCGTGCAGTGCTGCCAGTTCGCGTGGCGCCCCAGCGACCGCGCGTCGGGGTTGGGCTTCAGCGCGTCGCCGCCTACTTGGCAGACGAGCCCCCATTGGCGGCACCGCCGGCAGCCCGCGCCGTTCTCGTTGGCCACGCCGCAAGAGGCAGGGGATTTTCGGAGAAGATTCGAGCAGAGGGTACACTTACGGGCCGCGCGCCCGATCTTCGTGGCTGGGCCGACGTTCTTCTTTCTCCGCTTCTTCCTCTGCTCAAGCGCCTCCTCGTCTGACTCGTCCTCGTCCTCGTTCTGATCCTGGGCTTGGTCTTCATCCTCACCCTGGTTCTCTCCTGGTTCGGGCTTCCGCCTACGTTTACAGGCTGCCTCAAAGACGCCTTCCGGTCCCGGGACGAAAGTGGGAACAGGATTAGCATAGGTTTCCCTTTGCCCTCGTGGGCGTGGGACAGGCAAGGTCGATGTTAGCTCAAGGTGCGTGTTTAAACCGGGTCGCAAATTCTGGCATGGAACCCCGCGATAAGTACACTGCTGTTGCGCGGCCTGGCACGCAAGGCAAGGGGTGTTGAAACTAGCATTCCCAAAATCCCTCCGCCAGGAACAATTCGTAATATCGCCTGAACAATGGTCACAAGCTAGAGGCGGGACCATACCGTCGGGTCTGGGGTGACCAACTCGGGATCTTACCCTACACTGACGGTCACGCTTGCGACAATTTGTACAACCGATTCCCGGGGCTTGAGTCATATCCACATCACATGGCGTATTAGCCATCTGGCATCGCTTGCAAACGTCATTGCCAGGGCCTAAGGCTAAAGGATTCTGAACACCTGGGGGACCCTGAACAACCGGAGGGTTCTGTACAGGAGCAGGGTTTTGTACAGCCGGAGGGTACTGTACAGGAGGATTATTCTGTGCAGGCGGCGGGTTCTGTGCAGGCGGCAGGTTCTGTGCAGGTGGCGGGTTCTGAACAGGCGAAGGGAACTGGACAGGCGAAGGGAACTGAACAGGAAGGGGCCCCTGTGCAGGAGGAGGACCCTGTACAGGAGGAGGATTCTGTGCAGGCGGCGGGTTCTGCGCAGGAGGAGGAGGGCCCTGTACAGGAGTCTGAGGCTGAGGCTGAGGCTGAGGTGCAACCAGATTCGGGTTGAACGGAGGAGCGTTCTGAGCCGGAGTCTGAGGATTCTGGTTAACCGGATTCTGGTTGGGCGGAGGAGGGTTATTCTGCGCAGGGGTTTGAGGACCTTGGTTCAACGGACTCGGGTTATAAGGAGGGTTCATCTGCTGCACAGGCGTCTGCGGCGGATTCTGATTAAACGGGTTCGGGTTCGGGTTGAAAGGGGGAGGGTTGGGGTTCTGAGCCGGATACTGCTGCTGCTGCTGCAGATTCGGGTTGAACAAGTTCGGGTCGTAGGGCTGGTTATACATCCCAGGAGGCGGCTGAAGATTCGGATTAAACAGATTCGGGTCGATGGGGGGCTCTGCTGGAAGCCCGGGGTGGCCGGGCTCGGAGTGGCCGGGCCCGGGGTGGGCTGGTTCGGGTTGTACAGGTACGGAGACACCCACTGACCCTGGCCCGGAGAGGGCTGCATGGGTACCCCCTGGGCCGGGTTATACATGTACGGGGACACCCACTGACCCTGTCCGGTGGGCGTGCCCAGAGGGGGATACTGGCTCGGTCCAGCCGGGCTAGCGAAGGTGTTGAACCCCGGCCCGTTAGCCGGGCCCATGCCGGCGGGCCAGAAGACGGCGGCGCCCTGGCCCGCCGCTTGCTGGAACGGGGGATATTGCTGTTGCTGCTGCTGTTGGTCCGGGTAGGGCGTCAGGCCGCAGACACCGAATTGCTGGTTCTGACACGGTGTGCAGTTTCCCGGGTTATCGCAGTAAATCCCGGTGACCATGCACCAGTCGCATTTGACCTCGTTAGCGAAGAACCGTTGTCTCCATTGCTGGAATTCGGAGATGGGCCGGGTTTGGAAGTAATTCCAAGTCAACTGGGCGTTGTAATTCGGGCTTCTTGGGTTGTGTAAGTTGTTCCAGTTCTGTCCGCCCCAGTTCGATCCACCCCAATTCTGCCCACCCCCGTTGTTGACATATCCCGACATCTTAGAGTCAAGGTAATATCTGGGAGGCTGGATAGAAAGGGGTCTGTATGAGAAAGACTGTTAAAAAAAATCGGGGAAGCGTATCGTGTTTGAGTTCTTGGAAGTTAGCAAATAGAGGCTCTAGTGAGATATATCACGAGAGATATTTGTTTCTGTGTATTGCTAAGAATGTATTGATGCGGATGCTGATGAGAGATATTACCAATGATAGCGGAATGGATAGCTATATTTATATGGCATGGGAACTTGAACAATCCGGTGCTCTATAAATCCTGTCGAACAAGTCAATTGATATTCTTGAAAGAAGTTGTTTCCAAGGTCCTTTGTTGTGGATCGGGCTGGATTGTTCATCGTTATGTTAAAGCTATAGAGTAAGGAAAGACCGAGGTATAGTTCAGCGGTCTCTTTGTGTCTCTCGGTCGATCCATTTTGAACAATGTCATCGTTTATAAACGCTGTTATGCCTCGGATATGGCGAGAATATTGCTAAGTTGTGCCACCGCCAAGCTCGTTGAAAGCAATACGGTTGTAAATTTGGAGAGCTGAGACAATGGAAGTGGAATCTTGTTTCCTAGTCGAGGCTGGAACCTGTTTTCCCATTAGTCTCCAACACCTCGTTCGTTGCTATAATCAGGCCGTGGTTGAAGAATAGGTCAAGTAAATCGAAATCTCGTGTCCAACACTATTACACAGTTGCATTTCGGGGTCATGTTTTGGAAATCTTCCATGATCTTAGTTGGCAATGGTGAATCTATGAGAGTGAACCACTAGAAAAACTGGAAGACAAATAAAAAAAAAGAAACATTACAACAAGGTATGAAAGGACCAGCTGGGAGATGGATATCCACGTTGTCTCCGGATGCTTTCGGCCCACGGCGGTTCCAACAAACCATTCTGTAGTCTTCTCACTATAATTTAGTAGCCCTGTGTCGACAACGCCATTCCTTCACGTCGTAACACACGGCTACTCGTCATCGTTTATCTCCCCCTTTTGAATGCTGTTGACTGCTGGTTCCAAGATGAGCTGACAAGAAGACCCCCGACTCCCAATTCCATGCAACTTGTACCTCGACTCAACCAGTATATACGTCTCGGGGAGCCGCCGATGCCGCCCGTGGTGCAGGTATTCCGGATGGATACACGCACACTGTTTTCGCACACACCACACGCCGATACGACCATCACCACTCGTTCTATCGCCATCGATTCGATTGTTCGTGGGAAAAGGCCGGTCCAGTTTATAGAATAACGCACTTGGAGCAACAGCCCGCCTCAGCCTCGCCATCGGAGACTTCCATCTTGTCCGGTCCGCTAGCGCCACCATTCCTGCCGGCGTTCGATGATAGTCCACCTAGATTTCGGTCGTAGTTTCGAATTTCTCGGACGACGTCGTAGAAGGCTTCCTCTACATTGATGCGGGACTTTGCTGACGTCTCAATATACGGGCACTTGAATTCTGCTGCGCTTCTCTCGGCCTCTAGAATATCATATTAGTATAGGACCTTGGTGGAATTAGGAATGCGACGCGTGTTTACTTTCTCTCGTGACCACGCGCTCATGCTCGAGATCACACTTGTTGCCGACCAATACCACGGGGAAATGCTCTCCTTCTTGCTTTCCCTTGACTCTCAGAATCTGCCGGTGCAGAGCGTGGATCTCATCGAGGCTTTCTTGGGAGGTTATTGAGAAGACAAGCATGAAACCCTCGCCGTTGACCATGTACTGTTCCCGCATAGCAGCATATTCTTCCTGGCCGGCAGTATCGAGAACATCAAGGAGGGCAAACTCGTCATCGATAACACATTGCTTCCGGTAGGAGTCTGTAAGGGGAGAAGGCGGTCAGCATTACATTTGTGGCAAGGGGCATCATTTGCACGTGGGTTACGCGTTGCGATAAATCCCAAGGGGGAAAGAAAGGGTAGGTCGCCGACATGCCTTCGATTGTAGGATCATATTCGTCGATGAAATGATCCTGTGTCATTTGAATGGTCAAGCATGACTTTCCGACACCACCTCCACCAACAACAACCACCTTGTATTCTCGTAGGAACTAGCCAGCGACATCATGTTAGTGCCTCAACCTTGGATAGTAATGCATGATGTAATACGGAACATGATGGCCGGGTTGATGGGTTGACGCGCCGAACAAGTTGGTGCGGTGTATGACATACCTTTGACGCCATTGTATGTGCGTTGGTGACAACAATGTGTCGACGAGTTCAATTAAGCAGGCGACAATGAATTCCCAGCGATGCGAAAAGATGGCAATACAAGACACGAGAGGTTTGCGCCTAGAATGGGAATAATTGGTAGACCCTTTGAACGGGGTAGACGTGCAGCGCACAAGGGCGGATAGAGGAAGAGTAGTGTATTGTAGAAAAAAAAACAAGATCAACGGGTACGCAAAGGGGTGAAGATGAATGAGTGAGTGAATGATTGTGTGTGTGGTTTTAGGTTTAGTTGTTGTTACGGACTCGGTGCCAGGGATTAAACTAGTTCGAGTATTTTGTGGAGAGGGTACCGACTTTTGTGCAGACTGTGCAGTATTGCGATCTTCGAGCACTTCGTTCACCTCTTTAGTGTGTTGTTGTGTCTCTCTTGTCCGTCTAGTGCAGATAGCCCTGTCCTCCTATTCACAGGGACAAGGGAAGAATAAGATGAGGGGGGAGGGGGGGGAGGGATGATGGTGAAGAAGATGTTGATGATGGGAAGGGGGAGGGAGGAGAATAGAGGAGTAGGAGGATTGATGAGGAGTAGAAAAGAGACAGAAGGGACAAACTGCAGCTTGTACTGAAGGTGGTCGGGTTGGTAAAGGGTTTAGACCGTTACAAAAAAAATTGAATTGCAAATAGTAGAGCCTGCAGGGACTGAAAGGAGAACAAAATTAAGAAAAAAAGAGAGGATTGAAAAAAAATGGAGAACAGGAGGAGAGAGTGAGTGAGAGAGAGAAGGAAGGGAAAAGAAAAAAAAGAAAAAAAGATGGATGGATGGATGGATGGATGGACGGGATGGGAATGGGATGGGAATGACCTAGGATGGAGGATGGGTTGGAATTGGTGACAGTTCTTTGGTCAGGAAGAGTAAGGTAGGTAGGTAGGTAAAGGTAAAAGGTTACCTAGTAAGATCAATAGGTAGGTCGATTAGCTGGTGCTCCTTCTGCGAAGGGGGCAGGTTTTCGGCTTTGGTACCTTTCTGGTTAACCCCGAATTGACTTGACATCAAAGGCTCAGGTGCTACCTAGGTACTTGCTACTTTGCTGAGGGGCCTTGTTCGATCAATGAAAGGAGGAGGAACCCGGAAACATTGGAGCAGTGACCAACTGCTAACCTACAACCGCTAGAGGGGTGGGGGAGCAAAGCGGCTCGGATATGGAGAAGCTAACTTTAACCTATGTGCTTGGGGATTCTACTAGTACCTAGTATGGAACTACGTATGTATGTACCTTTGAGTACATTGACGCCCCACTCACATGTAATGCATGCAGCTTAGGTGGGCTTAGCCTGGCCAGCTCTGGGCCTTAGGGCACCTTTATCATCCCAATAAACATTTGTGTTTATGTAGCTACAAGAGATATCTTTTTAACAAGTGCACAGACGGCCATTCCGATGATGTACCTACTGGTATCATTGTCATTTTTTCTATTCGTGTGCCAATGTTTCTTTATACATAACACATACCTACCTATAGGCAGCCTCCTTAGTCGTAAATATCTTATTGCATGTCAACTGGTATCAGGTTGCCTTTCTCTATTGTAACCCTTTTAAGAGATAAACCATACATTTTACCTTCATATCTCCCCTAGAGTTGGTACCTTCCATATGTACCAAGGTAGGGGTAAAGTGGTACTCTAACTTACCTACATCCATCATGACACCTGAGGTGAATAATCCAAGGTTAAATTTTTATACAACTTTCTCTCTCTTGCGCCTGTATGCAAAGGTCTATAGTCGAAGCAAGCTAGATGCCTGTGCTATAAGCTTTATTATACATATGTCGCTCCACCCAGGGGCTAGAAGTCATGTTATGTGAATCTTGCTTCCCTGCTGCTACTATCTCCGGTATACGTGAGTCTTATCATGCTTACCATGCTTGGTAATAATATTATAGATGCGAGACGTCTAGTCAGTTATCAACTAGTAAGCAGATACATTCAGGCAAATCCCCATGGTGGCAGGTAAGTAATAGGCATGTCCTTCGCCTCATGAGCTTTCTCGGCCCAACTAGAGCATTATGACGTTGGCTCAACTGGATCCCCTTTTGGACATCGACGGTGCCAATCGTTGCTTGCGCGCGGCTCATTTGAGATTTACATCTCAGCCTGGTAAGGAGAGATACTATGTATATATATACCAGACCTACCTATATATAGAGTATAGATAGTAGCAGGGTTCCTCTCTCCCCACTTCCCCCTATGATGGCGCGATGCGTATGAATTTCCACCATTGCCATGGCCCACGGGTCTTCCTATTTATATAATATGTACATCGTACATATATTCCAGTACATACCTATTACTATCTCATCTCTTTTTGGCGCCTTCGCTATTCCAACGTTCCCGTACCTTACTTACACACTCATTGCATTCGATAGAAGGTTAGGTACCTAGGTATGTACTAGGTAGTATATTAAGCCAGAAATTCAACCAAGCGAGATACCTAGAGTATCTTCACGTGACGGACGTACTACCTTGTCGATATTTTGGACGATCAATTGGTACTGGAGGTAAGGGTTAGGTATGTAAAGTATTTTTCCATATGTACAATTAGTACACCTAAACAGCAACAAGACATAGCCTCAAAATCTGCGACCATTCTTCAGCAGGATCGGTTGGACAAGGCAAAGCAGTGCGGCTCAGTGTCGAACACAAGGATTCGTATCACGCAACTACCTACATACCTAGGTAATATGGACACCTTAGATATAAATGCATAGGTAGGTATACAGTAATATATAATGTCATACAATAAGGGAACACAAAGTTATGTTCGACTTGAGCTTTTACAAGCTAGATGCTTGTACAGAGCCGGTATTCTTTATGAGCCTGGCATATCTGCAGGTCATTCGATGTGAAGGCCAGAGAGGACCAAGGGTTAGTCTCGGATCTACCCTTCGTATATTTCCGACAGCTAACGATGGTCTATGTTCATTGCCTACGTATGTAGTTAAGTATGTAGTGTAGCAGATATCTTGTATGAGCCTCCCTCCCAAACCATGTCATAGTCTGGTTATTACACAGACAGTGCATAAGTAAGTACGACTATAAGGTATTGATGTATGCGTGGAATTAGATCCCTATGTAGGTAGGTTGCCTCAAACAGAACCAAATCCACGGTCTCGGATGAAATTGCGAGCTCGACTCCTACCAATCGATGGCAGCATTGGGCGCACGATAGTCACCCATCGTTTCAATAGTAACGATGGTAGTATCCATCCTCCCTCTCTGTCAACTACCTAAACTCTCATGTGGACTTCATTCTACTATATGTAGCTGCAACATGCATGTCATATCCCGTTGTTCTTCCTGTTTTTCGATAGCAAATAAAGAAGGGAGATTCATTAACTACTAGTAGGTAAGTATCCAAGGTATAGCACGCAAAGGTATGTCAATAGTTAATAAAGTGGAATTGGAAGAAAAGGGAAGAAGAAAAGGCTTGATTCAATTGAGGCTGCTTGTCTATACTTACCCAGAATTGAGGGCCAAGTGGGCCCTGCTAACGCGGGGCACATATGCGCTAATGCATATATCGTACAGGCTACATACAGTGCATATGCGACCACGGCTTCCAACCAAGACAAGCAGCATATACACTACGCATAACCATTTGGTATGTATGTATGTAGGTAGTGTAAGTTACCTGTGTAGGTGCCTACTGTACAGCGCACTATTGGTTAGATACCTACATAGTGTAGGTAAGTAGGCCTGGTATGCGCCGTACTGTATACTACTTACCTACATACCTAGTAAAGTACATACAATCCCATGGCCCTTGGACCACAGCATTGGTCCACTTGGGCAGCGGGTAGCGCGTTCTCTACGCGGTGCCCCCATACCAAACAGGCAAGTATCACATGAAGATGTTCGTTCAATACATACGTATGTACCCTACACTACACTACACCTTGTTCATCGGTGGCCCGGTGTGAGTGACATTCACTTTCGCATTAATACTTCAGATGCAACCTATAATTCCCATATAGTACCATACTACTTACTACCTACCACATTGACACATCAAATACACTTGACACGTACATGCCTATAACTTATACCGTATTATAGGTAGGTCGCTTCTTTCTCACCACGCTACAACTACGCTACATACCCGGAATTTAAATGTGTCGATGTTAGTATGTTATATTATGTAGCATAGCGTAGCGTAGTGTGTATGTAGCTCGTGGGTTTTAAACGACGATGCGACATGGGGCTAGGCTTATTGAAATGAGGCTCATTTCCCATTTCACCATCTATCGTCAACTCGCCCTACGAATTGTTAGTTTTTCCCACGTTTTTTTCTTTTTCTTTTCTTTCTTTTCCCTATCTACACACTACAACTGATACTATTTATCTCTCAGGTTAGACTGGTCACTATCGACTAAGATGATAAAGCGAGGAAGCTAGGTTATGTAGGTAGGTAGTTGGCATTGGATAATAGAAAAGCATTTGTTTGACAAATTCCTCCTTCTCCTCCTCCTTCCCCCCTTTTTATTATTATTCGCGTGTTCAAGTTGTAGATAAATATGTTATACGCATATCTTTAAAAGACGGTAATAAGAAGAGAGAAAAACAGAGAGAGAGAGAAAAAACACTTATTGAGCAAAGATCGTCCCGCCCTCTTTATAGACCTAAGATTAAGGTATATGTCACTTTCCTCACTCTGCGCTGTGACGGTCTTTTTTTCTTCTTATTTATTTACCTACCTGCCAATTTTCCTGCCGCTCTTTTCCGAAGTCCGGGGTTAGGTGTTGACCAAGACCTATCAAGGAGGGGAAAAGGGAAGGATGATTGATGATGGCCCAAGACAACAAATCTCCGTTGGTCCCATTCTAGTCGTAGTGTAGTTGTTTTTTTCTTCTCTTTCTATACCTAGCATTCCATCCACTACACTACAGCCCCCCTAACTTATAGTTACACCACGCACAGCTTCGTAATGTCGCAATACCGGACGGGATATTTTCTTTCTTTCTTGGCTCTAGTACTCTCTTTACCAGGCATTCGGTCCAACATGGCCCGGATTCACTAGTACACTACTTACATATCGTTTTCTTTAAAACAGATGGGGCTTATAGAAGATTAGATTTCCGTTCGTGTGTAGGGTACCTTATTAGGCATGTAAGGTAAATTATCCATCGCATACAAGCTTACCCAAGATATTACAGATTGTAAATAGATAGATAGATAGATAGATAGATGTTCAGAAACCCCACGTAAAAAATTAAAATAAATAAATTACGGAAATTACGCCAGCGCGGACCTTAGATGTGCTCAATTTTAACGTCAGGCGATTTGCGCACCCTTATCTAATAATCCTCTCCTCCATCCCATTCGCATTACACTACCTATAGCCTATCTCTCTTAGCCAAGCACACAAGAGATTATTTCTTTTATCTATCTCTTCAGATATGTGTATCAATGTGCGCCATACGAGATCAGATGCGAGTAAGCAACCAACGAACCAAGCATCTAACTTACACGGCCTTGGCTTGTGTGTGTGTGTGTGTCGACTAAGCATGTTATTGTCACATATCATATCATCACGTCTTCCCTTCTTTTTCTTTTTCTTTTTCTTCTACTCCATAAAGTTTTAGGTTACATGCATGGCTACGACTAGACATGATGAGACGACTTAAACCAAAAACTAAAAAAAAAAAAAAACCCGGACAAGTCGTCAAAGTCGACCGGGATTACCACTGATTACCTAGGGATTCTTCGGAGGATTATTTCGTTTCTGGGTCTTCTCTCTCTCGCCCTGAGATTGCGTTTTTTCCTCGTCACCCCCCCTCGCCCGTTGTAACCCAACGAAAATTCTCGATTCGAGTACCATACTATTTACCGTACACCGACTACTACACTACAGTACCTAATGTACACAATAATTCCGTCACTGACACGCGAAGCGAACGCGACGCCAAAATTAAACCTTACGTAGGACGAAGATCCCTCCCTTGGCCCTCTCCATCTCGGCTTTTTTTTTTCTTAAATTCATGATCGTCACGCTACAAAATTTCGCTCCGCTCCGCTTTAAATTCGCAGGGCCACACGATGGTATGTAGTAGTAATAAAGAAAAGGGTGGTAGCGGTAGGTTAGTATGTAGTCTTCTTTTTTCTCTTTTTTTAATCCCTTTCTGCCCCACTCCCTCCCCGTTCCTAACCTCCGGCCCCTTAAAATCACGTCACGCAAAAGGGCAAAGGTCTAGAAGCTCCCAAAAAATAGACGCGCCCCGTGTCAAGTCGTGCTTAGTAGTTGGTGGCCATGAGACCGGCCGTCGACGGCGAGATTTGATACAACCCACCGGAAGACGAGAGAAGAATGGAAGGAGACAAAACGAAAGGGACGCCGTCCGTCCTACCTACTTAGGGGTTTCACCCACGGCGATTCCTTATGGCCAGCGGAGACTTTCCCTATTTTTGTTACGCGGCTCCCCCCTCCGGCTCGTTGTCGTCCTCCCCTTCGACGTCGACTCGCTTCCCGTTGACGTTGGCGACTACTTCCGGCACGAGGCTCTCCAGGTACTGCTGGTCTCTTCCCACCCTACGACGGCGAGACGAGTCAGCGATGACCCACTAGATAATACTTTCCATCGAGGCGGTAGAAGAACGAGAAAAAAAAGGGCCACTCACAGGGTAACGGTGTTGTTCTTCTTCCCCCAGCGAGGATAGCTGCCGACCTTGACGCCGTGGGGCCCCGCCTTAGCCGCCAGCTGGGCGAGATAGTCTGCGATGGCGCTCTCGGGCATCGGCGTCGAGATGATGATCCGCCGTATACCCTTGCCGTGCGGGTCCACGAGCCGGTCGATGATGAAGGGCTTGAGGCCCTCGAGGAGCCCCTCGACTATATATATATACGCATCATCAGTATCTCCCCTCGTACCCTCCTCATCCAACGTATAAACAGCATCTCAACACCAGGTAGAAACCCGGTGGGAAAGGGAGCAAAAAAAAAGGAGAAGAAAAAAAGAGGGGGGGAGAACTAGACGTACACAGCTTAGGCACCCCCGGCAGGATGTGCACGTTGCCGTTGACGACGGCGACGGGGACCCAGAAGTCGTCGCGGGGGAACAGCGCCTGGCCGGCCGGGTCGCGCGACTCGTCCGCGGGCAGCTCGACCATGCGCAGCCGCGCCGTCCTGGCCGGCGACTCGACGTCCCAGCTGAAGTCGGGCTGGGCCTTGTGCGGCCGCGACAGCTTCTTCATGCGCTCGTACGCCTCGGCGTGCAGCTTGAGCCTCAGCCCGAACGCGCGGGCGATGGACTGGTACGTGATGTCGTCGTGCCTGTAGCGGGGGGGGGGGGGGGGGGGGGGGGGGGGGGGCGTAGCCTGGTGAGTTTTTGTAGTGTACAAAAGAAGAAAAAAAATTTGGTGTCTTTCTTGAGACACGGGCATGAAGAAGATGAGAGGAGAGGGGGATGACTTACGTGGGACCTATACCTCCGCTGTTTTGGTTTGGTCGCGCTCTCGTCATTAGCTGCGCTCCTGTCCGACTGAGCAAAAAAAAAAAAGGGGGCGAGAGTCAATCTCTGGCTCCGATGTGTTTCCCATACCTTGTCACGACGAAATCGTAGCGGTCGCTCATCCGGCGCACAGCCTCTATGATCTCACTTTCATCGTCCTCTATGACTTCGACCCTCTTCAAGTTCTGCATAAGACAAAAGGTAAGCTTAGTTTCCATATCCCCCCCCTCATAGCACCATCACCTGGGTAGGGGGCCGTTCTAAAGTAAAGATGAAATGTCCATTTCCCCTGAGAAAAGGGGATACAGGAGAGCTTGTGACGTACGATACCGAGGGAGAAGCACCATTTGGCCATAAACGCCGAGTTAGTCTACGGCGTATGTGTTTTCACATTAGCAACCTCATCTAGTGACCTAACGGTTGACGGTAAAAAAAAAAAAGACGGAATAGACGAGGGGCTGTATCATACGTCGGTAGTCTACACATATCAATAGGAATTAGCAATTTGAGCCTCAAGTCTACCATGGAATACTAAACGATCGAGGCCGAGAGACAAATATGTGCATGTGTAAGATCCATCCTCACCTTTCCCCCGAGGACCTCATCGCCGATGATGAGGCAAGCTGCTGTGTGGATAGGCCGCGTATTGCGCTGGTCCGCCGAAGCCGAAGCCGAAGCCGCGGGCGACGACGCCATGATTCGTGATGCCACGCCGGATCTGGGACGGGAAGCCGCGGTGGAGATGGGACCGAGGTTGGGGTATAAGTTCGGTTGAGAAAGGTGGCGTGTGAGCTGCGAGAGCCGGGATATCATAGACGATGAGGAGATGGGAAGAGAGAAACTGAAGTAAGAATCCGCCTCTAAGAATGCCGAGGTATCAATATCTTGGGAGGGGTGGTTAATGAGCACGCGTTAGGTCCAAGATATTGTTAATAGATGGCGAGTAATTGGTGAGACGAGAGAATGGGTCAATTTCAACACTTTTTTCGAAGATTTCATCGGGTTGCTTTCCAAGGCACCAGATAGGACAATGACTATCATAAGATGATGAGAGTGAACCAAGCGATGATGTAGCTGGTTTAGTTCACTAACATTCCTAGGTCTCGCTCGTCGGTCGGTAAGTACCTAAAACTAAACTCGGGACATCTTCGGTCTTCAGGATGGTCCTTTAAGTAGCTCCCTACCTAGGTTAGACGGTAAAGGCCTCTCCCTGAGTAGAGGCATGTTCATATTCCATACCTTATATTTATCTCAACTACCAGTGCCTAGGAAAGTCCCTTATGCCGTGCAATCCTCAAGAAGTCCAAGGGATTCACTTAACCTAAAACACTTCATCCTAAAAACTTAGCTGATTAGGTACTTACTAGATAACGGCAATCTTAATCCCCCCTACGTAGGTAGCTCGTTAGTTTACTTTCCCCCTTTCTCTACCCCAGAATGATATGAAGTACTAATTCAAGGTAACAGGTGATCACACGGAGAGGAAACAAAAAACCAAGGCTGGATATACCAGCGTATAACTTTGTGGGTGATCGGTGGCAGCGGCAGCAGCAGCGAAGTTGCTTGCCAGGACCACCGAAATTGCCAATTGTCATTGTTCGTTGCTTACTTGCTCCCATGCTCTCCTGCCAGTTGTGTTGAAATTCCACCCCTACCCCCTATTTATATAGATGAGTACTTGGGTAGGTAGACAGGTAGGCAAAGGTTAACCTCCACCTATATCCCCCATCCATTCACCACACATTCAATGGATTTTCTCATCACCAGCCTTTCCCATCACCCGCATTCTCCCTATAGAGTAGCCCGCCCTCCATGTACGATCCAGACCCCTACCAATTAACAGACCGTTGAGGTCTCGTTATCACACCTAGTCCCAGCCTCGCTCGTACCCATGTAAGTGAAAATATACATCATTTTCGTCATCAAAAAAAGAAACACTCGCCATTCCCTGGGGTATCGTTGAGATATGATGCAGCCCTTTTGCAGCCTGACCCGTTTCCCAGGTTCATTTGCCTAAAACCCATAAAGCCCACTCGTCAAAGAACTTTTGTTGAAAAAATGTGGACTCCGGATTTCTACCCCCCAAAAAACGCCGCCGAGTAATGCTTGTTGAAGTATGAAATGTTTGTGAAACCCCCCTCTGTTGTTTGCTGGCGGGATTCTATGCTTGTTGAAACAACTCAATTGCGCCATATCCTTTCGTCGTCGCCGCACTCTACACTGAAGCAGCTATGCCATTGCCATTAGCAGCGTGGCTACCATTCGTCTCCTTATGGGTACCGTTCACTTGAACGGGCACGTCAAGGTCCGGGACCGACAACCCATCGAAGATTTCGAATATGGTCCTTGGTTGATGGAAATCGTTGTTTACTACATAGCAGACATTTGTTAGTATTCTTTAACGTGATCGATTTCAAATAAATGACACCGATAGACCTACCTATGTTCACCAAGTACCATCCATTCATGATCTTCTCAATCAACACTCGGCTAGGGCTGTTGGCATCGTGACAATGAGCCCAATCCGTTCCTAGTCGGAAGGCCTCGTCCTTCCAGGCCAAGAAGCTGATGCTCTCGACTATAGTGGGTTGAACGATCTCCTTACCGGGGAAAACACCCCAGGTGACTGCATTGGGTCCCTCCGAGGGTGCATTAGTCTGGAAGTTACCAGACTGGGTGACAGCATAGTATGAAAGGTCAGGGTGAGCTTGAACTCGCCTGATGACTTCATCAAAAATGCTAGGAGACACTAGTAGCTCCAAGTACGCCTTCTGGTAGACATATCCGTTGGGTGGACCCCAGCCGTGGACTGGATGTGTAGACTTCACCCCGTTCACTGCCGGTTGAGAATTGATGGTAAGCAGGCCACGCTGGTTGAGCTTGATGAGATCCTCCTTGATTGAATCAGCCTCGTTCGTCAGTGGCGCCTCACTCCATGGAAGGGTATCAAGATCCTTCTCTAGGTACCGAACGAAAAGATTGGCAATGTCCTTGACAGTTTTTGGTTCGCCCCATTTCTTGCGGTTAGATTCGTTGGTGCCAGTAAGTCCGATTCCGTATGCGTCTAACTCGCCAAAAGCAGGGGACCGCGAATCACCCCATCTGCCGTTGGGGAATTCATCCCAGTCCTGTGTTCTAGATACGTACGACTTACCCCGGTTCCGCCAAAAGATAGGTCGCACATCTTCGTCGCGGCGTCCAAAACCGAGGGATTGCTTCCACGGAAGAGGCTGTTTTCGTGAACGGCCGTTCGTCGGCATCCAGTCCAACTCCTCCAGGACCATGCGGGTTGCTTGCGCAAGGTTCATGGTATAAAAGTGAAGGTGGACAATACCAGCGGCCATGATCTTCCGGCACAACTCGGCCACTAAGGTCTTGCCAACCTCTCGAACGGCGGCATCGTCGTTCTTGATTGGCTCCAGGGCAGCCATCCAGTGGTCGGGGATCTTGCAGTTCATGTGATTTGCGCGCCGCAGGAAGCTAGCATAGGTTGCAATGGGCATGATACCTGGCACGATGGGGATGGTAATGCCCCTCTCACGCACCTTGCCGACCCAGCGGACAAAGTTGTCGGCATCGTAGAACATCTGAGTGACAATGAAGGTAGCACCCTGGTCAACCTTCTCCTTTAGGTGGTCCAGGAGCGATTCCTCGTCCTTGTTGTCATCGCAACCCTCGGGATATCCGGCAACTCCTATATCGAAGTGGTTTCCGTAGGTCTTCCGGATATAGGCAACTAGATCCTTCGCATACTGAAAACCGCCTTCGGTAGCCACCCACTTCTCTTTCTCTCTCGGGGGATCGCCCCTGAGTGCCAGGATGTTGGTGCAACCGGCCTTGTAGGCCTTCTTCAACGCATCGCTGACCTTCTCCTCACCCATATCGGTGCAAGTCAGGTGCATGCAAGTCTCAAGACCAAAAAAGGTCTGGGCTTGTAGGACCATATCGCAGGTCAGCTCGGCAATTCGGCCACCAGCACCCCAGGTTATGTCAATGAACTTGGGACCGAAATCATACATGCGCTCCATACGGTCGTATAGGTTCTGCACACCCTGGGCAGTCTTGGGAGGGAAGTACTCGAAAGAGAAGGACGGCTGGCCGGTCCTCTCGGCCTCTGCAAGCATTTCGCAGATATGCATCTTGACGGTGATATCGTGGAGTAGGCAATGGGTGGACGAGAACGGAAGTATGGGAAGAGAGGTGAGACGAAGATGGGGAAAGACGAGGAAGACAAATTGTGAGAACTATATGGAGAGAGCATGGCAGTTAGCATGCAAGCAATTGGTGGATGTAGAGTGCTGAGCAATATGGGGGAGACTTGTTCGCTCGTCATGAGGCCAAAGGGGAGAGAACCACGGCTCTCCCTCTCCAACCGGGTTGATGCGCTTCACATACCTGCAATCTTATTATATGGTAGAATACATTCAACTACTGCTAACTCTCGCAATGTTGGTAGGAAGATGGTGAATTAAATCTCTCCTCCTGCCAACACGCTCGTACACCAGTGGAGGGAGGATGGTGAGGTAAAATAAGTAAAAGGGAAAAAAGGGAATAGAAATGATGAGAAGGCAGAAGATTTCAATTCTGCAGTCATCGGCAGAGGTACTCTTTTGTGAATGGGGTGAGAAGACGCCGCACCACACCCACAACTCCGACTCAGGAGGTTATCTGATTGGTTGGAAAGGAGGGTCTAACACTCTTTCGGCCACTTACAGGTGCCCTACAAGATCTAGGGTACCTAAGGTACAATACATTAGCTGTTAGCACAGCACATTCCCAGAGACTTGTCTACACCTGCATTAACCTAGCGCCCTTTGCCAACTTAATTCTTATTTCTCCTCCTTTTCTCCCTCTGCTACAGTACCAAGTTCCCATAGGTTTAGTACTACTAGGTACCTAACCTAACCTTGTGGACCCTGACATTGAACACCTTAAAGACCCGCGTACGTATGTACACTAGTCGTACATATTAATACACAGATGTGTTCTATGTATATTACTTTAGGTACCTAGAAGATGGGATGCCGGATGACGGGAAACACATGTAGGTATTTTTTTTTAATCTGAATCTTTCTGTACTCCTAACCTACAGGAAATATATTTTCTTTCTAGATGCAAACTTGGCCTACATACGTATATAATGTCAATTTGTTTGTTTAGGTACTTTAGGTACATATATCTTTTTATCTTATCGCACACGCAACAGGCGGCTCTTAATAAATACGTTACTACATACTACCTACATAGTGTACAAGAAAGCAGCAATATTAAATGTTATCTAACTCGGGGATCTAACTACTACCTGCCAACCCAGGTTCCCGGGATGGCACGCCAATGAACGTTGACAGATATCACCCCAAGATACACAGTATGATAGGTACCTACCTACCTACATACACAGACACTTACCCAGCCTACAGGGTGTCTAAGGTACCTAGGTAGCCCTATACCCCAACCGGGCTCTACCCCAATGGAACAAACCCCTCCAATTGTCAACTTAATTTACCCCCCTTGCTACTAGTGTACTCCTGTTCAAGCCCCCGACACCACCCTCCGATCGGCAGAAAATGCCCCGCGTAGTAATTCGGCCTCACCGCTTTAGAATAGCATGGGAAACACAGGTTTGGATTGGCCATTCAGACTGCACGAAGGTCAGGTGGAGGTAGACATCCCAGACCAACAAAGAGGGATGATAGCAGTGGACGTATGTACCTAAGTTAACCTCCTACTACATATAGATTTACGACTACATTGTGAATTACTATCCTTTACAAAACTACCTACTCTTTGACCATTACCTTTAATGTCCTAAAGGACCTCATGACATTAATTCATGATTTAGTGAATGGAATACAAAGACCTCAGCTTATATTAGCTGGCATGTAGTATATTTTAAGTACTAATTTGTGTAAGTGCGGTACGTTATAGCACTAACAGAGCTAAGAAGCAGCTTGTTAACATACTCCTCCTCAATGGGGTTTATGATGACAAGAAAATTATCTGGTTTTGATTGATCTTGTTACGTTAGCAAGTAACAAGTATTAAGTAATACATAAAGCAACACATTCTCTCTCAGTGTCACAAGGGGGAATAGCAAAAGATTAAAAAAAAAACATACAACACCAGGGATTCGCTGGTCGTCACCGACCCAACTACTAATCTGGCGGTACCCAGCTTGTCTAGGGCAGAGCGGACGGGATGCCGAATATTCTGAGTCCTATGGTCGTATGTGACAGTTTCGCCTCTTAATATATCTTATATAACAGGTCAAGAAGAGTGTTCATAGCCTAGAGCTAATACATCTACCTGGGCAGTTAGGGCATTGACTAATCATGGGTAACTATTATAAATAAAGGTGCTCGTTTTCATTCGTAATGTATCTAATAAGGAAGAAGTTTGGGCTGCGTATTGATGCAATTTCAGAATTTATCAGAAGATAAGTAGGTATATATATAGACATACATGCTTCACCTACCTAATATATATGTGTATATAGGTAGTCAAAAGGGAATGAAATCCCTCCAGATTTAACCAAAAGAGTATTTCGAGCCAACCGTGACAATTCCCGAGAACTATTATAACCTAACCCATCACGGATCCCCAAACGAATGCGAGGAGGGATCGTGCTCTATAGTCTTCAATTTTCATCATTCCAACCCCTTATACAACCCCCCGTCTCCCTCACATCGTCAGCGCTCCTCGGACCCAAACGATAGGTCGGGGAACATCGACTCTAGCGACCCGGTTGGCCAGGATGATTGCAAGTCAAGATCTAGGGCCGACTCTATGTTTAAATTAATAGGCTTGATAGCCAACGCCTGATCGAGGGCTTGATGTGTGTGGATTGCGTCCTCGCTGGTGGTATTTGATGAGGTATTCTTATCGAGTCTTGAAGTCGAAAACTCGTCGTTGCTAGACCCGGTTTTGGGCTGTGAAATATCTGACCCAGTATCATCAAAGGTTGCACGGCCTTCAGCACGCTTCTTTCATTCTCTTAGTTCGGAATTAGAATATAGAAGATATAGACGTAATCCAAGGCAACTTTACGATATCGATGCTGTGCAAACACGTTTAGAATACGTTTGCGCTCAACGGCGTCTTCGTTGATATCAGGTACAGCTAACGAGGGGGGATATATGTGAACGCGCTGTCTAGTCCTTGGCCTTATGTACCCTATATCGAGGCTATCGGTAGCTAACACCACAGGCATTATAGCAATTGCGGTGTCTAGAGATATCGTATCCAATCGTTATGTGTAGTAAGAGCCCGCTTGGCATGGATCCTAGATTCTTGTCTTAAATTGACAACCACTATCGTAGAATAACGGCCAAACTGAACTCAGAAGCATGTCATGCAGACTTATAGTTAAGCAACTGATAGAAGTCGCATATGAAGTCATCTCATAATGGGCCGGATGTAAGAGCATAACGCTTAAGCATAATGTAGCGCAGTTCCATCACTCAGCTGGCTTAACGCCCATCGGAGCCAAGAGGATGCGTATTATACCGCACAGCATCGCCTCATGTAAAGGTCCTTCGTGACATCATGTTTCGCAAGTAACGGGGCTTTGGAAAATACAAGAACTTTCAAGTGGCTACAGGTCAGGCTTATGGAGGGACCGAAACCAAGATTATTTGTACACTATAAGCATATTTCATGTTCTAGGTAGACTAGCTTCCTCAGTTAACTTGGCAGCTACTCTACTGACTGGAGAATATGCTATGCAAGATCACAAGTTATACTCGTTTGTATCAGTGCTATAGTAGGCATTCGTCTTGTAGTATCATCACCCCCGAGTAGCTCGGTTTCCGGTTGGCGATGAGAAGCCACCTTCGGACATAGATCCTAATGCTGTGTGATATAACACTATTATTGATAAGAGATTAACCTAATGAACTCTTAAAGATTCACCTTAATCATATAATTGATTTCGAGATTATGGCATATTTCCTTATTCGTCCATACGTTTACCTACTCCCTATTTTTTTCACTCTCTCAGCCGCAAGACCGCATCTTACTATCCTCAAGTCTCAAAAAGTCGGGCAGATATGGCATTAAGGGTGCTTAAGGTTTCTTAGTCACTCAAGCAAGCGAAGGCCTTGGAAGTTCATCACATACAAATCCCCATCACCAATGAATTATATAGCAACAATAAGGCAATATTGTCATAATGGAATGATAGTGGAGGTTGCTCTGAAAGGTAGGTGTAGCATGAGGAGACAAAATGACAGGGAAATGACTCACTAGGTAAGTAGACTCCCAACTTGGAACCCGATGACTTAGGTTACTATCGCGAGCTCATCTTCCACCTAGAAGGCGACATAACCGATGTTTACTCGTGAGTTAGGATATCATCATATATTATTGTCTCTGAGGAGGGCATCCCTTAAAGACTGTAGTACTATTTTAATATTAGATTGCTGAAACAAAGCCATGAGTTCAGAATTGAGACTCATGCATTCTGATTGCCGAAAGGGGACTACGACTTTGGACGGATTGTTGACCAGGACTCCCTTCAGCTTCAATATTACGTGCATACGTGCTTAACCACTTGTTTTTTAGTCGACAAGTCTTCTGGAACATTTCTGGGGACCACACAGGATCAGCAGATGGGCTAGTACATTACCAATTAGCTGGATCATTGCATCGCTTAACATGGTTTGCTCATGTACCTAGTTGAAGCTATCGCCTTTGAGTATGGCTTACGTGAGAGTTGGGCACTTGCATGAAGAGGGGAAAAGAAAACCCCCGAGACAAACAGTCATCTATGGGGGCTTGAAGGCCTGAAGGCGTGTCTAGTACATTTCATGTTACCAACTCAACTTGGACCTGCTTCGCCCGTGCTTGGTTATACCCACTAGGGCTGGATCTTAATCTAGTCAAGATCAATTACACTAGATGCCTGGTGTAGGTAGATGCCGGAATGCATGCAAGGTATGGTAGGGTTTGACGAAATGCCTTTTCCAGCCCTATGGGACTTTTTGAACTAGTATTATCTTTGCAGATTAAAAAGTGGAAGTAAATGAACAGCTTAAGTCTGTAGGTAGGTGATAAGTGTGATGGCGTCAGCATGCTTAACCTCATCATATGGGGTGACTACGGAACGGAACTCAGCCGACTCTGAGACCTGGCCATGGATCTAGTTAGAAGCGCAAGTATTGGCCACATTACGATACAAAGTATACCTATTATTCTTTTGAAAATGTACACCTGCTCAATACTTCGATCGATGCAGATTTGGTAGCGATGGGGAGGGGAGACAGTAAATATCAGAGTAGCAATGAATAAAAGAGAAACTTATTAAGCATCTTGCTTGTACGTGATATGATTGTGTAGATTTACAACTATATCAATGTAGCCCTTGTCAAACCAAAAAGTCCATCCAGTGGGGCAGAGACAACATTGGCATGCAAGTCTTATAAGCTTGATTTCACTACTGCTTGGGACCTTTCCCTCCCACCCAGTGGAGTTAAGGGCCGATTCTTCCAGCCTTATAGTTAGTTGATTTATATATAAGTCGATATACGTAGAGTATGTCAATACGATCCTGTAAGTCCCGAAAGGATTCATGATTCCACGTTTGCCCCCAGGTCCCAGACATACCACGTTCTTTACCCTAGCCAGGTACTCTGTCCAAAACAAGCATGTGCAAGACAGGCCACCCAGCGGACATGACATTTTGTGTAGTAGCAGTGGACTTCTGATTCTTGAGTAGTGGAAGTCTATGACTCGATACGACTCGTCATATTTCTTTTTCGTTAAAGCCTTACGATACATGCGAAGACCCCCGAACTTGGAGGGGAAGGGCGGACTGGAAGTCGCTGCATTTACAATTGCTTCCAGGGAAACCAGAGGTAGTTTCTACTGAATCTCAAATGCCTATATTTCATCGTTTTAATTGTCCCAACCCGGCCTGGTGGGACACGCTAGGTTAAGTAATAAGCACTCAGCCGCTGACCAGGGATAAGTTATCCTTACGAGAAGGGCGTTGACGAATTGACAGACACACGATATATTGATGTCCCTTACATGTTCCAAGTCTGGACTCCTCTAGGTTAGCAGTAAAGAACAGAGCTATCTTACATACTTATACACTCGTACGTTAGGATACTGTGTGAGGAATATTGATGTGAGTAAAGTGAGTAAATAAGTAAGTAGTTAGACACCTAGGTAGTATCATCCTTGTTTCTCGCCGTTAAGCGCGGTTATTACACTACTGTATGTACTTACTCTCTCTGGTATCCCTCCCGTAAAACCCTGACCTAACTAGCTAACTCGGAACACTTTAGCGGGCGGTGGCTCAATACATATATAGGTAGGTAGGTAGAAGGTAAGCAAGTCCATGCCAGCTAGTCCTACCATGCCGTATCAGTAACATAGTAAGACGATAGAGTAGTATTGGAGTAGTGCCCCTTGCACTACACTATTATCGTGACTGCTGGCTACACCAGAGTGGCGGGTTCTATGATCCGCATTATTGGTAACATGGCATGGGCAAGTCGATGCCAGCCGTGTTAACAAGCCCAACGCTAAAGCTGACGCTGATCTTATTTTAAAAACATGCAACCCCCCCCTCAGGTTGGCGAGGGCGAGGGCGAGGGTGCTACTGGGATGCTTGGCCGGCTGGGTACGCAGAAAAGTTACCTGGGACTCTCAGTAGTTGAAGCTGCTACGGCCAGATCCATTGTCTTAAATCCTATGACCCGTCCGGATCTCCTGTGCGGCTCTCCACTTCATTCATACATATCTTAATCATCCTGCGTCTTCAACCGTTTATTGCGCGCTCTCTCCTTCTATGTTGCGAACTTGCTCGATCCTGCGATCCGGTATTGCCAATAAAATCTGACCAAGCTGTGCTAACGAGGCCAAGCCCTCGTTCTAACCTTTGTTCGATATGGCTCCCAGAGTAAGCCGTGCCGTTTTTTGTCAAGTTATGTTTTGTATATAGCATTCAGTTACTCATATCAATATGAATAGTACGATGAAGCGCCCCAGGTGGCAGAACATACTTACCCGGAGGTCCACTATCCACCGACGGCACCAGAAGTAGCTTCGTATCATCAGTCCTCGCCATCCTCACCATACAAGTCAATTGATGATTCGGCAACAACACAAGGGGGGTATAGCACTCCGGGGGCCGGGGTCATGGTCCCTCCTGGGTACGGGTACGATGGTGGTTCGACAAACCCCGAGCGCGGACGAACGTCAAAACGGATATGCGGATGTTCACTTCTAGTATTCATTCTCTCCTTCATCATCGCCGTACTGTCGGCCGCAGTTATTGGGTTGGCAGCTGGGACCGGCGTCGAAGCAAGTCGAGCAAATGCGGCGGAAGCGAAGTTAGCCGCTCTCAATGCAGCAGCTACTTCAAGTTCAAGCACACCGTCGTCAACACCGGACTTTAGCAGCATAGACAGGAACTGCAGCACCGACTCGTCCGGTGTGACCGGAACTAACTACACGACTTACTGTGAGTTTGAGCTGTCTTTTAGACACAACAACAATAACAACACAAAGGACAGGCGCTAACTAGGTAACGCAGTCTTTGGCAGAGCCACGTTCAGGATTTACTGCAACAGTGACACGCCAAACGCTCCTCTGCAATCATTCTGGGTGGCCAACTTCGACGACTGTATGGATGCTTGCGCCTCTTATTCATGGTATATCCCTTCGGACTTCTCAAACAATTCTACGTCTGGCAATGCTACTTGTGCCGGGCTCAGCTTCATCCCAGCATGGACGAATCGAACCTTTGCAGACCTGGGCAGCGCGCCTGGGAATTGCTATCTCAAGCCGGGGCCCCAGAACTCGACTGGCCTAACGAATCCCAACGTCGGGTCCGCTGTCCACGCCGCAATATTGCAGACCGATTCATAACCGCTGCACCGGCAGCTGTTCTCTATATATTTTTGGGGCGTTACTAAAAGTATAATATTCGAAATCGGACTTTGGAGGAGCAATTTTAGCAAATCAGGATACCAAATCTTTTTGGAGTTGGGTGTTGGGCATGGCCAAGCGAAATGTTATGACGAGATATTTACGGAGCCAAGGGGAAAGGGCACTGGCTACATGGGGCTTAGACGTTGGGTTCTTTGATTTCCTACTCGTTCTTCGCGACAGGTCTTTCTAGGATGAGGGAGTTTTTGGAGCCTGGCGCTCAGGGGCTAGCTGCACAGCTGGGAGGAAGGACTCAGGTTTCGAATCGCCTACCCAGCCAAAGTAGATAACATCACCAATGACAATATCAATAATAAACCGAAAAAGGCTCCGAGGATGACCACTACTTTTTTTTTCTTTTTCTTTTTTGCTATTTAGGGTTGTTCGGGTGCCAGAAACACATGGTTGCCATGTAGGTAAGCACTGATTGATACCAGTTGGGGGCCAAAAGTTGAAGGGGTCAAGAAAATATCCGGACGTCATAAGACGCATGTTGCAGCGCATGTACCGATACAGACTGTGTTCCCGAGTTGGTACAAATTTATCTTATTAAGAAATGTCCTCTCAATAATTCTAGAAGAACTGCCGGGCTCGGCACCAACGGGACGGTATCGTAACAATAGGTAAGCTGACGTACCATTGAGATGCTGAAGCGCAGTACTTTCCTTTTTACGTAGATTCCATCCTAATATTAGCAGATAGGCCTTATGAGTGCACACCTAGGTTAATAACGAACAGTGTGTTTTGTCAGGGGAACGAAAAACAACTTGATAGATACTTAGAATGTCCCAACCTCGACTAACAACATCAAGGGCGAAGGATAACAACCCTCGTCATCACAACTCACTATGAGACTCAATGTTTCAGAGCAACACACAAAACAGCGCCTCCAGTCCAGCACTATAGTACATATCGGCCCTAGCTTGTTCATTAGTACTCATAGTGCTCGAGCTCCAACGATTTCTTCTACCAGCCTCGGATGCAGGAAGATAGAAGTTAGTAGGTAGACGCAAGCAAGCGGCGCAAACCACGAAAAGTCTTCTTACCATTAGACAAGAGCGCTTATCAAACCAATGATGCCTACGAATGTCAATACAGGTTTCCAGTTCGCGTTACTACCACGCCAGGTTCGGAATCCTTCTATAGCATCGTTACCCACACGTACCCCCTTGCTATTTGGTCTCTTGGCCGATCTGCCCACGAAGCTTTGCATCAGAACGACACTAAGGCACGCATCCGATCGTGGGAGCCACCCCCATCATAAAATCCCTCGCACTGCCGGTCCCGCTGGGCTTAGCCCTGAGACTGGGCTTTTAAGTATAGAATTTGGTCCTGCAAATAGGGAGTCCAGGTTATACCAAACACCAGGCTGGTAGGGAGGATTGAAGTATGCATTCTGTGACTGCGGATGTGAGAGGACGGGAGGCTCTAAAGGGCGATATCTATTCACATTATCTATCTCTGGCATTCACTCTACTTATAATGGCTGGTAAGATTCTGCCCCGCCAACCTGGATGCCAACCTCCACCACCAGCAAAGTCGAGATTGGCCTAACTGGCTTGATCCTAACACATCGAAAAGGCTCTAGAGTTACACCAAGTCCAGCCAGTAGAACAATACTGAGACCTACAGTGATCAGCCCCGTAGGTACGCTTTTTTTCAGCCCAATCAAGTCTGCCTGGGTAATTATATGATATTGTACTAGATACCATCCCCATGACTGAGTCCCCGAAGCAGTGCAATATCTCCTTATTAAAGCCTGCAATGTGTGTGATGACTGTTGAGCAGGTAGTTTATTCGGGCATCATATTCTATTATATTGAAGCATGATTCGATTACTATAAATGAGAGAGCTATATGGTTATGGGCTTCTTTATTTTCTTCTGGTGTTCTTTTATTCCGCACCCCTTTAACTAGAGACGTGCCCTTATAGTATCTCAAGTTCCTATCTACAGTGAGATACCCAAAAAAGTAATCGGAGTATAGATATATCAATATACCTAATAACGGCTGGGGTTGTTAGGTTCCAGTATACGGTGCTAGAACGTACCAAGTACTCTCGGAAGATGAAGGCCTGTCCATTATCAGGCTTGACACCCTATGGGAAGCAGATATATGCACTATACCTAGCAACGCATCACGCCTTGTCGTGTCTTTCTTAACCTTTTTTAAATCTCCTTTTAGAATAGCTTCAATGACCTTATCACTGGAACATCAGTCAACATCCTTAGTCACCTTCATCCACATGCAGAGAACTTTCGTTTCGGACGTGATATGCTCTTGTTTCAGACCCGACGCCAGATAGACACTCGGGACCGAAGGGACGGGACACAAGGGGCTTGTACACAACACTACCTATATATACCACATAGATAAATGGATAACCATAAAGTTGCGACTGTAAACGGTAATATCAATGTAACACGCAATGCTGCTTTCACTTACCGATTAAGTGATTGTATTCTGATCGCCTAGAAAGCCCATATTTAGACATACATCGAACTCGGTGTGGTTGCACAAACCAGGGGTTGATACCATCTCTTTGCCTGGCCAAACTCGTCTTGATTAATCGATTGGCGGCGATTCTATTGGGATCACTCTCAGCTTCACTCTTCGATTACCCCTATACTGCCTCAATTTCATTCATGTTTACACCCACCTGCCCATAATGGTAGCACTGTCATGGATCTAATTTTAAGCTGCAGTATTGTGCATCATAGGGCTTAGCGAGAGGCTTGATGTCAGGTGTCTGCTTCTAGCCAATAACTACTCTTGATCACTGAGAGTATAAACAGCGGAAAGGGTATGTGGTTTCAGAGGCTTAGTTACAAATGTTAGACCCCTATTATCTCAATTGAGTATTCAGTTCATTTAACCCCCTCTAGCGAGGATCAAGAACTACATGATGTCCCATTTGTTTGAGATGAAGAGAAGAGACATAGTTTTAATAGGTATTTGCTCATGTCCATATGTAGCTCTGCTTTTGATACGCGCCCGACATGATACACTACATATTTGGAGTTCCCTAACCTACGCTTACAGGCTAAGGCGGCCCTGTTCTGGTCGAAATGATATGATCTGATATTCTCCAACACTTTGTCTCGTTAGTGTCCCGGCTTGTTCACGTCTCTATCCAAAGACACTTAACAGGGTAAGCCAGCGTATTCAGCCCTATGATGGGTACCGAGTTTTGTGTCAAATGCTCCTGGTTGGACTATATAGGCAAGGCTTGTTATGACATGCCCAGGTCGTCATGAAGGTTCCATTCCCACGTGGCGCATGCTTTCAGGTAGTTTGCCTGCCGGGACGGAAATGTTACAATAGGTTTGGGCAACCCATTATACCAAGCAAAAGGTTTCGCACAATGACCAACTGGTGCTTGTACCCCAATTCTAGATTATATATGTTATCCCCTTGGCCAGGTCGTAACAGGAAACGCCAGGACTCCCCTTTGAGTACAATATTGTAACCTATATAGGTAACGGTCCTCAAAATAGAAGGTCGACCAGGGAGCCATGACTCTCTTGCCGTACTTTATTGTTCTCTGGATGGATATAAGCAATGGTTGCTAAAATTGTATAATCTAGAAGATTACCCGCCATCTCTGTACCCCTTACTTTAGTTTAGACTACCACTCTACTAGCTCCCAAACGGCGATGAATTAAGAAGCATATTCTAGTTTACCAGAGAGAGGTTTCTAGTAAGATATAGTCAAAGCTGTAACATTGATAAGCCTTTATTCAAGAACAACTTGACAGATGCTTGGTAATCAGCAGATTGTATTTTTTAATGTAGATTGGTTTGACCTACAATCTCGAGAGGCTCTATACATGGCGGCTGAAGACCGAGGTAAGATGGCATATAACTAATCAGGGTTATATATCGTTAATATCCTGTTATTAATGTGACCGCCCTCATTCACTCGAGCCTGTAATATTCGGTCAAAATATGCTTACACTCACCTTTTGCCGAGTTCGCATCAATTAGTGATAGAATCACCTTTTCTCATGTAAGCCAAAAACTATATAAAGTGTCACTAACCTCCCTATGTACTATGTATGTAGGTACTAATGTGCTAAGGTACGTACTAATAAACAATCCGCTTGGGCAAGATTTCAATGGTTAAGGAGAGGAAATTAGGTAAACTAAATCAACAAAGCAGCAAACCTTGAGAACATATTAAATGAAAAAAAGTCTCTGAAGTACTAGTAGCTTGAGATTGGATCACAGAACTTTAAATATATATCGGAATTAAAACATCAGTGTCTTCAATCCTTAAAGTATATTAACTCTTCGGTCTGGCTGTGAATATTCGTACTGACCCCCGCGCCTAGGTTAGTACAGTTCGTCATGGCCAAAACCCCAATAAGTTGACCATCTTATCCACAGCCAGGATGAAAGAGAAAGTAAAAAAAACACCAAGGAATCTTGTTCAGAGGGAGGGAAAGGATAAAAAGATGATCTCGGCAGAGCTCGAATCTGCGACCTTCAGTGTGTTAGACTGACGTGATAACCAACTACACCACGAGACCCCCGACTACTCTGATGATGACAATATGATCGGATCCGGAAGGCTTGGCACCATGTAACTAAATCGTATACTTAGATGAATGGTGCTAGATAGTCCCATGGGCCAAGGAAAAGATTTCGAAACCGGGTGGGTTGCGAAAGCCCACTTGGTTTAGTGACTACGCCGAGTATAAATGAGTTAAAGCTCATCGCTGAGTGGAAACAAAAGTCCATTAGGCTAGTGTTTTGTGTCATTGCTCATCTGGGATGTTGACTTCTTATTAGGTTGCAATATTGCATAACAGTACTTGTAGATAGTTGACATCCTCCCTTGCCCGTGGGAGCATAGAGACACCAGATCATCACCAAAGTCTTGTACGGAGGTAACTACAACTCGAAAAACGCTTGAAGATGTAGATTATGGGTATGATATTGTACGGTAATGATTTCTGAGATTTAATTTGCGGTGATTGTTGTCGGAACTATAGAACGTTGTAGCGCAAGTCATCAATGATGGTTTTGTCAGTGAGTTACAGAGAGTCATTATTAATTTTTTATTTTTTAAATTTTCTTTCTAAAGGAGACTTGGATTATGTTCACAAAGTTACTCCTGCACATTTCCATATTACAGGAACATACTGGCCTTTGGTACCATGTTGCCCATGTCTAGAATATGACAAGTTCCCCGAACCCATCTCATAAAGTCTACACATTGTCGCGGGACATATACATACAAGTGAGATCTTTATTTATTAGTGACTCATGTACTCTTAGCTCTAAGCCTTCGAAGAGCCCTAAGTTCTCAATTCCAGCCTTCGAACTCTCCCATAATGAGTGTTACATAGAACAGTTTCCAATTATATGGTTTAAATAATATTAGAGCCTTCAAAGCCAGCGAAGTCATGGTATTGGGAACTATCATAAATATATTGGTTTGTATGGTCCTGGTTAATCTAATTTCTTAACACCAATGTTTCTACTGCGAGGGCCAAACATCGAATAAATTGCAAATAGAAATTACTGAGATCTCTTAATGGACACATTTTCATCCCCCTTTTGAGCTGTATATAGCAATTGTTGAGTCCAAGTGACTCCAACTATCATGACAAGGCTTGCATATCACCGTAAATCGAATTGTCTATTGATGCACACTGTAGTGTAAATTCGATACAGCCTCAAGTTAGAGCCCCTCTCAATAGATATATTATTATATATAGTATGAACCTTGATATTAGTGTTTTCACTACAAGAAGGCAGAGATCTTACCCGTCATGTAACACGACTTGATGCTTAAGTTAAACAAGGGCAAAATGGGTGAATGCGTTGGAATACCAACAAGGCATAGATATATCGGACGTACCTGGGTAGCCTGAACGAAAATAACGAAGGTTCGGCTACCAAAGTTGAGTATCTAAGTGACGGTGTATATCTCAAGCCGCTGCTCGGCTTCTACCATGAGCCGAAACTAAAATCTGAGCCGCGTTCATCGCTGTATATTCGCATGGCCCGTTTTGCGGAGAGTTTCTCCTCTTTGTTAGTCATAGACGCGGTGCGGGTTCCCCGTATCCTTTGGTCTCCGACGGTTTCCCATTTGGTTTAATATCGGTGTGCCTCAACGAATCATCGTCTACAGCTTATTATGCATGAAGAGGTTAGGCGCTTTACTTGCTGACCGGGATAAAAATGCGACCAGATTTAATGCTGATTACGAACTTTCAAACCCTTCTATATCGGATTGCAGTGCAACGCCGTCGTCATTGCTTGGCATCAGTCGTTGGGCTCGTTGATTCGGTAATTCCTGGAACTCGATCAACTTCTAGAAGCTTATGAGGAAGACGCTGAATCAGCAACTTCCGCTATGCACGAGTCAGCAGGGTGGCATTCTGTGGTTGCAGTTGGGGTGAAGACCTAAAAGATAATATGTGCATATATCTCTGTATTTTGGTACATATTCCATCAAGGCTGAAATGCCTTCCATATAGAGCAGCTAGGCGAGATATGTCGTAGCCTCCGCAAAGGAATATCTTTTCACCATTATAATACATCTCCTGGAGATTTTCTGTATGTCTGTCCACCGCTGCTTGCTCGAGCCGGCGCCGGCGATTGACAACGCTACGAGCCACGAAGATGGTGTAGAGCAGGGCAACTTGCGTTAAATATTTCGCATTTTTGGTCAGACATGACGACTATGCTTCCGTCTCTGAAGAGGGTTCACTCCAAAAGTCTGTGGTGGTCAGACAGACATTTGGCCTTCTCTTCTAGATGACGCGCGAAAGGGAATAACTCAGGGAAAGAAAAGAAAAACCCTGCAGTCCATCTCTCTCACTTATATTACCTACCTAGTCTTAATTTAATTAAGAATATAGAACCAACGGCAATACGTAATTACAAGTCGATAGAGGGTCTACTAATCGAAGCTTAAAAGACGACGAGCTCCGTAAGTCGGCTCGTTGCTACACAGTAGAGGAACATCGTAAAGACACAGTCGCAGGAGTATGCGAGAACGTGCCAATAAGAAGGAAAAGTCATCAGCCGTAACGCCCCCGCAGATTCTGGTCGACGCCCTGCTTGTCAATTCAAGGGCGCGGCTCCACATCACTACATGACTGCATCGGACCACACCCCCCTGTCGTGAGTTGCTTGGCCTGCTTTCGAGGCTGTAATCCCCTTTCCCCCCCAACTAGTCTCCGCGGATAAGGATGATGACTCCTCCCATCACGACGGTGATCTACCGGCCGTGGGTTCCCGTCCCACAAGTGAACTGGTTCGAGCCGAAGAGCAAACAACAGCTGATATAGTTCTATCCGTCTACGTAGGGGGGACGTCGAGCTGGTTCCGGTTCTGAATACCTTATGCAGCAGTCCCGGGCTTACTTCACCCTAAAAAGTCTAGTTGTCTACCGTGTTTTTAGTATCGTCTTCCTCCCGGACGCCCTTCTCTTTTTTATTAGATCACGGCTCCCGTTCCTCCCATCAAATCTTTCCTAATCTTCTTTTCTCGTATCACACTCTTATAACCCAACCGCCATCCCCGAGGACGCTCCCCATTGTGGCCGGTTGGACTTCCTCGCCGGCGCCCTTCTTGTGGATAGCTCTCCACTATAGCATGTTCACTGCCAGTCCTACCCTTCGAAGTTTGGACTTTTCTGTTCTCAGAAAAGTCGCGCCCTTAAATGACTACCATCTACGAGCAGGAGGAAATGGATTACATCAACTGGGATGCCGCAGCCGATAGTACCGGCTTTGATCTGCCGGCTATGCCTGAGGGCGTGGTAGGCTCTGCTGTTCCCGGGTCCTTGGACGAGCCTAATATGAATCTTGTCTTCGGGAATGTAGATGGAGATGATTTCTCCTACTGGGCTCTTGAGCATTATGAGTCAACCCAGATGCCTCAGGATACCGAAGCATCTGCGGACTATAACCTGGAGATACCACCGCCGATGACTCCTCAGCTGTACTGGGAGACACCGGAGGCTCCTTGTATCCATTGTGCGCAAGGTAATTATCAGTGCAAGAGGATACAAGAAGGTAAATACAGGGGTTATTGCACGAGCTGCGTCGCTCTCCGTTGCGAGTGCAGCTTTGGACCGTCGACCAACAACCTCACGGCAGAGGCTGGGGCTACGTTCCCCGCGAACCCTTGGCCAACCATGGGCGACAGGCCCGCGACGTCTATTCTCCACGAGGATGATTTAGCAGCCTTAATTACATCGGCACCGCCTGCTCCCGGGCTGATTTCCGTTGCCAGCGAACAGTCTTCCTCTCCAAAGCCGCCGAATATGCCGAAAATCGGAGCTCGCTTCTCTCGGGAATCTGTCAAGGTGCTGAAGAACTGGTTGGTGACCCATAGCCGACACCCTTACCCGACAGATGAAGAGAAGGAGAACCTCCAGAAAATCACGGGGCTCAACAAGACCCAGATAACCAACTGGCTCGCTAATGCTCGTCGCCGGGGCAAAGTCCAACCTACTCGAGCTACATCGCCACATGTCGGTGGAGGATATGCTCAAGCAATTGACATTCCTAGGCGCCCCGGAACACCACGTCTGCTGGAGAACATGAACCCCCTGCAGCGATGGGCTAACTCGCCACCGGAACACGAGCCTGCTTCTGTGACAGCTATTGCACGCGCCGTGTCTGCTTCTGGCTCCTATTCACAGACATCGGGATCTGGCCGAAACAGCCCTTACATCTCGAATTATTCCGATGATGGATCTAGCAGGTCACTCTGCAACCAGTCATCCGTTAGCAGTCTTGGCACCTCTCACTCAAGTGGTGGCTCTTTTGCTTCCATCTACTCGAACCAGTCTCGAGGTTCTTTCGGTTCAATACCATCTTTCGTGCGGAATCACCGGGGACGACGCCGCCGTAGACGAGCACCACCCAAACGCACCGATGAACCGATGACCCAACCTTTGAAAACCTATCAATGCACTTTCTGCACGGAAACATTTAGAACCAAACATGATTGGCAACGGCACGAGAAATCTTTGCATCTGTCGCTTGAGCGATGGATATGCTCGCCGGATGGAGCTAAGGGTCTCAACCCAGAAAACGGGTTGATATGCTGCGTATTCTGCGGCGACTCTAACCCCGATGAGGCTCATATTGAGTCGCATAACTACTCTGGCTGCACTGAGCGTACACAGGAAGAGCGGACGTTTTACCGAAAGGACCACCTGCGCCAACATCTTCGACTCGTACATAATGTCAAATATCTGCCCTGGGCCATGGACAAATGGCGCGTGGCCTCTCCCGAGATACGGTCACGATGTGGTTTCTGCGGCATTGTCCTCGACAGCTGGACGATCCGAGTCGATCACCTGGCCGAACACTTCAAAACCGGTAACACTATGGCTGACTGGAAGGGTGACTGGGGATTTGAAGCACCCGTGCTCGAGATGGTTGAGAATTCTATCCCACCTTGTGAGAGAATGTCACACTCCTCTCCCCTTCAGGCATCTAATTCGTCCTCACAGACTTAATTCACGATGAGAGGATGTCTCCTCTACCGTTCATGGCCAGTCTGCCTCCGCCCTCATCACCGAATAACGCCTACGAGCTCCTGAAGCTCGAGCTCCAATATTGGATCCCAAACACGACCGATGATACAGGCCAAGTACCGAGAGATGAGGATATCCAGAGGGAAGCTTGCCGTATCATCCTCGGAGCCGAGACTTTCGCAAACGGCGATCCCATCACGTCACCCTCATGGCTCCGTGACCTAGTTATGTCTTCAGACGAAGTTCTACACCAAGCACGCTTGAAACCGATCAGGGCGCAGTCTGAAAACCGAATGTCCTCGCTCCGAATCATCGGCAAACGGGATATCTTTGAGGGCTGTGACTTTGAGAGGCAACTGCGCGAATTCGTGAATGCTAAGCAATTGTTGGGCTTAACAGCCATGGACTCGGAACTGCAAACCGAAGCATGCCGCATAATCGGAAGAACCGAGGAGAAGTCCAGTAACCCATCGGAGTCCCTGGCAAACTGGGTACTTCGTCTCATCAACTCCTCGTCTAAATGGCTGCAGAGCTTCAGGCAGCGCGCACATCTCCCGCGGAGCGAAGACGTAGGCGACGCCTTCCAACGGTCAAAGGACCCCAAGACCATCGACTCTACCATCCACAACTACACCAGGTTAGATGCCGAGTTGGGGCAGTATCTCCAGCAACAGCGATCTCTGGGCGTCGAACCTACCGATGCCACTCTACAACGGCAAGCTCGTATTATTATCTACGAGGTAGACGACGAGTGGAATCAAACCGCCGCCGACGACAAAGCATGGCTGGACCACTTCCGTCAACGATATCCACCCCAAGCGGCCCCCGCGCTCTCTACCTCGCGGGGCTCGCCGGCCCACCCCGGCGGCGAGCCGTCCAGCTTTCCAGAACAGATTCTCTCCGACGCAGCAGCTAACCAGAGCGGAAAGCAACCGGCCTTCATCAAGGCGGGCCCGTACTTTCTGAACGACGCGAACTGCTTCCGGCGCCTGGCCCGCGGGCTCAGCCGCTTCGTCGCGGCCACCATGTCTGCCAACAACCCCAACTGCCACGTGCCGACGGACCAGGAGCTGCAGCACCAAGCGCGCTGGATCGTGTACGACGAGTAAGTTTCGCAAACCACCCTCCCCCCTTCCGTTATAAAAACAGTTTAAATTGCCTACCTACAAAAAATGAAAAATCCCGCCCCCTTTCCAACATCTGAAGCTGACCTGACCCCCCCCCAACCCCCCAGCGACGACCCCTGGAACCAGACCGCAGCCGACAACGCCGAGTGGCTGCAGCGCTTCAAAGTCGACGTCGGGATCCTGCCGCCCGGGTACGGCCCGGGCCTGACCGCGGGCGAGATCTCCTGGGCCGGGACGGGCTTCGCGCCGCCGTACGTGTCGCCCAACCCGGCGGCGGCGCTGATCGCGGCGGCGCCGGACCACCGTCACCACCACCACCACCACCACCACCCGAGCAGCAGCAGCAACAGTAGCGACAAGCAAGGCGGCGATTCCACAGCAGCGGGAGGCAGCGGCGGCGGCGGTGGCAAGAGCGTCGTGTTCCTGCGGCACGAGGCGCGCGGCTTCCAGTCGGACGCGTCGACGGCGAACCGGTTCCTGCAGACCTTCACGCGGCGCTACCCGGCGCCGGCGCGCATCTTCTGCAGCCGCGAGCTAGAGAGCGGGCTCACCGAGTACGTGCGCCGCCAGATGTCGCTTGCCGCTTCTGCTGCTGCCGCTGCTTCTGGCGGTGGTAATGGTAATGGTGCTACTGATGATGATGATGATGGGTTCCCGACCGACGACCAGCTCCGCGCCCGCGCGCGCGACATCATGGGCATGCAGAAGACGGCGTGCGACGACCCCGTGCTGCTGGGCAAGTTCAAGGCTGCGCTGCGTCAGCAGCAACGACAAGAACAGCAGCAGCAGCAGGGGATTATTGAGATGGGAAGAAGCGCGGCCCCGACCGCCTCGATCCCGATGCCCTCCGCGGAGATGGACGTCGACGTCGACGTCGACCTCGACTACGACCTCGACATGAACTTCACGGAGCAGGAGATCAACGACATACTGCAGGACGTGAGTCCGGATTTCAGCGGCAGCGGCAGCGGGAACACGCCGCCGCAACAGGGGCAAGGCGCAGCAGATCTGAACATGAACATGAACCTGAACCTGAACCTGAACTCTAGCCCAACATCGCCGTTGATGTCGCTTGGCGGTGGGGGGACGACGGGAGGACGCTCGGGGGGGAGCGCGGGAACACTGTCGTCGCCGGGAGGGGCCGGCTTCTTCGCGCATTAATCCGCGAACGAATACGCGCGTGATGTATCTCTTGGCCAGTTGCGGAGTAATGAACACAACAAGCGAACCCATACTACTACTACTACTACGTACGGGGACCGGAGGTCAGGAGGAAGAGGAGGAGGAGGCAGAAATGATGATGATGATGATGATGAAAATAATAATAACGATAATAATGTTGCTGTCGCGTTTCCGAGTTCTGATTTCGCTTTCGATTTCGAAGGGCATTTTTACGGATCGTCGTCGTTGTCGTCAGCAGCAACAGCAACAGCAGCAGCGGTCATGAACGCAGGGCTAGATACCATTTGGGAGGAGGAGCATGAGGAGGAATGAGGAAATAAGAAATAAAGGGGGGGGGGGGGGGCAGGGGGTTGGTAACAACGATAATGCTATCTACCCTAAACTGCGATTTTATCATAAAACATACCTAGCGTTTTGTTTATAGGAGCAAAAAGGGGCCGGCGGGGGAGGGGGGAAGGAGGATATACTTTTTTTTATTTTTTTGCAGCTCTCAAAGTTTGAAAAAAAATCCATCGTCTTTCGCACTTAAAGTCTAGATATATAGAATTCCTTTTTTTATAAAAATATAAAATCTGGATAAGTAACATAGTAGGATAGATACCTAGGTAAAGCATCAAATAAATACACAGCATGCAATGAAATTAAAAAAAAGGTGTGCACAAAATAATTATCTTTCCATGGATTGAGAATCGTATATATCAATCAGAAAGCTTTACGACTAGATGCGTCTATAAATACATAATGATCTCGTTCGTAAAGGCATAATTTATGCTAGAAGCTAGGTACTTATGCAGGAGTTTTTATTACTATATAGGTGGTGTATATATGTATGTATCTCGTTTCTCATCCTTCTTTCTTCTCTCCCTTCCCCTTCAATAACATGGGAGCAATCATTACGGGCAAGTGTGTATGTTATAAATCAGTGTGTATGAGAAGCGCATCCTGATTATATCCCCAGTCCTTAGGGATAGCTGGGAGAGTGAAACAGCATCTGCAGCGCGGAACCTGAAATCAAGGTTGTAGTTGCAGATGTATAATCGTAACAAGCTCTCTTCTTTCTTTCCTAGAGAAAAGAACCAAGACAAAGAGAAAATTGGGCTGTGTGAAGCTAGTCGGTCAATAATGCACCGTAGTTGTAGTGATGGTAGTAGTAATGTATCGAGTGTGTTGTGAACAATCTCGTACGTAAAAACACGCAGAACAATTAAGTAACGCAACGCCATTCGTTAACCCCTTTCGCAATGCTCCGACCAAAAAAAAAGCAAAAAAAAAGAAGAAAAAATCAGAACGCATTTCTATACCGCCATCCATTGTGGAACGCCATACATGGTCTAAAAGGAGTTCCAATCTCGTTCGAAAAAAACAACCAGGATCCCCTTATTATGCGTGTACGAGTTTAATGCGTTCGTTGTATAACCCCCATAAGCAAAAAGAATGTGCTGCCGCCAGATAGATAAAAAAAAAAAAAAACCTCCTGTCATTCCTTGTTCCAATCCCAATGTTGTATGTATTAGGCGTGAGGGCCTGGAGTGTCGCAGATGTCCCAAACACCCTGGTCTATAGCTCTAGCCTTCTCCTTGACACTAGTTCTTCGCTTCATAGGAAAGCTCTCCTTTGCCATGGGCGAAGCCACGTCTTTGCCTGGCGTACGTGCGAAGGGAATTTCCGAGGTTGCCGTGAAATTGTGACCAGCCCAGGTGGCTGGGCTTTGGGGAGCCTGCGGGGGTTGAAAGTTTGGCGACTGTAGATGGTTTGGTTTAGGCGGGATAGGAGGAGAATTGTTAGCAGGTTCGGAAGGATTTGTTGGGCTTGGGATCGCGATTGATTCCGGTCGCGGCTGGCGTTGGGTGGGAGGGCTGTTGTTTTGGACCGAATCCGGTGAAGCTTGTGCAGGAGATCTTGCCATTAATGATGGGTAGAGTGGGTTGTGTCCAGTTGGGGTCAATATATTACTTGGTTCTGGTGGAGGTGACAGAGAGCCATTCATCACTACCGATGTAGCCTCTTTAGGATAGCCCACAGGCGATCCTGTGGCAGAGAGTTCGCGTGAATTGGTCAAGGGATTGGCACTGCTTTGCACAGAACTGGCGCTGGGGCTAGGGAATCCTTCAGTCGAAGGTGCTGCTGACTTCCCATCTGACGATGGAGCTTTCTCGATTTTAGCCGAGGCTACAGCTCTCATCTCTTCCTGGGCTTCTCTTTCTTCTATTGCTTTTTTCTCTGCTTCTCTCTGTCTTGCCTCCTTCATCTCCTTAGTTACCACATTGATCTTGATTCTTCTCATGCCGTTGGCGAGTTTATCAAGCTCTCTGGAGCTATTAGGAGAGGTAGGGGTCGGTAGTCGTGATCTAACCGCCGCGTCATCTTGCCCAGGGGGCGTGAGAGGCTTCTCATCGGTTTCGTCAGGCAAGGGAGTGTTGGACGAACAAGTCGACTCGGGTGGAGTTGGATCACTCTTCGTCGTCTTAGTCTTCCTTGGTGCTCTGGTTGCTCGCGTGCTTTCCTTCTTGGAAGCACCGGTCTGACGCGTCTTTTTAACGTTCAACGTCGAGGCGGGCTGCCCTCGCATGCTCAAGGACGATTCAGGCCTGATACTTTGGGAGGTGGTAGGCCTAGCACTTTGTGAGGTAGTGGGCCTCGCACTCTGTGAAGTAGTAGGCCTGGGATATCCGTCCATGTAATCCATTGTGTTGCGGGTAGCGGCCGTAAAAGTAGAGGCTGTGCTAAGTCTTCTGCTTGATGGCCGAGAGAGCCCGTCTCCATGAGTTGGAATTCCGCGAGCCGATGCCTGTAAATGATTGTAAGAAACTGGGTTTCCATGGAAAGACAAGACTGGTTGGGCACTCACCTTTTCCGCAGCGAGGACTGAAGTACCTCCCACGGTTTTTCGGCGCGATTTAACATCTTCATCTTCGATCGGATACATGGATTTGACAGGTTTCCTCTCACGAAGAGACATTCTGGTTGGAGCAGGAGCAGATGTGCCAGCTTCACTGGCTGCATCACTTTGGCGTTCACGTTTGGCCTTGTTAGCCTCGGCATTGAGCTCCTCATGCTTGCAGCTAGTGGTTGGGCGGTCATTGGGAATGAGTAACCTGCTCAGCGCATGGGCAGCGGTGACCCAAGGAACATCAGGGGGAGGGGGGGTGGGTGGCCTGGTAATGATTCTCTGGCCAGCCGTAACTCCTGACAGACTCTGGCGGACCCTAGCAGTTTCCGTCATCTTCGCATTGGAGGACTGCGTCGGAGAGGAATAGTTGCCTGGAGTAATGCTTCGATATCTGGGGCGCTCTGGGGGGATAGCAGCTAGGCCAGCATCGAGCTGGTCGAGCTCGGAGGCCGACCACCAGTGTGGATCGTACGGGAAGCCAGGGACTTTCCAAGACTTGAAATCGCTCTCGTTTAATGTGCTGCGCCTACTAACAGATCCGATTCTGCTACTCATTTCGTTACCGAGACCACCGGTGTCGTCCCTAGAGACTATAGGTTCTGTCCCGGCTAAACCGCCCAAGTGGCTAAGCACACCGGAGTAAAGGGCTCTGTCGCTGTATCCACCCTCGAGAACGCTGATGACCCGACCTTCGACACCCAATCCCTCTTCGGATGCGATCTTCACAACATCACGTGTAAGTCGAGCATAGAACTCAGTCGGCACATTCACTTTGTGACGCTGCATTCCCGCGCCCTCCCACTCGCTCGCGTCAAACCCAGCGGACAAGAAAATCGCGGCTTTCGGTGCCTGGCCAGAAGCACGATATCTTTCAGTCTGTTGTTTGAGGTAGTTGCGAGCTTTCTCTAGGAGGATGGAATACTTTGACTGGTACAGCCTCCAGAATTCCAGATCCGACTTCCACTCATTCAAGTGGACATTCCAAATGTTCTGACCGTGGGCGTTCTCGATGCACAAGCTAGCGTTCTTGACCTTCTCGTCGTCACCGTATTCGCACGGATACGAGTTGATGTCATGAACGCTGAAGTAGCCAATGGAGGTCTTCTTCCAGGCCGCGGCGTTCTTGGCGAGACCGCGTTTGTTGTGCTGCCATGCAATGGCTTGCGAGCCGTCTCCATGGTGCAGATCAAAGTCGATTATGGCAGCGTGCGTCAAGCCATGGTTGAGGATAGCGTGCATAATTCCGACATGGACATTGTTCACCCAACAGAATCCCGAGGGATAAGAGGCGGAGCAATGATGGCCGGGTGGACGAACAGCAACAAAGGCACGTTTATGCGGTGAGCTGGAAAACACTGTGTCCACCGCCTCACACACAGCACCCAGGGCGCCCTCGAAGGCACTCAGCGACTCGGCGCACAAGTAAAGATCTCCCTCGTGGAACTTCTGAGGCGGATCTGGGTCCGAGCCTCGGTTCATTTCCGGTCTTCGCAACTCGTTCCCATTCAATGCCAGCTTCATCTCGGCAGATTCGCACATGATCTGCAGCTCCTCCATCCATTTTGTACCGTGCACATTGGTCACGGCGGTGGAGGTGATCGGTAACGTACGACTGGTCTTGTGAATGCGGAAAGGGATGCCGGGGAGTGTCCGTGGATCGAGAGTCGGGTGGATAGGGTTTCTTCCATCGCAATGTCGCTCGCCAAGCCGGATGTAGGCGAGCGACACACCCAGCACGCTGGCCTGGATCCTCTCGGGCCGCTCGACAATGGTATTCAGTGCACTCTTGGAGGTGCGCGGCCTCGAGAAACGGTGCCCGTAGCATGCATCATGCAAGATGACAATCGTCTCGGCTGATTGGTCGGTCTCGTTCAAATGCAGCAATTCCAACTCCTTGCGAAAGTGGGAAGTGGCCAAAGAGTAGGGCGTGTATACGGGCTTCTCCTCTACCCTCTTGACCGGGCCGTTGGCTGGCGACTTGCCAGTGGTAGGGGACGGGAAGGCGTTCGAACTGCTACGACGTGAAAGTGCTCGTCCTGGGGTGATTCCACTCATCGAATGCATTGAAGACATGGAGGATTTGCGAACCAAGGTAGGCGTCCCTTCTTGAGAGTGGGTGCCCCCATTGGGATTGATCCGGAGTCCAGGGTTGCGTTTGGACCCTTGGAGGCTGGGAGAGGCCGAGGAATATCGTTCGCTGGTGTTTCTCGACGTAGAGGGACGGCCATTGTGGGGAGAAGAGTTGAGAGAAAGCTTGTTCAAGGAGCTGAGAAGCTCTCGATCGGGGGTGTTGTTATTGTTGTGGTCATTGTTGTTATAGTAGTGATTAGTTGATGATCCCATCGCCGACTGGGCCCTGGCGTGTCCATGAGAAGCCATCGTTTCGATCGCCTAAGCTGAGCAGAGCAAAGTAGAGCAGAGCAGAGCAAAGGAAAGGGAAAGGAAGAACAAAACAAAAAAGACTTCCAGGACAGGCGAGGTGGGATTATTGGTGGATTATCACATGCATATATATAGCATGGGGGAAAAACAAAACGAAGAGACTAAAGAAGAGAATTGGTGGCTGCGGTGGTTCCAAAGGGTTGTGGCTATGGTTGTGGTGGTGGTTGTGGTGGTGGTTGTGGTAGTGGTTGCGGTGGTCGAGGTTGGTCGAGGGAGAAGGTTGATCTCGTCTCAGACCCAAAGTCTTCGATGTTTCCATGGGTCACACTAAATAATAAAAAAGCTGGAGGTTGCGGGCGCGTAACGCGTAGATAAAGGTACCGCCCATTCACCTTGCATATAGCGTCTTGAGCGTGTAAGTACCTTTTGGGCAAATCAAAAGAGCTCATTAGTAGGGAACGGCGGGACGGACTAGCGATAACAGCCCAATCAATAATGTGTGGATCCTGTATTTTAGGGGGTTTCACCAGCAACGTTTAAGCACACATAGAAAGCAAGCTTGTTGTCTTCACCTCTACTGTACATATGTATGGATGTATGTACATATGTACATATGTACCTACCTACCCACCAGCCCACTAAGAGCTACAGGTTGCCCTGCCCCTCCATCGCTGACGTCTTTTGCGCCTTAGCTTAGTACCTACCAGGACCATTGACCATTGCACACATAAGTATACATCTACCTACGTAGCGGCTGACCGCAGCCGACAGCGGAGTCGCCAGGTAATATTGCAGGCAAGAACAAATCATTATCGCCTATGGTGCTCCAGAATAAAAAGAAAAGAAAAAAAGAATACGAACGGAGGTTGGATGTTGAATATTGGATTGTTCCTACCTGGGTTTCCCGTTTCCCGTCTCTCCCGTCCTGCCTGTTTCGTTACACTACATAGTCGTACATAGCTTCCAAGCCTTAAGTACCTTAGACTATTGACTAACCTTAGTTGACTTGACAGGTTGAAGCCAAAACTTTAAGCTTTGATCAACTCCAGGTCTATTATTTTGGAGTAGTGCATCCCCATCCAACCATCTGGTTAGTGTATCTACCGATTATGTATCCATTTATTTAGTTTTTATCAGCTGCCACGGGCCGAAGCATTGGTGGCGATTCACGATTTGTTCTCGAACCCTCTCAAGACGACACCTAAACCCACTAACAATGCTACTTATTAGTAAGTACCTACGCTAAGTCTATTCCCCTCCTCCAGACTTCGGAGATCCGTTCTCAACCACTAACCTAGTATTTTCATCATCCTATCCATTTCCTTCGTTTGTCATCAAACAGACACATGCGGCAACGGTCAACGCTACGCCGATTTTGAGTAACTTTTTCTTCTTTTCTACTTTTCTCTTGCATGTGTCTTTTCTTCTTTTTTTGACAGCAAAAGCATAGCAGTCCCTTTTTTTACACCTAATACCTACATTGCGCATGCATGTATGCAGCAACAACAACAGCAGCAGCAAGCGCAATAAACCCATAATTTTCGAACCAGTCGCATTACTCATCGTCCTATAAAAACCCACAGACCAGACGGGACCAGTCGCCCCCATCGCCCCCTCAAAAGTGGAAAGGGGGAGGGAGAGAAGGTGAACAACAAAAGAAAAAGAAAAAGAAAAAGAAAAAGAAAAAAACAAATAGAAAGAAAAAAAATTATGGCTCCATCCCTAGAAGAGCCCGAGCCCGTCCAGGACGTCCTCAACAACCCCCTCAAGGCGCGCCCCCAGCTCGTCGCCCCGGAACCGGAGCACTGCCCGGGCCCCGAGTCGGAGCGCGCCGGGCAGGCCGACTCGTGCGCGGGGTGCCCCAACCAGGCGATCTGCGCGTCGGCGCCCAAGGGCCCGGACCCGGACGTGCCGGCGATCGCGGCGCGGCTGGCGGGGGTGCGGCACAAGATGCTCGTGTTGTCGGGCAAAGGGGGGGTGGGCAAGAGCACGTTCACGAGCCTGCTGGCGCACGCGTTCGCGGCCGACGAGGCGCGCACCGTCGGCGTCATGGACGCGGACATCTGCGGGCCCAGCATCCCCAAGATGATGGGCGTCGAGGCCGAGACGGTGCACGTGAGCGCCGGCGGGTGGGAGCCCGTCTGGGTGGCCGACAACCTCGGCGTCATGAGCGTGCAGTTCATGCTGCCCGGCCGCGACGACGCCGTCATCTGGCGCGGGCCCAAGAAGAACGGGCTCATCAAGCAGTTCCTCAAGGAGGTCGAGTGGGGCCCCATGGACTTCCTCCTCGTCGACACGCCCCCCGGCACCAGCGACGAGCACCTCAGCGTCAACAGCTTCCTCAAGGAGAGCGGCATCGACGGCGCCGTCATGGTCACCACCCCGCAGGAGGTCTCCCTGCTCGACGTCCGCAAGGAGATCGACTTCTGCCGCAAGGCCGGCATACGCGTGCTGGGCCTCGTCGAGAACATGAGCGGCTTCGTGTGCCCCAAGTGCACGCACGAGAGCCAGATCTTCCGCGCCACCACCGGCGGGGGCGCCGCCCTGGCCAGGGAGATGGGCATCCCCTTCCTGGGCGAGGTGCCCCTGGACCCGAGGATAGGCATGGCGTGTGACTACGGCGAGAGCTTCTTCGACCACTACCCCGACAGCCCCGCGTGCCAGGCCCTCAAGGGCGTCGTCCGAGGACTGGCGCGCGAGTTGGGACTAGATGCAGAGCAGGTTATGCCCGACGACTAGGAGAAGCTAGAGAAGGGGGAAATTTAAGCACATCGAGGACTACAATTCTTTCCAGTAATATCACATGCATCATGTCCTGCACGCACATAAGTCCCCATTCAGTATTCTCTAGCTGAGTCGACTAGCCGGTCCCTCCGTGCCAATGTTACCAAAAAAAAAATAAAAAATAAAAAAAGAAGCGGAACTCCGGCCCAATGAATTTTACGTCAAGAAGTATATATATATATACCCTGTTGTCCTCCCCTCCCCCTGATCTAGTCCGTCTTCAGTTTGCCCGGAATGTCCCCCAAGTCCTCGGCGTTCTCAATATCGATCACTTTCCCCACCTGGCTCGTATTCCTCATCAGCTCTTTCGCGCCGGCGTACATCATCCGGCTCTGGTTGTTGCACGTGCTCGGCAGGTAGTATAGGAGGACGTAGGGTACAGAGAGACGGCCGTCGGACTACAATAGGATGGCATTCCGCTGTCAGCGCAAGTTACTCTTCACAAACGGGACGAGTATAATATATCTTGCCCAACAATGGCAAAGGTATGAGGTGTATGCATTATGGTTTTCCGGATAATGGAGGTTTGACGGGAGGAGACCTGGGAAGAAAGGGTTGAGGGGGTGGGCATACCAGAGTCAGAGGGTAGCTCAGAAGGATGTAGCGGGGCGAGTTGTCGGGCAAGTCGTCGCCGATTTCCTCGAGGGATTTGTATATCTCGGTGTCGGGATCTTGCTTGATCTCGTATGTCTTCTTATCGATCATATCTACAGGTTTCGAATTGCACAACCACCAAGTCAGCTAGTTATTTCTAGGCACATAGACAGGACCAATGTCACAAGGCGGTTATAACCAAAGGAAAATAAACGAAGTTCTTTTTTTTTATTCAGAGGTTTCGTTTTCCAGCGTTCGGCTCCTCGTAAGCTACAGATTTGCAGAGAGATATACATACATATGACGGCTTGCGGAGTACCGGCTCTCGACGTCGTCAGGCGGAACTTGCGTAGCTGGTCCTTAGTCTCCTGGGAGAAGGTGTAGAGGCGTGCTTCGGAGCTCTGTGCCGGGGGCGAGACATAGTTAGAATTCCCATGTCCGCCCAGGTAGGTACTTCAGGGAGGTAGGTATATTAAATATATCCTCGCGCTACTTACCATACTGATCCACGGGCTCGGAAGGGTAGCGTGAGTGGGAGGACGGATTATATACTCTCGCATCATCATGTTAGTTTGGCTTGCGAAAACCCGCAACAGTTGTTTCACGGTGAGTATGGTTGACGGAGGAGGGGAGGAGGGGTTTAATGTTGTCGGATAGGTCTGGTATGTAGGTTCTGTCTCTGCTTCGACTAACTAACATACCGAGAAAGTCAAGAGTCCAGAGGGTGCTGGTGGTTTGGTCTGGGAGTCTAATAAGTACCTGACGCAGGGAGGTCAAACTACCTAACCTAGGTAGGTGGTAGATGCTATTGGTGGTAGTGATGGTGGTAGTGGTGGTGGCTATTGTTGTGGTGATTTGGTTTTGGAGGAATGAAAGTTGCAAGTTCGAAAGATTGAGGACCCCGCCATAGAGTAACGAATGACGAAAGGCAAAACCAGCCCGCCCTGAGAGCTGCTACTCGCTGTACACTACCTAGGTACATACCTTAGGTAAGACGTTATAGGCAGACCCACCACACCTATCTTTACGCTAAGCGCTATCTGTAGACATGTACCAGACATACGTACTGTTAGTAGTTAAAGTTACCGATGGACGCGACGTGGAAATCAACTTGCTAGTGTATCGCTTGTACCCAACCTTCCCCCTTTCTTATCGACTACCTAATACTTTCATCCTAACCTCCCCCCTTTTCCAGCCAACAACAGTTCCAGCTCAAGTTCAACCCCCTTTCGACGATCGATGTCTAGGTATAGCTAGCATGACCTAACATGACCACACACACAACAGACAAAGGATTCGTGCCACGTATTGAACTCGCAGATTAAAACTTGCTAGGGCCATCCATGTGTTATACGCTATACGTAGGTAGGTACGGAGGTTCTTGCTACCAAGATAACTCCCGTCGAGTCTGTTGCACATCGACACATGCAAGATGCATCCCGCCAAGGGAAACACAAGTCCATCTATTCGAATGTCCTGATAGCAGGATGCCAACCAGAAGGATCCAGATAAACTCACATGCAAACTTCATCGGGTGGCGATGAGTCCAGGTGGGGGGAGGGGGCAAAGATCTGGAAAGACCTGGCCCCCCTTAGGCTTGGGTCGGTTGTATGTAGGTAGGTATACTGGACGCCCTATGCGGAAACGTTGGTCTTCACGAGAACTCTAGCCGGTACTCGAATAATGAGATAGAGAGTCACTTTTGTTTACACTATTCTGTAGGTTCATCATGTAAGCCATAAGAGCATGAACCAGAGAAGGCAATGCACAAGTTGGCTAGGTTAGCATGATGCACGCGTGCTAGACAGAAGAACACTGCTGCAATTTGTACTCGTTGCTGATTGTATTCCAGAAGCCTTTCCCAAACAGCGACAGCCATCCTCTGCAATTCTCTATTAAGCTGTATATACATGATCAACCAACGCATCCCCCCGGTGAAGCAGATGCAAGGACTCAGCTGCTCGGCTCGCTGTAGGTCTGCGAGGAAGTGACGGGAATACCAAAGTTGGGGGTTCCGTCGCTGTTCGAGTCGACGGGCTGTATCTGCGTGTACCGGCTGTTGTCGCAGGCGCCCGCGCTGTTACTAGTGGCATGGTACGCGTTCCACGTCTGGCTGCCGTCGGGGCTCTGGAAGAAGCTGTTGTGGCCTGTGCCGTAGTTGCCGTTGGCGCTGGAGAAGACGCAGCCGTCGCTCTTGGTCCAGGCCGATGGCTGCATCGGATCCGTCGAGCCGTCCCACGTCAGCAGCCCCAGACAATACGCAGGCGACCAACAATACGATGCAGAGTATGCGATGTACGTCGCCCCGCCGAAGTACAGCGCTGCGGGCCCTTCGTTGACGGGGGTCGACTGCGTCTCCCACGTTTCCGTGGGCTGGGAGATGACAGCGATGTCCCCCGTGAGACTAACGTAGTCGGAGCCCAGCTTCTGGATGCACAGCGATTGGTACGTCACGCCGTGGAAACAGGAGAACAACAGGTAGTTGCCCCATGTATTGAGGCGAAGCGTCGAACCATCGATGGCCCACTCGTTAGTCAGTTGCCCTGCGTAGGTGAAGTCGTCCCACGGCGTCGCACCACCTATATATATTACCCGATTAGGCCCAGTTTCGATATATATATATCAAGTCGTTGGTAGTCTGTTATTCAACACGTACCCTTCAGCGCATGCAAACGCTGTCCGTCGAGGTTGGCGCTGGTGCCAGCAGTGAAGTACACATACCAGCTGCCATCGAAGTAGTGCACCTCGGGCGCCCAGACGTTCGAGGAGCGAGAGGACTCGGTGCTCGAGTATATGACTTTCTTGGTCGCGGTCTTCAAGCCCTCGACCGTGGTTGACCGGGCAATCTCAACATCACTCCAGGAGGTGGTCATAATATAGTAGTATTCACCGCTGTAAGTGACAAAAGGATCACTGCCGCCCGGGCTGCGGATCGGGTTGTTGAAGGCAGCTGATAAGTTGAAGAGACTCAACAGCGCCAGAACAGACGCGGATGTCTTGCGGAAGAAACCCATGGTGAAAGCTAGGGAGGATACCTCGAACGGGAGAACTAGTTTCACTTGAAGTGGTCGGCGTAGAGATGGAGGGCCGTGAAGCCTTTCCGATATACAGACATGACGATCATGGCCTACCTTTATATACACATAACGTTCCTATCCGTCCCGTTCATAAGGTAGCATTTTGTCTTCCTCGTTACTGAGGCCAAGGAGGAGAGGGGGGAAGGGGGACGAGAACGAGTGGGCTAAAATCCCCACTTGTGGGTAGTGTCAAAGCTGAAGACCACCTCATCCCCATCCCGGTGGACTGCCGAACTCGAGGCCAAATACGGGACGGGTAGGTAAAGTAGCCAGCAAAGTACGACTAGTGTAAAAGCGAGAATAATAAGAAAAGACGAGAAATAAGAGACAAGGAGAGAGATCACACGGCTCCGATTAGTGGGATTTTAGAATTCTGGGGTAAGGCATGGGGAGGGGGGAAATCGGACGAGCCAAGGATAGAGATCAATGACACGCTGAAATGGGATATTCTCCGGTCTAGCGCTCCTGGGCTCCTCTGGGCGCGCAAGGTAGCGCACTCACGGCAATCGCATTCATTGGGTCGCATAAAGGATGAGAGCCGCATACCGAAGGGGTCGGTTCCCATGACGCGTGGATTCAAGGGGGGAGGAGGGCTGACGCCCGTTTCCCGCCATCAAACAACAGACCGAGAAAGTGCACGCGACGGGATGGGATGGGAAGGTCGTTTTTTTTTAGGCTGACACAGGTAATGGAGGGAGTGAGAGAGGAATAACGCATGAAATAGAGAATCTTGTTTATTTACCCCTACATTACTTACTTACTGGCAGGTCAAGCTGGACCTAGCTGGTGGTGGGAAGGGAATAGGGGTAAACTGACAAGAAGGGTACCCGTTGGTCCGTGCCGTGCCTTACGAAGGACCAACTGCCAGGGCTTAGTTGGGGGATATTACTGTAACTCCGAAAATACTGTAACTTTTTTCATTTTGTATGCGCGACACATACAATACTGCAACATTTTAAATAAAAAAATCATAACTTTATAACAAGCTATTAAAAATAATTATAAAAAATACTTAGCGTTAAATAATAATTATTATTATATATGCATTTAAAAAATTTAATTTTTTTAATTTTTTTTAATTTTATTTTAAATAAAACGTTTTTTTTACATATAAATGCTGTTTGCTTATATAAGCAAAATATTGTTAAAAAAATATATGTTTGCAAATACGTTTTATTTAAAAAAAATTAAAATAAAAATTAAAAAAATTTATTTTTTTAAATGTATATATTATAATAAAAATTATCTAGCGCCGAGTATTTTTTATAATTATTTTTATTAACTTATTATAAAGTTATGATTTTTTTTATTTAAAATATTATATATTGCATATGCAATTGTATGTGTCGCACATATAAAATGAAAAAAGTTACAGTATTTTCGGAGTTACAGTAATATCCCCCAACTAAGCCCTGGCAGTTGGTCCTTCGTAAGGCACGGCACGGACCAACGGGTAGTAGTGGTGTATAGCGGGACTTATGTCAGCCCGAATCGAATGGCTGGGAAAATCACATTTCCATTAGGTATTCACTCTTCCAAGCTACTTACTATGCCACCTGCAACGAATTGAATAAGTCACTAATATCAGTCAGGCAGTCCACATATAATAATCGTGCCAGGAATTCCAATACGATCGAAAATCATATCGTTACCGTATTGCTCAAGTCTTATGTTTGTTTTTCCCCCCTTGGTTTTTAAGATCCCCATGTCCTAGCTAGTTAACCTAGTCGGAAAGAATAAGACGGGGGATGTGGATACATACTATCATCATCGTCAGATGGAAGAGTCTCGTCCCTCGCTCCCTCCCCCCTTTGAATACGAAATACTAGTGTAAGTATTCTTGGTCAACCTTGCCCGTATCCCGTATCTCTTGGGCGATAATAATGGGTGATTATATCTATACCTGTATTTCTATTTCTATTTTCTTTTCTTTTCCCGGCCTTGAAGATTACGGCGCTTTGACGGTGGTCGATCCCTGTGTCGAACCACAAGAGGCCCGTGCCGGAACCTTCGGCGCGCGCAAATAAATAAATAAATAAAATCATGAATACCTACCTACCTACCCACCTATGTCTGCAATGGAAGCGACTTGTAGTAAAGCAACGTTGCGGCTAGGCAAACGTGGGTAGGTATACTCTTAGAAGAACGAGGGGCATTGATGGCACGAGGAAAGGTAAATCGACCTGGTTTCTGGTTACCTACCTACTTGACGCTATAGGTAATTAAGACGGGATTTTGATTTTCAATGCTGCGGTCGGGAACGCATGGAGGGGAAACATGGGATTTTTTTTGGTTGCCCGTGAATATGGAGATTTCAAATTTACCTAAGCTTATATCTTCTTCGGAAAAGACAACTCGCCAACTCACCCCATGATGAGATGTCTCTATAACCGCGCTATCGATTCGCCGGAGTAGGCACCTATGTGTGTTCCAAGCGCCTCTTGACTGCTCCCCCTTCGGGTACACAGAGTGAGTGAGTTAGTGAAGAAAGTAAAACGTGAGCAAGTCTTTGATCTGCTGTTGAGAGAGAAGAAGAGGAGGGGCGAGGCACATAGGTGAGCATGGCTAGACATAAGGAGGTCGGTACTATAGCCAAAAAAAAACATCTAGACAGCGAATCGATATAAAACCGTCGCGGCATCACCTGAAATCTGCCCGGCATAATGCATATATAAGCGCGAGACATTATGGCGACCTTTCCACGAAAAAAAAAGGAAAAAGAAAAAGAAAAGGGGAAATTTCTTGGTGGTCATTCGGAACATGGCTTTAAATACGTCGGGTACCCTTGAAGTTTACAAGTAACGCCTCGACGAAATGTATATCAACAATGTATATCAATAGCATACGAATCCTTCAGTGTATATTTCTTTCCAGTGGTGCTGAGGAGCCGGGGCGCAGAAAGGGGAGTCAGACACCTTGACCTAACCCCTTTCCATACCGTACCTACCTATATATAACAGAAACACCAATTCCAAGAGCGTAACCTTATATACAACACCGAGACACCACCACGAAAGAAGCAAAAAAAGAGGAAACCAAGAAAAGAAAAGAAAAAAGCGTCACTACTCGGGCACTTCTCTTTTCTTTTCATCCCATCTCACCTCTCCCAGAAATGCCGTCAAGCTTTGTATAAACTCCACGATACCACCAACTACCTAACCTAACTGGCTCATCTCTTCGATCTGAGTATACCTATAACTCTCACTCACACAAGCTATATATAAAGCATTTTACTAACCTAAATCCCTTGCCTTGATATCGGGTATTCATCAAGTCAATATAGCCAGCCCAAGGCGACCCGAATAGCATGTCTGGTATGGCGCACTCACTTCCTACTACATATTCGCCTCGACATCCCTCCCCCCCTCCCTCCCCCTATATACACACAACCCAGCAATTCCCACGAAAGAGTCACTCACTAATCCCGTACCTGAAGTCAATCACCTCAGATGAAGAATCAAATCACATTATTTCGTCCTATCTACCCCTTTCGCCGTTTTATCATTCTCTGCAAACACCATTTTCTTTTTTGGGTTGTCCACCCCCTGGTAGCCAGCCTCGCGGCGCCAATGTGAGTCTAGAATGCTGGGGGTATCTATCTATCTGGTATCCGAACCGAATGCAAGCGGGGAAATCACATCCATCTCATATCATCATGAACCATAATAAACCTTTAACTAAACAATCCGCACCCCCCCCACCTCTTTCCACTCCGCAAGAAGAAGAAGAAGATAAAAATCGCGAAAAACCAGCGCAAACGCCACGACCCCGTCAACCCTAGCTGTGATGATCTAGACCTCCTCCTCCGCGCCCTCATCATCACCATCCTTATTACCCTTCTCCTTATCGTGCACCGACGGCGCGGGCCGGTCGTTAGGCACGGGGTCCTTCCAGTTCGCCATCAGGTACTGCGGCAGGAACGTGTCGAACGAGACGCGCAGCTCGTCGACGTGCTTGATGAAGCGCAAGACGACGGCGGCGGCATCATCATCATTATTGCCGTCCCCTTTGCTTCCGTTGACGCCGAGCTCGCACACCGTCATGCGCACCTTCATGCCGTCGCGCATCTTGCCCGCGAGCTCGTCTTCGATCAGAAACATCTCCTCGCGCACATCCTCAGCGGTGATCTCGTCGGCCCGAGGGACGTTGCCCCACCCGTGCTCGATCACGTCCGGGACCGCCCGGACGAGTGCCACAGGCGCAGCAGCGGTGACGGCCGGCACGTCGCCCTGTTCCGCGCCGGCCTGCGCGAGTTGCGCCTTCACCTTGGCGACGACCTTGCGGCGGGGGCGCTCGATCTCGGTCACGCGGTAGGTCTGCTGCTCTCTGGTGCGCAGAACGCGGAGGGGGGAAGAGGTCGAGTCTGCCGCCACGCTCTTGATCAGCGCGTCCTTGGCCGCCTGGTGGTCCGCGGCCCACACGAGCACGGTGATGCGGAAGAGGTACCAGGCCTCGAGGTTCTTCGGGTCATCTAGATCGTCCGCCCCGCCGTTGCAGAACAGCTGGCGCGCGGCCGAGTTGAAGGGGCCCGGAAGCTCGTTGCGGAGCTCGTGCACGTAGCGCAGCTCAGTGGGCGCGGCGTCGCAGATGTCCCTGGCGGCGAGGATGTTGTGGCGGTACTCGGGGCAGACGTCGTGCATGAGGACGTAGTTGAGGAAATTCTTCACGAGACTTGCCGCTTTATCGATTGCCTCCTCATCGTACATGTACGTGTCGGGGATGCTTCGAGACCTGGGTTTTAGATTTAGTGTGCTGTATACATCGACGTGGGGAGTCGTTCACTCACAGGAACCCCTTTACGATGGCTTCAAAATCCACTTCCCAATCCTCGGCGTTGGCAGGGTCGTAGAAGCGGTTGCCGGCACCTCCGACAAAGTCAATCGCAGTCATTCTGCGCACTTCAGCCGCATCTGCGTCAGCAAGGCTGGCGACATCTTCTGCCATACCAGTAAACTGGCGCGGCGACGAATCAATGCCGCCCAGGAAGAGATACTTGTTGAACATGGTGCTACGCTCGGAGTCTAGGCGGCGCCGGGACCGGTAGCGCTGGATACACTCCTCTATGCGGCTGTGTTCTCGCTCAGTCAGCTGGCCATGCACTCAAATGAAGAGATCTTCCGCCTGCATATGGATGAGAAATGGGAGCGACTTACTCCGAAAATGGACGCATCCTAACCTGACGTTAGCATAATTCATGCGCAGGCTGGTCATCGATAGACTCACGGGCTGTAGAGGTCCTGCTTCTCTAAGGCCGCTTCAGCGGGGGTTATTGGCGCATCGGCGTAGAATTCTGAGGTGAGTATTAGAAAGGGGTCAGCCGAACATCGCCGAAGACAGAACTAACCCTCGAAACCGGTGACATTCCTACGGCTAGCAGGTGTCCTTTTCCTGTTTTTCTTCTTTTTCTTCGTCTTCTCCTGCGGTTGCTGAGATCCATCCTCCGGCTGAAGGGTCTTTACGACAGCGCCAGCCACATCGTCGCCGTCGGCGGGGGTCTCGTTACTAGGAGAAATAGGACCAATATGGTCGCTAGTCGAGACTCGGTCACCGCTCTTCTCTACATGGTCGACCTCGGACTCGGATCCTTGGTCAAAGGTGCCTTTCTTCTCATGGTTGGGCGTAGCCGTGGCCGTGACCGTGGTCGTACTGCCATCTGCGGGCTGTGCAGTTACGTCTCCAGCTGGCTTGGCAACCGAGTCGCCGGGTAGATTTGCCATGCTGGCCGGTGAAATCTGACCTACTTTCACATGCGCATTAGTGGCTGCAAGCTCCCAATAACTACAGCACTCAACTCAAGAGACGCCTAGCCGTCGACGGAGGGAGAGGACAAGGGTAGGTGATAGGACCATGTGCCACGGCCAAAAAAACTAGACATGCAGGACTAGTATTCTAGATGTGGTCATGTAACTTGAAAGGACAGGGATATCACGAAAGCTGAGACGGGGTTAGGAAGATATGGGTTCGGGTTCATAAATCGTAATCGTAGTCGCAATAGTACCCAATGACAGGGCAGGGTGACTATTACTCGGAGGGTGCTAATATGAGGCTGATGCAACTGCTGATATAAACCAAGGGCCGGAGAGGAAACTACATCGTAGGTAGGTAGGTAGGTAGGTAGGTAGGTACCTAGGTAATAGCGAGAGAGAAAGGTGAAGCTGAAGGATCAAGACTACCTACCTATCCGCCTAGCTGGAAATACCTGTGCGCTACACTAGGTTAGATGACTGCAGGCTGAATGAGTCAAAAAGTAGGTGAGATAGAATGGGATCCTTACCAGATTGTTGGATCCTGTAGGTTGGTCTATTCGTATTGAAGAGAAGTGATGAGTTGGTGTTAGTTGAAGTACCGAACGAAGTAGGGCTGAGAGAAAATGGAAAGCGAAAAGGTGGTGGGCAGGTCAGGTCAGGTCAGATGGTGACAAGAGGAAGTAGTAGTCCAAATTACTTGTGAATAACAAACCTAAGCAGGTAGGTACATTAGGTATGCCAGGCATGCCACAATTCAGTATGTTAGCTCCTACTGTTTATATGTGAGTATGTGTATCAATGTTTTTGTTTCTTCTGCAGCTCATTGTTTGTTGCTTGGGACAACATCTCCTGGCTGGGTTGGTTGCTAGGAGGTAGGTACGCATGTATAACGTCCATAAAACCTACTAACCTACCTAGTACCTCAACTACTGGGATATAGTTCTGCATATCAATATGCTGACTTTTATAATTATAAGGTAAGTAGTTAGTATGCGCCTACCTAATACACGTACTTGGGTCAATATAGTAATCGGACGATAGCTTCAACAACAACAACAATATGACACCACTGGTCATGTATATAGGCACATACGGAAATGGAGACTTGTTTGAAACCATTTGAAACTAGGGATAACATACAGTAAAACTACTGATCAGCCATGGTCTGTCAGTGATACCAGAAGGTAATGAATACCTAATCATCGAATGTAGCTGAATATTATATGAATTAAGGAAATAAAAATAAAAATAAAATATACCCCCCTAGGTAAGTATTAGATAAAGACGACAGGGGCAGGGTCGGGAAGCCTTGATCAGCCGTTGAGAGGACGCATAATCCCGAGACCATCCAGACGGTTACTCCCATTGGATTACGGGTAGATCCTAAAGAAGTTGGGGGTGTGGGTGTAGGTGTGGGTGTGTATGTGTGTGAGCGCGCACGTGTTGTGATCCGTGTTCTGCTGATGGCTGATGGCTGATGGCCGATGATCTGTTTCCATATATGAGGGTATCTAGGTACATACTACACTAGTAAATTCATAGGTAAGTAGGTAAGGTATCATCTTGTCTTACTCAACCTCACCTTAGGTACGCAACGAAGTATCGATGTAAGGTAAGGTGAAGTAAAGTAGGTTAAGTAGGTTAGTAGGTCAGGTAGCTAACCTATTCGCGTTGTGTTGGTACTAATACACCAGAGCACCAACGAATGATCTCCAAGTCGTAGATCATCAGATCCGCACTTCTTCCACTTTACACCAACAAATGAGGAATTACTTACCTACACTAGGTACCTAGACTAGGTGGGCATAGGTAGAGGCAAACAAAATGCTCAGGGATAAGCAAATTTACACTGCCAACGGGTATCGGAGAGCCGACGAATGCGATGGCTGAGAGAATAGTATTAAACCTGAAAGCAGAAGTGGATTATCATTGACATACCAAAAAGAGGTTGAGGGGTCGATGGGAATCATTGGAAGTACGGCAAACCGGTTGCCGGACCTTTGACAAGAGGGGTGATGGTACTAATGGAAGTGGCTGAGCCGGGGCGTTTATCAAAGCCGCCACACCTGATCACGACAGCCCTGGAGATTGGAGGTGGCCCGTAGTGTAAACCTTGCCGTGCTATCCGCTAGGTACACTACTGCAATAGCACTTATAAAATAGCCCCTGATTGGCTAGTAAGATACAGTTTAGGGGCTGTAAGGGTTAAAGCACTGGTGTCCGTTTAGGCACATTTATGCCCCTGTAACGCTGAGATCTCTCCCCCTACAGGTACATGTAGCACAGAATTGCGGCAGTGTGTCTGAGGCTAAGGTTTTCAACCTGCAGATGGTCCTGGTCCAGGCGAGGCAGGGCGCTGCCGCCCCGTCAGTTGGACGCCTGCATGGTGGTACACATAAGGTACCTCTACAGCGGGGAACTGGTGCGCAATTACCTTTGACGTACAGAAAGGAGTACCTTACCTCCTCGCCCACATGTCTTGGCTTTCTCGGCTGAGCAGCAGCAACCCAAAGTGACGTGAAATTCGCATTATCCCATTGAAACTCTGCCATCGACCCCGAAATTTCCCTTTCCTGTCTTTTTTTTCTTCTCCATTTCTCGGCAGGTACATCTTTAACACAACGAACGCATTTGGGTAGTACTCTACAGTACAAGGTACGCTACTTCTAATACCTACCTACATCCCTAATAATTGTTTGGCGTTTGCTTTGCTTTTCTTTCCTTCCCTTTTTCACTGCCGTGTGTTACGACATCAGTGGCATCATCACCATCGTCAACATCCATTCATACAGTAGCTACCTAAACTTCAAACATACGAGTGGCCATGTGACATAGCTCTACTCTACTCAGACCCTCAAACTTACTCCCCTGCTTGTCTTCGATCACCACTTTTTTTTTTACCCTTCTCCTTCTCCTTCCCTCCCTCTTCCCCCTTCCCACTCCCACTCCTACTATACTTCTCTCGCATACAAAATTCCCCTCCTGTCATCTTGTCTTTCAAATACTTCCTAGTGGTCCACACTCTCTCTCCCTCCTTGTTGATCCCAACTTTTTGCCAACCAACCAAAGAAGATCCACCTCCCGCATTCTCTCTTTGCCAATCTACGAATCGAATTCTACATAACCCGGGGGATCCTTACAGCTTGCGCCCTCCTTTTTTTTTTCTTTCCTTCTAGAAGCCTCATCTTTCTTCTACCCAACTCCGGATCATGCAGATCGGGTAAATCGATCATCTATTCGACCGATTTACCGTCATCACTCCACAAACATGTTAGCATCCCGAGACACCAATGGCAAGATTGCCACTATAAGTAAAGATCGCGAAATCCCCAAGCGCAATGACTTGAAAGACTACAACTATGCCGTCGCTGGACAGTCAGTTTTCCTTCTCTCATAACACAACCCCGCCCGCACCCACCCCATACATCTTGCTGATCCGTGACTCCTATGTAGTGCCGGAACCATGTGCGACGCCGACGGCGAGCTGTTTATCAAGCCATGCACACAGTCCGAGGTCGAATTTTACGAGTCGGCGCATGCAGAGCACCCTGCCTTTGCCGAGATCATGCCCCTATATATAGGTACCTTGGCTCTGAACGAAACCACCGACGAGGCCGCGATTCACGCTCAGATCCCCGAGCTTGTCGAAAACGCAGACATCCCCTCTCCTATCAGACGGGAAATCCAGTCCCACCTCCACCTCGAAGATAGAGAAGTCGTGGTTGAGGCACCACCTCAGGAAGAGATCGCCACAGACGATGCGAAATGGGTGCCCAACAAGACAAGGAAGATCACGACGGACCGCGCCGTAGTATTAGATAATGCCTCGTTCGGTTACAAGAAGCCGAATATTATGGATGCCAAGCTAGGCCTCCGACTGTGGGCTGACGATGCGCCGGTGGAAAAGAAAGACCGTTTCGACAAGATCGCCGCCGAGACTACCCACAAACGCTTCGGCTTTCGCGTTGCTGGCATGAGAGTATATAAAGGTTCTACCGATGAGTCAGAACTGGATGAGGAAGGCTTCAGAATCTACGATAAGGACTGGGGCCGATTCGCCGTCAACGACGAGAATATAATTGATTCTTTCAAGAAGTTTATCTTCAACGAAGCTGCCAACATCGACGAGGATCTCGGCAAGGTGATTGCGGGAGCGTTTGCGACAGACCTTCGACGTGTGCAAGAAATCCTAGAGAAGGAAGAAACCCGAATGTACTCGTCAAGTTTGCTCTTCGTATTTGAAGGCGATGGCGACGCGCTCCGAGCGGCTATTGCAGATGCGAAAGCAGAGCATTTGAGGGATGCTACTCCCCCAATGGTTCATGAAAGAGGCTCAACTCGGACTGTCACTACCACCAATCTTAGGGTAGATAGTGGGATAGGTATGGCTGAGGAAGAGCTTAGTGAACTGGAAGCATCGATACCAATGACGTTTGAGGGTATCGTGGATATGGATGACGAGGAGGAAGAGGAGGAGTCGAGTTTCCCGCGGATATATACGTTAAAGCTCATTGACTTTGCTCATGCGGCCTGGACACCCGGTCAGGGGCCGGACGAGAACGTGCTTATTGGAGTCAGGAGTCTAGTAAAGATTTTCGATGAACTATCTCAATAAAAGGAGGAGAGCTACTAGGTTTGAGACACATATGGAGATGAGCGGGTATAGAACAGTCATGGCAATGACTCGGGGAGCAAAAAAAGCATAGCAGCACACATACATTACATATAGACAGGTAGATGTATGCGTGGAATGACGGTGACGCAGAGGGGATCACAAAAAGGGGCGTCATGATGAAAGGTAATCTGGAGTTTGCTCTCTCTCAAGATACCCATTGTATTGCTCCAGCATATACCCTAGAGAGCCTATCCTTTGTAGGACTCATGTTTGTTTGTTTAGTATTTGCTTTTCTTCTTTTTTTTTTTGGTTTCCTCTTTTTTTTTCATGAATGCAATGGGATGACATTGCCATATATACCTACCTACCTACCTAACAATAAATACGATCCTCATACATCTGGTTTATACGGATGGTTGCTTTTTTCTACGTGTGCTACCTTAATTCTCCTAACGTAGGTACCTTCCTACCTACAAGTTAGTTGGTTAGTAGTACTATGTAGTATTCAGTCCACCCACTTACATACTACCCATATGAATGTCTACATAATTATATAGCAGTTATGTTTCAGCGCATAAAATCCATATAACATCACATGCATTTTAAAAGCTACCCGACGCATTCCTTTTATAGCTTACGTCAACTTGTATTTATTATATGTGCATGTAAGATATTAAAATGCCAGGTAAGCCTGGGACGTGCTTAAATCATAAAAAGGCTTTAGCCGCTTTTTATAATTTAAATGCGTTAAAAGTTAAAATGCAAAGCATTTTTAACTTTAATCACTCCGCCCTAGGCGATAACGCCACTTTAACCACAAGTTACAGCCATAAAAAGTATTAAAAAAGATTTTTTTTTAAAATAAATTTAAAAAAAATCACGATAAATAATAACATAAAATTAATGCAATAAACTAACTAATTAATTATAAAAGTGTTAACATGTTTAACGCGCGATTAAAATTTAAACAAGACCTATATTCCCTTTTTATTATATAAAAGTACATTTTAAAAAACCTAACCTTAACTTAAAAAAGGCTAAAGCCTTTTTAATTAAAAATATTTAAATAAATAAACTTGTTTATACTCGTTAGTCCGTGTCGTGCTTTAATAAAAACTAACTGCTAGGGCTTAGTTAAGAAATATTACTATAACTTCGAAAATACTATAACTGTTAGGTTAATAACTGAGTTAAAAAGGTTAAGTCGGAGAGGGATGTCCTTTACCGACTTATGGGAGCTTATAACCATAACCTAGCATATGCCGGTTATTTAGTTAAAATTAAGCTGCTTTTAGCGCTTAAGTTGCCTTTAACGTGTGACGGTTTTTAAGATTTTTTAGGTCGCCGAACCCCTTAATTTTGCCGATATTAGTCGGTAGTTATAGCATTTTTTTGCTAACTTAATTAACTTTATGTTTACAGTTATAAGGTTAATTAAGTTGGTATAAGTTAAAATGCTAATTTATTAAGGTTTATATTAAGCTTTTTATAGCCGTTTTAAAAAGGCTATAATAACGCATATATAATATATTAGCTAATAACTTAAGTTAATAAATTATATTAATAATTTAAAAAGTTTTAATTTTAATTAATATTAATTATAAAAATTATTAGTTTTAATTTTAAAAAAACTAAATTTATAAATTAAGCTTAAACTTAATATTTTTTAAAAATATTATTAATATATTAAGTTAATAATTAAGTTAAAAAAATTAAATTAAAAAAAAATGTTTTTTATTAATTTATAAAAGTTTATAATTATAATTTAATATATGCTAGTTATTTAATTAAAATTAAGCTATTTTTAACGTTTAAATTATTTTTAACGTGTAATAGTTTTTAAGATTTTTTAAGTCGTTAAACTCTTTAACTTTGCCGATATTGGTCGGTAATTATAACATTTTTTTTTGCTAACTTAACTAACTTTATGTTTATAGTTATAAAGTTAATTAAGTCGGCATAAATTAAAATGCTAACTTATTAAAGTTTATATTAAGCTTTTTATAATTATTTTAAAAAAGTTATAATAATATATATGCAATATATTAATTAATAACTTAAATTAATAAGTTATATTAATAATTTAAAAAGTTTTAATTTTAATTAATATTAATTATAAAAATTATTAATTTTAACTTTAAAAAAACTAAATTTATAAATTAAACTTAAACTTAATACTTTTTAAAAATATTATTAATATATTAAGTTAATAACTAAGTTAAAAAAATTAAATTAAAAAAAAATATTTTTTATTAATTTATAAAAGTTTATTATTATAATTTAATATATACTAGTTATTTAATTAAAATTAAACTGTTTTTAGCGCTTAAATTGCTTTTAACATATAATAGTTTTTAAGATTTTTTAAGTTATTAAACCCCTTAACTTTACCGACATTAATTAATAATTATAATATTTTTTTCGCTAACTTAACTAACTTTATATTTATAGTTATAAAGTTAACTAAGTTAACATAAATTAAAATGCTAATTTATTAAAGTTTACGTTAAATTTTTTATAATTATTTTAAAAAAGTTATAATAACGCATATGCAATATATTAATTAATAACTTAAGTTAACAAGTTATATTAATAATTTAAAAAGTTTTAATTTTAATTAATATTAATTATAAAAGTTATTAATTTTAACTTTAAAAAAAACTAGATTTATAAGTTAAACTTAAATTTAATATTTTTTAAAAATATTATTAATATATTAAGTTAATAATTAAATTAAAAAAATTAAATTAAAAAAAAATGTTTTTTATTAATTTATAAAAGCTTATAATTATAACTTAATATATATTAGTTATTTAATTAAAATTAAGCTGTTTTTAGCGTTTAAATTGCTTTTAACGTATAACGGTTTTTAGGATTTTTAGGTTATTAAAGCCTTTTAATTTTGCCGATATTAGTCGGTAATTATAGCATTTTTTTTACTAACTTAACTAACTTTATATCTACAGTTTATAAAATTAATTAAATTAGCATAAGTTAAAATGCTAATTTATTAAAGTTTACATTAAGCTTTTTATAGTTATTTTAAAAAAGTTATAATAATATATATATAATATATTAATTAATAACTTAAATTAACAAGTTATATTAATAACTTAAAAAGTTTTAATTTTAATTAATATTAATTATAAAAATTACTAGTTTTAATTTTAAAAAAACTAAATTTATAAGTTAAACTTAAATTTAATATTTTTTAAAAATATTATTAATATATTAAGTTAATAATTAAATTAAAAAAGTTAAATTAAAAAAAAAATATTTTTTATTGATTTATAATAACTTATATAAAATTATAACTTAATATATACTAGTTATTTAATTAAAATTAAGCTACTTTTAACGTTTAAGTTACTTTTAACGTGTAATGGTTTTTAAGATTTTTTAAATTATTAAACCCTTTAATTTTACTAATATTAATTAATAATTATAACATTTTTTTTATTAACTTAACTAACTTTATATTTACAGTTATAAAGTTAACTAGGTTAACATAAGTTAAAATGTTAACTTATTAAAGTTTACGTTAAGCTTTTTATAGCCGTTTTAAAAAGGCTATAATAACGCATATATAATATATTAGCCAATAATTTAAGTTAATAAATTATATTAATAATTTAAAAAGTTTTAATTTTAATTAATATTAACTATAAAAATTATTAATTTTAACTTTAAAAAAACTAGATTTATAAGCTAGGTTTAAACCTGATATTTTTTAAAAATGTTATTAATATGTTAAGTTAATAATTAAGTTAAAAGGGTTAAGTTAAAAAAGGATGTCCCTCACCGACTTATAGGAGCTTATAACCATAACCTAGCAGTAACTTTTTTCATTTTATATGTACAACACATATAATTGCATATATAATATATAATATTTTAAATAAAAAAATTTATAACTTTATAATAAATTAATAAAAATAATTATAAAAAATACTTGGCGTTAAATAATTTTTATTATAATATATGCATTTAAAAAAATTAATTTTTTTTATTTTTTTAATTTTTTTTTAAATAAAACGTATTTGCAAACATATATTTTCTTAACATTTTTTGCTTATATAAGCAAGCAGCATTTATATGTAAAAAAAACGTTTTATTTAAAAAAAAATTAAAAAAATTTAAAAAATTTTATTTTTTTAAATGCATATATAATAATAATAATTATTTAACGCTAAGTATTTTTTATAATTATTTTTATTAACTTATTATAAAGTTATAATTTTTTATTATTTAAAATATTGCAGTATTATATATGTCGCACATATAAAATGAAAAAAGTTACAGTATTTTCGGAGTTACAGTAATATTCCTTAACTAAGCCCTGGCAGTTGGTCCTTATTAAGGCACGACACGGACCAACGAGTATAGACTGCATACTGCTGCACACATGTTTGACCTAGTAAGTCCGCTTATGGTGTAGGCAGTACCTATGTAACCTAAGGCATGTACACTACGAAGTATCAAGATGTACATCTTAATAGGTATGTATGCGTGGAGGTGGAGACGCCCCCGGTGGGCCACAAGGTCGACTTGCATGGTTCAATGGACTGGTTTGAAATTCCCCGCTGTAAGTTTAAGCTGCTGCAAGGCTATGAACAACCAACCAACTTGAACCTTTCAACCTCTAAAAGCTTCCTCTAGACAAAGCTATTCCTCCCAAAACACGATACCATGATATGAAATAACCAAAAAAAGAAACATGTCTATTCCAGGCTTGGGGCAGATTGCTCCAGCGGTAAGTTTCATTCTATTAACCGCACGATTGACAAAGTATTCGAATACCTAGCCAGGTACTGATGCATCACCAAAGGCCGTACCGACAGCTACAGCTTCTGCCGCCGCTGCACCGCCGAAGACGACTCAGACCCTCGAACCCTTCTGGGAGTACCGCTTCGAGGTGCCACATGGCTCGACATTGACCATCAAGTTGCTTTCAGGCACCGCCGAAAAGGACGGCACTGAGCTTGCGCCCAATACACCATACGTTTTCACCGCGACCAAGTCCAAGATCAACACATGGCACGGTTGCACCCTCGAGATCTCCACTCCGCCGTCCTCCTCCTCCACCTACGATGCCTACACCTCCGAACCCACCGCCGACGAGACACCGCTAGTCAGCTACTTGAATTTGCACTTCAAGCTGGAGGGTCTACGCGCCGCCGCCGAGAGGACACCGGGACAGATGGGCCCTCGGGTGCTGGTTGTGGGGCCCCCGAACGCCGGCAAGACGAGCCTGGTGAAGATGCTGACGGGCTGGGCCACGCGCATGGGACGCCAGCCCCTCGTCGTCAACACAGACTGCCGCGAAGGTATGCTCTCGCTGCCGGGGACCTTGAGCGCCGCTGTGTTCGCGACCATCGTCGACCTTACCACGGACTGGGGCAACACGCCGAGCAGCGGACCGAGCGCCATACCAGTCAAGCTACCGCTCGCGTACTACTACGGCCTGCCACGGCCGGATGACAACCCACGGTTGTACCGAAGACTGGCCAGCCGCCTCGCCGTGGCCAGCTCGTCGCGGCTCGCCGACGACCCGGACGTCAGGACCGCGGGCATGCTGATCGACACGGTGAGCATCAACAATGCCGCCGGCAAGGGCGCCTACGACCACGTCGCTCACGTCGTGGCCGAGTTCTCGGTCAATATCGTGGTCGTGGTCGGGTCGGAGCGCATCAGCAGCGAGATGCAGAAGCGGTTGGCGGGCCAGAAGACGACGCTCGACGAGCCGATCGCCGTCGTAGGCCTCGACAAGTCGGGCGGCGTCGTCGAGCGCGACGCCGCGTTCATGCAGCAGGTGCGCGAGGCGGCCATCCGCGAATATTTTTTTGGTAATGCCAAGGTCACGCTGAGCCCGTTCACCCAGCAGGTTGATTACGCAGCCTTGTCGATATGGAGGATCAATGAAGGTGTGTTTGATTTTCATTTTATTGTTTTTGCGTTTTAAACCCTACCCCCTTTTTCAATGGGGTTATATACCGACTATGGTGATATTTTTTTTGCCTCCATATCGGAAAATTTACGAATCAAGCCCCTATCACCATAATATACTATCCCCCCTTCCCCTTCTCGTTTATCGACCCACTAACAGCGACACCCTCCCCTTATAGCACCCGCAGCCACCTCCACATCGTCTGCGAGCGGCGAGGACGACCTCTACGCGGACACGACGGTCATCGAGCGGGCGGAGCCGTCGATGATGATGCAGAACTGCACGCTGGCGGTGGCGTACGCGGGCGTGCACGACCCGCCCGACGCGATCCGCGACGCCAGCGTCATGGGCTACGTCTACGTCGCCGACGTCGACGAGAAGCGCCGCAAGCTGCGCATCCTGGCCCCCGTCGGCGCCCGCCTCGGCGACAGGCCCCTGCTCTGGGGCAGCTGGCCCGAGCCCATGGTTAGTCTTGTGGGCTGAAGGGGTGAGGGGGTGAGGGACGCTGAGGGAGGGAGGGGGATGACGGGGTTGGGGGGATTTTGAAAGGAATGAATTTTTTAAATTTTTTTTTGAAAAAAGGGGGAGAGGGGGGTGGTGAGATTAAGGCGAGGTTGGTGAACCATGTTGAAGGGATATTGATGTCACTAGATGAACTAAACTGAACTTCTAGCTGGTAGTTAAAGAGGATCTATGTGATTGGAGGTGAGGGTGAGCGATAGAGTGTTGACAGAAGAAGTTATATTGCATTATGGCGTCTGGGACTAAGTATATCAATTAGGTCAAGCTTGAGTCAAGAGAATTTATTATCAATTATGGGTGTTTTTTTTTTTTTTGGGGGGGGGGGGGGTTTCTAAACTAGACAGGTGCCCTTGAAATAATGAAATTCACGGGAAAAGATGGGGAGGGGGTTCAACGGCGAGTGTTCGGTGATGTTTATTTAGTGCGACGTGCCTCCCCCCCCTCCTACTCCCCTTATACCCGAATGGACTCGGAACGTAAAAGAAAACGGGGGAAAATGGTGGAAGAATTAAAATGGCTATATTTTAGAACCATACAGATAGCACAGAAGGCATAGGCTTTCTATGTCTATTGACTCGCCATAGTGGTGCGTTGATCCATCCGCCTTCTCCTTCATGGCCGGATCTATGGTAAAGGGGAGAAGTAGGTCCTTATATAGATAGGGTGAAGGGTCATGGAGGTAGGGGCGTCCACTAACCCCTACCTGGACCTGTACCATAACACTTGAATTAAAGAGAATAGAGGCATTTAAAAAAAAAAAAGTATGCTCACGGCTAAAGTACTAAACAGGTGAGCTTGCCTAGGTACCTAATATTTCATTGCTTCGAAGGAACATGAAAATTTAGACCAGATTGACCACGTCCACGGGCTATCCCCAATAGATTCAGAGTTGGCAGACCTCAATGAACTGCCGAGACACAATCCACGGTCCTCAGTTTCTTTGTCTTCCGATCCACCACCACTCAAGCTCTCGTGAGCCATTCTTGCGGCTGAGGTTACCCAATCATCGGTCATAACCGAAGTAGGTATTTTCGAATTTTAGGTATGTATGTACTTATTGAGCGGAAATATGCCGATGGATCATCGTGGGTGACCTTACTACATACACAGTGGAGGATATGGATGGTGGGCATTGAGGATATATAATCTTTTTCCGGCTCGCATCCCAACGGAATGATGGCTGGGACTCCGGGAGGTCCATCGATCGCGCGCGCTTCCTCGTTGGTGAGCGCAATGATACCAACTTTCCCAGGGGATCAATGTGGGTATCCCAAAGCTCGTTGGGCTTATTATCTGTTGCGCTTTCGCTGCTATACTCAGTAAGTATTCCATCAAAAGAGTGTCGGCCTGCGTACCTATAGCCGAGATTCACTGGTGATGGAATTAGCTTTCGCATAGGTAGCTTGTCTTCACACACCTCCTCATCTTTACACACTTACGATATTGCGAGACACCCACCTGTCATATCCACAGCACGAATGTCATAGCCCAAGAGTGAAGCTGACGGTAAGTAATAATAATAATAAAACTGATAGAATAGCAAGGAGGCTCCTCCAAGGTAGAAGATGCCCGAGCGATAACCAGTAGCTAGAGCGGTTTCCGAGGATCGAAGGAAAAAAAGTTCATTTGCTGCCCTATCCATTCTCCGGATCAAGGATATGATATTCCGGGTATTTGGTTTGAGATGCCATTATTGCGGGTTATCTGGAAGTGGGAATTGTATGTCAGACTATGTAGTCATGAGAGGTGGAACAGTTGACTTGGACAAGGACCACGAAGTCAGTCTCTCTTGGTATACCAAGGGGTTTCCCCCCTTCCCGTTACCACATTTATGAAATATCGAGGCCTTGTGATCTGAAAGAGAGGAAGTCTGCTGCGCAGCTTTGCTCATTGGTGTGGAGACTACGGAGTATGCCACATACGAATGTAACAAAAAACGACTGTCCCCGGCATGTTAGGTAGTTGACCTAGCCAGCTTATCTTTCATCAAAAGAGCCCCAGCTCGATTAGAATATCCTTCTGGCCCTAATTAAGCCACAATAAAATGCTTAGTCAAACATACATGCGGGCTTTTTGCGGAAAGATGACTTGGAGAAATGTTGTTAGCTACAAGCATCCATAGAATATAACGATCAGACAGATCCTCCAAGGGTGTCAAAAGTCGGTATATTCCTGGTAGTTTCCTGGTCTCTCGGAGTCTTTATGGGTCTTGTTTTCGGATGTGGAAAGGACGTTTGGTTCCATTGGGCTCCCCTTCAAGTTCTAGAGGAGGCGGGCTGTGATGCTATTGCACCAGAGGAAGCAATGGTCGGTTATATCGGACTTCATTTTGGATCTTCTAATCACCACACTTCCACTTCCAGTGGTAAGAGCAGCCCTAACTCGTGATGTATAAAGTGTCTCATTCTTACAAAATGCACAGATCTGGAGCCTCAGCATGTCCATCAAACGGAAGCTTGCTCTCACTGGTATTTTCCTCATTGATTGGTGTCCTTAGCAGCATCAACAGCTCGGATGGCAATATATCTAATAGTACTCTATCAAGGATATGGTGCTGGATATGACATAAATCGTAAGTACCTAGTTTCTTTTATATTGCTACTATGATAACATGCGAGTAAGCCTTTACAGAAGTACTGATGATTTGAACAGAAACAGCTACGACGATGCTTTGGTGGAGCATGCTCGAGATCTCCTTAGTTTCTATGGTTACCTGTCTTCCAACGCTGAGTTCCTTGGGTAGAACGGCCAATATGCGAAAGCTTTCCCATCGTTTGGGTAGTGTCACCAGTTCTACGTCGTCATGGAGACTCTGGGGAACTGGTACCAAATCTAAGGGGCACAGCAAGCTCAGTCAAGACAGCCTGTACGGAGGTGGTAACCCTACCCAAAAGGTGGACTCATTGGAAACACAGAATTGGCCATCGCAGACATCCCAGGTTGAGTATACCGTCTAGTAAACAATTTGAGCATTCACCGTGGATCAGCCAGGACTTCGATGTCGACGAACCTCAAAAATTCGGTCCTAAAGAACCATCTAGAGACGGCATCATACGTAGCTCCCGGCTATCCGACCGAATTTTATAAGTACCGGTTAGTTAGATAAAAAGGGGAGTAGAAAACCCATATAATTGACTGTTGCTCTTGACAATGGACGTCACTTAGTAAGTTCATGCAAATATACATGTATATAAAGTCACCCTCTTCGCCTTAGAGCTCTGAAAGATCCAACAATGGTCTAAACACCTCCATTGCTCTGCTTTATTACATCGCAAGTACAGTAATGCAATCTCGGATTATTACTTTGCTGCCGCAATGACGACGACGCCAAAATTTGTGGTCTCGCCGGTCGATTATGCTAAGGACTGGGCTGCCCTTTTTACAACGTACTAAGACTGCATGTGTTTAGAAGCAACCTCTTCAGGCTGTCGGCCTATTGACCTTCTCAGGTATAGGCCTTGGTGGCTTGCAGGAGGCGAAAGCCTTCGCTGCTACCAAGCAAGCATATCTAGCTGCGGCACTGGCCAATCCTAACCAACGCCGGGTCAAAGTTGAAGATCCAAGCCGAGCAAGCCGAGGACTATGTCCGATTGTGGGGGGTTGGTGGTGGATGGACAGAATATCAAGACAACCCATTCCGAGTTAATCACGAGGCGGCCTGGTCAAGGATATAGTCAACTTCTCAAATCAGCTTTTGAGGCAGGCTCTGAGCGCCACCACCTATCAGAAGAGCTATACACGCAACTATGGAGTTGGCGTCCGAAGATGACGAAGACAGCACATGTGTGTGAGTGATCTTTCAGTTCAAGCCTCGTCATGCGAGTTCGTTCTGCACTTTAAGACCCCACGTTCTGAACTTTTACATCTGCTTGCATACGACACCCATTTTTGTTTTTGGTCCAATGTTATATTGAACTTTTAGACTAGTTTATTTTATGGTAGTAATGAGGCCAACACCTGGCGATCTCGGACGCATTTTGAGCAGACGTTCTGATTATGAAGAAATAGTAAGGGTATATTTGGAGGTTGTAAGAATGATGCAGAACTACCTAAGTCTCCAGTTGTACAGCGCAAGCTACCAATTTATAGGTGTGCCACCTTCCAAGCCACCAGTTCCCAAATCCGCATGAGCTTACGTTACCAATGGGTTCCATTACGTTGCTACACTAGCAGTAATACATAACTTACTACTTACATGCATGGATTATTCCAATATTAATACAACGTACCTAGCTAGGGACATTAATATTACCTTTTTTTAAAAAAAAAGTTTCATTCTGAATTTTGTACATGATTACCGTAAGGAACACGAGCTTCGGCCAACTATAATACTGAATATTAGTATACAAGGTTCATACAATGGAGTATATTGATGGGATCGGACATGTTACCGCCGCCGTATAATCGGGATTCTATTGGCTATGTGGCAGGTTTTGATGCTTGATTGTTGGTTGTTCTTTAAGAGAAGTGCATAACATAGAGCGCCTATGCTGACTTGCTATAAGGCCCCGATACTCTTATCTACCTAACCTAGCTTCGTATCACCTTGTTCTCACCACTTGCATATGACAATGTTCTAATGGTAGTAGTTAGTAGTGCATGGACTGAGACATTGGCGTTACACAGAGTCACGCTGAACTACATGTAACAACAGCCTGCTTCAATAGTCGTGGAGCACTTGACATGCATAGATAAATCACTCCCCACTTGTACACTTGTGTACCGACTATCATACATACATACTAGGTTACATACACTCATTAGAGATTTGTATCACGTCCAATAGCGGGAATGTGTTTGATATGTTTACTTTCAGCTACTTACATGAATATCCGCCCACAGAAGGCATGTTATGATGAAGTGCCGGTCCTAGATACTGAAACTACAGAAGAAGCAGAGGGATGATATCTTGAAAAGGGGTTACGACAAAACGAATTGTTGACTAAATGTATATAGAATAGATACTACGCAAAGGCAAATAGATCATATCCTGAATCGAGAAAAATAACCACGCAGAATTCCATGTTATTTCCCAAACACCGCCTACACCAATCGAAAATATCTTACCTATCCGTTATTCAAGGTTCCAATGCCAATCCAAACCCGTCCGTTTGGAAGTAATGGATCCGGGGTGAGGCTCAGCTGCGACTTCGCAACCCTACTTCCATCCTCTCGATATGAACCAAATACACGTTCAGAATACCAACTAAGATACTCTGGCAGGGCCCATTTAAGCTCTGGGTCTCGCAATCTCGCAACATCATCTTGACAAGGTGACGCGTTGATGGCAGTTGGGTTCTCCCCTCCTCATCGAAGCCGAACGCGCTCCGGGCGTGTATGATACATAAATTGTTTATGTATGCAATATCGACCTGCTGACGAGGCAGTGCGAAGCCTTGCTTCCAGGCTAGCTCCTCGGTGCAATCCATAGCCTTGAGACGCTTCCGTGTGGGGGCAGGCAGAGTCGGATTCGGCGAACCGGGTGATTAGAAGCCGCAAACATTGGACCACTACCTTGTAGCCCGAGGTGTTGCTGATAAGCGGTGTTCTTTCGGTATAATAAATATGTGAGCTACCAAAAAAAAAAGAGTCCAATAATTTGGAAAGGGGGTACTTGGTCAGCTTAACTTGCTCGCAGAAGACCCATTTCTTATCAGCTCTCCTAGAGCAGATCTGGCTGGTTTTCCATGAGCTTATTGTATATCTGAGAAGAGCTAGCTATCATCGTCTCGCCACAAGTATTTGAACACCTATCACGTACAAGGCTAAGGTGTCACCTACGTCGGTGTGGAAGACCTAAGGCGAGCAGCTATCAACTAGCTTCTCTAAAGATGACATGGAACTAACATGTACTCATTGGTGAGGGCTGGTCACAGGTTTGCTTCCTTAGATCCCGGTTTGGTTTCTTCGCTGATGACATGGCTTATGTATGCGAGTCAGGAATCGTGACACTCGTTGACCGGTCCAACAAGGACTAACGTGTAACTAGTTCACGATTCATGCCTTGAAACCCCCTTTTAGGAGCAACATGTGATGAGAGTTCAGAACAGCAGGATGTCTTCTTCGTTTGAGAAAATTTCCGGGTGTAACCTGCGAAGTATACCGAACCCATGACCGTCGTGACAGTCGTCAGATATTCTTCTTAGTCGTCTGGAAGAGGAAATGTTCATGGGCTGATGGAACCGGGGTCTCGGTTTGAGGCTGACGTTCACAAACCGCATAGATAGGTGGTTACGAATGTGGAACTTGTCAGTCCTACCCTCGAACGTGGTGCAAGGTTTCGATAACACCATTTGGCTCTTTTTTGGACATGATGATAATAAAGCCATGCGGCTTCTGGGTCATCTTAGGGCCACTCCAAGCCCGTTCAGGTATGCAACGAGCAGGGAAGCCTGGCAAAACCTTGTTAGATTCAGACATGTCATCTTGCTAGGGGGACAGCTGAACTCCATGGAACAATTTCAAGGAATACTAATCTAGGCCGTGAGAACTCATGCCAGGGGTGGCGGTAGACATCTTGGCAAAGTTGTTGGTGGCCTAACCATTCTATCTTTTGGGCATTTAACAACACCTATCGCAGCATTGCCACTACATAGGCACATCTACAATAACGATCTTTCATAAGGTGACATGATCGATTCGTTGCTAGATGAGGTTCTGTGTCTATTAATTGCCGATATGGTGAGAAGAATCGTCCTATGAGCTATCGTCAACTCACGTCGAAAACATGTATTACAAAAAGCGACGATCATTCGAACGGCGTAATCAACCTGGTGTGAACACACGCACTTTTCGTGTGTAAATGTGGTGGGAGGAGTCCGCTATTGGCCGGTGCAGGAGTGAAGATTGGCACGAGATGCTGAAGATAGGGAAAATGATGTGACTGCGCTATGTTGACCGGGGTCTGTCGGCAGGCTGTACAAAAGGAGAGATATAAAAAAGCTCGCGAGGTATTTCACCCTTGGTCCGCCACCTCTGACGGTAACACATATGTAGGTAGGTAGGTAAGACCAAATGAATATAATGAAGAGGTACTGGCTCTTTAAGTAACTAATACAAAATCCTTACCCAATCATAATTCTGTTGAGATCTCGTCTACATATTTGTGCAACGCCTTAGCAGCAATACATTAGGGGGCTCGGCGTTGAAGCCTTTCAGTATCGAATTCGCGCAAGTACATCAGGGATCAAATTTTGTACGATGCCACGGCATTTGAGTCACTAGTACTGCAGAACTGGGTTACAGTCTTCTAATGGCCGCCCTATCATTGTGTCTTGATATGGAGTCTCGGTGGTATCCGGCGATATACTAATCCAAGATATTTGTTGATAACAGTTCACATACCGCGGGCGAATCTATCGTGTGTATTATCCACCATTCCTTTATGTGCAGCGTCCGAGAAATGTGCACCACGCTGCCGAGGTAGGCTTAATACCAGAGATAGGAAGAGATGTATCAGTCCAAGATAGAGTCTAGGAGGGGAATGGATGTCGTGATATTGATCTATCTACTTGGCACTACATACAGGAGACTATAGAGACTTTATAGTGGGGTGTACGGCCCCCATCTTCCCATCTCCATCCCACATGAAATCCTTGGTACAACGAACTAGAACAATCTGGGGAACGAATGAATGCAGTACCCGTTTAGGATATGTAACACCGAGAGGGGCTACAGGCCCCAGCCTTGCAATATGCTTATGTAGTTGCTGGTTTCCCTTTACTACTACATACACAAGGATGGTATGGCGCGGCGTCAGATCGTGTCTCGGCTCATGAGATATAAAATCTACCTAAGGTTAGTCAAGACAATTCTTCCCGATCACGAACTGACCATTTTATTTGATACATATACGAGGCGTATGGTGGAATAGTTAGTAAGAAGGCGGCGATTGCTATCGAAACCCCACGTTTATTGTCCTGGGGTATATGTCAAGACCCGATCGATATAGTCCTTGCGACTCCTATCTGATTCCGATCCTCCCGACTATAATCCACTACACTATAAAAGGCCGATTCCCGTTCCTGCCGGCTGGGCCTCACTTTTGCCCTTGCTTGCACCCAATATGCCGTTGGCCTAACGTGACCCATTCCTGTACCCACCCCGGTGATCCCGCAATTTGGAGCTATCGTAACTTTTCTTTTTAGCTGTGAAGGATTATAATTGTCGGGCGGGTATGTAGGGGTGTATTGGCACATAGATAGGTATAAACATCTCTCTCCAACGACGCGACGAACTCACACCTGCGGATTTCAACCTCATCTCTTTCACTTTGAATTCCTCATATACATTATACACCAGACTCAGTGTGTTAGCACACCGGGACATACCTAGGTATCGATCAGAAATGGAGTCTCACAAGCCTTTCCGGGTGGTCATTGTTGGCTGTGGCCTCGTTGGTCTCATGGCAGCTCATATATTCTCAAAGGCTGGGATCGACTTTGTGATCCTGGAAAAGTACGACAGCCCACTGTCTACTCGCGGAACAATCCTGGCAATTTGGCCACAGACCTTCCGCATTTTTGCCCAACTGGGTCTGCTGGAAGGCGTACAGTCCGTCCTAGAGGTTGTCGAGACTTCCTATGTTATATCCTCTGGGACTGGCCGGGTTAGAATGAAGGACAAGATACTCGCCATGCTCGGGCAAAAGTAAGTAAAAGAGAAAATTGGTGTTCAAGTTCCTGTAGCTAATAGTCATCTTAAAGTCATGGTTATAGGACGCAGTGCGCCCACCGCCCGCACATGGTCAAGTTTCTGTACGATAGCTTGTCAGAGGATGCGAAGACGCGAATTCTAACTAAGAAGTCCGTTGTGGACGTTTCTGTTTCGGATGAGGGAGTCGAAGCTATCTGTGATGATGGGAGCACGCACCAAGGATCTATTGTCATAGGAGCCGATGGTGTCCGCAGCAAAGTTCGTCTCATTGCGCAAGCTCTAAGTGCGGGTACAACCCCCGATGAGCTACCAGAGGCACAAAAGACCCCGTACACCATATCTTACCGTATGTACTTCAGTCTCACACCTGTCTTCAGGGATTTAGAAACGGACGCCAGATATGACTCGACTCATGACGGCCTAACGACTCAGATCATCAATGGACAAGACAGAGCTTGGATTGGAGTCTACGAGAAACTTGAACATCCTACTACCAAGAACACGAGATACACTGAGGCAGACAAAAGGGCCCTCGTAGAAAGATGGGGACACATAATAATGGCGCCGGGATGGACGTTCCGCGACGTATATGCTCGCCAAGAGGGCGAGACAGGGTTCATCGACCTCGAGGAGGGGCTGGTCGAGCAGCGGTATCACAAGCGCATAGTCTTAGTCGGTGATGCGATCCGGAAGCTCGACCCCCACGCTGGCCTGGGATTCAACAACGGCGTAACGGACATCGTCGCGCTCGCAAACGGTCTACGGCGGCTGCTAAACGAAGACAAGTCCCCTAGCATGCAGAGCCTAGAGAAGGTCTTCGAGGAGTATCAGACCACGCGCGCAAAGGACACGAAGGATATGTTGGAGCTCTCTGCGCTGCTACCCAGGTTACTGGCGTGGCCGACGTGGAAATACAGGGTAGTGGCAAAATATGCCTTGCCCTACCTTCCGCTGAGCACATACGTCACCAAGAAGATTATGGGACCGTCCGTTCTCGCGGCGCCGGTGATTGAGTGGTTAGATGAGGGTGTATTGCCGCCTTCGAAGACACCTTGGAAGATTTTCCCCGCTCCCAAGGTGAAGGAGAAGGCCGGGTGAGAGTGGCATCTAGTATGGTTTTACCATAGTATAGCGTTGACGTATTGACGATATCAGAACTTGCGGCGATAGAATTCACTTAATAAGCGAGTCGTTGGTTTAGGAATCAGTAATATATATTACATGAGGATATGATTATGCAGATAATGGAATGTTTACCTAGATAAAACTAAAGAGCTTACTAATTCCTAGTTTAATAGCACTAGAGAACTCAATCTGCGTTTAATGTTCCTGTCCGTTTAGCCATACTTGTTTCCCTCTATATCTAGTAACTATTATCTATTTATTTTTGTAAGTTTGTTAAGATCCATCAGATATCCCGTAGCAGACTTTTAGGCTATACAGGCATTTTATGCCATTATAAACAACTTATAGTCAAAAAGGGAGATCTGTTCGAGGAGAAACTTTCCACTATGAATGGCATTACATAATGTCCTGGAGGAAACAAATACAAGTTCTAGAACCAGAGCTCACAATGTAACAAACAGGCAAAACTTAGACATCACCATTATATTGTCCATATATTTGTCTTAAGTGTGAATATTCATTGTTCATCTTTCAAGGTGAAGTATAGACTAGAAAAGGAGAGAGGGCCGTAGCTTTCACCAACTTCCCCAATGCTTTAATCGTTTTCAAAGTTGTAAATGAAAAGGCAAATTCGAAAAATACTATCGTTTAAAGGAAATAATCCTGGAGTCTAACGAGAATTCAGCTTCCAGAGCTGACCTACACGCGACCCTTAGTGTCCCACCCGATGCCACATATGCCGCAATCAGAAGTGCATATCGAACACTCAGTCGCAGATACCATCCCGATAAACAGAGCACGTCCTCCGTAGCAAGCCATAATAGGTCTATCTGGCTGCAACGTGCATACGAGATTCTATATACGACCCAACGAAGTGGCAGGAACACGACAGGTGGTACTCCCACTATAACCAGCCAGCTACCAAACATCATTCCCGCGCAGCCATCTTCCAGCGATTGTTGGAATATGGGGTTATTACCCTACTATACGGTACTACACTACTACACCATGTATATATATATCAGGGCTTCCGCCCCTCTACTAGACTCTCACCTGGACTAATACACTCTATCCTATTCCCTCACATTCGTCTCATGCCAACAACGATAACAAAATTAACCACACCTGAGAACCCACCCACCGGGGAGAGAGACAGTTACATACCTAAGCCGCCGGCGCCGGCGTGGCCAACCCGGCGACAAGGAGAGAGAGCCTGGTGGCTATGAGCTCCTCCTCGGGGTCGTTCCTTGCTCCCGCGGGCCCCCTCTATCTGGCGGGTGAACCCGGCGAAGCTAGAAGAAGAGAATCCTTCGGCGCTGCGAACCACAACTGGTCCCCGTCCCGCCTGCGTGACGCGATGATCGCCGCCCCACAAGCGCGAGAACCGGCGTCACAGGCTCGGGCTGATGCGGCTGCTCTGGTGGCTGGCTGCGCGCCACGTGTCGAGGGCCCTGGGGGCCGGCCGCACCGTACGAGGACTCCCGTGCGCCGGGGGGGGGGGGGGGGGTACGGCGAGAGGAGGCATAGGTCCGGAGTACCTCGACCAGATAACGCGTCGATGCCATTTGTTCGTTGACTTGGATTTGGGGTCTTATAAGAGTTGGCAGGGTGGAAGAGGCGAGTGGTAATTTTTTAATTGACTTAGCTGCTGCGCTTGATACAGAAGTGGAAAGGGGTAAGGGGGTGGGTGGGTATGGACGGGGAACTTAAAATCTGGTGACCAGCTGGTTTTTTTTTTCCCCTTTCCTCTTTGTCTTTCTAAATCCAACATTCAGCACCTCTCTTCAAGGTTAGCTGCCTTGACAGAATATCACTGGCAATTTATTGTGATCTTTTTTACAAGTTTAAGTGTTATGAATATACTTATTATGGTTAACTTTGAGGCAAAAGTGAACGCTTGCGAACGCCACTTGCCGTACTGGTTATTAGCTCTTATATAGCAACGTATGGCATATTGACGTGATAAACTTTTAGGTCACAGAAAGCACTGCTATACAGATGTACACTTGTTGTCAACCTAAACTTATAATATATTAACTAAGGTATAAGAATAGATTTGTTCATTTAAGCAAATATAACCAATGCTACCCAATGCGAAGACGTTGTCTACCAGATATGTAACGTTTTATAGCTAACTGCACGAAAAATGTCTCGATGTTCTTTATACTGAAAATTATCGCTTTATATAGCTCACTGAAATGATTTATGAAAGCAATGAAAATCAGGCAGTATTTAACATCAATTATCTAAATTAGTTTAACATTTTGATACACATAGACTTGAGTACGCCTGTAAGCGGCAGACTTTCAACCACTTCACCAAATAAAAGTGGACCGGGCTTCCTAGCTCAATGGCTCAGAACATCAGACTTCTAATCTGAAGGTTGTGAGTGAGTCCCACGGAGGTCGTTTACTCCCCCCTATTCCTTGCTATCAACAAATAGCAGCTCAACAACTATTTTTTCCCCCTTTGTGGTTGGACGAATGTCAGTCAGTAAATCTCTGAATCGATAGAGCCACTAAGAGAAATTCCAAATCTGTGATTGCATTTCGCGCATGGACCAACTCACAAGAGTTTTGCGGTCGATTAGGGGAACTTATTCTGTTATAGTAGTATTATAGTAACAGATCTTGTGTCAACATTAATTGATGCGCATACAGTGAGTGTACTCTTTGTCTCACCAAGTGACATTGTTCGACGAATTGTTAAGGCAGACTCGATATTAAAAAAAAGGAATGCCAGCTCAAAGCTAATGGCTATGTAATATAGATCTGTGTAAGGCCCACCTTAAATAGTATTATGTAAAATCTCAACTACATCCGGCTTATTGATACATGTATTATGTACATATTAATATGGATTTAGAACCTCAAGTCTATCGAGCTTCCTATTTTTTTCTAGTATTCCATATACAAAGTTCTAGAAAAAAACATTAGCCTACTTGGCGCCATGGCGCACTACAAAGTCATCCAAGACTGAGTAGGTCGGCTACCAACCAAGTACGAATTAGGTAGGCACTTTGGCTTAAGTTTGGTTATAAGTGCTAGTCTCGGTGGTGAGATGAGAATTATCGTGTTAGGTTCTACTCTAAATTTTTGCTCTGTCTGGCTGCTATTACTCCATGAGAGACAGCAGATGTCTGTCGACATTACCTACTATCATCACATAACTTGCCAAAATCCTGCAGGATGGCTATAATCCAAGAGGAAACGGACTTTGCAGAAGAACATGGTTAGACTTGAAGACATTCGAGTCGCACAAGCGACAACTCCATAGATCAATGTAGGCAATACGAGATCAAGTCCTACGCCATAAACAGAGTAATAGACAAAAGGTTAGACTGCAGCGCGAAGACTATTCACATCAAGGTAGGTGGGTTGTCTGGGCTATTTGGTGAGGGCATAAAAAAACCACACATAACAGACAAGGGGATGAAGATCAATTCTTGGCCAGAAGTGTTGGTTCTGAAATCTGGGCGCTCTTACACAAGATGATAACATCACCAATATAACCCCCCCTAAACCCCCGGATATTGCATCATCCGTCAACGCCTATGCAACCTTGTCGTCGTTGAGCCTGTAAGACTACGGCTTCGACTAGAGATCACCGCTTGAGGCAAGACGGCTGAGCCAAGATCTGTCATTGATCTCTTAGCTTTCTTGCTTTTCTTTCCTCTTTTCTTTTTCTTGCATACCAGATCTGCCAAACGATATCTCAGATAGCCTACATAGATCTAGCAAGTGGTGGTAGATGACCTAGTGTTATCGTTCGTTGAGGTTGCCGGCTCTCCCTTCCCCCGTCCTGATCAATCTCAGGCAGGCTGGCCGGATGCACGAACTAGGGTACCCGAGTCTGTGGCACTCGCGTGATCAAACCCGGGGAAGTCGTTATTTTTTGCAGTCTTTTTTTCTTACACGTACGATGCCAACTTTACTCTCTTTTTTTTTTTTCACGAAGCATCCATTTTCACATCCTACCCCTCCCACAGTGCTACGTCGCATGCTTCCAACGCGACCATTCGCCCAACACACGTTGGAGGATGGACAGACACAAATGCAGACTGAGGACATTAGGAAATAGTTGCGCCTTGGCGGCGGCGGCGGGTTGCGTTATCTCTAACGGACCTCCCTAAACGGGGAATATCAACTTTAGTTGACGATGGAAGGCCACGGGAAGGAAGAAAAAAGAAAGAAAGAAAGAAAAAGAACAATATGCCAAGTACGAAGTCAAATAAAGCAAAAGGAGATTAAGCATTGGCTGCATCTAGCAAGAACGCCCGAAGACAAGCCTTGCCTACGAGCGTGGGCTAAGCCGAAGGCAGGTTGGCGAAGTCTTGGAGATTTCTTGGTATCGGATCCTCTGTGTGGTGATGAGGGCGCCGTTGGTTTCGATACGGGGAACGGAATACGATAAGGAGCTGTGCTCGCCTGGTCTGCGGGCATCCGTTCCTATAGTGTTAGAAGACTTTACTCTTCTTGATTGGGTCGCCTGGCCAAGATTGAGAGCATTTTACCCGCCCCCAAGACATCTTGGCGCGGATGCTTTGCGCGGTCCTAGCCTCCCCCCCCGTCTGTATCGTTGCATATCTGAACCGAATCGTCACCGGATTGGTGCCAAAAGCCAGGTCCCAGGCTCGTTCCCACTAACTCTGCGCATTTCCTTATCTCGAAATCCTCAGGGGTGGTTGCTGGAACTGCGCAGTACAACTCCATGACCTGACCGTCCGATAAGCTGTACGCCCAGAAGTTCTAGCCAAAGTCCTGTCGACGATCAGTCGGGGTACAAGTATGTCTCTGAGACACGGTAGTAAATTAGTTCGGTGGTATATAACCGGGTGGTATCATGCAGCGGCCATCACGTTACACCCAGCTTCTTCTCTCTTCCTCTCCCTCCCTCCTCATCGTAGGTTCGTCGATCCGGGACAGATCTCAGAAATAAGGACCAGCAGATAGACGTCCATTGGTCGTCTTTCTGTGTTCCCTGAACAACACCGAGCAGAAGTCCTATCTCTCCTCCGAGTAGCCACTCGACTCAAGATGGGTAAGATTCGTAGCGTACCTATGATCAGGAGATTTATAGTAGCCGTCTGCTAACTACCGTGTCCTGCATAGATACTGCTACCACTACCGCCACCGCCAACGCGCCCGTCAGCGCGGTGCGTGCCTCCGTCGATGAAGCTGCTCTCGACGAGAAGACGCAGGCGAACACCAATGCCTCGGAGAGGGGCGCCACCGAGGACGGTCACGAGACCTTTCACGGCCTCGTCCTGCCGACTGAAGAGGAGAAGTCGACGCTGCGGCGCGTCGCAGGTGCCATGCCTGCCACCTGTTACTACCTGTGTGCTGTCGAGTTCGCCGAGCGTGCGTCCTACTACGGCTGCAACCAGGTGTACAAGAACTTCATCCGTGCCCCGCTGCCGCCCGACGGCCCGGGCACCGGCGCCGCCGCCCCCGGGTCCGACTACACCGCCGGCGCGCTGGGCAAGGGCAGCGTTGTGGCGACGGCCATGACCGAGTCCTTCAAGTTCCTGGCGTACGCCCTGCCCGTGTACTTCGGCTGGCTGGCCGACACCAAGTACGGGCGGTTCAAGATGATCTGCTGGGGCGTGGGGATCTGCGGCGTGGCGCACATCATCATGATCATATCCGCGCTGCCGCCCGTGCTGCAGTCCGGCCACGCCATCGGCCCCTTCGCGCTCTCGCTGTACATGCTGGCCGTGGGCGCGGCGCAGTTCAAGCCCAACATCTCGCCCACCGTCATCGACCAGAGCCCCCACAAGGTCGCCCACGTAATCACGGACAAGAACGGCGAGCGCGTCATCGTGGACCCCGAGGAGTCCATCAACAGCGTCATGCTGTGGTTCTACCTGCTCATCAACGTCGGCGCCTGCTTCGGCATCCCGACCACGTACCTCGCCAAGATCGTCGGCTACTGGGCCGCCTACCTGATCCCGACCATCCTGTACCTGATGCTGCCGCCGCTGCTGTGGTACCTGAACCCGCGCCTCGTCAAGCAGCCCCCCGGCGGCTCGGACCTGGGCAACGTGTTCAAGGTGCTGGGCGACATCTTCGCGCACGGCGGGCTCATGAGCATCGGCCGCAAGGGCTTCTGGGAGGCCGGCAAGCCGAGCGTGCGCCGCGCCGCCGGCAGCACCAAGGAGTACGGCTACGACGACCAGTTCGTCGACCACGTGCGCCGCACGTTCCAGGCCTGCGGCATCTTCCTGTTTATGCCCATCTGGCAGATCAACGATTACGGTCTCGGCGCTGCGGCGAATGCCCTGACCGCGGGCATGGACACCAATGGCCTGCCGAACGATCTGCTCGACAACTTGAATTCTGTCAGTATCGTCGTCAGTAAGTAATGCCTTTCTTTTTTTTTTCCCTTTTTCCTTTTAGTCGTCTACTGCGATCGTCATAGTAGCTACTACTAACGCGTCACTCTCTCCCCTTCCCTCCCCTAGTGGTACCTATAATGAACCACATCGTGTACCCGTTCCTGCGCAAGAAGGGCATCAAGTGGGGCGCCATCTCGAGGATGACGTTCGGCTTCGCGCTCGGCACGGTCGGGTCGGTCGGGTACGCGGTGCTGCAGTACTACGTGTACAAGACGTCGCCGTGCGGGTGGAACGCGACGACGTGCGCGGAGATCGTGCCCGAGGGGGCGCCGTCGCTGTCGACCGTGTCGTACGCGCTGTACTCGATCCCGGTGATCCTGGGGGCCGTGTCGGAGATCTTCGTCAACGTGACGGCGTACGGCATCGCGTACTCGCGCGCGCCGACCAACATGAAGGGCCTCGTCGCGTCCGTCAACCTGTTCATGAGCGCCGTCTCGGCCGCCATCGGCCTCGCCACCGCGCCCGCCATCCGCGACCCCTTCCTCGTCTGGGCCTTCGCCGGCCCCACCATCGCCGGCGCCGTGCTCGCCGTCATCTTCTACTTCACCTTCCGCCACCTCGACAAGGAGGAGTTCGTGCTCAACACCGACTTCGTCGACATGAAGAAGGACTCGGACCGCGAGAGCGACGAGGAGAAGGTCCTGCCGACCCCCGCGGACGAGAAGAAGGTCCTGGGCGATGATAAGAAGATTTAACCTAGAGAGGTCCGCTAGAGGAGAAATGGGATGGTAGTGATGATATTATCTTCATCTGTGATATAGTTCAGGAGACATTTCCCTCATCGATATACCACATATATATGTATGTATGCTATTTAGTAGATATGAATTCAAAGAAATCTTCAAAACTACCTTCAATTTTCCATGTCTACTGTGTGAAGATATGGAATGAAGTACGATACCCAGGGGCGGTATCGTTGGAGGATAGGTTACCTTCTGATCACTTTATCCCCTCTGTGCATAATCCCCCTTTTCGGCCTAGAATGAGTCTATGTGCCAGTCAAGGGATGCGCTGTGGGTTGTACGTTTGTATGTTATGTGTATAGTGCCATTGTGAGATGTAGAAAAGTGCAAATAGTACATCAATTCCGGACTTACTCCAATGCGACTTTGTCATCGTAACCGTCGATAGCGAGGGAGATAGCTGTGTATATATTCCGGCACAAGTTCGGGCTTGTGGAATGGATAGGAGGAGGAGGTAGTGGTCCATGCATAGGAGTTGAAATCTCCTGTGCAAAGGTTTATATACCTAAATAGAGGGCCTTCCTACCAAATGGTTGAGCGAGTCTGATGCCAAATCTATGGGCCTGGGGCGCCGATGGTCAAGTGGTTTGACCTAGGCGACAAACCCCGGGGACCGGAGCTTACCTCGCCATCTTTTTGTCACCTGTTCGATCCAGGTGTGTGTACTTTGTGGTTTCTTTTTTTTTTCTTTTTTTTTCAACCACGTGGAATGTTGTAGCCATGGCAACCCCTTAATCCGCCACAATGCCACCAGCACTGACATAGCACAACCATCCATCCATAGGAGCTTCCTCAAGCCATTCGGGGGGGCCAGCGGACGGCACGGCAATAGCTGAGGCCTTCACTATTCTCAGCCGCAGGCTTGGTAATAGAAGTAGTCCTTCAATATCAGAATATTGATTCTCGGCTCCTATGCAATAGTACTTTTGGAATTCATGGGGGAGAACTAGAGGAGACTTGTCAACTAGTTGGATAGAGATATACAGAAAATAGGTATAGAGCGCACCGTGTACCTCCCCCGTTGTCAGATCAGTACAACGAGTGTAACTTATCCCTATGTACCTAAGCTATATTGCCACGCTCTGCATGTGTACCCCTAGTTAGTATTTTGATCTGTGTTAGCGATGGGGTATCCTACTCTTGCACAGCGAGGTTCGTCGTGGGCTAGAATTGTTGTTCCCTCGGGGAGAAACATATGTTCTGATCAGACGCGTGTGATCAGACGCGTGAGAGCAAACGCTCTCATGAGGATACGAGGAAAACAATTCATGATTCCTCGTGTCATTGTTTTAAATACGTTTCCCTCCCGGACGTGAGACCCCCCCTACATTGGATGAGTGAGTCACCGTCGCCGTGACTCAGCTCCATGAATCTCGGTGAGACCAGAGTCAGCAACTTTTAGCTGGATACAAACTAGTAACTAATACCTAATTAGAGAGAGTAGTAGTGTGGGCTAATTAGTCGATAATGAGGCTCAAGTGAGCAACATTAAAAGTCCTGATCCGGCGTCAAAACATAATCTATCCCCTTGCCTACCTACCTGCTGACACAACAGCATAAAGCTCATCCTACATGTCTATGTACGCAGTATTTACTTACCTGTCCTCTCTTCTCTTATCTCCGAACCCCACACCGTTTAGCTCGAGTGAGAGAAGAAGCCCACATGATGTACCTAACTAAGTAAGTATTTCAGTCAGCCGCAGCCGACTTTTGGCCCCCAATTTGGCCCCCAACCTACCCCTGGCGGCTTCGATGCGGCTCTTCGCTGGGTATATGTGCCTCTTTCTCCCTTCCCCAGACTTTTCTCTCTCTTATACGTCGGAGGGGGTTCATTGCACTCACATGGCGATCGCGTACCTCTCATGCACGTCATCCCCATACGTACATGCATACATAGCCTCTTTTCCGAATACATTAGACGCTTTCACCACCCCAGCGGTTTGGAACCCCCCGGGCTTGACCTTATGACATGCCCAAACTGGCCTAAGGTAGCATATATCCCTAGCCCCCCAACAGGCGTACCATATCGAAGCTGACATCTGATCAATGAGTGGTAGCGTTATGACTAGGTTAGGTTAGGTTAGATTTCTTTGTTTGACCCTTACATTAATTACCCCTGAAGTATTTGTTCGAGAAGATAGATCTCGAAGGATTCTATGAGATCTAGGTACGACACACACATATATACATACATCCACGTGCGTATAAGTGTCGCATGCGTATGTGTGTGGTACTTGTTATAGACCTACCCCCCCCTCCCCCTCCCCCCAAAACACGGTGCCGTACCACCGGAGAGTCCCAAGCTAGACCGATATACATCAGCAGTACATATATGCTACTTCGCATAAACTTATGGGAGAGTTTAAGTTCAACGTACTAAGATCGGATCTCCCCGACGAACAAAAAAAGAAAGTTTTATAGATCCGGCGCGCTAGATGCGATGGTGAGCCCAAACACCCATCCACCCAGCTTACCCCCGTGTCACGTACCTACCTTTTTATGTCTGCCAACGCCGACGAAATCCAGGGGTCCGGTACCCTAGTACTTAGTGTATTAACTTTAACCTATACATACATACCTCTCCGAGCCCAACAAGCCTAATCACTCCAACCATCGTCACAGGGGGAGGGGGGAGGAAGGCGAAAACAAAAAAGGGGCAACCACCATCTCCCTCGAAAAGCAAGGAGGGGCTGGACGACGATTTCCGCCCAAAGAGAGAGAGAGAATAAATAAATAGGAGAAAGAACAAAAAGAAATGAAACTCCTACCTAGTATCACGTTATTGTCTAGCCATCCCCCCCCCCCCCCCCCCCCTCCTTCCCCCTCTTCCCCCCTTTGTCTCGGTGCAATATATCCCAGACAAAAACGCGCCTCTGACGCAGCGCAGGCGGCAACTCCGTCGTATCATTTATTCACAAGCCATTCACCCCCCGTACCCATCCATCTATCCATACATAGCACATGGGCAGCCGCCGCGAAAGGGTAAGGGGAAAAAAAAGCAAAGCTCCCTAGATATCCGATAAGCAGCACATGTTAGAGAAGAGGAGGCCGAAAAAACAAGACGAATCAATCAATCAATCAATCGTAGGCCAACCCAACCCAACCTAACCTACCTACCTAATAAACCTGATCCAATCCAGTCCAATACATATGTGCCAAAATCAACCCCCCCCCCCCCCCCCCCCACGTTGCCCGCACACACACCCGCTCGCTCGCTCACTCACTCGTTTGCATGTAAACATGTAAACTAACCAAACTAGATTAGCAGATTACCTACCGAGACAGACAGACAAAAGAGAGGGGGGGGTAAAAGAAAATCAGTTCCATAAGTAAATAAAAAACATAGCAATGGATGTCCGGTCCATAGGTAGGTAGGGACTTTTACACCCCCCCCCCCCCCCCCCCCCCCCTATTTTATCAAAACCCCTGCCCCACACACGCCCCATCCCTATCCCCCATCCCGTCTGCTAGTAAGTACCTAACTAGTAGTGTACACCTGTCCGTCCGTCTACCCGCCGCCCATCCGTCCGTCATTAGCCCGGCCAGACATAATCCAATCCATCCATCCATCCATACATACATACATATATACATACCTATATATACATGCCTACACGGCACCCAATGTGCAAACAAGCAAGCAAGCCAGAAACAAAAGGCATTACGTAGAAAATATACTACCTACCCTGAGTGGTATGATTCTAGTTCCCTTTCGTTCAAAACTAAATAGTCACATCATAGTTTCCTAAGTTAACTCATAAACAATATCATGCAAATATCTCTACTCTACGGATCAAAAAAACCGAAAAATAAAAAATTAGAAGAGAAAAAAAATTGTTAAATCATTTATTACTTCACTCTACTCCTGATCCTCTATTTCGCATCACCAAACCCTCCTCTTGCCTCCTTGACCTTCCTTCTTTCTGATTTTGCTTGCTTACGGTGTTTATTCCCCCTCTCCCCCCCGAAAAGCCCACAAAATCAAAAATTAACCTCCTCACACGAATCAGAACTTTCTCTCCGGTCTCGTGTCTGGAGTAATATGTTTATCCTCTGCAGACTCCACTGTCAAACAAGAAAAAAAACACGTTTCCTGGGTATTTTCTCTCTTTCCATCATCTTCTTTGCTCGATCAGGAGCAATTTCCAAGCGTGACGATAGGGTATATCCATGCTGATCCACGTCTCATTGCGCGATCCGAGTCACCTGGCTAAGCAGGCATATTCAACGTATACAGAGCTGAGTTATCCGTGGGGGCTCTTTGGACTTGTGACGAACTGCCCTCTTTAAACGTTAAATAGCCCAAATAAGAAGCATAACCCTAGAACCAGAAAAAAAACCGCCATGTCAACGCCAAATCCTAACTTTTCTAATGTTTCTTTTCTTCTTAAAAAAAATTTGGCCCCCAAAAGGCCTCATACACCCGAAGGGGGGAAAGATTGATTTAGACCCATTCGACTCGAACTGCGACAGGAATTCGTAGGTGCGATGGCGTGATGTAGAGGGCATCGTAAATATGCGTCAGAACACGTTAAGTTGCGCCAGGTCCTTAAGAGAATCATTGCTCCCAAAGATGGGGTATGTCCAAACGGGCATTACACAGTTTTACCAATAATTCATACAAGAGAATCGAAACCAGGAATGGACGCAAACGAGTGGTTAAATAGAAGAAATTGGGCAGTATATTTGCCGTCAATGACCGTTGTAGAATGTCTACTTTCTACGATGCGGTGCCGTCGTCGTTGGGATAAACTGGAAAATATGTTTAGTTTGACTTGTCCATAGGCTAGCAGTATATATCGACTGGAAAACTTACACCATGAGCACACGGCAATAATCAGGTACAAGCATATCAGCAGGGCACCTTCGAGCCAGTGACTCTTTCCGTCTCCGATAAGGTAGTTGACTAGGAGGACGGCCACGAACAGAACAACAATCTGGAAAGTGTCGAAGGCGAGTGTCATGTCCTGGTTGCCCATACCCCAGCCAATGATCGTGAGCAGCGGAATAAGGAAGAGCGCGACTTGCATGGATGATCCAATAGCGACTCCAATAGCGAGATCCATCTTGTCCTTGATAGCCACGGTAACGGCCGTGGCGTGTTCACAAGCATTACCGACGATCGGAATAAGGATCAGACCCACAAATTCCTCGCTAACGCCCTCGGCCGTGATGGCCTCGATACCGCTAACCATACCCTCGGCACAAAGAGCAATGATGACGGTTGAGATGGCAAGCGTGGCTAAGGCGACAATGAAGTTGAGCTGAGGTTCTTCCTCTTCGTCCTCATCCTCGATTAGCGTAGGGTTTCTAACCATCACTTCATAACTCCGGCCACCGCCAAGGGGAATGGGCGCATTGAGGCCGCCCGTTTTGGCCAGAACAGAGGCAACAGAAGCGTCTTGATTCGAGCCTCGCTTCTTGAAAAGATCCTTGGCAGGTACCTTCTGACTCTCTTCGTTGAAGACGCTGCTGTGGGTCTTGAGCTGGAAGAGCAGATAAAAGCCGTAGACAAACAGGAGGATGACGGAGACGCCATGCGACAGCTGAGGGACGACATCGGGGTCCAGACGAGTTATGCTATCGCTAGAACTGAAATCCGGAGTGTGGGAGAAGACGGTAGGAACGATCAGACTTCCGACTGCTAGTGCAAGTAAACTGGCAGCAGTTTGAGCAACAGTGGTGTTGAAGAACTGTTCGCGACGGTTCAAACCACCGCAGAAAAAGCAGAAGCCAAGAACAAGAAGCAGGTTGGAGAGGATACTGCCAACTAGAGAAGTCTGCACGACAGTAACTTTGTCCTGAGTAAGCGCAATAATGGCCACAATGAGTTCGACAGCATTTCTAGATCTCCTCGTCAGCATGATCCTAGCGCGCGAGTAGGAAGAGAAAAAAAGAACATGCTTACCCGAAAGTAGCGTTGATCAACCCACCGAGAACCTCACCGGTGCGGAGGGCGATCTCTTCGGTAGCAAAACTTAGCATAGCAGCAAGCGGAATAATGGCAATGAAGTTGACACCGAACACAATTCGACCATCGACACCGGCAAACCATATCGCAATTCCCACGGGCGCAGCGACCAACAAAACGTTGATCCACGAATTTAGGAAAGTTCGCTGAAGCTGGTTCTTGACAGTAAAGGGTTCGCTAGGCTGAACATGCTTGAGAAACCCAGGTTTCTTCTTAGGTTTCTCGTCCACCACGTCGCCATCGGCCTCGGGGATAGCATCGTCCTTGGCAACACGACGACGTACGCTGCCGTTGCCGTTCGGGCTATCCATTGTCGTGGCCTGCGAGTCGTACGTCTCGGTGGGTTCTTTGTGCGTGCCATCTCCGTGTTCGGCATCTTTGCTTATGCGCGAGGCCTCCTCGTTCGGCGTCTGCAAGCGCTCTGGGGCAGTCGCCTGGTGCGTCAGGTGAGCATCGTTCTCGGGGGCTTGCGTTGCCTCTCCAAGTTCAGCATCGTTGAGCGTATTCGATCGCTTATGCCCTTCCCAACCAATATGCCGGAAGGGGTTGAAAATGGAGCTGCCACCCGAGTCGCGACGACTCAGGTTATGCGCTTTGTTTTTAATGGAATATAAATTGACTGGTTGAGACATTTTGTAAGTACAAGTTCCCCGTGGCAGCGCGAGAAATAGTTCATTCGTGGCTCCAAGGTGGCGATCCTGTCAATGGTGTTGATGCATGTAAGATTCTCCAGACGAGAGCAACTGGGAGTAGTTTGGTGGAGATGGGGATGGAGAAGTGCAGCGAGTGGAACGAGTATAGCCGGCTAGATTGTATTCTGCGTAGGCATGTGTAATGTAATGTAGTGTAGTGTATGTGCTGGTGCTGCTGCTGCAATTCCTGTTGGTGCTTTTTATTGGGTTGGGCAGTGTGGTATGATGTGATGTGTGTTGTTGTTATTATTATTTTATTCCGCTTTAGGGAGTGACAAAGGTCGGAGAGGGTAATGGGAGAAAAAGTGAAGAGCGTGCGATCAAACAAAACACTACTAGTAACGATAACGACTGGAATAGAGACCAAAAAGATCTGACTGGGGCTGGTGTAGTGAATGCTCTGACGACCTGATCGTGGTCGTGGAGGATTGAAGATCGAGGTGAATGGAATTGAAATTCCAAAATTGGGGGAATTCGCAGAAGGGAAAGGGAGTACGAGTACGGAGCAAGGTACTGTACTTCTCCGTACTGTGGTACTGGGTAGACGGAAATGAAATTGAATGATTGGGTGGGGAATGACATAAGTCTGATCAATCAGCTCCCGAGATTTGCTCCACCCTTAGGTCGTACGCGGATCGCCAGCGTGTACCTAGGGGGCGGATCTATACTTTTGGGTTCTGACTTTTGGCCTTATCCATCCCCCGGTTGTTTTGCCTAAACTTTATAAAATGGGAAAAGACAATAAAGGGAAAGATACAAAAAAAAAGAAAAGAAAAAAAAATCAGGTAAGCTCACATTGTTGCGCCATGTTTAGATAAGGCAGTGGCTGCTGTTAGCCGTGACGTTTTGACTCGTTACACCAATGCGGTAGTGCGTAGGTGGATTGCCGGAGTTGGAATGTATATATTATGTATGGGGCGATGTACCACCGGCGTATTGTATATGGAGAGAGGCGCTCTGACGAATTAATCAAGTAAAATCAATCGATTGGTTGGGTTTCAGGGACGGCGCTCGGTTGTCATGTGCGATATATCGGTATTTCGTAAAATGTTGTCGTTAACCGCCGGGAAAGATGCAACTCGGCCGTCTTTGTGTTGTGTGGTCGAATACCGACTCGGTGGTGTCGTGAAGGCCAATGTGCCTTAATATATCGAAACGCGAATTTGAGGGAGTACTTTCGAAGGACCCGCTCGCTTCAAGTTGCTCCGTCGACTTCGCCCCTTTTCCGAGACAGACTAAACAAGCACACCTTTGACCAAGTGGGAAAAAGCACTGCTGGAAGGCGATGCTTGACGCGCGGCGGCCTCGATAGACAATTCCAGTTAGTAAATAGGTACAAGCCAGCGGTAAATCCTCCAGCGCTTCGGTTCTTGTAGCTGTGCGTCGTGTGCTTCGTGTGCTGAGGCTCGGATCTAGGTTCGCCGACAGGCAGTGCAAGCTACCTATGCAGGCAGGCAGGTCAACGGATTGACAAAGTGGAAATGTAAAAACCCTTGGCTGCTGAGTAGAGGAAGGGAGCGATGAAGAGGCAGGGAAAGGGAAGGGGGAAGGGAAAGGGAAAGAAAAAGGGACAGGCGAAAGAGGTTGCGAAGATGGGGGTTAGCATCAACTTGTATGCATTGGAAATTTCAAACTATACTAGCTAGCCAAAAGATTATGGATAGGAGTAAATGGTAATCATAGCCTAGTATGGATTAGGATTATAGGTGCGAATCTAGTAATTGACATTATCATCTCAAGTTATGGAAAGGTTGAAACAAAATAACAAAGCGGCCGGCAGATGCCCAAGCGGACAAGGGCCCGTGGTGAGATTGGTGATTTGAGAGGCCTCCCCTTTCGACCTTGTTTCCCGTCCTATCATGCCTCCCGCGCTTATTACACTAGAGTTAGGCGTAGAAAGAGCATACATATATATCCAAGGGTAAGCGTGGCCCTTGGAAGGACTTTTCAGAAAGAAGAAAGAAGAAAGGAGAAACCCATTGATCGTGATGTATTGATGTAGTGTAGGTATGCAGTAATGTTGTACATGTAGGCGATAATACTACAATTGGTCTCGTTAAGGTGGTTGCTGACGTATTTGAATCCTCCAGGGCCAATAAGTGGCTTGTTTTAAGAAAAGTGAGTTGTTTGGTGTCAATGTATAAAGTGATGATGCATTGTGGAACACTACTAACCTATGTATGTTGATGATGGAGACATTATCACTATTATCGTCATGACTTGCTACATACTACCCAGATCTTAGGCGGTTTGTGCTTGTATTGATGTGTGTGTTTGCTTTGCTTGTTGTCGGATTTCTAACCTACTACCTATTTCAATAGCTACACTATGTGTTGGAACGAGGGGTCATAGGTTGCATGGGTATCACTAAAGTTTCAAGGATAGTTGACCTGCCTCAAGGTTCTCGTATTATTACCGTTTCTAGAGAGATTTACACCGAGTAAATTATTAAAGTATGTACTTGCCTACTACCTACTACCTCTCTATTGATGTAACCTGCTGCATTACGTAGGTACGTACTATGTAAATATAGGAAAGTACTAGGTAGGTAGGTAGGTAGATTGATTTGATACATGTAAATACCTGGCTCTAAATTATATTTTAGGATTAACAAATCAATCTTCAACACAACCAACAACCAACAACTTTTGCAGCTGAGACAACCTTGGAATTGAATCGTTCTTTGCCGGTTGTTGTTGTTTCGTTTCGAACTTGGCAAGAAAGGGAAAAGCTTGTTTGCACAGAAGCTTTAGCCAAGATGTCCTAGTGGGAGGATGTGCATAGCCAAGTTGTCTAGTCTTTCTTGTCTTTCTTGTCTCTCTTGTTCTTCCATTAGGTACATATCCGCATGAATCCTGCTTGCGTTAGCTTCGGCCACGTGGTCGGTATATTTGCTTAAATAACGTGGGGTGTTTGTGATATCTACCTGAATCAATGGGGATCGCACCCAGGCATTGCAGAATGTAGGTACGTACGTAGGTAGTGTACTTACATACATCAATACGGGGTGTACAGCTTCACAACCTTAGGTACCTACCTACATACTAGGTAGTAGCCGTGTACCTATCAGATAACTCATCGAATGACGTCCACACTGATTCATGTCCAAAATAAAAATATCTCGCCGAGGGACTTTAGACCCAGGTACCATATTATCGGGTCTGGATCTACGAGTCAGCTCATTGCATGTGGCTTTGAATGCAACTAAGGTTAGTAGAATAACAGCCCTATAGCCTTTCCAAGACCAGACTGACAGATTAGGTATTCAACTTAGGACAGAGATGATTCCATTCCCCGATTCCTTCACCTCCTATTTCAAAATATCGTCACCGTGATTCCATATGTCCAAAGTTGGCCCAGTGAAAGGTCTACACTAGGTAAATGGCGGTCGGCCAGATCCGTCCAACCAGAGATCAGGACTTATAGGCGCATACATACCGCTCAACCCAACTCAACTCATATGGGGTCTCCGGCCGGGGCCTGGTCTGGCCTGATCTGACCACGACTTGAACTGCCGCCGCTTCCAACTCCATCATCGCGCCCGGATCATCATTCCGGAACAGGGCTGGGTGTAAGTGGCACACCATACCGGCTGGCTGCCCAACTGTCGCACTTGATCTCATCCCTTGACGGTGTCGCAGCATGAATGCACACCATAAATGCGTCCCATACGTGTCACCGCGGACACATATGTAGGACTGAGGATAGTCATTATGACCTGTCTGCTGCTTTGCACTAACTACCTGGGTTACTGTAGTATCCCCGAAATGGATACTTGCACTGCGAACCAGGGGAGTTAGGTATGTTCGAATCTAGTGTAGTGTACAAGGAAACTGACAACAACTCGATGGTATTCCTTCTAGGCCCATTGATGTAACAGTTGATAGATCATCAAACACCACAATCGGGGGAATAAATGGACAACTCAACATGACAACGTCTTCCTCTGTCTGCTGATTGGATGCTTTACCTACCTATATACCTACCTGAGTATGTATTACATCCGCGCGGCTATGTACCAAGTTAGTATGGTGGCTTGGATGGATATAATTGATAGCTCACGCATCGCATCATACATAGGTAGTACTATGCATCGGCGACCTGTCACCCAATCATTGAGAGTGCCTGAACAACAAGTCCCGCCCTCCGAGGTAACCTACATAACTTGTCAGAAAAGCAGGTTTACTAGGTAGTTTCAATATCCAATGTTATGTCATTACTTCAATACTACCTAACCAATACTTAATTAGCATCAATGACACTAATACTGAGAGAAAAGATGTGCCGCATATATACATAGTATGTAGTAGTGCATTACGTTCTACACCAGACCTACATATAGCGCGATTAATGACGACCGACGAGGTGCTACCTAGCTTGCTTACTTCTAGTTTCCACACGCTGACTGCTTGCTGTGCTGCAATACCAACCTGCTTGCATATCTCACCTCTCCGGTATATAGATAGCACGATAATTGATTCCTCACCCGTTCCACACTTTACGCGGAATATCAATATAGTGATCAATGTTGACAGGTACTACCACTATGTCTAGTTTGAATCCTATTAGTTCTATTACTTAGTAGTTGCCCACCGATCTCTCATGGCTTCAATGTTCTTTCAAAGAAAAAGACAAAATATTAGTTTTTTCAGCCTTTCGAGTCTAAACTTTGCCTGCCTTCGGTATGGTATCAACGGACCAAGTAGAAGATCCCCAATGCATATCCATCGGTCTCTAAGTAATCTCACATCATTACCAAATCTCGCCCAATACGTATGTCAATACTTTAATACACCTCAACTATCGCACTATAAAGTAACTAGTTAGTTTATTTGGTATGTAGGTAGGTACCTAAGATAGGATTGCGCCTATTACGTTTGTAAGATACGTGATCTTAAGTATCTCACACTAGCATGTCTAATAGGCTATTTACACATCAAGTATTACACGCAGGAACGGCGTAAAAAGGAGAAGAAAAAAGTTTTTTTAAGGACCGTGTTTCTATACTTATTACTCGTCACAAGGTATGCATCATGTAGGTAGGTTGGGTAGGTAGATAGGTAATATTGCATGTCCGCCTCGATCAAGTAGTAGCCGATGTTTGGCGCAGTGCGTGGCCGTGATGGGTGATGGCATGTGTAGGTACATATTTGATATGCATTACTACCGGCAGGGCAGGGCAGATTGGACAAGGCAGGATAGAACTGGCCCTCCCCTCAGGTTATGTAAAACCCGATGTTCATTTCTGCATGTCACATTGCCACGCTCAGCCTCGGCTCAGCCCATTTCATTCGCCGGTCATGTCGCGGCCGACGGTGGCCGATGAGCTTGGATGCTCGCTTTCGGGTTGCGCACCCAAAACTTGACGAGGACGACGGGACTCTTTCCACCAAAGTCCAGTGCCCTTGTGTTCTTCGTTGTTTGGAATAACATAATAGTGCTTTCTAGATTATTAAGTACCTAGATAGGTAGATACGCACTGTTGAAACCTAGAGTCTCGCGCAACCCTTTGATAAAAACGCTGGACTGTTAGATGTATATTAATTAATTGTCAGTACGGCGCGTTAATATATGATCAATTGTAGGCTAAATGAGAAGGTACGTAGTCCGCAAGCTATTTGGTGAGAGAATATACCTAGGATATAGCTGTTCGGTGAATTGTTAGAGATGTGCTCGATTATGCCGGGAGTGGAATTTGCAACCCTCGAGAACTTCGTCAAGGGTCTTCTGTTATATTATATACTAGAATCTTTAGTGGCCAATATTTATAGACTAAGTTGGAGACTTCTCGTTGCAGCTTAATAATAACCATGAGAACTTGAGTAACATATCTACCATGGCTCGTTTGTTAACTAGAACCCTCTATTTGCCTCGCAAAATTCACCATAGAGTCTATTGACATATAGTATAGAATTGAGGTAAAATGACTAGTCAGTCATTGTGCGGAACCTTTTGGCTAGCTAGGTATAATAGGTTGCCCAAATCTATTGTAATAGAAGGCTGGTCGATATGAAATCACTCAAGGAAAGGTGTAGCACCGTTGGGTTTCAGGAAGCGACAATAGTAGTACGTGGTTTCTCATATGTCTTGTGCATATCTGTCTTGAGGACTTTGACATATAATGGATGTCTCGTTATGTTTATACTGTCTCTAAGGTCACACACAGTTGGCATTATACTAAGCCATGCTTCTTTCGACTATAACTAAGAATGCCTCACATGCGTTCCCTAAGAGAAACCATCTCCCTCGATATTGCACCTAGCCACGAGGAAGCCGGTAATATTACCTTCCCATCGGATCCCAAATGTCTCTTGAAAGTTTCTCTTACTCTTCCATGCTTGATAATCTGTTACCGTGAGCCCCAAAGCCTAAGCAAGCAGTAGACTAGGAAATTACAAGATCAACACTGGCTTTGGATATTTTATAACAACATCAGGCGAGCATCGTAATGCTGGCGACGACGCTTAACAGCACATCTTCGGAGAAGAAGAAGACGCCAGTCACGCGCATCTGAGACGTTTCAAGGCCTGGCTTTGTGGTACATAGGTAAAATCTTCTCCTGATCACACCCGAGTCTCTCTCGAGGCAAACAGACAACCCTCCGCGACTAAAGTGTTGCCGCTATACGTTGTAATTACGGGATGAGGTGGTTGACGAGGGAAGATGGGCTTGAAACTATTATGCTGAGGGTTGGGCGTTTTCGGTATATACCTCCTCACTTTTTATATCTGCCCTCCTTCTCTTAAATAAGAAAAGGTCCTGTGTCATCAATGATTTTCCTTGTTTCTTTGCTCTCCCGAAGAAGAAAAAAGAAGAAAAAAAACTACCAAATTTCAGAGACAAATGGTGAGTCATCGACATCTTCAGATAGGGACCCATGCAGAGGATTTAAAATAGAAAGCCTTACCTACTTACCTAGCCACTTGTTTACTACCTCATCCGATAAAAATATGCCTGTCAATGAATAAACCCTCCTCTGCATCCTCCCCCCTCATCCCTCCCTCCGTCCCTCCCTCCCACTCAAAACCCCCCAAAAAGGCAAGAAAAATGCACTTAAAACCGATGAAACAAACCACAACCAACCAACCAACCAACCTATGAACCGGACCTATTAGGCTATTATTCCCTCACTTGAAATACCAAATCGATACTTTACAGGGTGAACTAGGTGACTAACCTATATCACATCACATCTCACACCAATACACACAGCGGCACCGCCCACCAGGACCAGTGAAAAAGAAAAGTGCAATACAACCCCCTCTCCCCCTCTCCTTCCCGCCCACTATACCACCCTCTATTACAAACGTGCAGGTGTGTATAGAATAATTACCTACCTACCTCCCTAGATCATAATATATCCCAGCACAGCCTCCCCTTTCCACCCCTCCGCTCATCACGCTGCATGCATACGACTACCTACCTACCACCTACCTACATCTTTCCCCACATGCATACAGTATGTAGGTATCACAGCACCACGATAATGTAATTCGGTATCAAACCCAAAACATACCGTGTCACGTCACAGCTCAAACCCAAAACCCCCCGAGATCCGACTATTCCGTCCCCGCGCCGGACAGGAACTACCTACTTAAGTACTTACTTAGACCAACTCAACTCAATTACTTAGGTACTTTACTATTACAAGCCCCAATCCACCCTCCCCTTTCCCCCCTTTTTTATACAAGATACGGGAGGAGGAAAGACGACAGCAAGTTTGTGTTCATTAACTTCAATCATTCAATAATAGTAATACATCATCCCCCCCTCTTCTATAAATGTAGGCAACCTAGTTAGGTATATACACATCCACGATAGCCAAGAGTAGTATAGCTATTAGGTAAGTTAGGTTAGGTTAGGTAGGTAGGTAGGTAGATAGGCAGGCCCGCAGCCAGCTACTCTCTCTGTATATTCATGCATTCATTCATTTCCACACACGCACATATCCCTCCATCCATACACCATCCTCCCTCCACCGATCCCCTCAAATCCATCCCTAATACTGCACGCTCCCCCTCCTAAAAAGCAGCGAGCTGGCTATACTCGGGGTCGGCGCCCTCGGTGCTGGTGCTGGTGCTGGTGGCTCCGCTCCTCCTCCTCCTCCCCCCAGCACCCCCGGTGGAAGCCCTAGGGTCGGGATTCCCGCGTCCGGCACCGCGCCTCCCTCGGGTCCCACGACCGGGGTGCCTCCCGGTCCGATGCCCTTCTCCAGCGTCTCGCGGTAGAAGGACTCGAGGGCCTCCTCGTCACTGCAGAACGCCTCGAGGATCTCCCGGAGCCCCTCGGGGTTCGGTGCGTTGTACGTCTGCGCCGGGCCCGCCCTCGTGGTACCAGAACTATTCATGCCCATGGCGGCGCGGATGGGCGACGGTTCGGGCGGGGCGGCCGCGTTGCTGTTCCCACACCTGCCTCCGCCGCCCCCTGACGAGCAGGATGCGGATGCGGACGCGAAGAGCACCGGTCGGAACATGGGAGAGGAGAGGGGGGAGTGGTCGCTGGCCCCTTGGGGGCCGTAACTCGTGCCGTATGGGCCGCTACCGCCGCCACCGCCGCCGCCTCCTCCCATGAGCCGGGAGACGCGCTCGTTAAGCACCGGCTCCGTGCGGACATGGATAGGTTGCGAGGTGGCTTGGCCGGTAGTGGTGGTGGTGGTGGTAGTGCCGGCGCGGTTGCTGTATAGCCTGTTGGCAAGGAGGAGAATTTCACCTTCATCTGTGATCTGAGCCAGCACGATGCCCGAGCGGTGGATGTACTGCGAGTACTTGTAGTCCGGCTTGCCCCAAGAGTAGCTGACGTCTACGTTGCTCGGGAAATTGGAAGCAGCTTCCATGTCGAGCACGAAGTCAAACTTTCTGAGGATGGCTTTCTGGTAGAAGAATTTCCCGGGTTGTGCTTGCGGTGCAAAGGAGTTGGGGTCGTAGTATGTGACCGGTCGTTGGGTCGGCGGGGGCACTGAAAGCTTGATGGGGTACGGCCTCCTGAAGGCATTAACCTCAGTGATTTTGCTGGCCTCTGCAATGGGGACCTCGACAAGACGAAGCCCGTGCTGCGCGGCTATAGCCGCCCAGTTCTTTAGTGCATCCTCAATTAGCTTCGCTGTTACGTTCATCCAGTCAATACGAATGTGATAGCAATTGTCGGGATTATGTAGCCGATCGTAGTGAAGATTGATCCTCTCTGGGCGGTATGACTTCTTGCGATGATCAACGTCATATTTCATCATCTTGCTAAGGACAACCTTTGGTCGTTTGCCACCACCTGCTGTGGTTACCGTCGGTGTGGTACTTCCTGATATTGGTGACCCTTCCTCCTGGGTGGACGTCGGCCGCTGTATGATAGGCTGACTAGGCCGAGGGGAGTCCTTAGTGAGGTTCTCTATTATTGGTGTTGACGGGACTGAGAAGTCTCGTTTCCTTGAATTAAACCACCCAGGCGGATGTAGTTTAGCGTAGTCGCCGGCGATTTGATAAAAGTACTGCCCATCGCGGAATGGGTGTCGCTTTTCAACGTGTACAAATAAGCCACGATCGCGGTCCTTCTTTACATCCTTGCTGGCATCTTTCTCTTTCCATCTATCATCATCGTAGACCATCAACGAGTTGCCGAGCTCCACGGCTTCTTCACGACTGTCTAGATCTTCGAAATTGTCGAGAAGCCACGTTGTCATGTCTGACCCAATGAAACAGTGATAATGGAGCCGGAAATGCCACCTTCGTGTCTTCATTCGGATCCCACCTGCTTCGACAGGCTGTTGCATGGCTTCTGCCAGGGCTGCGACGTTGAAATTTGATTTGGAAAAGCGTTCCTTCTTAGAGACCAACCCCTTACGGGGAATACTTTCCGTGTTTTCAGAGATCAGAAGTGTCTCCAGCTCAGCAGCGATGACAACAGATGCATCTTCCGTCTTATATATGATGTCTAGAGGATTAGGGTCCCGCTTTCTTGCACCCGCACTCTGGAATTGGTGTTCCGAGGGCGACAAATATCTGTGGCGCTGCCAAAGTTGCGCGAGTCTCTTGATGCCTTCAAGCCGCACCTCCTCTTCGTCGTCCTCATTTTGCACTTTAGAGGCTGATGAAGTTCGAGGATACATGGGTATAAGGACAAACCGAGCCCTCCAGAACCTTAGGTTCTCTGTCATCTCATCGGTATGCCCCGCTAGATACGAATCGATGTAGTTCCAATTTCGTTCGGGCTTAGGGGTCATGATATCTATATCAACGCTCCGATACGTCTCCTCGAGGTACGTACGGATTGCTGGTTTGTATAAGGTCGATGCATGCTCGACCTGTGCTGTCGGCTCCGTTGGCTTCCGCACATATATGTTCACTTCAACCTCAGTGCCATTAACACACGAGAGTTGATGAATTGTGTTGCCCACGCTCATGAAAATGCTTGTTCCATCCCCGACGGTCCTGTCTATCTCGAAAATATCAGCTATTCTGATTGCTTTTTGGTCAAATGCCTCCGCTACCGACGGCCCAATTACAACTTGAAAGCCATGGGCAAACCGCGCGCTTACGAGCTCCCTTAAAAACTCAGCACGAGATCTTGGTTCCTCTGCAAATTCGTCGTCGATCTCTTGGGCGATATTGTATGGCTGTCGTTGGTATTCCGTATTGAACTGAGTCTTCGTCGGGAAGTATTCTGTAGTGAGTGGAACAGCAGCTGGGCAGGACAGGGACTTCCACTTCATCACCTTCATCTCAGATGGCTTAGGGAACACGTGCTGCCAGCGACTGAAGAGAAGAGAATCATCAATTCTACTCGTGTCGGGATTTGATGGATTCAACAAAACTAGCCATGGCGCCATTGCAGTCGTGGGCGAGAGCGTGGAAGGCAATTCCGGAACACCGCCCGCCCGTAGTTTTGAATTATATAGCCGTTTCTGGTCCTCCTCTCTGAGAACGTTTGAATACTTGAGATCTCGATCATCTGGCCTCGCACTTTTAGCAATCGGTGAAGCTAGTATTGGACCGTACTTGAGGGTGCTAGGAGAAACCGTACTTGACGAGGGTCCTTTGATCTGAATGGGTCGACTCGGCGTACTCTGCGTAAGATCATGTATAGAGCTTGAAAGATCGAATTTGGGTTTCTCGAATGTTTGAGAAGATATACTTCCTGCCTTGGTAGAGCCGGGTCTTGTGGACTTCATTGGTGTCATTGGGGTTGTCCCCGACGGCAAAGGCGTACTGACGAGTCCTGTTCCAGGTGTCTGCATTGCGTTGACGTGCTCCGTCTTCACTTCCGCAGTCGCGGCTTTAGGTGCCGCAATACCAAACCCGCGTTGACCAAGACTAATGTGTCGCATAAGCTTAGGTGTCCTGGTTGGCGGGGGCCTTGACCGGGAATGAGATGTCAACGAGTTTCTGCGAGATATAGGGGCGAATTCAGATCCTTCTGTGTCGACCTTAGATGATGACGCGACACTGGATGAAAGCTCCGCGAATGGACCGTGAGTTCGTTTGTCCCCAATCGAGGTTCCGTACAAACCCGTGTCCTCAATTAACTGCTTCCGAGCGCTCTCTTCAAGTTCCCGATAGGTATTGGCAATCGGCAATCGCCGGCGTGATGGTAATCGAGCCCTGGACTCATCATAAGCCTGTAACTGCTTCCATAAAGATGTCTCTCCAGGCTTTGTTAGCTTATCCGGGATAAATTTCTGGAAACCGTAAACTGGCTCAAAAAGCTGCTCTACCACTTTACGATTCCGTGCGGGCAATGGAGAGAAGAACCCGGTAAGTGATGATGCGGGCTGCGCGCCACGTTGCTTACTCGAAGAAAGTGGATAGGCGGGATCGATATGGAGGGGAGGTGTCTCTATTTCATTAGTTTCGAGTACACTTCTCATCTGAAGCTCATAAAGTCTGCACCGGATAGTGAATTCTTCTTCCGTGTCACTTGGAGAATGGCCCATGGCCGACAAGGCAATACCTTGAAAAGACAGCGCATCCTCAGATTTCCCGGTCCAATACGAAACGTGCAGCCATTGTGGTAACGCGAAAGCCCACTCCTCGGCGTACACCTTCGAACTAACAGATTCGATTCGGCTGGAGTGTTCTGTTCCTTTCGTGGGAGAAAGCGATTCCGACAATGTGTTATAACTGCCAGCTAAAGGGGTAGGCTGCTTCGGCGTACTGTCGTGACTGCGGATGGATCGGGGTCGGGGTTTATGAGTGGACTCAAGAAAATGAGGATTGCGATATCTAAAAAGGGGAACGGAATGCAACGGCGGGTTGGGTATGCAAATTAGATCAATGCCGATTCCGTTGCCTACAAGAGCCTCCGTTGTCCGTCGCAAGGCTTCATACTCGACTTCAAAGACACCCGGACCGGGGCTAATAACCACTATGGAAATACCAGTGCGTAATAGATCTCGATCGATGTAATCATGTGCATAAAGAGAAGACGCAAGATTAATAGCCTCGAGGAAGTTGCCGTACATGGCCGAAGATGATGTAGCTTTTATCTTGTTTGTAGATATTCCCTTCGCAGACGAGTCCTCGGGGATTTCCATAGCGTCACTCATAGCATCGCGATGATAAAGGCTGATGTCACGTCGAAAGATACTGAATTCCTTCTTCAGTTGATGCAAAATACGTGTCCATTCTCCACTAGACATCTCACTCACGACGATGCGGTAGAAATCCTTGTAGGGACGTCTCTCACCGGAAGATTGGAACCCGGTGTAGTAGTCATTGTGCAGGGCAGTGTTCGCCAGCTCCGTGGTCAAGCCAGTATCATACTCGACCCTCGCGAAGAGGACAATGCTGACTAGGTGCTTTACTTGAAGCGCAGCCCACTTCTTAAATAAGGCGGGGAGGAATCCGTTGACGACTTTGTAGAACATTATTTCGCCAGAGCCGTCCGAGTCGAAGTCCCACATTTCCTTCGCCATCTGAATGAAGAGTACATATCTAGCAGATTCGCTTCGGAAGATGGGGCGGGTGTGTCGACCGAAGAAGGCGGACTGCACCTTGCGCCCCTCGACAAAGACGGTACTGACCGTCGCCTTGATGGTCCCCAGAAAGTACACCACTTGTCCCTTATATACAGTCCTATCGGAAAGGCCGGCGACCGCAAGCCTCCACATATCAGCCCGGGACAGATACATGTCTTTGAAGGACAGCTCGACGTGGGAGGCTTCAATGGCTGGCGACAGGTCGTCAACGGGAGCGAGGAGGACCTGAGTACCCTTCCGCATATTGAACGCATCCCCTATATGTTTGGCGACATAAATTTCGGTCGACGGATGTCTCGTCTTCAGTTCCTTAGACATGTCCTTCGCGACGAAGATATACCTTCGACCGGCATCTCCTTCAGGTCTCGCCGGGTCCTCGGCTATGGAAGAGCCCCTACCGTACGACGGCTGCCTCGAGGATGCATAGTGCGGCACTTGTGTTCGATCGGATTCCGACTTTACGGTGGCTATAGACATCAAGGTGCCGGGCTGGATGGCGCCTCCTCCGACAAGGTCGAGGTTCAGCAGCACCTCGTCGCGGATGAAGGATTCGTTGATGGTCACGCTGCACACCCGTTCGGGGATTCGCTTAGGCATCTGGGACTCGCGCACAGTCGAGTTACTAGCAAGCGAAGCTGTGTCGGGAGACTGCGACGAATCGATGGGGGCTCTGTCGAGGCTCGACTTGCTGAACTGTCGCAAGTGAGAAGCCCACTGCGACGTGCGGCGCGGCGCCGAGGGCGAAAGAGTAGCGTTTCGAGACATGGTGTCCCATTCATCCTATCTTGTAGACATGCGAATAGAGCATCATGGCGATGTGGCTATTCGGGTTAGCATTCGCCAATGGTCGTAGCGCACTAGAATATCGTGAACGTGGTGTTGGTGGAAAGGTGACCGACCAATTGAGTGAGCTAACGTAGGTTAGGCGAGTCTAAGTTTTTGGGACATTACCTAGGTATGTCCGAAGCCCTTGGGGAAATGGCAGAAATCACTACCTATGACGTCTGACCGCCTTCTGTTTTGGGGTTGCATGCTGTAGGTAGACTTACCTAAGGTTACGGTTATACCTTCCATACATAGTAGAACTAGGCAAAGTAGTTAGTAGTATGGACTTGACATTATCATAGGTACCTACCTAATACACCTAGCTAACATATACCCACCGATATGGTAACGTTGGAAATGCCCTTTAGCCGTTTAAACTTTACTACCTACTAGGTAGGTACCTAGGCATTCGTGTACCTGCATTCACTGATTGTATACTACTTCAATGTTGCTATTGATATGTAAATTGCTCCGGTCAGTCCGGTTTCCATTTAACTATTATTATCAAAGTCACAAGCTACCTCCAGCAACAAGAGAATCGAACTGGCCTAGACTTGTCTTTGCGTATCTTAGCATCATGCTATTAGTAGTCCTAGGAACCAGACATATCTACATAGTGTACCATAAGGGCACATGTTATGCCAGTACATACATAGTTGGTCCAGACCTACACTAACACCCCAAGTCCCGTACGCCAATCCCATCAGCCCTTTTTCCCTCGCTATAGGCGCACTATTGACAGGTTATGTCCTACAGCCCCAAACCAACCAATCTCAAGTTCCGCATATCTCCCCACCATTCCATTGACCACCCGCCAAGCCAGCGCATTTCGCGGAGTTCGTGTGACCTCAACTCTGAAGCTTGCCCCTCTTTCTTCCTCCCCCCTCCTGATGGTATTACATTGTACCTATCATTGTATGTTAAGTATGTACACTACTACATATGTATGTATATACATAGGTAGGTACATACAACAACAATCAAAACTGATGTATGCCCTACGCGCAAGGTCCAAAGCCTCGACTCGACCTTAACAGCCAGCAAGCGGGGAAAGCGGGGTTACCTATGTACCTATCCAGGTACCTAAGATACCTAAGATACCTAACTACCTACATAGCCTACACCCTCTCGGTTCTCTACGGCTGCGGCTGCTGCTGCGGAGGGGGAGATGGAGGGGAGGAAAGTCGGGAGATGGGAGGGGATAGATCTTCCGGCATTTTGAGATCCGTGCTGACTAGGAGGTACTTCAGTAGTGGGAGAAAAAGGAGTGTGGTTAGTTGTTGTAAAGATAATAAGTAATTGAGAGCTAACTACAGGTCCCTCAGATTGAGCCTTTTAGTACCTACCACTCCTCACGGTGTGTTGTACCTGTCCATACGGCGTACCTGCCAGACTGTACTGGAGGTTAGTAGGTAAGGTCCGGACGGGACCAGACCCTAAGGTCCACTCTAACCTAGCAGCCTTATTGCCAATTCCTGACACCCCACCCCACCCCACCGCCCCTCCCCGCCGACATCGGGAACTTCACGTCCGCACCGACAGCGGCGCGCCACGCTTTCTTCCCTCTCTCCCTTCTTCCTCCGACTCGGGAGACCCAAATAAGGATCGGAGTATATGAATGATAAGCTTATTTTACGCAGATGGTATGAGGTAGCCATGCATGATAATTACCTAGTACGTTGTGAAGTCATATAGCGTGGAACATAGGAAGAAGTGTGCTGCGAAAAGAAGCTGGCACGAAATAGGTAGTTCTAAAGGAATTGGCATACTTTGGTCTGGCGATTGCTTTAACATATTAAGCCATTAAATAATAAATGGCTTCTTATCACAGATTCCAACCATGTATGATATGTTTTTTTTTCTTGTAATTGTGTCCTGAGGGACTGCCTGGCTTTGTTTATTTGTGCCAAAAATCTCTCACAATTGCTTCTAGTTGAGCAAAATCCGAACAAGCTATGAAATTTGACGCCTTTTTTATGTTTACCACTCTAGAGGTTCCGTTTTAACAGCACCACGATTCGTCGTCGGTACAGGAGCTGCCTCTACCTTGACCGGGCCTGTCCTCTTGAGGTACCCTTGCCCATCGAGCCACGGGTATTTCTGTGTTCTTTTCTGCTCGAATTTCTGAATTTTAGCCTCCATCTGCATCGTCAAGCCAATGTCGTCAAGCCCGTTAATAAGGCAGTGCTTCTTGAATGAGTCTACTTCGAACTTGCCCAGCTCTGTGCCGTCGGCGGTCCGGACAACTTGAGCCGGAAGATCTATCTCGATCTCGCGGCCGGCTTCTGCCTCTGCAACCACCTTTTGGATCGCATCTTGGTCCAAAGTCAACGGCAACATACTGTTTTTGAAGCAGTTCGACCGGAAAATGTCACTACATCAGGTCAGTACATGTTAAACTTCCAATGGTGTTTGCCGGAGCCTTAAATAGGGTTATGCAACATACCCGAAAGATGGTGCAATAATACATCTTATTCCAAAGTCCAGTAGAGCCCAGGGTGCGTGTTCACGGCTTGAACCACAGCCAAAGTTCGGACCAGTGACAACTAGAGTCTTGGCATCCCGATAGGGCGGTTTGTTAAGGATAAAGTCGGGGTTTTCTTGACCGGTCTCAGCGTCATATCGCCACTGGTGGAAAAGAGCAGTGCCTAGACCGGAGCGCTTAATGGTTTTGAGGAATTGCTTGGGGATAATGGCGTCCGTGTCGACATTCGACCGTTCTAGGGGCGCAACTATGCCTTTCAGCTGAGTAAAGGTGGCCATGCCACCCGATGCAGTAGCCCCCGAGCTGCTCTCTACGGCCGCAGCATGTCCGTTTTCGGGAATATCCAGGATATGATCCAAGTCTTCGTCTGAAAACATGTCTTCTACACTGGGTTCTGCGATTTCAATCTGTGGGCTCGTCTTGGCCGGAGTCAGGTGAGAGGCAGCTGCCACTTTTCTCACATCGGCCAACTTGCCTACTAGGGCACATGCAGCCGCCATCATGGGGGACATGAGATGTGTGCGACCACCAGCTCCCTGGCGACCCTCGAAATTGCGGTTGGAAGTGGAAGCGCAGCGTTCTTTGGGTGATAGAATGTCGGGGTTCATGCCCAGGCACATAGAACAGCCGGCCTCGCGCCAGTCAAAACCGGCATCTGTAAATATCTTGTCGAGGCCTTCCTGCTCCGCCTGCTGTTTGACGAGACCAGATCCAGGAACTATCATGGCGTGCTTGATATTGGAGGCGATCTTCTTCCCTTGCACAATTTTGGCTGCAGCACGCAGATCCTCAATACGAGCATTCGTACAGCTGCCAATAAAGACCTTGTCGACTACGATGTCCTGCATCGGGACACCCGGGGTGAGGCCCATGTATTCGAGGGCACGTATGCAAGCCTCCTTCTTTTGCAGGTCTTCGAAATCATCCGGACCAGGGACGACGGCGGTGATGGGGACAACATCTTGAGGCGAAGTACCCCATGACACTGTGGGAGCGATGTCCCTAGCGTCGATATAAACCTCCTTGTCGAACTTAGCACCTTCATCGGTCTTCAGAGTAGACCAGTAAGCAATCGCGCGTTTCCATTCGGGACTGTCGGGCTTGGGTGCTAGTGGCCGCCCTTTCAGGTACTCGAATGTGATTTGGTCGGGGGCGATCATGCCAGCTCTCGCACCAGCCTCGATGGACATGTTGCAAATAGACATGCGGGCTTCCATGCTAAGACTCTTGATGGCAGAGCCACAGAACTCGATAACACAGCCAGTGCCTCCAGCTGTGCCAATGACACCGATAACATGCAATATGACGTCCTTGCTACCAACACCAGGCAACAGCTCTCCGTCAACTTGGATCTTCATGTTGTCGCTCCGTCTCGAGAGCAGGGTCTGGGTGGCGAGGACATGTTCAACCTCACTGGTTCCAATGCCGAAAGCAAGAGATCCGAAGGCGCCATGCGTCGAGGTGTGGCTGTCTCCGCAGACAACGGTAGTGCCTGGGAGGGTAAAGCCTTGCTCAGGACCAATGATGTGAACAATTCCTTGCCTCTTGTCATCGAGCCCGAAGAAGGTCAGGTTGAAATCTCGCACATTATCCTCCAAGGTCACACATTGTGTCCTCGAGTCGGCCTCCTTGACGAAACTGGCAACGTCTTTGAAGTTGGTGCGGGGTGAGGTGGGGACGTTCTTCGCGTTTGTTCTTGTTAGCTGTGGACGAGCTTGGACGGGGGAGGAGTGGTGGTGGTGGTGGTGGTAGGGAGCAGAGCAACACATACATGGTCGGTGGTAGCGAGGGTGCAGTCTGGTCGTCTAACGGTGCGATTGGCGTTTCTTAGGCCCTCGAAGGCTTGCTGTATAACGCATCTGGTATTAGCCAACAGCTAGCGACTACCATGGTAGATAAATACAAATCGCATGTAGTAGATACTCACCGGAGATGTGACTTCGTGCACCAAGTGGCGGTCTTGTCGATGGTTAGCACCAAAAGCTCGCTTGTCTTTCGGGGGGTCAACACTGACCGATGTAGATGAGAACGGTTCCATCTTCCTTCTCGTCTACGATGTGGTCACGTAGGACCTTGTCGTAGAGGGTCTGCGGACTGGTCGTGGCACTGGGCATGATGGGTTTGAATATGACACCGGCGTATTGGCAAGAAAAGAATAAAAATGGAAGAAAAAAAAATAAGAAGGAATAAAAAAAAGAACCAAGGCACTGGAATGGCAAGAGTCGACCCGACAGAAGTCTCGTCCCCGCCGTTCGTTCCTTTAGTAGTTCACATCGATCTTAGAGTTTTCTTAGAAGTCTCCGATGCCGGCCTGCGCCTACCAATTACAACGAGGGTTTTGCCAATTGCCCTGTGGCCCATGCACCGGTACTTGACCGGGCTTGGGTGTGCAGGGGGGTCTCGTAGGTACTCCGGTACTTTTCCCCATCATTGGGGCCACCGCGGGCGAGCTAACGGTACACTATATTGAGCTTAGCGTAGGTAGGTGGGCTGGCCATGGCTGATTTCTGCGTCACCACCTACATAATCCACCGAGGTAGGTACTTTGGTACTAGATACTTTAGCTAGTGTACATAGGTAGTAGTGTACCTGTATGAGGTTGCCGGGCCTCCGAGTCGTTGAAGTGTTAAGGAAATCAATCCTTTAACTCGGTAGGAACAACGAGACCAAAGACCATTGCGGTGTAGCTACTGGGTTAACTTTAAACCATTCGAGGTAGGCAGGTATAATACATTGTTCAGGTGAGAGACAGCACTGTACGTACAATGCAATATATTAATGCGTACCTACATACCTACTATATTGATAATAACTAAGCCAATACAACCAGCTGATATTATTGTTTCTCTCGAAATGTTGAGTTGAGGCATATTGATAAATGAAAATACAGGTAAGTTGGGTAATTTATTGTTCTGCGAGTAAAAGGAAGACGGATATTCCTTATATACCTACTGCCACAACCCTACCTACCTACTTCGTACACTACATTTGATCTTAATCACCCTATCTACAGCCTGCCTGTTTGTTGGATCGTCAGGGGTCGGTCTACCCAGCTTCAACCAGCAATGGAAGCTGACTAAGTCCATACCTAAGTTGACATCCCAATAAAACCTAGATAAGACGGGTATGCATTGATAACTAGTTACCTTAAGTTACTAGGTAGGTAGGTACGGCAGGTATGTAAGGATTAGTATGAAAATGTCCGATCGTATCCATCTACCTATAGTATGTGCCTACCAGACCTAGTACATAACCTACCTACTCAATTTCCGCCATTCAGCCGTACTTAGATCCATTTTTCTTCCTTCCAGCTGGACTTGACACTTTGAAATCGAGTCTTCTTCATGTTATTCCACCCAATTGTATACCCAGTGTAAGGAAATACATAAAAACCATAGGTGCTCTTACCGATTTATTATAACAGTTTAAGTAACATCTTGGTAATAATATAGGCCAATAGTACAGGCCAATAGTTAGTACGGTGCATCAACATTTTAATGTACCCCAAGTTCTGAAGTGAGGGGTGTCCTGGTAGGTAGATGGCTAGTCGTGCGCTAAGAGCTTGGCTGTACGTGGGCCGTTAGGATGGCACGGACTAAGTACTAAACCAGGGTTTAGTACTTTTATTTACTTATATACATAGTACAGTACTTTTATTATACTTTAGTTTTATAGTAAGTTAGTGGTTAGTGGTTAGTGGTTAGGGTTAGTGGTTAGGGTTAGTGGTTAGGTGGCTAGGGGTAGGGTTAAGGCTAGGGTTCGAGTTAGCACTGGTTTTTTTTTGTTTTTTTTGTTTTTTTTAAGGGGGGGGGGGGGGGGGGGGGTTAGTGATGTGATTGCTACTTACACTATATTATAGCAATATTTATAGTGGTGTAATGTTATGGCGACATAGTACTGTAATGTACCTTGCTTTGACTAGGTACCTGTCCGTATTAGGAAGTGTTTTGAAAATTTATTTTTATTGGCTTGAGTCGTTTCTACGTACAGCCAAGCCATTAGCGCACGACTAGCTATCTACATGCCCGGGGTGTCCGGGGCTTACATTGACGGGATATTCAATTAACCTAGTGTAGTCGTATGTACCATTACATAAGGTAGTTAGGTAAGTGAGGTCAAGGCAAAAGACGGGATCAACTACCTTAGTAGTAGTGTATAATGTAAAGTGGAACACCACATACCTACCTCTCAAACACACCCACTTCCGACTTACACTACACTGCAAGCAGCACACAGTGACGGGATATTGTGTAAAAGAGTCTCGCAATTATGGAAGAAGAAAAATGAAAAAGAGAGAGAGAGAGAGAGAGAATGGAAGTAAAGGTCTCACAACCGCTTCCCTAGTTTCAATTCCATAATCGCGGTCAGCTCTCAAGCTATTGCCAAAACAGCTTATAGGGTTGTAGGTTTCTCTTCAGACGCAGGTCAGCATAACCGTGCCGATCTTCATACGAGCTGGCCTACAGGCTTTGATCTGCCTCACAGCAGCTTGCGAGTTCAACCAAGCTTTTTCACTGGTTTGCGGCACACACCATGCAGGCATTCGTGGTGTGGTTGCATCGCGCTTATGCGGGGCACGCTCAGAAAAGGGAAGCTGATCACCGCGGTTGGATATCAAAACATCGGATACTATCGCGGGCAGACATACGCATATTCACCCTGTCCGTCCGTCCCGGTCTTTGCGCGACTTAACGATAAGCCCGCGCAACTCCCATCGATAGCTGTCTGCTAGCCAAATCCGGCAGGAGAATGAGTCAAGCTGGCGTCATGGGCTGTCTGTCTGTCGTTTAGGTCCCTGCCGCTATCTCCCGGACATGGATTCTCTTGCCAAGGTAAGCGAAGCAAAAGCTTGACTCGGACTCGGTGGACCCTGGAATACTACCTTAGTTAGGTAGGTAGGCATGGCTAGAGGTCCTTATATGCGAGTGAGGTGTAACCTATAAATCCCGGCGACGGACGGCTACGAGGCTCGACTCCCTTCCTCTCTTTCTGCTCGAGTGAGACATCCGTTCTTCTCACTAGCTACCGGTGCCGTTGCCATAATGGGTTCTCTTACACGAACAATGGCCTGGGCGGCTGCGCTGCTGTGCTCTCTCGACACTGTTCTCGCCACAGCCGCGTCGCCGCCGGAGCATCTGCAAAGATTGCTCAAGAAACAGCTGCCAGCCGAACCTACCGGTGTAAAGACCATTACGAGCCCGGATGGCACCACCATCCGCTACAAGCAGCCCGAGCTAGAGGGAGTCTGTGAGACGACTCCTGGGGTCAACTCGTATTCGGGCTACGTAGATCTTGACGAGCATACACACATGTTCTTCTGGTTCTTCGAAGCAAGACACAACCCCGATGAGGCACCAATTACGCTGTGGCTCAATGGAGGTCCCGGATCCGACTCCATGATCGGCTTATTCGAAGGTTTGTCAATCGCCTCAACCGTGGTTCTTTAACTGACAATCCGAAAAACAGAGTTGGGCCCGTGTAATGTTACCCACAACGGCACCGCAGTTGTGAACCCTTACGCCTGGAATGAAGTCAGTAATCTGCTCTTCCTTTCCCAGCCTCTCGGTGTCGGGTTCTCGTACGAGGATAAGGTCGAGGGCATTATGAACGAATCCACCGGCTTCCCACAAAGCTCTTCGACACCCGATGGCCGTTATAGCAGTGTCGATCCCTACAGATTCGATACGACAGATCTAGCCGCCGCTGGTACTTGGGCAGTCCTGCAAGGTCTCATCCAGGAACTACCAACTCTCGACGAGACCGTAAAGTCGCGAAGTTTTAACCTGTGGACCGAGAGTTACGGAGGACACTACGGTCCGGCCTTCTACCGTTACTTCTACGAGCAAAATGAAGCTATCAAGAACGGCACTGCAAAGGGCGTCGAGCTCAGCATGCATACACTGGGAATCATCAATGGTATCATCTCAGAGCGTATCCAGGCCCCGTATTACCCGGAAATGGCTTACAAGAACACCTACGGAATCGAGGCGGTCAATGAGACCATATACAACTACATGAAGATGAACTATTACTTCGACAGTGCCTGCCGCGACTCTATCGATTATTGCTTTGAGCAGGACCGTTCAACTCCAGACGGTAAGGCCGTCTGCTCCCAGGCAACGGCTATCTGCAGAAGCTTGGTCGAGGGGCCGTACTAGTAAGTAATCCGCGAGACTTATTGTTCCCTTTTAGGCCTCCTAGGAAGCGCGCCAGTTTCTTGTCGTTATACAGTGTCGGGTTATATTTCCATTTACTGACTTGAAGTGTTGTAGCGTTGTGAGCGGTCGCAACCCGTACGACATCCGCGCCATGGCCGATGCCGATATTCCTCCCGAGTACTGGGTCGAGTATCTCAACACGCCCAGGATCCAGAACGCTCTCGGTGTTGACATCAACTATACTTCTACCAGCAGCTCGCAGATCTACACCGGTTTCGATTACACCGGCGACTTCGTGTACCCGAACCTGAAGGAGGACCTAGAAGCTATCCTTGACTATGGTGTTCGCATCGCTATGATTTACGGAGACGCTGTAAGTCTTTTGCAAATCTTGCCGACTCAAGGGGCTTTACTAATTATCTCAATTCTAGGACTATATTTGCAACTGGTTCGGCGGCCAGGCTGTTTCCCTAGAAGTCAATTACACGCACTCAGCCGAGTTCGCGACCGCGGGCTACGCGCCCTTCGTCGTCGACGGCACTGAGTACGGCGAGAGCCGGCAGTACGGCAATTTCAGCTTCACCCGGGTCTACGAGTCCGGTCATGAAGTGCCTTACTACCAGCCCAAGGCTGCGCTCGAACTCTTCCGGAGAGTTCTGGGCAACCTCGTCGTGTCGGACGGCAGTGAGCAGGTGACGCCCACGTACAAGAGCAACGGCACGGCGCAGGCCACGCACACGAACTCGTACTCAACCTGGTTTACGGGACGGCCGGGCGACTGGAAGAAGCACTAAGCGGGATTTCCATCTCGATAGATATGTTCAAGGTTGGCTCAGCACCTTGTGTTCGGCAGCGTTCGGCGCATATTATGGGCTCAGTAAATTAATAAATAAATAATTGGTTGACATATATAGGTATATATGTATAAATATCAGGCCAACCTGCGAGTTCGACCTAGGACCTCACTGCAGCGTGCAATGCTAGTTACACGTCGTGAAATCTATGTAGTATAAAGAAAACAAAATCCTAAGTACCTAGCCAACCTCTAAACGAGCGTGTTATATATATATCCCAGCCCAACCAACCGTAACCCCCCCGGCCCCGTCCACCTAATACAAAACCAGATCATCGAACGGACACCCCCTATCCACCGACTCGCGCCTCGTCTTCTCCCTCACAACCCGCCTCGTCAGCTCCATCAGCCTATCCCCCAGCGCCTCATCGCACGCCAGCGCGCTTCCCTCCTCCGGCACCGCGGGCGGGCATATGTACAGGCCGGACCCGGTCGCGCACGTGGCCGCGTACATGATGGACGCGGCGCCCTGGAAGGCCGTCTTCTTGAGGGGCTCGAGCCCGACGGCCACGGCGTGGCCCGCCCGCGGGTACGCGTCGTAGATGTCCTCGCGGCTCATGCGCGTGCTCACGAACCCCGGGTGCGTCGCGTTCATGAGCACCCCCCCGTTGCCGCTGTCGCTGTGCCGCGCAAAGTACCGCGCCCACAGGATCGCCGCCAGCTTGCTGCGCCCGTACTGCGCGCTCGGCCCCAGGTCCCGGCTCAGCTCCGCCGCGCTCGCGAACCGCACGTCCCCGGCGCCGCCGCGTGCGCGTTGCTCGCTTGCAGCGCGATGCGCGCCGTCGTGGCGTGCCGCGACGCGGTGCGCCGCAGCAGCGGGAGCAGGTGCGAGGTCAGCACCACGTGGCCCACTGCGAGGAGATACCGGGGGAGGTTAGTAGTTGGCCATATCTGGTGACTCTCCCTTTTTTTCTTTTTTTGCCCCTCCCTCCCGAGGTCATGAGGGGAGAGAAATCAAACTCACTGTGGTTCACCGCCATGTGCCGGTCGACGCCGTAGTCGGTCAGCTCGAACGACATGGCGCCGCGCCCGGCGTTGTTGATCAGTATGTCCAGGCGCTCGGCGCCCCGCTTGATCTCGTCGGCGGCGGCCTTGACCCGCGGCCAGTCGGCCAGGTCGCACTGGATCCAGCGCGTGCGGGCCGCGGCGTGCGGGCCCAGCGCCGCGGCGAGGGCGTCGCGGGCGCCGCGCGCGACGTCCGCCGACAGCGAGAGCACGTACACCTGGGCGATGCCGTGCTGCAGCAGCGTGTACGTGCACCCGTACCCGATGCCCTCGCTGCCGCCCGTCACGACCGCGACCTTGCCGCTGAGGTCCGGCACGTCGTCGAGGCTGAACTGGTGCGTCGAGAGGCTCTGGGCCTTGCCGCCGAGGTTCTCGCCGAGGGTATTCTAGACTGTGTGAGCCCGCACGTAACCGAGAGGCGGGTGGTCAGGTCGGCTGGCATGTTTTGTGTATGGGTGTGTAGGGATGTGTGTGTTTGTGTGTGTGCGTACCTTGATGGTGTTCATAACTTCAGAGGGCCTTGGCAGTTGGTGGTTAGGAAGGGATATTGAAAACGACCTCGGGTTTGAAACTGTCTTATGATAACGCACAGGAAACGGTCGGTATGTGGAAATAGAACACTTATGATAAAAACTGTTGGTTATACAACCCAGCCTGTACGAGGAGGTCCGCATCCTGATCCTTTTTATGATGTTCTTGGTTCCAGAAAGCATGTTTCCCCTTCAATTGTCACATCATGGGCATCTCATAACCCGTTAACATGTCCATAGTTTGCAGATTTACAGAGTCCATTAATCATTAAACTACCATTGTTACCGTTTGATGCTGTTTCTTTGTTCGCATTGATAGTTTTAGTTTCGTCCCTTATGACGCTGTGACTCGCTCTCCTCACTAGCAGATCTCATCTAGCAGCTTAAACAGATTGACATGATCTCGGAAGGAATCTAGATGCATACCCGCGGATCTCAAGATGGAAAGGGGGATTGCATCATGTATTTACTTCCTGAATCTTCCCTTGGAATAATAAATATTTGGTTATGAGCCTTGTATTTTCGTTTCATTTGTTTGTCTTGATGTCCATTTATGATGCTCAGAGTTGCCAACTGACGCTGTATATGCAGCCACAAACCAACCAGTGAGATCCGTCTCAGTCGACAGGTTGACAAGGATTCTACATATGTATCAGACTAAGCTTCCCATACATCACCGTATATCAGATCTTCATGTGGCCCAAGCGTTCGGATGCACACGTTGTAGTGTAGGTGACAGCGATTTGGGTAGCTTTGAAAGAGCGTGATAGGAGACAAAGAGAAGGAAGAGGGGAGGGGGAGGGGTGAGGGGAGAGTAGATAGGGGCTGAAAGTGAGTCCGGGAGGGGATCTGCATACGCAGTGTGTCATTATGTCTAATTCATAGACAAGATGCACGACTAACCTACCCAGCATATGCATGTAGCCCAACAGATCACTTCGTTTGGAGATTCTAGATGGAGCCCGGCAATAATCTAGGGCGCACGGCAAATGACCGGAGTGCTACATACAGTGTGGCCATAAGGGTTCAAATCAGATTGATAGGTTTTAGAAGATGCCAAGCGCCGAACCTAGCAGTTCACACGAGATAAACGGAGTTGATGATGAGAGAGGAAGGCCGATATGGGCTAACAAGATCTTATATCTGGTGATGAAGAATGTGTACCTGCATGGGATGGGAAGCACACAATACGACTATATGCAGATGTGTTGGTGCATATATAGTGCTGACAATTGCCGCATACCGGGATTCCTCCAAGCCAAGTCGCCTCCAACAAGACTAACCTTACCTACTTACCAACAATAGTTGGTGGTTGAAGTAAACAAATATAGTGATAGGTATTGCTATGTTTACTACGCCGTAGAGAGACGGGAACCAAACCATAAGCAGTGTTGAAAGAAGCAAAAGGAAAAATAAAATAAAAAACAGCAACGACTAAGCACAGGTTCATATTTTGAAGCGGTCGATGTCTCAACACCTTTGCCATATTCAACCCCTCTCCCTTTCTTTCCGTCCGAACTTGGGAGAGACTTGGAGCAACACACGTTTCGACCGTTTAGCCGGGTATATTTCGCACCATCCCTAGATTATTACCATTCATATTCAGGCGGATGCCCACACAAGAAACAGTTCACACAAGGAGCTGTGCTGCAGACTAGGGAAGAAAAGGAAGAAAAAAGTTGTCAACGTCTGATTCGACAAACTCCTCCAAACTTTCTGGTTTTTATTTATGCTGTGAGGGTCAACACTCTGCCAAGATTTACACTACACACAACCAAGTTGTTTTTCTTCGTCGGAAAAGAAATCAAACGTTTAGTACTTGGTCCAAGGTGGTGTCGTCTTACAACAGCTCTCATCACCTGCCATCATCAGTCTTACGTCGTCATTCACGCTTTGCCTCTTAGATCGGCTTCCCAAAACACACACCTCACTCTTTCTGCCCCTCCCCCCTCCAATAGACCTCAAATTCTGCCACGGAGGGAATAAGAGATCTCTTTCTTTACCCATCTGGCCACCTACCTATCCACCTATCCGTCTATCCTTCTATCTACCTACCTACCTGTCTGACTCCGGATACTATTGACAGGGTGCAAGCAGACACTAGAAAGGAAGGAGTGCTGACCATGGTGGTTTACCTCACTTGACCACTCACGTCTCTCGCTTATCATATCTACCTTGTCCCTTTCATGCCCGATACCTGGACTTTTGGTGTTTAGGTTCTTTGTTACTGAGTTTTATAATCCTCCGGCCATCCACTACCGAACTTGCCACTGCCAACCCTCCGGGCTTGGTCTTGGTCCGGATCCGCGATCGGTACCACGCAACATGGCCAAGTTTACGCTCACTCCGAAGCAGAAGCTGGTTGCCACGATCGGCATATCATTCTCTTTTTTCGTGGCCGAGATTGCTGGTATGCTAAACACCATCACCCTCACCATCACCATCACACTTTTTATCCTCCCCTCCTCCCTCCTCCCCTCCTCCCTCCTCCCCCCTCTCCCCGCCTACAGCCTATACATAGCTGAACCGTAGCTGACTCGAATCCCTAGTGGCCTTCTACACCAAGTCTCTGGCTTTGCTGGCCGATGCCTTCCATTATGTACGCAAGCATGCATCGGAGCCATGCATAGCCCGTGCTTTGTTGCTGATAACACGCGCAGATGAACGATCTCATTGGATTCATCGTCGCACTTGTCGCCATCATCGTAGGTACAACGTGGACTTCTCGTGGCATGCTCGTCTCGCTAACCCACATCCAGATCTCGCAGCGTGATGAGTCCCCCCAGAATTACTCCTTCGGCTGGGCACGAGCCCAGCTCCTCGGCGCCTTCTTCAACGGTGTCTTTCTCCTGGCTCTCGGCATCTCCATCTTTCTCCAGTCGATTGAAAGATTCATCTCCATCGAGCGTAGGGACTCCCCCAATCTGCAATGCAGATCTGATTTTGCTGAAGTCCCAGCTAGAGCTTCGTGATCGTCGCTTACCGCTGCTATACAGGTGTCGAGAACCCTAAGCTGGTGCTCATCATGGGATCTGTCGGATTGGCTCTGAATATCATCAGCGCGACCTTGCTGCACGAGCATCACGGCCATGATCATGGCGGACATGGTCACGGCAGCCATTCGCACGGACACGAGCATCAACATGAACACGAAGGTAGCCACGAACACAACCAGGAGCACAGCCATAGCCATGGCCACGTTAACATCGAGATGGCTATCCCTGTGACCACTGGTTCCAGCGACGACATCCCCTCAACCGTAAGTTGCACGAGCACGCTCTAGAGTAATTCACCGTTGACATTCTATGCATGTAGCCCCTTAGCGACCATGCAGAGCATCGTCACACCATCACCAAGCTGCAAGCCCCAGGCCGCGACCTTGGAATGATGGGTGTCTTCGTCCATGTCATTGGTGATGCCCTCAACAACGTTGGTGTCATCATCGCAGCATTAGTGATCTGGCTCACTAGCTATGAGGGTCGCTTCTATGCCGACCCCGGAGTGTCTATGGGTATCGCCATCATGATCCTTCTATCATCTCTCCCACTTGTCAAGAACAGCGGCAAGATCCTCATGCAGACCGCCCCGCGCGGTGTGGATCTAGACGACGTTAAGCATGACCTGGAGAAGGTATGTGCGGTAATAAGTACCCATAAGCAGGCAAAATAGCTAATCATGGCCTAGATCCCCGGCATTGAGTCGGTCCACGAGCTCCACATCTGGCGCCTCGACCAGAAGAAAGCCATCGCATCCGCCCACGTCGTCGTCTCCAACAACGAGATGTCCGACTTCATGGACCGCGCCCGGACGGTGAGCGAGTGCCTGCACGCCTACGGCATCCACTCGGCCACGCTGCAGCCGGAGCTCTCGAGCTCCACGCTCCCCACGACGGCCGAGAACAGCCAGGCCAGCAGCCTCGTCAACGTGGTCAGCGCCGGCAGCGCACCCTCGGGCTCGTCGATTAGGAGACGCCGGGCCGAGACCGTCGCCTGCCAGATCGTATGCGGCAACCTCTGCGAGAACCTCACCTGTTGCAATGCGAGCAACATGAGACTATGAGTTGGTCTCCTTCCCCTCCCTCTGTGTGGCTGGGAACATGCGAACCCCCCAGCCCCTATCTCCCTTTTTGACGCTATCCTTGTCACGGAATAATGTGGGAGGATCTATGTAAATAACGGGTAGAAATCTCGTATATAAAACAACAGGATTCGAATCCAGGATAGAATTTCCAGCTCATAGTCTTTTTTTTTTTCCTTTTTACTCCGGCGAAGTGGACTTCTTGATCAATGATGCCTGCCCATTAGATAGGCTGTTCATGATATGAACTCTCTATGCTCTGTTCCCTTCTTATTACACACACAGCTATTCCCGATCGAAAGAAAAAGAAAAAGTGACGTTACTATATGTACGGAGTTAAGTATTGAGTGAGTGGTGTAAATGTTGATTGGTGATGGTCTAAATCAGCCACCCCCTTTTACCGATCCCCCCCACATTGCTACTTACTTACTCGAAGTGCAATGGTGTAAGCTTACGACATCAGTTATCTTGCCATGGCTCCCAATCTATGCGATAATCTTCCAAGATCGTCGCTAGCCCCGAGGCTATGGCTCGCGTCGATTTGGCTGCGACCCCCCATTCTTGGCCAGGATGTCGATATACAGACCCGAGGCTGACATAGACAGTTTCTTGTCCACCGTTTACATGGCCAGTAATAAATGCCGCCTACCTGCTAATCAATACGTGGGGGGAGGGCTAGCCAGATCGTCTTAGCAGTGAGATCCTCAATGTTAGATCGGCGTGTAAAGGGGCTTGATGAATGGGGGGCCAGGATGCAGAAGTACTTTTTATCGAGAGGCTCAGAATGATCCAGGTTCAGATGTTTCTACAGCTACGTTCTACAAAGAATAAGTATCCTCTCTCCGTAGTTCCTTTGAATTATGATCTACCAATTTGTTCTTTCGATGTCTTCCTCTACGATAGCCCTCCTATACTGACGAACACCTACCTACCCTAACCAAGTACCTATAACACGCACATATCAACTCATTCGGCAAAGAGCAGCATAAGCAAAGTTCCCAGAGGGAACGCACACGATCAGATTCCGCACAACGCTTTGCTCCCCAGAATATGCGTTGGCAAGTTCTGCATGCACGATGCAGAGGTACCGTGATATTTGTTCTCCCCAGGCATTTTTTTTCTTTCTTTTGGGGGTTCGCGCATAGATTCATCGACGAGAAGACACGCAGCGAGCCGGGAGGGTGACATTGAAAGGGGGGGGGGGGGGGGGCACGCAACGATGTATACATATACCCGGATTTGTCCGCACTGGTAAAGGGAGCCGTTGCTGCATAATAAATAAACGCACATAAGCAATGTATTATTGTAGTTGAAGGACAATTCCTTCCCCCCCCCCTTTTCCCCATCAACCTCGCATTTTCGGATGTCCTCCCGAGGAGGGTGGCAGCGATGTTTCCCACCTGCCTGCTCACCGGTGTGCGAGGTGTTGCATATGCGAATTCTAGCTAAAGGCCCCTTGGACTATTAGGGACTAGGTATGTAATAGAGTGTATATAATAATAATGGAAGAATATTATAGGAGCATTGCGCAGCTAAACATAAGACCGGATTGATTGACGCCGACCCGGCCTCATCCAATGCTGGTTAGGAGGATCCAAAGCCCGGGAGAAAAGAAACGGCCGTCCCCTGAGGTACCTCCGAATCGAGGACAGCAATAGTAATATTACGACCGAAGTACTTTGGAGGATTGATAACTGCGCCGCTATGGTACCTAAATAATTATCCTGGCATTTGCCGATATATGTCAAGGATGGAGAAAGTCAAATGGCGCGCGGGCTTAGCGGCATTCAAAGAAACAGAAAGATCCTATGTATACGTTACGTTTTTTAAACATTTAGGGGCTGTTGTGAAGAGTACCTATGTATACCACGTTTATGCTAGCAAGCATAAGCGGTATCGCTTTTGCGATAGGGGCAAACAGTTAACAGGGTGTAGTAGAATCACTTATGATTTCGTTGCTGGGATTATGAATCAAAACAAGTAGGGGGTTCAATATTAGTATTACCAACAATGTCCAGCATCTACAGTAAACATTACTTGCCCATTCCAAAGCCAGCTTACTCCATATATCGAGCGTTTCTCCTAAACCCTCACGCCCCCCCCCTTTCCTCTGCACCTATCTTCCCTATCAACACTCCCCCAATCAAACCACCACCGCCCCGGAAACCCAGCCAAACCCGTCCTATCCACTCACTCACTCACTCACTACCTACCACACACACACACACCACCGCCGAAGAGCAGGGAGGGTTTGGTAAGATAAGGGGAGGTTAACCATAACAAAAGGGGGGGACAGGGGCAAAAAAAAAAAAAAAAAAAAACAGGAAAAACAAAACTTACCTGCCTGCCTCCCCCTACATAACCGGCACCCAAGCGAACGCCTCGCTGAGCCCGAACTCCTCGTACCGATCGCACGGCCCCCCGCGCCGCCGGGACACCGCCGCGCGCGCACGAGGCTCCAGCGCGTGTAGTATCCGGGGCAGAGCGTCGTTTTCGTCGTCGTCGCCGCCGCTGAGGGACACGGTTCCTCGGTGCAGACGGTCTGCTTCTGGCCGCACGCGAGGTTGGGGCAGCAGCGCTGCTCGATGATCTTTACGCAGGCGCAGGGCTTTTTTTTTTCGGGGGTGGGGGGGTTTACGGGGAGTGGGTAATATGTGTTGGGAGTTGTGTATCTGTAGGAGCTGTAAGCCTAAAGGGGGGGAGAAGATACGGTTGCTTACCTCTTGGATCAGGGGGTCCTGGTGGCGCTTTATATGTTCGAGTTACTAGATAGTTAGTGAGAAGACCTGGTGAGGGTTTGTGTGGTGTATTTTGGGTGTCTGGATAGGTCTCCTAACCGCGGTAGGGGATGGGGATATTTATACATGAATCATCCCCTTTCGGAGTTGATATGAACAATTCATCCTTTGTTTCTACCTTAATATAGAGCATCCAGGGGCTTTGCCTTTAGAACTATGTTTCACTATTATAATGCCTTTAGAACGTTGTTTTAATTGTTCTAAAAATACAAAGACACTTAGTCATTCAACTATGGCATTGTTGAATAAAGAGCTCGAACTGATAAAGGAGCTACATGTATGTGGCTTACTTGAATAAGGACTATAAAACAATGTCATTGTCTGTTTAAAGACTAATGTGATATAGATACATATGATGATGAGAACCCAGTACTAGAGAGTAGGTACCTATTGGAAGAAACACCTGAATATTCCATCCGTAGGTGGCGTGTAAGTGTGAGATTTTGAACTTTAGGGCGTTTATCCGTCATTGAAGTTCGACCGTTCATTCTATCACGGATGGCTGATTCGGGGACGTTATAGAGGCGTGCAGCAGCACGACGGCCGATATTCTGAGATGATTGTATGGCTTAAATAGCGAGAATAGCCCGTGCTTCTAGGAATTGTAATTTAATGACTGGTTGTGGAAATATCGCGTGTTGAAGTTGAAAGGTGGTGTTGTGCTTATAAGTGCGCGAGGTACTGATGAACCACGCTATATCTTTTGCTTCCGGTATAATCGAAATGGGAAATTTATCAGCATTCACATAGCTCGGCTTGTCTCTTAAATGTTACGCGAGAATGTGTGTTTATAAGTAATAGCTTAAGTCTAATGCTGGTGATGAGATTCGGCGCGGGCGCCGTGATTGGCAGCCCGATTCGTGCCGCGATTCAACGTTAAATCTCCGGAGCGGTTCCGGTTTTTACCATTATCGGCGGAGTACCGGGACCCGACTCACCTACTATGACCTGCCGATCCTATATAACTTTAACTACAATTTTAAAAGCATCCGTTTTTCCTGTAATAATATTGTTTTACTTCTTGGTTATTGTACCCTTAAAAATATTCTACTTAGGTACCTACTCCCTTGATTATAGTTGATCTATATCACATTCCTAGGATCACCTAGAACATTTGAAATGACCTTATTCGCTATGTAAGCTGCGCTGAATTTTCCTCCTATATGGCTTAGATAGGTTGCTAGCTTGCAGTACAATTTGGTCACTTCAGACATATGATATCACCAGACACGATTAGTGTTCTCTGCACACTCTTAAGCCTTCATAGACATTCTACCAATATAAACCCAACGACTAGGCTTACATAGTTGGACTCTACATATTCCGTCGTTGCACGTAATCAGGCCTGATATCCACTAAACTCCAAGAAAACCGCCCGCATACCACTGCGCTTCGGAACTACAACTGAGTTCCTTTCGCATACTCGTCCAGATATTCGGCCATAGCCGAATCTATAGTCCGGGTTAGCTGACACTGCTTGATGAGTAAATTTAATCAATACTTACAGACTTGCACCCCTTCGTTGAGGGCGTGCTTCATGTATTTTGGCATATTCTGGACGCACACAATATCATTAGCTATCAGAACTTGTCATAGGGTCTCAACATGTCCGTACCGCCATATCTGCTCCTTGCTCGAGCCACCCTTTAGCTTTTTCGGCATCTGCCAGCATTGCGGTCCAGTACGACTCGAGGACTTGGATGCTATCCCGGAAAACACCGAGCTGTGTCTTGCCCACATCTTCCAGGTTGCGTCGGGCATCTTGAATCGTATCAATCTCGTCTGACTTCTCCTTTCTTTCCCTTCTTGTCTCGTTGATTTGGTTCGATATGACTATACAACTGATAAGCATGATACTCACGCGAGTTAGCTAACCCTACAAGACACACTTACCGCCCATCGCAATAGCAATGCTGGCAATGGCACCCGCGGTCACTCCGTAAAGGATCAAGCCGCCGATCTATAACCCCATAATTAACGATTACATGATGGAAGGTACGTAACCCAAGGACAACAGCTCTTCTTTACTTACCAGAAGGAAAGGCGCGACCGGTCCGGACAAAGCTAAAACTATCCCGCCTACCGTGAGTCCGGCTCCGAGGCCGATCCCGAGCGCGACCAGAGTTGTTTGCAATTTGGCCAGCTGATCGGTCAAGTCCACAAGCTTCTCATCCAGCTTCTTGATCTCATCCTTCAACTCCTGTTCTTTATCCTTGCCCCAGGACGAGAACTCGGCAGTGAATTTGACGAATTCATCGATGAGGCTGTCAAATTGCATTTTGATATCATTCCCATCCGTCTGGAAGCCTTTTGCTCTCTGAGGAGACAAAAAGTGGAAGAGAAAAGAGAACACATCAGATTTATTCACTAACGTCTTGACTACACGATCTTTCACTTACCTGGATGAACTTGTTAATTTGGTCCTTTCGCTCATCCACGGTCAAGGACTCATCGGTAACAAGTGGAATAATCAACTTGTCGAAGCCTGAAATCACGTGAGCTAAAGGGGGAAGGACGATAGAAGACTATATAATGTTGCGAATGAAATTTTCAAGAACTTACTGGAGCCGTACTGGCTGATATCTGCCGCTAGGAGGCGGCTCTTCTGCAAGATATCGCGATATTTCTATTATTCATAGCCATGCCACGTTAGCTGGCCATCCTAACTGTGGTCTTGAAAGGAATATAATCACCGCTTTGTGCTTGTTCAGCTCAGACAAGAAGCTCGTGCTCTCGATCTGGTCGACTTTCGCGATCTGTTCCTGCAAGGCCGCAAACGAGGCATCGATAGCCTTGACTGCTTCACCCGCCGTCTTGGCATCATCCTTGAGCTTGCCGATGGCCCCTTCCGTGGACATCGTCTTGACCGCGCCGAGGGTCAGCTTCTCCTTGTCCTCGTCCGTCTTGATCGGGTTGTGCTCCTCGGCCCCGTCTTGGAGGACCTTCCGCTCCATTTCAGAGAGGGAGCACGCCACATCGAGGTACTTCTGAGGGTCGGTGCTGCCGCCAACCAACCGATCAACCTTGCCCGCTACCTCCTCATATGAGGGCGGCGAGTCGCCGGCTACGTAAGGGGGAAGAACAGTTGCCATTGTGAGACGAATGTGCGTTTTGGAAGAACAGATTTGCGGTAATCAGGAATGTTTGTTATGATAATCATATAGGAGTAACACTTCTCCTAATTATATAGGAATAGCGCTTCTTTAATAACATTGCAAATTCCTAGGCAGTCAGCTTAGAGAACCCCCACAGATGATGGGATAGAATCATTGCTTCAAAGTTTAACTAATCGACAATGCCAATACTTTCAGCCGCCATACTAACGACACGTAATGATGTCGTGATCTCCTTCCTGGTATAGTATAAATGGCAACAGCCAATATTCTAGAGCCAGCTGAAATGTATGCAAGGAAGGCTCAGCCGACATAATATTGGTATACAAATGATTGAGATCATTGATACGTTCCATATTTGCAACTTCATGCAGTCGATTAGATTAATGTTACAATGTTGGTCTGGTCCCATTATTATCCGTTGGCTAACGAAGTTGCTGACATGCAGGCTAGAGGTATGTGATTGTCGTGAGGGGTTTTATAGACAGCTTGGTAGAATCTGCCTCCTGGACTGTAGGGAGGGTAACTTGAGCCCCTATCTGCATGTCCCGGGACACCTGTGTGCAGCTAACCCTACTAGAATGAGCAGATCATCAATTTTAAGGTGATTTGGCAATACTTCAATCTAATACTCTGCTTAATAGGCTACCGTATACATACTGTTAATAAACAATACCTAAGAATTAGATAACCCGAGACTGCAACGCTGGGCGAGACAAGGGGGCCCGACTGTCTTTTGCTACTCGACAAGCTTCGCTAAGCCATTCATCCCACGGAATTTGACCGGTCTGTTCAGCGTACGATCGTAGATACTTGGCCACTTTCACGTCTAGTGATGTATGTAAGTAGCGCGAGTTAGTGTACCGGTGAATCCAAACGTGGGCTTGGGCATTGACCTACAAATCTTCGCCCCCTCATTCAAAGATATCTCCATATACTTCGGCATATTCTGTTTTGATATGTGAGCGATATAAATGGAGGTGCTAGATTCACGTGCTTACCGCGGCAGATGCACCAAGATTCAACCAGTCCTCGATCTGTCGAGCGTCAATCAGCGTGCTGCTCCAATAGCCGGCGAGGACTTCAATGTGCTTCCGAAACGCGTCGAAATAGTCCGTCTTCGAGTCCTTCACGCTCGTCGACGATGGTTCTGGTGTTGCCACGTCACGTATGACTGTTTCCAAGGGTACACGTTCATCGGTCACCACTATATTCATGTTAAACGAGTAATCAGACGCGATATTGCATGGAGGAGATGGTGGATGCTCACTATGTGCAGCAATAGCATAGGCAGCACTAGTCGCCTCAGCATTACCGACTCCGAGAAGCCCGGCAACCTGAACCTGTGTCAGAATGAGAACATCACTTCGGGATGTGACATACTGTAATGTATGGCCCGAAGGGTGATACCAGGGCAGTTTTGAGTGCAGGCACCTCAAGGTCAGACGGAACCGTTGCAAACTTCCCTGCTGACTTGGGTACTGGATAGCTCTTCGCCTCTGCTTGTTGAGGCAACGAGTAAGATGTGAGACGGTTAATGATATCCACAGTCTGATCGAAAACGGACTCCAGGGTCCTCTGCATTTTGTCTGCGGTAGTCTGCTGCTCCTGCGCCTCCTTAATATATGCTTGGATATGCTTCAAGCGCTCATCGGTGGTCAACGAGGCATCCGCACAGAGGCTGATAATTTTGTTGTCAAAGTCTGTAGGTATCTCAGCATAGGCTATGGGAAAACGACACTCATGGGCTTGTACCGTCCGCATACTGAGCGATCGTTTCAGCGAGGGGGATGCCATCCCGCATGGTCTCACAGTATAGCTGTGGAGTGATGGTCAGCAGGATCCCGAGCTTGAAACTAAGCCATACGTAGTGCCGTGACTTACTCTCACAACCGGCTCATACTCCACTAAGAGCTGAGTCGTAGACGGACGTAAATAAGCCAAGATGAACACAAGCCCACCCATTAGGTCAATGATCCCCTCGACAGCATCCGCTGCCCCGTTAGCAGCCGCTGCAAGCTCTTGATCCAGATCGCCCGAGGATAGTGCCCGCAATGCTGCGACCGCGAATGCACCCTCGTCTGCAGAGGCGAGTTCATACTTGGCAGCGGATGCAAGAAGGACCCTGCGCTCGGGTTCAGACAGCTGCGAGATCGCTTGGAGACAAGCATTAATGTTTGCTGGAGCCGCACCCTGCTGCTGTTCCAGCTTGTTGCGGACACTGTTCACTGACGGCTCAAGAGAAGACATGTTGTGGGTATGCATTCGCACAGCTTCAAAGGTTGATAGGTCAAAAGGAAAAGGATATAGAGTTGCCGAATACTCTGAATTGCCCTTACGAGGGACTCGCTTTTGTATGCTACGCTGTGGCAGCTCGTCGTGACACCATCTTGATGTCCAGTCGATCGAGCCGGTAAGTCCGGCGATCTATCACAACCACCGGGTGGAAGTATGAGTACGCACATCAGCTGAAAGCTGCAGATGCTACATACCGTACTATTCATCTTGCATTTCAGCTCAGCACAACCCGGAGTTTTCCTGCAGGCTAGTTTTGACGTCAACTCTGCAGTTACCTTTCGCTTTCTTCTCATCCCCGCATGGTGATGCTATCGACCATTCTTTATGGCCGCATATCCTATTTTTCTTTTCGAACGGCAGGTAACGCTTATTGGTGCAATATACGAACGTACATACGTAACGCTTCAATGGGATTACGTTTAACTATTGTATACCTTTTAGCGGGGAATTGATGTATACGTGATGAGAAGTTGGCACTATTTCCTATTGTCTGTAGGTGATTAGGGGAAAGCATCGTGAGACCATGTAAGTGACTTACCTACAGACACCTATTGGTGTATTCCGATCTCGTCTATACTCAAAGCGAATGCCCTCAGAAACTACCGGCTTGGACAGCAACAGCGATTGGATGATGTCATGTCTTCAAATTAGAATTAGAAATTAAATAGTAGTACTAACATCAGCAACCCCTTGGCCAACCTACCCATCTCATCAACCCTCATTATCTACACTCATCTCAACCTATCCCAGGTATTAGTTAGTATCTTCACACTCTGCCATGATGAACATCATGCTTCCGCTTCCTGAATACACAGCCGACAGTTCTCCCCCTTCGTACGAGGAGGTTGCCAGTAAGCTAGAGAGTCTTCTCGGCAATGATCCCACGACCGAAAAAGCCCTCAGTGCCGCTCGCAGTCTCTCCAATGAAGAGATAATCGTCCTAGCCAACGGGTACGAAGACCACTACCCGCTGCAGACGGAGCAGCAGAAGGCCGATTTCGTCGTTGGGGCAGGCCAGCACCTCTCGTCTGAAGAGGGCCAGGACAGCGCAGCGCAGGCCGGATTGGCAGCCTCGCAAGCGGCCGTGGATGTAGACAATCAACTCCTAGATATTCAGTCCCAGCTCGCGGTTCTAGATCAGTCATATCATAAGGGCTTCGCGGATACTGTGGCTTCCATCCGCAAGGTAACCTACCTACTTCTTAACGTCTTTATCTCTGGTTCTGATATGGGTTTACCCATACCATATGCCAATGCTTACCTGCCTGAAAACAGGAGTACAACCAGGTCCTCCAGGACACTCGATTACTCGCAGCGGACATTGCGCAGAAGGGCAGAAGTGGGTTGGTTCTCTCTCCTAGCGGTAGATTGTTTCTCACCATTGCGACAGGTTTCGATGTCATTCTTGTCCAGTATTGTGCAGACAGCAACTACCCTATCGACGAACGCAAGTCTCGGGTGGCCAGCTTCATCTCAGTGCGATACCTATCCACCCAGCATTCACTCAATTGTCACTAAATATGTATCTCAGGATATCAGCAAATTTGAGTCAACTTCCCAAGACATCCAACAGAAGTTCGAGACCGTCAAGACCAAATTTGCCTCCTTCGTGGAGACCTTCTCTTCGTGGGCTAACGACAAAGAAGGCGAGTTGACGGACAAGATCGAGCAACTGGTGAAGGAAATCCGCGAACTGAACAACACGCTGAATACCATCAAGGCGGCGCAAACATCTATGGCCGCCCTCGCCGCTGCAGCCCTACCGGCTGCAGTGGCTCTCGGGACGGTTCTAGAACCCCTTAAGCCGATCATTCTCGTACGTGATGAAGTGGATTCCTATATGGGTGATACCATACGCACGGTCTGATTGCTCACAAACCGACCTGCAGATTGGAGGCCTTATAGTGGCAGGCGTTTCTCTTGCCGCCTCAATAGCTCTGATCATTGCTTCTGAACGTACGTCCGTCCGCAACCCCTGAATTGCACCACCTAGTAGAAGAGAGTTTTCTTCACGGGGTGACACTCAGGCAGGTGTGAGCTAACGAATAGGCAATGCCCATACATATAACATAGGGGTGCAGCACCAGATCAACGACAAGACCAGTGAGAAAGAGGATCTCGAGAAAGAACTGGAGCGGATCCGAAACGCGCGCCAGCAGCTGCAGTCGGTGCAGTTGCAGAAGGGCGGCCTACCGGTGCTACAAGACTGCATCGACGTCCTTCCCGAGTATTGGAAGTGCACCCTTCGGGACGCGCAGTCTATTCATGGCTGGTTGGAGCAGGGCGGGGAAACCAAGGTACGCAATACGGGATACTTTGTTATCCAAAGAAGATTGTGTGGCCGTGACCATGTACTGATGCCATATCTCCACTGGTGTGCATAGGCCCGTCCGATGTATATGAGCCTCAACGTTGAGAAGGGCATCAAATCTTGTGAGTTAGACTCTCCACAACAGCATCGTGGCTTGCTAGCCGCTTGCTAACTTAATAACCTAGACGACTCTACTGCTGCGTACCTTGAAAAGTACTCGCATGGAAGATAGGGGCGTGCATGATGGAAACTGGGACTACAACACAGTGTCATCTAAGTAAATAAAAAACGAACAAATAGACGTTAGGCTGGAAGATGACGATAATAAAGAGAAGTGGCTTTGTATTCTGGTGCTTACTAAGCACTGCTGCCATCACTCCCCTTTTCCCCTTTTCCGACAATGCCTTCTACTACTACTAAGTTACGTAGGCAGGTATCCATTTTATTCCCGTAAAACTCTTTTGATCAGTCCTGAACCTTGCTTTTTTGTTCTCCCTCGGAGATATGGCAGTGTGTTTTTACTCTGGAATGGCCCTTTTTCTTCTTTTTCTCATGGTTCAGGGAAGAAGATGGATCTACAACTTACCTTTTACCGGTAACATCTTTTTTCAGACTAGAAGATATCGATATGTCTTCCTAGGAACAGTCCGAATCGATAGGGTATAGTATCCATAGCTGTGTGCAATTTTCCCCAGCAGTTATTAACATAGGGTCAACAAGGTCATAATACGTTTTCTATCCGTATAAGTGGCTCTGCTCCTATATATCTGTTTCAACCTGTGCCCATAAGTAGCCGGGGCCTCTCGCTCTAGTTCCAGATCCATTAGTTTCCAAGTCCGTCCTAACAGTCTCCTCCACGCGCGTCCTCTGCGTTACTCCAGTCTAGATATGCCATCATTTCTTCTGTGGTCCAGGTCGAATAGTCTTTCCAGCCCGGCAGACTTGCCCCCTAAATTTGTAATCTAAGCACCATTCATAGGAAGCATCGGTAGTGACTGAGCCGGATCTCATTTCAAATACCAGCGAAGATGAAAATGCTCAAGTAGAAAGCTTTTGTTTACTCCCTCAAGCTTCATTTATGAGCACACGGCAGTCCATATGAAGAGGTGAAGGAATAACTGCAAGGAGCTTTGAGTGGTGCCCGGAGCAGTTGCTGTCGTTCCCGTACTTTGCGTAAACCCTGTTGAGAAATCCAGCCGTGAACGGCATCAAACATCACTCCTGAAACATCTACAGGCGTTCGTATCTGTTGAGAGACTCTCATATGATTCAACTCCCTCAGTTGGTTGGTGACCGCGAGTTGATAGCCTGTCAAGCGTCGAAGAGGTCAAATGTAGATGTTTTGAGGTGCGATTTAATCAGCGAATGAATTCCTTCCGCTCTAAAAAGCATGAATTAGCTGTTGTTTCATCCCAATATAGACATTATCTATCTACCTCGAAGTGGCTACGTTACCGAAGTGCAAATATTTGTCCACTCACGCTTTGACAATCCTCTCATTGTGCGGGTCGAACCAGTATGTCTTGATATATCTAACTGCCTCAAGGTGTTTTTCAGCATATTTGCACGAAAGGAGGCTAGGCGCTGTTTGAATGTCTCTTCATTTGGTGAAGCTACCATGGAACGCCAGAATCCGTAAAACTCGCCCCATGCTTTGTCGTCCGCTTTATCAGTCGTTTGGCAAACCTGCAGCTTAAAATACGGGTGTCAATGCCGCAAAACCGCCTTGCTCGCATGCCAGAGACACAGCAGTGCGCTGGAGAAGGAAGCTCATGCTGATGGAGCGACCTGAGGTTTTGTAAGGTCCATGAATAGTCCTCCTCTGATTCTCCAGAAAGGAATACAAACGCAATGCAAAAAGACCGCTGACAAGAGTCAACCTCAATCATGGCAAGGATCGGTATACCGTGCTTATTAGTCTTGTAAGTGCAATCTAACAATAAGACGTCCAGATTGCATTGCAAATATGCTAGAGAGTCTAGGTAGACGAAGAAGATGGCTGTAAGACGGTTGTCTGAGTCTAGCTGAACCCGGCACCAGAAACCCTCCATGTGTAATTGGTCAACAAGGGCTTGAATACTGCTCTTGCCTCTACGTAGATCTCTTCTTGTTGCGGCAATTTGACTATAGATATCTCTCTGAGTGACAAGCGTGTCGGAGTGGTTGTGGAAGTCGGTCCTGATATCTCGTGGAGCAGCCCCAGCAGTTGTAAGGTCTGAAACAATTGCGGCATCTCTCTCTTCAAGTCGGCGATGTGCTGGATGTGCCGATGCATTCTCACCGGGGGGATGGTTATGTAGAGCGCACTCCTTGTCCGGTCGATGGCTTAGGGCCCATGTATTTCCCTCCAAAGACTACTTGGCCAGTGCTTAGAACTTACAGCCGGTTCCTCGACTGGAGGTACGGCGTTTTCATTCAACAACTTTGCTTAGTGGCAACCCGTTGCGATCGCATTCGAATACAACTTTGACTCGGCCGTTTGGCGTCTTCGAAGACTTCCCCGTCGTGAACGCATAGCCTCTGGGCTTCGCCCAGGCATTGATAGCTGCCAGCAAAGATTCGCGCTGGGATCAAGTCCATCGAGATATCATCGCAAGGAACTAAGGGCAGCCATCTCTGAACGATTCCGGCGACATAGATAAAAGCCAAGCGGAGCAGGATGAGCAGATCTTCCGGGGTCCACGACAGCTCCGTTTGAGGGAAAACGGTTGTCCGGCCCCGGCTGCAAAACGGGGGCACCGGCGCTTAGGACGCGAAAGGCGGACTTATGTTAAACTACAATGATTCAGTAGACACGCTTCTGCCGCATGTTCGATATTGCTTTCCTTGCTATGACTTTGTTTTCCACATTGACATACTACTCACTACGAGCTTGCTCTGACATTACTCCGAGTCTCTAGACGAAGGGGGCGAAAATCATCTATACGAATGAGCGCTCAGGTCATATCAGGTCACAAAGTTTCCTTTTTTTAGCACCATTCTCTTTCCCCCCTGTTACGGCATCCTCACGCGAAGCGCTTTCGCTACGAAACACGGACAGCGAATATCCCACCAACACCAGGCTAGGAAATATGTATATACAACAAAGCAAAGGAGAAAACAAAGACAATCTAGGTAGTATTCGCAGTTAAACTCGAAAACCTTGCGTCGAGCATATGCAATTGGCTTAGGAATCATCTCCAGAACCCCCTACAAGGCAAGACCCGAGGAGAAAACACAGACAGACAGCATATGCCCCTCCCCCGGGTAGCTCGGGAGCAACCACCGGCGGTGACATGCTCGGCGTGGCGTATCCGATATCAGGGTGATATATGCGCCTCCTGTGCAGGTACGGTAGGGCAAGGTAGGTGATATGGACTTGTGCTCATCAACCCTGAAACAAAGAATAAAATAATAAAATAAATTTGAAGCTTAGTTCCACCCTCTCTCTCTATTGACACACATTTACACACGACGTCCAGCCCCAGCCCAGAACCCGCCAACGATTGCGGGGCATGGCACACATCTAGACAAGCAAGTCTAATGATATTAACCTTAGAAAAAAAAAGGAGCTTGAGGCGAAATCCCGCAACAATAGCAGCCGCAGCCGCAACATGGGGGGACGCGAGCACCCTGCCTGACCTTACCTTACCTTGCCTTACCTACTACATAAAACTAACCTAACCTAGCAACGTAGCATGGTTCGTCGGCAGTAATATGCACCTACCTACCTACCTACCTACCTACTCTTAGCATGGGGGTGGTGGGAGGGAGGGAGGGAGAGGAGCTCAGCAAGGAAGAAGAGGAGTAGGGAAAAAAAAAAGCAAAGAAAATAAGCGTCTGACAAAAGAGCAGGGTACCGTTCCGAACTGCTTATTTCCTCCTCCCCCTTACCTATGCAGTTAGTGAAAAAGAAAAAAAAAAAGAAAAAAAATCTTCACAAGATCTACGTACTTGGGGGAGGGGGTAAGTATGTATGAGGGCGGCGGGCAGATGTAGGTAGATTCTACGTTTTTACGTGCAAGAAGGCAGTAACCTAGACCAACAGCATATCGTGTACGTGGCTGGCTTGCAGATGTTAGGTATTTACCTACATAGGTTAGGGAAGAAAGACCTCATCTACATAATATCGAGTTATCTGAAGGGCAAGAAGAAGAAGAAGAAAAAAAGGGGGACTTTCCGCGGGTGTGAGGGGGTTTCTCTCTCTCTCCCTCTCTTGATTTTCAAAGGAGGAGAAAAGGGGAGAAAAGGGAGGAAGGAGTCGGAGAGGGTCACGGGGTTTGAGGTATAACCTGCAGCCATATGTATGTGTGTAAGTAGTATATTGCGCCCCCCTCCCCTCTTGGTTGCGGACCCGTCGTTGGTGGAGTCTCGAATTTTGGATATCACATTCAACTGTCAATTTGAACATCAATAAAGCAAAGAGGTTGTTTGAGAAATCCATTTACTATTTCTATTTTATTTTATTTTTTCTCCGCGCCTGTCGCACCTGAAAACTACCGGTTGGGTTTTGGTTACCTGACTGATAGTTAGTTTCTCTAACGGGCTGAGCTGAGAGAGAGCGTGTTGAGATGTCATTTCAGCCAAAAACCAACCTATAAGAAATCGTGTGTATGTAGCAAAGCTCCCCCTCTCTCCTTGTGCTTCTCTGATGATGACGTTCATGTTGTCAGGGTCCTGTTTGTCACGGGGAGGGGAGAGAACCCATCGCGTGGGGCTTCTTTTTTCGGGGACCCAGAGAGAGCAACGCCGAGCCTACCTACCTATGTAGTGTACTACTATTCACGACTAGGGTTCTTCCCACACAGTGCCGTGACCGGATCTTGGGTCGTCGGTTACTACCTCCGAATCGACAGGGGTTATTAACTACATACTAATCTACCTACATATAGTAGTGTACTACTGTAGTGTACATCAAATACAGACGTACAAACATGCGTCTATTTGCGGAAGCTGGGTTTGTTTTGCTAAAGGGCTGGGGCACGCGACAACGAGAACAAGTAAAACAGCCACAGCCACGGGGTATGCTCGGTTTGTACGTAAGTAGCCTGATGCTCATTGGCATGATGCTATTTTGCCTGACTCATGGAGCTTGCGCCAAGTGGGCATACGCCGAGCGTGTTACCATCGCGGGGCCGGCCGAGGGCCTTTTTAAGATCCGCGATGCCGCCGTAGTCGTTTATGGGGTGGGCCTCGCGGTTTTAATTACAATAGGTGGTCAGTGAAGCCGTCGCTCAGAATTTTATAACCATTTGTAATGGTAAACAACCAGAAGACGGGAACAACGCGAGAGAAACGATTACAACTATGATGTTAGTATGTAGTTCGGCGTTGCCGTTTTGTCAGTTATCTTTTTGTTTCTTTTTTTTTTTTACTCCTGATTCTTCTCTGATCTGGGGCGAGGCAGAAGAGAGTGTTGTGAAACTAACCCAAACTCCAGAATGATAAAAATAAAAAACAAAAAATAAATAAAAAAGACGAGGGAAAATCAAGGGTTCAGTGCCAAGATCTCAAGTGAGATCTTGGTGACTAAGAAGTTAATGCCAATGGGATTATCCACAATCCTACTTCGCTAAGGCATTTGCAGAAATCCCTCTAGTAACCGAGACATATTTACCGGCTTACCGGCAGGGTGAAGGGAAAAGGACATGGTAACGCGCGTGGATCAAGCGGCAAGTCAGTGGCTAGACTGGCCAGTAGTAAGTAGTATACGAAGTACATAGGCGCGTATGTATATATGTACTACGTACTTTGTATGTAACGACGGCTGGTTTGGATGCCATGTAGGTGTAAGTCGTTCTAGGTTAGGTTATATTGTCAGTGACATGGGAGAGGAGAGAAAGGGAAAACGAGAACAAGGGAGGATAAAAAAACAACCGACGACACACAATAACTAACTCCGGATTCCCATGTATGTACGCTACTCCTTGCTGCAATGCATGTGATAATGCAGAGGGGCCAATATAGTCTAGACCAGAGGCATCACTCGCTTGTCAGCTGCCCTTACGACGGCCGAATGAGAGGCCCAAGCTCGAGGGTTCGAGTGGTACACGACCTCTAGCGAACGCGGCCCGTTCTTCAGGGAAACGTGATGGCGGAATAAGCTGAGCCTCATTACATAAGTATTCTGCTTGTTTCGATCGAAGATTCCCAGACACGACACGGCTTTTCTTTTCCTTCACGTCGTACAAGTATCACAAGCCGCCCGCGTTTCTGCCATTCTGTATTTCTCCTTTTCCTGGACAGACTCGGGAGATACCTATGTTACCTAGTAGGTAAGGACGCTGGATCGACCAAACAGATCCGCGCACAGGGCGGGAGGAGATCATCTGCAAGTGTTATCCAGTTACACTTGTTAGCCGCACATATTTCACCTGGGTCGCCTAACCTACGTACAGTATATATGTATGTATATGTGTATGTAGTGTACTATGTATGTAAGTGGAATGCACCAATTATAGGTATACATACATGCTGCGGTGGAGCGTAGAGAGGAGAGAAAAGAGGAGCCCGAGCAACTCGATACCCGTGATGGAACCCCCCCTTTTAGTGTCGTGACGAAAGGAAGGGAGGGGGGCATAACCGCGGAAAAAGGTTCGCATAGTAAGTAGTGGACATGTCGAAATTTTATTTATTTATTTACATAATGTTTCCATTGGTTTCTTTTAATTGATTGCTTTCATGTCGCAAATTTGATCTGGAGGTGGAGATGGAGGTGGTGTTGTTAATGGTGCTGATGGTACTGATTATGTGGAATGAGGTGTAAGATAACAACATGTAGGTTCCATGTTATTTATTTATTTCTCTATTGTAGATTGAGGTTTGAGGCTTAAAACAGGATGGCACCTACATACATAGTAGTTAAGGTTAGGAGGAAGTGCAGCATGAACGAGCACTTAGTATTGCTTGCTGTGAAGGAGATTACGTAGGTAGGTAGGAATGTAGGTTCTGATAATTGGCTGACTTGATGGCGGGGGAAGAGGAGAGAGGTCCATAGATCCCGTGACGAGTACATTGCAGATACTTGATGCAGGCAGTCAAATAGGTGGAGTTTTGTGGCAAATGACGACTGAGGCGTATGTACTTTGGTGTAAGTTCCCAATTGTTCGACGTACCTGATTTGAATGGATGTGATTTGTGAGACTCCAATTTCAAAAGACAAATGACAACCAGACAAACATTGATAAGCCGATGAGGCCTAATTGAAGAGCCAGGACGACATGCTATTGGCCCATCTAAACCCATTGATGCCCTACCACCCCCGTCCTCTACATTAAGTAAATTACTAAGTACCGCATTCCGACAATTGATCTGACAGACAACCTTATAGACACGAGCTGGTAGCAGTAATAATTGTTCCAGTCGTATGTGTTATTGATGTATGTAGTGTAGGTAGTAGTGGGTTAGTATTAGTACCTATAAAAGTTACCTACATACATGAATGCCACTGCATGAATGTGCCTAATGAATATGGTTAGGTATGTAGTTGTATGAGGTATACATACCCATACGAATTCATAGGCTAGATTACGCTGTAATCAGCTTCATACTTTTTTTGTGCTTTCTGCTTTTCTTCTCTCCAAACTATTATGAGTTTTTTGCCCATGTTTTTGCAATCCTCTCCTTGATGTTATTGTTGTATTTCCTTACGTCTCAAGAAAGACAATCAAATTTCAAGACTAGGCGTATCCAGGTAAAGCACCAAACCACCTGGGTAGTAGACATGATACATAGTACATACTACTACCTACGGTTAGGTCTCTAGTTGGTATATAAGGCTCATTGGCGCAAGGGTATCGTCCTGAGTGGTTCTTCGCATGGTTAGTAGCTGGTACCTCTACATTAAGTAGGAAGTATCCATATGGAAAATCAAGGTAGATGGAGGCATCAATATGCGTACAGTATAGTATGCTATTATACCAAGGAACTAACTAAGTAACCAAGGAACTTACCTAGCTAGACCAAACATAGAATTGTTTTTGTTTCCACCCCCTACTGCAATCAATCAATATATGCGTAGTTCGTGTGTCGAAGTCAGGTCAGACTTGCTTTGAAAATGCCACTGTACGGGCCGATAATGGATTTTTCTTTAGTATTTATTTGGTGCAAGTGGTAGCCTCGAAAGAACTGGCTGGAGCGACTTCCCCCACCTTGTGGTGTAAGTCAACGTGTGGCTGATCGAATCCATGCCACCACTTAGCGCAGTGTAGCGTAGCGCACCACCAACCCCACCTTGTAGCCCATAGGCACATGCATCCCCTGTCTGGGGATCCTGACAGCGGACGAAATGGTGGGTGCAACCCCCGTGGAAGCACGCTAGAATATCGTAGGCATTGTGTGTGGTGTGCCGGGTGTGCGTGTAGATACTTCTTTTTTATTCACCGCTAGATCGCATCTTCTTTTTTTTGGGTGTCTTCAGACCGAGGGGCGGAACCAACTGGCTGGTTTTGAGAGATCTTGATCCTATCAACACCCAAGTCGATAAGTCACACACGAAACCCACCCACACCACACACTACACATTTCCACTTTCTCTCACACACACCCTGACCTGACCACTTCTGCACCTCTTCTTTTTTTCTTCTCCAAAAACGTTAATACCAGCAACTCGGTCCCCTCTTCAACCTTGGGACAATACACCATGTATCCAATTACATGTCGACACTAACGTAAACTACCTAACTACTTAGCTTAGTGTTTAAACCACTACAACCACCACAACCATCACTAGTGTACCATACGTGCATTGATATATATGTACAAGTGGACAAGTCTAGTAGTGACCTACGCTACGCTACGAGTTATCCTCTTTTTTTTATTTCTATGTTTCCTACCTATTTATGATTATTACCTGACTACATAACATACCTACCTGCCTTGCCTTATCGAAATTCTCCTTAGTTTATTACCACACTTCCCACCTCTTTACCTCTCTGAGGTCTTCCCCCCCTTCTCTCCTCTACCCTGCTCCCTTTCCCAACTAGGGCGGTACCTGGGTTAGACCGGGTTCCTAAGAGAGAGAGAGTGAGTGAGAGAGAAGGAGAACGAGAAAAAAAAAAGAATAAGGGTGAAGATGAGAGAGATTGTGTCCTCTTTGATTATGATCTATCAGATTGACACGACCAACTAAATCTGTCACGGAGAGTCTTGTTGCCGTTTCAACATATTCCCCCGGTCTTGTCAAGTCGAGATCCCTCCCTTTCCCACCCCCCTGGACAAACTACTCCGGACCGGTGAGAACGTCATACCTTACCTCCGCATGCTACATAACTTAAACCTATACCATCCTTTTCGTCTTGCCCACATACCTACCTACCTACCTACCTACCTTTACCTATAACGCGCCCGTGTTCCCCTAGCCAGCCAGCCAGCCAGCCAGCCATCGCGTCTCACCACCATTACCATACGGAGTACTTATAATTAGGTCCTCGACATCTTACTTTCTTGGCGCCATCGCAACGGTGAAAATAACTACCTACAGATGATATGTACATGGGCTTTTACATGGATCTGAAATCTCCCATCTGAATCTCGAATTACATTACGCACATGTCACGCACGCATTTCCTCACCTTCCACACGCGTCCCAGCTCTCTCATGATTTGATCGGTGGCCCAGTCAGTTAATAAAACGACTCGGAGCTTTGTCATTCGCCGATTGAGTTCGTCGCGCTTCTACCTTTCTACCTTACCTAAGGCCCGGCCCTGACCATCGAAAGCTTCTTTGACTCTATGCCCCCTGGTCTCTCGGTATTCTGACTGGCCAACAAGCAATAACCTACCTCAGACCTCCCCTCGGCCACCCTTTTCAACTCACCTTGCCATCGTCATCGCCATCGTCATAGCATTCTCCTACCTCTTTGACACGTGCTGCCGGGACAGAGCAGAAAAGAGCAGCACATAACAGATTATCCAGACCCCCCAACCTCCCTCAACTCCCTTCGACTACCTATACCTACCTACCTAGTGATAGTGATCTTCTCAGCTCAATGTATCCCTACGCCATTATGAATCGAGCGGAGGATTCTCACCGCCCGACGGGAGCTTGTTGAAGGTCGTTTAATTTCTGCGACGCTGAACCCGTCTTTCCTCATTCCGGATTCGAGTCATCGCTGAAAATCCCACCATGCTGGGCAAGCTGTTTAACCTGACCTCGGGGGCTGCCGGGAGCACGTCTTCTCACCAGAGCCCCTCTCCCTCGAGGTTGTCGCCCGAGTCGATCCAGGAAGAAATCCACACCCGCAGTCTTTTGTTCCCGGACACGCAGGCGCTGCACTACCGTCAAGACCAGGTCTTTCCTCTGCCCTCGATATCCGCCTTGCCATCTAGTCTTCAGACCAGCCCCTTCGACTACGATGCCGACATCGATATCGATGTGCGTGACGTTCGCGTCATTATTATGCAGGACACTCTGGGCTCTGTTAATCCTTCGCTGCTGTTTGATAGTCATCCTTGTCTGTCAGCCGCCTCCTCACCTGATCGACCACAAGCGTCATCGGGCACCAACAATACCCAGTCTTTTGTACAAGACATGAGGCGGGTTCCCGTATCTCCCAGGAAAGGTAGCCTAGGACAGCATTCGCGACCGCTGGTGATCCAGCCGGGAAGCCCCCAGCAGTCACGACAAGGGGCGTTCGATAGGCGCGGGTCCATACAGTCACGCAACTACAGTTCCGCTGAGACCGAATCTCAGAAGGCCGCAAGGGAGTATCGTGAAGAGCTCGCTAGTTTTTCCAGCTGTATTTTTGCCAATAGCGAAGTAATGGCCTATAAGGGGACCTCCACCAAGGTCCACATCATCCCCAGTGACACGAAAGTACCGGCTGTGTCTAGCTCTTATGTGGCAGACAATCGCGGATCCATGGGACGATCCAGCATGCGATCAAGCCGGCTAGCTCAGTCGTTCACTTCCGAAGTACCAAATCCACAAAGCTCGAGTTCCTCTGCTCCAACTCGACAGGCCGATCGTAACAAGATCCTAGTCACCCGTCTATTTCCAGTCAATCTTCCCAATGACGAACTGGACACACCACACGGTCGCACCTCGGAGGATAACGGGGGGTTTCCATTCCCTTACTCACCGGACGAGTCGAAGCCTAAGAAGAAGAAACCGAAGCCGGTACCGAAAAGAACCCCTATGTATGCGGTGGCGTTGGTGCTCCAGCTTCCCTCAAACCCGTCCAGCCTTAGTGCTCCTGCGCCGAAACCTACCTTTCGAGCCTCGAGCTCCTACAACGAGCAAGATCACTTCCCTTCGTCTTTTGGATCAGCCCGTCGGTCTGGCTGGACAATGGTTGGCTCGGGGTACGGTTCCGAGTCGTTAGAGTCAACTTATAGCAATGACGTGGAGGATCGCATGGATGTGATAACTCAGCATTGGGATATCATCATGCGAACCCTTACTCACCTTCAATCAGTTGTGGCGAGGGCCTTGTTTCCTATGCTTAAACAAGCGGAGTTGGCCGCTCCCGATCCCTACCCCTCGAACGTCCCGATCCAAGCTGCTAGAAACTCTTCAGCCGGCAGCCGGCGAGGATCCGATGCTTCCCAAATGAAGCAACCGAAACAGTACGCGAAGCTAGTCGTGCTACCTCCGAATGCATTAATGCAGGATGAGAGAATCGAACAGGAGATCGACGATGCAAAGCTCAGGATTGTTTCTGGCCTTCGTGCAACGAGGGTGGTAACGGGGCAAGGCCGCTGGGGTCCTTGGCGGGACGAGGCCAGATGGGTTGCGAAGTGGGCTGGCGGAAAAGAACAGGGGTTCTTCTTCTTTAATCTTCTCACCGGGTTCCTAGCAACCCATACAGATTGGCTCCAAGCATTGGGTCCGATATGGCATCGAAGACGCCACTATCAGCAGCAGAAGGCCAAGAGCGAGGAAGACACATCCCTGCCATCTCGAACGATTATCGTTGCGCAGGACAAGATGGCGGCCAGACGACTAATCTTCCTGCTCTCAGCATTTTTGCCTGCGAACCAACAGCTTCCCACGGTCCGTGCCCAGAGACCGGCGACGTCGGCCTCTTTCGCTGGGTTCGGGCAGTCTCCTCCGTCTTATGTAGTACCGATTAACAAGGAAGAGTCGTTGCGCCGAAAGATTAATCGCCGACAAGGCCCAAGAGGCTCTTCACATACTCGCAGCTTCAGCGTCCAATCTCATGCCACGACAAGGTCTACGACCGGAATTCCTGCCCAATTAGCCCATCTGAGTATGGAAAGTCACCACGAGCGGCGTTCGTCCGAGGCTTTCAAGCCAGCGAACCTCCCGATTGCCGGGAGCGATCTCAGCACCCGGAAAAGCAGTGCCGCTACTACGAATACGGTGATGCCCGATGCTGCGATCCCTCACTTCTCCACGATGCATCGACGCGGTGCCAGTCGCAGCACCCGGCCTGATAGCAGCGGAAGCGTGGCTGCCGATGACCTCAAACGATCGCTTACGAGAGTAGATAGCCATGGCCATGCAAGTCATGGAAGCACCGACTCTCGTAGCCAGGGCTCGCGCTGGGGTAGCGTTATTAGTGGATTATGGAATGCAAAGCGGCGGGATTCGACGGCCACTTCATCGCAAACGCTTGATATACCCGACCACCACGATAGCCCAACAGCATCGCCTGCAAGGGGAACGGTTGTCAAGAAAGACAAACTTAGCCAGATGGTTGAGGAAGCACATGGCATAGCTGTGCCTGCACAGGGCCATGCCGGCGAAAGCAATGCACGCCCTGACGAGCCTGACACTCCCAGGAGACTTTTAGAGCCGCAATCGAGGACCCCTGATCCTTTGGGAGCATATGAGTCGCCCGTCAAGACTTCCATCAACCAAGATGATGGTGTGATCGACGTCGACGTCCAGTTCCCGGATTACCTTACATCGTTTGAGACTGCTGTTAGTTCACCCTCTAGCAGTGGTTATCTTTCGACCCCTGGGTTTGGTGCCGGGCTGGAAGGCTTCGAGCAGTTTTCTAGATTAGCCATCGATGGTGACGTGCCCTTGAACGTTGCCGGATGGCTTCAGCGGTTCCATCCAGATTTTACACTGCAAGCGATCCCTCCCCAGAATGACTTGCTCGAACAGGTGCGAGAGTCCTTGAAGGCAGAGCCAACGCCGACAGTGCATCCCCATTCTCTATCTGTCGACTGGGCTGCGGAGCAGTGGGTCGATGTTAGCAGGGTGATTGTGGCGGATGCGACAACCTTCAGTATTAAACTTCTCCGCTATAGACGCTTGGTTAAGCCTAAGCTCCCGATTGATCGAAGCGCCGGCAACCACCTTACCCCTCATGGTCCTTCGTTCATGACACCGGCTCACTCTCCTTATGAACAGCCAATCAAAGATGCAATTGATGAGGAAGAACTGGTAACCTTGGACGAGGATCTCATCGAAGCCGTAGAGAAAGTCATCGCCCATGTTGACGGGAGCAAAGGAAGTTCCACTACGAATTCTTCTCGGTCGGGCAGCAAACGAAGAGAGCGAAGAGAAAGCGAGGCTTCAGAAATGGAGGAAGGTGTAGCACCAGACTGCCATGTCGATTTTCAAGAGGTTCCTCGTGCCGAGTGCAAGGCTGTCGTCCTATCTGCCCTGGAAAACATCGTACAGGACGTGGTAGAACAACGTGAGAGGGAGAATCAGGCCAGCAACCGAAATACTAGCTACAAGGTAACGCGAGAAAAGGAAAGCGCCTTACGAAAGGCCGTGAGAACGTGGCTCGAAAACGTGGAACTGGGAGATGCGTAGACATGGACTCAACGCTATAAACTCCTGCCGTTCCTGTTCTATCTTCTGAAAGAGCAGAAGTAAAGGCATGATCAACGATATTGAAACGATTGTTTTTTCTTCTTTTTTTTTCTACCCTTTTTCCTTTTTTTTTTCGGCAGCCTCTCCCAAAGGACTACCGGTTTGCATGGTGCTACGTTTTAATTTATGTATTATCAATAAGAGAGGTTCGATTTCTTTTTTTTTCTTCGTCCTCATGAAGAGGCGTAAAGAAAGTAGAATGGAGAAGAGCAGAGCAAACATGTGGCTCCGTTTGCCTAGAGATACCCCAGAGCATTTGCATGATGTTTATCATTTCTTTCTTTTTTAAAAGTACGATGTCTTTTTTCTTTTTTTTTTCCTGATTTTTAGTGTGCGTTTGAGTTTTGATTTCCCACTAAGTATTTATGTGCTCAAACGAGACGCTGGGTTAGGGGAGTTAGAAGCGAATTTATCAAAAGAGGTTCAATTTGGTATCTACCTACCTACCTATGCGGGGTTCAAGGATCGGAAGCAGTTGGAGACGAAGAGATTACTGACACCTACGACGCATACCTGCCTACCTACCTACCTACCTATGGCATCTCTATAACCCCCGAAGGCTTTTTCAACTGCCTTTGTCGTGTTTTGTTTTCTCCCTCCCCAACAATCTCAGAAAGTGGAGGAAAAGATAGGAGGGAGGGGAGTGGATGGGGCGTTCAAGGAATGAGGCGTTTTATTATCACCATTATTATATCCCCGAGAATATACCTTTACACATAACAACTTAGAGAAGGAAGCTCACGCCGGCATTATTAAAGGGAGGGGTGGAGGGTGGAGGGTGGAGGACAAAGCAAATATTTCATCATATACAAAATTCTTTCTGAGGGAAAGGGACGATGCCGTGGTAGTTGGAAGTAACTAGCACACACACACACACATATCACAAAGCACATTAGGTATTAGCAAGAAAGAAGCTTCTTTTCTACAAAACAAGTAAACATGGGATTAAAGCGTTTGATATATTTTTTTGGTTTAAATTTTTTTTCCCCCATTGCAATAGATAACAGACAATGTGATATGGTATAGGGATATTGGTTTGAGTTTGGGGAGTTCCCGTCTTGGGTAGGTTAGGTAGGGTTGAAATATGATGATGATGATGATGATGGCCATTGGATTTATCGTGAAATTTGTCTATTTTAGCTAATAACTAGGTTAGGTTAGGTACCTAGGTTATCTTTTTTTCTTTTCTTTTCTATATCTGTCTAGGTAGGTAGGTTAGGTAGGTAGGTTTTAGGCATTTGGCATGGATTTGTGTTTGTAGCCCACTCCCCCCCCTTTTTTTCCTTTTTGAGAGGATCATCATCGCTCATATACACTATATCTCCCTTCCTTCCCCTTCCCCCCCCCCCCCCTTTTCTTTTGTTAGCTGGGTTTCTATTTTCTATTTTCTATTTCTTCCGCCGATCGATCTAACCTAGCAACCTTCTTTTTTTTTGTTCCTTCATTTGCGTATATCTGTTATATACCCTGTCCTGCCTCCTACTCGTTCCCTGGGAAGCTTCTCCCCCACCTAATTTCATAATATTTCCTCCTGTCAGATCAGGGGAGAATGTCTGTCTGTCTTGGTGGTACCTGGATAGGATAGCCTTCGGGTTTTTCTTTTCTTTTTTTTTCCCCCTCTTTTTCAGATTTGTTTTTCTTTTTTCTTTTTTTCTTGTTTTTTAAGAAACAAAGTCTTCCAAAACCCCAAACTTCACTTTTCCCATTTACTAACCACGGCCCTGATCTCCTCGAGGGGGACGGGCCTCTCTTCCAGCCGTGACGCGGCCTTCTGGTCCTCGTCGGCTGCAGATTCGGACTCGGACTCGGACTCGGAGCGCCGGCGGCGCAGGGTCCAGACCTCGGCGACGCCGAGGCCGGCGAGGTAGTCGAGGGCGCGGGCGTAGTTGGTGCCGAGCTGGGCGACGCCGTGGCTGTCGTCGGACAGGGTGAAGCGGCCGCCGAGGCGGAGCCACTCCTCGGCGACGGGGCGGGCGGGGTAGGGCTCGGCGAGGCCCTTGCGCAGCGCGCTGCTGTTGCACTCGAGCCAGCCGCCGTAGCCGGCCACGTGCGCCAGGTTGCGCCGCACCCGCGCCCACACCCCCGGCCACGCGCGCCGCACGTCCCGCCCCGGCGACGCGCTCAGCAGCCGGACCAGGTCGAAGTGCCCCACCACCCGCGGCCGCAGCGCCGTGAGCATCGCGTACTGCTCGTCGTAGTACACCTCGTGCATGCGCTTCTCCGCTTCCTCCTCTTCGCCGCCGGGAGCGGGGAGAAGACCTGGGGTAGTAGGTGCAGAGGCGGGGGCGGGCCCGCACGACGCCTGCGCGCGCAGGTAGTACGCCCGGTCGTAGTCGATCGGCACGCCCTTCACGTGGTGCAGGCTGCCGATGAAGTAGTCCACGTCGGGGTGGGCGGCCAGCTCGGCGACCAGGCCCGCGTACGCGGGGCGCAGCCACTCGCCCTCGAAGCCGATCAGCAGCTCGATCCGGCCCGCGTACTTGGCGCGCAGGCGCGCCGCCTCGGCGAGGTAGGCGGCGTGCCGGGGGAAGAGCTCGGCGAGCGAGGCCTCGGGGTTGTCGAGCTGGTTTTGGGGGTTTTTTGGGGGCCGCGGTGAGTAGATGGGTTCATTCATGGAAGGAAGTAGAGGGAGGGAGGGGGAAGGTGAAAGGAAGAAGGGGGGGGACCCCTGATCTTTTACGTACTTCTTCGGGGTAGAGATCCTCAAGATGGGTCCGGGGCATGTGCTCGGTCAGGCCCATGGTGGTGTAGCCCAGGCTGATGGCGTGCTGGATGACTTCCTCGAGCTGGTCTTTGGCGTGCCCCGGGCAGAACTGCCCGGAGTGCGAGTGCATCGTGAATGCCATATTTTTTTGACTATATCGATGTTGGGATGTCAAATATGAGAAAACTGGAAAGGAAAAGGGTTCAGGGGGGGGGGGGGGGGTATAAGAGAGTATAAGAGAATAAACAACGTGTTGGATTGGGCCGAGGCGATTGGTTTGGACCTTAAGATACGTCTTAAAAGAGTACCTACTAAGGTATTAAAGATGATGGCTATTATGGGTGGTTGCCAGACGGGAATGCCATGTGTTTAAATATTGAAATGCGATCCTTATGGATATTTACAGGTCGAAACCTAAGGTAAGGTACTAAGGTTAGGTAAGTAAGGTAGTAAGTATGTCATGTTGCTGTATTAATCCGAATTACAGTTCAAATTCTCAAATACGCCGGTTGCACCTAACCAAAGTACTATGTACATAGTAGGGATGAAAAGAGGTTGAGATGTTTCTTTCGCAGAAAAAAAAAAGAAGAAAAAAAGAATAAGTCCCCACCCCCACCCTACATAGACCTCAATTGGCGCCTGAGTTATTTGAGCTAACCTTAGGTACTTGGTACTTATAAACTTGAAGGTTGGGGGGAGCTAGGAGCTAGGGCCTCTTGAAAAAAATGCAGCTAACGAAGGTTGGCTAAACGCGCCAGAAAAATGGGAGCCGCAACGATTGATGACATAACACGTCTTTCTTTTTTTTCTTTTTTTCTTTTTCTTGGCAAACCACGGTGAACCATAACACCGACGAATTCTTCTGGAACGAACCTTCAGCTTTTTTTTTTTTGTCTGTCCATCCATCCATTGTCAGCCTTGCAGCGGCGGCAGCAGTAGCTTTACAGAAATACCTACCTACCTACTACCCTACATTGCTACATACAACTTACCATCACCACCACCATCACTACTACTAACAACCACCATCACGAACTTTTGCGACAAACACCACCACCGCCATCACAAGAACAACAACAACAACAACGATACCTCAACATTAAAACCTACCTACCTAATCTAACTCCGTATCCTCTCCGGCAATACAGAACCCCCCATTCATCCCATGGCCTGACAACTGCCAATCACGACTTTATTTATTTTCCTTTATCCGGATTCCTCCCTTCTTCCCTCCCATCGGCTCGGCCTGGCCTGGCTTGAGATCATCCACTTCTAGAACATAATAATAATAAACACCTGCCGCCATGTTGTTCACCGAGAGCGACGCGCCACTCCTCAAGACGTGGATAGTCAATCGTCTTGCGAATACGTAGGTTGCTTCTAGCCTCTTGGTCCGACGCGCTGCTTCGACTTTCTATTCTATCGCATTGCCTTGAATTGACTAACCTTGGACCGTTTGTCTACAGATCCGATGCAGACGCCGACGTGCTGGCTGACTACGTGTTAGCGCTCTTGCGACACGATGGCGACATAGATACAATTCGCAAGTTGTTCGAAGAAGAGATTCCCGACTTTCTGAGAGAAGGTATAATGAGCCTGCCCAACTAGCAAGAGTCATGTTTTCGTTGGTAGATGGCTAACACTGTATGCCTACTTATCTTGCAGATGCCGCTGCTTTCACCGACGATGTCTTCCAAGCCGTCAAGTACCGATCATATCTACCAGGAGCTCCTCCCCCTCCGCCCATCATCCGACAGCCACGTCCACAAAAAGCTTCGGCACCCATACAAATCCCACCTCGCGCCGACCTCCAGCCCCAGTTTCCAGTTTATTCACCAGCTTCGGCCTCGGCCCCAGCAGGTCCTGCTTTCCCCCAAGGCGGACCGCGGAAACGCACGTATAATGATAGAGACGATAATGACGTGGATGCCATATTAACGGGCCGAAATCAGTATGGGGGAGGAGTAGGAGCTGCTCAGCCATACAAGCAAGCTCGGAGAGCCGGGTTTTCCCAGCGCGGTGGAAGATTTGACGACCCCTATGGCGGCAGAACGCCCCGAGGAGGCCCCAATCCCTACCAGCCCTCTGCTACTCCGAGTCGCTTTGGCGCACCCCCTGCTTTCCCGCCGCCTCCCAGTGCCCAAGGCTTGCCTCCGCTTGACCCCAACAGCATCATGGAGAACATCCAACGACTCCAGCAGCTCGGAATTCCCATACCGCAAATGCCCGAACTGCCGCGTCCAGTCTACTCGGGTCCTGCCATACCCCCTCGCCGGAGAAAGCCACGTTGCAGGGACTATGACACGAAGGGATATTGTTCTAGAGGTAGTAACTGCAACTTCGAGCATGGTACCGAGTCGCTCTATGTCCCCCCCTTCCAGCTCTCGGCTGGTGATGGTAAGCGCATCCTCTTTTTTTCTCTTTTTTTTTTCTTTCTGGCGCGTGTGCCTAATTGTCTGGATATCTGATTCACTGACTCCAAAGTAGAATATGACCCGAATAACGCATCCTTACCCCCGATGCCTCCTTTCGGCAATCAGTCAACCCCTCAACCATTACCTGCCTTAGACCTATCGAGCTTCCAGATGACACCGCCTACTACGAATCGTCGGGAGCCCAAGAAGCCAAGGCGAGCTAAGGGCCGTCCGGCTTTTGCCTCCAACGGTCCCAACCACGATAGATCCAAGACGGCCATTGTGGTGCAAAATATTCCCAGCGAGAATTTTACAGACGATCAGATCCGAGGTTATTTCAGCCAGTTTGGCGACATTGAGGATTTGACCATCCACAGCCAAGATCGTTTGGCTATAATAAAGTACGACACGTGGGAAGCAGCACATGCGGCTTGGAGTTCACCCAAGGTCATTTTTGACAACCGGTTCGTCAAAGTATTCTGGCACAAAGACGAGAATGAAGATGCGACGGCAGCGAATGGCAAGCCCGTGGCTGGTGCTAAGAATGGAGCATCTAACGGTAGCTCGTCTGTCCATGGGAACGCGTCTGAGGAGCCGGAATTCGACATGGAGGATTTCAAGCGCAAACAGGAAGAGGCACAGAAAATCTATAAACAGAAAATGGAGAAACGACAGGAAATCGAGCGTCAGCGTCAAGAACTCGAGGAGCGTCAGAAAGAGCTTATTGCGAAACAGTTGGAGGAGAAGCGCAGGCTCCAAGCTAAGCTAGCAGGGAGCAGTGCCAAGGATGGGTCCAAATCACCTACACAAGGAAAAGCAGACGGCACCGGGAAACCTAGTACCCAGACCGAGGCTCTGCGGGCCCAGCTAGCTGCATTAGAAGCTGAGGCAAACGTTCTAGGCATCGACCCGGAGCAGGAAGAGGGTTCGACCTGGCCTCCTAGGGGTCGTGGCAGAGGCAGGGGTTATAGGGGGCTTGGCACTTTCCCATCCAGAGCATCCAGAGGCAGCTATGGGTATCGTGGAAGAGGAGGTGGAGGTGTGGAAGCAAGACATGCGGCCTACGCTGCGTTTTCCCTAGATAACCGACCAAAGATCGTTGCGCTGTCCGGCGTCGACTTCACAATTCCAGAGAGAGACGAGGCGTTGCGGCAATATCTCTTTGTAAGCCAAATAAGGCTATTATCTTCGATATACTCATTGCTAACAAGGTGCAGGGCATTGGCGAATTCACGGATGTTCACACGGACCCCGCGGTTACCCATGTTACTTTTAAAGACCGAAAGACGGCGGAGAAGTTCATGTTCGGCATCTCCGCGAGCAATACGATTCCCGGGGTCGAGGAGAAGTTCGAGCCCTCGTGGGCCAACAGCGCACCGTTGTCAGACAGGGCCGCAGCAGCGGCGGCGGCGGCTGATAGCGACCTCCACATGGCTAGTGGTCTGGAGGACGAGCAGGCGGCCAAGGATAAGGGCGACGTCGCGGATGGCAGCACCACCGCTGGCCTAGAGGATGGCGAGATCGCGAATGATCGCGATCAGGGTGATATGGACTACGAACCGGGTGATGACTGGGGTATATCATAGAAAGATGAATGCATTCTATTTTTTCAAGTCAAGGGGGAATTGGGACTTGGTGATTTGGGGCATTTATTTTTTTTTATTTTGTGCCCGGAAAAAAAATAGTGGTGAGGTGGGGGAAGGGGATAGATGATGATAATCAAGGCGGTTTGGCGGGATTCGGTTGTACGAATAACGATTTGTGGTAGGGTGGAGGACTTGAGAAGAAGGAAGAAAGAGATGAATAAAGTAAATTTTCAAAGGAGAGGGTGAGTGGCTGGGGGGGGGGGGGGGGGGTTATTATAATATGTATATAAATACTTATATTACATCTTTTGGTTGTTGTTGTTTTTTTTTCGTTCTTTCTTGCGCAAAAAAATAGGATGAGGATTGTCGTTCGTTATTCGGGTGCGTAATAGGTAATGAAGCGTTTAATACATGTTGGGATGAAGACATGGATCGGGGGCTTGGTTCGTGGTCGAGAAAGGGAGGGGGGGAGGGGGGTTTTTGTAGGAAAAGGAGAGGGAGAGGTGGCGGCGGATGAGGGGTGGTGGTTAAGATATACTACCTAGTATTTGTGGTTGAGAGTTGGCTGATTAGCCCACAGTCGATGATCGGGGATGAGGATGTTGGCTGTAATAATATTGCCTTCATTTTTTTCTTCTACTCTCCTGAACCCCCTGGTGAATATTACCCCTTTTGTAGTAGTACTCAGTTCTGCAAACTGCCTTTAGATGGATGATACTGTAACGTCTGAGATCCGTGAGCGCCTGTGATATAGGTAGGTAGGGAACAGATATAGGGGGATAATTTTGTTGTTATCTTTGGTAGTACTGCTCGGATGAGGTATGTATGTAGCTGTCTATGGATATGGATATTAAAAGCCTTCATTCTAAGCTCCTCCCTATCCTGTATTCATCCCCTCGTTTTTTTGACATTCTAAACATCAACCTCTTTTCACAACCCCCCTTTTTCCCCCCCTTAACTAGGTCCTTACCCCCCCCCCCCTCCCCTTCACTTTCTTACTCACTCATTCCTCCTCCACATCGTCCTCCGCCTGCAGCTCGCGCGCCAGCCCCGCCGCCGCCGTCGCCACCGACCGCAGCAGCGGCGTCGCGCAGTCAGTCCCCCGCCGCGTACACCCCCCCGGCGCGCCGGTGCTCCAGAACGGCGGCCGCGCCTCGACGTGGCCCTGCGGCGCCACCGCCACCACCACCGCCACCACCTGCAGGCCCGCGACCAAGGGACGGGAGCGGGGGGCCAGCTGAGCTCGAAGTCCGGCACGACGTGCGCCTTTTGATTTTCGTCAGCTTTTTTCTTTTCTTTTCTTTTCTTTTTTTTTGGCTTTGCTCTGTTCTGTTGTTTCTGGTAGGTATGATATGATATATGCCCTCTGTATGTATATATATGTATATATATGCGGCGCGGCGCGGCTCGACTAGGTAGAGAGAAATAAAGTAACCGGGAGGGGGGGGGAAAGGGGGGGGGAGGGATAAAAGACAAGGGAAAAAAACCGGACTACTCACCAGAAACCCCTCCCGCGCTACGCTCCCGTCCGCCAGCGTCACCAGCACGCCCGCTTCCCCCTCGTTCTCCACCGCAGGGTCCTCCGCCAGACCCGTGATCCGCCGCCGTCCGTGTACACGGTCACGCTGCGCGCGGCGAGCCGCCCGCCATGTGGCACAACACCACGGCGGCGGCGGTGGTCGGGGGGGGGTTGTTCTGGTTCTTGGCGAGCGCCGCGAGGACGCCGACAGAGGCGCGGCCGCGGGACTCGTACCCGTGGCAGAAGAGGCAGTGGAATCTGGGGATAGGTTAGAAGGTTTTACTGTTTTTAATGTTTTAAAGGGGCAGGGGGACAAAAGAGAGAGAGAGTGTGTGTGCGTGTGTGTGAGGAAGAAGAAGAAGACAAAGACTCACATCCCCCGCCCCCAGAGCTCCGCGTACCCGGGGATATCCGGCATGACGTCCCGGATCCCGCAGGCGAGGACCAGCTTCCGTCCCTCGTACGCCTCGCCCCTCGCGTCCACGGCGCGGAACCAGGTGCAGCCCCCTCCCCCTCGCCGCCGTCGATGCGCTCCACTGGGACAAAGTCAGTTCAGTTCAGTTCAGTTCAGTTCAGTTCAGCTAACTCGCGTTTGGGGGGGGGAGGGGGGGAAGGGAAAGAGGGAGAGAGAAAGAAAAGAAAAAAACGAACGCACCCCTAACGACCTCCACCCCGTCCCGCACCGCGGCCGTGTCCCCCGTACCGCGCGGCCAGGTCGGCCCGCGCGCGCGTTGCGGAAATGCGGCGCCCGGTAGTATCCGCCTTGCTCTCCCTTCTCTCCCTTCTCTGCCGGGGACGGGGACGTAGACGGGGATGGGGATGGGGATGGGGAAGAGGAGGGGGATGGGGATTGGGAAGAGGGGGGGGAGGAAGAGGAAGCGGGCGCGCTGGAGAGCACGAGGCAGGTGTGCAGCTGTCGCGAGAGGGCCGTCGCGCACGCGAGATCCGCGGGGCCGGCGCCGAGGATGAGGGCGTCTACTAGGGTGGTGGTGGTGGTGGTGGTGGTGGTGGCGGCGGACATGTTTTTTTTTAAGGGGGAAAGGGGGTTTGGAGGTTTTGCGGTTAGGGGATGGTGGGTTGGGCGTTAAGATAATAAATGAGGTGCTAGGTTAGACTCGTATCTAAACACTCGGGCGGGGGCAATGCTTTGAGGTATATATAGGAGGGTGTCGATTTGATGTTGATGATGGTAGATATCGAAGTAGGTAATACGAAGAGAAGTAACTACCCCCCCCCCCCCCCCCTTTTTTTTTTTTTTTTTTTTTATATATAAAGGAAAGTTCCTCGGATCTAAAAATTTCAGCAACGACGAAAGGAGACTTGTGGATTCTATTTTTTCCCCTTCAGCTCGATTCTTGTTGACTCTGACCTAAGCTACTATTCGCTGTCCTTTTTTTTTTCTTTGGCTTTGTGTGTCTCCCTCCCTCGGTGACATTAGAAAAGGGCTTGGAGACTTGCGTTTTCGCTCGCTCGTGAGAATATAGTGAGCATAAGTCGCCGCCGCTGCGTATGGCGACGCAGGTCTTTTCCCTTTTTCCTTTTTTTTTTTTACAAGTTTCCAGAGATAGTACTTTGTCAGGGTATAGAATCCTTCTATGGCTTATGCGTATGTGACTTTTTATGGTCTAAATGGACTAGAAGTGCGACGCGACGGCTCTATAGGTACATGTACAACGTCAGAGTAAGTGAAAGGAGATATACAGGCAAGTTACCAATCGTCACGCGCGCCTTGTTGGTGTTGCAACGGAAAGCAATGCGGCGGGTGACTCGCGAGAACGACTTTATAGTGCCCTCAAAGTGCATATTTCTTTTCGTTTATGATATTCCAGCTCAGGAGTATTCCCGTACAATTGAGTCTCCCTAACCTAACCCCTATCTTCCACGCTTTATAGGTATTGAGAATCCACTTATACACACACTCTCACACACGCCAACATGCTTCCCTAGTTCGCCGCGGTCCAGAGCTCCGGGCCGGGGAACGGGTAGCTCGTGTACGAGACGTACAGGTTGAAGTTGATGCCCTCGTCGGTGCTCTTGTAGAGGCTGCTGCCGGGGGTGCCCGCGGGCGGCGCGGTGGCGCCGCCGCCGCCGACCCGGAGGTTCAGGCACTGCGGGTAGGCCTGCGCGCCGTTGGCGTTCTGGGCGCCGTGCAGCGCGATGATCTCGTGCCGCACCACGTAGTCGCCCGCCTCGAGGTCCCGGGGGATCGTCGTCGACGTCGTGAACCCGTTCGCGATCAGCTCGTCCGTCGCCCACGTCGTGCCGCTGATGATGGCCGACTGGCTGATCTTGGACCACTGGAGGTCGCCCGCCGTGGCTTGATGGGAAAAAAGAGTTAGTGAGTTTATGCGTGTGGAAGTGGTGGTGGGGATGTGGTTCAAGTGCACAGCTTACTGCCGTAGGGAGCGATGTAGTTGATGATGGGCCCCTTGTGGGAGTCGGGCCACGTGTTCCAGGAGAACGATATCGTGTCGCCGGCGTTGATGCTGACGAACTGCTTCCCGACGGTGGCGGACTTGTGGCAGGCGATGTCGGAGGTCCCGAAGCTGTCGGGCGAAACGAACCCGTTATCTTGATTGAGGGCATCCCACCCGGCCGTCTCGGGAGCGGTGCCTTCGGGATAATAGTACCAAACAGGATCTGATCCGTTGGTCCATACGCCATTGACGGTCACGCCAGTGACGAAGCCGTGGGCGGAGCAGAGCCGGGGTAGGGAGACGGCAAGCCCCAGAATAGCAGCGTAGGAGCGCATGTCCAATACTTAGTAGCTAATATATAGTACAGATAAGTTACTCTATTTATTTTTGTCTTTGGTAGATCTAGCTAGTTCCATGATGATCACAGGGAAAGAGTTCCCTCTCTATATACTCGGGGGACTCGAGCACAACGCGCAGAGCCAGTATCCTGGTAGCGGCCTTCTCATTAGCGGAAGTATAGAGCATTCTATTTGATCACCTGGGGTTTTTTCTATTGCCACGAAGAACGACAAGACATAGGGTGAGACATGTATTGGTGGATTCACAGGTGCTTTATCAGATCATATAACCATGACACGTTCTCATTGGAGGGGGCCAGATCCATGTGATGCCGAGACGGACGTCTACCGTCCGGACGACCAAGCGGGTCCGGCCGGTGCCCGATCTGGTTAATGCGGTTGCGGCGATGTTAAGACATCTCTGCTCTAGGCGCTCAGAGGTAACATCTAGATCATGCTAGCTCTCCTCGGCATCATCTCAAGTGAGCAGGACGGCTATGATGTGCACAGCAACAAAACAAACAAAAAACCTGGTGTTAACACCCTAGATCCCAGACGACGCGCACGCCATTCACATCCATAATTACAAATGCTGAGTGACATTCTTTTTCATCTTGTTTATCTTGTAGGACTATAGGTAATGCATCATCCCATCCATCAGACGAACGTGCTTTTTTCTATCCCTGTAGAAAATGAGTCGCCAGCCTCTTATACCCCGCGATGCTCTCCATGAGCTCGCTGACGCGGATCTGCTCGTCCTCGCCGTGCGCCACGTGGATGCTGCCGGGGCCGTACAGCACCTTGCGGTGGCTGCCGCGCAGGCGCGGGATGTCGGTGCCGTAGGCCATGGGGGCGGCGTCGAAGCCGTCGAGCTCCCCAGTCCAGCAGGGTCTCGGGGTACTCGAACACGAAGTTGACGTCGACGTCGGGGTGCGGGGCCAGGGCGCCCGCCACGCGGCTCTTGATCGCGGCGAGGCCCGTGGCCACGCGGATGCTGCAGAGCGCCTTGGCGTGCGGCGCCACGATGTTGTAGCCCTCGCCGCCCTCGATCTTGCCGATGTTGAGGGTCGAGGGCCCCAGCAGGTCCGACGCAGGCCACTCGACGGCCGAGAGGTCCTTGAGCGCGTCGATGAGGAGCAGAGTCGCGCTCTTGCCCAGATGAGGATAACCAGAATGACTTTTCGGTGGGGTGGGGGGAGGGGAAAGGGGAGTTTCCATAGGTATAAGATCAGCCCTTCCGTTGCGGAGTACACCCAGAAAAAGGAGAAGAGAAGAGAAGAGAAGGGGAGGGAAAGCTCTTGGGTTCCCCCCGAGTTGGGGTCAGTATAGGTAGGTAGATGCATGGATCAACTTACCAAGCTTTGCCGTGCGCCACGACTTCGAATACCAGGTTCCCCTTATGACCCTTCCCAAGCTTCAACTCGGTCGGCTCGGCAAAGATGCCCGCCTCCCAGGTGAGCCCCATGTCGTTGGCGGCGAGCACTGTGAAGACGTGAGAGTCAGCGATTACGAGAACAGGTCCCATTTCCCCCCTCGATTCGCGGGAACAGGTAACTTAGATACCTATCTATCCCATGAGGTACGAGGTTCGAGCGACTCGTACCCCTGAATCGGCAAGAAAAGGGGGAGAGGGCAAAAAAAAAAAAAAAAGACTAGGTAGGTAGATAAAGGGCAAAGAAGCAGCATACTCCCGGGCCCGCCCTTCTCCTCCCCCACGACGAACAGGAACGCCACGTCGCCGTCGCCGACCGCGCCCTCGGCGCGCAGCTCCTCGACGGCGCAGATCTGCGCGACCATGGGGCCCAGGTCGTCGCAGGCGCCGCGGCCGCGCACCAGGTCGCCGTCGTCGCCGTCGATGCTGAAGGGGATGTGCGGGGGCACCGTGTCCATGTGTGCGGTGACGAGGAGGCGCGCGGCGCGCCGCGGCCCCAGGTACGCGTACACGTTGTGCCGCGCGGAGCCCGGGGCGATGGGCACGCGCTCGGCGGTGTAGCCGAGGCCGCGCAGGTGCGCGGCCAGGAACGCGCCGATGGCGAGCTCGTGCTCGCTCGTGCTGTCCATGTCGATGAGGGTCTTCAGCAGGTCTATGACCGCGGCTCGGTCTGTGGTGCAGGTGCTCGCCATAGGTAGGTTTCTCTTGTTTTTTCTTTTCTTTCTTTTTTTTTCCCTTTTACAGTTTCTTTTCCCCCCCTCACCCGTTAAAGTCTTTACCTAATATTGACAAGGGACTTCGATAGACTTGAGGGTTTTGTTTTCGGAGTAGGGTGCTGTAAACCTTGTCTGTTCAGTAAGTGCTTTTTTAAGTCAAGTTACTTGTAAGCTCAAATAAGACTAACGTAGTGCCTAGTTACCTTATATTGTAGCCGTACAACGTTGTAACCGGTGAGCGGGAACCTCTGAACTTAGACCACGATCAGGCTTTCTAGTAGAGGTAAAGGTTGTTATAATATGATAGGTTAGTATCCTACCATAGCCGATAAACATTAAGTTAAGTATGGGTATGCACGGTTTTAAGTTGTTCTTCGATCGGCCTTTGCGGGGGACCACCCGATCGGCACCAGCCCCGCCTATACGGTCCAGGTTTTAGCATCCCGATGAGCTTATAAATTCGCCGTCGTCTGATTGGCCACCCGGCCATCCACTTGCCCCTTTTAGGTATTTGCACCAAGCTCGGGACTGCGAGCTGTACGACCTCACACCCTCACCACGCAAGGTACTAGCTGGCTGTGGCTTGATGGAGTGGCTTTCAGCCACAGGCTGTTGGGCCTTGTTAGGCCAGATTTCTCAGTGCATTAGGTACTGAGCTTCATAGATAATACAACTTTTTTTCCCCCAGCTATTCTGTACCTACCTACCCCCTTTGTAAGCTTTCCCGGATCGGCCATATGAACTATACGCTCGATCGAAACTTTCGATTTTCGGGACAACTACATACCTATAGTTTGCCGAAAGAGGTAATGAATGCTATGTATAATTATGCTTAACCCTTTTCACGTGGGATATACTTGTATGGAGGGCCATCCTGGCTATCTGACGTTGTTATGTTATATCGTAGAACGAGGCAACATCAAGTACACTCACTGTAATCTGAAATAGTATGTGTAGTTTTTTCTTCTTTTTTTTCCTCTTGTAATGCTTCTTCTACCTGGATGGACTGCAACTAAGATAGGGAAAAAAAAAAAAAAAAAGGCTTGCACACATGGCTGGCTCGAACGGGGGGTCTTTTAAAAAAGTAAATTGGCGAGGTAAGCTCCGGTACCCGAGGTTTCCAATGGTCGCCTAGACTACTTGACCATTCGGCGCCCCAGACCCATAGATTTGGCATCGACTCGCTCAACTTATTAATAGTAGTACCTTCTATTTAGATATATAAGTCTTATTAATCAAATACGCAAACATACCAATATACCTACTTCTGCACGTGGATAACTTGATCATGACGAGCCCCCGACCTCTCCCCTTTGTCCCCCCCCCCCCCCCCCCCAACTAATATTATGCTCTAAACCTAAAGATGTTATGATATTTTGCCATAAAGGACGGCAAGGTAATAAACTCCTATTCCTATTATCCGACCATCTCACTTATTCCTTCTACCAAATTCTTTACGGACAATACAATTTTGAAGTGCTCTGCCTCCTACTCATGTTTTCTCAAAGAAGCAATTTCAAGTCATCACCATTAAGCAGTACTTAACCCATACCTAGGTATCTTTACAAGTCATTCAGGCCCGTGGCTTATTTGTATACGTCAGTGGCTAGTATTATATCTCACTCTCACATGATACTCTCTTATATAATCGAAAATACCTACCTACTCTTCAAAATAACACTTTTACAACCGGAAACTGAAAAACCTACTAGGCAGTCAGTCCTCGATTTGATTTATTAGCCCACCGGCATAAAGTAAATATTATGTAACAACAGATGGATATAAATTTACGGTATCTTCAAAAACCTATTCACAGATGAACCTTCATCTACCAAAAGAGATAACAATAACATTTAACGATTATTAAATAGGTTATGAAATAACAGTAACTCTATTTACAAACAAGCAGAATAATATCAAATCGCCGTACAATAACTGTTGAACTAAACATAATATAATATGCTACTATATGATGTGATGATTATTTACTTATGTCTTGTAGGTTACCTATTTGCGATCCCTCCCTCCCTGAATACCAAGCAAGAAAGAAATCCCGAAAAAGATAAAATAAAAAATACACCAGTTATTGAGACTCCATATCCCACTCCTCACGGCTATGGGCCACGACAAGTAATCGAATTACGCGAGATACGTACTCGATCAGTCTTCTTCCATCACTTCGGAACCAAAAAACAAACATCTCATCTCCAACATCTTTCCGCTTCATGGCCAACTTCATTCGAAAAAAGCAATACATCAAAAAATACGTTTCCCCAGTTATTTCTTTGCGATGCCATTAAGTATATGCGCGTGCTGTTCGACGTTTTTTTTTACACCAACGTCCTGTACGATAGCTTTTCTTCTTTTCAAAACTTAAATCCATATAACATGAAATATTTTTCTTCTCTTTGGCTTCATCAGCCCCTGCGTTAGAAACCTTCCTGAAAGTTCATCCAAAAATGATTGCCAAATTCCGTTAACTGTATGCATTATTATATAGATAGATAAGGAGAGTATGATCGGCCGTATTCTCAAGTAGAATGGCAAAAGTTGACAATCAAGAAATCCGGTAACAGCTTATAGCTGTCCTGAAAGCAGCGCCTCGGTTGCTATTCATCTTGTTAGCATGATTCTTGAATATACATAATTAAATCAAATACATACCACTGTTGATGTATGCTCGCTTCGCGTCGAGCGGGACATTGAATCGCCTCTCAAGCTCCTGCTTGATGCCCTTCTTGGTAACAGTCATCAGATCGGCCGTGCGGAGAATTTCACGGATCTCAGCCAACAAGGCATCGTCACTGGGCATGCCAGCCAAGTTGGTCATCTCCATCTCATTCTGATGTCCGAGGAACTGCGATCCACCAAACTGGCTCAATCGGTTCTCAGCAGGTGCAAAGGACATACGGCTGAGATTGCCGGGGTTCTTGACGTCGTAGGGTGGGATCATGCCGACCGTGGACCCGGGTCGGGATGGCGTGTAATACTCGGACATGCCAACATTCATGCCAGGCTTGGTAGCATAGCTGAAACCACTGATCTCGGAGCGAGTATCCTCCTTAGAGGTTTGAGCATCCCAGAGCTCGGCTTGGTATTCCTCCCACTTCTTGCGGGGTATCGAGGCAGGGTCAAACTTGCCCTCGTCGGAAATGACGACCTTCTTACCCTTCTCACCAGCGACGACACGTGTGTTACCCCAGTTGAAGTCATCCATGTGCCAGAAGGCATATAGAGGCAGGCCAAACGAGAACACAGGGACGGCAATAATGTACAGGATCATCCAACCAATCATTTCCCACTTCCGGCGCAGAATGAAGATGATGGCCTGTAAACCATAAATTGCACCAAGCATGATAAAGGCGGTAAGAGGTACAACCGTAGTCGACGTCGCAACCAACACAATAAGATAAACAATATATGCGATAATGACAGGCTGGACGATAGTCGACACTAGATCAATGAAGACGATAAATCGCATGCTAAAGCAGCAGAAACCACAGAGCTGGCCCAAGGGGATAAGTTCGATAAGATTGTGTACTGTTGAGTTGATCCAACGACGACGTTGTGACATAAAAACTGCCCAGGTGTCCGGAGCGATGGTCCATGCTTTGGCATTCATGATATACTTCGTCTTGTACTTTGAGTGATACTTGAGAAGTAGTGTTGTCAAGTAACGATCCTCACCCAGATGGAGCAGGTTTTTCATGTGTAGGGTATCAACTCGAATTGTGGAATAGCTTTCGACTACTTCACGGCTGACGAAAAGGGGCTTGCCTGACTCAGCCGCACGGAGACGGTACATAGAGAAGCAACCAGGTAAACAGGTGACACTACCGAACAAACTTTCAAAGGCTTTGACCAAGTTGTGTGAGATGTAGTATTCATACACCTGGATCATGGTAATGAACGAGCCTTTAGCATTGGTCAGAGCCGTTTCACCACAAACAGCGATAAGTCGAGTGTCGTCTAGGAAAGAGGCGACCATGCGCGTAGCGGAGTCCGGAGCCACAACCGTGTCGGCATCGATCTGCAGCATGAATTCGTAAAAGGTCGGGTTCACGCCAATGATGTTCCGGATTTGGTGATACATTTCCAGTTCCATTGGACTCATGGGAAGGTTGTAGTGGACGCGGTTGAGGAAGCGCATAATAACCATCTGGGAGTCTCGCTTGCCACGGTTACCAGGACGAGAAACTTCAGACGGCTTGCCAACCTTGACGACAACCAGGAAAGGAACAATGTGACCTTGAACTTCGTATAGACCAGAGTAAACTTTGCCCATGTTGTGCTGCTTGAGACCTTCACCAAGAGATTCAAAGCTAAGGGGCTCGGGATCGACAGTCTCGGAGACACCAAGAATATCGAGAACGATGCGAGGTGTTGGCCGATCGTTACCCTGTCCGATAATCATACCGTCACACACAATGACAAGCAATTTGCGCTTATCATCATATCGCATACGGGCAGCCGAATCAATAGCACGACGAAGGGAATCCTCATCTTCGGTGTAAGCAGGAATCTGACACATGATGAACTTATCCAAGTTCTCTGGTACGTTCTTGCCACCAAACTGAAGAGCGGCCAAGAATTTGAAACCGATAATACTGATGAGGAGAATGGAGACAGCGAGAATGAGATAGTTGGAAAACTGGCATCTCACTGAATTTCGCGTGTCGACATCTCCAACATAGAACAAGTTGTCGAGGCAGAGTTGCATTCGTGAACGGAGGCCGGCATCCATATCAAGCGCATTCCATAGTTTTGTCACGTCGGTGCCCGCTCTCTTGGTGAACAGGTCGACAACCATATCGCTCATGAAATTGGCAACATCCGGGTCGGTAGGAGGATCCACGCCGTCAGGTACCTGAACGTGGCGACCACCAATGACATATTTTGTCATATCGTAGACACGACTGTTGAGGATGGCAATTTGATTCTGTTTACCACCGAGCGTGGCAACATACTCTGCGGAGTATCCAATATTGCCCTTCTTCCAGTTACTTCTAAGTTCCTCCATTTTTTCGTAGAACCAATCTGGCTGAGGCTTACTCGTGAAGTAACGGAAATCGTGGTAGTGGGCATTTAGATCCTGGCTGTTGATAACATTGGCCGATCCTGTAACGTTTGTCGACTTGTAATCCAGAGTCACCGCCGGGTCAACCTGCCCGTTCTTACCTTGGCAGAGCGCAGAGACCTGAACGGGGAACAACGACGTGATGTCGAGCCCGCCGTACTGGGTAAGGGACTTAGTTGGCAAGTAGGGAGGATAATGAACCGAAGCATATTCACCAATATCGAAGACCTGACCACGAATTGCTGCATAAGCAGAGTTGCCGTCCTTGCCGTCGTATGATGAAAGCTCTTCGGAACTGAAGACATATTGCTTGGGGCAGATGAGCATGGGGAAGCCGACAATGAAGAAAGCCGCAAACAAGCAAAGAAGCCAAATCAAAAAGTTGATCGCAACCTTCTCTCGCCAAGCCATGCGGACATCCTTGCGCGGCATGGAACCCACCCACCGAATCAAGAAGTCGGGAATGAACCAAGTCATGGCAAAGACCATGAAAACCCATCGCTTTCGGCTAGGGCTGTCCCTATACTCCTCAACCTCGACAAGCGACTTCTCGTTTCCACGCTCGGCCATCTGCTCACGTGTGTCAAGGTTCTTGAACATGTCACCAGCTCCGAAAGCAGAAGCACCAGCTTCGGAACGTGTGTCATCGCCACTTCCAAGGTAACCGGCGCGAGGCTTGTCACCATACTGTAGAGGGTTGCTCATTGAGAGGAGCCGCTCCTTAGAAGCACCGAAGGGCAGCTCGCCGGGTGTGCCGTCGCCGGCTTCTGACGTATAGCGGCCAGATGCGGAAGCCGCATCGCCGATTGACGCGATTTCCATCCAGCAACGCTCACTAAGGAAAACACCCGTCGAGCCGATTTGGATTTCATTGCTTGGCCACTGCTTGTTTTGAACGACCGCCTCGACTTTCTCTCGTTCGCTGCCGACAAAGATCGACTCGGCATCAGCAAGGCCAAGGAACTCCCCGAAAGGCAAGAAAAGACTGAAATCGGCTGATCTCAACCTTTGACTTATTTCGGCGATTCCAAAAGTCTGGACTTGCGAACGAACGCACTTGCTATCGAATTGGTTGGCAATCCGCCTATCATTTGGCTTCAAGCAAAACACATAGTAAGTATTGGTGTTCGGTGCTGTAATGGCATTTTTGACGTTCTCGAGGGCTGACAAGAATTGTCCAGATGCACCCTGCCCAGAGTGAGGTGCCCCCCTTTTGCCGGACTCGTCCTTTAATCGTTTTTCCGAGAAATCAGCACCATCACTGGCACCAAATGCGTCGGTTGATTCTCCGTAGCCGGCTCGTCGGGATCGCATACCCCTCCCATTTTTCCGCGACATTACACTTGGTGCTCGCATCGGCTTGGAGCTGACGGAAGCCTGCATTACAGTGGTTCTCTCCTGAGGATGCATAACGGTCTGGAGGGCTTCCTGGCCAAAGAGACGTGTGACGAACTCGCTCTTGCTCGACTTGATCAAGTTCATTATATCGCCAGAAATCACCTCACCATTTTCCTCGACGAGTCCTTTAATCGGATAGTCGACCTCTCCGGCAAAGTGCCTCACAGTGAATGTTGCTGCGGTGTTCTCCGACAAGAAATTACTTCCGGGAAGTCTAGCTGTGGCAGAACCCACAGTGATGGCCGGGTTCTTGCCTTCGAATCGCTTCCTCAGACTTTCGAGAAGCTGCATGTCTGTCCGGTTGCGCCGGGTTTGATCATCTAGAATGCTGAGCAACCCATTTCCGGGCTTCAACAACCCCTTGACGGCGTCGGAATTGTCAAAGTAGCTGGTGGCTGTCACGGTGACTTCTTCGTTGTCAAGCAGCTCAGCTCGTCGGTCGAAGAAATTCTGCAGAGTTAGGTTATAAAGACACTCAATGGCAGCGTTGTTGAGAAGCTGGTCCAGAGCAGATCCAGTGGAAGACTGCTGAGAGAAACCAGGGAAGTCGATGATGTTGATCGTGTTAGCAATGGACTCCTCGGAGGCGCAGATTTTCTGGTTGATCGCCTCGATCATGTATGCAACTAGAAGCGAGTAGAGCGTCCGGGCTAGTTCGTCGGCGTTGGCGCGAGCGCCTTGGGGATCCAACATGACCGTGACTCTTTCGCGATGGATCATCTTAGTCTTGAAACCCATGGTGGTCTGCAGCTCCTGCGAGCTGACTCCCAAAAAGGCGGCAATGATTCCCAGCACATCCTTGTTCCTGGCAGCAGTGACGTTCTGACCACCTTCGTGGGAGAACCCGCCGCTGTCATCTCCCGTGGCAGTCGTGTTCGCGGTAGTTTCGAACTCAAGCTGTCCAATATGCAAAATACACGCCAAGATTTGACAAATTTCAGCAATCTCGCTTCTGGGGAACTCGAGCTTTCGCAGCGCCGTCTTGAAGAGTTGGAAACCCTCGGCATCATTGATTCCTACTTTGAGCTGTGTAGGATGGCCTAGGTATTTCCAACGCCGCTGCCCAGCAGCATCCCGGGGGGTGTCGATACCGAGATGGGACTTTTCAGCCTCACTCGTACCCGCAAGAAGGTAGTAGAGCACATGGAAGTTGCGTTCTCCAGTGGGTACATCGGTTATCCTGCTTCTCTCCAATCGATGATCCAGAAGTTTTCCACCAATCAGGAGGGGATTAGTCGTGGACGCTGTGTCATACTGCAACTCGTAGAAAAGACCAGCCTTGGAGGCTGTGGGCGTAGTGGCAGTCTTGGTGGTAGTCAAGCTGTCGAAAACATAGGCCGCAAGGGATACCTTGGTGGACAGCGGCGTCGAGGACTTGTTTAACAGCGCGGTTAGCAGATGGGCTCGGATGGTGGTCTTTCCGGAACCCGATTCACCCCTAGAAGTCGCGTCATGTCAGTCTATCGTCATATTGCCATTTCTGAATAGCATCGACATACAGGAACAGGATGGCTTGGTTTTCGGATCGATGTCCCAGCCGAAGGAAGGCTCGGTCAGCCATATCCTCGGCGCCGGCCATGGCGCTGCCCTCCTTGCCGCCATCTAACCCCTTGGCCGAAGACGTGTAGGTGTTGAGGGAGATGAGGGCATGGGATGAAAGTCGGGCGGTAGGGATGGAAACATGAAAACGACTGGCTAGATGTGCCGTCAAGTGAGTGTCGGACTGAAGATGCGCAGGCAGGGACGGTAGCGACGGCTGCGTATGCGCACCTCCGCTGCCGCCCATCGGGGGCAGGTTCAAAGCCATGTTTGAATCTGCAGCCCAACAGGCCAGGCCTATTGATGGAGAGGAGACTCAGGAGTCAAAGCGAGAATGGGCTCGGCTCGTGGACACGTGTGTATGTGTGTATGTGATAACGATGAAGAAAATGATGATGATGATAACTTCCTCCGATTGTCTAGAGAGATATCTATTCTGTACAGCAATCGACCCCCCAAGCCGTTAATTAAATTGTTAGTAGTGTAGTAGCAGTGTGAGTTTGAAGCAATCCAACACTGGGCAAAGCGAACGTGTCGATAACGAATGTGATAACAAAAACAAAAGAAGAGCGAGTGGGGAGATAGAGAGGATGAGAGGGAGAAGGAGAAAGAGAGGGAATGAGGATGAAGCCTCGATCAACCGGTGCTCTCGGGGGGAGTGGATGGTGATCCTCTCGGAGGTAGTGTGATGTTAGTGGTGGTGATGGTGGTATGTAGCTTTTGGGGGGGAAGGGAAAAAAAAAAAAAGGGACATAATTTCCAGTCGTCCACGGCCTGTTTTACTTGGGGGGTTTATTTTTGTTCGGAAGCTTGCAGGGGGCACCGCCGCGCGGGTTCGCATCATACGAAGTGGTGCTAGGCCTGCTTAGGTACGTTGGCCCCGCAATGGGCTAGCCTATTGGCACACATCTCGCTCTGTAGTAGGTAGGTAGTGTACACCCACCGGCCTGAGAGACTAGACCCGACGCTGAACCACCCGGGGGGGTTTTTGGGGGGAGAGGGGGGGCTTCAGGTTTAGTGTGTGAGTGGGTCCCAACCAACGCCTGTCATCGACACAGAAGCCACCCTTACTAACCCGTTATGCTCCTAGGTAACCAATGGCCTTTTCTTTCTTTGGCACCACGTCCCCGTTGCCCCCCTATTCTTATTATCCGATCGACCCGACTTACACTAGACTTAAACTCACGTTTAATTGAATCGATAGAGACATCGTTGATGGGATGGCGGTGGTCACGGTGGTGAAGTAATATCAAAAAAACCTCAGCATTGATATAGCAGCATTGGGCAGGTCGGGTAGGAAAGGGATCGATTGCAGATCAGGTCTGCGATCGTACCCTCGATCAGCAGATTCAGATTCATCAGTGGCAGAAAAGATTCCCAGACACGGACACAATGACAACATTGGTCCAGGGGTTGACAAATCAGGGAACCTATACGGTACGGACTTGGTAGACTTGCACTGTGGACATTATGTAGTGCCCAGGTGTAGGGTAGACTGGATATCCTGGAAAATACAAAGTTACCAAAATACAATCAATCGTACATATCTAGGCACAAGGTGCAGCAGATTCCCTCCTTTCTCACTGGCCATTTCAAGATCCAAGATCGAACGTGATTGAATGCCATAGTTAAGATTTGGAACCATCTACAATCATTCCCGGCTTCGAAGGTTTCATTGTCTGCAACATGCATTACCGATGATGTAAACTTACTACACTAAAGAGAGTGAGTTTTCGATACCCAGGTTAGTATCTTCAATGTTGCTACTCACATAGTCTCTCTACTAGCTATGTATTAGCAAAGAATCTGCTCGTTAGATGTCGCTCGCACAGTATCGTGTTATGCTCAGCTATGGCGTCTCTGACTAGTGCATGTCTAACGGTACACTAGGTTAGCTGACCTGATTTAGTAGATATTACTAGATTCCGCGTCACTCACTTCAAACTATGTATTAGGCATGTGATTGCATTTTAACCATCCCGTCTTCCCCTCTCCTACATTTAGGTAGTGACTAGGTTAGTAGACTAAATAGACTACTACTAACTTACCTTGTGAGTGGTAACGGGTGAAGCAACAAGCAAAGTGCCCGGTAGTGGTCTATGGGGTTGAAACCGTTTGAGGTCCCCGTAAGGTCTTAAAAGTAAAGGTAACCATGAACGTAGATGTAGTAGCTAAACCATACTAGCCATACCACGCTACCATCGATCTACTTACATAGGTACCACCTTATAATGGAATGGCAACCTCACCTTAGCTGTATGGAGTCGTGTTCACTACACCACACTACACTAACACTAATAATCGCAACCACTCGTGCTTGGTGGTTGAGAGATGCGACCAAGACCGGGGCCGAGAGCTGCAGCAGAACAAAGCAAAGCATAGCAATCGCATTGTAGTGTTATATGTATTGATGTATGTAGGATCTCTAGCAGATTCTTCGATCAAGATTTTCTGCTTTCTCGGCAAGCTTACGTGCATCTGTCTCAACGGGTGGATCGCGGATTTCCAAAACCTGGCATTCACCCCCCCTCTAAAAATAGGATTGCACAAGAGCCGATGGCTGCATGTCTCTGTAATACGCGCCTCCTAAACAACACCTGGTGCATTGTTATGGTTGCAGTGGCGACCATGTGCCTACTTCACGTTAGGTATGTACGTACTCACGAGGGTGTGTCGTAGAATTGGTGATTTATTCCCCATCGTGACTGGCAGTGCGTATTCTAGCTACTTACCTACCTACAACTACACTACATGTCGCGCCCATTATGATCCCATTGCTGTCAGATCGTGTGCGCAAAGACGGATGCCTTACCTAGGGTGAGGTTAGGCGGGAGGTTTAGTGCTGGCGTACCAATTTTACTAAAAAAGAAAAAAAGAAAAAAAAAGGGAGGATTGACTGGGCGTCTTTCCAACGAACTACACTAGGTTAGTAGTGTAGTGTAGCGAAGTACCTGGGTAGTGAAAGCTATTCTAAGAACCGTGCTCTCTCGTATTGGCGGACGGTGGTCCCGTAAGGAAAATAGTGGCGCGTGAAAGGTTCGAGAAGGTACCTAGGTAGGAGGTAGGTGGTGTACATCGTAGGTCTGGACTTAGCGTAGAGCGCTTGCAGGGCCCCTTTAGAGGCTCGAACAGACTTGGGGTGCTGGGGTTGTCCTGTCGATTGCCCCATCGAATCGGAACTTGGATCCAACCAGGGTGGTGTGGGAGACCCAGTAAAATTCCATTTGGTCTCTTCGTATTCAGGAACACCAGACGTCCATCCTCGTAAACGATCAAGGAACCTGGCAAGAGAAGACTGATTCCCGTATAAACCGTTGGATTGACGTCTTGTGCTGACAATACGAGTTATGCGACGAGCGTATAGTCTATCAACTCTGACTTTGTAAATACATATATGTAAATAGACATGAACCGAAAAAAAAGGGGGAAAGGGGTGAAATTTACATACGTAAGGTCAATACGCGAATAAATAAAAAGAAAGAAGAAGAAAAATCATCAACAACAACAACAATAACAATGACAACAATGAGGGAGGGAGGGATGGTGGCGGTAGTTGGTAATAGGTTGGATGGTCTGGAATTGACAAGACGGCGGCAGGCGGAATAATATGTACAGTAGCGTCGCATAAGCTGACATCACCTGCAAGGTGGATGGTCGGTCTCACTTATACAGTACACAGCACATAGGTAAACAAACCACTTACACTAAAAAGAATATGTCAAGTTCGTAATGGGGGCAAGGCACCGGTTTATGCACCTTGATCTGCTAAGCAAGGCAAAAAGTGTCTAAATCGCCCATAACTAATAGTAAAACTAGAAAGTAGGAAATAAAGCAAGAATCAACAAGTTGGCAGCACCAAAAAACGACAAACACGGAGGGAAGGAAGTCAGTCTTCTCAGTATTAAACTGCTATTGATGTAAATATGCTGGTTTGCACTATTGACAACTAACGGAAAGGGATCGTCACGCCTCGACTCCGCCAGCTGGATGCTTTCTAATACTTTTAATACACTACATATACCTACACAAGGACAAGGTTTTACGGTCTACGCCGCCTCGGGTAGTAGTGCGCATGCTAAGAAAGCATGTATGTACTTAGGTACCTACTGGGTATGTGGTGTGTATACTGTGCACTAAAAAAAGGGTGGATCGACACTAAACTGATTGAGGGGATACAAAGGGGCCCCCCGGAGCCTACACTAGAGGACCCCCCTCCAGAAAAAAAAAACCACAAGCTACTGTGTACATGTCCTTATGCAAAACAGGCCAGTGGGACAACCACCCAAGCCCCAAAGTCACAGTTCTCGCCCAATAATCTGTCGATCCTCTCCTCTGTTTTTTTCTCTTCTTTCTTTTTCTTTTTTTGGTCTTCTTTTTATTTTTCATCATAGGGGAGAGTATCAATACTAACCTGGGTCTTCTCCATACACACTCACTGCGGTACCCCCATTCCCAATTCATTCCGCTTGCCCTCAAACCAACCCCATCGTTGGAGAGCCCATTCGTTGTTTCTTCTCTCCTACACCCTTCCATCGTTTCTTCCTGTATGTAATCAACTGCCTCACTCGCTTTTGGGTAGTTGTCTCTTAATAGTCTATCGCTTTTCTAATCAGCCATTCCGTCTTCCTGCATTTCTGCTCGATCGTGTTTTTATTTCCCCCGGCGAACGAACCACACCCTCTCGACTCCATCCTGCTTGGCCTCTACTCCTCGGAAGCCTGTGCTCGTCTCAGGCCAAATCTTCATTCGCCGACCAGCTCAACCTCGACTCACTACGGCTCTCTGGTAATGAGGTCGTTCGTTTAGCATTGATTCCGATTTTGTAGTGTTTCGATTGCTATCGTACTCTCGGGGGGAGGAAAACAGCAAAGTGAAAGGCGTGGTCATCGTCCGCAAGGACGCCGCCCTCCCAACCCGTTCAACATGGCGAACCCGCAAGGCCGCATGTCCATGTATTCCGTCGCCGATTCCTTTAGTGGTTCTCGGGGTGCAGGGCAGCAATCTGCTCCGGTTTCTACTACCACTCTCCTGAATAGTATTCACAACATCTACCTCTCATCGCAACCCTATCAGCTTGACGCCGGTACCAGTCTGGTGGTCAACACATGGCTCACAGCTGAGCAGACCGGCCCCGATGGCAGATCTGGTGGCACGGTGGATGTGGCCCTGGCTGCTAGAGCATGGGAACATGCTCGACGCCGAGCTGAAGACGGGTGCATCATTTTGGGGTATGTCGAGAGCGACCCTACCAGTTACTGATCATATGTGCTGGCGGATTAACTAATGCTTTCCAGATCTCTCCACACATCGACGCCCTCGCTCCTAACGCCTTTCCTGTCCTCCCTACCTCTCTCGATCCCCTCATCCGTGTTTACTGCCCTTGAAGCCATCAAGCCCTTTATTCGTTGTGTGACCCCTTACAACCCATCCGCATCTAGACAGACCGCGCTTGGCGTGACATTGACCCTGAACTTGACCGGCAATTTGACTGCCGCCAGTCTAGCTCTGGCGCAAGGCGGGATCGACACCCAGAAGGGTCTTCTCAACATCCCTTCCGAGCCGGGATATCGTGCATTCGATGTGTTTTATTACCTACTAACCTCTGCTTCGACCCCGGCTGAGAGGGAATTCCTGAGTCTCAAGCCTGCCGCCAGTTACTCCTTATTAGCTCGATCTGGCACCTACGACCCCCCTTCTTACCTTCCGACTGCTGATGACAGCGCGGCTGCCGATGATTTCCGGACTGCGCTGAAAGAAATCGGTATCAAAGGCTCTTCGCACAGAAACTTCATCTCGACACTCGCGGGGCTCCTTAAGCTCGGTAACACCCTAGACTATAATGTTGACGGGGAAGTCCTTGACGAGATATGTGAGGATGTTGGTGGTCTTCTGGGTCTTGACCCCGAGGTGCTGGCAAAGCAATGCACCACCGAAGACCGGCAGACTCTGATCGGTGGGCTCTATGAAGCCCTTGTCGATTGGGTCATCACCAAAGCAAACCAGGCGATTGCCGCGCAGATGACCAGGATCAGGGATGGTGATGAATCTCTAGACGGGCATCGAACCCCGACATCAAACGAGGATAACGGAGATACCGTCTGTATAACTGTTGTCGAAGTTCCCGACCCTAACCTAGGCAAAGCCCTCGCGATGCGCGGCATCTTTGATGACAGTCTGGGTATCAACGCTGAGATGAAAGAAGACGGCGTAGAAGTCGTTCCCGCCGGAAGCGTTGTCAACCGGGAGATGTTGAACGCCGTAAACGAGGTTGCTCCCGACCTGGGCATCACAACGGGACCGGCTGCTCGGGAACGCCAGCACGAATTAGAGAGGCGCGAGGTTGTGCTTGAAAAAGTTGGGTTTGCAGGCGAGGATGACGGCTTTTTGAAGAAGCTGCTCTTCCCTGTTCCAGGCCAAGGCATCAATCTTGGCCGGAATGCTCGCATGGATCTTCCTGCTGTGCTAAGCACCAGTCGTGTTTGGTATCACTTGTCGCTACACCCAACCGACGAAACTCCGGCCAGCCTTGCCGCTTTGCCCTCAGTTACATCCGCTTGGTCTGCTGGCACAGTATCGCGTCAGCTACGAGCCTGGAGGCTTCCAGAGTGGGCCAACAGGCGCAATAAGAACCTAGATTTCACAGCTGATTTCGACGTCGAGGAGTTCACTCAGCGGTTCGCGCCGCTGGGCTGTAGAGAGGGGCGGGATGGCATAGAGACCTGGATCCTTGAGCGAGGTTGGAGTAATGGCGAAGTCGTAATAGGCAAGGAGCGTGTTTGGATGAGGGAGAGTGCATGGTGGGAAGCGGAAAGCATGCTTGACCTAAAACCTACTCAGGACATGGCAGGTCATGCTAACCCATTCATAACCCCGGGCCTCGAAACCAGCTATTCCAACACTGGCAGCGGTTTTTTCCCACCACACTACCCTGATCACGGCTCCAACAATAGTCGGGACCAGCTGGTCGGTCATCAGCGCAACCAGAGTCAGCTTACATTTGCGCAAAGCCAGATTCGGGCACCCTCTGTGACGCCTTCGGGTATGCGTAATATGAACAGCGGTGATTATGGTTTAGGTCATAAGGGAGACACTCACCGTGACCAGGTTTACTACACCAGCGATGGCGAGTTCATCAATAATCTAGACCCCGAGGACGCCAAGGGCAAGCATGTTGAGACACAGGAGCAATCACTTGGCCGACGTGTCTGGGTTGGCTTCGTGTGGGCTATGACCTTCTGGATCCCGTCTGCTGCTCTCCGCCACATTGGCCGAATGAAGAGACCAGACGTGCGGATGGCCTGGCGAGAGAAATTTGTCCTGGTTTTCTTGATCTTTGTCATCAATGCGATTATCGTCTTCTGGATTATAGCCTTCGGCCGTCTTCTCTGCCCCAACTTTGATAAAGCATGGACTAGTGACGAAGTCTCCACACATATGGGTGAGACTGATTTCTGGGTCAGTATACATGGCAAAGTTTACGATATAAGCAAGTTCTGGAGAATCCAACATAGCGACTCGAACATCGAGACAACTAGCGACCTCATGATTGAATTCGCTGGTATGAACCTTGACGAGTACTTTGTTGCCCCCCTCCCTCTCACCTGCCCGGGACTCGGCATCGACAAGACGATTCAGCTTCAGAAGAACAATACCCCTACATTGACCCAGGGTGTCCACACGTCTGGTTATTACCAGAGTGATACTACAACCAAGCTCAGATCTGAGACTTGGTATAGTGACGTTTTCCAGCCGAAGATTAAGGAATACTACCACGGCGATCTAGTGTGGGATAAAGATGATGTTTACGAGGACGGTCAAAACAACCAACACATGTGGGTCATATACGACAACGCTATCTATGACCTTACGGACTACTTTGTCACAATCGACTTCTACAAGAACCTGGCTACCTACAACTTCCTCGACAGCACCTTGACGGATATTGTTCAAAACAACGCTGGAGACGATGTCACAGACCTGTGGAATGATCACTTAGCCTCTGTCCAGAATAACCAGACAGCTTACGCTGCAGCTGCGAACAGTCTCAACTGTATCCAGCAGACATTCTACGTAGGCATTCCTGATTTCCGTTACTCGGCCAGATGCCAGGCCAACAATTACATTCTCCTGGCCTTCACTATTATCATTGCTGCTGTCATTCTCGTCAAGTTCGTTTCTGCTTTGCAATTTGGCTCCAAACGGCGTCCTGCTCCGCAAGATAAATTCGTCATCTGCCAGATTCCTGCCTATACGGAAGGTGAAGACTCGCTGAGGAAGGCTCTCGACTCCCTGACTGCTCTTCAGTACGACAACAAGAGAAAGCTCATTTGCGTCATCTGTGACGGTGTCATTGTTGGTGAAGGCAACGATCGCCCCACTCCCAAGATTGTCTTGGACATCCTGGGGGTTGATCCGAAGGTTGATCCTCCCGCCTTGCCTTTCAAGTCCGTCGGAACTGGCAGCGAGCAACTCAACTATGGAAAAGTCTACTCCGGCCTGTACGAATATGAAGGCAACGTGGTTCCGTATATCGTTGTTGTCAAGGTTGGCAAAGAGTCTGAGCAGTCCAAGGCAAAGCCTGGTAACCGTGGCAAGCGTGACTCTCAAATTTTGCTCATGAGCTTCCTGAACCGAGTCCATCACCGTGCGCCGATGAATCCCCTTGAGCTTGAGATGTTCCATCAGATCAACAACATTATTGGTGTTGATCCTGAGCTTTATGAATATCTTCTTATGGTCGATGCCGATACTTGTGTCCGAGAAGATTCTCTGAACAGACTCGTTGCCGCTTGTGCCAATAACTCCAAGATTGCCGGTATCTGTGGTGAAACCGCATTGCAGAACGAAGAGCGATCGTGGTGGAGTATGATTCAAGTCTACGAATATTATATCTCCCATCATCTCGCCAAGGCCTTCGAATCCCTCTTTGGTAGCGTTACCTGTCTTCCTGGATGGTAAGTTCGCTGTACGCTCCCTATTTTCGGTTTATAATTGCTAACGTCACTCAGTTTCTGCATGTACCGTCTGCGAACCGCTGATCGGGGTAAGCCTTTGATCATCGCTGACCAGGTCATCCGGGAGTACAGCGTTTGCAATGTCGATACCCTGCACAAGAAGAATCTCTTGTCTCTTGGTGAAGATCGATATCTCACTACTTTGATGACCAAGTACTTCCCGTACATGTCTTACAAGTTCATCTCGGATGCGTACTGCCAAACCGCAGCCCCTGAGAAATGGAGCGTTCTATTGTCCCAACGTCGACGATGGATTAATTCGACTATTCACAATTTGTTCGAGTTAGTCAAGCTGCAAGATATGTGTGGTTTCTGCTGCTTCTCTATGCGTTTTGTCGTTCTCATCGATTTGACGGGAACCATCATCCTGCCGGCTACATGCGCTTACCTGGTGTATCTCATCTACATCATTGCTAGCGGCACTGGACAAATTCCCATAATCTCACTTATCATTCTGGCAGCCGTGTACGGTCTCCAGGCTTTGATCTTCATCCTCAAGCGTCAATGGCAACACATTGGTTGGATGATTATTTACCTCATGGCTTACCCCATCTGGTCGCTCATTCTTCCTGTCTACTCCTTTTGGAATCAGGACAACTTCTCTTGGGGTAACACTCGTATCGTTATCGGAGAGAAGGGCAATAAACAAGTCGTTGCCGTGGATGATGAAGGCTTTGACCCACGTTCTATTCCCCTACAACGTTGGGATGACTATGCCGCACTAAACAACCTTCCTGGTCGCCGTGGCATGCATTCTGAGAAGGGCCATGAAGTTTACGATGACATGTATGAGATGGACGACATGAAGTCGGTGTACTCTTCTGTTCGCCAGCCCTCCGTTCTCACCGGCCTCCAAGGGCGTGGAGGGTACATGCCGCCGCAATCCCCTGCCCCGTTCCAGACACGCCAATCTGCTTACGGCCCTTACACCGACAACCCCGCGCACCGGCAATCTACTGCTTCCTTTGGTGACGTCCAACGTGTCAGTTCCCCCTACCAGGACGCCCCAGGCCATGGGTATAGACCAAGTATGAGTCACCTCCGCACTGTGTCAAATACCTCGCCACAGCACGACATGCTAAGGGGCTCGACCTCGACACCCGCCTTTGGTGCTCGTCAGGGCCACCAGTCTATGGCATCCTTTGATTTCCAGAAGGGCAACGTGGGGCCTGATGACCACATGATCGTTGATGCCATCCAAGCTGTGCTTCGAGAAGTTGACCTCGACACAGTAACTAAGAAGCAAGTGCGAGCTTTGGTTGAGCAAAGACTACAGACGGAGCTGGTTGGCGAGAAGAGGGCCTTTATGGATCGCCAGATCGATAACGAACTAGCCAATATGTGAGGCCCCCGTGTTTCCTCGTCTCCGGCATTTTTGATATGAGAACAAGAGTAGATTGTAGAGGTGTACATATGTGGACGAGTTGATAATAGTCTGGTACGTGTTGAGCATGTTTATTTTGCTGGTTGGTTTTTTTTGGATCGCGCGAGAAATCTATTATGGGCGTTCGACTTGAAGGAAATATTTTCTGGAACATGCTTCCTACCTTTCACGTGATCTAGCTCTCGGGACGTGTATACAGTTGAGCCGAAAATGAGTCGATGGTGATGCTATTTGCTGAGGAAGAGGATATAATACAATATTTTATTACTTCATGTGGTTTTTTTGGTTATCATGTTTCAACTTGTTTACAGGAGCAGGGACCCCATCATGTTGGTCATCGGGGTTTTAACATCATTATTGTCAAAAAACAACAAAAAGTGTATATGGATGTCAACAGTTATGTTTTTATTGTATACTCTTTTTTTTAGGTCTCTCATTTCAGGAAAAATATAAAACAGAGTAAAGGAAAGAAGAAATATATTTAAAAAGGGGAGGGGATTGATTAATATTACCTACTATTACCTCTACCTATACTGTTATCTATGATGGGAGGCTATGTGTCAATTAAGCTAGAACTGATAGCTGTTATGTTTGCAACTTACAACTTTTTAATAAGAATTATTCGGATATGTGTATTTATATTATTGTGGTGACTAACATGAGAACATGGGACTTAGTTGCCTGGGTACCTGAGGCAACTGACCTGTATTTGATATAGTCTTTCTCTCGCCGACTTTTGTCGACAAGAGAACTTAGTCTTTTAATTACCAGTCAAGTTATTAGTTTAGTTCATTTATTTATCGCAGACTTTAGCAGTTTAATTTATTCATTGCAGTATGAGTTAGTTGGTTGGTTAGGTGTTATTTTCGACCTTAAAACAATATTTAACTAGTTTTTTTCCCCCTTGTGATTTAAATGAAGCATAGGTATTTAGCAGAAGCCAGGTAGTCTTACACGAATCCACCGACTGGTACACATAGCTTCGAATAATAGGAGCAATATAAACTAGAAACTGAAGTATTTATAGTAAAACTATAGGTAAGTAGATTAAGAGTTATTTGTAACTCCTTCAAGCAATGTGGATAGATAGATAGATATATGTACCTATATATGATGTGACGTAAGCAGATCACCACCCACTTTACAAAAAGCCAGCAAAGCACAGTCCAGCCAGCAAAAGCCAAGTAGCCGGGTACTCGGGATAAAATACTGCTGCTTTTGTTGAGACGGGGTGGTGACTTAGCTATTTACTACCTACATACTTATAAAGGAAAATAAAAGTATTGAGGTAAGGGGAGTATAAAGTGATTGATAGGTATTTAGAGAAAGATGATTGGATTTTAAGAAAGAGAGATGTTGGATTTTTCATGTCATGTGAAGACGCAATACGTTAAGCAATACCTATGTGACCTTTCAGCTGTGTATTTATCAATGTACTTACCTCGGTAGGTACCTAAGGTATTTACCTACATGTATATCTATAACCTACATAGGTACTACCAGACATAAACTTCAATGTTAGGGTTAGTTATGTAGATTTCCCCAGGTTTTGGTTAAGGTAGGTTACATACCTAGGCACATATCTTTTAGGGGACATTGATGTCGTGTAACCCAACATGCAGATGCAAGGTGCCATTTTTGTCGAGTGAAAGTCTTGAACTCTGATGCCCGGTCCACAAAACTCGGGAACTGCAAGGCTACTCCCAGACATCTGAACGACAACAACCACTCAATCGACCTGACGATCTACCCATTAAAGCTTTTTAACTGGCCAGACTTGTTACCCAGTACCTGCCAGGTTTTGTCTCACATATTTAAATACCTAAGGGAAAGGCCAAGGACCAGGACCCGGACCAGGACCAGGATGCGAGAAAGGTAACCTTCTTCTTCTTCTTCATCATCATCATCAATATCAACACCAACACCCCCACAATGAACGCAGCAGCCCCCAGCTTCGAGCCAGCTGGAGAGCTGCGCTTCTCAAGAGAGGATGATCCAAGATCTCAAATCCAGTGCATATTTTTCCAGAGAGGCTATTGTCGAAACGGAGCATCCTGCCCATTTCTGCACCTGGAGAACCCGGCCAACCATGAATCGCGAGTCGAGGAAGCCCCAGGCCCAGCACCCATCGATGACACGTTTACTGTAAGGCGACCTTGGCCATGACTTTAAACAGAAGGAAAAAGGGTTCTTTGCTGGCTAGCTGCTGACTGGTATGACAGACTTATATAAGTAATGCCCTGGTATGCTTCGAGGGCGGTGCTGCTATTACTAGAGTGCTACTAGCATCCGATTTCTCTACCGTCCAGATTAGCCAGCTACCTATGGACAGCACTCCCGAGTCTGTACTCGCGGTTCTACGGTCACATGAACTAGACACCTCGAATGTGACCCAAGTGCAAATGACAGACGACGAACATTACTCGATTGCCGTCGTCACCGTTAAGGATCCTGCATTCGCAGACTTGGCCGCCACCAAGCTTAGTCCACAGCAAGCGCTGCACGGAGGCGACACACCTCGGCCAGTTGCGACATCGATCAACAACCCCATGGTATCCGATCTAGGAGCTCTGGGCATCGATCGCAAAAGTGTGCAATGCTCTTGGCATAAGCCTTATAAGTCGGTATGGCTGCATTTTACGTCTATGGGGTACGCGCTTCGTGTGTACAATAGGTTCATTCACGACTACTTCAAGGTCAAAGGGCAATCGGTATATTGTACGCCACCTGTAGAAGATGTCTACCCAGCTAATGAGCTTGCGGTGTCAATCTGCTTGCTTGAAGTCCCTGGGTATGCGACGGAACAAGATATCTCCAACTCTTTGCGTCACTATAAGGACAAGCTTATAGACATGGATATTGAAGATCCCTCGTACGAGGAAGATGAGCATACTTGCTACGCCATGATTCAATCACTTTGTACGTCGGTTGGCCCTCTAGAATGGTGGGAGCTGGTCCCTCACACTCTAGGGAAAGACGTAAAGGCAGTTGCTCGCTTCCAAAACGAGAAGGATGCTCGAGAGGCAGCTCGAACACTCAATAACAAAACTCTCCCCTTTGATCGCACCTCGAAGCTCACGGTCCAGTTAATCCATTCGGCACAGTTCAAGGTCTCGGCTCCAATCTACAACGCAGTCCAGTCCCAGATCAAAGCCAACATCAGCGATTGGAAAGAGCTGAACTTGCATTTCGTAGCCGCCCAAAATTCGGACCCGGATACGTGGTACCGAATGCTCAAAGTCGAGGGAGTAAACGAGAGCCACCTCGCCACGGCTACAAAAACCCTTACCACGATCCTTGCTGGTAGAATTGCCAGAGATGGCCCCGCTACCCTGTGGCACCCGTCACTCCGCGACACCGGAGTCCTCACCCGGAGACTAAAATATCTACAACACCAGACAGGAGTGATCATTGTTAGAAACAAGACAAAGTCCGAAATCCGACTATACGGACCGCCGAGAAAATGCGCCGAAGTCCAGGCCGCGATCGCTAAGATCCTCAAGGCCGAAGACGCAGACGAGTTCAGCATCGAGCTCGACAACAAGAGCTTCCTCTGGGCCTGCCGCGGCGGGATCAAAGAAATCGCCGACCAGATCGGCCCCGACAACGCGCGTCTAGACGTGATCTCGACGCCGAAGCGCATCGTCGTCACCACCGGCACCGACCGGGAGTACCAGATCGCGCTCGCCCTCGTGAACGCGCACCGGGGCCCCGCAGCCCCAAAGGCGGATCCGGGCGGTACCAGCAGCAGCAGCAACGCCGCCAAGGACGACTGCTCGGTGTGCTGGACCGAGGCGGAGAACCCGATCCGCACCTCGTGCGGCCACGTCTACTGCCTCGACTGCTTCGAGAACCTCTGCATGTCGGCCACGCGCCAGGACGCCGCCGTGTGCATCCGCTGCGCGGGCGACCGGGACGCGTGCGCCGCGGTCCTCGGCCTGCCCGAGCTGCAGGCGCACCTCTCGTCGTCGGCCTTCGAGGAGCTGCTCGAGCAGTCGTTCGCGTCGTACGTGCGGCTGCACCCGCAGCAGCTGCGGTACTGCCCCTCGGCGGACTGCGACGCCGTGTACCGCACCAACAACAACAACACGGATCCGAACACCCCGACCCCCACCGCCGTAGCGAACCGGGAGCACACGTGCCCGCGGTGCCTGGCGACGGTGTGCACGGCGTGCCACGCGCAGCACGGCGAGGCGGTCAGCTGCGCCGAGCACCAGGACCGCGCCACGGGCCGCTGGGCCGCGTTCCTGCGCCTCAAGCGCGAGGTCGGCATCAAGGACTGCCCGCGCTGCGGCACGCCCGTCGAGAAGACGGACGGCTGCGACCACGTGCTGTGCCGCTGCGGGGCCCACGTGTGCTGGGCCTGCCTCGACGTCTTCGACGCCTCGGACGAGTGCTACGCCCACATGAAGCGCGCGCACGGCGGCATCGGGCTGGGGTACCTCCACGGCGAGGACGACGATGACGATGATGAAGATGATGATGATGGTGAGGCGGAGGATGAGTTGGTGTGGGGAGAGGTAGTGGATGAGGACGATACTGATGTCCCGCTCGAGTTGTTGTGGTTTGATTAGGGGGGGGCCTGCTGTGAAGGGCAAAGGTTGTTAACCTAACCCACCAGGGAGATTGAGATTGGCATCGGAGTTGGAGGGTTTACTTCAAGGACTGCGGATGATTTCGGTAGAGGAGGTAGTTTGATTTTTCTATCTGCAGAAATTCACAATTCACATAGCTGATGAGATGATACCAATTCGTCCCCTCGGCCAATACGTACATAATCGGATCTGTACGTGCGTGTACGGACATACCGACTACGCGACTTGCTTTTGTTGTATCTGGCTCGGTGTACCCGGCTTATAGAGGTATACAATACAGAAATCCCTTGTCTACACCCAGATCTCAGTCATGTCATGAAAAAACGAGAGTCACTTTCGTCATAACTCGCCTAGGTTAATTGGTTCTATAAAAAAAAATACTCCAATATCGACATCCGATATTATGTAAGATCTCTCTTCCACAGGAGCGGCTTTTCCTTACGAGCTTTGAAAAAAATAAACCCCAATTTCATGAATTTGAAACGTTGATCATTTAATATGAACCTGAAATCGGACCGTTGTGTTTCGCAGACCATCGTATAGGGCAAGCCGAATTAACCTCATTTGCTCAAAATGCGAGGTGTGTCACAAGGTACATTACCCGGCTCATCCATTTGTTATTGGCGAATCCTCCCGAACCGAGAACCGTAGGACTTACTCAACGAGGACCGTACAGGTTTAGAACCACTTACACGGCCGGAGGACAAAAAGTTGGTGTGAAAGACACATGGGATGGGATGAACAGCTGTGAACTAGGTAAGTAGGTATACCTACCTGTACAATCTTAAATGCGGAGAGGCAAGGCTAGCCGACATCCATCTGGAACTAAGAACGACCTAAGCTGTATCTGATGGATATTTCCGAAGGGGCTTATTGTTCGTCACTTGCTGTTGGGCACTCACTTTACCAGTGGCGTAGCCTGCCGTGCGGAGAAATAGTAAGTAGGTAGGTAGGTATAGCATCCATCCATAGTCACGATACCTAGCAGAGATATGTATGACCAATCGGGCCTCTTCCTTTCTTCAACATACCATCCATCTAGTTATACACGCAAACCATCTTGTAGCGGGGTACATGCTATATTACGTAACAAAGACCATGCTCGGGCTTTCCGGGGCCGGGGCCGTTAGACGGGACGAGAGACTCCAGCTAGCCCCTACTGTAGGCTGACTGGTAGTGGCGGCTGTTGGAATTTAAAGGAGTTAAAAATGTGTGTATTATTGTTATATTGTACATGCAGGATCCGTACGACCACATGCGGAGTCGCCCGGTGACGACCTCACACTTATACTTGATGACTAATATGACAGCAGCCATATTGTCGACCATGGGCTAGATCCGTGACATATATATATAATTATATTACTTAGGTAATATACATAATAATCTTATTACGTTTTGCAAATATCAATAGTTAGGTAGGGCGACTGAAAGCCTTTTCCCTAGGTACTTATGAATTACCTATGCCCTGGATTCTATTCCGTCTAGAAAACCGAGGATATCAATACAAGTGGGGGAGTTTGGGTTGTAGTTTAGCTGCAAGAACTGGGGAGATACCAGCTGAGCTGCCGAGTCCGCATCCGCATTGCAACGGTGATGAGGTAACGGTAGTAGAGCCGACATGATGGTGGCTATCATATCTCCAAAGGAAAATTATATTGACTCAGCGCATTGCTGCCAGGAGACCTTTTTGTCAACTTACACCGGCTGCGGGACGAGAACCTCGTGCGACTGGGGGAACGTGAACGCTTTCGATACACTATTCCATCCACGTCTAGCTGATTGCGATGCAGGATAATCGTGATTGGCCACGGGGTAGCCGGTCAGATATATTGGTTTGGTTTCGATATTGAAGTTTTGGAAGTGAAACCCAAACTTGGGAAGAACTCATGAAAGCATCATGAGCTACACCAAAGGCTTACATGTCTGTGTACCTGAAGGAAGACATGTTTTGGCAGCACTGTTTTTCACTGACACTCGGTTACGGATTCCAATCTGGATATGTATATTGTTCCGAAAGCGTTAAATCCCGAAAAATGGTATGTGATATGTAAGAATTAACGGTGTTTTAGTCTGTGAACCCAACCCTACGTTATTCGAAGCTGGTATACGGGACTCAACTGCAAACATCAGCTAGCCACGACGGCTGATCGCTGCCAGCTCCAGTGATGAATGACACCTTGTCCTGTATCCAAGCTATAGGTTTCTTCAAGCCAGAGGCTTAGATAGTCGCTGCTTTAACAGCCTATGGTATTTATCTAAGATGCAGTGATACAGTCTCATTTACCTAGAGCAGCTCAACTCCCAGTTTCAGGTGGCTGGCTGGCTGGCTGGATGTTCCGCATTGTGGTTCTTCTCGGAGATCTCGATCAAGGGGGAAGTGATGCGTGGCTATGAAGAATACTAGACTGGTACTGTTCCCCCTATATAAGCAACTCTTGGTGCCAGCTCGAATCCATAAAACAACTCGACCACATACATTTTACGCTGAGCAGCTCATTATCGTCAACATGGCCGTGACTTCATGGATTCGACTCTGTTTCTCATCCTATCTCTCACTTTACGGCTTAGCAACCGCATTTGTCGTCCCATATCATGAACAGCAATTCCTACAAGCCCCTTTCACCAAGGAGCAGAGCTCCTTGGAACCTGCTCCTAACAGCGTTGCAGGTGACTGTCCACGGAACAACCCGGATGTCAAAAATGGGTGAGCATAGTCACCTATCTAATAATTCAATTCAACAATCTAATGGGACTGGCAGGACGCTCATTGACCAGCTTTGGAGAGCGAACTGTGACCTCGTCAACGAATTCCTCAACAACGCATTCTCCGTGTTCCAAGCGATATCAAGTGACGCCTTAGCATTTGATTCATTCCGGTACTACTCTGTGGTTCGTGAGACTCAGTTATGATCATAATAATAAATATGTCTCTCACCCACGTCACAGCAAGATTACTATTATCTAGTCCAGACGGCCCAGCACAAAGCGTTTCTGCTGCCGACCATTGCGCCTGCCGATTCCGAGCTGGCGGCAGAGATCAGCCAGACCACCGACTCCATGAAAAAAGATATCGAATATGCCAGCGTGTTCCGCGAAGACCTCCACAAGTCCTTCAACGTGTCCGACGCCGTTATCGACAGCAATACCCTCGAAGCTGCTGGGCTGGGATACGTCAAGTGGCTGCAAGAGAACACCAACCTCGGCTGGTTTGCCTTCCAGGTCTCGAGGATTCCTTGCATTTATGTAAGTCGATTTGTTCCGTACCCACCTACCTACCTAATGTTGGTGCACCGAGCTAAAGTAAAACAGGGCTGGGCCGAGCTTTCGTACAGCCTCGATCATCTCTCCTATGTGAATAAAAGTGAGCTTCTGAGTGAGCTCTTATCATATCTTGTAGATGGCTTACACTTATTTTAGCTACGATATTCTATGAGAAGTGGATCAAAGAGAATTCGGGTTGGGGTTACGGCACTAACATGTCGAGTATGTTTCCCCCTCTCCCCCCCTTTTTATTTTCTTTACTTGAGACGAGACCCGTCGCTAACGTCGAGTCGTAGAGAGGTTCGAGGACAGTCTAAAACTGTTCAACAATAGCGAAACTTTCCCACTTTATAATCGGCTGTTTCGCCAAGGTCTGCGTTTCGAGATCGCCTTTTTCGAAAGTGCAATGAACAAGAGTCTAAAGGATACAGCTTGAGATGGTGTCGCGATGAACTCCCTGTGTGGAGATAGACAAAGCTGCTATTGAGCTAGGAACTATGACTGCAGGTACACGATGTTGCGGTACAAATGGGCACTTTGTTTCCCGCTCCTTCCTCTGCCTTCAAGTCATGGCTTTCGTGGAATCCTCAGTTCTCATACTCTATGTTTCGATCCTTGTCACCGATGATAAACCTGATCAGCCAGACAAGTAGTATGGCTAACGGGAATAATGACGTTCATTTTCCTTATTTGTACACAAACTAAGTACCTAGGAATCACCCATTAATATCATTATTTATCTTTGAAGGTGCTATCATGTCTACTAATATAGGTACTTAAGCATGTAATCGGGGACTAGCAAGTTGCTATAGGAGAATCACCGACCCTTAAAATATAAGATGAATAATTTACGTATTATACTTAATTGCTGTATTTACATATCTACCTAATTAACCTAAATAAATGACGAATAGCCTTCAACAATTCCCTTCACCCTACCTACTCACCAGCTTAACGACTTCTTCGTGCGTATACGGGTATGTAAAATGGCGAATAATCCACAATTCTCAAGCGCGGCGAAGGGCGGCGAGGTTTAAATAATATTCAGCCTTGGGCTTGAATATATTAAAACAGATCTTAACTGCAACCGGCGATAATGAATCATCCCGCTCCTATTGATGAAATCGACATGACATAGCAATTTTCAGCTATGCCGGAAGTTTAGTACTGTTCGTCTGCCTGATATTTTATATGACGAAGTATAGAAAGCGACTCAATACACTAAACAGGCAAGTGACACAGACTAAGACTATTAGATCGGCATGCCACATGCAATACTCTAATGTTCGCTCAACGATACCTATACACGACACGATAGGTGTTAGTAAGGTGCTCACTATACCCCATGCGGAAGTGCTAATGCGAGCCTCGATGCTGCTCTTATTCGAAGAGTAGCCCGCCTTGTTAAGAACTTCTACTCACTCCTCGACCTCTCGGCCTCATTATATTTCCAGTATAGCTACCTACTTTGTCTCGGTGCCGAATATCGCGATCCTCGGGGACAATGTTGTAGTACTTTGTAATTGCGAAGCTAATGAGACATAGTATCTATCACGTTATAAATATTCCCCCCGAATAGTTTATCAGATACTTGACAAATAATTTGAGGTTGAACCGCTAGGACTATTTGTATTTAATAGTAGCTGATATTGTATTATGAGGTTTTTAATACTAGTATAGGTATTTATGATTTTAAAAACTCTTATAAAATACTTTATTGGGATACTTAAGAGTAATGTAGAACAATTGTTAGGTATGTAAACAGAATTAAGTGGAAATATACAATATCTCATATAATAGGTATCAATATCTTCAACCTAAAGCCTAAAAATCACCAAGTTGCCTTTTTCATCTTTTACATAAGTACATAATCCATCCACCAATTTTCTGTTATATCAACCTATAAACCCAGTTGAACTATCGTGGTACATTTTTAATTAATACCTGGATATTAAAGTAGGTATCTCCTTCCTTAGAACCAATTATCAACATACCTTTCCTCTCCCATGTTGTCTTTCTTCCCCCCTTTCCTTTTTATTTACTTTCATAGCATCCATCCATTTAACCTGATTCACATTCAACCGCGAGCTAAAGGGAGACTGGAAGAACTCTGTCCTTTCACGCATACTATGTTATATCAAATTTACCAGACCTGTAGTTGACGTTACGGCTAAGCCCGGTAATAAACCCTATAAACACCACCAGTGATCCCAACTCACTTTGCTACTTTTTGTTTCTTTACCTTTCTCTGCCTAGGTAGGTACCTAGTAGTTATCTACCAATTTTTCCCTTCCATTTTCCGTCTCCCACCGCCTAGATGCTATCTTCATTCCAACCCCCTTGAAAATCAATCCATCTTACCTAGTATCTTCTCTCTACAAAGATAAGACAGTAATCTCGGCGCCTAATACGCCTAAAAATCATATACATTGCGAATCCCAACCCTAAGGTACTTGTTTATACTCCTTACTATGTAAGGTATGTAGTTAGTCAATGTTATTTAGGGGCTTGAGGAAGATCCGGGCCCTCGCTAAGAAACTCAGAAGTTCCCCGCCGCCTGTGAAGTAAGTTCGCACTACCTACTCCTACTGGATCTTCCCGACGCCCTTAAGCCTGAGATAGACGTCCGTGCCCCAGCCGTACAAGCTCTGAACGGCGATGCCGCCGCCGAAGTACTCTGCATAGGCGCGGCTGAGCGGGAGCCCATATCCTAGGCCCGCGATCGAGCTGCCGCCGCTACTGGCCGCGGAGATGACGCCTAGCGCATCTTGGCTTCCCCCGCCGCTAGAGCTACCGCTAAAACCGCTTGACATCATCAGATCGTCCTCGTCCTCGATGAAGGTCGTGAAGCTATAGCTCCATATGTTGGGGAGGATCTCCGGGGCGATACCCCCACCGCGGTCGCGGATTCGCACCGTCACGCCTGGGGCATTGTCGTCAAGGGGCTTGATGGCTTCGTTTTTAAAAGCACCCTTATCTGCTGTTGGAGGCTCGAGAGTGACACGGGGTCCGGCGTCGGGAGGCTCCGGGGCAATGGTGATGACTACGGGTTCCCGTTTACCTTGGTTGTGGGTGTTCTCGACAGTGGCACGGAAGGCATTTTTCAGCAATTCGGTGGCGATGTATTCTAGGTGCATAGGTACAAAGGCGAAAGTGGTCGAGGGCTCACCGTCGATAATCCACTGAGGCCGGACACCATATTTCAGCTCGCAGATATCGGCCACAAAGCCTGCGCAGGAATCGACGACGGCTGATGGAGAAAGAGCCGTATCGATGACACCTATGTAACTGGGATGCTCGGGACAGGGGGTTGGCGATGCAGAGGGGTCAAAGTGCGGCAAGCTGCTGTAATGTAGCGCAATGTGCTGCTCGGCGATTAGTCGCGTACCTATGCGCGTCCGCAAGTGGGTGTCAAGAAACCGTGTCACTTCGGCGGGCGAGATGTACCGACGGCATTCGAGGAACCCCTTAGCCAATATTGGGATCGTGTCCTGGTGTGTGGCCACCAACTCAGCCAGCACGGACGTGAATCTGATCTCGGTGTCGAGGTCAGATATGGTTCGGTGTTTCCACGGTAGGAGAGTGGAGAGCGAGTGAAGGTAGTTGTTGTAAATCTTGCTGATATTTGGGTTTGACACGACGATGAAGGGCAGGTTTCGAAGTGCCTGTATGCGATGGGCGAGCCGAATGGGTAGCAGTGAGAGGGTGAAGTTGGCCGAGGAAAAGAGGGCTTCTGCTGAGAGGGGTGGGCGGCCATGTCTAGCTCAAGGAGTTTGGTGGTTAGCTCAGAGCCTGAGTCCAGGGGTGGTAGGATAGAGGGTGCGTTGGATTCATGGGGCATCATGGCATATAATTGTAAAAAGGTAAAGAAAAAAAGGGCTGGAATTTACTTGACTAGATCAGCTAGACTAAGCGAGTGCTGGTGCTTGTTGGCAAGGTCGGCAATTTCCTCGTCTGTGACAGTAGCCGTCCGTGCTGGATGGGAGGAAGATTTGTGACCGTGGTGAGTACCATGATGGTGACCTTTGGAGGAGGAGCTGCTCTCTGTTGTATACGATGAGACTGGAGATCTGCTCAAAGCAAGGTGTCTGATGGCGGGACAGGTGGTTCGAGGAATTGAGAATATAGAGGAGGCATTGGGTGTGTATAAACACCTCAACGGCCTGTATATGCTTTTCATGGCGGCATGGTGTGGTGTTCTGGCGGTGAGTGAAGCTGAATGGAGAGAGGAAGAAGATGTAGGGGGGAAGACAGAGTTGTACGCGGTCAGGTCGATTGGAGAAGAGTCACATGTTGTGCCGAAGTACCTACTTGGATTGCAGGGCCGGGACGTCAATCTATGTCAGCACACAGGGGTGGGGGATGGTGAGGTCCCGTCTTATCTTATCGAGCCCCATGTCCGTGTTGCCGATCTCCAAACTACATAGTATGTATGTAAGTACTTAGTACTCGCAGCTAAGCGGGTATTCCTTTAGCAGGTACCTAATTTATTAGAGATGGGACCTCACACTTGTATCTTCTATTGTATCGAAACTACAGAACCTGTTTGTCTCGGTGGTCAACTTCACACAGAAAAAGGACGATTGGCACCAAGTGAAAGGCGAGTATGTTGTCTTTGAAGTCGAGGTCTCTATATGTTTTTATCCTCTCTACCTAGTTAATGCATTGATTCTCATAAGCACATAAACATGCCTACATGCAGTCTATGTACTGTATTACCCCGCAATCCAGAAGTGTCCATCTGCCCCTCTCCGTCATATGTAGCAGTTCTATGGATTTATTGTTGGGAGCATAGTACACTCCAGCCCAAGTCAGTCTAGGGTAGGTAGGTAGGTAGGTGTGTATTTAGGACATCTATTGAGTCTTCATCTCGCCGTCTAGTTCAACAGCCTTGATGTGCTCATGCGACTCCAAAGTGGTTATCGAGTCCTGAGGGAACGAGACACTATTACATCACTATCTGTTAGTCGGTGTTGCTACTATGGGTATAGTTCACTAGAGAGAAAGTGAGAGACAAAGAGAAGAAGAAAAATAGAACGGCCACAACATACGCAAATCCCTTGATGAGGTTGTATTCGTGCGTGATCTTGCCGCCCTGGTCCTGGGCGTGCTTCTTTGCGGCCGCCACTTGCTCGGGAGTAGCATCCGGGTTGCAGGTAACCTAATGGGGCAGTGAGCAACAATCCTCAGTTGAATGCAAGTAAGCCGGTAGACCTCGGGGACATGGACTGATCATACAATGTAGGAAGGCATCTTGACAGGTGGGCGATGTAAGTATCTCCGGGTGTAAGTTATTCGAGTTAACTTTCGAAAAGTGGTTTGGGATAGAATGGTGAATGAGAATTGATATAAGTCTAAGCAGTTTTTTAGGTGGAGGAGGAGGAGTAGGATGGATTGATGATAATAAAAAGAAGAGGAGGAGAAAAAGAAAGGAAGAGCATGTGAAGTGCAAGGTTCGATCTTAAAAAGGGTTCCAAGTTGGGAGCGTTTCACTAACACAGCCAGCAACCAGAACAGGCAGCTTACATTACAGGCAACCTTGGTAAGTATTGGTTGATGTAGCAGTTCTATGGCATGTACATGACACACGGTAACCTTAGGTCGGTAGCTGCCTTACTTTGTGCCCAGTACCCTAACTTGCCTGACTATGAATGAGGCAGTACAGGCAGAGACAAGCTCTCTGTGGTAAGTTGGAGTGGTGAATACGTCATGCTCAGGTCTAGCAAGTCTATGCCCGGGCAGGCCATTGGGTTAGCTCCTTCGATCACGCACCCAAACTTGCGTTGCTTGCCCACTTTCTAGTTAGCTAGCGTCTCTTGTGTTACCTCTAGAGCCGCTGGTAGCCTACAATGAGGTATTGGATAGTAGAACAGCCCACCTTATCGACATTGGTCTCCCCAAGGTATAGATTATCTTAGAGGTGTATTAGGTACATACTAGTGTACAAGGGTCAAGAAGTCTCTTACTCAACATTGGAGCTGCTTGGCATGTACTACTATAGTACTTGGACACATACGTATGCACGTAGCCTTCACCACACTCCACTTAGACCCACTCTTAACTATCTAATCTTCTTATCGATAAAGAATGTTCTTTAAGTCTCATTTATTTTTTATCTTTTTTTTCCTTTGCGACGGACCTACGGACTTTCTGATAGCTTCAATCCCCAACTCTATAGATAATTGCATTTCGGTTGCGCTCTATTTGCCCGTCCTATCGCCCGCCTTCCGTTAGGCCGCGACCATATTGGTCATATAGTCAAACGACGACAATACCAATTGATCTGACTTTGGCGCAAATTGACCAAGATGGATGAACAGGCGCACAAGCCGCATCGCAAGTCGAAGGAGAAGAAGAAGCCTACAGGTGGTAGGTCGCAGCTTTGCTCAAGGCTTTTAATTATGTTATTGTACTGATATGACATAGATCGTAACCCGAAAGCTTTTGCCTTCTCCCGCCCCGGAAAGCTCCAGAGAGCAGCAGCAAGATCCCACGACCTGTAAGGACTCACTCAGCCCTTGGATGCGACGTCGAGCCAGCGTGTTGACCAATTCTTCTAGGCATGAGAAGCGACTCCATGTGCCCCTAGTCGATCGGCTCCCCGATGTCGAACCCCCACCGAAACTCGTTACCATCGTTGGCCCCCCTGGGGTCGGGAAGACAACATTGCTGAAAAGCTTAGTTCGCCGCTATGCGAAGGAGACGATGACAGACCCCCAGGGTCCCATTACCGTGGTTACGTCCAAGAAGCAACGTCTGACGTTTCTCGAATGTCCAAATGAACTCGAGGCCATGGTTGATGTCGCGAAGGTGGCCGACATTGTTCTTCTCATGATAGATGGCAATTTTGGTTTCGAGGTACGTTCGGTCGATTATGGAATATACCTACCCAACCTTTGTGCGTTGCCCTGCTAAACAATCGCTAACTCATAATGTGGAATAGATGGAAACCATGGAATTGTACGCCCCTGCAAATCCCTTGCTCTTTAAATAGCTAAACACTAATGGCCCTTTATAGTCTCAACATCCTCAGCGCCACAGGCATGGTGAGTATCCTAGTCCCATCTTACTATTCGTACCAAGGGTAACTGACTCCATATAGCCAGGAAATGTTTTTGGAATTCTAACACACCTTGATCTGTTTAAAAAGCCACACCTGGTAAGAGCTCACTAAAAATTACTTCTGGCAACTTTAACTTACTTCTCCGTGTGTAGTTGAAAGATGCGAAGAAGCGACTGAAGCATAGGTTATGGAGTGAATTATATCAAGGCGCACATCTGTTCTACTTATCTGGTGTCATAAATGGAAGATATCCGTATGTGCTCCCTGGTTCACATGTTGATTAATGCTGGTGTCCTAGGCCTTTTTTAACGAATGCTAACACAATTATTTACAGAGATCGTGAAGTTCACAACCTCTCTCGATTCCTCTCAGTGATGAAGTCTACGCGACCCTTGGTGTGGAGGAACTCCCACCCCTATGCTGTGATTGACAGCTATCGAGACATCACACATCCTTCCCTCGTCGAGGAAGACGAAAAGTGTGACCGATCAATTATGTTATCAGGATACCTTCGTGGTAGTAATTTTAGACAGAACCAGCGCTGTCATATACCCGGACTCGGCGACTTCACCGTTCAAAATATCGAAGCATTGCCCGATCCGTGCCCGACCCCTGCTCAAGAACAAGCTATCGCGAAAGCAACTGGCAAGACCGGAAGGCGGAGATTAGCTGAGAAGGAGAAGAAAATCCATGCTCCTATGTCGGATAGGAGTGGTTTGAAGATCGACGGTGATACTATATGGATTACTAAAGAAAAGGGGTTCACATTCGATAAGGACAACACTGAGGAACGGGGAGAAGGTGAAGAGCTCATTATAGGACTACAAGGAGAGAGAAAATTGCTTGGCCAGACGGAAGATGGCGTGCAGTTATTCCGGGGAGGGGAAAAGTTGACGGACGCATTAGAAGATGACAGTGGTCGAAAAGCCCAGAGGACAGCAAGGATAGCTGACGGAGATGACGACGGTGACGCAGCCTTGGAAGACGAAGACCTCGATAGCGAAGATGAAGATCTCGACCCGGATGAGGAAGCAGAATTTGATGAAGAAAATCTCGGCAAAATGTTTCGCAAAGATAACGATGAAACCCGAAATGGAAACGAAGAGTTAGCGTTTGCCGATAGCGATTCAGATCTGGGGTCGATTTCCGGAGAAGAGCTTGATGCGGAGGATGATTCAGAATCCGACTTTGATGAGGATGACGAGGAAGAAGCTGCCCTACGCTGGAAAGAGAATCTGGTTGAAAAGGCCCAGGCGCTTCACGGAAACCGCTCCTATCGAACTGCAGATCTTGCCCGATTGATGTACGATGAGGCCCTCACCGCTGAAGAAGTGCTTCGAAGATGGAAAGGCGAAGTCAAGCACGCCGAGGATGAGGATGAGGAATCTGACGACTCTGATGATGACGGCTTCTTTAAAAAATCGAAAGTCGAGACAGAGGATGTAGAGGACCGTCACATTCCAGTATTCAACTACGATGAACTTGCTACCAAGTGGTCAGAAGACGAGAATATCGAACTACTTCGTCAACGCTTCACTACCGCAACTTTAAATGGTAGTGGGGGGAATGAGGATGGGTCCGATGGAGAAGGAAATGACGAAAGTGATGAGGGGGACGGAGCATTCGAGGATCTTGAGACCGGCGAACAACATAAAGCCGAGCCAGTAACGGCAGACAGTTTGGAAGCCGAACGGGAAAAGAATGCACGACGGAAGGAAGAACTCAAACTTCGATTTGAGGAAGAAGATCGTGAAGGTTTCCGAAATGATAAGGCCAATGCTCGGCGCGAGGCTGTAGAAGAACAGGAATTTGGTGAAGACGAGTGGTACGAAAGCCAAAAATATCTCATTCAGGTCAGTACAAGACACATCGGTCGGGCCGAGGGGAGCCTTACTAATAATATACGGGAGTATAGAAACAACTTGATATCAATAATGCCGAGATGGCAGGGCTAGACGAACGGCAAAGAATCGCAGTGGAGGGCCTTAAGGCTGGAAAGTATGTCAAAATAGTACTCACTGGAGTGCCAGCGGAATTTTGCATCAATTTTAAAGCTCGAACACCGATTATTGTTGGTGGTCTGGCAGCAACCGAAGACCGCTTAGGATTTGCCCAGATCCGAATCAAGAAGCACCGGTGGCATAAGAAAATTCTGAAAACGGTAAGTATCTCCCTTACTCGGTTTTTGAAATTAGTAGGCAGTTATTGACATGGGCTATAGAATGATCCGTTAGTGTTTAGCTTGGGATGGCGTCGATTCCAGACGCTACCAATTTACAGCACCTCCGATTCACGGACACGAAATCGTCTGTTGAAGTATACTCCAGAGCATATGCACTGTCAAGGTACAATATATGGACCTCTCATTGCTCCAAATACAGGGTTTGTATGCTTCCAAAGCTTCTCCAAGGAAAACCCAGGTTTCAGGATTGCAGCCACAGGCACAATTCTTAGCGTTGACGAGTCCACCGAGATCGTCAAGAAATTGAAGCTCACGGGAGTGCCCTACAAAATTTTCAAGAACACAGCCTTCATTAAGGATATGTTCAACTCCTCATTGGAAATCGCAAAATTCGAGGGTGCAGCCATCAAGACCGTTAGTGGAATTCGTGGTCAAATCAAACGAGCCCTATCCAAGCCTGACGGCTATTTCCGGGCCACGTTCGAAGATAAGATTTTGATGAGCGACATCGTGATACTTAGAGCTTGGTATCCTGTGAAGCCGCATCGTTTTTACAATCCCGTCACCAATCTTCTTGGTGATTGGAAGGCAATGCGTCTCACTGGTCAAGTACGCTACGAGCAAGGCGTAGCAATACCGCAAAATCGCAATAGCCAGTACTCGCGGGAGATTGAACGCCCGACGAGGCACTTCAACCCTCTGAAGGTGCCACGCGCTCTCGCGGCAGATCTACCCTTCAAGTCCCAGATTGTACAAATGAAACCCCAGAAAAAGAAGACGTATATGCAGAAGCGGGCGGTCGTCTTGGGTGGGGAAGAGAAGAGAGCACGCGACCTCATGCAGAAGCTCACGACAATCCGAAAGGACACACTTGCTAAGCGGAAGGCTAAGAAGGATGAAAAGCGCGCCGAGTTCAAGAAAAAGATGGAAGAAATGGGCGAGAAAAAGGAGGCCCGTGAACGGAGGGAGAAGCAGGAATTCTGGAGGAAAGAGGGTCGGAAGAGAAAAGGTGACGGCGAAGAGGGTGGTGGCGGGGGTAAGAGACGGCGCTGAGGACCGCGTCTTCCGGGCTATTGTATGCCGAGCGCTCTTAATATTTAGGTCTCAGAGTTAGCCCAAGCATGAATATATAAAGCAATTACCTAGTCAAATTATTTATTCTTGCATAGAAACCTAAGGGACGCACTATAAACAGATATCAGTCTATATACCTACTTAAACGTGGAATATACTAAATCCTCGACCCAGTGTGGCGATCTCACGCTCTCTTAGTCGCGAGACATGACACCAACAATTATCGGGGCCCATGTTGCGAGGAGTTGTCGTCGGTCTATCATGACAATTCTATTCCTACCATCAGCTTTCAATTGCTTCCATAACTACCTGAAGTATGATGCTAATGCCCACAACAGCAAATTCCTGAATGAGAGGGGGTCAGATAAAATTATAATCCATAGCCATGCACACTTATAAACATGTCTTGACACTGAGAGAAGATTAGAGAGCAGGCCATGAAGTGATCCGGGTTGGATGAAGGAATGACTGAAATCGCGAATGAGAAAATCAAGGCACAAGACAACGGAATCGTACATGAATGTCATATATAAACGCCTCGAAAAGAGCCCCCTGCTTCATCCGGAGGTTACCGGAGAAGCCAGTTCAACACCACCACATCTCTCTCTCTCTCTCAGCACCACCACGCACTCCAACACCGTAGAGAAACCTAGGTTACTAGCCTACCTACTTCCTATACAATCCCATCACAGCAAGACGAGTATACTAACATCGAAGCCAGGAAACTCTTGATAAGTTACCATGATAAAGCCCGGGTGGACATGTAGAAGTCCACCTCCCCGCCACCACCCCGTCCACACATATGCACTTACTTACCTAGGCACACACTTGCAAAAAAGGGGGGGCGAGAGCACCAAGTCCTCCAACAACTAACTGCTGTTGAGAATGCTCCAATGTACCTCCATGACACTATCTGGTGAAACCAGGTCATGAATAATTGAATACACAGGAAAGCTAGGTTGGTGAGCAACCACATTATTGTGTAGAAACTCACGTAAACCTTTAGACTTTTCTCGTCACGATCTCTAGCGACAAACATCAAGCAAGCAGAATATTACTAAATGGACTCTGAAGGCCCGGAGCTTAAGATTAACAAACTACACTAATTGTTGAAGAGTTGAGTTGATCCTATAGGTTAACAATCTATCTATCTACCACATAATAAAAGTAAGGAAAAAATGCAGAAGGCAGATGAAAAGAAATTTTTAGGAGGTAATGTTAAGTTATTATGTAGGTAGGCACCTAATAACGTAGTAGTTTTTTGCAAAGAACTCCTCAATACGTGAAGCTATTTACTTCAATTGCCGTTGGACGCCCCCACATTTTAGGTTATCGCCCGCCCGTTTCCAAGGTTGCCCCTTTCTTTTCAACGGCAACCTTAAAAAAAAGATGCGGCTGAAACCCTATCGGGTCCCCCCGTCCAATACAATCGCAGGCCTGATAGCGCCTTGTTCCCAATCCGGCAGTTTCTGGAATAGAGGGGGTTGTGAGAGGGGCGCGGCTTCGGAATACGAGAAAGTTGGTTGTCTTGGTATAGTCTTGGGAGGCGGGTACCTACCGTGCATATTGACATATCTATTTGTCTACTACCTATGTAGGTAAGGTTGCCTAATTCAACTACCGACAATACGTAACATTGGTGTCCCGTCCTTGCGGTAATGAGACTGACTGGCTGTAAGCGACGTAGCGCGACGTATATACTAAATAGGACAAAATTGATTGACCTTCGGCTCCGTAGATAAACATGAAGGTTATGATGATATGCTATAAGTGTTGGGTTGGCATTGGTTGTACATAATAAGATTCTAACTCTTGGAAGTTATCTGCTGAAGGTCATGGGCTTTTTGGTTTTGTTTCATGTCGGACTAAAAAAACGATACTATACAGGGGTTCAGAAAGGCCTACATCAATACCACATGGTTAGATTGACGAGATACATTGATCAATCTAACTATACGCCAACTGTGTCTGGTACGTCGATATGTGCTTAACCTCAGCCCTACACAGGCTGTCGTGCTATGATTCTCGGCAATTACACATGCCAGTGAGACACAAGTTGTCAGTACAAGTGTGAGACAATTTCCCTAACTTCCTAATACGAAGTATAAGCCTGGAGTCTTCGGGAGAACTATATACTACGCCCTAAGCGTCTAAACTAGACCACAAACAATATTTAGCCATGATATAGCACGTTCAAGGAAACATTTCATTGTCTCTATCCGAAGGGATGCTCGATGAAATTAACACGACAAAAATGCATGCCGTATCACGAGTCTGGCGATTTAGTTTAATACTACCTAGGTATCTACCTAACATTTCAATACCTCGCAGCTTAACGCAAGGTTACCTATGTAGGTAGATATGCAAAACACCTACGTGCTCATTACCGCCCTTTACACATCTCCTTTTTTCAAAGCAAAAAGAAAATCTCCCAAACCACGTGGTCCCGAACCAACGCGACAACGACAACAAGAATAGAAAAAAAAAAGGAAATAGAAAAAAGAAAGCAAAGCAAAGTAATCAAACCCCACGTTACCCTCCTACCTATGTATGTATGTATTGCGTTGCATGATACAAAAAAAAAGAAAGCAAAAAGCAAAAGCCAAAAAACCAACTCAGACATCTACCCACCTACCTACTGCCAAGCCAAGCAACGCGGGTCTGATCGTCCATTCATTCAGGTACGTACACTACACTCTGCATACGAAGAACCAGTTTAAAAAGAAAAAGAAAAAAAAGGGAGCCAAGCAAAACCCAAGTCGCGCCAAGAGGCTCAAGCGACAAGAAGGTTATCTGCCTATACGACGCGAGAGAAGGGAGGGAGGGTGAGAGAGACTTGGCGATCGACGGACGGCAAAACAAGTGAGTGAGTGAGGTCTCGGCGCCAATGCTTACATACATGCCTATCCTAGGATACCGGACACTACCGACCTACCTAGACTACTAGGTAATAGCAACTGTTGAACGACAGGCAGACAGAAAGAAACCCCCCAAACCCCAAAACCCAAGAATATTCGAAGAATTTATGCTCAAAGAGTAGGTACCTAGTGCTAGTTTCTAACGTTGCATGCTTCACTGGACTTCTTGGAAGTTTTTTGAGACCTTCCAACTAGTTAACTCTCTTTTCTCATACCCGGGACGTTGGAAGCCCCTGCATATGACGTCAAATAGCGGTTTACATATAGATACTAGGTGGTAGGCACAAACTAATAGTAATGCAACATTGTAGGTAAAGTAGGTATTGACCTACCTACTTACACTATGTAAGGTACCCCCTAGGTACGTGCCTACCTACTTCCTGCGCATATAGTAGGTATATACCTACATCGTATGCACCTGAGCGGCACCGCGCTGAGCCTAGGTATTCATCGACAGGTTCTGAATTTCGAAAGATATGTACCGAAATGGGAAGAACCAAGGAACGGGTATTGATAGAAGCTACACTAGTGTCAACTACATACACTACATAGATCTGCATTGATATACCTATTAATGTAACCTAGGCAGTTGACCTACCCAACCTAGATAAGTACATATGTATACACAATTAAGCTTCAGTCAAGAACATTATAAAAGTGACGGACCCACGGAGGGGGGGACTTGGCAAAACGCGGGAAAAAGGGGGCCACCGGAGCAAGCGAAAAGATAGTTTGAAACGATTTCTGATTTGGTATCTTAAGCTTGAGCCTTTTTTTTTTTGTTAAGCAAGAACGCTATGCTATGCTATGCTATGCATGCTGGGAAGGATGAAGACTGCGTTTGGTCTAGACGATATTGACAGGTTTCGTAGCGGTCATTAGAATGGCTGAAAGAGAAGAGAAGAGAAGAAAAAAAAAAGCCCCCCAAAGTACGGTACAAAAAATTGAAGAACGACGCAAATGCCTTTTTTTTTAAATGAGCCCAAGAAATAACCCCCCAGACATGATCCATAGAAAAGGGGAAGGGGGTGAAAAAAGTTAATCAACCTAAAACAATGTATGCCAAGCAACGATTTCGGTTATGCAATCTTGGACACAAGAAAAGAAGACCCATACCACTAAACCGCCCGAAAGATCCGCTCGCAAATACCGGTAGACTATCACGGTGCTTAATGGGCAGCACCTCCGGTTTCGTTATTGATTAGGTGCTCAAGAGCCTCTGGGGGAGTGGGGAAATAGTACGCAGCAAAAGCGATCGCCAAGTATGTGGCGACACAGAGGAAACCCTCGAGATAGTCGCTCTTCTGGTCCCTCAAGAAATTGCCGACGGTGATGATGCCGAGAATCAACATGGAGATGTCGAAGAGCTCAAAGCTGAGATCCATAGGCTTGCCCAGACCCCAGGCGACAATAACAACCAAGGGGGCGTTGAGCATAGCGGTCTGGATCGTGGCACCAATGCAGTGAGACAAGGCGAAGTTGATCTGGTTGTCCCAGGCTTCGTCAATGGCAGTCAGATGCTCGGCCGCCTTCTCGACTAGAGGAACAAGAATCAGACCCATGAATGGATCGGAAATGCCATGCTTTACGACAATATAGGGGATATCGTGGACTAGGGCGATGGCGATAAAAGTGACGAGAGCAATAGCAATAGTAAGCGCAATAATGCATTCCGTTAACGTCAGCTTAGCCTTAGCATGGTCCTTGTGGCCATCGGCATCGCGCTTCTCGTCGTTCTCGAAGACAGCATCGTATATGCCATGGTGCGTGCGCATCTGGAACCAGACGTAGACGACATAGCAGATCAGTAGGATGACGGCAACCCTGTGAGAGAGACTGAGAGTTTTCGCATTGATCTGCTCGGTAGTAAGGCCAAACTCTGCGCGATTGATACTGTTCTGGAAGAAGGTGGGAATAGCCAAGCCGAGACCAGCCATAAGTAGCAGACCAGTTCCGACCTCGCTGATAGCACCATCGAAAGTAGCCTCCTCACGTCGAAGACCGGCAGCGAAGAAGCAGAGGCCAAGACACAGGAGCATGTTAGCCAGGATAGAACCCAGGATGGCGGCGCGGATAACGTAATATTCCGATTTGACAAGCAGGAGCATGAAGAGAATGACTTCAACAATAGAGCCAAGACTGTAAGTAATATCGCGGTTAGCGGGAAATCTAGCAGGAGGCATGTAGGCATACTACTACAAGGGGCAGCTACTAGTACGTACGTCGTCTCAGTTAGAACACCAAGCATATGGGGCATCTTTCGGGCAAGCTCCTGGCCGGCGAAACCGACCAAGTTGGCGCAGGGAATCATGGCAACGTAGGCCAGGGAGAACTTGGTAACATATCGCTCCTCCATGGTGTAGTGAGCAGCGATAGCGGCCGGGACGAAGGGCCAGAGGATGTTGACGGCCCTGGACAGGTAGCTGGAGGACTTCCAAGTGATGCGGATGAAATGCAGAGGATGGATGCCGCGTCGTCCACTCTCTCCGGCTTCCCTCACACGGACAAAGCCCGATCTGTTTCTGCCTGTAGTACCGTCCATGATGTCCTGGCGTGTCTGTGGAAGCGCAGCAGCAGCAGTAGCAGAATGGCGTGGATTGCGTTCGCTATGCTGGGACCTTCGCTGATGGTTCGGGCGGTCGGTAAGCACACTCTCCCGGTTTCGAGCCATTGCGTCCAAGATGCCGAGGGGGGCGGGAAGAGGGCTATTTAAGGTGGTGATGGTATGGTACTAAGTAGTGGTATAGATAACGGGCCGTCGAGAGTACTCGGTACCACCAGCTAAGCTAGTACTCAGTCAGACGGAGGGAGGGCTGAGGATGAGGGTAATCAGTGACAAGTTCGTGATGGGAAGTGAGTTGCAATATTTGCTGTCTGGGGTTTGAATGACAAGTCTTGGCCCAAATGCAGGATGGAGCTTGGTATTCCTAGGGCAGTAAATCCATATGCAGATCTAGTTGGTCTCAGATGTATGAGCAAAAGCCAAGAGTTGATGTAGAAGTCTGGGCTGGACTGGGCTGATGAGTGTACATATAAAAAGAAGAAAAAAGAAAAGAAAAAAAGACAAGAAGCCAAATAACTACTTATCCTACTACATATACATAATGTAGGTACCAGCACCACCACTGCCGAGTTAAAAGTCACAGGGTTGTTTAAGCAATGTAGGGATGTAACCATGTAGCGATGTAGTGTAGCGTTGGCAGAACTTAGATTCATGTGGGAGGGACCCCTAAAGGAAGGAAAAAGAAAAGAAAAAAGAATAAGAAAATACTACCTGCCCGCCTGCCCTTTTTTTTTTTTTGTGTGTGTTGTTGGTTGGTAGTGTATTTCTGGCGGTGGGGAGACGTCAGGCTGCATGGAAATAGGACCATCGTTGTGTACCAACAACACCTTCCACGTCCCCACGTTCCCAACGTTGACCTTAACCACGTACGGAAACCCCCGTCAGATCATTCAGATAGCGGGGAGAGCACTATACTCTAAGTGGCTTAGACTTCTGACAATTCAAGCTTTGAGAGGCCTCTCAGGTACGACGAAGCGCCTTGTTCTCCCCGATTACCTACCTACATACCTACTTGCCTGGTCTATGGGCCATGTCAAGCATGTAAGTTGTTGTATGTACATCACCCCTGCGACTTTTTCTTCTTTTCTTCTCTACCTATCTATCAAGTTCCTATTGACTTATCCAACCTCCTCTCAGTCTCCTAACCTTAACTTCCTATTCGCGATATCCTGAAACTACCTAACCTACCCACCACCATCACCGCATCAACTACAACAACAACATCACCATCATCAATCACCCGATCCACAGTGGGTTCTACACTACAATACACGACATTACCCTATGTATGTGCATCACGTACTTAATGTATGTACCTACCTACACTAAGTTAAAACTTATATGTAGTATCTATGTTCTAGGTTCTGGGTCCTACCAATTCGAATCTCCAATACGAACTTGGCCTGCAGCTCTGTTTATTAGGAGTGGCACGCCTGAGAAATCCGTCTGACGTGGGCCCAATCAACATGGTTGTTGCAGCCAAGTCAGCATCAAACGCGGATCGACAAGCACCCAATTAATACCCTGAACTGCCCGGCACCAACCAGCGGCAGCCGCTTTACTGCCTGAAGGAACAGGTCCAGAAGCATGGGTGCTGTGGTTCGAGCTCAGCACTACCTACCTATTCCCCTAAACCTATGGCATGTTGCATGTCATGTTGCGATAGCCTCAATTCCATCCTTCGCCTCATTATGCCGGCTATCCATCCATACCTAGGTAGGCCCTACCTAGCGTAGTAGTGTATACCGGTAGTTGACCGGCCAGCCAGACGCGCGCTTACAAGGGGGTCTATATTTACCTAAGCTTAGCTAGGTATTCATTCCTCTTCTCATGTTCAATTGCCCTTGTAAGTATGCTATTATTGGATCAATGGTCTAAGGTCGTTGATGACTGTTGACTTTTTTATACAGTGAACCACACGTCCGTCTCCCCGGTAATGGTAATGAACATGACCTACCTAACCTAGGTATTCCTTCGCAACTCTGCAATGTCCTTTACAGATTACAATTCGTCTCTTCACCAGGTTGTGGGGGGCGCACGCACGAAGCTTGGCGCTAGCTTTGACGACCGACTTGCTGCTTAGCCGTACACCTAGGTAATTTCACACGTTCAGCTGAGAACCATCGTCGTCGCTCAATCACGTAATCGATAGGCAAGTCCTCAACGCTATTTTTTTTTCAGCCCTGCCAGGAGATCACAGATAAGCTTGCCCATCGTGCCCTGCCTCCTCTCCCTCTCCAACTGTGAGTGGACTTGTGACGAGAGCTGCTCTCTTTTTTTTACGTCTGGTACTTGCCATGCGAGCAAGAGTTCTCACCTGGCCCCTAAATGCTCCTGGCATTTTTCATGAAAGCGAACCGATGTGATCCGTCCCTGATCCGCCTCTGGTTCGAGATGTGGGTGCTAAATCTTGTGGCTGATAGCTGTGCCAGTATCACAGATGTTTGGAGACTCAGGCGCAGAAAGCCATGACCTTTTTTTCTTCTTCTTAATATCAGATATCCTTCAGCTAGTACATAACTCCTGGCCGTTGTCCAGGACAAACTCACCACAAATCTCCTCCATCTAGTTATAGTCTATCTTAGTAGCCTATTAACCGCTTATGGTGCGATAGGCTCGACTAGACGAGATGGTGACTACTCTCAAGCCGCAAAGTCTAGACAGTTTCTAGTTCGAGATATATCTCTATTCTTAGTACTTAAAATACCCCTCATGTGCTACTCCAAAAGCTTTTATGTCTGCAATTCTGCCTATTCTTGTTTCACTGAGGCTATGCCATGCTACCCCCTGTGATTTGAGACAAGTTTGTTATAGGCGCAACATGGACAAATCGGATACTCGTAACCACGAGACTGTTTCGTCTCTTGATCCAGCAGCCATGGGGACTGGTAGTGAATCTAAACTCTTTGAACTAACTGCAGAATCAGCAGTAGACGATTCAAGTTCTGTGGATGAAAAGTCTACTAGCCCTTCCGGCGCTTCTTATGCTATTGGTTTCTGGCCTGAACCTCGTGATGACGCGAGTAGTTATTCTTTACCTTGTACTACTGTCACTTACAAATTCCCTACCCATTAAAACTGAGGAAGCTGGCGGACGAATTTTGTATATTTACGTGGCTCCTTGATTCTAGCTCCCTCGGGAAGCGTAAAAGGGATATTCATCTTAATGATATTTGGTCTAGGTTACATGGTTTGGTGTTCCCCATGATCATACAGATCCACTACCTAACAGTATATATAGCCATGTGTGAATAATGTTTTAAACACAACAAAGGAGATATCGGATAGACAATATTTAAGCTTTGTATCATGCGTGGGCGACATTGGCTCTGCGGAAAGCATCCTTATTCGTCCTATGATACGGCTCTTAGCACCAGGCTCACATAAGCACTACTCAGCACCTATTTTACGGGACTAGTCCACCTCAACCAGCAGCGATGTTGACCTTTTTGCAGGTCCTGGAACGATATATGATGAGGTGCTAGTTCTTTTTGCAGGTACAAGATGATATATATTCCTGGCTCATTGCAATATATTCGCGTTGCGGTAACAGACTGCGAGGTATTCTTCGGTGGCACGAACCCTGATTCTAGGAAAATGGCGACGGGTGCGAATCTGTCTATGGTGCTTTCCCAGACTGGTTGCAGAGAGAAGATAGCCAATCTGACGATTTCAGAGCTAGACAAATGCAAGCAATAATATTAATGCCTGACTTCAAAGACACATAACTGAGACACGTGCGACATCAGCGGCGCAGACATTCTCCAGACCCTAAAGTCTTACCTACCCCCCTCCTCACTGTGGACACCATGCTCTCGAGCGGCACAGCCATCAAAGTCGAACCGGCCTGGCAAGGCAAGCGGGCGACGCACAAGAAGGCTCGGCTCGAAGGGGGGGGTTGGGGGCGCAGTCAAACCTGATCCTGATCGTGTCGGGCCCGCGGTTCCGGCGAGGCGAGCACGAGGCGCCAGGTCGAGGACGTGCGGCTCCTGATCTCCCCCCCCCCGGCCGGCCGTTCGACGCCAAGATGCTGGCGGCGCCGTTGGGAGCTGTGGATGAATAGTGGTGGTGGTGGTGGTGGGTGGGGGATATAGTGTATGGAGATTTTCGATACTGTTAAGGTAATAGTATTTCGAATCGAGAAACCTACCTATATATTCACTCCTCCCTTGAAACACACCCGGATCCAGAAGAAAAGAGGTTAGAAAAGCTCACCAAGAAACTCACAAGCCCTTTGATGACGCGGTGTCTTGCAGTAACCACCCGCGTCGCGTCACAAAAACGTACTCTTTTCAGAATAATACCATTCTCAAAAGTATTTTTATCTCTGGGTGTTTTTTATAGCCGGGCGGCCTCGCTCGCTCGCAAGGCTCAAGTAGCCTCATCCAGAGCCCCTATTCAAGCCCCCTATCTACCCCATCACGTGACTAACTAGGGCATTCACAGCCGCAGAGACTGAGCTAGGTATCTACTTATAGGTACTCTAGCATGGGTCGAATTCATGATATATCGCCTTTGTATACGTAAGTAACTGGAGACGCTTAAGAACATATATTCTCAGTTTAAGTGATTCCCAAAGGAAGGGGGAAATAGTTCTCGGTGTCACGTGATCTAGACTTACGCGTGAAGAAGCTCCGTAGGAATACCTACATCCGCGACGAAGAGTAAAAATACTTGATAATTTTCGTATCCTTCGAACAGAATAGTTGTGCACAAAAGTAGTACTTTGTGATTGATCGGGATACCAAATGAGTGCTTTGAGAGTGACTAGACTTAACGATCGCAGAAGACTCATCTTAGGGGTCTCATATGGCATAGGAGACTACGATTTCAACCCTCTCCCCCCTTCCAAAAAAGCCCATATTGGGCATTCGTTCATTGCCCTTTAGCGGAGTCGAAATACCTTAATTGCTAATTAAATAAGCGTTATTATACCCAGAAATAAGGGGAAATGAATAGAATGAGCGTTCGATGAAAAAGAGATGAAATCGCGAAAGATGTGCGTGCCATAGGAGCTTGGTAAGAAAGCTACACTGATCTAGCCTCTGTAAATCGAACCCAGAACTTCTGGTCAATGAAAATAACCCAGCTTTCTGATTTCCAGGGTCGGCTACTTGGACATCGAAGGCTCGGAGAAGCTACACAAGTCGGCAACGGAACTAGAACACGCCAGGGCCCTTTTCTGAAAATTACTAGGTGGCTTACCTCGAAACAGAATTTTTTTAGCTGCGTGAACGCAAGGGTCTTGCCCGCACACATGTATCTTCCGTAGCCGAAGGCGAGCTCGACGAGTCGCTCCAACTCGGCCCGCTTAGGCGCGTCCGCCTCCATGAACCGTTCGGGGCGGAATACGTCGGCATCAGTGCCGAACAAACGCGTCGACTTTAACAGCGACGAGACGTTTACACCGATAGCTGTTCCCCCGGGAATAAACTTGCCATGGAACACATCACCCTGTGGGGGGAACTCTCTTCGGTAATAATCCCGGAACTGGCGCCCGCATACGTACGCCTTCGTACACAACGGCCTGGTTTTATATTTTAGCTTCCGGTTGCAGCATGACACTGTAACTGACCTGTAGATAGGGGGAATCTCTTGGCTTCCTCCAGTCGAATAGGACTGGACACTTTGCCTTGAGCGACGGCCTGGGCAATTTCTGCTTTCAACTTTCTATAGACCTCAGGGCATGTAATAATATAGAGTAGCACGCCCTTAATTGTGGCTGCTGTGGTGTCGGATCCGGCATATAGCAAAAAAAGACCTTCAACTTCGTACTGTGCCCGGGTGAGGCCATAGCGGATGAAGGATGCCTAGGAACAACAGTTTATTACCGAACTGCTACATATGACTAGGGGACGAAAGCAACATACCATCATGTCGTCTTTGCCCCTTGCTTCCTTCTTACAAACACCTACTAACGAACTTCTCAACTACGCTAGGGACGGGCATGATTTATCAACTTAATTCATGTAGCGTTTTGAAAGTTGACTAGGTCGTCTCCTAACGATGATGTTGTATATGATTATGAGCTACTTATGAATAACCACATCACACTCTGCACATGCATCTCTAACACCTTGTGATATGCTATACGGAAAAGGAGGAGCGGGTCATTCTCAACATAGAACATCTAGACTATGAGTGACAATACAAAACGTGGGTTTTAACAATTATAAGAACATTTAGAAATCTTATACTGTTGTGTAGCCATTTTTCACACCTAGCTCGGGAATGGGGGGTAGCAATATAGCATCAGGTTATTTGTTTCTACACTCGGGTATCAATATTTAAATGCCGTACCAATCGTTGCCATGGTTATCATATCCCGATTCCTGTACATTATCCCTCCAATCGGCCCTAGCTGCGGGCACTTGAATTTGAACTTCGTTGCATCAGGTCGGATTCCATCTGTCTATACTTCTGGAGCGTTGGAGGGGAGCTGAGGCTGACTCCAATCCACCATTCTTGACCCAGAGGTTCACAAACTTGACTTCGAGATTCATGTAGTTTGCTGCTACTTGTGTATATTTGACATCATTTAGCCTCTCAGATGTTGTAGACAAATGTGATTCTGAGGGGAAATCGTATATCAATTTTAGGAGGTTGCCCTAGGTTGTGAGTAGTGGATGTTGTCAGGAAGCAAAGCCCGCCCGCTGTTACATTATTTATACTCGGTACAACGATACCCACCTCTGTTAGAGCTAGGTCGTATCGCAACTGGGACATGCTGTAGGAGCCGATCACTTGGACCTCAGAACAACGTGCGTCTCTGCTGCAGGGTAGAATTACCTACCCAGTATCACATGTCAGCCCTAGAAGGTGTGGAACACCATACTACCTTAATAACTACTCCGCACCGCGCCTGTAAGGCGTAGTCATGTACTCACCAAGCCATTGTCGTGATTAATATATAAATGCCGGTTGTTGGAGGAATCATATCCTAAGAATCACGTCAAATAGGGCCATGGTATGACTCACCTCATGTAGTCTGTCCTGTTGTCAACGCTAATATAGCCTAGGTTAGAAGACTTCGAAATCGGCACATCTAGGAATCCTCTAAGATCTATTATAAAAAATGACACTCCGTTGTTCTTGGCGTTATATCGCACATGGGGCAAGGGGAACCTGTGATGTGTCGAGACTTGCAGTGGTATAGCAACCACGCGGTCCTTATTGTTCCTGGACAGAAAGGTTAGAAAAGGGGTATGGATTCGTGATAGATAAGTGACAAAGCTTGTTAAGGTATATTCAACTCATATTCGTAGCTTCTCTCTTTCCGTCCGAACTTTCAAAATATGTAGTATTTCTTATCACATGCCAGGTACGTAGTGCAGTGTTTCTTGGCCAAGATCTGGAAGAAACACACCAAATTCTATCCAGAATTTCAAACACGATGTAAGACGAATAAGTCAATTCCCGACACCCTGGGGCCGACTACGGCAAAGTAAATTAAAAAGCATCGAGATCTGTCTATCCCCCGTCTTGCATCAGCCACCCTCTCCCTCACCCCCCACCCCCCCGGACTACAACGGATGTTCAATGACCACCTTCTTTCTCCATGCTCGTCTTCCCCTCGAACACGTCGTAAATCGCCCCGATGCCCTCCTCCGCGCCGCCCCCTCACCACCCTCACCCTCGAGATCTCCAGCCCCATGGTCCCGTGGTGCGCCAGCGCCAGCGCCCACCACCACCACCACCGCCTCCAGCCGGCCGGCCGGCGTACTCGGGCTCCCTCTCCGGGGTCCCGGACCGCGAAAGCAGAAGGTCCACCGCGCGATCGTGCTGCACTGCACGGGGAGCGCGGCGCAGCACAGGCGCTTGTCGGACAGCGCTGCGCGAGCTCGGGCGTGTCCACGTGCTCAGGTCGGCCCCGCGCCTACGCCGTCGAAGACCGTGGCCAGCGCCTTGCCGCTCGCGCACCTCGTCCACGACCGCGCGCCGCTGCTGCGGTAGTCGGAGCAGTGCGTCGCGTGGGTTCCGCGGCGACGCCCGTCGTCAGGATCGGGCCCGAACCCGACGAAGCAAGCGGGCGAGCTGGATCGCGAACAGGCCCGAACGTGGAGGCGCCGCCCCCACTGGTGAGTGGGGGTTATTAGCATATAGCAAAGCAAAAAGCACGCCGCCTTCCACTTCCACTTCCACCCCCTGACACGATAGCCTAGACCTTTTCTTTTTTTGCTTTTTATGATAAATGGGGTCTGAGTAGGAGTGGTATAGGAAAAAAGTGGAAGTTGGGGGGAAGTTACTGACGATGAGGATGGCCTTGCTCTTCGGGTCTTCCCCCGTTATGCCGTCTCTCTCCAAGGGCGGGAACGCGAAGCCCAGGCAGTTGAAGAATGCGTCTGCGACGATCAGGAGCCCCGTGGGGCCACGAGACGACCTGCGGTCCAGTCAAGTCCGGAGCCGACGGGGTACCTACCGGTAGGTCATGTACGTCTCGGCGAGTACCTATGTGGTCCCGATTCGTGAGTTGAGCCCGCGAGTTTTTAGCTGGGGGGTGCTTAATAAAGAAGCCACTACACAAGCTCCCGCAGCCGACGCTTTGGTGCTTCCCATAGAGGGAGGGGACGAGGCAGTTGAGAAAGCAAAAACTGACCTGATGCGCTCCCGCTGTGATCGGACCGCTTGTGCCCCGGTTTGGCGAAACCGAAGAGCACCTCGCCCACCTTGAATGGCGAGTCGGGACCAACCGACTCCACGGTGCCGATCCATTCGTAGCCCGCTACGAACGAGTTCCATCCCATGTAGTAATGTCTTAGATCGGCCGGATTGATGGCCGAGTACGCGACCTTCACGAGCGATCGGGAGCCAGTCGTGATGACCTCTAGGCGGCCTGACTCTGGGAGGTAGAACGCTCTACGGGGTGCCATTGTTGTCAGTTATTTTTCGGGTCGTGGTTATACCCGTATCGTAGATATACAGCTGGGTTTCAATACTACCACGTAGGTACATACTTATAGTTCAACAAAATCAACGTCAAGTCTCTTCAACCAGCATATCACGCCAAGGGAGGTTCTACAAACTGGTCTTATGCCATATGTAAGCAAACGATGGCACCATTTTCCCTATTCTATCCAGAACAGCCATCTTTACACTGATTAATAATGCACATCTGGAAATGGTGGTTTACTAATTACCTATCCAACCTAGGTGGGGAGATATTATCGTGTGCGGGTATACCTAGTGGGATGGCAGGTTCAAACGTGGAAACGTTACTCGATTCAACTAACCATTGCAACACATGACACGATATTGGATACTTGACCCTACAACGACTTACAGGCAAGCCATCGTCCAGCGGAGAACTAATCGGGCAACACATCCTCGGGAGTAAGGGCAAGAGAGTCAGGTAGGCAATCAGAGTGAGAAATCCTAGATTGGATTACAAATCCTCATCACGACCGCAATGTAGAGCCGCATGGGAGGCGACAGGTTGATTAGGTCGATCTCTAGACCCTAGATATGGTGGAGAGCGTGATATATGTCTGCGGGGTTAAAGTTGACGTGAGGCTAAAGGATTGGCCCTTTAAAAGGGGTGTGTATGATACCATGGCTTTTCATCGAGGATTCCTTTCCCATACTCTGTTCTATCAGTTCAACCCCCACAATTAATGTTACCCGGACTTTATTCTGGGCACGGGAGGCAGGGAGGATTGCCCCCAGTTTGGTCCCACAGTAGGATTCATGTACCAAGGGGCTGGTATCTTGAATATTTATTTTCTAGCTACCTACACACACCCCCTTTATATGAAAGCAACATCGAGTTCAGTTATAGGGGCATTTATGCCATCATAAACACAACATCAAAGTCACCTGTATTTGAATGACGAGATAGTAAATTGAATTTCCCATTGCTCCTTTCCCATACACCGTGAGCCCCGATTTTGGCGATCCCATTATATCGGGACACTGATCCTACCCACGGTACACCAATATAACCTTAGTTATTCGTGATACAAGATACATTCATCTTTGCCTATTTATTCCATGCTGGACTTTTTTTTTAAATCAAATCTGAACATCGTTGCCCTCCGGTCAAGGTGTGGGCTTTGGCGTCGAGACTGCTTCTCCTGCCTCGGGTTTCGCCTCTGGTTTCACCTCGGGTTCCGGCTCAATCTCTGTCCAGTTCCGCGCCGGCCAGCCATCCGTACCTGGGCCCTCGTCGGGCCAGTTCTTCGGTAGTTCGCCAAATTTGAAGAAGTAAGTCTTCTCGCAGCCGTAGTCCTCGCATTTGAGGTCGCACATGCCGAACTTCTCGCAAAAACACGTCCCCGCGTGGGGGCAATCCACGGGAGGCTGTCCAAGGATCTGATGCCAAGAGTATTCCATGACGCGGCCGGAGAATTCATCGGTGAGATCTGTCGTCCAAAGCCAATCACGGTACGATTTATACTCCTCGATGGTAGTGTTGAGAATTCGGTCCTTGGTCACCGCGAACTGGGCGCCGCAGTGTACGCCGACAGCATTGGGAAGCGGCCTCCCGGGAAATAGCTGCGTGAAAGCCTGGGCGTAGGCAGCCTCCGTCTTGGCGCGCTGATCGGCTCCCGGGTCATCCCACTTGGCGGGTGCATTCAGGTCCGGCCTGATCTCGAGAGGACAGCCAAGCAACCAAGAGCAGCGAAGGGTGGAAAACCCATGTTTCACCACGTACGGTATTTGCAGCTTCTGCAGCGGTGGTACACCATCTGTTCACATGGATGAGCCCGAACGCCTTCCACGGGGGTCAAGGAAGAAAAGGAGCCTACCATAAAGCGGATCTTCATTATGCCACTGATAGCGGCCGCCATGCAGGAAGATGACAATGTCGGGGAGTTTGTCGTAATTATCAATAATGTAGCTGTCCTAGAGTTAGAATGGCGTGGCCTTGGCACACGAGGACAGGGAAGAGGGATCGCACGTTAGGTAGACGGTACTCTCATGACCGATGTTCTTGGCCACGGTAAGAGGCGCGGTTGGGTCATCGGCAATGTATACATGAGCTGGGTAGGAGGGGAAATACTCCCGGATCCAGGACGTGTTGGTAGCCTTCACGGCGGACACGACGAACTCAATTCGCGGACCAGCCGTTGCAGACACGGGTCTCGGCGTTGATAAAAACGGGGGGGAGACAGGCGAGCGGTGGACGAGCAGGCCAACGAGGCAGATGAGGAAGACGGCAGAGATGACAGAAGCCCTCGGACGAGCTACAAGGCCAAAGATAGCCATCATCATACATGTCTGGTGATCATTTCATGACTTGACGAGGACATCAGCTCGCAATTTGTTTCGCATGGAAGACGAGAAATGCGAAAGAGTAGTGTAGGTATGAAATAGTTGTCTCATGAAACGATGCCAGGGGTCAACGGCCCCGGTGTTTGGAGCCACAGCTGAGTCGTTTCCGACTAGGTGATTGGTTGGCATGTCTTGCACCGTCTACACTAGAACGCGCGTCTCTTGGAAGAAACTGATGTGTTATTAATAACATTGAGAAATAAGGAGAGAGGGAAAGAAGGAAAGTGGAAAAGAGTAAGGTACTAAGGTAGCTAATAAAAGACAAGACAAGCGGGAAGGGCAGAAGACATACATAGGAAGCCGACTTAGCCGGGATATCCCCCCCTATTTAGTATTTATGTACTGGCTTCCAATTATTTATTTTTATCGTCCAATTCATTTCTTACATGCATATTCTTATTGGGTGATTAACCACTCAGCGCAGGAGCTCAAGTCGCACGGCACTACTGTAGTGTACGTGTAAACTTTGTTCGGGTACATATAGACAGGCATTAACGCTGACCACCTAACCTAAATCGATAAGTCCCTCACCTAACGTACGCTACCTAGGTAAAGTCTGGACCTCGACCCTCCTTTGCCTGAGACGACAAAAGACCTGAAACCTCCAACCTTCAAAGTTCCCTACCTACATACCTATCATCTTCAAATGACCCCTGGCGTGCCCGCCTCCTGTTCCTGTCTCAGCACAACCGATAGCATGGCCCTCTCCGGCACGCTGACGCTCCCCACGCCACTCTCGACCGACACCGTCGTTGCGTTGAAGTCGTTCGTGTTATCGGTCACGTACGCGTCAGCACTCGTCGCTGCGAATGTCTCTTCTCCCGTAATACTGACCTGAACCGATGCTGCTGAGCCGCCGCTATTGATGAACAACACGGCGACCGAGCCGTCGACGTTCCGAAAGGCGGCCGTGCGCAGACTCGACGGCGCTCCCTGCACTCCCACCCGGACCGCCCCCGGCCGCACATTACGGCTCCACTGCCCGAAGGCCCACAGTCTCTTGGCTGGCGTCACGGTGTTGCCGTCGATGCGGATGAGTTTGGAGTTGGTCGTGCCCGTCTGCGCCCCGATCCAATGCAGGTACCCGGACGCGTTGGCGTTGACGATGGCGGTATAGATGTTGTTCGCCCAGGTCATTCCCTCGCCGGGCCCGCCCCCGCTGAACCACGCGCCCTGCCACGCCCCATTAAGATCGGCAGCCTCTGTCTGCCAGACACGGTGGCGCGTGTTCATTGGTCCCCCAGGTGAAGATGTGTATGAATGCGCCGTGATGGTTGATATGTACTGATCAGCCGAGCCCAGCTGGCCAAGCATACCAGCTTGACTGTTCCACTGCGGTTGATACCTATTGTCAATAAGCAGCTTGAGAGTCTCACCCAGCATCTATCTTCGGCCTCCTGTCCTGCAAATGACCTCTAAGGGAATAACAGACGGGATTTTAACGAAAGAATCTGCTTACACCTTCTGCGTCGCAGCAGTTAATGCCAACCGAACTGAGATTGGCCTTTTCCAGAGTCGGGCCAAGTACATTGATGAACTCGGCAGCTTGGGATCCCGAGAATCGCATAGACGCATAGCTCGTTCTACGCATGCATGTCTTTATGAGCCACTGTATCTGGATTCCACAGAAGTCATGCTACTTACGTGAGCTCAGGCTCGTTTATGAACCCTACGTGGGTAATCCTGCAAAAACGAGTATTGATGAGTTCATTTCCTTTCTCGTTGCTTCATAGATTGCCGAGTACTCACGTCACGTTTGCTTCCTGGTAGTACTTGATATACTGCACCAGGTAGTCGGCGAAAGCTTGTTTCCAATCACCACTAGAGCACGTAGCACCGCTCACGCCACACAGCGTGCCTCCATTCGCGTCGTTACCATTCGTTTTCACTTTAACATCACAATGTCAATTGCCATCCTCATAGATAGATTGCAACCAACTGTAGTTGTGAATTGCTCACTATAGCCCGGTGCACTCCATGCATTGGCATAGATTGTCTTCAGACCACGCTTGGCAGCCTCCTGCGACACCCACAGCTGCTTATTATCGGAGCCGTCCCAGACGTATTTAGGCTCACTTGTAGGGCCTCCGGGGTTCGCCGGCTGGATGGATACCATGTGATCGGAGCTCATATCAGGTGAGGAGCCGATCCCGTTGCGGAGGATCGACAGGCCAGCCCCATTGGTGGTGCTAAACAGCAGGTCAAGGACATATTGTTGCTGGTCCTCGGTGAGCTTCGACATCTGTACCGCTCGCTGGAAAGCCTCCGAACAGCCAAACCCGTCGATTGTCTGGTACATCTGGTCGAGATTGACGGTGACCATTGTCCCGGACTGCCGACCAACAAGGTCGGCCCTGGCCGTGAGGGCCGCTGGCAAGAATATCGCTACTGTTATTAGGAATCGGGCAATCATTTTATTGTGGATGTGAGACAGGTGGATATCAGAGGTTATATCTCAAGTGCCGCTGGGGCGGAACCTACACTATATATACACACTGCCAAGGACGGTGGTAGAAGATACCCAGTCACAAAATAACATAAGTTAAATATTGGCTCCTCTGGGGAATTGTGCTGGTCTCTTTCAGGCATACGACACTGGCTATTATCCCGGGTATTGCTGTTGTCACGGTTTCCACGTAGGTATGCTTCCACTGCCACCAATCTTATCTCAATCCCCGCTGGTAATCGCGGGGAAAGGGGGCGGCTAAATTATTAAGTAGTTTAAATGTCGACAACGATATATACCTTAGCAACCTAGTGCTATTTTAAGCCAAATAGCAATATTGGAGTTCTAGACCTCAATCCTATAAATGCGCCAAGGTGCTGTGCTTTCATGCCTGTACCCATTAAGGTATCCATCGTGTGTCATTGCCATATAAGTTGATTGGCGTAACACGGCTATGGATATCAGCACCCTCTTTCCCCCCTTGTTAGTTAATTCGCATACAATTGATTTTAAGAACATGTGATATTTAAGTCTCTAAGTAGCAGACAGTACTGTAGTTAGATGATCAAGTGTTTGACAGAATGACTTGGTGAAGTGGATTGAAGCAATGGAACTTCCTGACTGTATTCCACTCTCTCACGAAACATAAGACGGATTCGTCCATCTCGTGATCTCTGATTGGATGAGCTAGCAATCTAACGGTATTGTCTGTCGTATGTCTTAACCCGAAACTTTGACCAACTGTTGCAATATCCATGCTTTGCTTGTTAGTGCCACTCAGATTCAGAGTCCGTTGATATCATACCCAGGACGACGTCATTGATTTTGGTGTTTGGCCGGCCAGAAGCAACAATGGATTGCGTAAGAGTCTTGTGCAGTCCCCTGGTAACAAACAAATAACTAACCTACCCAACCAACTTACACCACCTTAACGTTGAAATAAAATTGTCAGAAGAAAAAAAAAAGAAGAAAAAAAAGAACTCACATCCAGAACCAACAGCTCTCTTCCCCCGAACACCTAAACCCCCCAAGCACAACAACCAGGAGCCCATCCATCCATCCATAGGTATTCAACAAACATTTCCACACAACCACCCACGTTTTCATCAGCTTTCACCATGGACCCCTCCGGCCCCTCCCAGCCCCCCCACAAGCGCATCCTACACCACCACCCCAGACAACCCGGTGACCTGCACCCCCGCGGAGCGGGAGCAGCAGCATCACCATCACGGCAGCAGCAACAACAAACAGACCGAAGACCGCCTCCCCCCTCCCTCCTCCAGCAACGGCCTTAACATCAGCGACGCCACGCCCTCGAGCCTGGGCTACGGCATCCGCGGCGGAGAGCGAGAGCAGGCTGGACGGCACCCCGACCCCGACGACGAGAAGATGCGGGCACCCGCCGAGGGCGCCGTCGCGGACGCGGTGGCGCGGAAGCCGGGCGCGGCGGGGGGCGCGGGGCCGGATATGGCGGGGGATTTGGAGCGGTGGGTTACTCTTTTCTTTCTTTCTTTCTTTCCTTTCTTTCTCTCTTTCTCTTCTCTCTCCCTTACCCCCTTAACCCCCCCACGCCCCGCCCTTCCCCTCTCATTCTTTTTTTTTTTTTTTTTGTGAGATGTTTCAGAAAAAAATCAATTTATTTAATTGGCCGAGGTTTGTAAGTGTTTTTTGGGGGGAAGAATTTTGGGTGCTGATATAGCGGCATACCGCAGAAAGAAGCGCGAGCAGGCGGCGGCCCGGGAGGCTGTCAAGGAGGATAGGAAACATGGTGGCGTGGCGGACGGGGGCGATTTGAGGGCCGGGGTGGATACGTGAGTTGGGGAGTCAGGGGAGTTTTGGTGAGGAGGAAAAGGGGGGTGGGGGGTTATAGTCTAGAGAAGGTGTAATTGCGCTTATGGATGGATGGATGGATGGATCTCAGGTTCGAATAACTTGAAAACGCGAACGGAGGCCTAGCTGAGCTAGGATAGTACTACGATGGATTGATTGTTTGATACTGGAAATCTTCAGTGTGATGGTAAGGCTATACATTTTGGTCCCAAGTGAAAATTTCCCACGTCCTATACGGTCTTATGGGACTTTGTAAGAAAAAAAAATTCTTATAAAGTCTTATAAGAAAATTCTTTTTTTTTACGAAGTCTTATATAAAAATAAAAAGTTTTATAAAGTCTTATAGCTTTTTTTTTTCTTATAAAGTTTTATAGCTTTTTTTTTATAACGTTTTAACGCACAGATTAAAAATTTTTTTTTAAAAAAAAAACCTTTATTATTTTATTATTATTTTACATTATTTTACGTAAAATTTTTTTTTAAAAATTTAATCCGTGCGTTAAAACGTCGTAAGAAAAAAAAAATTTCCCACGGTCTCATAAAGTCTTATAGCTTTTTTTTTTCCCACGAAGTCCCATGAGGTTTTTTTTTTCCCACGAAGTCCTATGGGACTTTTTTTTTTCCTATGGGACCTTTTTTTTTCTTATGGGAATTTATGGATTTCCTATGGGGTCCCATTGTACAGCCGTATGTGATGGTGCCGTACTTCGGAAGGTGACCTTTCCATTAGTTCATCCCCAGACCCTTAGGTCTTTGCAGTCTTGTTCGCCATGTCTCTCCTTGGAGGCCCATGAATTCTTAGATAAAACGTCTCGTCTATTCATACCGGACCCGTAGCAGTGGTAATTATTGTACACACACCACATGAGATATAACCTCAGATAATGCCATCCCGTACATACATCGTTAAGATATCACCATAGTCCCTGTGCATGATCACATAAGTAAGTGGCAATGTGGCTGCCACGTGATACTATTGCTCGTTATGTACTGATATACATTATACAATTATGATGCATACTCCCCTATACTGGGAGGGAGCGCATGGACCGCGTCTCTAGACAATCATATGAACAGGTATAACCATAACAAATCTAGCTCGTCTACTATCGACTATCTCCACAAATGCGGCAAAGGCCCTTCTCAGTTAACTACCTACGCAAAATGGCCATCTTGAGGGGGGTTCCACACATGAACGACTCCGCCATGTCCCGCGTTTATCGGCCTAGTGTCCTCCTCTTCCCTCTGCGCCGAGGTTTGCTCTTCGGAGCTGGGGTCGCTGGCCTCGGACTGGTGTGGGCTCCGCTCGAACACTATACGTATCTCCCGCGTGGTGTATATCCCCTGCTTGTCGCCATTTTCCAAGTCACGTGCCAGACTGTCGTCTTCCGGTGTTCTGATGTCGGATAGTTCAATCGTCTTGCCGCGGTCTTCATCGTGGGATCCTGCGGGGTTGTGCGCCGACATCTTGGTATCGTGTCTGCTGGCTATAGCCGCGATGGGTTTACACATGGCGTTTGGGCTGTTGTGGTTGAGGACATAACGGCCACCGTTGCCGTGGTTTGCCGCGTTGCGTGCCTTGGCGATCTTTACAATGAGGTCGGCCATAGATATCTCGATCTTCAGCTTGACGGTGTAGGCCAATGGATGGAATTGCATGTAACTAGATTCACCGTTAGATATTTTGCACGCTATATTCTGGGTGACGGGGGTTTTTTTTCGTTCGTGTTAGGTGGCGGACTGTCACCATGGCCGCCTTATCTCGGGTGAAAGGGGTCGGGGTCTACTTACACAAATGTGTTGTTCAAGCTCATAGTGCCGATAATGAGCACATCCATACCTAAGGAGAAACCAATGATGAAAATGTTGAAATGAACCAGGGTCCTGTACTTCTGAAGGCCGTTATGTATTAGGTTCCGTTGGACAATTCGGATAAAGTAGATGTTGAGTATGCCGTCGATCAATAAGTACAAACACTTCTCGCAACGATCCCACCATACATTGATCCAGATATATTCTTCTGAGATCTCTAGTCGGGCAGGAATCCAAATCGTGTACACTGAGATGTTGATTGCCGTAATCACTATAGCAACGCCGACCTTGAGACGCCGTACATGCTTTTTGTCTGTGAGGAGAATGGCGCAACGGTTGATGATAATTTGCAAGAGAAACTGGACCTGAAGCGCCCAGAGAGTAACTAGCAGAAGAGTTAGCACATATCGAGAGAATTCAATGGACCACAGTCATCACACCTACGGATGCAAAAGTAGAAAGCGAAACTTCGAGGTCCATACGTTAGCAATTCTCAAGGTCGTCCGAGACACCACCATTGAACTTACCTGGGAGGGATGGTCCCCCTGAGGTGCAACCAGCAGATAATACTGAAAGACAGGCACACCATAAGCTCCAACCATATCATCCAGATGTATGAATTCCGGCACACGCCCCAGCCACTCCTCCGATAAGCCAGCCTTGTTTGCCGTATTGCAGAACAGGTCGTAAGCCATCCAAAGCCGAGTGTGAAGCCCCAGGCAATGGATGCGACAATAAGGTCATCCGTAGTGACCTCTTCCTTTACATAATACGGAGGGAGGAGGGTAATCATGGTGATGTATTGTTGTGTGAGGAACAAACCCCTTTTCGTCGCCACCCTCGTTTATCGACGTTGAGAGGTAGAGCTTCAAGCAGTTGGTTCCGCGCACGTATGCTTGCTTGGGTTTGTTCTTGAGACTTTACTAGATATCAAGACCAAGAGGTCCGTACGGCAATTAATAGTCTAACGAGTTGAGTATTGTTGACGCTATAAAGGCCACGGTAAGTATCTGTCTAGCTAGTAGTCCTTTGATAGAGTTCAACGGTCTCTGCGTTATGAGTCGAAGCGGCAACGTTAAGAAAACCTTTAACCCATATTCGCATCGCCATTGCTAATAGCCTCCTTTTTCGTTCCATCCCCTGGAATATTACTAACCAGGGAGGTGGGTAGAATGTCGTATTGCTTCCAGTTTTCACATGTATGTTTAGACTTATTCTTCATGGTACTGTCGATGATGGACTAGATTGGGTTCAGGTCAGACGTGACGGGTTATGCCGCTATCAATGTAGTTGATTCAGGCCACACAGTTCAATGTTGAGGGGCGTCTAACACGCAACTAGAACCTTAGCAAGTGGCAACTCCAGAAAACCAGATCGACCCGGGACATTAGATCCGGGGTTGTCTTGAATTGTGAATCTTGAATCGTGCAACACGGCCTAATTCATATAACTAGTACCTAGGTAGCTAGTTTGAATACCATTTCGTACTTGGTCTTGCTTAAGGTTAACGTTTATTTTGACCCTGTCCACTTAGCCATCTTGTTTGCCTCCCTTCTGACTGTGACTTTTGCTCAATCACTCCCATAGGTATAAATATCTATCACGGGGAGATTCTGGTCGATTTACGGATTCTGTTTAAGAAGGACAGGTTATGACGAGCTGCTGAGTAAGACGACATCTCAAACTGCAATGGAGAGTTGAACATATAAAGGCTAGATTAGAAATTTACACTTACTACTATTGATACAAGTTTAAGTCTGGTGAGGTGGTAACCCTATAAGTTGGTAGCGTACACTGTACCTGAACTTACATTGATAGCTCTGCATCATTTACAACCTTCAAAATGTAACCTATCCCCCAGCTCCCAAATCAACTTCTCAAGTCAGACTCTCGACCAAACCAATGCCAAGACGCTCGAGCCTAAACTAGAAATCCGCGTTAGACAGGATGATCTGCCACGATGGCGTGTTGTAAGTAATAATTAGATAATTAGTTGAATATAGCAGTGGTACTATCGTTCAGAGATGCCACTGTCGCTGAATTTACAAGCTTTTTCGTAAGTACCTAGGTAGTCTATATGACTGCCGACTTCGGTGACAGCAAGCTATAAACCCACCCACCAGTAGCGGGACCCCGATGCTATTAGAGGCCCTAATCTATGAAGTCGCTCTCCGCAGCTGATGGAGACGCCAACGCTATCTCAAGGAAGTACTGTCATAAGGGTTCTTGTCAGGTTCTTATAGCTTACCTAGGTAGGAATCGCCGTTGTTGTCCACTACGAGTTTCGTGGTTCGAACTAGACGTACATTATATATAAACTAAAGCACATGTGAATCTAGTTGCGTTGCCGATCCCCAGTGCCGGTGACTGGCGGAGCTTAAGCCGCTTAGATGTGGAGGTGGAGTTCACTCACCGTCCTGGAGCTGTAGTTGCATACCTACATAGAATAGGCGCTACATTGATGGTATGTAGTTGATGCAAACTGCATGTGGTACATGATAGGGAGTAGAGCGCACCCTTAGATAACCGCCTCATTAGTTGGCTATCTAAGGGACATCTTACAATCATTCCGAGTGCGATTTGGGTTATACAGAATTAAAACGAGGGGTAAGATGGCGAGTAGGACTTATGATGAACAATATCATTCGTACCTAATACGAAAGGTTCACGACTTGACAGCCTACATATATCTTTATTGGAAATGAAACGTCGGAGCTTATACTTCTGTATCTCTGAATCCTCATTTGATCAAGTCAATTATGCCTAGCCGATCGCCATGTTCATCGCCATCCCTGGACTTCGCCTTGTTTAATGGTACTGTATGGTTTGCCACCCCCAAACTGACCAGAAATACATGGACTTTCAACACCATAATCATTCAAACTCACATATCCAGGTTCGATGTCACCAATAATATATCTAAGTAACCCTACGTCTAAGCCTAGCTTTTCCGCGCAATGCCTATTTAAGGGGTTGAGATGCGCGAAGACTTGAATGCCAACAACTAATAAAACAGGGCTGAAAAAGGGTTGTTTTTATTTATTTAAAAGTCGCAGCTCCCCCCCCCCCCCCCCCCCCTTTTCTGTCAACTACCATCGATCTATATTTGAACTTCTAAGACTTTATAATGTAGCTTTCGCTCTCTTCACTAACGCCCTAATATTCACTAGGCACCTAGGTACTTTCTTAAATAATACGCATTGGGGTTTTCACTTGGTTATTGTACCGAAAGCCATTGCCTTCTTTTCCTTCAGTGGCCAAAAGCAACTTCAATATAAAGTTCATTGAGATGGACCCTTTCGCTGCATTGGGCGTGGCAAGCAGCATTGTGAACTTTGTGGATTTCGCCTGCAAGCTATTCGCCGAGACTCGAGAGATATACAAGTCGGCATCTGGGACCGCAGAGCAGAATCTTCTACTCGAAGATATCTCTAGGAACGTGCTCGATATTTCAGCAGGCTTATCTCATTGTCCCTCCAACCAGCCCCGACTTAAAAATATATCTAAACAATGCGAAAGCATCGCGAAGGATCTCCTAGAGACATTGGATACACTGAGGCTCCAAGGGGAACAATCAAAATGGCAATCGTTTCGAATTGCGCTCAGGGAGGTACGGAAAAAGAGCGAAATTGACCGCCTGGCGGACTCTCTTGCAAAAGTTCAGATGCATATTGTCCTATATATACTGTCCCAGCTCTAGTAAGTTACCATTTGACCACTACATACTCTACTTATTTCTAATTCTACCAGGAATGATAATTCAGAAATGGCAAAGTCAATAAAGCATCTCCAAGATGCCAGAGACCTTGGGACCCAGGCGCACCAGGATTTACAACATATGAAAGACAGTATCGTAGAGGAAATCAAGGGGCTTATCATAGACAATTCGAAAAGCACCAAGTTACATACGGTGTTTGAGAGTCAACGAAATATGCAGAATGTTGATGACGAATTAATTTCAGACGCCACCGGCCGTATCCAGCGTCTTTCCCAGACTATGAAAGCACTCGAGCTGATTACTACCCAAGCACTGTCTAGCAACGATTTCTTGAGGAATCTACATTTTCAGACCATACTAGCACGTCAGGACAGCATTGAAGCTGCACATGGAGAAACTTTCAGCTGGATATTCAATGACGTCGAAATCTCATCCTCGGGAAAACCAGCTCACAAATTTGTAAAATGGCTTCGTGAGGAACATGGAGTTTATTGGATCCAAGGCAAAGCTGGCTCAGGCAAGTCGACTCTCATGAAATATATATCAAACGACCACCGATTGAGACTTCACTTGGAGAAATGGGCGGGTGAGAAGAAGCTCTACATCGGGAGCTATTATTTCTGGAGTGCCGGTGCGTCACTACAGAAGTCTCAAGGAGGGCTGCTACGCACTTTATTATACAACATTCTGAGTGAATGTACCGACCTGATCCCACTCGCCAGGGACACTCTGGCCAAGCTTGGTGGATTCCAAAGCAAGAAGGAACAATGGGGTTTGGAAGAGCTGCTCAGCATCTATAGAACGGTCTTATCTCAAAAGTTAGAAACGAAATTTTGTTTCTTGATCGATGGATTGGACGAGTTTGAAGAGGCCAATCGAGACCATGCAGATCTGCTCAGGACTTTGCGGAGTTTACAAGTCTCGTCAGATGTCAAGTTCTGCGTCTCTAGTCGCCCGTGGACGATATTTTATGATGAATTTGGGGATAGTCCCGATCGGCAACTCCAACTCCATGACTGGACAAAGGACGACATCGTACAATATGTACAAGACAAGTTCAACGATCATAAGCAATTCAGAAAGCTCAAAGAAACTGATCGCGACTACGAGGATTTAATCACCCAGGTTTCAGAAAGGGCACAGGGGGTTTTCCTTTGGGTATACCTCGTTGTTAAGAGCCTATTGGAAGGTTTTACGTACAATGATTCGGCCAAAGCATTGCAAAATAGGTTACTTGGGTTGCCGGAAGATTTGTATAACTTCTTTCAGCATATGATCGATTCCATACCGAAAGCATACCAAGTCCAGGCGGCCCGAACCTTCAAAATCGCGACCGCAGCCGAGGAGCCCGAGTTGCTTATGTTCTACGTGTTTCTTGATGCCGCAGTTGAGAATGAACTACCAATTATCTTTGAATGGAACAGCGGTCTCCCAGAAAAGGAAGTAGTTGATTGTCAAAACCGCATGCGCCGACAACTTGATGCACGATCAAAAGGCTTGCTTGATATATATCCCGATGATTCTCTCAGCCAGTACTTCAGGCTTCGGGTTCAATTCCTTCATCGGACAGTACGAGACTTCATCCTTGAGCGTAAATTGTTCAGAGAGGACTTGATAGAAGGGGAGAAGCTGCACATGCTCGCATGTCAAGCTGCTCTTGCGCAGTTAAAAATAACCCAGTATTACCTCGGTTATCCTTACAGCAACTATTTGCGCCTTGTTTGCGCCTACTGCCAAAAAGCCATTGAGATGCCAGGATCAATATCCGATTTACTAAGCATATTGGAAAATGCGAAGACGTACTGGGGCGACCCGACCGACTTGCCCCGAGTGATGGAGTTTTACGGGTTGGCCGCTCAGTACGACCTTCTCCTATTCTTTGAGCAAAGGCGAGAGAAAAAGCTTCTCCGTACTCACCTCACGAACCGAAAAGAGCGGCCGATCTTAGATTACGTACTACAGGGGATTGCTGGTCACAGCCGGAGACCAGCCACTATGGTTACCTTCTTACTTGAGAACGGTGCCCCTCCAAATCAGCCATACGGATCGGCCACCGTCTGGACACGATTCTTGGCCAAAATGAAGTTGGAGTATTCTAAGAAAGGCACTCTTCCCAGAGCCTACTGCGAGGTTACTCGCATCATGCTATCATACGGCGCAGACCCCGACGAGGTAGTTGAGGACTGTGACCACCGAGTGCTGAAATTTGCGCCCAAATCACCAATCCAAGGGAGAGACATATGACCTTTAAAGGCAGACCGGGTGCTACGAAGTCTGCACCGGCACGCGAAGTAATTGAAAGCTGTTTCCCAATGGAAATAGCGTCATCTATTCTCGCAGTCGAGAAAAGAAAGAGACGGTGCGTACTGTTGAGGTTTAGAACCCTCTTTGACTTCCATCCTAGGCTCAAGTACGGGGCTTGAATACAATCTGATAAAATTTACATCATGAACAATCAACGAATCGGAGCACCTACTAGTCTAGGTTTGCCAGTGTGCTATACTACCGCTTATAGAAGTCGTCAAGCATAGTGCTGATTCTATCCATGGCCTCCTGCGTAGACAGCTCCTGCTTCATCAGAAGCATGACGAGGTTCTGCTCCACGCCAAGGGCCTGTGATCAACGGACCAGCTCAAACGAACATTCGTCCATCTATCACGCTGGCTCACCAGGTCTTTCTTGTAGGATAGAATATTGTTGCCGCTGTAAGGCGGTTAGTCCGGAGGGTTTGAATTTTGGTTGTCGTGCAGCATGAAAGCTCACAGAAGTGTAGGGTCGGCTACGACAAACATGCACTCTTGGAGGGAGGGATGATTGATGACCTGCACTAGAATGCTTCGCTATTACTCTTAGCATTGCAGTATCAGTCGGGAAGAATATGAAACTCTGGCCTTCGAAGGCTAATCTGGACGAGCAGAGTATTTCTCAGTATAATTCATGTATCCATATTAGAGTAAATATATTAGAGTAAAGCGGAGGCTAGAGAGGCGAGTGAGCAGGGCGAGATAGATGGCCCCTATCACATAGCTTGGTTGGCGTATCATTCATGACATATAACCATCCTTATAGATAGCACAATCTTCCACCTGAAGCGATGTCGGTAATTTTCTAATGTACCGGTGTGCCAAGATTGGATCAATTTTCAGCCCTTTTATCTCTCGCTAACAATGCATCAGTTCACTAAGACTCTGACTCCTTTGCTTTCCGGTCGTGGTAGACCAATGATATAGTCCCGAACGGGCAAGACATCGGACTCCTCAGTTTCGAAGAGCGACAGGTCCGGGGCCCCGGGACGGAACAGAATCGCTATCGTGAAATATAGCTCAGCATTCGCAAGACTAGGGACACAGAACAACGTTAGGATATTTGAGATAGCGGGAGGTAGCGGAATGAGCCTTCTTACTTGATCCCTATGCAGCTACGCGACCCTTTTGTGAAGGGGACAAAGTTCCGGTTCATTAGCGGGTTGTAGTCGCCCAGCCACCTCTCCGGCAGAAACTTCAGCGGCTCTGGAAACACTTCTGGGTCGGTATGCATGCCGTATATGGACATTCCCACGGGAGTCTTGGAACACGGTCAGTGCCCTTCGTGGATATAGCAATGGAAGGTCAAGTTACTCACGTGTTTGGGTATCGTCCATTCCTTATACTGTAGAGCCACGTCGGGTGAGCATCTGGCGATATTCCCAACTAGACCACTCAACCTGCGCAGAGAATTAGGACGAATACTCCCCATAGAAGGCACGGGAGGGGGGACATACCGCAGTCCTTCCTTTATACACGCTTTGAGGTATGAGACTTTTTCCAAGTCCGCCCAGCGCGGGTACTTCTCTGGGTAGCATGCCATCACTTCCTTCAACTCGTCGCGTAGGCGGTTCTTGATGGACGGGTCCGCGAGAACGTAGTACATTATGTTGGAGAGCGTGTGGGCGCTAGAGAATGTGCCCGCGATGAGGAATAGGAGACTTTCGGATTGAAGCCGGGCGCTTGACTTCTCGGACTCGGGGATATCGCTAGTTAGAAAATGATGGAAGAGTGACTTGTCACGATCCTTGGCATCCATCTCGTCATTTCGAATCTGACTCTTGATCTTCTCGATATATTCCATACCAATCTGTGAGGTATTAGTCTGTCGATCGCGCATGCCCCCACCCCGGGAGATAGTTAACTCATACCTTTCCAACCATCATATTTGATATGCCCCTGGGGTACATTCTTTCCATTATACTCGCTGGAATGAGTTGAAGTAAACTTTAACTATGTTAACTGGATTACGATACTGCCAAGTTCGGAGCATATTACCTGTTTAGCCATGGGAATGATTTAAACAAGGGTCCCATAAGAACAGTTTTATTGAGAAGTTGGTGCCTATCGGTTTGTCAGTTAAAGGTTCTTCGTCTAGAAATATGTGATGCGGTATACCATTCGGGGGCAAATCTGGAGTCCTCTACCAGTCCCGGATTCGTACCACAAGTTACGTGTCCAATAATATCTCCGGTGAGAGCCATAAAAGCACAGTTAGTACTGACTACAGTGTTGGTGTTCTTCAAGGATTGTAGTCTCTCGTCCAGTACGCGAACTTTGCTCGCAATGGCCTCTTCGACACGAGCAATGCTTTGGCGAGAAAAGAATGGCTCAAGTTGTTTTCTCTTTTGGCGATGAAGATCGTGAGGAACACTCAAATGGTGTGTATCTTTGAGCACAAGGCATTAGTATGTGAATTCTACAATACGACTCGATTGTAAGAGAGTAATACTATCAAATCCGTTCCCCTCTCTTCCCCGAGCCCACATATCCGTCCTACGGGTGGACCCAGCAACGAAGACTTCGCCATAAAAGTTGGAATCGCGGATTGACAACTCCCACGGGTTGACACGCACAATTGGGCCTGTAATCGAGTTGAGCTTATGTAAACACGCTTTTCGAGGATAGCTGGTGACCTACCATACTTGTCGTGCATTCTTTGCACGGCGTATCTAAACTGGCCATCCTTGGCGATTTGGTAGAAAAACTCATACCAGTGTGTGGCAGCAGCTAGTTTCGGACCTGGGAATTTTGCAATCGGGGAGAAGTAAAGACGATAAACGACTAACACGATCCAGTAAGTAATACACGCCACCGACACTATCAGGCTCAAATCCTTGTGTTTCACATCTTTCGATATGTTGAGGAGGACGTTGCCCCTCAGGGGTAAGTCCTGACTTGTGTCGTTTATGGTCCCGGCCATGGTGGTTATCTGAGAGTTGGTATATCACATCTTTCACGAGGAAAGGAAGTGGGCATGGCGAATAAATATGTTCGATCCCTTTTCAACCCCTCTCAATATGCAGGCGACTCTCCCTGGCGGAGCTCTCCACCCGGACTGCCAAGAGCAAACCACGTGATCCCCTGCTCTCGAAGGGACTGCACCATCTTCAACGCGAATAGCCTCATCCCAGAACAGAGGAAGTTCGGGATTGAGTCTCCACTACATCCGGCATATCAAAAGGCTTTACAAAATACATTAAATGGCGGATTTATAGACACAGGGTTCTCGACGCTTTGAAGAAGTTTATGAGGTTTACTGTTACCTACTGGGTTGGCTCGGAGTCGCGTCCGGGATACATACCTAGTACTATTGTGTTTTCCCAAGAGCTCGTATGGACAACATATTACTAGTCGCGTCTATTTTGACGTCAACCGCGGGAGAAGCCTCCGCAGGAGCCGATCAAGTTTCTATCAAGTTTCAAGTACTTATCAGTGTGACAAGCCTTGGTAATGACCATCCTAGTTATTGGCGGCGATAGATGTGATCTGACGGAATATTGAAATTGGTGAGGAAACGGAAACGGGAAATCGGGACCCATGGTTAAAAACTGCACGTCCCATCAAGTTCCCACCGATATAGGTAAGTAGTATATCTACCTAGATGGGGATAAATGGTAGTGTGCCCAGATTGTGTCTACAGGCCATAACACCACCATACCGTTATTGTTTTATTGTATTACTTACCTACACTAGTGTCAATATAGGGGCTCCTGTGTGATTCCGAAGGTAGATGTGTACCTCAGCTCTACTTATTGTCCTTTTGTCACCGCAGGTCGCTTGTGCTCTTATTAGGACTTTGCTAGATTTGGCCCGAGCCATATTGGACGTTGGTTAACGGGGGGCTGACAGTTGCTTCAATATGCCACTGTCATCATGCAACTTATCGACCATGCTTTAGGGGTTCGTATGGATTGCCGCGTTGGGAATAGCCACGGTAGGTCCAATAGGCGCGTCCAATAACAGGATCGTCCAGAGCACGGCCGCCGGCAGCTTAACACTATGGGCCTACACTTGTGGACCACGACGTCTTACTTGCAGCACCCACGCGGGCCAGCCACCAATAACCACACGAGATCATCGACCCCCTCTAGGCTCAAGTTGTCTGGATCGTCACAGTCTACTAACTAAAGTCCGAATACGTGGCGCTATCTTCAGACCACCCCCAAGCCGCACTACGCCGGGTTTTGAAAACTGTCGACCTACCGATTTGGCTTCTATACGACACAAAAACGCAAAAAGCAAAACATATTGCCGACGATCAATCGAAGACTGACCTTACGAAGTTAGGATTGGCTGTGCCCCCTGACCGCTGAGTACTTAGATTGGGAGATCTGAACCATGAGCAGATGTGGCTAGCTATGTGCACGTCATATGAGCAACGACTAGGTACCGGTAATCGGACCATCCCGCTGAGATATCTACCTAGACCTAGGGCGAGGAAAGATGCAAGAAGATATATGCGGTAATTAGTAGGAGCTTTGTCCTAGTAGGACAATCTCCCCGCTCCTTGAATGCGATACGATGGCAGAATCAGGTTAGGTGGTTTAAGCCAGTCTTGTCTCTAATTTGGGCTATCCTGAGTAGGCTAAACCTTCAATCTGGGTATATGGATTCCCTTCCATCAAGCCCAGGGCGTGCCTCAATAAGGAAATATTCCTGCTGTTCGCAGATTCTCCCTTACGAATCCTTGATGAAGTCTCACTGTCATGTCCGCTAAACTCCGCCACCGTCTCACAACAGATCTTTGTGGTTATGAGACTTCGAAAAGAGTCAGTTCACCTGTTTAATAATCATCTCATCACACGGCACATGGAAAGTTGGTTGCTTGATAGGAAGATCCGGGATGACAATCACCAATCCGTACGTACTTCGATACTCCAATTGAAGTCCGAAGACGGTGCATCATGTGTAAAGACTTATCCCAATACATATATATATACATATGCTTTGGCCTTTTGTAGTTGAGAAATGTGATTGGTTTTGTAGCACATCAAGTCCTTAAAAGTAGGTACTGAAACATTTTATCTTCTTGCTCATTGCATTTCACATCCTTCTTTACACATCTCACTCTGCCAAATTATGGTGGCAACTTAATAGCCATACAACCTTGAGTACCACTAGCATGCTATGTATGTAACAATGCAAGACATCAAAATCAACAAATTACATATAAATCATCACGTTATACACGCAACTATAATGTCGTCCAAAGCAGACGCAAGCCTCTGTTAAAGAAGGACGAACATGTTTAATACATGGCTGTTATAAAAGACATAAGAGCGTTACCTTTGCCACCATAACTCTCCAAACTGATCTTACACGTTAATAAGTACATGGCCCAACAACAATTATGACATGTACAACACAGGTGGCGGCAATTTTCTAAGAGAGCGCTGGTTGTTGTTCATCGGTTTGCTCGCCAATAACGTAAAGAGACATTGGTGTCTCTGTGTATATCGGGCTTGGCTGTGCCTCGATCGAGCATTTTGTTACATATACCTTATCATGTCACCACAGTTCATCGGTTGTGCAATACTAATGATTTGGAGTTTTATCGGCTTAACCACCAAGTCGTATCACGTTACGGAGGTCTCGGATGCATGAAGACTAAAAGGTATTTGAGGGAGGTGTTTGTGTGAAACGTGCGCCATGTATCTTTGAATCACACATGTGCCAAGGTTGCAAGACAGCACTCCCGCCCCCCCTCCTTTCCCTCCAATGACACGTCAACTAGGATCAATATTCATCCCTTGTAGGAAAAAAGGACAGAGGTGACGTGTGTGAGAACACCCCCTTCATATAATAGGACACATCTATTAGCGCAGACATTATGTGACGAGGCTGCGCTTAGCCTCCTTCACTGCATTAACTATAAGAAGGCAAATATGTGGATTCTATAAAATACCTAACCCTTGGTAGCTGGGTAGCTAAGTCTAATTTCCATGACATGAGTCTGAGCAGCTGAGGTTATGAGATGTGGTCATCAGAATCTTAAAGAAATCCAAGCATCTGGGTTACCTACCTATACCCTGCCATTTCCCTGCTGAACACACCCCTTGTCACCAACAGCCTTGCAATGCCATCTCGCATGGACTGCCATGAATAGGAGCCAACAGCATGCCCTGTTACCTATTAACGGGGCAAAAACATTAGGCTCTCAATATCGCTCTCTATCCTGCTGGGAATAGAGATGGGAAATCACTGCTGTTCTGCAGGGAATTTATACCTCTTCCGTCGTAGACCCGCACCCATCTCTAAGTTTGCAGGGTTATGTGCCCAAGTTTGAGTCTCTCTAGCCGCCACAAGCGAGTCATCCTAGGTAGGGTATATTCGCAATCATTAATCACCAACGAGGACACCTACATTCGCTAGGTATGTAAGTACCTAGGTAAGAAAATGTGTGCTCTAATGATCTGAGGGATCCGCGAGTAGTGCAGCGCTGGCTTTGATGAATGCAGCGAAGTTTCTGCGGGGATCGATTCCTTGCCCTCATCGTGGCCGGCGGAGAAGTAGTGCCCCTACTACTTTTGCACTTTCTTGTGTAGGTAGATACACAAGTAACCACGTACTAAGTCGTGTTTTGTGCTGATAGTTGAGCAGCTATCACTTCCGGTGACAACGGCCCTGTTACTGCTACGTTACAGCCACCGCATCGCATCTCCAATCAGCGGCGTAGTCACATCTTGTGCTTATGAAGCGGGTCAGGACCCACTATTATCCGTTGGTCATGGCAGGTGCCGATATGCAAGATGGAAGGCATGTGATTGCCGTGAGGGGTACTGAACTAAAGAATGTATTTATGCCTAACCGCCGTACGCGGTATCACCAACTGGGCTGTTGGCACGAGTGAGGAGTCGGCAAGAGATAACAAAGGTCGGCGACCTGAGAAGAGTTTGTGTATAAAAGCTCTTCTTGCCGACAGAAGAGATTTTCTCTTCAAGGCCATTCTAAAACAGTTATTCTAGTTTTTGAAATACAAGGCATACCCCCTTAACATTATAACTGTTTTACCTTCTGTACCGATCACTCCTTACAGAGGTCTACACTTATCTCAAGATAGTACACATCAAGTCTCAAAAGGGTATACTCCTAGAACATAGACTAGAAGCTTTCAGTCTTCTTAGCCTAGCTAGGTACAACCAAAAGGACGAGAAGTACCAACTCAAGAAACGTGTATACCCATGTCAAGACTCTGGTCTACAGGAAACCCTTTTGCTCCCCTAGACCCAAACTTTATTACATTTCAACAAGCATCATCTATCCCATTACCACCATCCGAACCACAGACCCCAACTATGTCTCAAGAACAAAACCCTGCCTCATCCTCAAACATGGCTCCTCAGCAAACCTTACCATCAATCGAAGGACCCTCTCCAGAGGAAGTACCCACTACAAATGCACTTCAGGTTTACTCCTTCCCCAGTTTCGAGGTTCTCGAGGCCGGCAAGATTGTCTCTTGGACCTACGATGAAGACGCTATGGTTATCGACAACCCTACTCCATGGCAAGAATTTATTCATAAGCAAGTCGGAGAAGCTCTGAGCAGTCTGGAATCATTTGTACAACTGCATCTCCAAGATCAGGATCAGCTTATGATCCAGATCAAACGAGACTACCAGCACTTAGTTCCACAGCTGCAAGTAGCATTCTCGGAGCTTGGAGCACGACTATCTGATCATGAAGACTTCAGGACGGAAGTAATGATCAAAGTAGCTCAGTTCGCTGTAGACATCAACAAGAAGATTCTGGAACTTGCGGATGACCGTACAACCCGTGCACTTGCTCTCCAACGAATGGAAGAATTCGAACAACGACAAATCGATTGGAATCAAAAAGCTGAAGCCGCCATTCACCAACTACACCAAGAAACCTTGCAACTCCACAAGCAAGCACAGCAGATGAAGGAACAGGCTGACCAGACCACCGCTCGAATCGAACAATGGGCAGGAACTGTTGAGACACGCCTTGAGGAAATAGTCGAGAAATCCCGGGATCCACGCTACGAACTGACTGGCATTGCCAAACAACGACTCATAGACTTCGAACAGACTCTTCAGAATGTCCTACCTGATCCCACTCCTGAAAATGTGAGCTCAGTACTCGAAAAAATCTCACAAAGGGCCCGGGAAAAGACAACTAGTCTCCGAGCTACGCCAATACCCGAGCCTCGACAAAGTGTGACCCTTCCTACCCGATCCTCTACTCCGTTCGTGTCACAACCACCTTCAGCACGAAAGAAGAAGACATACGCTGAAGGAGACATTGTTAGGTTAAGAGAACAACAACGAAAGGATGACGAAAACGCAAGGAAAAAGGAAAGAGCCACACGATGGGCATCTGTCTCTCAGATACCACCAAATGAACCAGGATCACCTGATGACTCTAGTTCTTCTGATGAAGACGATGTACCCATGGCAGGTGGTGGTCAAGGGCCACCACCTCCCCCCAAGAAGCCTAGGACTTCCAAGGGAAAGGAACCAGGAGAACCATCTCCAGGTCAGGATAACCCATTAATTGGCGCCCTCATCAAAGCTCTGAGCAAACGACAAGGGAAACCTTCGATGAACAAGCCCCCCACATATGACGGCAAGAAGCTTGACAAGTTTCGAACCTGGTGGATGTCTGTTGAAGCCTACCTTGAAGTATATGCCGACTCTTTTGAGGACGATCAAGTCAAAATAGCATGGGTCGGTTCTCTTCTCTCCGACCGAGCGCTTGATTGGCACCAAGGAAGAGCAAAGACATTGAAGAGAGCGCTCGTCAACGACACTTGGTCGGCATACGAAAACTCGATCAAGGAACGCTTCCGGGATAGCGCCGAAGCGAATAAAGACCTCATCACTCTCAAAGACCTCAAGTACAAAGGGGACATTACCCACTACATTACCCGTGTACAAGACCTTAATATCCTAGCCCGACTAACTGGACCCCAGTTACAACAAACAGTCTTTGCTGCTTTACCTCAGGAAGTCTTCGACCTAGTCTACTCTCGAATGGGAGGAGTACCTGAAGATGACGACGACTTCCTAGAAGCAGTACGAGAAGCAGGGAAGGTGCATGAAGCTAAAAAGGCTAACCCTGCAAAATCGGAAAAAGACGGGTCCGGTTCCTCCAAGGGACCGAGGAAATCGGACGGGCAGAAAGCTCGAGGCAAAGACAAAGACAACACCGACACGCCTAAGAGCAGGAAAGGTCCCAATAAAGGAAAAGGTGACAGAGGCAAGAACAAATTCGAAAACACAAGGAAGGCGCTAGAAGGAGTTGACCAAAAATGGATTGACAAGTACAAAAAGGAGGGAAAGAAATGCTGGAGGTGCGGAAGAGACAATCACCACACTCTAGAATGCTATGCCACTATCAATAACGATGGCGAGCACATCCTCCAAACCCAGGCTGACAAACAGACGACCTCGGGTGCGAAAAGAAAGAGAAAGGAAGGAGAAGAAGACAAAAAAGAAGATGCCAAAAAATCCAAGACTACAACCACCTCCTCGGTCCGACCCATGGGTCCCATCAACAGGGTTACAGAACTCTCAGACGATGATACTGACATGGAAGGAAGTCAGGATTTTTGATTGGCAGCCCCAACACGCCGATGGGGACTCCACTGCCAGTAGGCGCTTTTAGGGTTCCATTCACCATTGGCACACCTAGGGTGACTATATCACCTCCTAGACGCGATAAGGAACCAAGTCTACCTTCGGAGCTCAAACGCATGTACCGCGCGCTTGATGCACCGGAAATCTATCACAACCAGCCGCGCATTCGCTACACTGTATCTGGCAGCAAGCGCAAAAGCAATGCTCCACCTCAAGACACTAACAAGAAACCCAAAACGGGCCCACGACCCGTTACCGAAATGTTACTCCATGTGGGAGACAACAAGATCCCCACTCGAATTCTACTGGACACAGGCAGTTCAATATGTATACTAAATAAGGAATTTGCACAGAAACACCAAGTACCCATGATCGAACGACTAGTTCCCGAGATCTTCGAAAGATTTGACGGGACTACCATCGAGTCGGGCACACATTACACTCCCAGAATCACCTTACAAAGGAAGGACCATTATGACAACATTCAATGGGAGATATCCCCCACCGATTCTGAATGCGATGCTATACTTCCATGGTGGTGGATGGTAAAACATGAGCCATCCAATCTTTGGCGAGATCGAGGAAAAGAAGTCATTTTCGAGTCTAGCTACTGCCGCAAACACTGTCAGGCCCCGGAACCACGCGACTATTCATTTACCTATGATGAAAACGTACTTACGGACCCTGCTGCCAAAATCGTCGGTTCTCTCATACATTACACCGACGATAAGGAAGCACTTGACACTGTGCCACCCGAATTCAGAATACACACATACAACATGACGAAAAGGGCTGCACAAGCACTGCCACCGCACAGGCCCTACGATCATGCCATCGACTTGATTGATGGTAAGCAACCTCCTTGGGGACCCATGTACGCCCTAAACGAAAAAGAATTGGAACTACTACGGGAATGGTTAGACGACATGCTGGCAAGCGGGAAAATCCGACCTTCTAAGTCTTCCGCTGCAGCTCCTATCCTTTTCGTCCCTCGGCCACACGGCAGAGGCCTCCGATTATGTGTAGACTATCGAGGGCTCAACCGCATCACAAAGCCAAACCGATATCCTCTTCCATTACCTCATGAACTACAGGACAGGATACGTTCCGCCAAATGGTTCACGAAGATTGATTTGAAGAATGGGTTTCATCTCATCCGAATCAAGGAAGGGGACGAATGGAAGACAGCTTTCAGGTGTAGGTATGGGCTCTATGAATATACAGTCATGCCCTTCGGATTGACCAACGCTCCGGCCACATTCCAAGATATGATTAATCACGTCCTTCGAGATCTACTAGATGTAGGAGTCCTTGCATATGTCGATGACATCCTCATCTACGCAGAGACCAAAGAAAGACACGATGAACTAGTCAAGGAAGTTCTTAAACGACTATCGGAAGAAGGGCTCACAGTAGCACCAGATAAATGTACCTGGCGTGCTCAAGAGGTCGACTTTTTGGGCTACGTCATCACTTCAGAAGGTATTAAGATGTCCCAGGAAAAAGTCGAAGCAATCCTCTCATGGGAACAACCTAAGTCCCTAAAGGATGTACAATCCTTCATCGGTTTTGCGAACTTCTATCGGAGGTTTATTAAGAACTACTCCAAGATTTGCAGACCACTCACAAGCTCCACAGCCGGTGACCCCAAAGAATGGAAATGGACAGATGACATGACCCGGTCTTTCGAAACTCTCAAACAAGCCTTCACTACAGCACCTGTACTAGCTCATCCAGACCCATCCAGAGAATTCATCCTCGAAGCCGACGCTTCCGACTTTGCCTTAGGAGCTGTACTTTCGCAGATTGGCATCGATGGGAAGTTACATCCCGTCGCATACCATTCCCGAAAATTCACTCCTGCTGAGATCAATTACGAAATCTACGACAAAGAACTACTCGCTATAGTCGACAGCTTCAAGGTATGGAGACGATATCTAGAAGGAGCCAAACATAGAGTACAAGTCTATTCAGACCACCACAACCTTACTCATTTCTCCACGACCAAAGTGCTTAATAGACGGCAAGCACGATGGGCTGACGAGATTGCTGGGATCGACTTCATCGTCCACTACAGACCGGGAAAGAACAATAGCAAAGCAGATCTATTATCACGGCGTCAGGAGTACCGCCCTGAAAAAGGGGGAAGTGACTACCAACCGATAAAAACAATATTACAGGAAAAGCATTTTGCTCCATCAATGTTGATGGCTTCCGCAAGACTACATAGTATTCCGCACGAAGATTGGAATGAATCCTTCATCAAGCAGGTGTTAGAAGCTTCCAAGAAGGATGATCTCTATCAGCAGCAACTGAAGAACCCTTCTGAAAAAGATACAGTGACGGACAAAGGTCTCTTGTACCATCGTCATGGACTTTGGATACCCAACGACCCCGCACTCAAGAAAGAGGTATTCGAATCGGAGCATGACTCTAAGGTAGCAGGACACATAGGCCAATTCAAGACAATCGAACTCATTCGACGCAATTTCTGGTGGCCAAAAATGGACGAAGAAATCATGCAGTATGTCAATGGATGTCCCGATTGTCAAAAGAATAAGGTACCTCGTCATTCCCCATACGGAAAACTGCAACCACTCGAACTACCATATGCTCCATGGCAATCCATTTCCATGGACTTCATCACCGACTTACCCTTATCAGAAGGTTGTGACCAACTCTGGGTGATTGTCGATCGATTCACGAAAATGGCTCATTTCATCCCTCTCAGGAAGGAAGGAAAGACCGCCGAACACTTGGCCAAGATCTTTGTCAAAGAAGTATGGCGTATGCATGGTCTCCCTACAGACATAGTCTCCGATCGAGATTCTAGGTTCACGTCTGATTTCTGGAAGTCACTAATGAGGTTGCTGGGAATCAAGCCACGAATGAGTACGGCTTTCCACCCTCAGACTGATGGACAGACGGAAAGAACCAATCAGACCTTGGAAATGTATCTCCGAGCGTTTGTGAATCAAGAAATGGATAATTGGGTCGACCTCTTACCTACAGCTGAGTTCGCATACAATAATGCTACTTCCACATCCACAAAGATCTCACCCTTTTATGCTAACTACGGTTTCCATCCTACCACTAATAATTCACCTAGACCAGGTCATAAGCACCCCGCCAGCCAGCTATATGCGCACTGGATGACCAAGCTCTACGAAGAAACCACGCAAGCCCTTCAGCAGGCCCAAGTCCTGGCACAGAAGTATGCCAATCGGAAACGATCTAACACTCCTCCACTCCAAACGGGTGACCTCGTCATGCTCAATGGACGAAATGTTAAGACTCGACGCCCCTCCAAGAAACTCGACCACAAGATGCTAGGACCCTTTCAAATCGAAACTATCATCTCCCCCACTGCTGTCCGACTCAAGCTTCCATCCAGGTGGAGAATACACAATGTCTTTCATACATCCCTCATCGAACCATACAGAGCAGGAGGACGTATCACACCTGACCCACAGAAGATACTCAAGGAAGCAAACGAAGCTCAAGTCGTCGATGGATATAATGTCGAAGCTATCATAGATTCTACCAGCACCGATAAGGGAGTTAGATACCTGGTCAAATGGGAAGGGTTCCCCAAGAAAGCAGATTGGACCTGGGAACCATATGATCACTTCTTTGAAGGGTCGTTACATTTCCTTAAGACATGGAAGGACACTCACCCTAACAAACCCCATGACAAAAGAGTCTGATACATCATTAGTAGTTCCTTGAAATAGGACGCCATGAGAAGGTGAGAGCCCTGTACTAATTGATTCATCATGACTACGCTTCGAGACGAAGCTAGAAAAGGGGGAAGTGGTGTTATGAAGCGGGTCAGGACCCACTATTATCCGTTGGTCATGGCAGGTGCCGATATGCAAGATGGAAGGCATGTGATTGCCGTGAGGGGTACTGAACTAAAGAATGTATTTATGCCTAACCGCCGTACGCGGTATCACCAACTGGGCTGTTGGCACGAGTGAGGAGTCGGCAAGAGATAACAAAGGTCGGCGACCTGAGAAGAGTTTGTGTATAAAAGCTCTTCTTGCCGACAGAAGAGATTTTCTCTTCAAGGCCATTCTAAAACAGTTATTCTAGTTTTTGAAATACAAGGCGTTAACTTGAGACGTCTGTTCTGAAAGTGCGCGCAAATGATGGTCATTGAAGACACCACCCCCCCCCCGGCATAGTTGGCAACATACAACGGCTATATCATATATTTCAATACTAAAAGTTTTTTATGAGCGGCATCGCAGCCCTTGATGTAATGAATCTATCTCCTCACTGCCGTAACTCACTACATCCCTCCTTCACGACTGGGCAGACCTGGATCGAGAGCAATGATAAGATTAGGTATTGACGAGAGGAACCCCTAACTAACAACAATAAACCAATAAACTAGTAAAAAGAATTGAAAGAATAAAAATATTAAATCGAACTGGATTTAAGAGCCTGTTAGAGTTTAATAACTAAGAGAGTAGGTAAGTTTTCGTTATAATTGAAAGTTAGCTGAAGGAACTATATACGGGTTATTTGGGGTGGCACGTTACAATAAGGTGTTAATGCTTCCGTCAGTTATGTTCATGTTTCCTCCGGATATTCACAGTTGTGGAAATATAAGCCCTCTCTAGCGACCGCCAACTGAACTGCTCAATCTAGTCAACCTCCGTTAAGTAGTAGGTAATTGGTTAACCCATTTATTGAAGGTTACATGTTTTTTATTTATTCGAAACATTCCTAACGTAGTATGTTAGCCCAAAGCGTTCACTTTAATACAGATATTGGGGGCTGGCCGTACATCCGCTCTTGAGTCTCCGATACGTGAACCATTCTGGTTACGGATTCGTAGTTAAACAACCAATGTGTGATGAGCAGCTGGGTCACCGACGAGTGGTAACTAGCTCTAGGATTGCAGCGTTCAAGATCACTGGTTGATGATCTCCACTTGACAAGGTTGGCTAGTGTAATGGTTATCACAGCGGATTCTGATTCCGCTAATCTGGGTTCGATTCCCAGGCCGACCTATTTCTAAACTTGGCTCAAGCTAATAGTCTATATTCTTCCTTTTTTTTCTCCTTTTTTTTCTTGTTTCCCTTTGCTCTCGTCCATCCCGGCTAGGGACGAGACGAGGCCATGACAGGAAAAGGAAATGAGAAAATCAGTATTACCTAAATGTTTAAGAGCATATTTAATGTGGAACTCCCAAAAAAGCTTTCATGAACATTTCAAATTCCCTCTTTCCCAAAATTGGAATACCAGCAAAGTGATGATATATAGTGGGATGTCTCTTTAAGCTGGTAGATGTAAATTGAGTATAATCTTCGGAAGTGTGAATGAAAAGCAAATTTAATTACTACAAATACCCGTACTGACCTAAACTAATTATGTACTGTACTTTTGGTATAGTACATACCTACCCACTCTATGCTTGGGCTGAAAGCCGCGTATGTGCTATGCTATGTGAGACAGTGAGACAGTGAGACACTAAGCTACCACTGACCGACATGTTAGCCTGCGTTTGTTTCGAACCTGTCATAATAGCGACTTGCCCTGCTGGGGCCGCAGTTGCGTCTCTTCTTCGACATCGGTCCTATGTTCTTGAGGATCGAGTCAAAGTCTGTCCCCGGTGTGTTAGGCGTACGCTCACCTTCGTTGGCGAGGATCAAGCCTGAGGCATCTGGGGATATTATGCCTGTATACGGAGCAGGAGGGAGAGTAGCAAGAGAAGCAGCCGGCACCTCTTTGGCGGGCATCAAACCCGAAGAGTATATGTGTGTGGTGGGACGTGCTTCAGGGACAACCTCTGGCAGGTCCGAATGGGGTGGTATATTTCCGCGAATGTGTGGGTGCTTGAGGCTTTGTCTGGCAGTTGAAAACCGGTTTCTAATCAGTGAACTAGACTTCTTTAACGGGGAGTTCTTGGGGATCTCGGAATATGGGACGAGGTGACGGCCTGCGTCTAGCTCGGCCACAAATGTCGGTCCTGAACTGCCTTCTAGCTCGACTGGGATGCTGCCCGCGACATCGACTGCGTGGGATAACGTGATATCTGGAGTCGATCCTTCCAATTCACATGGAGCGCTGCCAGCAGCGTGCCCCGAGATCTCGGCGTACTGATACGCATAGGGGTCTGCAAATAACCAGTTGCAACCTTGGGTGGCGGCTTGCGCCTTGAAAGAGGCCGTCGCAGACATACCGAGAAGAGTGAAAAGAAGAGGAAAGAAAAGAAATATGAGGTAAGAAGAGAACAGACGGAAGGTTATCTTTAAACTTCTGGGCTAAGCAGGATAGTTGTAGGGTTGTCAGAGAGAAGTCAAGGTTTATATGTTGGCGTTACTCCTTTGTCCGCTGACATGAGGGCATTGGGATTATAGGTATAAGTACGAACCAAGCGGCCTTTGTCAAAAAAAATGAATTCCTTTTCAAATTATTTTATACAATCGATTCAAAAGGCCATACTACCCTTATCTAATGACAATAGATTATTTATCTCAAAGAAATGTATGTGGTCTAGAATGCAAGCCCCGTATTGGCATCCATGTGGGAAGAGAAAGAGGAAAGGGGAATTGGAACTGGAAGAGTTAGGTACTACCTACATAGGTACTACTGCATGCAGGTGTGGTAGCTAAAAGGACATAACTTTAAACTTATGCATGTAGTTATGTTCATTTATGTAAGTTATAAGAGTACACTATTGGATGCTTCCGGTTTACTAAGCAATGGGAACGTCATTTACCCCACGGCGGGGTCAAAATGTCAATCCCCAGCAAAACCTCCAACCTTGAACTTACATACCTTGAAGCTCCAGCTTGGGATCTTCCATTTCCCACTCTCACATGTCCACGACAGCTCCCTATCCGCCGTCACTATGAGCCGCAAGCTGGCCAAGTCTCGCGCCACGAGCGGTAGGGCGTTCACGAATTTCGGCGCCAGCAGCTTTGGTGCTTTCTCCTCTGCTTCCACCGGCACCAACCTTTCTTACCTCGCCGAACCCCCCGACTTTACCTCGATATCCGATGCGAATGTCGTCGTCGCACTCAAGAACTTGCAGAAGAAAGATGCCACAACCAAATCCAAAGCCCTAGAGGAGCTGGTAGCATATGTCCAGGCTCACCCGCACGAGAGAGATGGCGGCACAGAAGAGCCCGTGCTGGAAGCTTGGGTGCGTTTGATATCCTTCCTTGGTCCAAAAGCCTCAGATCCAGCTATTAACCTGCCTGCCCGCCCGATAGGTCCAGCTGTATCCGCGCATCTCGATAGACAATTCCCGACGCGTCCGCGAACTCTCCCACATACTGCAATTCGAACTGATGAAATCCGCCCGGAAGCGCATGGAGAAGCGCATCCCCAAGATTGTCGGCTCATGGCTCGCTGGCACATTTGACAGAGATCGCGCCGTGTCTCGAGCTGCCACAGAGGGCCTTTCATCATTCCTCACCACCCCCGAGAAGGTCGCGCAGTTCTGGAAACGGTGTCAGCAGCAAATTATTGACTATGCATCCGACGCAATAAAGGAGACACCAGACACGCTAAGCGACCAGAGATCAACAAGTGCCGACGACGCCGAAGCCAAATGCCATCGCGTGCTCTCAGGAGGCCTCGTGCTTGTCCTCAATCTCCTACAAAGGCTGGATCCTACCGAAATTGAGAAGTGTTTGGATAGCTACGATCAATTCTTCGAAGACAATAAGGTGTGGGCTAGCGTTACCATCAACGATGTCGTCACAAGACGTCTCGCTTGCCAGCTTCTACTGGTATGCCTGGAAAGACGTCCAGGCCGGATCGAAGCAGATCTTACACGTCTCAGTAAGGTCTTCGTTGCTGAAGGCTTGAAGAGCAATCAAACAGGCTCGGCAACCGACTTCGTTATGGCACTGACGAAGCTTACCGAGAAACACCCCACCGTATGGACGACTGAGTATAAAGGGAAAAAGTCTCCAACGTCACGGCTGAAAGTGTTCCTCGAGAAAGGCTCGCAGGGAGGCTCAACGAAGTATTGGGAGGCCCTAGGTCAATTGATAACCATTCTACCGAATGGAGTGCTACCGGAGGATTTAGACGGAGCAATGCAATTCTTGCAAGCCACGAGATCAGGACTCACAAGTCGTGATGAGCCTCGCATCAACGCCGTGGATGCCTGGTCGACATACCTCGGTGTAGCTAGACATTTCATCGCGACAGCACAATCTAGTGACGCGCGGCTAAAAACTATTCGAGAAAACATATTCCCTCTCATCACCCATTACCTTTATCCAACACCGGAGACATCTATGTGGGTCTCTGGAAACCAACTACCCATCTTGATCAAGGCATATACATCGACAGCAACATCTCCATTTGAAGATGTGGTGGAGGCAACGAGGGCTGAGTGGAATCGCTTGAAAGATGAATTCAAGGAACGTATTCGCCATTCACTCCCAGAGGCATCTAAAGAATACCAGAAGTCTCAGCACTCTATTTCTGAAGAAGGCGGAAGATGGTTCTCATTGACGGGAGCAATTCTTGACGCACATGAGAAGACTATCGCGGCGGATCGTCCAATCCCCGATATACCAGTACAACCTTCGCTCGAACTGCTCCAGGAGAGCTTGAAGCTACTCCAAGCTAGAAATTGGAAGCCTTTTGGTGCTGCTTCGACGGTAGAGGCGGCGTTCAAAAAAGCCCCAATGCTTTTCAAATCTTCATCGGCTGAAGTGAGCAACATCATTGGTTTCCTAGAAGCCTCTCTTTCCGAAGGCAAGGAAGGGTTTCTACAGGCACCCAGCGCCACGTATCTTCTTTCGAGTATAAATCTGTTGGGCGAAATCCCCGATCACCAGGAAGAATTTGAAAGAGTCTGGAAGGCCAACGTTGCAACGCTCTTGGAACTGATAGAGGCAGAGGCTTTACCAGCACTAACTAAACTCATATCCAGCAAGCGTGCGACTCCTTTCGCACAACAGGCTCCGATACTCCAGACAGAGCTAATAAAACGATGCTTGATGTGTGCCGTCGGGAATCCTGCATCGAGTTGGGACTTATTCGATGCTGTGGTTACTTTTAGCACCCTGACAGAGCCTGCCGAGAAGAGATTAGTAAAGGAGCTCACAAGTCGTATCACGAATCCTCATGGTCAACCTGATCATGGTGTTCTCAGGGGCTTACGTCTGATAGCTCAGAAGAAACCTGAACTGCTATCTCAGGACGAGGAAGTTCATATGAGTTTAATGACAAGCCTGTTAAGCCTTTCAGAACGTACCGATCCAGACGCAGAAGTTATGACGTTAAAATCTTTGATGGAGGGCCCGTCAAAAGGAGGTTCCCGACTTCTCGCACTCGTTCAAAATAACATTAATGGGGCAGATGGGAACTCACTCGCGGTAGCCACCCTTGTTCAACAAGCTATGCAGGTTTACCAAACTCTTACTACGAGCCAAGATCAAGGCGCAGAGTTAATGGCCCTATTACCAGATGCGGACATCTGGAGACAGGAACTCTCTATTTTGTTAGAAGAGCCACCAGACCCATCTCTTGCCCTCACGAGTGGCCTAGGGGGTGCCTATTATCTCCCTCAAAAGACGCCCACGACACCAAAGAGGATCTCCCAGCGAGACCAGAACGGATGCTCAATATCTGGACGAATGGCCATATACATGTCGATGCTCTTATCTTCCGGATTCAGCATTGAAAAATTGCAGGATTCTGCCAAGATTGATTTGATAATCAACATGAGCTTGACAGCGGAAATTTCAGCAGACCAATTAACAGCAATGAGTGAGAACAGTGTTTGGAGCTCATTGTCTTTTGGTGATAACTTGGCAGACGCCGAGAGTTTAACACCGTCTATCCGCAAGATTATCAATGCCATGGTCGACGATGCGATGGAAAATAGCGATACGCCTGAAAATGAGAAGTCAAGGCTTCTACACAAAGTTATTTATCGCCTAATCGAAGAAGCAAAAGCCCTCAATTCTATGGGCCTTTATCATGCTCGCGTATTGAGTGGCCTCCTCCAAAGCTTGAATCAACATCATCGCTTCCATTCAAGTAGGGAAACGTTGTTGTCGAACTTAGATACTATAAAGAGTGCTCATGAAAGAGTCTTCCCTGGAGTTGCAATCTTGAGCGGACTAGGTGAATCGGTGTCATCATCAAAGGCAGTTAACAACTTCTGCAATCGCTTGGTGAGTGATATTGCAGGATCAAAGCTTGGGGAAGAATCAACCCTTTTCACGCTGGTGCTTCTCAACGAGTGCATGCGAATATACGATCTTGGCGAGCTACCAGTGGCGAACAATCGGCTTGTGTTTGCGGTAAGGCAGATCACATCATGGTTGGAAACCCCTGACGATCTTGACTACCGTTTTGCAGCCGAAGTCTGTCGCAGTTTGCAATGTCTTTTGCCCTGCATCAAAGATGTGTATGGATCCTACTGGGAGAAATCATTAGACTTCTGTTTCTACCTGTGGACGAAGAAAGACCTTCAATCTCTTGATTCCAGGCTTCCCGGAATCCATGCCTCCCTCCGACTAGTATCAACTCTAGAATCATTAGAGGATCCAAATGATGACCTTGTCGATGCTCTACAGTCTTCGGCTGAGAAAAAGTATACGGCTCTGCTTGGGCTCTTGAAACTCCCTATGGATAAAGAAACGCAACCTCGCGCGATTGTAGACGCGCTCGTCCGCCGTCGAGTTGAAGGAATACCATTACACCATGTCAAAGACCTCTCAGATCTGTATGGGCTAGTTGCAAGTGAATCACGTTCCATCCAATCAGCAGCCTTCACTCTTATTAGCAGGGCAATTCCAGCCATTCAAGAACAACTTTCGGTAGACATCCTTCTCGCAAAGACGGACGCCCGCCTTCCAGACGAACTCTTGTCTCTCCTCCTTGATGCACCCACTATTGAGACCTACCCTGAAGATGTACTCACCGAGTTTCCTACACCTATCCGAACATATCTTCTATCTTGGCTCTTGGTGTTCGACATGTTCCGAGCTTCTGCCTTCAAGGTTCGTGGCGACTATGCAGAGCAACTGAAGGGGGCCAACTACATCGGCCCCTTACTGGAGTTCACTTTTGATGTTCTCGGACATTCCGTCGCGCATGCACTAAACTTGGATAAAGCTGGCTTCCAGTCTGAAGATATCCGTTCGTACGATCTCAAGCTTGGTGATTCTGATTCGAATGAGAGGAATATGCAATGGCTCCTCATTCATATATTCTACCTCGTACTCAAATACGTCCCAGGCCTTTTCAAATCATGGTTCATAAACTGTCGTTCCAAACAGACTAAGATCGCAGTGCAGGGTTGGATGACCAAGTACTTTTCGCCAATTATCATATCAGAGGCTCTTGACGACGTGGCGAAATGGAGTTCGGAGCAGGAACCGCCCGCAGACGATGAGAAGGAGCTCATCGTTAAGGTCAGTCGTGCCGTAAAGGAAATAACCGCTGGCTATGAGGTGGACGAGCTTCAGGCTTCTATTGCAATTCGCATACCGGATGAATTCCCACTCGAAGGTGTCACTGTTGTCGGATTGAACCGCGTCGCAGTTAACGAAAGGAAATGGCAGAGCTGGATCATGATTACACAAGGGGTAATTACATTCTCGGTAAGATTCCCCTATGGAACATGTCTACATAAATGTCATTGCGTACTAACCATGTTTCTTTCCTAGGGTGGGGGTATCATCGACGGCCTAATGGCTTTCCGGCGCAATGTCGTGGGTGCCCTGAAGGGCCAGACGGAGTGCGCCATCTGCTACAGCATTATCAGCACCGACAAGAGAACGCCCGACAAGCGCTGCCAGACGTGTAAGAACCTCTTTCACCGCACCTGTCTCTACAAATGGTTCCAGAGCAGCAGTCAGAATACCTGTCCGCTGTGCCGGAATCCGATCGATTATCTCAGTGCGGATTCCAGGTCAAGGAGGGGTGGTACGTGAAAAGGATAAAAATGGGCGTATATGAGATCATGATAAGGGAATAGACACAAAGGGCGGGCACAGTAGTAATAGTTCGGATTTCAAAACAAAAGGAACTTGTATAAAGACGAGATAAACTTTCGGGACTACTATGGGGGGTTATACATCACTTCGGCTTTCGGCTACCTTTTTAGTGGTTAAGATGTACGATGTTTACGGCCTCCAAGGTGCCTGCGTATACTTACCTACCACGTACAGGGAGGTAGGTGTTTTTTATCATATTTACCTAAGTAGATACTTTCAGAACCCTTCTCTGGTGTATTCGTCTTTTTCCTTTTTTCCCCCTTTTCTTCTTCTTATAAATAAAAATAGTTCCAGGATTTAATTAAGAAAAATGAGAAGAAAAAGAAAAGAAAATTCGGGTACGTAGTGAAATATATGAAGACATCTCGTCCCGATACACAGCTTTAGCGCATCTATCCGCGGTGGGCGGCACCCCTGAACCGGGATAACAGCAGCATTGTTATGAGATACTGAAAGCATACGGTTACCCTACCTACCTAACCTACATGTAAGTCTGCACATAAGCGCGCACTCGATCTCTTCCGCAAAAATTCAGCTGACCAACGAAACAAATCCCGTTTCTCTGTTATCTGGAAGGAATTATTTGTTCCCTCACTCACTCACCCCTTCTATGTTTCGGCCAACTATCTGACGAAGGGGGAATCCATCTGTTTCTAGATCATCGTAACGAGTGAAACATGTAGACAAAAAAAAACCCCCACGGCTAATTTAGAAACTGCTGCTGCTGCTGCTGCTTCTTCTGATAAACCCCCATTTCCTTGCGTTGAGCTATGCTTCCGAGCTGAGAGAAAATAAACTATCAACGAGAGGAGAGGGGATGCTGAGGTTCTAGCATATGTAGTGTAGGTCTCTCGATGAGCCAAGGCCAAGTAAGCCTCCCCCCCGGGACTGGGGCTGTCACTGTCGGGCATTGAGCTTTCGAAGCTTTAAGCCACCCCCTCACCTCCCCCGGCACGCAAAAAGGGGTTCCGGCCCCCGCATCTATCGTGCTTATACTACATAGACTAACCCGACTCATAAATGTTTTACATCTTACATGGGATAGATTGGCTTGAGTGTGAGTTAATGTTTCTTTTTTGTTTCTTTCTTGATCATGTATGGAGGATTAGTAGTTGTTTTATTTACGAGTTTTACCCCCCTAGACTCAACCTAGGTGTTTTTATCCCAACCCATATTGATGGATCTTACATCCACAACTTACACACACATCTAACCTACACAACTATGTATTAGTATGCCGTAACTAGTTGTGTTTGCTTGCATGTTTCCAATCACTGTCTCCATAGGTGGGTACAGTCCAGTCCAGCTGGAAAGCAATGTTTGTGTTTTTCTTTTTCTTTTTCTTTTTTTTCTTTTCAGCAGCGTATCCTCTGTTTTGAGAGTCGGCATTGGACCGGTACATACATATGCATTGTTACCTCATCCTGGAATGACGACGGAATGGAATGGCGCAAGGGATGAAGTGCTACAGCATTAGTTTTCTTGGGTCCGACAAGATGAAATCCTGCCTGTCTGCATACGGTGATTCCCCTACCAACTGCCTACCTACTTGTGTATAAGAATCGTCCGGACCTTAGGTATGTCATATAAAAGTCAATAGGCAGGTTGTAACCCCTAGTCTCATAAGATGACAGATAGTTTAGGTACGAAAATGAAATCCCCGGGTTCGATTAACCGGGTTTTTACTATCATAGGACGTAGGAATCTTCCATCCCATAAGTCATTTACAATATTAATCCATCATATGTGATATTTCCCTCAAAGCATGTCAGACACTGCGACCAAGGCCTGCCAGTTGGTCAAAGAAGACCGAGACAGATACAGATTTCTAAGTCAATTTCCCCCACGAACTGACGTATAAGCCCCGCCAATGCAATCAGCCGACGGTAGTGTAGAAGTCTTTGAAGTCATCATTCAAGCCTCCGGCCTCTGTGCTCTACAGTTTGATCACTTAGTACTACTCCCTAGTAGCTACATATTTTCAAACTAAAAATCTCAAAGGTGAGCAAGCGAGGAATAGGTAGGCGCCCGGAGGTCTGCTCCGGGGAGAGCGAACTCTTCGGACCCGACGATTCGACACAAAGAAAACGGAGGACCAATCCGGGCCATTGGTAGGTGAGCGATCGTCAGGTGAGATTCCCTTACAAACGCCCACGCGAAGCATGGGGGGGCCAAGGGGTGAAGAACGTCATCGTCACACGGACGACTTTACGCGTGCCGTGAAACCGGGATTTCCTTTACGTACCTCATCTCCCTGACGTAGTCTATACGCAAGCAGCCGCTGACAACATGCCCAAAGGGCATAATGTGGCGCTCCGATCGTGGCCTTTTCAAGTCCTAGGGGTATGTCACGAGAGCTGCCTTGGAAGGTGAACTGCTCCCGCCCCTAATACTTTAAAAGCCCTCCCGGAAGAACACCAAAGCAAGTCGTGGGTAGCACGAAGCAAAGTGAGCTATTGAAGAAGGAGAGTAATTACGCTCATGACATCAATGCCACTTTTCGTTCTGTTGACTCTGTATATCTATGACTCCCAATGCCTATGTCTCTAGCCCCTAGCTTAACCAGGGCCGTTGGCCGCGGCCGCAGCAGCCGCCTCGGGGGAGTGCTGCTGTCTTCTCCCCTCCGGATACGAGCGGTGACATGTTCACCGGCGACGGCTACAGCCACGGCAATTCTATCGACATCTTCTTCTCGACCGATGCACTCCTCCTCGAGCAACAAGCTCCCGCCGAAACCAACTAACCCCGATCCGAGCACGAACCCTGCGCATGCGCTCGCGCCGAAAACTGATATGAATGTCGGCCAGAAGCGCTTCGCCGACTTCGACCTCGCGGGCAGAGTCTTCGTCGTCACGGGCGCCGCGGGTGGTCTAGGTCTGGCGCTGGCCGAAGCGCTGGTCGAGGCCGGAGGTAGAGGTACGTGGGCATTTTGATTGTGAATTCTGCAACCATCCTGTGTACCTAATTACCCCCCCTCCCCTCCCCAATCCTCCTTGGCTCGACAGAAACTCGCGATGCCATTGAATCGAATGAGCCCGATTCATACGGCCGTTCCATTCACATGGGTTGAATCCAGCTTGAGATATATATATATATCCCATTATGCCACAGCAATCAACCAAGCTGCAGCCAATATACGACTTCATTTGCCAGCCATGCCTAGATAATAAGCTCGTCGATGCTAACAAGTCGTGTGTGTGTGCGTACCTTAGTGTATTGCTTGGACCGCCAACCGCGCCCGGACGAGCAATTCGAGGAGGCGACGCGGCGCGTGGTGCCGGAATGGGGCGGGTCGCTGATCTACCGGCAGCAGGACGTGCTGGACACGGCGGGGCTGGAGGCGCTGATCGAGGAGATCGCCGACTCGAACGGGCGGCTGGACGGGGTGGTGGCGGCGGCGGGGATCCAGCAGGTGACGCCGGCGTCCGAGTACGACGAGCACGACGCGGCGCGCATGATGGCGATCAACTACACGGGGGTGCTGATGACGTGCAAGGCGGCGGCGCGGCAGATGTTCAAGTACCGGTGCCACGGCAGCATCTGCCTGATCGCGAGCATGTCAGGCAGCGTCGCCAACAAGGGCATGCTGACGCCCGTCTACAACTCGTCCAAGGCCGCCGTCATCCAGCTCGCGCGCAACCTGGCCATGGAGTGGAGCCCCGTGCGCGACGACGGCTCGGGCGGCATCCGCGTCAACTGCATCAGCCCGGGCCACATCCTCACGCCCATGGTCGACCGCGTCTTCGCCGAGCTCCCGGGCCTTAAGGAGAAGCTCGAGGGCGAGAACATGATGGGCCGCCTGGCGAGCACGACCGAGTTCAAGGGCGCCGCCCTGTTCCTCCTCAGCGGCGCGAGCAGCTACATGACCGGCAGCAACCTGATCATCGACGGAGGCCACACGTCGTGGTAGAAGGAAGCTGAGCGAGCGAGCGAGCAATCAAGCAAGTAGGGAAATCCTTGTTCACTCTCCCTGTTTCCCCTCCCGCTGCCCCTGTCTATCTATATATCTATCTCTCCTTACTGCACCACGCGTGTATGTATCAATGGACGAAAGTATGATGGATGCTTGCACGAACGTTACGAGGGTACGCATTTATATGCGATTACTATGAATGAATCATGGTGGTGAAGAAGAGAGGACCCCTCTTCACCCTAGTTATTTGAAAGAAGGAGAAGAATTATAGCTCGCCCCCGGCCATGCTATGTGGGAAACGAGCAGAAAAAAAATTGTATTGATCACCGAACTATTAGTTATAGCTAGCATGAAATTCTAGAATATAACGCCGCAGATCAGCCAAAAAAAACTACACACGCACTTCCGGGACCTGGAGGGCGAGGACCCAACCAACTTCCATACTTACTACACTTACCTACGTTATTCGGATTGCTACGTGCTAGGTACGTGCTCCGTCAGTCATTACCAAAGTCCTTACCTACCTAGGTAAGTATCTATGCTAAGGGGGTTTACCTAGAAGGGCGGAGCCCGCGGGACCTACTCTCCGTTATGTATACTACATCTAGGTAGGTAGTGTATATGGTAACCTTGCCCCCCGTTTCCTCCTTTGACAAGTCCTCCAAAGGGGGAGGGGAGGGGCATATTTTTCTTCTGCTATGTATGAATGGGGCCCCCGCGTGTCGTGTCGAACACTCACGTCCGAGCGAGCGAGCGCGCTGAGTAAGCGCTGATTCTTTTTGTGACTCTCGCGTGGCCGAAACTCCTTTTCGATCCTTCATCATCATCATCATTGTCTTTATGTAGTGTACGTACCTACCACGTGTTTACCAGAACCGTATTTACCGGAGCCTTGGGCTCTCACGTGGAGGGGATCGACGAAAGGGGGAGAAAGGGGGGGGGTCTGATGTTAATATTATCATCAACACTACCATCATCTTCATCATGCTTATCACTAGTGTACGATTGCTAGCGAAACACTGGGTTTTGCAGCGTAGTAGCTGAAAAAAATTAATTTTTTTTGATGTTTCTTAAACAGAAAAAAGTCATAACCAAAGTGTCTTTGGGGGGTTAAGAAAAAAGGGCTCAGTGAGAGAGCGAGCCTTCTCCGTAAGGCTGCAGTCCGAAGCTTACAATGATGATTGCTCACCGAAAGGTTGTGGGCAAAATGCCGTCCGCTCGAACTGGTGTTCGTATTCTTAAGGGATCCCTCCCTCCCTATTTTCCCCCCTCACTACTTACCTATTCTTATAGCTTGTGCGTAATAGTGGTACATACAACTAGGTACTGGGTGAGATCAGACCAGATCAGATCAGATTAAGTGATAGAAAAAAAATAAAAAGGGCCACGCGGGAAGAACCAAGTTCCAACGGAACTCAAATTCTCCCTCTCTCTTACACGAAACTCCCCCTACCTATCTCGTACTTTACCTATCTACATACATAGGTAATCGAAGGAACTCGTCTCCACCCTCATTGGCACCTATTTATGTACGTAGTACATATTCATGAGTCGGGATCACTTCATAGCCAGATGTGGGGGGGAGGAAGTCTGAGGGCTGAACGAAGCGAAACGGCTGACTAGGTAGGTATTCGCGCGCAAAGCTGGTGTAGATCCCAACCGTATGGAGCCGTAGGTATTTCTGGTTCACCGCACCGAGCCAAGGGGAGATACTACACGGGTTAAGGGTTTACTTACCTATGTAAGGTAGGGAGGGCTCTTTCAAAAGTTTGGAACTCGACCAGTAGACACATAGGTAGGTATGTGTGTCTCTTATCTCTCTCACCCGGACCGCGTACGTGGTGGAGGCACACCAGGTAGTGACTCTCAAGGACCATAGCGTAGTTGCTAATACCGGCAGATTTATGTCGATAAGTGACCATGCTGATCCTTTAAGTTTACACTACCTACCTAGGGTTGAAACGAACAACTCGGTCCCAACGGCGGCCCCGTCGTCGCCCGACAGCCGCACAGCCGTGCCGTGCCGTGCCGCGGATATGACTTGTCGGTATGGGTGGTTCGAGGGCATACCTAGGTAGTAAGCCTAGTAGCACACATGCACCTCGCATGGAGCTCCTCCATTCATCACTACGGTAGTTCACGGGCCTTATCTCCGAGCCACCGCGATGGCACGTTGCCAACGACGGCCGAGAAAGGCCGCTGTAAACTCGTCAGGTTCACGTCCGGGCCGTTCAGCATTGCGACCCTGCCCTGCCTCTCCCCTTCTCTCTCTCTCTCTCTCTCTCTCTCTCTCTCTCTCTCTCTCTCCCTCTCTCTCTCTCTTGCTGCTCAACGTTTCTTTCCGATTTTCGACTTTCGATGTCAAAAAACCAGCGGGTGTGTATACTACACCTAGGTAGGTAGCTCGCTAGACAAATATCATGTTATAAGTTGCCCTCTTTGCCCCCACCCCGGTCTAGACAACGTTGTTGGTAAGTGTGTGGTTCCGATTAGCAAGCGGATAACTTTAATGACGGGCTCCATCGACCGACCCCCTTCCTCATGTTATGTATGTAGCTTCTCCTTGGCGAGGATCCGCAACCGGGCAGAAGACGACCCATTCTCCTTCGAGAATACCGGGGTTAGTTGCTTGGAAGGGGGGGAGCAGCAGCAGAGACAGAGAAGCATACGACACTGCGAGCGAAACGCGGAAACACCGCGTATCGTAGACCCCCCCCCCACGCCATTGGCCAGTATAGACCAAATGCCGGGCTCCTCCTAGGTAGTTGTAGGTAAGCTATGATGATGAACCTACCTAGCCGGAAACTAACTTATGCGATGGTGGTAGTGGCGGCCATTCCATATCCCGACTTTGCACCCTGTTCCTCGGGTCTCGGACTCGAGTCTTTTGTGCCCGACCTGTGTATTTTTTGTATTTGCCGTATGTATGTATGTAGTAGACGGCGTGAAGGGAGCGATCCACCGCCCTTTACTCGACTTTTTGCCAAGAAACAAGCATGAATTCTCCCCCCTCCCAAAAAAGGGTCTGAGAACCTTAGACTTGCCGCGAGCGCGACACACAGCGGCTCACCCTTTTCTCCCCGTCCAAGGTTGCAAATCCACTCATTTTCTGTGGACGCGGCCGTGGATTTGACTGGCTGTCTGCGGTGGTAACCAGACTAGCTGTTTACCAGGGACTTCGGGGCCTTCGGTCCCCCAGTTCACCAATAGCTGGTCTTGATCCTGGCGGTTCTTTTCTTCCTAACCTGCCTACTAGGTAGGTGGTTAGAGAGTGGTGACCAGTCAGTCCATCTGCATGGTGGTGGGACCAGGTAGGTATGAGCAAGCGAGTATTTTCTTGGGGGAGGGTAGCCGTCGAGTTTCCATATGTAAATCGAGTGGACAGCAGAAAGCTCGAGCCTTGAATCTAGAAGAGGGGGGTGTCTATCGCTCGTACTTATATAGACGTCGTTTCCCACCTCCCCCAGGTGGTGTTAAGCACGCAATCGCACGCCATCCATCATAGACGAATTCTATAGGAAGATTCCCAACTACATACCTACGACTACGCATACATACACGCGAATAATAATACGCTGCCCCCCCCTGTTAGACATGACCCGCTATATCGATACCGTCCCAACCCCGGCTCATGTCGAGCCCAAGAAACTCATCGTCCTGAGTGCGCCGAGGTTAGTTTCTTCCCGTGCCTGTGCCCGGCCGGAGATTTTACCCGTGTCATGCAATCGCGTTCCTACGGCCTTCCCATGAAAGCGCACAACGCCATTGGGCTGCGAATAACGCCGCGTAACACAAAAAAAATAACAACAATGTTATTAGGACCGGCACGCATGGACTCTATTTGGCCCTGAAAAAGCTTGGCTTCAAGCCCTATCACATGGTCGAAGTCATGAACGCAGGGCCGAACGCCATGCAGACTCTGCTCGATGGGTTTGATGCCGAATTTCTGCACGTGGGCAAGCCATGTAAGTAAATAGTTGCTACTATGCTGTCCGTGGCTAAAGCCTGCGAGAACATACATTCACTGACGGTGCAAAAAAGATGGCCGGGCCGAGTTCGACAAATGGTTTGCCAATTATGATGTAGGCGAATCCTAATCTTCCCTGCTCGGATGACTCTGCCGGAGGTTTTTGGGGGGATATGCTAACGGAAACTACCCGAAGATCATCATCGAAATGCCGTTTTTCATGATCCACTCAATAATCAAGGCCTATCCGGACGCCAAATTCCTCCTCGTGGAGCGAAGCCCGGAAAAGTGGGCGGCATCTTACATCAACACCGTCGGCCAAATGGAAAAGCAATCTTCGACTTTCCCGTTTAGAATATTGTCATATTTCGACGATTATGCGTCAAAGTCCGCGGAGCTTGGTCGCAGGATGACCCGTTATTGCACAAACGGCTACGGAATCACCCCGGAGGGCCGGGCTAGTCTCGTGGAGAATTACAAGGACTAGTACGTGGGAAAAGAAAAAAAAACATACCTAATGCATCGGACAAATACTGATAAAAGGCTGGAACAGCATCGCCGAAGTGAAGCGGATCGTCCCGCCGGAACAACTGAAAGTCTGCAAACTCGAAGATGGGTTTGGATGGGAGCAAATCTGTCCATACATAGGAGTGCCCATTCCAGACATGGACTGGCCATCCCTAAACACCCCAGATGAGTTTCACTCCCTCGTTCGACCCAGGATGCAGGCCGCGACGAGGAAAGGGTTGATCAAAATAGCTTCGATGGCAGTACCTCTCGTAGCTGCAGGTATATGGTTTGCGAAAAATAAGGGGCTGCCTCAGTTGTCATGATCAGCATGAAGCCTTGACAAAATTACAATTTAAGTGCAAACGCCATCAGGTGGCCAAGAGAACGAAGCGACTCTCTTCCACCCTGAAGGGAGTATAGTGGCTAGGCAGTTGTAGGCTGGAGATGCTCATCGTGAAGAGTATTTACATCCACTAGCATAAAACCAAAAGGGGTAAAAAGGTTAACGCCCTAGAGAAGCTTGGTTGAAACACGTGTATATAGGTACATAGTTAACACGAATGTCTTATATTGGAAACGAGATCTGTGACTGGTACATCATAACTTGTTTGAGATTGCATCTTGCGTATCACATGGTAAACATTATATATCTTTCTGATCACTTGTGTCTTTCATACACTTGAATTGCAATGCCTATAATATTGTTAGTAGCAATCCGTTTATTATTCCTGGCCACTTACCTCAGATGCTGTAGCTCTATTTGAGCTGTTGTACTTCACTAAGGCCGCAATGAGCTCTCGGAAGTCGACTTCGACATCTGGTAGTAGGTCGTCCCATGTTCGCCCAGCAAAAACTTGATACATTTCGAACGGAGGTGTTTTGAACTTTGCGGCCTCCGGCCACGACTCCAGGGTGGGACTGCCGATGGCTTTGAAGATACTCAGTATCAAGCCAAGCTGGTTGCCATCCTCATGGGCTGCACGAGACTCGAAGAGCGGCTGAGGAGACTTGCGACAAGACTCAGCAAGCATTGTACCGGCCGCCCACATATCAACTGCAGTACTATAAGCCTTATCTCCGAATAGAGCCTCGGGCGCACGGTATGGACCTGTGCCGATATCCAATATCTTCTGATCTGCGGGTTCCGTGTAAAGCGATAGCTCGGGATGCCATGCTGTACCAAAATCAGAGAGATAAGCGGGCCCGTCAACAGACTCGAGAAGCAAGGCTGAGGGCTTGACATCTCTGTGAATAATGCCTTGCTGGTGTATATAGCTCAGAGCACTGAAGAGATCTCTGAAGTGTCTGCGGATTCTATCTACCGGGATGGGCCCTTGTTTAATGAGGGCCTCGAGGCTGGAGGGCATGAAAGGGAAGGCTAGGGTGAATCGTTGTTCTTGATCTCGAAAGGTGTCCAGTAATGGGATGCATGGTTTTTTGAGGAGCTTGAGTATTTTGGCTTCTCGAAAGGGGTTGTGAGGCTCAATGTTACGAGTTTCTACAATGACTTTCAGGGCGGTTACCTTGGACCTATACACCTCGGCAGTAACACCGCTGGCGACATAATGGCAATTTTGGTATGGGCCAATGGTGATGCCTGGCGATTCTGGAGCCTCTGGAGCCTCTGGAGCCTCATCTGGGGCTGAGGCTGATTGTAATTCAGCTGGGGGCGGCTGTTCCCGTCCGGATGGAATGCGGCATGCTACGTCATATTGCTCCTATCGCAAAGGTTTAGTAACTATGAATATCGTCTTCTCCCGTTCTTACATGCTTACACGGGACGAGGATGTCTTGTAAGCTTCATTCTCAATGGAGAATGCATCTTGATGGGTGGCAGAGGTTGACAGGCCGGATTGCTCCAGTGCTGTCTTTCTAGAAAGCACAATGAGTGGCATGATCGAAGAAAGGGAGAGAAACTAACCTTTAGATGAACTTACATGGCCTGGATGTTGTCGTAACGATCTGCCGAGCTGAGTGAGGCTCTCCAGTCTGATTCGGAACCCGAAGTCATGATGATGGTTGATGGATCGGATGGTGTGTGTTATCTATCTCCTATGGGGATTCCTCAGGCAACCTGACGTAGGTAGTAACAAAAAAACAAATAAATAAACAGCCAAGAAAATAGCGAGGCTAGGTGAACTATTTATATTCACTGACCGTGGATCTCCCTACTTGACAATGGAGTCAAGACAATGGAGTCAAGACATAGATGGAAGTAAGTAGAATGGGAAATAGAAAAAAGGATGATGGTTCAATATTAAAGTACCTAGGTTTAGTAGACAAGGTTCTAGTGTAGTTACACTATAGGCAGGTTGGAGAAGTTGGAGAAGCCTGGGGTGTTTCAATATTACGCTTTGCTTTGGGTGGTTACATAATAAGCAGCTAACACGCTAGACCAGCTTAGGCGATCGGCAGCAGGAAGGTACTTCAGGCTTCGGTATGTTTTACCGGGCCAGCTGAGGTACAGAAGGCTGGAGAAAGAAGGACAAATGACCCCATGGTGCCTTCCACAGACAGAGCAAGCACTGCCTAACACAGCACTAGTGCGTCGCTGCCGTGTTGATTTGGACCTCATCGTCCAACCAAAGCCCAGCTCACCCACCACTCATACTGGGAAGCATCCTTTCTCTGCTTCTTCTATTTCACCTTTTTTTCTTCTTCTTCACCTGCACCTTTTCACGTTCTTCGTTCTTCGCATTGCTACCATTATCCTACCTTTCTCCCTCCCCGGCATCACGCCACCGTACTAATCCTCCAATCTCCCAATCCCCTCGATCTGTTCCCTTTCCCCTCTAATGCCCGCCTAGTTATTGTCACATCTTTTTTTTTCCCTTTCCCATTCCCGTCCGAACCTCGTCTGCGTCTTTCCAGTATATGTCTCCATATCGCCCCTCCTATGTAATTACGCACTTATGTCTATATGATTGCGCCCATATCTAATTGCCATGGATGACCTCTCGAGATCCGAGTATCCCTCGATGCTGGTACTATCAATCAATCCCAACCCGCCGACCCGACATTTTCTTGCTGACCTCTCCGGTTTCCCTACAGGCTCACCTCCAGCCAAACCAGGCCGTCCACGCTCTCAACGACCGAGTTAAGCGCATATCCAAGGTGAACAATGAGATCGCCGATTGGTTGCAGGTACTATGCAAAGCCCCCCGATTTCCCATACCTGGGACCACGCGTCGCTGAACAATTCCCAGGAACGCCGGAAGGTGGAGGAGCAGTATGTCCAAGGATTAAGGAGATTGACCCAGTTCCGGGTCCCTAATTCTCAGTCGGAGCTTGGGTATGTTGGCCATTCCATCCAGCCATCCACCATCCACCATCTACCATCTACCACCCAGTCAGCGCAAGAAGCTGGGAGAGCACCGAGGCCAAGCTAACCATTGCTCAAGCACATTTCAACCCCAATGGGACAAGATCCTCCAATCAGCTGACTCGGTTGCCATGTCGCATCATCTCTTCGCTGCTAAGATCGAGAAGGATGTCGAGGCCCCTCTACGTACATTTCACCAGCGGAAAGAAATGCAGAACATACATACCATCCAGGGCAACTTGCAGAACATCGCGAAGGAGTTGGAGGACGCTCAGGAGAAGTCAGATAAGCTCAGTAGGAAAGGCGGCAAGGCAAGCGCCCAAAAGGTAGACATGGCGACCGGGAGATTAGAGACTGCAACACAGCAGTGGGAGTCGCAAGCCCCATATGTCTTCGAAACTCTGCAGGCTCTGGACGAGAGCCGAATGAACCATATCCGCGATTGCCTCACCCAGTATGGCACTTATGAAGGGGAACAAGCACAGCAAAACCAGGCCGACGCCGAGAGCGTGCTAAACAGTCTGCTCGATTATAGTACTTCGAGCGAGATCCAGAACTTTGTTTCCAAAGTTACGGCCGGAAAGCCCAAGGTCGAGAAACGGACCACCATCCCGCGACAGTCGTCTTCGAGCCTCGGGGGAACCAGTTCATCGCAAGCTGGACAGCCCAGCCAGCCCAGCATAAACGCGCCTCCGGAGGACGATCGTAGCGACCACTCGGTGCCCAGGGACGGTCCGCCCGAGAACAAACTGCGCAGCCGCATCGGCACCATGCTCGGGCGCAGACGTCAGAGCGTGCACGGTGGCTTCGGACAACTGTCACCCGCGAAAGGCCCATTCGGCAGTAGGAATACGAAGAGTAGTCATGGTGTGTCTCCTAGAGCATCGTCAAGCAACCTGGGCGACTCGACCAATCGGCTGGATCCGCTGACTGAAACCCCTGATACAATTGAAGGATCGTACCATGGATCGGAAAGTAGAGATAAAACAAGTCACGAGGGCACCAACGGTATACACGGTGATGGTGCCGATGCCGCGCCGCCCGCAACTGCGACGACTATCGCGAGTACCGGATCTCACGTCAATGGTACACCAATTCCACCCGATGTTGCAGATGTCCCGCCTCCGCCCGGACCACCGCCGTCGCAAAAGGAACCGGAGAAGGATGCAGAAGGTTTTAGTGTGCCTGCAGCATCCCACGATCCCATCTCACAGGCCGAGAAGGAAGCAGCAGCCCAAGAAGCCGAACACCTCTTCAAACTTAATATCCAGAAAGAACCAGTAGCGGAAGAAGATCCCGAGGCGAAGAAGGCCGCGCTTTCTAACGTCGCTAACAGTCTTTCGGCTATGGGAATGCCCTCGCGAAGAACGGGGACAGTGAGAGGTCGCCGAGACGTGCGCAACACGATTTACGTCCCCAATCCCGTTTCTGAGGAGTCTGCTACCACCGAGAACCATATTAATCCTTCTCTTCCTCCATTGTCCTCGGCATCTTCAAAGCCCGCCGGTGTTTCTGGTCTGACTTCGGAAGCTAGTGTCGCTGGAACTTCAGATACGCAGTCTGTCCGGTCAGGTAATTCTCTTGGCAGTGTGGTGCATGCCAAACATCCCGACATGCATGAGCCGGGTCTGAACTCTTCAGTGATGGAGACTGTGTCAGCCACGTTTGAGAACGGCACGGTGAAGTCTCTCCGGGTGAACGGCGAAATTGCCTTTTCGTTTAATGCTTCTGGCGCTTCTGCAAACTCACCATGTAAGTCATTCCTTGTCTATCCATGCTAGCGTAGAAACTCACGATGTCGCAGTTCATATACCCATCCGCATCAACAACTACTCCAATCTTGATGTCATTGGTCCCAACCGTATCTTTGTTACAAGCACCGGCCCTGAGCACCCAGATCAGTTCACTCTAGACCGTTCGCATTTGCAAAAGACTACAATTGGCTTTTCGTACAGACTCCATATGGGTGCCGAGGTACCACAAACAGAATTCGCACCGATACTTCTCAATCCTGCGTGGAAGCCCCAAGGTGACAAGTTAGGTCTACTGCTCCAATACAAGCCAAACCCGGCTTTCAAGTTTGCAGCATCAAACCCTAATTTCCAGATCCACAATCTCGTCATCTTTGCCACTTACGATGGTAAGGCTTCGGGGGCCCAAACCAAACCCTCCGGCACGCATCTGAAAGACAAGCACATTGTGTACTGGCGCCTGGGTGACCTGACGTTGTCTCCGACTATGGATTGGCAGAAGCTTGTGTGTCGAATTGTAGGCGAGCAAGGTGCCGAGCCTAAGCCCGGCACCGTTGAGGCGAGATGGGAGTGCACCCTGCCTTCGGGTGCCGATGTGAGCGACGGAATTTCCATCTCGATGCTGGAAGAGGGAAAAGGGAAGGAGGTGGAGCTCACCAATGATGACCCCTTTGCGGATGAGAGCTCGCCTGAGGAGAAATGGGTCGATGTACCGGCGGCAAGGAAACTAATCAGCGGGAAATACGAGGCGAGAATAATAACATGAAAACAAATCATGAAGGAGGGAAAGGGGAAGGAAAGCAAAAACTTTAAGAGTATTTACCCAGAGGGAACAGGTAGATAGGCGAGAGGAAGATGAGAAAGAGGGAGATACGATCCCAAACCCACCATATTCTGACTGCATTCGTTACTATTTTTCCCCTTCTCTTATTATCTTCTCCGATTTTATTTTCTCTCTTTTTATTTTGTCTGGTTCTCCTTTTAAAGCTCCTTTAAAGGTTTTTCTTTTCTTAAGTATATCATACCCGTGGACTGTTGTCACGTCGGATTGGCAAGCTTCTTACTTATGTCCGACTCTTTTTACCTATTTTTTTCTTCCCTTTTTTTTCCTTTTCTCTTTTTGGATATATTTCACGCCCTTCCCACTGTCCAGCATATTTAAATCAAACCTCTCTCACCCTCTATCATCTATCCCCTGAGAAATGAAGTGGAAAAGAGAATAAGGGAAAGGGGAGGGGTTTGTGAGTGCAGGGAAGAGAAAATACCGAAAGGAGGGGATGAAAGGATTAAAAAAGGGGGGTTTTCTTTTTCCCGTGTTTAAGAGAATAGGGAAAATTGTGTTAGTTTTTATTCATTTTTTTATTGTGAGGCCTTTTAAGGCGGTTCTTTTTTTTTTTTTTTACTTTATATACCACCAGTCTTATCTCTCTCTCTTTCTCTCTCTCTCATACACACACATAACATAACTACTTTGCGAGGGGATTTGAAATTTACTCTTGATGGTTTTTACAATTCCATGGTTACTTATGTACCTACCTCTATGTTATTTACTTACCTGCCTACCTACGTTATGTAGTATTGATGTTATGTCACCTATCTACCTTACGGGGGGGGTTAAACTACGTTGCTTTTATGTACTTGCCTGCCTAGGTACCTTTCTTCATCTGGGCATTTACTTAGCTGATTTATTGATATTAACGTTTTATCATGCTTTTATGTGTTTTTAAGGGGGGATCCGTTAATAGGTATTTTACATTTACATTTCCGATGTGGTTTTTTTTTTCCCGGTGTCGGAAGATAGGAAGGGGTTGTTGCATTTATATTAATAAAGTTGTTGTTTCGGTGTGGTGAGTGAGTATGATGAGTTAAAAAAAGGGGGGCGGTGTTTAATGTTAAAGGAAAGGATGTGAAGTTGAAACCTTCATAGGCAGTTAGATTATACAACACGTTGATTGATCAATATCAAGAAGTTAGTAGATTATTATATATCAATGTACCTACCTAAGATTAGGCCCTATATTATCATGTCGATAACATAAACGGGCGCCATGTCACGCTTCACCTAAGGGTTACCAAAAACGCCCACACCCACACCGCCGTCATTCTGCGAGGTGATAGATACACTAAGTAGGTAAGTTAGAGAGGTTCTTAAACCCAGACAGGTTGAATAATAACCGTCGGTATCTAGGTTACATACCTACGTACCTAGCCTGCTATATATACAACTATCCACTGAACCCCCCTTTCCCTTTTTCTCCCCCGAATCTTGCTTTGCTGTTCCATTCATCTTTGAACCACAAAAAAAAAAAAGAAGGAACGAAAGGATATAAACACCATTATTGTAGGTAGGTTACTCAAAGTAGTAACGCAGATAGTTAGTTAGTTGATTCTTTTGAATATATGTCTCCCGATAGGTAGGTAGTTTCGTATCATTCATCATTAGTACTCTAGTAAATCTCTCTCTCCCTCTCTCCTCTCCTTCCCCCCCCCCCCGGTCCGGTCCGCCCGCGCGCAATATGGCTAGGTACCTAGATAAGGAAAATAGGTAACCCCCCCCCCCCCCCCTCTTCATTCCCTCTCTTTCTCCCGTGGAAAAAAAAACCGTTTCACCCAGAGAAACCCCAAAAAGGAGAGAAGAGACAAAAACGTAGGTACCTAGGCAAAGTACATAAAAGCCTAACCTAAAAATAAAACCCCCCCCACATACCTATGCATCCGCGCCGCCGCTCCGTCTCGCGTTCTGCTCCTCGTAGAACTCGAGGGTGAGGGCGGCCAGGAAGCCGGGGATGCAGCCCTTCTCGCGGACCCAGAACTGGATCTGGTCGTTGATGCGGCGGGCGAAGGGGCTCTGGGGCCCGCCGCTGACCTTCATGGTGCCGCGCTCGCCGTCGAAGACGATGCTGTTCTCGTGCTCGTCGTCGTCGCCGGCGCTGGGGTAGAACAGGCTCTCGACGCGCATCTTGCCGTTGGGGATGAACGTCACCGTCCACCCCAGCGTGCTGAAGATGGCCTCCTTGAACTCCTGCGACTTCATCGCCCACACCTCCTTGAGCCGCCGCGCCGACTTCTGCGCCGACGCCGTCGCCCGCCGCGCCTCCTCGATCTCGCGCTTCGCCGCCTCGAGCTGCGACGCCGGTATCACGGGGAACTTGGGATCGCGCCGCGTCTCCTTCTGCAGCTGCGCGAGGAGCTCTTGGTTCTCCTGCTTGAGCGCTTGCAGGGTCGAGGTCTTGATGGCCTCGAAGTCCGACGTCGGGTTGGAGCGGAGGGATAGGATGCGTGTCTTGTTGGCCGACTCTGCGGCGGAGAGGCGTGACTGGAGGACTTCGTGTTCCTTCTGCAGAACCTGATGGGCCGTCTGCAGTTTCGAGAGCTCATCGGCCAGCTTCCGTCGCTTCCGGTTCAGCTCTCCCAGCTGCTCGTTCTCCGCGTCGTCTGAGTGAGCCCGTTTCGAGCCAGTCGTAGGCTCTGCCGTACCGTTGGGCGATTCAAGCCCGGACAGCTCCTTATGCAAAGCCTGCACTTCCTCCTTATACTGGTCAACTAGTTTCTCTAATTCGGCGACACGGTCAACCTTGTTCTGGTCGTAGTTCCCGGTGTCGAATGTCTCGTCCTCGGCATCGAAAGTCTTGAGCTGTGCACGAAGATACTCGACTTCTTTAACGGCCAGAGCACGCTGTCTTTCTATGCGAGCTTGAGCCTTGGTCGCAGAAGTCGGAGCTGCAGTCGTCTTCACCTTATCGAGCTGAGAGGTCAAGGTCTTCTTTTCCGCTTCCAGGGACTTTATGATTTCGTCGCGCTCCGCGATCTGAGGTTGCATCTCCCCCAGCTTCTCCATCAGGGAGGCAGAATGATACCTTTCTTGAACCAGTGCGCGGGCCACATCTTCTGGCGAATCGAACTCCATCACGCCGTCGTTTTCACTGGCATTCCGCAAATAAGCAGTCCAGGCCAGCCTCTCATCCTCCAACCTTTGCCTTTGCATGCGAGCCTCGGCCAGTTCGACTTCTAGAGCTTCGGCAGCGTCTACCTTTCGCTGTAGCGATCGCTTTTCTTCCTCGACAACCTCCACAGCCTTGTGAACTTGACGGAGATGTGATAGCTCGGCGTGCTGTTTTGCGTTCTTAGATTCGAGTGATCTGATGTGTTGCACTTGATCCGAAAGCTCGCGACGGATGACGGCAATAGTCTCGGCATCACCAGTTTGAGCCTTTAGGCGTAGCACATCGGCCTCCAAATCACCTATTATCCCGTCTCTTTCGCTAAGTTGTTGCTGGGCCTCGTGCAGCGATGATTCGCGGGCCTGGCTATCCGACTCCAGTTCCTGAATGACCCGACGCAGGTTCGACAGCTGCGCTTCCATGTCGTTGTACCTCTTCTGGTTCATGCGATCACCTTCCTCCTTGGCGGCAGATAGATCTTCCAATTGGTCTTTGAGCAAGCGTGCCTCTTCATCGGCTTCGCGCACCTTTCTCTCCAGCTCGAGCTTCTCTGCAGCGAAGGTCTCTTTCAGCTCTTGTAGCTCGCTCTGTATGGTCTCGTACTGTCGCTGGGCCTTGCTCTTTTCGCCCTCGGCCGCCTGCTTCTGCTTGAAGTCGTCTTCGGCCTTCCGTCGTACGTCGCGCAATTCATTGTCGTGTTGCAGGGCCGTCATCTCCTTCTCTTGCTCGAAGTTTTCCATTTTGTAACGCATAGTGGCCACCTCGGCCTTGAGCTCCTCTATCCGCTTACGCTGGGTCTCGTACTCCTCTGCATCGGCGGGCGCAAGGTTCTCCTTAGAACTCTCGCGCGACACCCTACGCAGGGATTCACCGCCGCCCCGAACGCTCTGCCGTGAAGAAGGCCGGCCATGTTGGTTCGCGGCGGGCGCATTGTCGGATCCGGCTAGGAAGTCGTAGGTAGGCTGAGTGTTGTGAGAGGCACGAAACGACGACACCTGTGAGGGGGAGGGGGGTGGGGCATATACGTTAGAAAGGTCGATGTTCTTTGGTCGTGAAGCTGTTTATTTACTTACTCGGGATTCTCTCAACGAGCTGTGAGGGCGCGGGAGCGCGCCGCTCCCGGTGCTTTTGCGAAATCGGCCACTCATTTGGTGTAGGTGTATTCTTCGGCTATGCGCCTTTTCATTGGAAAGGGAAAGAAAAAAAAAGGCCAACCAACCTACCTCTAACCTCCGGTGCCTTGGGTAGTAAATATGAGAAGAGACGAGATGGAAGAATGTGGCTGCGACAACTAACGAAGGCTTAGAGTAGTAGTAGGTAATTGTTTTTATTGTTTGCGGTAGGCCTGGCGATTGAACAGCTGCGAACTCCGTTTTGATTGGTTCTCTCGAATGGGGTGGGGACAAAGAAGCTTCCCCGTCACGTGGACATACCTATAGCATGTACCTAGGTACATACCAAGTATATCGAAAATGGCGTCACATTGTCTCGAAACTGCCTAACCTTCCCACATCTTATGTACTGCTATGTATGTATTTTATGTATGTACTACGTACAGAACCACGCTAGACCAAGCTCCTTAGGTACCTACATCTACAGTGCGTACCTGCCTAGACTACGACCATAAGCATGTACAGTACATAGGAGCACCGAGGTCACACCCCTGGACGTCTCACGTCAGTACCTGGCTTGGCGGAAGTAGTACACTACCTAGTGCCAGCGCTTTTTGCCGGGGCATTCTCTCAACTCTCCATCCCAAGCTCTAATAATAATCTATACCTACTTAACCTTATCCATTCTCTTGTCAATCCAATCATACCTGCTACCTACTACTTCTACCTCTACATAATAAATAAACCCTCACGACAGAGTCCAGAGTAACAACCCTCCACCGGTTGTACTTTGGACCTGGATACAGCGCCTGCTTTCCGTGTCAGGCCACATGGATTTTTTTCTGCGATCATAGCATCGCGGCTCATGCTGCCTTCGACCTTGCTAATCCCTCACTAACACCGGCTTCAACCTCGATCGATTCGATCATCGAACCTCCTTGCCCTTACCTTATTCCTCTCTGACCCGAGTTACGAGTTCCGAGTTCCAAATCCTGAGTCACAACAGCTACGTTATGGCATCACGGGCGATGCCTCCTCCTATCCGCCATGCCTTGACCGTGAGAGCGTACTCCACAACCCCGCGGCCTCTTCTTCTTGTACCCCACGCCCGCAACGCAAACCCGTTACGTTCACCATGTCCCCCACTCGGGATATCGAATACTGCCTGGTTCCCCACGCGCAACTTTGCAACCGAGCCCACCAAGGGCTCGGAACCAAGGGCGTCTCAAGCCCCGGATCTCAAGGAGTCTGCGCCTGCCACGGCTTCTGCTACAGCTTCTGCTACAGCTTCGGCCGACTCGTCCGGTAAAGCCGGCTTGCAATCACCCACTCCCCCCTCGTCCCTGTCAACCGCGGACCAGTCCGACTTCGATTGGGAGGAAAAGCCGAACTTCGACATTGAAAAGTTCACCGACCTGCCTTATGCCAACTTTGGTGTCAACCAGCACATGGTCATCAACCAGGAGTTTAAGGAGGTCCTTCGCCAACTACTCTGGAGGTTCAGGGCCCCGATCCGTTACGCCTTTGCGTATGGTTCAGGCGTGTTCCCTCAAGGAACAGGTGGTACTGCTACCGAAGCCGAGATCAAGGCTGTCCATCCAAAAGCACCTCTCGCTGTCCAGAAAGCCCAGAAAGGCGCTCCCAAGATGATTGACTTCATCTTTGGCGTCTCCCATACTCAGCACTGGCATTCGCTGAATTTGATGCAGCATCGTGATCATTATTCTAGCCTTGGGTCCCTAGGATCTGCTGCTGTGTCGCATGTCCAGGACAAATGGGGCGCCGGTGTATATTTCAACCCCTATGTCACGGTCGATGGCATCTTGATCAAGTACGGAGTTGTAAATATTGATACCTTGTGCCGCGATTTGAGCGAGTGGGATACGCTCTACCTTGCTGGTCGTCTGCACAAGCCGGTCAAGATCTTGCGAGACGACCCCCGGGTCCGTCTTTCTAACCAGATCAACCTGTTGTCGGCGCTGCGAACAGCCCTCTTGCTGCTCCCTTCGACGTTTACCGAACAAGAACTCTATGCTACGATTGCCGGTATCAGCTACCTTGGCGACCCGCGTATGGCGTTTCCTACAGAAAACCCGAAGAAGGTTACTAACATCGTGAATCACAACATGCTGAATTTCCGATGGCTTTATGCACCGCTTGTTGAATCTCTTCCCAACGTCACTTTCAATGACCCGGCCTGCAACGACCCCGATTGGATCGGCAAGACGCCCTCCGTACTGAAGCTCCAGCAAGACATGGATCCCGTCAAACGGGGTAATATGGTTCGACGCCTGCCCAAGTCTTTCCGCTCCAAGTTGTATTTCGAATACCAGAAGAAATTCCAAATTCCCCAGCTTGAGTTTGATAAGATGATGGAGGCGAACGAGAACGAGAACACCGGATCCTTCAAGCGGCAACAAGGCGGTGGTTTCGAGCAACGGATAGCGCAGGAGCCGCCAGAGGAACTGAGGAAAACCATACGCGATGTGATCAAAAAGACTATATATTGGCCTAGTACCTCACAAAGTCTCAAGAGCTTTGTCACGGCTGGTTTTAGTCGGGGCACTCGCTACCTTGGCGAAAAACTGTCCAAGTATCGCCAAGGCAGGAAATCCGACGGAGACAAGGAGTCAGGAACATGAACTTGACACTAGCAACCCGGCACGCGCTACCCGGAATTCCCACCATATGATAGTCTACTGTTTATATCAAATCACATCCCCTGTTGGTATGTACGTTGACAACGTAGTCTTCAATTTACTTCCGCGGGGACTGGCCCCAAGGTTTGCCCAAAAAAAAAGATTTAATTCTGCTTTCCTTGTCCGATTTTCCCGTCATGGCCTGAAACTGAAAAATATTAGGATATGCATACAATGGGTTGGGGTAACGGCTTGGCTTCGGATACGGGTTAGAGATATCATACATTTAGGAGGCAAAGCGAAGACAACTTGCGGTACTCTTTTTTTTTTTTTTCGAACGCCTTTTTTTCTACGTGTAAGAATGGTGTGTGTGTAGTCATCTTCAAGGGGAAAAAAGGATTTACGAGTATTTCAGAAGCTTGTGTTTTCTTGAGGCGCCCCCCGGCGGAGATGTTGTCACGATAGAAATGCGAGGGGGGACTCTGCATACCTAGGTATTTTGGCGAGCCCGGCTTGTGTACATATGAATGATGTAAAAAGGCAAAAGACCACTGTGCATATGATTTTAACGGCCGATGTTGTCGTGATGGGGGGATTTGATGTGATATTCGATCGGCGCTTGAGGCTGAGATTTGCTCTGGTTTGATAAAGTCTTGTCGGGTGCTGCTTGACTTCCCCCCTCCCCCTTTTTTCTCCTTTTCCTCCCCCCCTTTTCCCTCTTTGCCACAAGCAAATATCAACCCAGTTTGACTTTACAGATCATGGGATTGGATGTTTATCTGATATGTCTGTCGATTATAGGAGAAAACTGTTATCACATATACAATGAGATTAGGTTTGCGATGATGATGATGATGTGGTTATGAGTGGACTGACTACCTACCTAGGTATATATTACTTATTTTACCTTTACAGCAGAAAAACCACATACCCCCCCTTCTCACCAAGTTCCCATCCCACTCCTATCATTTCATTTCTTATCATTCCTTGATCTTGATTTCCAACATATTTCCTTCAGCGCGATCTATGTCTATATCATCTTCCGCAGAACACCCCCCCCGGATAGCCCGTTTGACGACCCCGCCTGGCATGCCGGCGCTTTTACCGCTCTCCCCGTTGTAACACTCCTCGCGCCCGTAGGAAGAGGACGAGTTGTTGTTGCCTGTGTCGTAAGAAGAAGAGGAAGAGGAGTTGTTGCTGCTGTTGTTGTAGCTGTTGCTGCTGCTGTTGCTGTTGCTGTTGCCGTAAGCAGACGACTTGTTGTCGGAACGCCGGCCGAAGCCGTTTTCACCGCTGAAGGTGTTGTTGTTGCTTTAGGTGAATCGATTTCGGAATGATGAACACGAGTTTGCGAAATGCTAGCCACCTAAATAGTAGCCATTCCGAGTCAAAGGTCATACTAAACTTGAGGTTTTCAAGGAGAAGGGTGAATGTGTAAGTTAGTTAATAACATGAACTACACAACGGTCTGTGTACACGAGTCTGAGGAAAGGCAAAGGAAAAGGCAAAGGGAAAGTGGTTTGTTAGTACGGACTCCGTGGAAAGTCATGTCGATAATTAATAGAAAAAAGGCAGTCAAGATTACAGAATCAAACAACGATTATGATAATACCATACATAACTATGTACGGTCATCTCATGGCAACAGGTGTATTTGATGGGCCTCCCACATATTTACTTCTGCAAAATTGCTGAATATTTCATGTTTGTTGACACTGTACATACATACTCCCTAGCACTCGAGGTTTCCCCTATATCATATCTACCAATCTGCCTGGGTATGCCATGGAGCTAATCAACAACATAAACCCAGCTCTCCTGGGTAGTTCTGAGTAAGAGCACACTCAAGTTCGGTATCCTGAAACACCTAATCTCATGATTTTAATTGCAACCCCTCCTGGGTCACCATCCGAGGTATTCACGGGGTCTGGTCGAAATCATAGCTGTTCCCAAACCCCCTATTAAGATACCTCCCCATGACCTCCTCCCTCGGCACCCAGTCCACCGGCACCTCGAGCCCGAGCTCCCCCCGTGCGTCCAGTCCCTCCAGGACCGGGCGGATGTCGTCCGCGAACTCGAGCCGCATCGGGTTGCGGAACCACGCCGCGAAGTGGATCATGGCCAGCATGACGCGCACTTCCTCCGTCGCGTTCGGCATCCCCGCGTGCCACAGCCGCAGGTCGCGCACCACCAGGCTGCCCTTCCGCACCGTCGGCTGGCACGGCGGGGCCGCCGTCTCCTGCCACTCCGCCAGCCGCGACTCGCGGATCCGCCCGCTCGCGCGCTCCCCGTGCGCCCCCTCCTGCGCCGACAGCCCGCCGCCCGCCGCCGCCGCCCCGTGCGTGCCCAGCCATACCTCGGTCGACCCGTTCGCCGCCGTCATGTCGATCAGGGGCACGTTGACGACGAGCGCGAAGGGGTGCGACGGGTACGCGAAGTCGGCGTCCGAGTGGACGGGCTGGCGCGCGGGCTGCATGCCCGCGAGGGGAGGCATGGCGGCATTTGCGGAGCAGAAGGTCCATTTGGGCCGAGGGCCGAGCACGGAGGACGTGATTTGCGTTGCGATGCGGTCTGGTGGGTTAGAGGATTAGTTATTTTTTTTTTAGTTTCTTGTACATTAATGCATACGTAAGGGGGGAAAGGGGGTGAAAACGCAACTTGTAAAGACTGCAGGGTGGAAGTACTCGGCCCAGGGGGGCGCATCCTGCTGCAGGTTCCCGAGGTTGTAGTTGAACGGCCCGTCCTCGCCGCGCGCTTGCAGCTCCCGCGCGTCCTGCACCATCTTCTTGTTGAGCTGGTCGAGGTACTCGTGCGGCACCACGTCCTCGACTACCACAAGTCCATCCTCATGCATGCTGCGCACGGCGAGCTCGAGGTTCCGCTCGTCCAGTCGACTGCTCTTGATCTCGGCCGCAGAGGGACGGATCACACGGGGCATGCGTGCTGCAGCCGACGAAAGGAACCGGGTCCTTCCCGTGATACTAAGGTCGGTGGTTCCCTTATGGAAGAGGGCTCGGCGAGCGCTGCTCAGTGGGAACTGTCCCCGGAAGATTGGAAGAGCCATTGCATTCGAGTAGGTTAGTGATATTATTAGAAATAAATAAGGCAGAAAACGAGAAAAGAATAGAGAGACGCATGTCGACAAGTTTCGACGAAATCGGCCTCTTTTATAAGTCACCCCCGTACTTATTCTTGTATAAACCAGATCGATCTCGATAGATGTGGAGCAAATCCGAGCAAACCCGAGCTCGGGTTTCGTTTCCCTTGGTGGTTACTCCGCTGAGATGCACCGGCAGGATGATATCAAATTTCTCTTCCCCAGACGGAGTCTTTGGTCAGATGATGCATGTATGTATGTGTCTACACACCTACAAGAAGACGCCCCCACGTTTGAGACCTAGCGGACCTGACTACAACCTTTGTGGATTGTGTCCACCAGAGCGCTCCGCCGGCAAGCTTAGGTCGTCGTGGCTGGATCGTGGGTGGTTCTGGCTTCGAAGGAGGTCTGCAAACTAGAAATTATTTGCTGGATCGGCCATCCAGTTACCTTCTTAGAGGCTGAGAGGTGAGCTATTACCTCTCGGCGAGCGGATTCGTGCCGAATATGTCTTGCACCTACGTCCGCCCGGTAAGTTCATGAGATGACTTTATGCATGGGCGGCTAAGGGGAGAGGGGTTCAGGAAGCGATAGGGAGAGCTTTGGAAACCTACAGAAGGACATCGGCCCAAATGCATTGACAAGAACTGCCGGCTCGTTGGAGGTGAACGTGATACCGCAGACCTCAAGGGCTAGGTGCTCTAAAACGTCATCTTTCGTAACGAAATCAGTTGGCATGTCTCCTATATTGATCACGGTCTTCTTGATCATTTCCAGCTGCGATTGGTTACTTGAATGTATCGCTAGTATTGTAAGCGCAACGAGATAGTAGTGCCGGGTCGCGACTGGGATACGGTTAACCTAATCCAAGTCCTCTGAGAAGGGGAAATATAAATATTGACGTGGAAAAGGTTGGTGGGGGGGGGTTGGTTTATTTGATCCATACCATGGCAATTACGAAGCATTCTCACAGACGGCAATGTTGATAGTTGCATGACAGCTCCTCTTGAATAAGGTCGAAAATGTTTGGGGAGCCCCGAGTAAGAGTTGACAACAAGATTCAAGCAGTTCTCCCACGTTGCTTCATCGATGCTCATTTTCGTCTCGATCACAGCATTGATAATGCGACCTAAGACCAAGGATATCGCATTTAGGTGATCGGGGTCCGACGGAAAATGTGTCACGCCAGGGATGGAGTCTAGGTCTATCTTGAGGCGGCAGTGACCAAAGAGACTGAAGGTGATATCCTCTCGGAGGTAGTTCCAGAACCCGGAGGCCGGAAGACCGCCCGATAATTGAAACGGAAGGCTGTGGTATCGAGACGCAAGGGAATACGCCCCATGTAGATGTCTATTCGGATCATTCTCCCCTGTCGTAGTCACTCAGTAAGAGTCTGGAGCTGGGCGAGAGTGAGTCCGCACTGACCATCCAGTATCTCATACGATCTCAACAAGCAGGTCGCTGCTAGTGCTACCCCCCTTTCGATCCGCGGATCGTTGGCGTCGAGGTCGATGAGTAGGCGTATACATTGTCCGTGGTACGACTCAGCCACGTCCCTTGATGAAGGGGTCGCGGTCTTGCTCATGTGCATGGCCGATAGCGCCATCAGCGCACTAAAGAGAAGCGGATCGTCTAGGGAGATGACGGGCACATGGGTGCTGAATGTGGATTGTGCGTCGCTGAGGTCGTACCACAGCGCTACGTCGACTATGTAGTGGTGGAAGAGTTCGGCTGTCTCTCGCAGTTCTAAGGCTTTGCGCGGTGCCTCAGTTGATAGGTCTGGGTTGTTGACGGTGAGAAGAAAATGCTATTAATAGCTGCTTTCTGATATAGGGGTGGCTAGATGTGTACCTCGCCCCTTAGGGGGTTCATGTCCAGGGATTATGCGTATCTGCAGAGGTCTCTCCGAGCGATCGCAGTATCGTCCAGCCTTTTCACATCTTTGGCATATGGGATAACCCTCGTCACCTTAAGTCGAAACAGTAATTAGTATAACAATTCTTCCGCGTATGAAGCTGTTGTCTCCCTACACTTGAGCTTTCGATGTCGACATGTATTGCTAACCCACGCAGCCCCCCAGATTAGGTAACACTTCGTTGGATGAAGGCATGCAAGAGGTTATCTTACCAAGCTAAGGCTTTACGCATTAGTTCGTATCCTCTTGAAGAATATGATACTTGGATAAATAGATACTCACATGCTCTTTTATATTGCCGTGGCATTATCTTTCTACTACTCAACCGATACCGGACGTGCTGTCAAGCTCTGAAGAAGTTATGGGAGATGGACGGATAACACAGGGCATTCAATACTCGGCTTGTCGAAAATATGGTTAAATGTGTTGTGTTTATTACATAAGACAGTGATAACCAAAATTTACGGTACTATTCAGGAAATAGGTGACTTATTTTGGAGTTGTCGCGGGGTAAATAATACCAGACATACGTCATTGCTAGCTAGCAAAGGCCATAGGTAGCGCCAGGTAGTATCGCTTTTGCGTCAAGAGTTCAGTTTCAGAGGCCAGTTATGTAGGTATTGATGCAAGTCAGACACTATGTAAGGGTGTGGTTGTATTGATGTTCACCTGGCAACCGTGACACACTATTAATGTCAATGTATCAATTGTAACTCGTACTTAAGACTATTATTAGCCACACCTTGACTTTTCCTATGCTCGGCATGAATATAATTCAGCATCGTTATATATGTACGTAACTTACCTCAAATACATGCATGAGTAATTATAATTCGTGATAATATACCCCCCCGCGTTGATCCTCATCTTATACCCTAACTAGAGTTGTAGTTCAACACTATGGGGCTACCTATACTCTAACAATACGTTAGGGTTTTTGGGGGTATAAAGGAAGGGGGTACAGTTGATATATTAGACAGGATCAGTGTTAGACATCCCAGGCGCCTAGGAAGTAGTAACTGATATATGAAAATGAATGAAGCAAGGTAACTATAACTCAGGAAGATATTCACCCACAACCGAAAGAAACCAACATCTGCTGGAATACTATAATCATGCGTGTGAAGGTGGCTGATAAAATCGAGAAGCCGTACACTTCACCAGACTCCTATTCCCACAACTCATCACCACCTAAACATTTTCACCTAAATCGAATGACTCCTTATACAGCGCAACGGGGACTCCATGACTAGGCTTCCCCACGATTTCCGGTTCATGTCTCTGGGCGTACCAATCGCCCCTGTACTCGAGGCGGTCGTACTTCTGCAGGATTTTCGTCACTGTAATAAGCTTCAGTATATCACCCCATAAAGTAGCCAAGGGGATATAAAAAAAAAGAAAGCCGGGAGAGGGACTTGATCTTACAGCAACACGCCATCTCGGTCAGCGCAAAGTTCTGCCCGACGCAGATGCGGGGCCCGCCGTTGAAAGGCACATACTGCCAGGGCTTGGGGGTCCAAACCTCCCACCGCTCCGGCGAGAAGAGCGCGGGATCGGCGAACTTCTCCGACACGGGCGGATACAGGTCCTTCCGCCGCTGCATGGAGAGCAGGCTGTAGACCACGATGTCGCCCGCCGCCACCGCTATCGGCGGCTGTCCCGGCGCGCCCGGGAGGGTCGAGTCTGCCAGCGCCGCGCGCACGTTGTACGGCACGGCGGGGTACAGCCGTAGCGTCTCGTTTACGGTGTGCCGCAGATACGGCATGCTCTTGAGATCGTCGTACGTGGGCGAGCGGGTCCGGCCCACGACGCTGATGACCTCGCTGCGGAGCCTCTCGACCTTGTCCGGGTAGCGGGATAGCTCGTAGAACGCCCAGGATAGCGTCGCCGCCGTCGTGTCGCGGCCTGCGATTAGCACGGCGACGAGCTGGTCCCTTAGGACACGGGGATCGCGCGTATAACGCGCGATGCTGTGTAGGAAGGTGAAGTTCTTGTCCGAATTGGAGATCTTTTCTAGTTCTTCTTGTGGAAGCGCTAGCGCCTGCTCGATATAGGGCATCACAAAGCGGTCGAGTGCTTTTATGTTCTGGTTGTATCGCCAGCGCGGTATCAACACTTCGAAGGGCCTGGATCACCATATCAGTAATAGATTCTCAGATTAAGGGGTAGACCGGAACAGTACTCACCCGACGATGGTCAGGAGCATTTGAAACTGTTGTACTTCGTTGAAAGCATTGGAAAATTCACTCTGTGGGCTTCAAAGGGTTAGTTTCATCTAAAACCAAGGGGTCATTACCAACTTATTCAAGCTATCCACGCTTGCCCCGAGCAGAAACTCTGTGGTGATATCCAATGTCATCCGGTAAAGCAGATCCATGATATCCACCGTCTGTCCTGAAGGCGGCAATTTAGCCATAAGGGTTTCAGCCCCCTTTCCAAATGTTGCTAGGTCGCTAACTCGTTCTTTGATAAACATGGGTCGAATAAGGGCACGGCTATCGTGCCACAGATGGCCGTCGGTAGTGAAGATGCTGTCCCCTAGAAAGGGCCTCCAGAGGCGATGAAACCTCTGCCCCTTGCCAAAATCACGGAAATTCCCTGCTAAAATCGCTTTGACATGTTCGGGATCTCTCGTGATGATAGCTCTCGAGCGAGGCCTCATATGAAGTTCCACACAGTGAGGGCTCTCCGGAGTGCCCCGGGTATCGAAGAAGCTGTTAAAATGTTCAAGGAAATATTTCCCCTTCTGTGCTTTCCTAGTCTTGAAGATCAAGATGACAGCTACAGAGGCATACTAAGTCAGATGAACCCTTGATGGACAGATATTGAACTGAGCAATACTCACCTGAAAAGGGATTGGTGGCGAGGCTAGGGGCTTTTATCCCAGGTATCTTTCGGATTTTTAAGTCATGCTGAATTCTTTGAAGATAATATAGTAATATGGCACATAACACCGACAGTATACCGATTACCACAAAGTTCCAAGAGCTCAACTGGGCCCACATGGTAGCTTCTGAGTTAGATATTTGCATCGGAAGGTATCTTTGAAATATTCACAATGCCTGAGTTGAAGTATAGGAGAAATAGGAGACTGGCAGCGAACTTATATCTGTGAATTCTAGATACAAAGCTATTTATCAGCCACTCGAGCTTTATTCCGACTATTTCTCTTAATAGATGCTCTTGAAAACTTTCAGAATAGCCCATGAATAAACTTTTGGTCGTCGAAACTTTCCTTAAGTAAAGATTCCAGTATATGGTGATCAATATTATTGAAGAATCCAACAATGTCTGCTTCAATGAATAATGAAACACCTTTCCACTTTCTAATTTCCTCATTTTGCCATGTGCCTCGTTTTGGACAAAGCGACCACGTTCCCCATCGATGATGAACTTGAATGCAAGCCCTCTTCGATAGGGACAGACAGAGCAGGGATAGCTTCCCCGCAAGATATTGGAGGAGAACTATACAATAGCGCGAGAAACTTGAACTATCGCGGCCGCCACATTTTCCTTGTGATATATATTCTTACAGTACCGAGGCATTGGGCTCATGGAATCACATCAATATACAACGTTTTGGGAATCAAGAAGCCGATATTTTCAACGAGCATAAGCTTCCACACCAACTACCAGCATGGAGGGTCGATGCTCCAGCACATATGCACATAGTATGAGTGGAAGATAAGCTTATGGCTCTCCGTTAACGAAGACTCAAATTCAAACCACAATGTGTTGTATTGGTAAAAGTAAGATAAAAGCTGCCTTGTAGTAAATATATAAACTCGATCTAGATGATTTATATTCAATAGAGACTTATGATTATAGAATATATGAGTTCAAGGTATATGCTGTGTTTATGTAAATAATATGAGTATCTTCTCTTAGAAATGCTGAAGCTACAGTATAACCAACGTGTAAAGTTCCCAGGTTGATAACGGGCCCTGAATTCACATCAACTTGTATTATAACGAGTTGAAAATTAGCATCCATAGCAACCAGCATATAGCCTCTGTCATCTTAGAATATACTTGAAACGTCATGACTTTGGTCTATTAAGATCCTTGGTATACGGACCTATAATGAAGCATTCATTGCACATACATATCATGGTCTCGGTCCACTATCAAATATGAATATAACCCCTCTCATCCCCTCACACTATACCCAACATCATCTGATAGAATAATTAATCAACTAACTGTCGAGTTGGGTATCCCTGAAATTCTGTTCATCCGCGAACCCTAGCGAGGAATTTGACTTGCTACTATGAGCCACTGTGGAAGCATTGACTCGACCTTCTTATTAGACGGCAAGGGACTAGCATGGCGAGCGGGAAGAAAAAGCCATTTGACGTCTCAAAGTCAGTCTGTATAGCCATGTCTGCCACCTTTGATAATTCTCCAATATCGGCCCATATACTGGGGATCCTCGAGTCTAAGTATGGATATATCACGCTTAGCTCCGGCCAGTGGACGGGAACAGAGCTGAAAGCAACTTGCGATCCCCACGAGGTATCCTTGGAAGAATCGGGTCTGGCACCCGGTATCAAGGGAAAGACGATAAAAATAGGAGATTCCCGTCTGCAAGGATTGAGTGCAAGCTACTGCAACCCAATTCCCTACATAGTCTGCATTACTTCCCGTTAACCTTTTGAGGCTTGTGTTCTATATCATACTTTCCCGGTCCGAGAGACTATAGCCCGCCACGTAAGAAGCAATTCAGTAAAGCTTGTTCACTAGGTAGGCTTCTGGGCGTTTTTTGACGTCACCTAGCATTGCGGCGCTATTCTCCAAGGACAAGACGACTGCTAATGTGGATTTCATGGCAGCTAAGTTTCTGTTGCTCGGCCTTGTCTGGGGAATATTTAAAATCTAGACTTGATGATACTATGCAAGTTGGTTACAGGTCGGCATGTGGTATGGAGTCACGGGGAGCCTCGATATAGAAGAAAATAGAATATATTATTGCTGAGTTTTCTAAAATATTCCAAAGGCAAAACATATTGTCTTCATATGCAATGGTAGTTTCGATCTTGTGAGCCGGGGGCTTGATGGGCGTGAAAGCGAATGTCTAGCTTGAACCAAAATGTTCCATCATGTTATTCATGGGTGGCTGTAAGCGGCTTCGTGCTTCGATATAGACGCCCTAACGTATTCGGCTTCTTTTCAATGGCTAGGCCAGTCTGAAGCAATATTCAGTGCTGGTGTTGGTTTAATATCCGCCCGACCAACTTGACCACGGCGCTGCGGTACCAATACATCTCCTGCTGCAAATCTGCCGGGCTTGAAAGTACGCCAACAAAATTAGCGAAGTCTCAACTGCTGTGTTCATCGCCGCCGGGCTGGCCAGATTTAAGTTCAGAAAGACTAGAATCTCTTTAGACAAAGCACAGCGCTAGTAATCTCTCTTACTGCTCTCTCTATGCCTTCTCTTCAGATTATGCCGCCACATGCACCGTCGCATTCGTCGAGGGTCACATCCGAACCGCTTCCTATTTCCGCTAGGAGTTGCGCAATCTTTCGCGTAAGTAAGTTAGGTTAAATGTCGGAAACAAGGGCCTCACATGTGGGTGTCGGTATACATAAAAGTTGGTTTCGACCAGATTCGAACGCAAGACTTTCACTTTTTTATGCCCATAATGTAGCATGTGAAGGGGGGCGGGATTTTACTACATAGCACGCTTCCAATAGAATCATATGTGGGCAAGCCTCTGTGTGAACGTGATGACACCGTCGAAGTCGGATTCAAATGGACTTTTGGTAAGTTAGGGGACGAAGGCGAGTCGGCTACACATTGTTCTTGTCTCGAGTCTATTACAACCACACACATAAAAGGTACCCTAGAAAATATTCATAGCAAATATCAGGTAGATTGAAATCATCCATGGACATATACATGAACAATTCTGAAAGCAAGATAGGGGTCATCAGACCTATATCGCGATTCGTTTGAGGATGCCAGCATACTGCTACCTCTCTAAGCAAGGATCTAAGAGGGTTCAAATAGGCGATCGGCCGTGGACAAATAATCTGTAGAAGACTAGCTGCCTTAATGACTCCATGATGCTAGAGTTATAACGACCCTCGCTCCATAAACTAAGAGGATGGTTAATGAAGTGGTATCTATATTGAGGTTTCACAACTTGAATCCTGTAAGTAAGCTAACCGTGATGAAAATAGCTAATATCGGTTACATCAGAGCAATGAGAGCAAACATTTCTCTTGCGGAACTTAGAGTTGTAACTTTGATGAACGTTGTCAGCTGCAGCTGACAAGCTGAATGATGTGTATGCAGAGCGGTGATGCGTAAGCTCTAGCTCGCACTTATATCCAATCATCCGGTGGTGATATCCAGTCAACGAGTCACAAGGGCATCTGGGTTGTGGCTCAGACTGATCCTTACTTTCATACCATTGAATACAATCACGGCACGATCGTCTTACACTACATAAGCCATGTACGGGGCAGCCTAGGTTTACTTATACATCTGCAGAGTTCGGGGCTTAATTCATAGTATTACATCCATGAGAGGATGCTACTATTACGCTTACCCTCAAACGTAACCCAATGCTTCAAGTTATTCGTATTTAGATAAATAATGTAGGTATTAACACCATAGTAGAAGATCATCAACCATCAGTGTGCCATATCATTATGCACACCACCCATCTGTGGGTTAGAATTATTAGGAAGAGGATATTATAATTGCCCGTTTAAAAACATATACCACATACGATGCGTATACTATGATTAAAAAGGGTCCTGCCCCTTATTATATGTAAGGAATTGGCACTTTGCCTTTCAACACAGGAACTGATCAATGGCAGAAATACATTACTCAAGGTTAGGTCGTTTTCAGCTATTAGATCTAACAGTGATATTAATTTCTACCCTTCTGCAACTAATCAACCAAAAAAAAAGAACTGGGACAATGATGGAGGACTTTAATAGCAGACTAATACGGCAACAGTAGATGTCACTGCGTATTTATGAAAGATACAAGAATGAAGCTTACGTTTAATGTATGGAAGACATTATTATGTCCACACGACATACAAGCAAGGGATATGGATCAGATAATTGCTTTTCACATCAACGGACACACCAGCAAACCCTTACCTAAAACATGATAGCACTCAGCTATAGACTGAGTCATATTATAACACACGTTCCATTAAATAAGGCAATTATATCCTTGATGGTGGCAGAGCCTGCTCATAGGGTGATATTCGATCGTCCAATCATTGCAGGTTTTAATAGCCTTTACGGGTGTCAAACTCGAAGCTGATGGATACACCATTGTAACTCGTCGGAGACTTCCGTGGAGAAAACCACAAGTCTCATCGCGGCTTATTACAACGTGATATATGTGCCGTATACTGTATGTATCTCTAGGGAAGCCTCGCTACCATACACTAGGACGCATACATGTAAGCAAGAATGTGAGACGCTGCCTAGGCATGAGTGACCATGACGTATCAGAAAACAGCATGCACAAGCCTTGCCGGACAAAGGAGGTGGTAGTCAGCGAAGTTCCCTCAGCTCTTTGGGTCTTTGAGTCTCTCAAGGAGTAGGGTGAGCTGATGGAAACCAATAAGTATAGTAGCTACCCCCGGCTTTGTTGAGGGACAAACTGCCCTTGAATCTGTAGATCAGGAGAAACCATGGCGACTATCAGTGGAATAAGTGGCAACCAATACGTCCCGGGCAGCAAGGACTTCGACAGCATTAAATATCAATATGCTACCTCTACCTACGGCGTTGAACGGGACCTTAACCCCGGCCTGATAGTCCAGCCGAAGACAAAGGAGGACATCGTCCTAACCCTAAAGTATGCCAAGGAGAGGAAGATCGCTGTCGCCATCAAAACTGGCGGCCATCAGTACAGCGGTGCGTCGTCTACGAGCGCCCCCAATATCCAATTAGACCTAGAGGAATCCTTCAGGGGCCCAGATGACCGGACTATTTTCCAAAAAGACGGAAAAGCGTACGCTCGTACTAGCGTGAGCTGGAGTCTGGGAGAGTTCAACGCTTGGCTTACAGAGAATAAGCTGTTTGTTCCTCATGGCCAGTGCACCGAGGTTCACGTAGGAGGTCATGTTCAAACAGGAGGTAAGCAACCACTCTCCTATCAGATTATATATTCTACTTGATCCTGGTTAGAAACTCCCCAACATTAAACATAACTTGAAACATATTCACGTTTTAGTACCGAGGTTACAGCCGCGATGATGTAAACATAATGCTAAGAGACTCTTCTAGGTTATGGACAACTCGCCCGCAGCTTCGGGCTATTTGGAGACCACGTTCTCTCGCTGGAGATCGTGGACACAGACGGAAACTTCAAGGAGATTACCAAAACAACCGGCCCAGATCTCTTCTGGGCGCTCCTCGGAGGCAGCCCAGGTAACCTCGGCGTCATAACCCATTTCACTCTCCAGGTGCACCGGGATCAGGACTATAACGGATCCCGCGGGATGAAGGCGTTGTACTTCTATGACACTGAGACGCTCAAGCGGCTCGTTAATATCCTAGTCGAGATGTCCGACGACGACGACTTTCCGCGCAACTACGACCTCTGCATCAGCGTGCTCAGCTCGAGCTTCCCGCTCCTGGACCTCTGGCCCGGACTCGACGAGGTGATGGCCAGGCGGCATCCAGAACTGTACGGCGAGAACGGCATACCCTTCTGGCCGCGCGTCATCATCGTGTACGCGCAGTGGGTCCCGTTCGCGAGCGGCGACCGGTGCGACATGTCGTGGTTCGACCGCATCAAGGAGGGGTCGGACTGGGTCCTGGGCGACAGCGACGTGGAGGAGAAGCCCATGTCGCAGCTGACGGGGGACTGGATCTTCCGCAACGTGCGCGAGTTCGAGCACCCGTACGTGAAGCGCACGTACACGACGAGCTCGCGGACGCTGGGGCGCGACGGGTGGGCCGACTGGGTGGTCGGGCGCATCGACGCCATCGTGCGGCCGGAGCGCAACCGCTGCTGGCTGTCGGCGCAGCTGCAGTGCTTCGGCGGCCGGCACTCCACGTTCGCGCGCAACGCGGGCAACGGCACGTCGTACAGCTGGCGCGACACGCGCGTCGGCTGCACCATGGACTGCTTCCACACGCCCGAGGCCGAGGCCCGCGCCGAGGACTGGCAGAAGGTCAACGACGAGGAGGCCATCGGCCCCGGCGGCGTCTTCTCGAAGCGGGACCGCCGCGTGCTCTGGGGGTCGTACGGGAATTGGGACCTCGACGCCGTGTGGGACTGCTACTACGAGGACCGCGAGAAGTACGACAAGCTCCGGAGGATCAGGAAGGCGGCCGACCCGTACGGCATCTTCACGCCGAACCCGTTCTGCGTGAAGCGCGCGGACTGACCACCCTTACGGACAGAGTTAGAGAAATAGTTTAGTTTATTCTCAGGGGAGGTGTATGGTGTAATTTGAAACATGAAAAAAAGAAGAGAAAAAAGGGGGGAGGCAGCTATAACATTCGATGAGATGTTAATGTTGGGTGGGAGGCGAGGCCTTTTTCTGCTCTCTCTTTATATCCTTAGCTACCTACCTAGCTTTGAAATGTATTTACATAGATCATTATGATTTGGCTATGGCAGTACGCAAAGTGTCTTTCCCAGATTCATGAGCTAACCCCCCATACTCAAATACAAAGTCAATCCGGAGGGGTTATATATGTACATCAGGTTAGCCCCTATCCCCAACGACCACATCCTATCTAACCGCGACCCGATCTTCTCGTCCTTCTCCTCGACGACGGCGGCGGCGGCGGCCCCTCACCATTCATCCCACACCCGTCCTCCACGCACGCGGACACGGTATGGATGTACCTGATCTCGCCGGCTTCCACCCTGAACAGATGGCTATCGGGCATGGGGTCCTGGCCCTGGGAGCGGTCGAGCCCGGGGAAGCCGACGTATATGTCGACGGCGCCGGCGAGCTCGTCGACGACGTAGCGGCGGTCGGTGACGACCAGGGCGGAGGGCATGCCGGCGGCCGTGCACGAGTCGCCCGTCAGGTTGAGCGGGGCCGTGGAGGCGCCGCCCTCGAGCCGCGCGCACGGCGTCCCGAACGGCACCGCCACGCCCTCGTCCGCGAACCGGTCGAAGTACGCGTCCCCCGCGGCCTGCACGACGTCGCGCGCGTCCCGGAGGTCCTCCGGGATCGGGTCCCACGCCTCGAGCGAGTCCCAGTACAGGTAGCCCGTCGCGTTGAAGGCCCAGTCGCCGTCGTCCGTGACGATGGACTCCATGAGCGAGATCTTGTTGTTGCTGCTGCTGCTCTCTGGGGGTGAGGAGGAGGAGTTGAAGACGATGCGCGTGCCGATCACGTAGGGGTGCGGGTTGCTGGCGGCGATGATCTCGGTGAAGGTGGCGCAGCGGACCGTGTCGTGGATGCTGCGGTTGTGGTCGATGACGATGGGCTCAGAGAGAACGCCCTCGGCTATATTCAGGGGCACCCAGTTCTCGGTGTAGGTTATGTCGTCCGCGGCCAGGGCGGTGGCGAAGTCATTACCCGCGCCTGTGATTTGGGCGGCGAGGTACTTGTCTGTGGCGTCTATGAGGAACTCGCGCGTGCACTCGGCGGATACTGCGGTCGCTAAGAAGGGGAGGAAGCCTAGGAGAATAGGGGGGTGCATGGTTTCTCTGATTATTAGGTATAGTGTAGAAATGTTTAGACGACTTTTAGTTACGCTGTCGTGGAACTTGTTCCGTCGATGGGAAGACCTGGTGGTCAATATATAGCTCGGCGAGGAACTCAACTTCGAGAGGAGATACTTCTCCCATCTCCAACCAGAACAGGCTATTTTCGCCAATGCTAGGTAAATAGCCATGCCAGACAATTCAAACCGATTGGACTCGACAACTAGGCGGACCCGCCAGTTAGGTACCTGGATAAAGAAGTTTCAGGTTATGGTAATAGCCATTGCCATTAGGTAGGTGATGTTGCATTTCGGTACTTAGGCATAGTCAATTAATATATTTCTTTGTTCTCCTATAGTGCAAGACTTAGATCGGGGATGAAGCTATCTCAACAGCACAATAGCACATCATGTATTTATGAATTCATAGAGCATTGATTGGTGTAAAAAAAAAAAGACATCGTTGCTCCATGCTAAATATTTCTTTTATGCTGTCTCTACATATAGGGATTTTTCATATATGTTTTCCTTTATCTTCGTATATACCAGACCTACCTACCTATTCACTGGTGTTCTGTTAACCCCTTTTCTTTCGTCTGTACGTGTAACCTACCTAGGTGGAATCAGGTGGGTCCTTGGTATTTGAAGGTTAGGGGGGCTAGGTAACTAAAGATAAAGTGATATTCATTTAAGCGATTTTCTCATGCCAATTAGTTAATACCTATGCACCTAACCTAGATAATTAAAGCTTAACGCGCGTTGGTCGCGTGTCTAACGGGTGTAGCTCTGTCAATGCTTCCTGGCACATCTCCATTCTCCATCATACTACATACATATTCCTTGCATTTATTTACATGTCCACTTCCACATGCCGTTTACTTATAAATAACGGCCATCTTAAAAATTCTGAAGTGGCCTCTACACTACCTAGTTTGACCTAAGGTATAGCCATGGCAGTTACTTACCTAGATGCACAACGTCTCCAACTCCGGTGACAAGTCTTAAGCCAAGTTAGACGATCAACATTCCAAGGCAAATCGCAAATCCACAATGGAAGAGGCCACACGGCAGCATTTCTTCCACCACGGTGAAGAGGTGAGCTACAATAACCCACAGCCTATCCTGAAACTTGCCCAAACGAATCTTACATGATGGATGATTGCTAGGGTCGCGAGGATGAGAAGCGTGGCTGTCACTTCTGTCAAATCCGCTCTTTTGCGACGCACTCTCAATACCCCGTCACCATCATCAACACAGAAGACGATGCTGTGCTCCGTCCCAGCTTTCGCTTCATGGATAGCTCAGTCCGCGGAAAGGATGTGGAACCAACTAGGGAGGAGTTCCTAACCGGCTGCGAATGTACCGACGGCGAGGACTGCCAGTACGACACGTGCAACTGTCTGCAGGATGTCGAGGACGACAGTTCGGATGAGGAGGGCACCAGCGACTCGAATGGGCTGCCCTACCGCAAGAGAGTCTATGCTTATCACGCGCATGGTGCCAAAGCCGGGCATCTGCGATCCAAGGTGCTCACCTCCCGAAATCCCATCTACGAGTGTCACGAAAGCTGCGCATGTGGCAAGGACTGCCCCAACCGCGTGGTGGAGAGAGGCCGCAAGGTACCCCTGCAGATTTTCAGGACCGCGAACCGGGGGTGGGGCGTGAGGAGCACGGTGGACATCAAGAAGGGGCAGTTCGTGGACAAGTACATGGGCGAGATCATCACGGCCGAGGAGGCTAACCGCCGCCGGGCCAAGTCGCACATCGCGCAGCGCAAGGACGTGTACCTGTTCGCGCTCGACAAGTTCTCCGACCCCGACTCGCTCGACGAGCGCCTCCAGGGGCCGCCGCTGGAGGTGGACGGCGAGTTCATGTCCGGGCCGACCCGGTTCGTCAACCACTCTTGCGAGCCAAACCTGCGCATATTCGCCCGCGTGGGCGACCACGCCGACAAGCACCTGCACGACCTGGCGCTCTTTGCGATCCGGGACATACCCAGGGGCGAGGAGCTCACGTTCGACTATGTGGACGGGGTGGACGACTCGGACAATGATGCGCTGGACCCGGAGAAGCAGAAGGACATGACGCACTGCTTGTGCGGGAGTAAAAGCTGCAGAGGGTATCTGTGGTGATCTATATGCCTACCTACCTATCTATCTAACCTAGATGTCTAAGGCATTGTGTCAAAGTGCCCGATCGGGGGCCGTCGGAGATGGGACGATGGGGGTGGGGGGTAAGCAAAGGGCCCAGGCACTACCTATGGAAGGAGGATGCTCGGCGCTGGCGTGGCGCATGCGATTGTAAACAATACCCGATGTAGCCGATGATGGAGGAGTATATCTTACCTACCTAAAGGTTTAGTATGTACCTAGGTAGGTTAGTAGTCAGAGTGTTGATGTCCGATCAGATGAGTTTGTTGCGGAATCCATTGTGTTTCATAGGTAGGGGGTCACGGTCACAGTGTCGCTGGTCATTCCCAAGAAAAGATGTTCCATATTTTATTTAAACTCGTCCCTGTGATACTTTTGGCATGATGCATTCATTCGCTATATTGTGTGGAATTACTTACTACCTAGTACTTAAAGTGACAGACATGACATGGTGGGATACCACGGAATACAACCATAACAATGGACATACTTATGTAGTAGACATGTAGTACCTTATGCTGTGTATCATTGCACTAACCTAACATTGATTTAGGTATTTATAGGTACCTAAGGTTTAGGCCCCTTTCTCTGATTTGGAATGACGCTATTCTTATTTATTTTTTACAGATGGGAATCCCCCGGAAAGCACACTAAAGGTCTTGGCACTTGCTAATCCTAGTTTATCTGCAATCGTAAGATTCAAAGTGATAGGCTGGGGTGGGAGAGTTTCTCCAGTTCTCCAGTTTCCCCAACCTTCAACTTTCAACTTTCAACTTCGGAACTAACATACACAAGAAAAAGAAAAGAGGGAAAAGAAAACACAATCCCGTCTAACTACAACACCCCTCCCCGAGCGCTTCGAGGGAAATAAAATCCCGGTCCGCCCAGCAGACGAGGGTCTGTCACCTGGATTTCTTTGTTTTGGCGAGACGATCTGAACCGAATATGCGGTCTTGCATCTTGCGAGTGTAGCCACGTCGATAGTCCTTTTCCTCCAAAAGCAATGGTTGGTTTTCTGCCCCTCCGCATCCACCCCGTCGAAGGGGTGGTACATGGCTTCCATTGGGCCTCTCTCCGCTGACTACTGGACCTTCTTCCATCGTAGGGCTGCTGCTTCTCGAGTCCCTCGGGCTCCAATGCGCCCTACTCGGACGGCGCACCCTCGCCCTCTGCGCGCGCCATCAACTCGCCTCCGCGCCAGCCCTCGGTCACCGACGAGAGCAGCCCCGCTACCAGGGCCCCCTCTCATCGCCCAGAGTCGCCCACCCATGCGCACAGGCAGCGGACCAGTCACCGCCGCCAGCCGCTCGCGCAGCACATAGACAAGCCCTTACGACGTCACGAATGGGTAGCCCGCGACCGAGCCTGGACACGCACCGACCTCGACACCGAGCGGGCCGACTTCTTCGATACGAGAGTCACGGGGAGGCCTGAAGTGTGGCAGGTTATTCGGGCCGCGCTCGAGGTCCTATGGGAGGCCGACGTCAGCAGGGCCGCCAGCAGCCAAGCACCCGGTGACCAGGACGGTGCAGAGGCTCTCGCCACGGCCCAGAGTATTCTGAGGGCCGCCGAAGTCACTCTCCCTACGGGCAACCTATCGAACGGAGTCTACGATGCCTTGGGTAACTACTACGCTCTGCCCGAGTGGATTGTGTGCGATCCGTCCAATGTAGCCGAGGACAGCGGTACTCGAGCCGGTAGCGCGGCTGCCAATCACAAGGGCGAAGAGGACCTGACCGGCGAGGAGGACACCGTGGAGGACGTGGACGAGGAAGAGGCGTTGCGGCGCAGGGAAGAGAAGGGTAAGGGCGTGGTCGACATTAAGAACCTGGTCAAGGTGCGCGCGAGACTGAGCGAGAATTATCCCGACGTCGTCGTCAGCCTGGGATCCGACGAGACGGTGAGGAGCATGACGAGGAAGATTGAGGAAGAATCAGGGGTACGTTCACTGCAGCTGCAACTACAACCATTCATTCGCATGATTGATCGCTTCTTTTCGAAATCAAGGTTTTATTTTTATTTTTTTACTTACACTTTTCCAGTTACCTTCGACGAAACGCATCCGCGTGGCCTACATGGGCAAGATTCTGAAGGAAAACGCATCCTTAAAAAGCCAGGGATGGAAAAAGGGCCACGTGGTGAACGCTCTTGTGTTCAACCGGTAGCAACAGTTGCCAGCACCAGACTCGCCTTCGCCTTTGCCTCGGCCCCTCTCCAGGCTTGGCTCGACGTCTTCGCAACTTTCCGGCTTATCGCGCAGCAGCAGCAGCAGCAGCAGTAGTAGCATGTGGTGCGAGACGCAAAGTGTCGGAGTCGGTGTCGGTGTCGGTGCTCACCGCGCGATACGACGTCTCGTCTCGGCACCATGCTACTAGGTGACTAGGCGCTTCTGCCAATTCTTCTGGTTCTTTTCCGGATTTCAGGACTTAGTGTGGCTTTTCTTCGCCATAGCTCAGCTTCCTGATCCTTACCTCCTCTTGTTTCCCGAAATGCACTCGAGGCCGGTTTTCATTCAGCCCCTCCTTTTCAATACCAATTAATCCATAATCACTATTGGTCGGTTTTTTTTTTGGGGCGGCTTGCCTGCTTTTTTATTAGTTCTACTGGACTAAAACACTTTGCCTTTTTTTTTTTACAATACCCCCTATTTTTTTCTACCTCTTTCTTTTGGCGAAAAGAGCATCGAGTACAGGAGTTTTCTGGTCTTGTATCAGGGAGGGGAGAAATTCAATGTTATAGCAACTGAACTTCCACCGAACTTCCACGAAGTTGGGTATGTTACTCGGATCGCTACTATTGTGTGTTTGTGGCAAAGAAGAAAAGGGGTGGATGAATGTTTAATGATCAGATTGTTTTCTTATGAAATATGGGACTACGGAATAGTTAAATACCTACCTACCTACCTACGCAACCTACCACCCTCGATACGAATGCAAGCCGATATTACGGCCGCCATTTTAGTCTTGCTTCTGCTCCTTACGAGCTTGTCTCCGACCTTGTGAGGAAGGGTGTTTAGTGTTATATCATGCTTTGCAAGACCCTGTCTTGATTCGTACCATGAAATACCCAACGAAAGGGTATGCTAGCGGTAGCCGGTTTGAACCGGAGATCTACATATTTGCAACCTGACTACCCATGATTGTTCTGGCTACCTTCATACCCCCATAGGGAGTTTACTAACAATAATATCAAAGTTACCTACCTAGTCAGTCCTTTCATGGTCTGGTTTACAGCCTATAAAGGATTTTCTAGCCAGAAGCTGAATAGGTAGCTTAGTCAGTTAAAAAAAAAGAGCAACAAGCAAATAAAAAGCAGCGAGTCCGCCAGGAATCTTACCAGTTCGGAAAAAAAGGAATCTAGCTTAGACAAGTAGGCAATCCTCATAGATAAGGATATAGTAGTCGCATCTTTACATGAACAAAAAAGAAGAAGAGGAGTCGGAAACTTCCAGTCCTTTGTATAATTACCTATCTACCTAGGGTTATGACTTGTCATGGGATCTCTCATATGTCTGGTGTGCACCTATGTTGTATCAGCTTGTTCGTAAGATAGATAGCCCATGGCCGGGGTTTCTTCGACAATGAAGATCCAAGACCCATTAATATAAGACGACGAAGAATAGACACTTATCACCTGGACTTTAAAGTTCTGAAAGAGGAAAGAAAAAGAAAAAGGGATTCCAGCGTTTGTGAGATGTGGATAAAGAAGGGATTGTCGTATGTTCATAGGATCTGGTAAATATAACCAAGTACCTATGTACTTACCCTACATCCTATTTCCATCTTATGTATAAGGCATGTGGTAGTACACTAACTAACCTAGTACGTAGTGTGTGTGTAAATGCACTGAAATCCAGGGGAAAAGGGGCGGCGGGGGAACCTATAAAAGAATTGCGGGGCAGTCAGTTCTACGGAACCGATTCCGCATCTCTCTTCATCACTGCGGGGCCAACTTTTTTTTTTTTTTTCTATCATCATCTTTTGCGCCGTTCGATAACAAAAAGAACCAACACCATTTTCACCAATTGAACCGAACAACGACGAGCTACACGACGAAACAGACTTACCATAACTTCGACCGAGAGACCACATATTGCGCATTCCGACAAAAAATAAGTCCCAACTGGCCTCAGCTAGCACATACACCCAAGCTTCTTCTCCTCTCATCCATCCTCCCCCATCCGAGGGCCCCTCCTTTTTCACCACTACCTCCATCATCACCACCATGGCCGCCAACGATGACACGGCGAGCATGCCTTTTATAAAAAACCTTGCCTCGAGCGGTTAGTTCCCCCATTCCCATTCCCCCCATTTCCCATGCTCCCCTCCCCAGCTAACCCCTCCCCCCCCCCCCCCAACAGACCGCAAGCTCCGCGACTCGGCGCTCTCGACGCTCCGCGCCTTCCTCTCCAACTCGCAGCGGCGGCTGAGCGACACGGACAACCTGAAGCTGTGGAAGGGCCTGTTCTACAGCCTGTGGATGTGCGACCGGGCGCTGCCGCAGCAGCAGCTGTGCGGGGAGCTGGCGGGGCTGGCGCGGGCGCTGCCGCGCGCCGCCGCCGTGCCGCCCTGGGCCGCCGCCTTCTGGGCCACGGTCGCGCGCGAGTGGACCACGGGCATCGACGTGCTGCGCATGGAGAAGTTCCTGCTGCTCGTGCGCCGCGTGCTCGCCGCCAGCCTGGAGTGGGTGCTTGGCGGCGGGCCGGGAGGAGGGAAGAGCGGTGGTACGAAGAAACAGGGAAAAGGGGGGAAGAGAAATAGTAGTAAGAAGAGAACTGCTGCTGCTGCTGCTAGTGGGAACGAGGAGGAGGAGGAAGAGGAGGAAGAGCCGTTCGACAGGGCGGCCGCGATGCTCGCCGTGCTCGCGGACTGGCCGCTCGAGCGCACGGGCGACCTGGCCAAGGTGCCCGTGGGCCTGCGGCTGCACGTCCTCGACATATGGGTCGACGAGGCGGAGAAGCTGGGCCTGCTGGGGACGGACGACGACGACGACGATGACGACGACGGAGAGCAGGAGGAGGAGGAGGAGGAGAAGAAGCGCGAGTTCCTCGACCGCATACGCGAGCTCGTCGAGGCGCAGACCCGGTCCGCCTGCAAGCCCGTGCGCGCCCGCGCCAGGGAGTCCCTCGCCGACGCGAGGCTGCCGTGGAACAGCAGGTCCGAGACGACGACGACGAAAACGACCGCGGGCGCGTCGCTCGGGGATAGCTGGGACGGCTTCGAGGACTGAAATCTGAATCTAGTTTTCTTCTCATCGCGACCCTTTAAAAACTTTATTTTTTTCAAATTCACCCGACGAAACAAAAACCCAAAGATAGATAGAGATATAGGTTTAAAAAACTGGATGGAGGATCGAGACCGCTTGCCTTGCCCCCTTTTTCCCTTCAACTATGTAGTATTGGCGGATTTTTTTAAACAAAAAAACTTGGGAGTTTAGGGCGTCATTATTATTATCTTTATTTTCTTTTTTTCGGAAGAGAGAGAGAAGGGAAAAGGGGGAAAATGGGATGTTACATACACTATACTATATACTACATATATCCAGGGCTAAGTGAGTGAGTTCTCTCCATGATCAAGGGTTAGGGGTACCAGACTACCTAGGTTAGGTAATTAAGAATTTACAACAACAAAATAAAACACTGCGGAAAAAAAAGTTCGATTGCAGTGGTAATAACTATTGAGAAATACTTCCTTCCTTCCTCTTTCCTCCTTCCTATTATTGACAGTGACAGGAAGGAAATACAATAGATTCCTATCAATCTCTCTCTATCAGGTAACATATATTGCTATGTATAACATAATGAGAATAGCTGCAAATATACAACAATTACTTGCTCGCTCGCTGACTCACTTACTCCCCCTTCCATCCGGGACTATTATCACCTAGCCTACATCCGTCTAACGTGCTGCCCCCGCCCTCTCCCCAAACATCGTCCCTTTTCTTCCTTCCGACTCCCTCTATCTCTCCCTCTCTCATTGATATATCAACCTTGCTGCGTTTTAAATAATTGGGTATCTCTCGCAACTCTTGTGTCCCGCTCCACCTCGCGATTATTTCGTCTTACACATACCTTTTACCAACTTATCACCATGGAAAAAAAAAAGAAGAAAATCAACATTAAACCCCTACCCGTCTTCCGCTCCTCCACATTCCGCATCCCTCCCTCCCCTTTTTCCTCTTCCTTCCCTCTCTCCTCCCTACGGCTACGTATTCTCCCACCCCAGCGGCCCGGGCGCCTCGTACCGTCCCGTCTTGGATATGACGGTGCCGAGTCCCTGGTGAACCTCGACCTGGAACGGCTCGAAGGGGACGTGCTCGCCGTCGATGCTGATGTAGCCGTGCTTCTGGTTGCGGGGCGTGAAGCGGTACGCGACCACCTTGCGGTACGACACGAGCGGGTTGTCGAAGAACCGGCCGTTCTCGACCGACGTCATGAGGTCGATGTACTTCATCGCTGAGATGTCGCCGTCGTTGAGCACCACGTCCATGAGCCCGTCGTTGGCGCACGCCGCCGTGAAGAAGTTGGCGTCGGGCGCCATCCACGCCATCTGCATTCCATTATATTAGCAAGAAGTTCTCTCGAGAAAGCATTAAAAAGAAAAGAAAAGAAAAGAAATCTAGGGGTTGGCTTACATTTCCACAGTAGAAATTCCCAAGCTTGTCGAACGATCCAGACTCCCAGTCATCCGGGACCTTGTCGTTGACAGTGCCGAACCGCAACGGCGGCAGGCCGTCCCCTCCGGCATCGGTTTCGCTAGTCCCTGTGGACTCATCCGTGAGGCTACTGCTGCCTTCCTTGCGCTCGCGGAAGTCAAACGTCTCCCGGTCGCGCCGGTAGTGGGCTTTGACGTCGGCCTTATCGTGGATCTCGACTTTCACGGCGATATCGCAGGGGTACACCTTCTTACTGAAGATGCGCTCGATGATGCCGACGTTGAAGCGGGCAGCACCCAGCCAGCGCAGGTTCTCGGTCCCCAGGTCGGCCTCGGCGATGATACCGACCGACTGGCTCAGGAAGCTTAGCGTCCGCGTCGACCCCTGCGTCACGCTCATGAGATCTATCGGTGTACGCACGCCCTTGATGATGGCCAGGGCCGCCAGACTGGGGCGATGCGTGCCGTTGAGGTTGCAGCTCATGGCGTTGCCGCTGCCACAGGGGATGTGGGCAACAGCGACCTGGTGGAGAGCCTTGCGCGCGTCGGGGCGCTTCCCCAGACCGTTGAAGACCTCGTAGGGTAGCCCGTCGCCCGAGCACGGGATCACGATGTCGTAGGCGTCTATATCGAGCTGCGCGCAAATGTCGACAGCCTCGCCTGAGTGCGTCGTGCGAACCACGTCGAGGGCCATGTGCGCGGCCTCGAAGAGCGGCCGCACATCATGCTCCCACACCTTGACCGCACCTCCGGGCCCCGCGTGCGGGTTCACGAGCACCTTGGCACGCTTCTGCCGCTGCGCCGTCTTGTACGCCTTCCCCAAGAGCACCTCGATCCACGACTCGATCGCATGGGCCGGCTGCTCGCCGAGTTGGTACCGCAGCTTCGCGGCGCGCACGTGCTTTTTGGGGGATGCCGGCGTAGCGTAGTCGATGACGAGAGCGTTATCGGCGATCTCGGCCCAGAGGACGTTATACAGGGGAATTGAGAAGCCGGCGGGGGCGCCGCCGAGAGGGAAGCCGCAGAGCTTGGTCCGGTTACGTTTGGCGGTGGTTTTGTCTGGGGGAGGGGGGAAGATGGTGTCAGTCGCAGCTAGCTATACAAACAGAACAGAATTACGGTGGGTGATATACCTTTAACAACGAGGGAATTGCCTGCTAGGGCAATAGACACACCATTTCCAAACACCAACACATCGTCACAACCAGGTTCGTTGGCCATTTTTACGTCGCGACGGAGAAGAATAAATGATAACTAGAATACGAGCGAGTGACTGAAGAAAAAGAAAATGGAAAAAAGAAAAAAAAAAGAAAGAAAGAAAGACTCAATGGAAAGAAGTAAGGAACGCTATAGAAGTTGACAATCGTGTACTGTATTGTCAGATCATGGCTCTATTGGAATAGTAGGTAGTAAGCAGGAGAGGAAGAGAGGACGGGACACAATTGGATTTCGTCCACTTGCGACTTTGCAAGTTGGTGGGAGGAGGTGAGGTTGCAATGGAGGATCGATGTTATTACTAGTACTAGACCTGCCACTGGGTTGGAACTTTTTTTGGGGGGGAAGGGCCGGAGCTTCGGTGTTTATTAGTGGACCTTACACAAGTTGTCTATAAGTCAAGTTAGGTAGGAGACACTGTAGGTATAAAATAAGCTTTTACCCTGCATACCGAATTATGTATGCCCTGGTGTTAGCGCCATGTGCTTCTATACTAGGTAGGTACAGGTACGCTAGTCTAGGCACTCGGGCCACATTCTCTTATGAGAAAGTTCCCTACCTAGGTACTACCTAGGTTAGTATTGTGTAATCCATTTTTGCATGTGAAGGCTCTATACTAGAGGCTCATTGTCAAGTTGATATATAAGATGCATTATTAGTCTGGATAAGTTCATTATAAAAAATAGCAAAACGTCAACGACATATGAAAAAATAAACTTTCAATTCCCTTGATTCATCTCTTTCCATCCATATTTGCACTAGAGCTGAGCCAAGCCAAGCCGAGCTGAAATATGCCCAGCCCCTCGAACTAGTGTACACTAAGATCTTAACTTCATATCCATCAATACTTCCATTGATACATATAAATATACGTAGCTACGCCGCGTGGGCTACGTAGTTAGCACTCTGCCCAAGCGCAATACATAGGAGGTACAATATGCAATATTGAGGCGTAGGTAACCCCCCAACTATCATCTCTTTACGACCCCGAGGAATTATCTCCTTCCCTTTCCTCTCCCCTTTCATCCCAAGAACCGTTGCCTACTTACCTAGGGAGCATTGGCTTTACGATTCCACATGCACGAAAGGGAGAGAAAGATGAAGGTCAGGGAGCAAGTGCTTTAGGGTGATTAGTTCATAGTATTTAATTTATTCTCATGACGTGTGAGTAAAAACATCTTCTATCGTGTCTCTCACCCGTTTTATGTAGAAGACGTTCAACGTGAGAGAGAAAATGGCGAGTAATTCCGAGAGAACCGCCCCCCAAAAGGTATCTTATGTACAACGAAAAATAATTGCTCCAAGTGAGAACAAAGTTGAGACCAAACAACTCCTTAAGTCCAAGTTATTTTTTATGTTTTTGTTTTCATTCAGCTCCGTAATAGCCCCGCGATGGATGTAAAAAATCGAACGCTCCATGAGGGACTAAATCTCAGAACTCCTTTTCATTGCTTCTCTCCTTTCCTCCCTAACTCTTCCCTCCAAAAATGCTAAAATGTGTCAAAAACGCTATGCTTTTCGAGAAATAGCTCTAGTTTGTATGTGGTTTTTCTTTTCGAAGTTACTTCATTTAAGCAAGGTTAAAGGCAGACTTCGCGCGGGTCCAGTACACATTGCGGTCCTCGGTCATGGTGGCGCCGACACAGCCCATGTAGGTGTTCATGCCGGCATCGTTGCCCGCGGCGAGGGCAGTGAGGACAGAGGCATCACACTGTGTCTTGAGGAACCAGGGGCCGCTACCGAAGTTGTACTCGTCGGGGACGACGAGGTTGAGGACCTGGTCCTGCTTGTCGGGGGTGTCGATGGGGCTAAGCGCGTCGACCTGGGGTTTGAGCTCGGGGAACGACTGGGCGTACTTGACGTTGTAGTCGGCCATCTGCTGGTTCGAGGTGCCCTGGCCGTGATGGTCCGGGTTCGTGTTGTGCTTGTACCGGTAGTCGCCCGACTCGAAGGCAGTCAAGGCTAAGATGCCGGCGATCTGGCCAGGGGCCTCGATCTCATATAGCTTCAAGGCATCGAGGAAGTGGGGAGCCACTTGGGTACTATTGCGGCACTCCTCGAACTGCGCGCTGCAGGAAACAGATTGCGGCGCAATCAACGCGATCTTGGCGGCCAAGTCATCAACCGTGAGGTTGACGTTGAGATCCACGGACAAGAGGGGTGCAGCGAGAGCGTGACCGGCAACGGAGAGGACGCAAGCGGCGGTGGTGGTTGAGAACTTCATTTTTGCTGAGTGTAAGAGGGGGAAACCGTGAGGTGTTGTGCTGTGTTGTGTTGTGGGTATAAGGGAATGAACGTCAAATATATGTATAAAGAGTCAAAGTATAAAAGTGTGCAATCAATGCAAGAGTCGTATCAAACGATCGTAGTATAAAGTGGAATGGTATTTTGTATGTTTCTCCTTCGAGAAAGACAGTCGGGGATCAAGCAGTTATATATAGACACTGAGCTGGCGTACAGACTTGAGATTTGTTTGCCAACAAGGTTTTGTCGAAGGGACAAGGAAGTGAAAGAAATCGACAAGAAATGGATGGTAACTGTCTTGTGCTGGGGAAAGAAGACAAAGCTGCTGACTCAGTGCACAACAAGTAAGGGAGCGTAGTTATAGACAAAAAAAGGGGGGTGGGGGTTGAGACTGACGACAAAGGAAAGAAGAAGTCGTCTTTTGGCACGGGCTGGAAAGTGAAATTATACCTTTGTCCGGGTGAGATTTCGAGTGGTCCCCTCCCTTGCAAGAGGGTGGCTAACTATGTACACTACCTACATAGGTATACCTGCCTACTGCAGGTTCAAGCAAACTACATAGTGGACATAACCACAGAACCACAGAACTCAGGGGTAAAACGGACAACCTGAGTGGCCAAGTGACGGGGTGAGGTTGGGAAACTACTACATACGTGAATCGCATGTGCCGACCCATGACTAGCGGTCGGAATGATGCAGGCGTCAGATCTCCTAAAGCCCGAACAAGAAGGGATGTGTGGTCGAGGGAAAAAGGAAAGCAACACAGGGTTCGAGAAGGGCAGCCAATCAGGGCGAGGACAAGGCGACAAACGTGGGTAATTGAAACACAAGGCAGACTTTCGGCTGAGTCGTTTCAAGTGTCGACGTCGAGAATGATTGGTTCCTCTATCACGATCGACTACACTACAGCTAGTGGTGCAGGTTACGCTACGCTGCTACGACTGCATAGGTGTAACTAAAGTGGTGGTACCTACCTAGTGTACACTACACTAATGTAGTGGTGGGTTGTTGACAAGCTGGCCAGGGGGTAGGGGGCGTTGAAGCGAGAAAGAGGCCTCTCTCTTTGTGTGTGTTTCTCTTTAAGACGGTTGGCTCATGTAAATTCAAAAGAGCTGCAGGGGGGGTTGAGGTTGAACACGAACTTGCATGAAAGCAGATTCATGTCCGATATGGTGGAAACCATTCGTTGGGGTAACGCTCATGCAAAAAGAAAAAAGAAAAGGGGACACAAGATGCAATGTTACCTCCAGCTCTTACATGCTAGTACCAACAACATGCAGTGCAAAGTGATTAATCTATCCAGGTCATTTGTCGTTGGTCATAGTCACGGTTACAATTGTTAGAAGTTGGTAAGCTATCCCTAGGTGAGATGCTCCTTAGCTCGTGTAAGTGAGATATGTAGTAGGAAATAGATTGAGGGAATGGTGGTGAGGGATGAAGGGCGGGTAGAAGAGAAAATAGAAAAGAAAAATCCCCCAGAGATGCTCCCGGCTGGGCAAGATTTCCCTCCCCTGGTTTTTTTATAGGAAATGTCTCCGTACTTACTTACGAGGTGTACGAAGTAAGCACTACCCAGGTAAGCATTAAGCATGACCCCACAATTACGGTCCCTAAGGTCCTTGCTATGAGATGACCTCAGGCCAAGTTAGTATTACACTACTAGTACCTAAGTTAGAACTTGAAGTAAGTACTTACCTAGACACTCTTAGTACACCAGAAGCCCCGGCCTAGGTAGAGGTCGCGGCTGAGGTGCGGGGCACTGGAGGAAGGCCCGCACAGGCCATCTATGTAGATAAGGCGACATCCCCGCTAAGAGAGGTACCTAAGGTTAAGTATCTCGACGCCTCAATTTCGGAATTTCGCATTGAAGCTTCAACTGGGCCTCATTTTTGAATGCTTACTACCATTTTCTGGGATTTCGACAACATAGACCATTCATTTACTTAGCACACACTTATCGTATCTGTTATATCCTAATCCCCTGTACCCATCAAAGTAGAGGATCTGGTAGTCGGATCTGCACTGCCTACCTACATAGTAGCATTCCTCCATCCATCCTTTCTTCCTTTCATCCCCTCCTCCTCGTCTTCCTCCTCTCCCTCAAGATGTCGAACCTCCACAGCTATGTCAACAGTACGTCTAGCCCGACCCTAGCTCGACGCCACCTTGTCTCTCTTTCTCCCGACCCCGAGCTTACAAGCTGTGGAATATCTGACAGTGTCCCAGAAAAGGTCCTCATCATCACCGCCGACTCGCGAACCCTAGTCGGCAACCTGCTGAGCTGCGACCAACTAACGAACCTGGTAACACCTCCCCACATATACCTACCTATCTACACAAGTCCCAAATAGAAACGCATCTATATGCTACCACCACCACCTCCACCACCGCTCTACACGCATCCGTCCCCGAGAACAACAAGAACTAACCCAAAACCCCCTTCTTCTTCTTCTTTCTCCAGGTCCTCGGCCAGACCGTCGAGCGCGTGATCCGGACGCCCGACGACCACGAGCCCTCGACCGAAGTCCCGCTGGGCCTGTACCTCGTGCGCGGCGACAACGTGTGCGTGGTGGGGCTCGTCGACGAGGCCCTCGACGACAGCATAAACTGGCAGCAGGTGAAGGGCTCGGCCATCGGGGGCATCAAGCACATATAGACCTAGACCTATAGGTTAGGGGGGCCGAAGGAAAAGAAGAAAAAAATGAAAGAAAAGAAAAGAAACCTAGGTACCTAGGAGGAAGGAAGGAAGTTAAAGGGTAAAAGGGGCTCAAGCAAGAAAAAACGAGAGAGGAAAGGCGCATGTGGAGTACCGCTGTGTGGCGCATAAATGTGTAGACAGTGGGAAAGAGATACAGGGAAGGTAAGTGAGGACGCTGGTTGGGAAACGGGGAAAGGGAAGAAGAAGAGCGAAGAAGATATGATATATGGTGTTCGCGATACTTTGCATACACAAACGGCGTTTTTGGGAAAGGTAGAGTACATAAAAAAAAAAGAGAAATCACACGTGAGAGAAAGAGGAAGCAGAAGAATACGGTGATGATTATGTGTGCTCAAATTCGAAGAGAAAAGGAATATCTAGGTAGGGGGAGAAATTATAAAGGAGAACGAAGTGAAGCTCTATAGTACTCTATAGGGGTGTATGTATGGCTCTTATTCTCTCTCTCTCTCTCTTTTTCTTCTTTTTTCTTTTTCCTTTGCTCAATGATACCACCACCACCCTTTTTGCGTCTAGGTCAGCGTTTAGCTGACCCATGGGCTGCTACCTATTTGTGTGTGTGTGTGTGTGTGTGTGTGTGTGTCCTCCTCGTCTCCAGTCTGCCGGGTCTTTCTCTCGTTTTGGTTCCCCTTTACCTAGTATGTAGGTAATAATACCAAGGTTATACGTATCTAGACAAACATGTTTATTCTTGTCTCTTCTAATCATGCCTCTCCTTCCTTCCTTCCTATTTCTCTCTCTATATGTGTGCGCGTGTGGATATTCCCCTCATAACCTTTAGGTATATCTATCTATAGTGTAAGTATCATCCCTCAACCAAACAGCCGCTCCATCAGCAGCGGCGCGAAGGCCTCGTACCCGGGGCTGGCGACCACGCGGTTGATGCGGTTGCCGCGCACGGCGCTGAGCCAGCCCTTGTCGTCGCCGGGGATCTCCTGGAGCCCGGCGCCGTCGGCGCGCACGCGGCCGCGGCGGTCCGACACGTGCATGCCGTGGGTCCACTGGCCCGAGGTCTCGACGCGGATGTCCTCGGCGACGCGGCGCCAGCGCGCGTCCCCGCGCGTGAGCATGTACCACACCGTGACGGGGTCGTGCAGCGACAGGCCGGGCTCGGGGGAGCCGGGAGCGTCCCCCACCATCGACACGATCTGCCGGAAGATGCCGCCCATGAAGGTGTTGACCCAGGTGCCGAGCGGGCTGCCGGCCGCGAGCTGCGCCTCGATGCGGTCGAGGAAGAACCCCATGTTGAGCAGGTGCGGCGTCGTGATGTCGAGCGGGAACAGGCTCAGGTTCAGGCGCCTGCCCGAGGCCAGCGCCGCGGCCGGGTACGGCGGCAGCGTGGCCTTGTCCGCGGGCACGGGGGGCATGGTGGACGCGGGCGTGGGTGAGGTCAGCGCGAAGACGCGCGCCGTGGCCACGGCGTCGGCGTACGTGTTGAACTCGGCCACGGGCGTCACGTTGCCCTCGCACTCGACGGCCCCGCCCATGACCGCCACCTCCTTGACGCGGAGGAAGGTCTCGGGGTCCTCCGACGCCGCCAGCGCGAGGTTGGTCAGCGGGCCGACCGCGCAGATCGATATGGTGCCCTCGGGCTCCTCCCGCAGGATGCGCAGGATCTCCTTATGCGCCGGCGTCTTGGACGGCTGGAAGTACTTGTAGAACGACGGCTCCTCCTCGGGCCCCGGGACTCCGTCTTTGAAGAGGGCCTTCCATGTATCGGCGGGGGATAGGTGGGGGTGCTATTTTCCCCCGTTGCATGTTAGCACGCAAATAAAGAATATCAACTATTAGTACTGGTTTAGGGGCGGATAATTTAGGTGCCGATTGTGACTTGGGGGGTTTTCTAGTATAACATACAGCATCGTGAACCCCGTGCAAGCCATCAGCACCATCTGTGATAGGACCCTTGGTTAGCCGTGATTGCTAAATAACAAGTCTTACGATAGCCATAGTACACTACTAGAAAAGGGTTTGGTGTCTTACGAAAATCATCAGCCATCAGCATCTCGTCCTCGAGTGCGTGCTCCGGTCCCACGGCGACGATCGGCCTGTAAGTTCGCAAGCCCTCGAACCCTAGGGGCTTGCCCTGCGACTTGCGCCACTCGAGTTCATGGTCGAGGACGTGGAAAAGGCTGACCACGTTGCGCAGGCAGGCTTCCAGTGACACGTTCCCGTACGTCACGGATATCATGACCACCTCGATATCCTCGGGCGAGGAGGCTAAGGCGAGGAGTATAGCTAGCACATCATCGGCACCTGATAAGAATGTATATAATTAGTGTACTAGTAACTAGGAATGAATACGAAGGGGTGTTTTTTTTTTCTGAATTTCTTTTGTGAGCGGGTGCATATATATATATCTCATTTACACTTACCTGGGTCGGTATCGATGATAATTCTGTTCTTCGGGGCCATGTCTGCGAAGTGAGATTAAGTTGTCCCTTGTACGTAGGTATTGCGCTCGCAGCTTTGTTAATACTCAAGGTAAGGAGATAGGTACATATATCTATATAGATATATAGATATATCAGCTTATCTTTCTTTTTCTTTTTGGGCAGTGATGCTAGCTAGGTACCTTCAGTTTTTGGTGGTTGGGCTGGGCTGATGAATGAAAGAGGATTCAAGTGCTAGGTACGGGTTTCCACGAACTAGAAGTTGTTATTGTCTTTAAGTAAAACACGATAAACGACGAAATCTGATAAGCCACTGGCCCCAGTTCCCCAGTTCTAAGCTAAAAGCACCGGTTTTTTTCCCTCATTTTTTCCCCCTTCTTTTTCTGACTTGGTCATAGGATGAATGTAGGCACGTTTGCCCACTTGTAGTAGGCCGGTGGCCCGCGCCGTCAGACTCCGTTAATTCGCAGGCCAACAAGCGGAGGCGACCTGCAAAACAGCAAGCGGAGACGGCCTACGAAGATGAGGTGTGTAGGAAGATCTTTACACTATGTAGATCCGACTGCCCCTCATTCCCGTGTGAGACATGGAGGTAGCTAGAGTCCGTACTAACCAGTAGTTCGGGCTTGTCCACATAGGTCTCCGTAGGTCCCGACTTGATGGGAATCTAGTAATTAACAAGCTGCTCTGAACTGGGCACTGACACTAATAATATTGCCAATACATACAACATGGGACCACAGACTGCCATGCACTGCATGGAGTGTGCCTGTATTCCCATGTTTTTTCGTTATGGAGCTGGACACGACCGCGGAGGCAAAAGAGCGAAGTCATATCCAGAAACCCGGCACCTTGGGGTTGGGATGTCATAAAGGCGACAAAATGTAAGGACCCGCGGCTCTCTGCAGGATACCGGAGGGCCGCTTTGTGCGCATTTCTAAGAACCACGGAAGTGTTTGCAATGGGGTGCCCATGTACCTACACTACATAATCGTCATGTATGCATGTGAGTTCATCACATACCCGGCTTTCCATGCATTCCGTAAATTGAGACTTGCTGTTGGGAGTTTGGTCATCTATCTACCTACCTACTTAGTACTTCGTAGATGCCATCGCACACTTACACCTACATGCGGAGGTAAGTCATCGGCCGAAGATTCGATGATTTGTCAACACATGCAGCCAAGTTCCACCGAGCCAAGTCGGCCAGTCGGATACTTATGTCCTTTTGCATTCTCGTTGCTGCTGACAGAAGCTTTTCTGTTGGACATACTTAACCTATGTAGGTAGGTTGAAAAATTGAACGAAGTCTTGTTGAAAATCTTGAGAGCTTCTACCTAGGTGTGCAGGTAAAATAGAAAACGAAGGACCTGGAGGAACAACTCGGACTTAAGTATGTTCCAACGGAATTAAGGTTAGGTACGATGTATCAATATGTATCAAATATTTTCTTTTTCGATATTTCCTCAATGGCCTTAGGTATGTAATTATAGTTATATGTGTACAAGGTGTTGGCAGCTGGTGGTTGCAACCAATTATTGTTAAGTAAATAACCATTACCCCAAGCAAATTCAGTTTCAGGGGGTTTCCTTTTCTTGGGGAGATGGGGACAGCATTTGGGGAAAGAGCAGGCAGTAACCTTAATAGTGTACTAGTAGTGGCCACATATCCCATTTGATCGACATCTCAATTGCAATTGCAATTGCGCAGTCTCGACCCGAGCACGCATTGAGTAGAAAGCTCAACCGATTGATTTGATTGGCACCAAAAGAGAACATCCCTGGTACTTTTTATTCTCTCTCTTCTTTTTTTTTTCTTTCTTTTTTTTTTTTTTTTTTTTTTTTACCTAGTAGTTAAGCAACTCACACTATTCAGCAACCAACGATAGGTAGCCTCCAAGCTTCCAATTGATGACAACAACCAATCTGGTTCGTTCGTTTCCAACTTATTTTCCCCATCATCCACCCATTCACATCCCCCATCAGCATCCACACCTACCTACCTACCTACATATCTCTACCTAGTTGACCTACCCTGACCTTAACCTCCCTGTCACCTTTTCCCTTTCTTCCTCTCTTCCCCCTTCCTCTTCATCACCTCTACTTCAACCTCATGCATCCAATTCTCCTACCCGACTGTCTTGTCTAGTTGCGCGACAAGTTATTGTTGACCACTGCAGCAGTCGGAGGGCTGTTAGACCAGAGTCTGCTGGTCGGCCTTTTTTTTTTCTTCTTCTTTTCTTTCTCCTTGTATTGCGCATTGTTGTTCATTAAGCTGATCTGGCCTTATTAACATTGCCACCTCAGCAGAGCAGTCTGTCTTCCCTGCGGGGATCCCATCACCCATCCCTCACACTCATCGCTGTGATTTATCCTCATTGCCTTTCTCTATCCCTACCAACCCGGTAGAATCACCGGTGAAAGTCGTACTTCTGCCGCCGGTGCACCCTGTCCCCCAAAGCTCTATACATAACGAGCATCCTGAAAAGCTACACACCACCACCACCACTACTACTACTACTACTACCAACAACCTTGAGCTTCTCCCCATCCTGTTTCGATACACTGTCCATCTTTAGTTGCTTCAGTCATCTCGATAATTCATTGGGCCAAGCCTAGAGAACAGAGCCATCGGGTTTGCCCATCATGGATATCGCCTCCGGCCACTCGGCCCTCACCACGTATGGCGGATGGGCAATCATTGCTGCTGGTGTTGGGTTTTACATTTACCAGAAGAAACAGGAGCAAACTCGGCGCACTGCTACTGCTGTCAAGCAATCTGCTAAACAGCATGAGGCTGTAGGCGAAACCAAGAAGAAGGCCGAAAAGGCCACGAAGCCAAAGCCGAAACCGAAGACTCCAACCACCACCACCACCACCACCACGACGAACGAAGCGACCTCATCAAGTGTCAACTACAACTGGGAACAGGAAGAAGCTGCAGACAAGAAGGCCGACCGTGAATTTGCTCGTCAACTCGCCAATGCTCATGCCGGTACCAAGCTCTCTGCCAAGAAGTCGGAAGACAAGCGCCAGAAATCTGTCAAGCAGTCCAAGGCCCAAGAAATCGTTCCTGATGTGATGCCCGGAAAAACCTCTGTTTCCTCCTCGACTACCGGTGATGCCGACGATGATCTGTCTCCTCAAACGTCTCCTGTTGTTGCTGCTGCTGATAGCCGTGACGTGTCCGACATGCTCGAGCCAACTGCCCCCGGTCCTTCTGTATTGCGCCTGACTGATACCGACTCTGTTAAGAAGCCAGCTGAACGAAAGGCAAAGGCCCCTGAGCGCACTGAGACTAAGAAGCAGCGACAGAACCGCAAGAAGGCTGAAGCTGCCAAGGCTGCCCGTGAAGAGGACGAGAAGGATCGCAAGATCAAGATGGAACAACAGCGCCGGACTGCCCGCATTGCTGAGGGTAGAGCTGCTAAGGATGGATCTGCTTTCATGGCCAACGCTCCGAACGCCTGGGATGCCAAGTCCACAAACGGCGGTGAAAAAATTCAATTGCTGGACACTTCAGAGCAGCAGACCAAGCCTGAGCCTGCCCAGGCCGCGCCCCTTGCCCCTGCTACGACTACTAAGGCAACAACCGATGCCTGGCCCGCCGGTATGCCCTCTGAAGAGGAGCAGATGGAGATGCTCCGACAGGAGGACTCCTGGAGCGAGGTCAAGACTAAGAAGAAGGGAAAGAAGAAGGACGCCTCTGCCCCTGTCAACGGCAGCAGCAACGCTACTCCTACCACCCAACCGCAAGCTGCCACCAACGGTACCAAGAAGCCTATCATCACTAGCAGCAGCTCCTCTTTCGCTGCGCTTACCCCTGACGAGACCGACGACAATGACGAGGTCGAGAAAGAGTGGGATGTATGATTGGCTGGGATGGCATTGTGGGCCTCTCAGACCCGCATCCCTTGCTTTTTTCTATACAGCTTTTCCTTTCTACGAATCATGACATAGATTCGACCCTTCACCTTTGTTGAGGACCGAATTTCTTGTACAATACATTACTCCCGATTATCAGTTCTGTCGCAATGCGGTCAATGGGCCACAGTCGATCAGACTACAAAATTAGGGTTGGACTTGGATGTCAACCACATGCATTTGGTTTCTGGATGCCGAGATGAACACAGAACTGGTCGACGTCCTTGCGTTGTATCATCATTTGATTATTTATAATCTATCTATCAACAGGCTGCAAAGGAACGTGCGCGCCACGAAGCTCACGCTTCAGGTCGTTTCGGTCACCTCGGTTGCAGTCTCCGACACTTGACAGATTTCTTTGGAAATGTCAAAAAATGAAACAGGAGCCCGCGTTACGGTCTCGATTTTCTTCTGCGAAACCAACCACATGAGAGCCAAGTTTCTGAAACTTTGATTTCCTTCCTATTTCTTATTCTTCTCTCTTTGTTTCCCCTCTTCTTTTTCTCTTTTTTTTTTTTCGCAATAGATGATTACTTAGTCATTTTCATTTCACGTATAGCAAGTGGCATTTGTAAGGGACGAATGGTTTGAAAAGGGCCCCTAAGTGACGATGAACGGAGAAAAGAAGGACAGAAAAATTAAGATATATAGTCTGATGCTTCGGGTGTTTTTTTTCCCGACCAGGAACGTCTATTAGGTAGTGACAGTTCAAGAGGACAGCAATTAAAGAGAGATTATTAACAAAGAACCTTATAGCCTCTTGATCGTGAGCATCAGTGGACCATGCTTGAGGTTTTTGTAAGACGGTGATCAGTTCAGTGTGTAGGGGTTACTTTTTTTTTTTGAAGTTATGAGTAGATCTGGAAGGTTGTGTGGACAATGCCCCTTTTTTCAAATATAGTACCCGCTAGTTTCCAATGAGAGACATGGAGGTTTCGTGATCATGTTCTTCGGAGAATTTCTTTTCTTTTTTTGTTCGTCCCGTGTTTCGATTGACTGACTGATCGACAAGGCGGCAGCAAGTAACCTAGCGTGTACTACACCACGTACATACTACATACATACATTACTGCAGCCGGCGATCTTTAGAGGTTAAGTACAATAGGTGGGATCTTGGTGAGGGGCAAGCTGGAATTTGATGTGAGGAGGGTACATAGGTATGTAAGTACCTGGTGTGAGGGGAATTGGGGGGTGAAAGAGGGGGATGGGGAGATTGAAGATCATTTCTAATCCATCTTACCTACCATCTTAGTATAACCGTAGATCTAGGTTAATAATTAGGTAGGCAACTTATTTTTGGAGATCAGTGTTCATACACTACATATAGGTACCTACCGACGGGTACATCTTGTGTAGGTATGCATGTACAATTGATGCATCCTAAGGGGTTACGGAGCACATACTGACTTACATAGGTCAAGTACTCAACCTTTGGTTTCTTGGCGGATTTGATAAAGATAAGAGCTCCTTACACTACAAAATAGGCTATCTACAAAATGTCTCCAACGATAATATCTGTATCAATCAATCTGCTAGTAGTAGTAGTTGATAAAAGCATGCCTGGCACGCCTTTCGCGCGAGTCGAGGATGTTACTATAGTCTTCGCTTTCGGCAATGTCATTCGAGCGCACTACTTCGTACCAGATCTACATAACCCCCGAGATCTAATAGACGTAACCTAACCTATGTATGTATCTAGGCACCTGCGTTACTTTAACGTATAAATAGTAGCAGCGATACGATACGATACGAAGTTGGCAGTCCCAAAATCGAGGCAAGTCGGGTTTAGGTTACGCTGTTACTAGGTCTATTGATTGACAGAATGTAACATCACACATGACTTGACAATGCCATAGGTACGGTTAGGTAGGTACCAGCTAAATTTACCTTATATAGGTACCTACCTACCTACTAACTTGATACCTCCGTCGAGAATCTGCGGTCGTCAGAACGAAACCCGCTTCTCCTCCATAGTAACCTACCAATATCTCCTACCTACCCCGCTACCTAACCCAGGTAGTAGGTATCCTCTATATATACCTACCCATTGCCTCGCTTTTTCTATTTCTCAAAGAATGAGGGGGCAAGGGAGGCTGAGTAGGTAGGTAGGTAGGTAGGTAATATCTTGCCTAGGTTAGATTAGTAGGTAGTGGCTAGATAGAAATTTTATGCGCGGTGGCCCGTATAACAAATTCAAATCATATCATAGCCACACACCCGCCCCCTTCCCCCCTCCCAAACAGGGCCTTCATGGGGACCTCCCGTGAAACATCAATGGTAATGATTAGATTAGGCAGGCATGTAAGGCGATGGGAGGGGAAAAAAGAAAAACAGATCATGTTAAAAGAGCGCTTGGTTATCGATGGGAGGAGGGGCGGGCATCTCGAGGGGTAATGTGCCAAGTTTTTTTTCTATTTCTTCCTGTTATTATGTAGGTATAATTAGATTGTCTAGGGGTTTTCGTATCATGTGCAATGCGTCGTTCGTGTGGTTTCTATAGGTAGTATGTTGTCCATACAAGATACTTCCACTCACCTAGATTTAAGTAGGTTAGGCAGTTGAAAGGGGAAGGGAGGGGGAGCGGAGAGTGTCGAACACCTCGATGAATAGGTACTACATAACTAACAACTCACTTCCATTGTCCTAACCTCAAGCTACGGTACTCTGAAGGCTTAGGTAATGATTGATTTCTGTAAGCATAACACCGTCCTACACGCCCTTGCTAAACAACCGGGAAATCTCAATATCACCGTGCTGCCGTGCGGTAGTAGGTTGTCCAAGCCAGCGCTGGGAAAGGCGGCAATAACAACATCTAGCGTAGTGTATTATCACCTGTCGTGGTGTGGTGTGTTGTGTTGTGGTGTGGTGTGGTGGACGAAGTTAGAGCTTTACAGTACCTACTTTACGTTTTCCCCACTACCAATTTTATCACCCACGTAGCCCGTCCTGACGCATCATCTGACCTGGCTGTTGGAAATTACATACATACATGTCTTTTTACCTAGATTTGTTCACTTACCACATAATGGGAAAAAAAACACCCCTCACAGACACAGATAGGATATGTAGTAGGTAGTGTCTCTCCTCCCCTTCATCGCGGATCTCGCCCAGCCCAGCCCAGCCCGGGCCGAGCCACAGCGCACGACACACGACTGAACCTACATACATACCTACCTACATCTACTCTTTGCCGGCTAGCCTGGAAAGGTAAAAGCGTGGTTTCGTGTCGTGCCCCCCCCCACCGCCGTATACGCATACGCCCGACGACGTAGGTAAGTAGGTAGGTAGGTAGGTAGGGAGCGCGCTCCCCGGCGGTGAACCCATCTACACTACATATCTCGCGCCGAAGCGGGGACAAACTGCTCTCCCGCGGGCATCCATTCATCCATCCTCGTGTGGACTCACCCCCGGGGGTGGGGGCTCGGAAGCCGTACTGCGCCGAGATTAAAACGGGGGCCGCCGATGGTGAGGAGGCTTGTTGCTACATACGGGGTGGTTTGGCTGGGGCCGAGTAAGTTAGTATTGAGTGTATAGTACCTGCTTAGGTTACGTATTTTCTCCCGAGTTTTGGCGGCTCGTGCGGGAGCCGCGGGCCGGGCTGACGGAGACGGATGTATTAGGTATGTGCCAGCTAGGAGAGCGAAAAAAGGAGGGCCGAGGGAGGCAAAGAGGGCAAAAGCAGGCTGAGGGGAAAGGGGATGAGAGATGGAAGGATAGGTGGTAGTGGTAGTGGTTTGGGGTTAGAGGCGGAGACGAGGATGAGGAGATGGCGCGCGCTTATGGCTGCTGAGCTCGACGAGGCTTTTGGGAATAGGAGCGAGGTGTTGCCTGGGAACACGGCATATCTCCATAGATAGGGTAGAATGCACTGGGTTCGGGGAGGTCAGTTGATGGATATGTACTAGTGAATAGCAAGAAGATATGAAAAGGGGAAGAGTGAGATAGGCTATTAATATTATTTGCTTATAGCTCAGAAGTTAGTTGTAAGTGAGTGCTCTTCCCTCTCTCACACTCTTGTAGAGTAGTGGCATGTGGAACATTGGGCTGATATGGTCCATCTGGTTGACCGCCTCATGGCACCTGAGGCTGGAATGTGTTGATGTGTCTGTCCTATGAGGAGACATAGCCCCGTAGATAATTGGTCATGTCATGATCGGTCAAACGTAGATTCCGGTTGTCTGGTCACGTTGTAAACTTGTCGGTGAGATTGCTGATCATCACGAGTTGACGTGTTTACTGTAAGAAGGGCTCAGAATTTGGGGCTTGGCCTTGGGGGCATAAGTAGATCTTGGTCTTCTTGGTCTCTTCACTGCGGATTCGACATTTTAGAGAGCTGGGAGAAGGAGAGGGGGGGGAGGTGGAAGAAGCTGGGACGCTGTGAGCAAATGATCAAATGATCGACCCATGGGGGATCTGAAACATGATCGCACGCAACTCAATCTGTGACGAGTGATAATGTTGGTAAACGCGGGGAGAAGCGTGAAGTTTGTTTCTCCTTGCGTGAATGGTGCTACCGCCCAGCATAGGGAGGACATGAACCTTACCTAGGTATGTACCGAGTGAAGTGGGCTTTGTTGGAGGTCACTTGATGAACAGGCGCTTCAAATTGGCCAAGCCGCAAATTATCTGAATGCAGCTTTTGCCTTATCCTGCGTAAGATATTCAGGTCGATGAGCTTGGTATTATTGGATTTGCTGCTACTGCCCTCGCCCGAGGCTCTTTTCAAGTTTCCTTCGGGCTCGCACCGCAATATCACTGAGATGAAAGGAGAGCAGTGTTGGGCAGCGGCATTTTGGTGATCCCTGGCCAAAGAGGTCCCCAATTGGCTGCAAGATTGCTGATCAGTGAATATCCAGGTAATGTCCCGGGTGGATTGACTGGTACATACATAGCAACAGATAGAGCTTCAATAACACTTCATGACGCTAAGATGGAGTTAGCAAGAAATATTGGGAATAGTTGACCAAGTGGCATGATCTTATTAATCTAGTGTATTGAGTTAGCTTGTCAACGCCAGGATAGACGTTAAGATATAGTATACTAAGTAGTAGTGTAGCACAGGTTGTAGATACCAGACAAACATCGTCATCGTTGGATTTGTTTGGATTTGTTTCAACCCCTCTGCTAGTGTAAGTAGTATGCAGCATGCATGTGCATCCAAGGATGGTACTAAGTACCTAGGTAGGTAGATTGCATGGTTGACAGAAACTATTACACACACTCTCTCACAATACCTACTGAGCCTTGCCTCTATCTTGATACATACGCAAATACTTACACTACAGAATAAGGTGCATAAACTTTACACCGTCCCAGGGTATACCCTAGTTCCTTTTTTTGCGGGGGCCAATGAACAGGCGCAAAAATAGCACAGGGATGTTCCAGGTTGCCAATTTTGTTAACATATCCATCAACGCAATTCGCATCTTGGGGGTCCAGCAGTGGGGGGCAGGCTTCTGGAAGCCGTCCACTCACAGCGCAGAGTGGGTTAATCAAGCTGCTGCATTGGTGGTAGGTCTTGCAGGGACTGGCCAGTGCCATTTGCCCCTTTTTGCCTAGGTGGTCCGGATTAGTGGGTATGCACAGGGGGTGCATACAGCATGCAATGCCACGCTAATCAGGGTCTTGACGAGGTATGCTAGGGTGTAGTGTGGCGCTGAAACGTGGGCTTGACAGCGCTGAGTGTTTTATGATCTTCGGGAACGCCATCACAACCTGTTCCTTCAGATTACACATACAGTATTCATTCCCCATTTCCCCATTTCCCGTTTCCCGTTCCCACGGCCACTCATTTGTTCGTTCGCTTGCCATTCCTTTTTTTCCCTTTTGCCTCTTCATCGCCAAACTATTTCCACCTTGTCCGGTTGGGTGTGATTCCATCATATTTTCGTTATTGCTGTTTGTTACGCTACCGTATATTTGATTCTTGCGTTGATTTCCATTGCCGTTGCGCAACCATTGTTGTTGTCGTTGTGTTGTCCGTTGTCCTCTGTGAGAGTTTGACACCCTCGTCGTTGTTCTTCTCTCCGTCCACTCCTTTACTTTTACTTTTTCCTCCTTTATATACGATACGACAACGTTACCTAACCCTACCGGTAATCAACACCACTCTACCTCACCTCACCTCGTCCTTTGCCGACAATAATACACACATTACATCTTCACCTTCCTGTGTGCGATCGAGATCGAACGGAACCATCCTTGGTTGTCCTCTGCGATTCCCATTCCCATTCCCATTCCCACTCCCACTCCCATTACCGTCGCCACACCACTACACAACTGAGCAATTAAACAACACATCGTCTGCCAAGCCTACCACTGCTCGCGTGCCACCTACTAACCCATTCCAACAATCTTGGGACCATACGTGCGCGCGAATTGCTGGGCAGCCGAGGATCATAATCTTGTTTTTCTTTCTTGCTCAGCTCCGGGCATCATCCATCGGGTAAGACACTTTGTTCCAAGAGAGACCAATTACGCTTCTTACATAGGATAGACAGGATTTATGTTACGGCCTTCTCCTTTACAGTGAATTATTATACTCTCTCCCACGCCAAACCCATACCTTACCATACCTTACCCTACCCTATCCCCCCTCAACGCCCAACCTCAGCTCACACATCGAAGGAGGCACGACGACATCCGATGCAGCCGCTACAGAACGCACTTACATACTCAAATTAAGCCGGACGCGCGGCATAACCTCGACGGACTTGGACCTTTGCATACCAAATCGTCATGTCGATCTTTGCTGCTGTCCAGTCTGCAGTCTTTTACGTTGTTTCCTGTGCACCATGTCTTCAAGCAAGACACCACCAGCAGTCCAAGGTCCAGGCCAAAAAGGAGCGTCGTGAAAAGGCACGCATCCAAGCCGAAAACCCTGACTCCTACCAGCACCCGGATCCCTTTAATACGAATCCCTACTGGGCCGAGGAGATCATGATGGGCCCGCATGTGGATGTCAAGAAATACAAGAGTGCTGCCAGCAAGAACCCAAGCCAGAGGGGTCTGCACAGTTCTGGGAAGGATACGGCGAGTGTCACCGGGAGTGTCGGTGCAGGCAGTATGCATATAGGGAGTAGTCCTACCATCGTAGGGGAGGAGGGTAAACTGAGCTTTTCAACGACCTTAACGCCCACGCTGTCCGAGGATTGGAACCGGAAACGATACCAAAGAGAAGATGAGGAATTATGGGGACATGAATTATCTCGAACTGGCCACAAGTTGATGGACGCCATTAAGCACGCAGGGTCCTCGGCAGGCCGTCTCCTGGAAAACAGTTTGGGCATGGAGTCCAAGCAAACTACCGATGATGATAAAAACGATGCCTATTTTGTCCCCAAGAACCCTCCTGTCAACGAGTACCACCCTCCGATCGTCCGGCAACGGCCTACGCATCGGGATGCCCACAAGTGGATGTTGCAGCCACCCCCACCCGCCAAGTTCATGGAGGGCAAGGTACCCGTCAGCAGGAGTGCCAGCTTCGCGAGTCATATGAGTCGGAGAACAGCTAGAACAGCTACGAGTGATGGGCCTGCGTTGGGGCGCTTGGTTCATGAGAAGACAGTTGAGGCAAAGCTCAAGAGTGGTGCGTTTTCTTCCGAGGTAGAGCTGAACCGGTCGCCCAGCCGACCAGCCACCAAGAGGCAATCAACGGCCTCTTCAAACCGCCGGCTCTCGATCCAGCGGGCTACGAGACGCAAGAGCTTCTCTTCCGATGATTCGTCAAGTGAGTCGGAGGACGACCTGCCTACGCCGGCGAGACGAAGAATATCACGGGCCAAGCCAACGATCTTGCTCGACCTCGATTCATCGTCAGATGAGGATGACTACTTTCTGGTCAGCTCGGACTCGTTCGGCCGCGGTAAGAAAGCCGCCGCACGACCACGGCTTCAGCCTATCATAAGTTCGCAGCAGAGCGAGTCGGGATCGAAGCATGCTACAACGCCGGATAACACCACCTCGCACCCAGAACTTTCCGCCCTCGCCGATGTCTCGAACTCTCGTTCGCCCTCCGAAGAGGTGCTGAAGCCTGCGGGTTCAACGACAAAGCCCGCAACAGAAGTCTCGGTTTAGAACTACCGAGGCAGGGATAAGGCCAAGTCAGATAGTATCCTCGAAATCCACCCGTCTCGGACGTCTCAATCCTGGCGGGTTGAGATCGACACCTACAGAAATTTCAATCTCGCTCGATGAAACACCCTCTGTATTTTTCAAGTCGAGTGAGCAAGGAGAAGAGGGGATTGCATGTTTATAGTTTTTGAAGAGCCGCATTGTAGTGATTGATTGAACTGATTCCCCCTGGTTTTACTGGAAAGGCATTTAAAGGCACGGCGTATCAAGGCGAAGACAGAAAGGGCAAAGGGAAATGCTGCATTTCGAACAGAGAAAAGAGAATCAATGGTTGGTTGGCTTGTTTTTAGGTCCATGCTTTGTGAGATCGTCTTTTTCTTCTTCTTGGACTGAAACCAAACCACCCCCCCTTTTTTATACACTTTTTGAAAAGGCGCAAAGGATTGCAACTTGCAAACTTTGAACACCAACCACCACCACCATCACCACCACCCACAAGTATATAGTATTAGTCTCTGCAAGATTCGAATGTGCTTTTATAGTTTTCTAAATCTCTATATACTTCACCTTTTTCATTCTCACGTTGCTACACGTAATGCTTAACGCGTGTGTATCAATCATCCTGACGCCAGAAACCATGATACACTCTCATCCACGCACCTAGAAGCCCACGGCGGGCTTCGTTTATCGGTGGACGAGGCTGGAATAAGGTTTATGTGTATTGATAAGAGCAAAACACTGGCCGAAGAAACATAAGGAAAGAAAGGGGATTAGATACGTCTGGTGTCTACTCTATAGATATACCTAAACCTCTTAACCTTTGAGGTCGTTCGTCTGAAAACTAGATGAATAGATTGAGAGAATCTTTTAACTCCAAGGCAAGAAGAGGCGAAGAGGAAACTTGAAATCGCATGTGTTTTTGTTTGGAATGGAATCTGGTAGCTGTCCCCGCCCGCGTGGGACGCGTTGTTGCGCGGGAAATATGATGATGCTGGTGTGTAGTGTAGTGCTCGCGGGCACTGCCGCTGGGTTGTAATTGTAGTAGTAGTTCTGGTTGATGCCTAGGTAGGCCAGGTTGATATATATATGTGTGTGGGTGTGTGTATCTACTTACCCCTTTTTTTACTGCTCTTTACGCTTTATGTTTATAGGCCGCTCTCTCTCTTTCTCTCCTCCGGTAGGGGGAGAAAGAGACTGTGTAGGTAATGGTACTTACTATACTAATGTTACTGTCTGAGCTATCGCACCTTATATATCAATACTGACTCGCCTCTCTCTCTCTCTCCATGTTCCCTGGATGGTACTCGCAGGTTAACCTGTGTTTCTTGTTGACTATTAGCAACACATACCGACTCGGGTATTATGAAAACAGTGCCATTTTGCTGAGTCTTTACCGGCTTTGTATGTAGTTGGTTGCCGGACATACTACTAACTTCACCGGGTTTCAGCTGACTGCTGGTCAACTACTTATCTAACATTGAAGTGGTCAACGTTGCTAAGCAAGGCATATAGCCTACATGCTTTAGGTTACACGAATCTGTCGGTTGGTGCAGTACTATAATAATAATGATTGATAGGCCGGAAAAGAATAATGACAGTTAAGACGATCAGGCCATGAGTTCATAGCGGAATGTTACGATCCGGCCGACCTAGAGTGAAATTCATTGGTATACTCTGCTATCTAATTAGATTGTCTCTCTAGAGCCTTACATCTACATTGAAATTCTATGTGTCTGCCGTATATTTTCCCGTTACGTCCATCATAACGAGGCAAACCGCATGTAGCACGCATTGTTGCTCTATTTTCTACGAATCGATGGTCTCCTCTTTGACCTTCACTTAGATAGTTACAACACCCAGTTTATACTCCTGCAAACCTTTATCTAGTTGCAAAATAACAATCGCAAGTATGGCTAATACTCCCGCAAACTCACAGGACTATACCTATAGCTCCTCAGCGTACTGGATTGCACCGGCCAGAAACTTCCGAACCTCTGCCCGCTTACACCTACAGCATGCTCTCTGCCAGAACACGCCCGGTTGGCTCTCAGAGCCTCGCGTCCAAGACTTCGACGAAAGTTCCGATGTCAAACAATTGAAAGTCGGCCGACCTTGGCGGTGGAAATGGCGTCTGGCTCTCAGACTTAGCTCAAGAACTCCCCCAGAAGAACATATGAGCTAGTCTAGACGGCTACGATATCAACTCCCTCAACTTTCTCTCACCGGCCTTTCTCCCAGAGTCAGTATCCCTGAAAAGGCTCGACGTCCTCGCCAAACGGAATATGAGACTTGAGCTCTAGTAACAGGGAGTATAAGGGGTATAGGCAAGCAAAGAACCTATTTTGTATGTACATGTCCTACGTCTGCATGTATCTTCGGTTCTAACTCCTCGCGCAACAACCCCTCTCCTCCAAATAGGGTGTTCATTATAGCATTATGTTCTTAAAATCTAATAATATACTAATAGTACCTAGGTAGATGAAGTTTTATCATCCCGTAATATATATACCGTCGATATCTATGGGGCATATCAACGGGAAGCTTACTCACTGGCTTCTTTACATATCGCCCCCTTAGACTCTTCCTTTCCTAGCTACTTCGAATTATATTATCAATGAGGGTTTCAATGTTATTAGCTAAACCATATTAGAAAGAGCCGTGTGGTTATCCTACGCTATGCTATGGATAACACTAGGCTAAATATACCGTTTCTGTTCGTACATGTCTAAACTTAAGAAAACCATATCAAGAGCTTTGTTGGGATTTCTTATAGGATCAAGGGGTCGACCGGTTGTGTCGTATTTATCTGGGCCACAGGGCAGCGTTGTGTTGATTTTACATTTCGTCCAGCAATTAAGTCTGTACTTGTAGATACCTAGCAGATGAAAACCTTCGTGAGAGCAATACTTTACATGTCTTCCTAACGCACCTAGGTATATAGCTTTATTTATTACCCAACATTGACGGAACCAAGGATACATAGATTTGACCTCCCTCCTGTCGGGTACACGAGTTAGGGAAAAAAGACTTATAGCAAAGGTATATATTTCCCAACCTAGGAAACTTGGGAAAATAATCTGACAAGGTGGGTAGACCTGTGATTTTTCCCCTGAAGTTTGTAGGCTTTGCATTTTCCCATGCAAGGGACCCCCCGGAGGCGACGCTCTCTTTTTACGGGTCACCGACCCATCCGCCATCGACAACATAGCTGCTCCCCGTGATGGCGCTCGAGTCGTCGGCGGCCAGGAAGAGGATTAGCCGCGCGACCTCCTCGGGCATGATCTCGCGCTTGAGGCTCTGGGCGGCCAGGATCTCGGCGCGGACCTGCTCCGTCGTCAGCACCTCGTCGAGCTGGCGCCGCGTGACGACCGAGCCGGGCATCACGCTGTTGACGCGGATGCCGTCGGGGCCGAACTCCTTGCTGTGCGTGCGCGTCATGCCCATCACGGCCGCCTTGCAGAGCGTGTACACGGGCACCCCGACCGCCGGGATCGACCACGTGATCGAGCCCATGTTGACGATGCTGCCCCCGCCGCGGCCGCCGCGCCGCCCCATCCCCCCCGCCACCACCGCCTGCGTCAGGAAGAACTGGTGCCGCAGGTTGACGTCGACGCAGTGCGCGAACGCCTCGGGCGTGACGTCGAGCGTCGGGCAGCGCGCCCCCGCGCCCGCGCTCGCCGCGTTGTTGACCAGCACGTCGACGGCGCCGCCGTGCTCGGCCATGGCGCGCGCCGCGCACGCGCGCAGCGCCTCCAGGTCTGTCACGTCGCAGTGCAGGAACGCCGGGCGCGACGCCCCCGGGATCCCGGCGACGCGCGCGCAGAGCTGCCGCGCCGACGCGTCGCTGACGTCGAGGAACACCACGTCCGAGCCCTGCCGGCAGAAGAGCTCCACGGCGGCGGCGCCGATGCCCTCGGCGCCGCCGGTTATCAGCACCGTCTTGCCCCGCAGGCTGGGGTAGATCGCCCACTTGCTCTGGTCTTCTGGGCTACTATCTCCGACCATGGTGGTGAAATGCTTTGCTGATAGAGGAGGAGGAGGAGGAGGAGGAGGAATTGATTTACGGTTAGGTACCTATGTGTTTGCTGATGGGTCGTGGTGGTGGTGGTGGGAAAAGGGGTTGAGCCGGCTAAAGCAGCAGAACACTGAAATTCCGTGGGAGGTTTTCAAGGATTTGTCACCATCTAACCTCCGCTTCTCTATTCATCGGGGTCGATGGAAGCGAGCTGCATGTATTACGTGCCGCCCATTGCCGATTCTCCCTCCCCCATTCGTGGCATGCGAGCAGCAAAGCTTATCGTGTTCCGGCGGAGGATTTGGGTTGCACATCATCCGAATGCAGTAAAGAGTGGCCGACCAGAATGGATGTTTATAGGTTGCCAAGAGATGGGGGGAATCGATCATCGTCTTGAAGAGTTCAACTGCACAGAGGCAGTTCGAATCGGAGGCAGTTCTATAGCAAGTCTGGTTTAGTGTTAATGTCACCTACCTCTTCCAAGACTTTCCCACCCCCCCTTTTCCCTCGCTTGTTCTAGTCGGCTTCTTTCGGCTGGGCTCTACACCCTCTCGGAGATATTTATATTAACCAAGCCTGTTCCTAGGGTTAAGCTTAAAAACAAGGGGTTCTAGTGTCTCGAATATATTGTTGTTTTACTGAGTACCTACACGATTGCCAGATTAGTTTACTGGAAAAGAAACATATCCCGTAGACGAACCGGGATTATCATGGGGATGCCAGGAACAACGCCGAATGGCCAGGTGAGGCATATAGGTACACTCTGTATGCGCATACGTATAGACACTAAATATCGTAGGTAGTCGGCACGAGACGTGTGATGACTGACAACAGTCAACCGATCTATCAGACCAGGCGTACGACGACATGCAGACCGCACGGGCTGTACGTACCTATTTACGTAGTGTACCGACATAGGTAGTGTATAACAGCTTACTCCCTCTCGGCCGGTTGATGGTTAGAGCAACACGTAATATTACGTAATAATGGGAATGAGGTCCCCCTTTTCGATACTATAACAGTCTCTCCACTATTTTGTTCTCGATGTAAGCGGGTCTTGGGGGGAGGGGAGGGGGGGGGGGGACACGGCCACGAGTTTCGGCATCATCATGATGTCGGCCGATTTTTCTTCTCAAATAGTCCTCATCGCCGGTTACAACAAGTTACAAGCCAGGTTTGAGGCTGAGTTTTGTTTTTCGTCCTCTGCCCTAGGTTTAAGGCAGTTCAGTTTCATAGATCGTCGGATAATCTTGTTTTATCCTATTTTTGCATTGCTTTTCAGCTCTCACGCAAACCCTCGGCCACTCCTGTTAGAAGCAACACACGACGAAAGAGGAAAAAAGGGAAACGGCATTGAGGCTTGGAATGACATGGTGAGCTTGACCCTGGTAAACAGGGGCCAAGGTCACATCGGAATGGAGACGCTTACGTTGTTTTCTCGAGCTTGACATGTACCCCGCAACGAGTGGAGATGGGCTGACCATGGGCTCTTCTTATTCCCGGGAGGCTATGTCCCGGGAGGCTATGGCAGCTGTGATTTGCTGCGGCAATTTTACGGAGATGAATCTGATAAGATATGATCATATTGACGAACGGGCCGCAATCCCTCAGGAGCGAGGGAACTGCCGGCGGGCTCGTCGTAGGCGTTCCCGTTTACAATTGAATTTACTGTGAGATGAATTTGGACTAAAGGAGTTGCCGTATATGCTGATAGATGGTGGATGGAGAAAGCAGGTTTTTCTTCTTCAACATTGGTCTGGGGATAGGGAGAACCAGCCCATACCTCTAGATGTATGAGGCTGTGAGGGATTAGAGGGTAACTCAAGTCTATCCTATCGCTCCTAATCACAATACCTTGTTAGTCAAGAGTTTCTAGTGAGGGCAACTCATTGATCAAAGAAAACTGAGTGTGAAAACAATAGTGTGCAGGAACTTGTTAAACTGTTGCCCTCCCTTTCTCTGTAACGTGAAATCGTTGTGCGACAATCTTAAATATGACAACATATATCAGCTTATAATATTTGACATAATGTTGAGATGGGTAGTAGAACTAAATTATGAATTTGGCTTTTATTCTCTACTCTATACTCTGGGACGTAGTTGGAAAAGAAATATCCTAGAGCTAAGATCCGATTGTCCTTGACCCAAGTCACCGAGGAGATTTTAGAATGGATGCTGTTCTCCGGTAACGTGAGATATAGGAGAAAGAAAAAGAAAAAGTTGAGAACTCGAGTGAGCCATGGACTAAACTACCTAATATGAGAAGAAAAATATTGGTTGCTGTAAAAAGGAATTACAAAATGAACTGTTATGTTCATGCCACTGAGGTAACAATTTCAATGTCACATATCAAATTCAGAAAGCTCAAGAGATTTTTTTTTCGGTAAAAGCCCGTAGTATATTTTCTGCAAAACTAATGTCTAACGAATGTGAGTCCCCCGCCAACTAAGTACCTTCCAATCTGCGTACCATTATCAACCCCTATGATCGTGAACCAACAAACCCAATAATAAAGCAAATCTAGATCCAACCCGATTACCAACTTCCAACTCGCTTCCCCCCCCCTATCAGTAGACTTCCCCCTCAATCGCCAGTCCGGCTGTGTAGATGAGATGATGGTGATTATTTTTTACGATTGATGCCGCCACCGGAATACATGCTCTCTCCTCGGCGTAATTAGTAAGTTGTCGTGATCATCGTGCGGCACTCCTCAAATAATGCCAGCCCTCCCTTAGTTGTTCTTGGGGGGAGGAGTAGGCTTGCCCTTGGGGGGAGGGACATCGCGAGGACCGTTCTGGGGGGAGCAGGAACGGGGCGGGCTCCTTGGGGTGAGGAACGTCGCGAGGACCGTTCTTAGGGGGGCAGGAACCGGAGCAGGCTCCTTAGGATGCGGCACATCACGAGGACCGTTCTTGGCAGGAGCAGGAACGGGGTAGGCTTGCCCTTAGGAGGCGGCACATCACGGGGACCGTTCTGGGGGGGAGCAGGAACCGGAGCGGGCTCCTTGGGATGCGGCACATCGCGAGGACCGTTCTGGGGGGAGCAGGAACCGGAGCGGGCTCCTTGGGATGCGGCACATCGCGAGGACCGTTCTGGGGGGAGCAGGAACCGGAGCGGGCTCCTTGGGATGCGGCACATCGCGAGGACCGTTCTGGGGGGGAGCAGGAACCGGGGCGGGTTCCTTAGGGTGAGGAATGTCGCGAGGGGGGTTCTTGGGAGGAGCAGGAACCGGGGCGGGTTCCTTGGGATGAGGAACGTCGCGAGGACCGTTCTGGGGGGAGCAGGAACCGGGGCAGGCTCCTTAGGGTGAGGAACGTCACGAGGACCGTTCTTGGGAGGAGCAGGAACCGGGGCGGGTTCCTTGGGATGAGGAACATCGCGTGGGGGGTTCTTGGGAGGAGCGGGAACCGGGGCGGGCCCCTTAGGAGGCGGCACATCACGAGGGCCGTTCTTGGGATCAGGAACGGGGGCAGGCTCCTTAGGATGAGGAACGTCGCGTGGGGGGTGAGGAATTGGCCCGCTGGGAGGCAGAGGAGCTCCCTGTGGCGGGGGAGCGTCTCGCCTGTTCGGGGGGTGGATCGGGTCAGCCGGGTGCGGCAGAGCCGGATCAGCCGGGCCCGGCTGAGGAGCCACTGGCATGGCAATGGCGGCCGAAACCAGGAGAGTAGATGCAAGTGCTGAGAACTTCATTTTGTCGAGTGTGTCGAGATAATTATGATTAAAGAGTAATGAATAAGACTGATAAGTATGTGTTTGTAGTGTTTGTTGTTGTAGTGTTTATTGTTGTAGTAGTTGCTGTTGTGTTGCTTGATGTCTGTTTTTTCTTTCTTCTCATCGCCGAGAAATCGTTCTCCTTTATACTTTTCATTCCATCTCTCCTGACCCCTTTGAGTCCCTCGCGGCCAGCCTCTCGATCTCTGATGCGATCCATGCCCAAGTCAGATTGCCCTCATCATCCTCTGAGGCCCATAGATCTCTGCAGATCATGGTCGTGCAACACGTAACTCAGACGCCTTTGGAACATCATGTCGTGATGAAGATCATCTCTAACATCGCGCCTCACCAGAATTAGTTTGATGAGGTTATGCGGTAGAGCTGGTTCCTCCTACGGGGTAGGGAGGTGTAAGTGTGAGTGGCTTGCGTCGAACCCAAACCCACATGTTGCTACGTTCAGCTGCTCTAACATGCCGGCAGTGAGAAGCCGTTTGGGTAATTTTAGACCTAGCTGACGACGCAGACCGGGATGTGGGAGTTTGTTGGCGATCCATAGAATAGCATTTCCGATACAAGAGGCTAGACCAGCTCGTCGTGGACCATTGGAATAATCCGTGCACTGGTGGAGCTGGAGACAAGGGATTGCGCGTCCAATACCCGCATCCCGGCACTTGTTTCGATACAACCACCTTATAATATTTGTAAGGCTGTGAATGCAACCAATTATATTAATTGTGAAAGCTTAGTTACACCACAAGTTCATATGTCGTATAATATTAATAGTTGACGTGATGACAGTTATGTCGAGGTGGAATGATACTTGAGTCGCTAATACCAGGGTCCTTCCGTAAGGGGGAACGAGGCAGAAGACATACCTAGACCCCATAGGTAGTTTCATATTGTTAGAAACCCGATCAGGAAGCTTCTCTGAAGTTTCCATCATGTGTTTCCGAGCGTAAATTAAAACATAAACTGTGGGGTAGGTAGGGATTTCTTCTTGCCGTACATGAGTTGAGCGCAAAGGCGAAGGCCATAGGAAATAGGCACAACGTCAGTTCGGTCTCTCACGGACCCCCGGATCTCAGGTTGACATGGCTGGTCTGAGGAATAATTTCACCATTTTGCTATGGTCTGGCGAGCAACCATTCACCGCCGCTATGAGGATACAGTCCAGCCTGTCCTGCTGTGAAAAACCCTGCCGTGACCTGTACGAGCACATTGTGGCTTATTGGGCATACCTACACCATCCGTTAGGAATCAGAAGCACGGACATGATCGTGAGCTGGTTTACGCGTCGTTCAGAACATTGTGTAGATGATCGTCGATAACTTTTCTGGTCTCCGTTGTGGCTACATCACAATCACCCAAACGACGCGCAACAAGTAGACTAGTGTATGCATATTCCCATTAGTGTAAGTGATGTGTTCTGTTGAGATCTGTTCCCACAAAAGGGGCCTCGCCATGTCGATGATGTATAGAAAATTGTACATAGTGATCCATGGAGATCTGACTCGCGGAAAACCATGTCTTATTGACACGTAGGCTGACCTTAGTATACTAAATAATGTTGCGGTGGATCTATCTGTAGAGTGAGTCTCGTTACCTCGGGGGCCGTACCTCCTAACGTACCACATTATGGGACGTTGAGTTGGGCCCTATTGAAGCCAAGAGATCTTATCTAATGTAAAGTTCCTTATTCTGGGTGTTATTAGGAAACTACAAGTTAGGTATATTGTTATTAAAGCTCTCGACTGGAAACCATGTAATAAAAACACCTACTCTAATAGCGTACATTGGGTTGCGAGAACACCTAGATGATTACTAAACAATTCTTGGTTACGACAATTTTTAAGACCTATCGCTTTGTATTATTATTAAAAACCCAAGGCGGGAATAAACCCCATAGACAACCATTCCGGTAGTTGTGGAAGAGGTTGGATTTAGAGCTGACATAGCCTCCCCTGCTTATTCTTTGATCTCTGCTTGGAAAAGCTAAACTCAGCCACGCTCCTCATATAGGTGTGCCTGGGTGGATGTACACTAGGTCAACTAAACCAATCACTGCTATGATGTTGACCTCAAGTTCATCCAGGGAGCGGCATTTCCATGACACGACTTTACCTGTCACCACTGAAAATATACAAAAAGGTAACTTTCTCACTGGGATTATTGATCTAAGTTAGCCTCATGATCGGATATTTCCGCTAATGTCGGCACATGGGGCGAGAACCTGGACCCTCCAAAGCTTAGAATTCTCCTCAAGGGTTGCTTCCTCTTCCTTTCTTTTCACCGTCCATATCCACTCCATCCCCCTTGACCCTATGTCTACAGGGCGGTGGGGACATACCAAGAGCTCATATTACAGGGAATGTTTGACGACAGCATCTCAATATGGCAAAGGCAAAACTAGCCCTCATATTAGAAAATGGTATGAAGCGCTTAGAGAGTTCGCAAATTGCCACTTCCCCTGAGTAGAGTGGGTCGATTTATCGACTGCTGTTGTCCTACACTAGACATACAGTACCGCTAGACCAGGAGATATTTCCTCCCGGCACAAGCTTCTCCGGGGACTAATCCTAAGGGGATCCGAGAAGATGTCGTCGCAATGCTGCTTTTTTGAAATATATCCATTCTACTGGTCAGACAAACTCCCGTCAACCGCCCCTCTAGCAAAGTGATTTTTTCTTTTCCTTTACGTACTAATATTTATTTATAGGTAAAAATGATGCTAAGTCGTGACAACAAAAAACTACCTTCTCATACGTCTTGTGTAGTGAGTGTGTGTCCGAATACTACTTCAAGTTTCAAGGTATCTATTTTGTACCCATGGCCCCTTTTTCATACAGTTCTAGGAGCACTCTCAGCACTATCATTCCGTGATGGGAACCTCCAACCTCCCACATGCCTCTCTCTCTTTCTCTCTATCTCTCTATCTGTCTTTCTCTCTTTCATTATTTTTTCCCCTTAAGTAAGCCATTTCGAATAGAATGAAAAATCCTTGGCAGCATATTAAGATATCACAACAAATAGCTAGGTATCTTTGCAGAAAGATTCTCTGCTTGAAGCCTTAGTGCCATGTATTTCTGTATATTTGACTCTATAGGAGTGATTAAAACGACTGCTTTGTAGATATAAGATGGCACTAGAAAGAGGTCCTTCCTGATAGTCTCCATTGCGAAATCAAGGGTCGCCGTGCCTTCTACTGCTGATCGATGCTATTGAACAGGATAGATTATGATATCGAAGGAGCTGTTGACCATTTCCGTTTTCTTGAAGGACGTATATTGCATGTTGAGGGCAGGTCGCGAGAGGAATGTTACTTAAGTTAGTATTATCGCTGCTTTAAGCTGAAATTGTCCTTTCCCCCTTTTTACAGTGACTAGCTAATTAGTGTAGTCTGAGGATGGATAGCCTAGTAACTTGCTCCTAGATTGATGTTGGTAGAGAAGCGCCCAAGACCTTCATTGTAATCAATTTTACACCCTGATCCATTTTCACGATGCCACTATACCACAAAGCCAACCCCGTAAACTGATAGAGCTCTTGTTAGGTCAAGCCGACTATTCATCCTCGGACTTTTACGGAAGCTTCTATTGCATACGCCAATTGCCGAACCAGAACTCGGGTTAAAATCTACGTTGGAGTTTATGGTGACAAGCAAGATTCCATCTTGTTGTTCGTCAGTTGGCCCTTGCCTCTCTTTGTTTTTATCATCGAAGACGAGTCCGTTGGATCTTTTATCGTGTGGGAGAGGGCAGGTCTCTAGGTTTAGAAACCCGTATGTCAGGTACTGTATGAGCTGCTGCTGGATAGAGCTGACAAAAATCCGACCTACCAAGTACTCCCGATCTCATACCGGGATTTCCTATCGAAAATGTTGTTCGACGTCTAATACTCGGCTACATAGCCAACGTACTTAACGATCCTAATGGATAGAGAGCAAACGGCGAAGTAGAAACTACGACCATATGCCGCATATGTATTAAGGAAAAGCATTTCCAGTTATGTAATTGACTAGACTTCTCAGTCTCCGGATTTCCAATAACGTGAAGAAATCTAGACGGAATGATTGCTCGATCGAAACGTTGTGTATTTTTCTAGCTCTTTGGACCTTACGGTCTATTGACCTGTGACAATTTTCAAGTATCATTGAACCCAATTTACGATCCTGCTACGTGTCAATGAACCTAATGCAAGAGGGGACATAAAAACTACTTAGATAACCATGATGCCTTGCATGACACCATGGATAGCGTCAGGAGCGGTGTACCAGATCAAGTGGTACGTGGATGCGTTTACCTCCTTGGAGGACAAAGGGAGCAGATAGGAAGAGTACTCTGATGAAAGGCACGTCTCACTTGGTTTACTAAGGTAAACTCACCCTAAATGAAGTTGAACAGTAGCCATGGCCCTTGAGATCCTCCTTGACTTCCCGCGACCTCAATTCATCTTGATTACTTCTAGACATGAAATAAGGTGTCTGGCACTAGCAGTCAAAGATAGGTAGTGCAAGGCAGGTATATATTCTCCTGGTCCAACTATTAGGAATTTAAAGCAGTATACCTAAGCAAAGTGTAACTCCCAAGGTGTTGCGAGATGCTATATATGAGCTAATTGCCCAAAAGGCAATTAGCGTTCGCTTTTTCCTGCGACACAAGGACCCTGCCGTGCGTGAATAATTCATTTTTAAATGATTTGGAATTCAGACTCCCAGCTGTTTGGGTTCTGTTCTCTAATCTGGTTGCTAGATTCTACAAGTCTGTCTTCTCAGCCCGCGTTGTCTCACGCTGATAGGTGAGAGCTGGCGGGATTATTTCTGACAACTGACGGATAATGTAGGACAATAAGCGTAGCGTCAAGGCTTATCAACAGTTTTCATACCTTACTCATATTTATGATCATAGTTAGAGCAGCACAGAAAACCCAGGGAATCGTCCGGATCGCTTACGCTGTTGGTGAACACCTATAATATTGACAGCGTCATCTACTCAACAGCGGAACTCATGTAGATAAGGGATCGCCAATTTGTTAAATAATTAGCAACGGTGTCTCTCATCCAAAAACCTGACCGCCTCAAGAAATATGGCCAGTCATCACTGTCCTGTCCTGACAACTCTGTCTCCTGGACATGTTCAATGTCTAGATATATAGGATAAAAAAACTACCTTGGGTTCTAGATAGATGGCTTGTAAGAGTGTCAAGTGGTGGTAACTCATGAAGGAGTATATCTGAATGTCCGCAGTTTTCGAGTCTAAGAAGCCAATTTTTGGCATAGATACATACGGCTACACCTATTGTCCTAACAATGGAATGATAAGGGAGATGTTTGCTAATGCAGATGAATCGCACTTTATACTATATTTAAATAGCGTGGAGGATTCTCTTCCACTCTTTTCTCTTCTTCTTTTGTACAACAACCAATTGAGTCTTGTAACCTAAATAAGTGTATGTTGGTGAAGCCTTCACCAATCCTGAAATACTTATTACATCGTGTGCCTAACCAGTTCTGATCAAGGTGTGACCTAACTGACTACGAGCATTGGTAGCTACCTAGGTAATTTGTGTAGATGATTAACATATCACTATGTAGTAGGTTGTATGCATGAAGCATATGTATAATATGTATAACAAGGTATTTTAAGGGCCGAGCAATTTGTAAAGGTAGAAGAATCAAATATCTATCTTGCCAGTTTAATCTCTTGAAGATGAAGAATATCACGGACAAAGACCGTATAATCTTGGGTGGGGGAGGGGGACAGTTTAGGAAATCATCCAAAACTAAAATACTATCTGATTGGTTCTTAAAGATTAACCATGATTGGCTGTAAATTGTTGGAATTTGCGATCTTATTGGCTGGACTGCACGAGCTACGCCTAGTTCTAGAACGGCTTAGACCTTTAGAAGGTTGGGGTATTCAGCTGGGCAAGGTTTGTGGCGGTGCTGGTATCCACTGGATTGGTCACATACTATAGTATAGTAACTACCTATACAACATACGGATCACACCAATTCTTGGCCTCTCTTCCATTATTGTGGCCATCACTCACGATACCTACTACTGATTTATTTACAATAATTTTTAGAATCCCGATATATGGATAAGATAGGTATCAAGTCTAATGTAAATAACGACTCTTGCCTAGTAAATCGTGATTAGGTAGGTAGGCTTTCTCACTCTCAGCCCTTGTTTTCCCTGGTTAGAGCCAGCTTTTACGTTCTCTATTCCCTGTCCACCGAATATACCTCACATGATAATATGTGACTTTTTCGCAAGCTAAATGTAACCCAATAGCTGCAATTTGTTATCTGGAAGATCGAGTATAGCTATCTCTCCTGCATGCAGCATCGAAAGCTCTACATATCTTCGGACCGTAAAACCTTCTTCCAGACTTAAAGGCATTATATATTTTTCAATGGCTATGAAGCTGCCTGTTGAGGGAATTTCTAATCCATTAACAGTCTTGACGATTAAGGTGATTTGTGTCGTTCGGATATTATAGGACGGAATCATATCATATAGACAAGACCGGTTAGTCAAACGCCAAGTGTATTTGCATACATAGATAGTAGACGCTATAATTCTGAAGTAGCATTGCTGCGTAATCAGGAGCTCGTCTATATGCATATTTACGAGCCAAGAAGCTATCCCATTCGATTTCTTGCACGACGCCAATTCCATGTCCCACTGCAAAAAGGTAGATAAGATATATGACTGGTGACCGAGGACGTCTTGGCTATATACTAGGGGTGACGAGTACGTGCCTACTTACATGGCTTGGCGCTTTTAGAGCTGAAAGAGGTCTTGGATAGTAGATAAGTATGACGGCTGTGACAAGCGCGGGTCAAGTAGGCATGTAGAAAGAACCTCGATCGTAAGATTATGCATGTGAGCTAACAACGCCTGTTTATTTAAGACTGCCCCCCCCCTCTTCCAGATACAACCGCTGTCTAACGAATGAGCAGTCTTCTCAAAAGATGAGACTCTCACGCTGTTTCTCCTAATCGAAGGATATACGGAGATAAACTATCGGTGCAAATAGCGCAAGCTCCCGATCACCTATACATGCGACAAGCCTCTAAGGTTAGGTTAGTCTCATAGGCCCGTATAGTCGCCATGAGGCTTCCCTCGTTCCTCGCCGTCATCGGAGCAGGCGCTCTCGCCAATGCCGCCTGGTTCCGCCGGGACGTGGTGATTGTTACTCCTGAAATGCCCGGAGCGGCATCCTTAGCGTCAAGTCCATCGACTCAGTCTCATACCCTGATAGTCATCGGCCAAGACGACATAAAACCGGCAGCGTTGAGGCGAGGCGTCCATCACCGAGCTCGTCACCACGAAGAAGACGACGACGACGACGACGACGATAGTGATGATGACGAAGATGGACGTCCTAATACGGGAGCTATAGCAGGTGGAACCGTAGGCGGCGTGCTATTCCTCCTTCTACTGCTACTAGGGACATGGTACTGGCGCCGCCGGGTCCGACGCCGCCGACGGCCATCGCCCCCCGCCGACCGTTACGATCTCGCTTCCAGTTCCGTCGGCTGGGACGGAAGAAAGACGAAGAGCACGGGACGGAGAGCCCGTATCATCATCACCCGTCGTCGCCTCATGCAGAGGCCGAATGCGAAGGTAGTTCGCCGCACATGTCGCAACCCGTATCGCCACCTTCGGCCACGGCAGCTCCGTTCCGGTCTCCTCCCGGGGGCAGTCGGCAGCGCCGGCCGAGATGCCGACGTCGTTTCACCGCTCGGCGTCGCCGGTGCCGTCGCCGTCGCCTCTGACGGAGGAGAACCAGACTCCGTTAAGACCGGCGCCGAACACGCGAAAGGAAGGATAATACGAGTTGATAAAAGGTATGTGGGGGTGGGGGGAGAGAGCGGATTGGGAGAAAAGGAAAAAGGAGGAGGCGGGAAAAAGAGTCATGAGATAAAATTAATCCTTAACTCTAATTACCGGGTTATAGCAGCAGCTTGTGTTGCGATGACATGACACATAATTCGGTACTGGGCACATATGTAGCAACGAAAATAAAATTGTGATGTTTTCACCCCTTATTCTGAAAGTAACATCAAGATCGCCTCATTAAAGGAGAGACGAGCTTATTATCCTAAGCAAAGGAAATAATGTAAAAAATGAGAGTCTTCCTAATTACCCAGCATTGAACCAATTCGTAAAGCCTAACTCCCCTGCCCGCAAACCGCCGTATCACCCAGAGTCATCATATCCCATTATCCTCACTCTTCGTTCTCCCCCCCTTCTCTCTTTCCACCTCTCTGCCTGTCCGATCATCTATCCCTGCCACTTGACCCTCTTATCCCTAAAAATGCTCACCATCCCCATGGGCAGCAGCCCCGGCTCCACGATGGTCAGCCCCCCGAAGCGGTCCATGGCCTCGGGCCCGTACAGCCGCGCAACCCACTTCCAATACGGCTCCATCGCCTCCCAGGACCCGTGAATGCCGCCGCCCCCCGTCGCACCACCACCAAAACCACCACCAGCACCGCTATCGAGGGCCTGGATCCCGCTCGCCAGCGCCGGCCCGGGGCCCGCGATCCCCTCCTCCAGCGGCTGCTCGAGCAGGCGCTCGTACACGCGGGCCAGGTCGCCGTCGAACGCGTAGGCGAGGTCCTCGCGGTAGCGGGCGAACTCGGCGAAGCCCATGAAGGTGTCGCGGTCGCGGTCGGTCTCGGGCTCCCACCGCTGTACCCCCGGCTGCGGATGCGGGTGTTGCGGGTGGTTCTGGCGGCGGCGCTCGAAGGCCGCCTTGCGCGCGGCGTACGCGTCGCGCTCGGCGTCGAAGAAGGCGTCGAGCAGGGTGCGCGCCGGGTCCGCCGCGGCCACGGTGCCGCGCACCGGCATGATCGAGATGAAGGGGCTGCGCAGGTCCAGCCCGCCGAGCTCCGTCGGGAAGAACAGGTACGCGTCCGGGATGTCGGACACGCCGAAGCGCCGGTGCATGAGCGCCTTGAGGTAGTCGACCACGTTGGTGACGACGGGTGGGGGCGCCGGGGTTGTTGTTGCAGTAGTTCCCTCGTCGTCGAGTATGGAGGTGGTGGAGGAGGAGGAAGAGGACGGGGAGAAGATCTCGTGCTGGATGCGCTTGTGCGTCGCGAGCATCTGGTCGATGTGGTCGCGCCCGAAGCAGTTGGCCGGCTTGCCGAAGTTGGACGTGAAGAACGTGCCCGCGTACGTGTTCCAGGCCTGTATGAAGGCGATGATGCTCTTGCGCTTGTCGCGGAGCTGCTTGCGCAGGTCGGCGATGTGGCTGTCCACCATGCCCTGGTCGATCTCGAACTTGCCCGTCTCCGTCGACAGCTTCAGGAAGCCCCAGCGGATGTCCCCCACGGGCAGCGACCGGTGGATGTCCAGCGACACCGACGGGTCGGCGGAGATGCGCACGGTGCCCGTCTTGGTCGGGCTGATGTGCGTGCCCGTGGCGTTGACGAAGTCGGTCACCGACTTCCACGCCGTCACGGCGGCGGAGTGGTCGCGCGACCAGAACCAGAAGTCGTCGTGCATGCGGAAGAGCACGTTGCCGCCGGTTGACTGGTTGACGGAGAAGTCCAGACAGAAGAGGATGAGCTCGGCGAAGACCTCGCTGAGAACATGCGACGCGGGCGTGCCGCGCTTCCGAGTGCGCGGGGCCGCCGACTCGCCATCCTCGAGGAACTTGAGAGGGGCCTTGAGGAACTTGGTGAAGAACTGGATCCACGTAGGGGAGAAGCCGAAGAAGGACAGGATGACAAGGATCGTCTCGTGCGGGAGGAGGGAGTTCCAGCTCTCGAATACGGAGTGGAACGCGGTAATCTCCCCGTACAGCCTCGTGTTGATTGCGATCTCGGTTGACAGGAGACGGATCAGTCGCTGCTTGTCTTCCATGGGGCGTTTTACTGCCGAACCCTGATCTTCTTCATCTTCCGAGTCATCCTTGGACGGCATTCTGCGGACCCCCCCCTGCCTCATGAGCATTTGATGATGAGACGGCCCTGCAGCACTTGACGCTTGCTGCGCATGTGCCATCATTAAACGTTTTTTATTCTGCTGTTCCAGAAGTTGCAGTTGCATCTGATAATCTGGCATGCTGCTGTTTGCTGCTGCTGCTGTGGTCTGGTACTCGGCTGCCTCTTCCCCCTCGAGCGACTCCTGCCGCTGGGTATCGGAGTCCATCAAGTTGGCCATGAAATAGTGCGTGCGGTAGATCAGGCCTCTGGTAGCCTGCACAGATCCCTTTCGGCTTTCAGGGCCTAGGTAATAAGCACGACGCTGCATGTCGAGCTGGGAGATCGGTTTGCACGAAGATTTCCACGCTCCGTTGAACTTGCGGAACTGCTTCAGTGCCCCCTTCAAAAACACCGACCACCTGACGCCGATGTAGTGCAGGAATATTGCTTGAAGCAGGTCTTCGTGCATGAGGATATTGTATATACCACTAATCTTTCGTCGTTGCTCTAGGGACACGCTGGGGCCCCAGGACCAGCTGTCGAGGGCGGCGAGTCGCATGTTGAGGACATCAGCTATCTCACCGAGGATAACGGGGTTGTTTTTGAAGTCCCTTAATACCTCACGCTTCTCATCGGTAAGAAGGTCAGAGGCGAGAAGACCGTCGGCAATCCATGATAGGGTCGATGGGTTGAACTGCTTCGGTGCAGCCATTGACAGCTCAAAACCGGCGACTTTCTCGCGCAGCTGTTGTAGAGCCTTAGCCGAATTCGTCTTTTCCTCGGTCATAAAACCGAACAAGTCGTCTAGATATGCCTTGAGGGCATACTCGTCGATCGAGGCAGGTTCGAAGACGACCCGTTCCCATTCAATACGGGAGTCTCTCTTCGTTTCGTTTGCAAGGTCTTCGAACCCTTCCGCCATTGCCACATCTACTTCGTCGGACTTGGCCTTCTCCGTCGACAACCACTCAGTAACGAGCTGAGCGTATAACGAAGCATATTGGAACTTGAGGGACTGAGTGTTGAGGTGGTGAAGCAGTGACTGCTCCCAGGTGCGCATCAGGCTAGGCGATATAGAAGGATCATATTTCGACTGGGCCAAGAACTTGTCAAGGTTCTTCAACTCGGCCTCCAGGTCGGGGTTCTTGGACTGGCCCAGGATGATATCGCCTGACTTGGTAGTTCTGATTGCATAGCCCTCCTTTACGGCCTGGCTCAAAAGAACAAGCCGCTCAATGGGCTGCTCTTCATGTTCCAAGTTGGCAATAACCTTGGCTTTGATACTCTCGAAATGCGACCGGCGCTTGGAGAGTTCCTCAAGCTTGGTGTTGGTGATCTCCTGTAGTGTCTCAGAGAAGACACTACCATTGGGCGACGCCATAGTAGCTGGTCTGGTGTATCTTAGAGTACTATACACATGTACAGCTCAACAGCTCAACCAATCATATGAATATGTGTTCTTGTTGCAAGTAAAAAGAAAAATAGGGGGGATGAGGATGAGGAAGGATGGTGAAGGAAAAATATGAAGAAGGGATTGCGGGATACGGGCTTTTTATAAGCAGATGGAGGAGTCAAACGGATGGTGTTGGTTGCCTAGCTTGAGGCACAGTCCTATAATTGTTCCCTCAGGCATCCTGACTCCTGACCCTAGTGCGCGAACTTCCCCCTCTTATACTCTGTTTTCAACAAATGAATTACCTACTTGAGGTTTAATATGAAATCTACCTATCCTAGTAATTTATTATTACTATTATAAACTTGGAACCCAGTTCCAATATATTCAATTGTCTCTTCAGCCATACCAATCAGTTAGTTTCTATACCTCTTAAAATCAAGAGAAATTTGAAGATGACAATCATATTATCAACCCTCAAACACAACTCTCCCCAGAAACAGAATGACGAGCAATTGAGAGTTCCTTAAATTATAGAAAGACCGGAACTTGCATTTCGGTAGATGTCTAATTTATGCATGTTAAACATCTCTGAAGACGTTGCTTGCTCAATTTCAAGATCGTAAATACAATGCCAAGCGACGAAGTCAAGAGGCCTCCGCGCCTAAGGTATCATTATATGCCATGCATCAGCTGTGTCGCGGTTAGTGAACTAAGGGTATCATTAATATCTGTTCGGACCATATTTGGCCCCTTTCCTAATCTTTACATTGGCCTCTCCATTAGCATCCAAGGCACCTAGCCTACTCTTCTGCATGTTACTGGTACCTAGTATCTTATGCCAAAGTAGTTGTTATTCTTCTTCTTCGGCTTCCTCTGCCTCCTCTGCTTCTTCCTCGTCTCCCTCCTCCTCCCCTTCCTCGCCATCATCTCCTTCCTCTTCCTCTTCTTCTTCGGCTGCCGAATTCACTTCTGTTTCACTAGCGCCACTATCTCGCCCTTCATCCTGTTCCTGGCTCCTTCGTATGAGGTTCGGGAACATCAGCTGGTGAGCTTCATCTTCGTCCAGCAGATCCTCTGGAGGCACATCACTCAGATCACTCTCATCATCGGCCGAATCATGCACACTGCCGGGCGCCGAGCTCAATTCGCCCTCTTCGCCTTCCTCGCCCTCCTCTCCCTCCTCTCCCTCCTCACCCTCCTCACCTTCCTCACCCTCTTCACCCTCGGCCTCTTCGTCCTTCATCTCCACGTCTTCATCTGGCTCTCCTTTATCGCTCTGCGCATCATCAACACCTTCGGCCCCATTGCCTTCATCAGCAGCAGGAGTCTTGCCGCTCGATACAGACCCACGGGATTTTGTACCCGCCGGTTTCGGACCTTCTTGAGCACGTAATACGGCCTGTTCTGCCTTTCGTAGGATATCTGCCCTCCTGATGCCAGCCTTGCGTGGTCGTTGGGCGCCTTCTGTATTCGCGGGAACAGAATCTCCTGTGGCACCTTCTGTCCCCGAATTTTCGTGAGACTGGGGGTTGAGAATATTGTTGAAGGGGTTAGCTGGTTTCGTATTATCAGGAGTCTGCTCTGTTTGGCGGGCTTCCTCGCGGAGACGATCTTGTTCTCGCTCGGCGAGCAACGTAGCTACGGCGGGTCCTGGTAGCGATTTTCCTATCTCGAAATATATAGCCGTGTAACAGTCGTTGATCAAGTCATCGATAGCACCGGCCTTCATGAGCCCAGCATTTAGTTTCTTCAACTCGCTTGTCTCCTGTAGCGCACTGAGTGCAGGATGTACGGTTGCTGGATCTGAAGACCAATCACTAATCCTAGCGGTGATGATCTCAAATTCCTCAGGGGTAGTCACCTTGAAGTCATCTTCAAGAACTGGGGAGATCTGGTATGCATGACGGATGAGCCGTAGGTAGGCTATGCAGCAACTCTGCCATAGGTCATTGAAGTGGTAGAAATCGGCCCCCTTTTTACGTAGGCGTCGGAGCAATGCTTCGAAATTCGGCCTGTCCTTGAGAATCACCAGGAGCTTGACAACAAATCTTACGTATTGTTCAGTAAAGACATGGTGTCGCCCAGGTCGCTCGGCATCGCATTTCCAGACATTCATTACCATAGTCTTGGTAAGCATAGACTCCCTGAGCACGCCAAATGCTGCCATCGCTTGGACATAGCCTGGCTCCTCCGCACTCTCATCAAATAGGATCCTAGCGTGACGCATAATAATGCGATGCTGCCAGTTGGACCTATCCTTCTCCCGTAGATGTATAAGGGTTTTGATAACGTACGGCTCCCAGTCCTCTGGTTCACCGATCTCAATTTGTTCACCGTTTTGTATGGCGTACGGTTGACGTTGGAGGATATTAGCGGCTTCCTGGGCGGGTAGATCTCCTTGTGTGACGAGTTTGTGGACGATCGACACTATTTTGTAATGCGGTTCTAGAATCGGATCCTGGCCGTGGCGTGGCTTGGGTAGCGCGGATACTACTTCAACTGCCCGCTCCAGAGCATCGATGACCTCCTGAACAGTAGGACGATCCCGCACATCATTGCGATCAAGGGATTCTTGCGGCTTTTGATACATCTTCCAGAGACACTTGGCATACATGTACGGATTCCTATAGTCGATTAATACCTGTTCATCTTGTCATTGGGTTAAATAACGGGTGTTTACTCACGCCCACTGTTTAGGCTTGATTTCCATAGCCTTTTTGAATAATCTAGAGGCATATTTCCAAACCTTGTAGTCTTGCATCTGAGAATGCACGTCTTTAGTATCTGCGCCAGCATCGTGAATGTAGAACCGTTTGTGGTCGGAGTGCTGGAAGGGCTCCATCGCGAACGGTTCTCGGCTGGACGCGTACATGCGCATACCGAATTTGTGATATAAATCATGCATAGCATCCACGCTTTCTCCGTGGATGTCAAGAGAGGCAGTTCTTGAGTGAGATAGTGCCAGAGTGTAGCAGTGAATTGCATTGCGTTGGTACTTAACCAGCTCTGCCCTCTCCTTGTTCATCTTATCCGCAGTCCAGAGAACAGACTCATCCAGTTCATAGTCGAAACATTCGGCCAGTCTGAACCAGGCATCCCATTGATCTGGAGTGAACTGCAGCTGCTGGCGGAGGAACGTGGCACCAATTCGAAGGTCGTCAGTAGCGCCTGGTGTCTGTCTCCTGTTCAAATCCACCCCCTTGAATTTGGTAAACGCAATCATTCCGAGTAAAAAGAACCACCTATGCTTCGCCAATGCGCTGTCGGTTGTGTGAACGGTAACAGCATCGCTGGTAACGTTGCCCTTAAAGGCCCTGTACAAGCGGAGAGGGTCAATCGGCTTCTGCAGTGTTTGGGTGAAAATGCGAAGATTCTGTATGAGCTGCTGGTTAGATTTAGTCTGCCCGATGGCCTGCTGCATATGCTCGATGGTGTTTTTCAGGTCTGACTTGAGCAGATCCTTCATTGGTATGCGGTTGGCGAGGACAGACACTCTTTCGACTAATGCCGTCGTGTTCCGCCGCTCGAGCTTTTCGGCTGGGCATCCGTGGTCTTGCACCTCAGAAAGACCAACTCCAAGTTTCAGGCCGTACAGGTCGTAAAGCACCTGTCCAAGGTAATCTTCCCAATTGTCGATCATGTCTTGCTTTAGTAGTTCAACTCGCATCATCTTAAGGAAGATCTTGTTGGACGACTTGCAGAACTTTCGCAGTCCTAGGACCTGGTGGACAGCTGCTAGATAGTCGGCTAGATCGTTTTCTGGGGTAGTGAAGCCCGACTTGTTCTGTGCTATACCCGCCTTGAGCATTGTATAGAGCAAAGACCAATTCCTGACTTGCATCTCGCGTAGCTTCGTTAAGTATCCTTGGAATGTCGCTCCATTGGACGGATGTTGAGTCATACCGACGCGGACTTCATCTTCATACATGCAGGAGACATGGAGGATACTGCTCAGTTTTGCCAAAGCTGATATGCTCGACTTCAAATGCTCATCGTCAATGATGTCGAAGGCGGTGCTCTCATTCAAAGCTATTGAAAGAGCTGAAACAAGTAGATCATCAATAGACCTGAGCATCTTCATGAAGAGTGGGCGGCGAGTATCGATAGCAGTACTCGAAAAGGAGTCTCGCTCGAAATCACCGATGATCATCTCCATACTTTTCAAAAGACAGGAGAATTGTTTCGTGGTATAGTCAATGGCATTGTAAGCTTCGCCGAGACGCGTCCAGAGGAACAGCCGTAGTTCGGTGCTAGTACCTAACAGGAATTTCCAGAGATCTTGGAGGCCTTGGCTCGCAGTCTCAGAAATAGGTACGCTGTTCTGGTCTGGGGGCAGCATCTCCATATCCTCGTCAGATGCAGCTGTTTTATGTCTCTGCGAGTCCTCCATGGTGATATGAACTGAGGAAGGATTCAACACAGGCTCTAAGCTTTCAATCACAGCAAGGGGATCGTTCATATCATTCTGGAACAGGCCAAGGAAGAAGTCCATAGTGGTTAGCTTAGATATCTCTCGGTCAGCAGCAAGTGCAGATACTTCGGGCATAATCGCGTTGTTTGGGACTTGGATATCAACAGTGTTGGGCTCTTCGCCGAGCCTGTCACGGAGGCTTTTCCAGCATTGAAGGACGTGTTCCCGGGAGACGCCTTCTGTAAGCGTGACAGCAAAAACAGCCGACCATAAAAACCGAAGCGATATGGAGTTATCTGCTCCCCCAGGTCGAACCTTTCTCAGCTGCGCAGCACAAGAAAACCATCGTCCTAGCCTGCCCTTGGTCTCTACCCTAATGGCGAAGTCTACCGCACTATTAGGATTAGTTATCCGCTCGTAAACATCTAGGTGTAGTTCGAACAGCATTTGGACAATTCGATCAATAATATCGAGTTGGGAGGATTCCGGACTAGTGCCATATTTTGTAAGTTCATACTGCGTGCGACGGAAGATATCTTCATCAAAGTGACTGATGACTTGCACCACAGCCGTCTTCATCGAGTCGGACCATTTGCTAGTTAGATATGTAGCACAGACATGTTTAACCCATTCGAATGCCACCTCTTGGATGCTCATCCAGCCCTCGTTGACTCTTTGGACGAAGCTTTTTAGCCCTTTCGTCTCGTGAAAAACAGGCGTCTCGGCTTTTTTCTGAGATCCGGAGTTCGAATGCTCAAGAAAAGATGAGAATCCAATGGGGGAGGCCTCTGTCTTGCGAAGGATAACCTTCGTACTCTCTTCGTCGAATTTCAGCAGTGAATCTCGCAAGTCGACCATGGGTATCCTGCTTAGTTTGGCCGTTCGTGTCTCAGAAGCACAAGAGTCCAAGACTTCGGCCAGACGATCAAGGGTATCACGATCTGTCGCCCCGATGTTCTCAAGCATATTTCGCGTCATCTGGAATAGATTCTGGTCGGCAGCCTGGAAAGGTTGCAGCTGGGCGGCTAAAAGTGTGTTCGAGTCCATAACCTCTCCAGCAGTCTCCCGCCGGCGAGTCCTTTTACTCCTTTTCTGATCAGCGACCTCTTCATCCGCCATTTCGGGGAAGCCAGCTGCCGATTGCGAACGCTTTCGTGATAGCACGGAGGCACTACGTTCCGCGGAGGAAGCATTTTCGTTCTCAGCGCGACCATCTCCGGGCGACTCAAGCTGATCTTCTTTGGACTGTGAAGGGGGGTCCACTTCGGGAGCAATCGTCACGACTTGGGTGACTGCAACTTCAGGCAGTTCTAATTGTTCGGTTGACATCTCTACATCATCCGGAACACCTGGTATTTCGGGCAGCTCAAGCGTGAGAACGTCGCCACCCGATCCATTTGCTATAACGAAATGAACCAATGCCATGCCCAAATCGGTCCATGAGGCTCCCGGCACTTGGATCACTAGACGGGTTGTGTCCTGCCCGTAAGAGAGGGGTTTTGACTGCGCAAGGGAGTCGGCAGGGTTAGGGAGAAAGGGGAGCGGGTCGAGATATTTCTTCAGGGGCTCGGGCATGGACTTTCTGAGATATGGACCCATTATCGGATGGGTTAAAGACAGCCCATCAGATAGGACGCCCAGCAGCGCCTTTAGTTGCTCTCCAGCGAATCCCTCAGCGAGCGACGGGGGCTCAACCTCATCCACCGCGGGATCATCATCAAGTTCGATGGCGGCCTCGAGGCAGTATCGGCTCACTCTAGCGCTGCTGAGGAAAGCGGCGACACGCGCCGCTCTTCTCCAGAGTTCGGCATCTGACGGATCTTGATCCAAGGCAGCGCTAAATTCATAGAGCGCCTTCTGGGCTTGGGCCAAGACCTTCTGGTCTGCCAGAATCGAGGCCGCATCTCCCCTGGTCCTAACCTGGTGGCGGATTTGATCTAGGATAAACTGGCCGTGGTTCTTGAATGCGAGGTAGAGAGTCTGGGGCAAGCTGCTGCCACTTCCGTCCAGGTCTGGCTGGGCGACATCGAGACCCTGGGATAGGGTTAAATCGAGGGGTAGTTGGCGGGCATCGGAATGTCGTTCGGCGCGCTCAAATTCGGTAGCGCTCTCGGGGTATTTGAAGACATCGGATTGGAAGAGAGAGTCGTAAGCAGCCGAAGCTTCTTCGTAGTGTTGCGGGCCTTGAGCATGGAGCTTCAAGGCGGCTTGGAATCGCTTCAGAGCTTCATCGATCTAGGAGCAGCAAGAATCAGCTTGGGGATTCGCAAATAGCATCGGAACCGAGGCATACGTTGAGTTCACGAGTAGTGTCGATCTCCTCGTCGATGTTCTCTTCGGGCTCGACATTGATGGCAGAGAAGGCAGGCATTTTGTCGTCAGCTTGCGGCCGTGGGACCGTCTGCGAGAGAGTGGTGGAATCGATTATCGCATAGTGGATTTTGCTTATGGTCTGTAATTTTAAGGGGTCGCTTTGTGTAGGTTGATTATTTATTGTTGTTTATTGTTGCTGCTCATTGCTCAGTGGCAGGTAAATGCAAAATTGTGTCTGGAGTTAGTCGTCGCGTTCGTTGGGGTTGGAAGACGCGATGATGGGTCATTTAACTTTGTTAATTGACATCAGTTTAGCTTATCAAAAGTTATGTAATCAACCGAGCTAGGTTTATTAGTATGTACATACATACTAAGTAGTATGTGTCTTATCGACTCTCCTTGTGTGGCGTCGAGGTAGCCTCAAAGTATTTGCTATGACGCTCTGGCTACACTGACATACTAAGAAAGTACTTGCGTGGGTACTCGAAGAAAAAGACACTAATAAGCAGCAAAGCATCCCCACCCCCCCTGACCTGGAACATTGAAGGTGATGGATGCCCAAGAAGGTACCTACTGTATGTACCTACACTACATCACTAACCCACACTAGTTTCAGGCCAAATGGCAGTTGTTTGCCGCGTGCTGCCCCCGGCCAGCCCTGGACCAGAGATTCCCTGATCTCAACCAATACCAAGCATCCCGTCGTCGTGCAGCGCTCGGTTCATCACGACACGCAAATCTTCCCCAAGTCTCTCCCTCCACCCCCCTCTCTTGCGACATCATCTTTCTTGATCTTTACCCCTTCTTAACCACTAATCATCTATTGGCGGGCCAATTGGCATCAGTGCGTCCCACGGTCTAGATACTGGTAGATCTACCTACCTAGCTATTAAGACACGAACCCATACAGACAGACACAGAGACAGACACAGAGACAGACACAAAGAGAGAAAGAGAAAGATAGAGAAGCACTTCTCTCCACAACCCTTCCTCCTTCGCTATGCCTGCGCCCGCAGTACCAGAGTAAGTGACAGCTTGGTAAATCGCGGACGGGAGCATCGTCGTGTTTTGTTTTCTCTTAGCAGCTAACCCTCCATGCCTCAGGATCTCCGAGGAGGTATTACACGAATCAATTGACGCCCGCACCGAGACCTTGGTGTCTTTGCGCGAGCTCGGCCCTCCCGACCTCGTCCACCTTCTGAAGCAGAACCTCAGGAATACCGGCAAGCAGGTATGCACACGATACAATGCGATCCATCCTAACCTCCTATCATTGTCGCTGACACCAGCCTCCTCCTCAAGACCGGCGTCTACCATCATGTCACCGGTGTCGATGCCTCCTCCTCTGCCAGTCTCGCTGCCTACATCAACACCCTCACCTACAAGGAGCATGGCCAAGCTGCTACCCACAAGATCGTAGAAGGTCTCTACTGCTGTTACAATGCCTTTTCGCGGCTTGACATGCGTGTCCATGTCACCATCCCTGGAACTGTCGAGGCCTACTGTGTTGACGAGAGGGGAGAGAAGCGCAAGGCCACCGATGAGCTATGGCTAGAGACCTATCTGTGTAGTGTGTTGCGCGCCTACTCCTACGCCGATGATGGGAGCGGAGATACTATACGCAAGATCATGGGTGTAAGACGCTTCAACCCTGTCACTAATACCGAGACCGAGCACAAGTTCCTATCCGCTGCCGAGACCCTCTTCTTCCGAGGTGAGTATCCTGTCAATACCAAGTCCGATTCTACTTCGCATTAGTGCTAAGCATCTCCTATACTGTAGGTTGGCAACTAGGTTCCGACTCGGTCGTCCAGGTTCCGAATAATGTGTCGAATCACTTGACAGCTGGGCTGCTGAAATATTTCCACACCACCGGCCGCTTTGCCTCGGCCATTAACCTCTTCGAAAAGCTGAGGACCCAGAACGTCGAAGTATCATCGCTACTCGCCAAGGTGCTTTTCATGGGCAACGAAGAGGTGCAGGGAGTAAGGGTTCTGTTCCAAGCCCTGAAAGACTCGCCTATGGACTATGTTATGCTCGATACCCAGGCGGAATTCCTCCTCAAGAAGGGAATGGCTGCTGAGACGGCAGCGCAAAAGGAGGAGAGACTGAAAATGGCCCTGGGTTGCGCAGATCGTAGCACCATCGCTGCTCCCAGCGAATTTGGTACGTGGGCCCGATTGGCCCAGGTATATGTTGCCCTGGAGGATTGGGAGAACGCTCTCACCATACTAAATTCATGTCCTATGTTCACATACCAGGACAAGGACGCACCCATTATGCCGGAACCCAAGGACGTTTATCTGCCTACTCTGCCCGAGACGCGTCTCGACGAGATTGACAGTGAACCCGAATCTAGATACTCAGAACAGATAGATCCAAGCCTGCTGAATCTTCGCGCCGCTGCCTACCGAGGCACCTTCAAGCTAGCGTACAACATTCTCACGGAAATGACAGCCAAGATTGGCTGGGATCAGCTGCTCAAGATCCGCAGCACCGTCTTCGTCATGGAAGATGAATATCGTACAGAGCGACATGACAGTGTAGCGCAAGGCCCGACCGCCAAGCGGAACGCAAGTACAGACGGCCTACCTGGAAGCCCTCAGCCTTCGACCAACGGTGACCCAGCAAAGGAAGAAAAAGAGGGCGAAGAGGGAAAGAAGGCAGACGATGCTGATTCCACCGCGCCAACATTAACCAATGGTAATGGGGAGTCAAAGACAGTGGAGAAACCAACACACACCATAGATCCGGGTGAGGTAAAGGCCGATGGTGATGCAGTACGTCTATGTTCTTTCAAGCTTCTCCGCATTCAAAGCTAACGTATTTCCAGACCGCCACCACGGACGAGCACCTGTCCCGGCTGAATAATAAGCGCCTTTGCGAGAGATGGCTGGATAGTCTCTTTATGGTCCTATACGAGGACCTACGTGTCTACACAATATGGAGGACTCAGATGGCTCAATATAGAGCCCAATCCATGCAGTATAAGAAGTCAGCCGAAGAATGGGAAATTCTAGGCGCCCTAGCGGAACGCTTGCAGCATCACGACGAGGCCGTCGAAGCTTACCGAGCATGCCTAGCTGCACGGTTCAGCCCCAAGGCACTCTCAGGCATCCTACGAGTGTTTGAGAAGCAAAAGAACACGCGCGACACCGTGGCTGCCGTTATCCGGCTGGTGACCTGGCAATACCGGTGGTACTCGGAGTTCTCACCCGAGCTGCTCCACACCATCCGAGTGTTAATCGAGGAAGAGGGTGCCGTTAAGGTACGGTCGATCATCCAGGCGACGAGTCTACCGCAAAATGTACTAGACTTGACCCATCACTACGCCGCCTTATGCGCGACCTTCAGGAGCAGCGGAACAGACGGTTAGAGAGGGCGGGGACTATGCAATTCGTACTCGGCATCACATACGAATGATAGAGGAAGGAAAGGATGGATTCGATTATGATATCCCCTCCCGCTCTGCATTTTACGGCTCGGTGGCAAACGAGTGTGGCAAATAGACTCATCTTTGCAACGAAGGGGGTAAGGACGGATGGGCGAAGGAACAGACAAGGGGAAAGGGGTGGTTTATTAATTCCAAACGAAAGATCTTATATCCAGTTGTCACACTAAAAACAACCTAGCTACTTGCTTGCTTGTCCTCCACCCCCATCAAGTCAAATTTATGGGGAAAAAAAGATAGAAAAAGCCTGCGGTGGTTTATGATGGCAGTCTTTTGTAATTAGGTAATCGAATGAAAGAAGTCGCAGTCGCTCTTATGTATACCAGCCTTGATTTTTTTTCAGGAATTATCAGTGCTCTTATTTATTCGGATATCCGCAAGACGAAAGAAGAAAAAAAGGAAGAAAAAAAGAGGGCTCCCCGCTGTACATAGGGAGGTATGTGCTGTGCTGTGCCCATCTCGCCGAGAGATAGCAGAGATCGATGGATGGATGGATCGATCCACTCACCGTTCGTCGTTCGTGGCCCGCTCCACTGGGTATGTCCCCATTCGACGCGCGGGCCTTTTACATACATCTGTAATGAATTCCAGTATGTACTAGGTAGGTACATATGTGTACCCCGGCCAAGCCCGATCCGTGATCCGTGATCTGTGATCCGGCGGGGAGATGGGGTTCGGAGCCGGGGGTTGTTGAAGGTCACCTGCACCGGGCAAATGAAAGGTCTGGCATGTATCCCCGAATCGCACACTGTTGTCTACAACGGGCTGTGCTATATCTCGACTTAGTGGACTAAATTAATAGTGTATACTAAGGTAGATTAAGCTAGGTAGATGTAACTTGTTGGATAGGTCAAGGTGTGTGTGTATTGATTTGTGGGGAAAGAGGGGGGGGGGGGGTTAAGTCAAATTAAGTAGGTAGTTTATAGGTTGAAATCAGGGTCAACTCGACATAACTCACATTTTTAATAAACAATTGACATCAACCAGACTCATGGAATACATACCTATTGATGTATTTAGTTCTGGTGTTCCGGACTCCGCCCCGGGTTTAGGGTTCGAATATTTCTGCTGCTGCTGCGGTTGTTAGGTAGGTAGGACATGGAGACGGGACGTTGGGTACCAGACGTATATTAAGTAGGTCTAGTACATATGTAGGCATTACCCAATCATATTTGGCGTGTGACAAGCTGTAATTACATTGGTAGATATCTAACCGTGCTGGCCCCTTTCTGCAACTACTTTCCATTAGCAACATAATTTACATAGCAACGCCAGCATCTATTGACATTATGAGACTGTTTTAGGTCTATTGCTGACTTGGGTTACGTTGCAACTTTGGTTATGTTGTAACTTTAGTTCAATTGCTGACTTAATTACTATATAACCCAGGTTACTAGGTATAAGGCACCTTTGTATCGGAGATACTTAGCCCGTAACTTAGTTAAATTTCTAACCATTAAAGGACCGTATTTCACCTTGGGGTTAACCCATGGTTTGCCAGACCCCATCCTCGTCCTAATGATAAGTACCTAGGTTAGGTAAGTAGTTAGATCAAGAAGAAGCCACTGACAGAATGTTAGCCAAGGGAGGCAATTAGGCTCTGGAGTCAATCGACAGTCCTTACCCAAGGGATAATGTGATACAGACAGCATATATCGCGGCCTTGAACAAGATATGAAGAAAGTCCATAGTGCAAGGGAACTGTTCAGCGTGTATCCCTAGTTTTAGGTAATAACGCCGGCACCATTGCACAAGAATCACAATCTTCACATCCATGGATGCTGACGAGACAACTCCGTGTCAACGTTACCATAAGTAGTGGTGGCCGAATCTTCACAAGCCGTAAACTCAACATGGCGAACAATACCACCATCTTCCTGGATCGGTACAGCATTGTACGAATCGCAGAAGACACTGGCGCCTACAGCCCCCATCTGTGTGAGCTGAGTCTGGCTTTGGTCGTCCGTGACACGATACGCGTTCGTCTTCGTGCTTCTCATGGGATGCTGCTCGTAAATTGGCTGTTCATCAGCTATTTTGGAAGGTTTCGTCTTATCCGAAAACATCTGTGCCCAAGACCAACAGCAAGACTTTATGCGAGATCCCAGCCAGGAATCTGTCAGTACCTTGGGCAACGCCGGTATAGCTATTCGTTGATGTTAGTATGTCAGTGATGTGGATTTGAACTTGATGCAAGTGAGAAAAAGCATACTGAAGACCAGTAACGCACTTGTTAATTCGGTAAATCCCCATAGGTAAAGTTGAGCGAGACCATAGTTTGTATCGCCTTCATTCACATAGGCGAGGGTATGGTTCGCGTAAATTCTACCTACAGCAGACGCAATGGTTCTGTCTGGCAGTCAGGATTTCTTGAATATATCAACTGGATAGGAGGTATATAAACGTACAGAATACCAAAGGAGAAGACAATAGAGACACCTATCTTTTTCTGCCTTGTCATCTGCAGCTTCCAGATAACATTCTGAGGCAGAAATAGGATACCCAAGTCCAAGATCAAGTTGAAGTACGCTGTTGTGATATCTAGAATATTCTTATTAATGCATTTCCCCCTCAACCAAGGTTCCCAGATAGTGGCAAGTGGGATGCATGCCAGAGCTTCAGCAATGATTCCAGATCCGTATAGGAATATGTTTACGACCATCATCACCCGTGCCCACCAAAAGAAGGTGTTGCGGGTGTGGTCTGGCACAAAGATGTGGGCTATCCAACGGTATTAACGAACAGTCAATACGCTTCCTAAAAGGGATTACACACTCCATTCTAAGAGGATTGCTGTTTTCGCGAATATCATCGTTATGGCATAGGTAATGGTGAGCATGACTGCGGACTGAAAGATTCTTGTTAGTATATGGGATGCCCAGTTATAGGCTACATAGTAGATACTTACATATATTGCCTTCTGTAGGTCCCGAAAACGAACATCCCATTGATGTACGAAGAAACCACCATATTGTAGTTGGTGGTAAAAGGCCCAGGCACTGCCTACGTATGCTACCTGCACGACTTGTCAGATTTACATATCCAAGGCTTAATCAGAATAGTGTAATATACGAATGCCGCCAAACCAAGATCTGTATTGCCCTTGCGTTAGCAAATTGCGGCATGGTATCTTTGAAGAATACAAACTCGGGGTGAAATATCTTACAGTCTTCAAGCCGTACCTTCTTTACCAAGAACAGACGTGAATAGGCGCGACACAGTATGGCAAAGGTTACAAGAGAAATACTGACCACCGAGACAGCAATGGCCAGTCCGTTGCTGTTCTCGGGATCAGCCAGGTTTGGCACGACGCCTTCTGGTGGTGCCATGCCAGGCCCATCCAAGATTGCTTGTTGCTTTTCAGGTGAGAGATTGGGAAACTGTAAGAGGACTTCCATATTTTTCAATGTACTTCTTGCTATGGTGGTGCTGGCGGTATCACGGTTGGGATAGGTGGTGAAAGAGATTATTGTTCAAGGAGTATCGGAAAAGAAGATTGGCTCAAGTATTTCTTAATAGCCAGGAATACAAAGCAACCGTCGTATAGAGCAATATTATACGGGACAGGACTCATGATAATTCCAAAAAATATATGCTACGTGTGATAAGTGGAGAGTTGATATGGCCCCCAGTCTCTCTCACTCTTCTGGTAACACTGTCACAATGCAGGCCTCGTATAAGGGTTGAGACATAACGCCACTATTGCGCACAAGGATGGAATGGATTGATATATCTCGGGCTTGCCTTGTCGAAATATACCTAAGTCCCGATAAGCTAAGGCTCTTAGTATCTCTTGTCATCTATTTGATCATGGCTGCTGGCCACTAAGTGAAATTTTCGTCTTCCATCCTCCATAGAAGCTGTGTTACCCTGTATAAACAGGACCGATGAACATATTATTGCTTGGACCCCCCCCCCCTCCCCCTTTTCCCAAACAGACCGAAACAGTTTGAAAATACCACACCAAATAAGCCACGGCCAGTCATATACAGGTCCTTACCTACTACCTATGTGATCCACACAGAGCCTCTTCAAAGCCTTCCTCTAACCTAAATCCTACGGAACGAAACCCATCTGCAGCCTGATCCAGGACTAAGATATCGCCCCAGGAGTGTGCATATACCACTTTACAGGACACCCTTTCAAGCCATAGAGCATAACCTAGAAGTACACCTACTTTTCTCCTTTACGGCACGATTCCAGTGTTGGGAATGTGGCAGCGCCTTTCGATCTGGAGGCGGTCGAAGAAAACTGGGAAATCCTTCTACAAGATGCGGGATTCTCCGGGGTTGATTTTCTCCTGAAGCTAGACGACGAAGTCTGCCTGATGGTAGCAACATCTCTCAAACAGGAACAAGAAAGCGATGTGCCACCACATGACGTTAATTCCGAGAACTCTCACTGCCAGTTGATTCTCCTCGTTGATCAAGATCAGGACACCCAGCTAGCACTTGCTTCACACTTGCACAAGCAGTGGGATAGCGTACAAATAGTGTACTTTGACGACATATATAAGAGCACATGGGACAAGACCGATATAGTCGTGTCCCTCTTAGAGGTTGGCCCGCCTCGTCTTGCAAAGCTCAATGAGCATGAATTTCAGATTCTGCAGGCGCCAGTGCAGCGGACACAAAACCTGCTCTGGGTTACGGCACCTAGAATCGAACAAAATGGCAAGACGGAGCCTTTCGAGCCCCAGCACGGCGTAGTCACAGGGCTCCTGCGCGTTGTTCAGTCTGAAGATCCCACAAAGCATTTCCTAACGTTAGGTGTTGAGAGTTTAAGCAGCCATGAGCCGAATATAGAAGGGATAGCAGCTATTTACGCAAGCTATGTTACGAATGTAGCCAAGGCCTGTTTCAAAGGACGAGAGTTCTTCGGAAACAGAATTCATTGTAAGAAATGACCACTTAGCCATTGGTCGCCTAGTGACCGTGGGAACCCTCGAGGGAGACTTGAGGGCGCGAGTCCAGGAGCGACTGCAAAATGGACCATGGATGCTAGGGCTAGCGTTGGCGGTTGAAGTTGGCACGCCCGGGATGCTCGACACGCTTCGGTTCGTCGAGGACAGGCAACAGCCGCGACAGGGAGCTGACACTGACATGGGACTTGAAGACGTGGAGATTGAGGCTAAGACATGGCCTATATCTTTCCGTGATGTAATGATTGCTCTTGGTCGTCTCGGTCAAGAGGGGCTAGGGTTCGAGCGCGCCGGTATTGTAACGCGCTGCGGAACGGCAACGGACTTCCAACCGGGCGACTGCGTCTGTATGGTAATGCCAGGCTGTATGCGCATGTATCCGCGGGCGTCTGCCAGCCCTGTTTTCAAAGTGCCCGATTCGGTTTCGTCAGCTTGTACAAGCCGTTCTGGAGCTACTGTTTGGCGGCCATGCAGACTGTCCACCTCCGTTACACCTGTATCCGGTGAACGACATTGAAAAGGCTTTTCGATATATGCAGAGTGGCAATAATACTGGCCGTATTATTGTCGATATAAGCCACGATCACCTGGTTACGGTAGGCGCTTGTTGTGGCAGCACTGGTAAAGAGATTGGCGCGATCTTTAGGCGTGACCGCCGACGACATTGACGACCGACGGCCACTGCCAGACTATGGTGTGGACTCTCTACTGGCAATCGAATTGCGCAATTGGTTGCGGCACACCTTTTGCGCTACGGTGACAGTGTTTGAGATCATGAGCGCCGGTATGTCGATTGCGGCGGTGGGAGAAATGGTGGCAACGAGAACAGAGGAAAAGTAATTCGAAGGAGAAGGATAAAATCAGGGCTCTAGTGATTTCAGTACTTATCCTTGTTTTACTGGTTATGGTGATCATATAGTATCTACCTACTCTTTGTTTTCATTCTACATATGCTAGTACTTTTCCTAAGGGGTCAAGCAAGTGGTTAGCTTTACTTTCTGGATCGTGACTAGGCCGGGGTTTACTGACTTCAAATGTTACATACTAACTAGATGAGCATGAGACCCAACAATGGCGTGTTCCAATTGTTCTGTTATTACATAACACCTATGTATCTCCCAATTCTCTAAGCTTACGCGGACATAGAACCATAAGCTGTGTTACTGTCTTTCATTACAGGATACTCGTCATTACATGCTGATAAGAGGCTATTTGGTGCTATATAGTGAAATTACGATGAGGAATATGGACATCACCAAGTCTTGTAGCTTTGTAGACTGACATGTATCTAGCCTACCTGGTCGGAATTAAAGCCTCTAAGCCTCTAGGCCCGTCTAATTCCGTGTGCTCACGGCGTAGGGGTCAAATATGTATTGCAATCCTAAAGCGATCAGTAGTCAGGTACCGGCACAACCTGAATCTTGAGAGCTAGGAAGGAGGGGAACGGCAAATTCTCCTTCTGAAGTCTCCCTAGGCTTTCAACACTACCGTCTATATGGACGTACTGTTACTGCATACCTATTTGCCAGTAGAAGTCTAGGTTAGAACTTGGACAAATCCTCAACAATAATGACAACAACTAGAATAAGTCATATCAAATTCTCTTAACTAAAGAGTTTGCTACTCTCCATGTGTGTGTGTGTGTGTGTGTGTGTGTTTCGAGGACAACATCCGGTTGCTTCCTTAGGCTGGACATCAATGTGAGAGGAAGTAAATAAACCCTAGTTTGTGCTCTATCACATGCAAGGCATGAATGTGAGCTTCCTGCCTAATACGTGTAGGCAGGTAGTGGGCAGGCGATATCTATACATACATGCTGCCGCTTTTGAGCAAAGTTTGGTTCGTGCGCTACATATTGATGTATCTACCAGTGCTCGCTTGCTTGTTATCAGTGTTGACCAATGACGGGGCCCCCCTTGGGCACGAAGGTATGTCTGGTATGTCAATATAGCATTACTTGTGTTATTGATAGTTCTCAAACCTACCTAGTTATATACCTACAGAGTGAAACACAAGCAAAACTTAAAACGCGCCTATAATAGATCGTACGAGGTTGTATTATGGATCTAGAGATACAGGTGTATAATACAATGTTTATATACATAATCCTTCGCTCTATATTGATGCCCCCGAAGCTTCCACTAGGATAGGCAACATCTACAAACGAACTACTAATACCACTTCGAAGGTCTATAACTAGATGTCATTTGATACCGCCGGCCCGCAAGCCCGGGGGCCAGGAATGAGTCGTCATATAGGCGAATCCGAAAGACAGATAGACAAGTCTTATCGAGTAGGTAAGTAAGTAGGTAGGTGGGTAACCGCCCATCCTTTATTACGGGAAGCTATCATCCCCGTTATTCCCGTCCCCCCTCGTGAGCCACACCTTAGCAACCTCGTACATACCAAGGTACAACCCGCTCCCGACAGCCGTCCACACGGACCTCAGTAACGCGCCCCGGAACAGCCCCGGCACCCCCTGCTCTGCCAGCACCTCGCGCACCACGAGCATACTACGACCCCGCTTGCTACTACTGCCACCACCACCACCACCACCACTACTACTACTGCTTCTGCTGCCCGCCCGCTCGTCGCCGGCCGCGAGCATAAGCCTCGTCTTCACCACATCCATCGGCGTAGTCACCGCCGCCGCGAAGCTCCCGGCCAACCCCGCACTGAGCCCCGTTACCACGCCCGTCTCCAGCAAACCCTGATTCTTCTTCTCCCCACCCTCTAATTCACCCTTCCCCACGCCCCCTCCCCCCTCCTCCTCCTCCTTCTCCTCAGGTAATACCCCCACAGCGTCTCGCGCGCGTGCTCGAACAGCGGGAACTGCAGCGCCGTGAAGGGCAGGTTGCGCGCGACCAGGGCGGCGTACCCGGACAGCAGGCTCCGGCCGCGGAGGCGCCTCAGGGCCTCCAACGAGGTGGAAGCCGAAGCCGGAGGCGATCTACCACCACGGTCGGGGTGGTCGGGGGGAGACGAGGAAGACGAGGGAGGACGCCGCAGCAGCATCTGGGCGTTCTGCTTCACGACCTCGGCGGGCGTGAGCACGAGGCAGGAGGCGCACTCGGCGGTCGCGGAGGCGGCCGCGTGGACGAGGGGCTGCGGCAGTAAGCTGTGTCTGCGGCTCAGGAGGAACGACTTGGCCGCCTCGTAGGTGGTGAAGAAGACCCCGGCGGCGGGCAGGGTGGCGACGACGACGATGCCGATGCCCTGGTACAGGCCGCGGAACAGCTGGCGCGGCGGGAGCTTTTCTTTTGCCCCGGTGGTGGTGGTGAAGGTCCGGACAAAGTCCCGGCTCTGCTGCCGCGTCTTGAGCGTGTCGAGGGGGTAGATCAGCATGTCCACCGTGAAGGCGGCGGCGGCGCCGGCCTGTGAGGTAATGTTAGTAAACTACCTAGGTAAGACATCACACTATAAAGAGGTTTCGGGTATTAATGGGGGAAAAGGGGGGAATCCGGGAGAGCGAGTATAAAGAAACTGAATGCCACTTACTAGCATAACATCGACATGTGAGTTACCACTCATGGTGGCGGTTAGCTCCTTAGCTCCTACTAGTTGGCGGCTTTGGTGAAATTGGTAGGTAGGATCTCACATTGATACAATTGATTAATCTTGAGGTAGGGTAAGGTTGTAAGGTTGTACATAGGTAGGTAGCTTGAGGTAGATTCCCAAAGCATGCCTCCAGTAGGTTACCGGTTGAAACATATCAATGACATCACTTACAATGCTCAGTAGGGGAGAGGTACCTAGGTAGGTATCCTACACTTGCCTAGTTTGATAACCCGGCCAATGAGCTGGTGAGGATTTATACTTGCACTATGTATGTACAAGAAATAAGTATTGACCGGCCAGACGCACCCCTATTCAATTGATTCAATCCCTGTTCTAGTTTCACAAGATCACTTACATTCGATTCCAATTATGTATGTTCCAAGCTTCAATATTATACATGTTATCTACTCAAGTTTCCAATTCTCTACTTCTATTGATATATTCTTTTTCACAAAAAAAAAAGACCTGTCTATGTCAAATAACTAAGCACCAGCACACGTAAAATCGCCTTTACCCTCCACGATGAATTAGACAAATAAAACTTTTGTAATCCAGAACCACCTAAGTTAGGCATCTATATGCTACCTACAACGGCGTGTCTAAAAGGACTGGTAGTAGGTACTATAATAACTGTACCTCCATATGCCTATGCCAAATATCGTTAGTTAATCTTAGTACTTTATATCAAGTACATAGCCCGTAGTAATCCAAGTACCCATTTTATCTCAACATAGTCAGTGAAAACAAAATGTTACAACTCACTTTAAATCACTTCTAGTATGTAAATTGATTTTTTTTTAATTCAGCAAAAAATGCAATAAAAATCGAAAACCTCTAATCGCGCGCTGTCACCGCCGGAATAACTACTCCAGCTTCCGGCCTAGTTTCTCCGGCATCTGGTGGTATTACTTAGGTAAGTACTATGTTGACGCGTTTACAATAACTTTTAACAACTACGGAGGTCCTTACTAAAAGTTTTTTCCTTTGCTAAGACCCATAGCCACGGCTGCCAGCTGCCTAATAAACCACATTTAGCCACAGCTACAGCCACATTTAAAAGCATTTACACCCTTATAGCCACCAAATAACACATTTAATGTTTTTAACCTTCTTAACTTAAATAAGTATATTTACATGTAATTAAGTTGTTTTGTTTACTTAATTTAAATAGTTTAAGTTAATATATTAACTTTTCTCGTTACATTAATATGTCGGCGGCAACTTATGTATTTTTATAGCTAAGAGTATATAGGATCTACGAGGGCTGCAAAAATGTGGGCCACAGCTGTTGCTAATCTCTTGGCGTCTTGGCAAAGGAAAAAACTTTTGGTAGGGACCTCCGTAGAGTACCTTTATTTCTGTAGACTATGTACCTGATGTAAGGTATTAGGGTTGACTAACGATATTTGGCATAAGCATGTGGGGGTACAGTTATTATAGTACCTACTACCAGTCCTTTTAGACAGGCCGACCTACAACACTTATTTCATCAAGATCTCTACTGTCAATTAAGAAGTGGACTCAGTGGCTGGACGGGAGAAGCTCCGAGACAAGACTATCCTATAAAAGGAGCGAACAGATCAAATATCAATATAACACCGGTCGAGCAGCACAGAACCACACACCCATCGACTTTAGATACCTACGCAGGTATCAATGCATTAGTATACTTGGTAACGATTCTGTACCTAGCCAAGCCACATACATAATCTACCTACCTATGCAGCAGCATACTACATTCATAGCTACCTACCTAAGGTCCCGTCTTTATGTCGTCAATGCAACCGCAGCAGCAGAAATATTCGAACCTTAAACCCGGGGTAAGTTAATATGTATTATAATATAGCGATTAAACTATAAACTTAATAAAATAAAAGTATTAAATCTTAAATTTTTTAATTTTAATTTAAAGGTTGTGAGGTAAAATATATAGTTTTGCATAAATAGGTAGATCGTGACTACCTAGGTTTACTGACTTACACTACATAAGACACATCGAGACATGCTAATTCAAAGTGTAGGTAGGTACCCTATTTATCACCTCAAAACTAACCTTGAAGATCTGGTTATTTATTGGAATGAGGTTGTGATAGATGTCACAATTGGAAATTGTCTAACCACGGTTTTGTAAACAGTCTAGGTAGGTACAGACGAGCAATAAACCAACTACTGGACATCAAATATTGCAACACTATTATGTAACTTTTCATGTGCTAGTGTGTCCATGTAATCTATCAATCTGTGTCTTACGTATATACAAATCAAAAAAAGGTTAAGCATACGTGGACCCTCGTGCTCTCACATGTCCGCGGCGTGTATGTGTATGTGTGTATGTATGTGTGTGTGTGTGTGTGATGACATACCCGCTATGTGCAATCCACAAGAGGTAAGTACTAGGCAGGCAGGCAGAGTGCCTATGCAGTCTGCATGCGCATACCTACTTACACTAGTGTACCAGACCGGCAGTCATATATTTTCTTTTCTCCCAATCTAACGCACTGTTGCATATGCACTCTGTAATACGTCCATACTTGGTGACACCATATCTAACTACCTAACATTGGTTGAGAAAGGGTTGGGAAAAACCTCCCCTGGGTGCTTGAAACCAAAAGAGTAGGTAGGTAGGTTAGTAATCATGAGCCATATCAATACTATAATAATAGTGATGTATCGGGATCTTATAAGGACGATAAAATATTTTTTTTTTACTATACTCTATTCTGCGCGGTTAAATATTGAAGACAAGAGCTGATCCGATTTGCTCATATATAGCGCCTCTGATTCCCGGGAGAGTTATTCTCCGTGAATCACAATATAAAATACGAATCAAGGGGTTGTCAGCAAAACTCGTGCTCTTGCATGTGAAAGCATAAAAACATCTTGAAGATAGACTGGTCCAAAAAGAAGCTGATCAAGGGCTATTAAATGATTAATGGCAGCTAGGTGCATAGATCTCAACCCGAGGCATGGATGACTGTTAATTCATATCAAAAACACGTCTAGTTCTACGAGTACAATCTGTATACGGAATCATTTAATACTAGCTATTCTATATATAAAAATATTAATTCCAGTAGTACCTAGATATGATGCTATATTTAGTACAAGGTATCTCACTCGTAACACTTTGGTTACTAATATCAGTTATGGTTAAGGTTGTTAATAAGAGACCCTGTCTACCTAATCGTAGGTAGGTGTGCCATCCACAAGCTTGTTGGGGTTCATTCAATCTCCTAGAGTAGCATCTAATAGGTAAAACTTGCCATGATTGACACAGTATTGTCAGAATCTTGTTTAAAAATTCGAGACCGTGCAGTATCCCACTAATCTAGGTAGCTAATCTAGGTAGATTGCACCCAATGACTCAACATACATAGTGTGAGGTCTTTTGGGATTAAGTGTCCGGGTGCATCTACGCAAGACTGACTCATTAATACTACCACAAGGCATTTTCAATCGCATGCTAAGGGGTTTGGGCCCTGATTAGTCCTAGATTATAGGTCGGGGTCACCTGTAGACCTGTTATATGTATTAATAGACCCTACCCAGGTACTTGAGTATATATTCACCATGGTTTCCATCATATTGTGTATCTTATGATGAAATTGACAGGCTCTAACCTACATCCTGTTCACAATAATGCGCCGGCATCTGCTTAAGCGAGGTTGCATTTGCCGTGTTGCCACTGCTGCGACCGACTATGCCGCCCGATAATGCCATCCATCCTAGCTATGCGACGGAATCTGCTGTAAGATCTCAAATCGCCCGCAGAATCTTGGTTGAGTGGTTGCAGTTTCGTTTATACGGTTGGAGTCCGGGTATAGGGATTCTGCAGAATGCAGGGTTGCTTGTTGAGGTCAACTGCATGGGTATTTCAGGCTGATGTAGTCTGTAGACTCCGGTTTCGGCTCCCATAATCGTTGGAAGCTCTAAGCTACTCTCAGATTCTGATGTGTTCGGAATGTGGTCTCACGAGTGTCTTGCTGCCGCTTTTGCCAAAGAGTGGGACCGTGTAGTTGGCTATTAGCTAAGTGCTGCAACGACAACCTATCCGAGCAAGTCTTTGGGATCAGATAGCATTCATTGCTGATCCGATTGGCAAGCTCCAAGAGTTTCGGGATGGTGCTACTTCCAATGGAGCTATGTTCGACCGCCTATCGTTGTCCAACATAGGCAAGAAGATGAACATGGTCGTCCAAAGTCCGTTGCGCCTTGGGCGGTGTGGCACATGGCCTAAATTAAATCGAATGTTACACTAGATAGGCTGACGGTCAATTATCCCGATGCTTCCTTATTCGTAAGTAAGTATGAGAGCGGTGGCTGGTGGCGTTGTGAACCTGGACAAAGACGTGCAAAGACGATCAACAAGGCACATTGTCTATCAGGGGGGGGCATCGCATAGGCGCGCCGGAGGGTCTCCGGGATGTTGCATTAACATAGGCGGGTGAGAAGTTAGTGTTCGGCTCCACGCTGTTGGGGGATTGTTGGGTACATAGGGGTCAGTAATTGAAACTTTGGTATTCATGGGGAACCCGTGAAACCAATGTCGCAATCCTAATCGATATTATGGCAATCTGAAGACAAACGTCGGTGACCGATGGTATCAATCCCGTGCGAGATGGCGCGATGGAGTAGAGGAGAAAAAAAATATAAGTTGAGCACTCGCTGACTCGCACTGGCGTGGGTCTTGGACAAGTCGTGTACGGTAGCAAATATCGTGTAGCAAGGTGTGCCACCATACTAACAAGGATTCGACTTATAATCGGTTGCTTTTCGCAGGTACTGGCTGATTGACTGGTCGTTCGGCTTTACCTCTCTGGTTAACACCTCTGGAGTCCCACGGGTAGAATATAAACCGACTGGAACCCGGTTCTCTAACCGACAGTCCTCAACATCCATCCTCCACATAACCTACCTCACTCTTATATGACCCCACTGTGCAACCCCCTCCCTCATTGCCGAGTCGTCGTTTGTGATTCAACTTGTCAAACACCGTTGAGAAGACAGCATGGCTCTTCACCAGACCCCTCCCCTCAGCATAGGGGGCATCTCGGCATCTGAGAAATTATTATCAGAAGCGACGACGCAAGAGATCGCAGTCTCTGCAACGGAGGGTCGCATATCCAAGGAAGAGGAAGAACACTTTCTTGTCGTCTCACCCTACACAGAAAAGGCGCATCTCCTCGACTTGAGAACGCTGGACCGGGAGAACGCGCTGCTCGCTCAGGCACTCGTTCACATGAAGTGTCTGCGGGACGACTATGCCACAGCCCCTTATACCGACACGTTCAACTGGAGCGAGATGATGAAAGAGTTGGGCCGATTGGCGAAGCAAAGTGGACACCGGTGGAGGGAGACGTCGTTCTACATCGTAGCCTTCCGATCACAGATCCCACCCACCACGGCATACGAAGACCTAGGGGCGCTGGACAAGGCGGCACATGCAGAAGCGACGGCAAGTGGCGGATTCCTGAAGTAGGTGGCCGAGGCATGTTCCATTCAAGCCCACAGGCGTGCACTAACAAGCTCCAGATACTGGTTCGGGAGCCCCGATAAGGACGGCAGAAACCTTGCTACCTGTCTGTGGAGATCGCAAGAAGATGCGAAGAAAGGAGGTGTCGGGCCTGGGCATCGCAGAGCAGCCGCCGCAGCCCGAGATTTGTACTCCCATTGGAAGATTGACCGGCACAAGCTTATCATTCGAGACGATGTGCAAAGTTGGGAGATTACAGACCCGGCTTGACGTGGTAGGGTAGTATTAGTCTGCAGACGGGCCGGGGGCTCTATCATGGACGTGCTCGAGATAGACGATAGAGGGGCATTGACGAATGGGATCAGTCCCTCCGGCCGCAGACCAGACAGCTCGGTTCTCATGGGCCTGCCGGGCGGTGCTTGTTCGGAGTTTAGGAAACGGTAAAGCGTGGAAGCGTGGAAGCGTTAAAGTGCGTAGGGTTTGGTTTTGGTGGCGGATGAGTACTTAATGACCATGACGATGGCATCTTGGGCGCAACATGGGAGCAACATGGGCGATTAATACCTTAGACAGAAAGGAAGGAATATGTAGACTAGAAAAAAAAGGTGGTATCGGCGTGTGTTATCGGAGGCTGAGGGTCCTGTCTCCTAATAGAGGATGGAGTAGGTAAGAGAACCTGAGACCTTCAAGGCTTTGGGGCCAAGCCAACTTCACTCGGTGGCTAACCGGGGGAGAGGTTTTTATTTTTTTTGGCTGGAATGCTGCATTTCACCGAACAGACAGAGGAAGAAGTTAGGAAAAAAGAGAAGACGTCACTTTGAGGCTCTTTGCGAATTATTTATTTGTGGAAGGTCGACATGGAGGATGGCCGATGGCTACATGGGGCGTGGGGGGACAGAGTGGGATGCGGGATGGGCTTATGTGATGGATGGGGAGTTTTATTTATTAGTTGATGCTTCACGTCAATTGACGAGCGGAACCTTATGTCTGGTTTAGTACCTAGTACTAGGTACTATTTCTCTTGTCGATAGCTAGATATACTATAGACGATACACTAGATATGCACTAAAGCGAGTTTATTTTCTTTTACCTACTACCTAGTATTTTTAATTCTGCCCCCCTTCCCCGCCCTTTTTCCTTTTCCCGCTTTCCCCCAAAAGAAAATCCGCACAAATCGCATCCCACCCACCAAAACCACAAAATCTTAAGCGATCGCGTTGTCTGCCTCCTACAACTACCTAAAATCGAGCCGGTTCCCCCTTGTCCACCGCCCACCTCCGCCCACCCAAACCAAGGAGACAGATATAGCGAAACCGAGCTGTCCCGTTATCATCACTATGGCCGATTCTTTGAAAGATGCGCCCTTCAAGGCAGTCCAGGTCGAGGCACTGGTACGTCATCAAAATTCCTCTCCCGCCTGAAGCCCCTCCTTTCCCACATCTCTCCCACATCTCTCCCATACATCCCACTCTCTCTCTCTCTACCATTACAAAAGCGAAAGAAACCAACAATCGGCGATGAAACGCTTACCTAGACGCACCGCAGGTTGTCATGAAAATTGTCAAGCACTGCTCCACTAGCTTCCCCACGACCGCCACCGGATGTATCGTAGGCATGGACAAGGATGGCCTCCTCGAGGTCACGAATACTTTCCCTTTCCCCACGACCGATGTCGCCAACGTCGATAGCAGCCACCAGAACGATGCCTCGGCCCTTGCTGCCGCCGCGCCCCGAGCTAAGGCCAACATTGTTTACCAGAACGACATGATCCGGCATCTCAAGGAAGTCAATGTCGATGCCAACAATGTCGGCTGGTACACAAGCGCTACTATGGGCAACTTTGTCAACCTCGGCTTCATCGAAAACCAGTACCACTACCAGCGCGACAACGACCGAACCGTTGCCTTGGTACACGACGTGAGCCGGAGTTCACAAGGCGCACTGAGTCTGCGCGCCTTCAAATTGACACCCACCTTCATGGCCGCATTCAAGGAGGGCAAGTTCACGACAGAAAGGTTAGAGAGAAACACACACACAGCACGCCGCACGCCCACAACTAGGCTACCTGCTTAATGCTAATTCATACTTACTAGTCTACAAAAGTCGAAGCTGACCTTCAAGGATGTTCTCGTGGAATTCCCGGTGCATGTTCACAACTCACACCTCCTTACAGCCTTCCTCCACCAACTACCTGCCCCTCCTCCGCCCGCAGAGGTCGATATGCCCACGTCGCTTGCCGACCTCCAGCGTGATCCGGTCAAGATGCCCCTGTACCCCTCTTCGGATGCGCTCGATCTGTCGATAGACCCCTTCCTCGAGAAGACGTGTGATCTGTTGCTCGACAGTATCGAGTCGCACTACACGGAACTCAACAACCACCAATACTACCAGCGACAGCTTGCGCGTGAGCAGGCCAAGATCACGGCATGGCAAACGAAGCGCAAGGCGGAGAACGCGTCTCGAGTGGCGGCTAAGCAGCAGCCACTGCCCGAGGACGAATGGCAACGCATCTTCAAGCTCCCTCAAGAGCCTAGCCGCTTGGAAGGCATGCTGAACGCCAAGCAGGTTGAGCAGTACAGCAAGCAGGTGGACGGGTTCACAGCAAGTATCAGCGCCAAGATGTTCGCGGTCCGGGGAAGCCTTCTGCCGGAATAGGCGGGAGGTCGGGAATTGACACGACGGGATGTTTATTTGACCTGATAATGCATCTGGCACGGCGTTTGGTGACTTGGAAGGTTTTCGTGGCAAGATGGAGAAGGATTGATCAAGTTCTCAGGGATTCGGCCATTGTTTCCTTTGCGTGGGATACAATGTGGCGTGGGACAAGGGCGTCCTTCAGTCTAAAGTAAAACGATGAAGACGGATAGGGAAAGAATGTCAAGATGGTTAACTACTACATCTTCTGCAGTTAACATTGGCATTGATTGTGCTGATAGAAGGAATCTTCAAAAACCCTCCAACAAAAACAGAGGACTAAAAGCCGAGTCAAGGCGAATGCAACGAAGAGTAGACACTTAGAGACGATCGTCACAACGGATCTAAAAATAAAATAAAAATCTGGCACGATTTTCCCCTCTTGAGTTCCCCTGTGTAGCTTTAAAAGCTAGTGATTAGAGATACCCAAAGTCTTGAGTGATTCAATACCATCTGTTATGTTGGTTGTAGAAGAAGAAAGTAAGAGGTATATACCTAGGTTAGTGGATATGTTAGTCAGCTCAAGGTATATCTTATTAGGTACACATGCCAGTCGAGCACCATTGCCTGAGAATTGAGATAACTGGGACCTGGATCTTTGATAGGGGGTCAATAGATATCAATGCACACTGATGTGTATTGATTGATATGTCTGGTTTATACATGTATTCCTTCGAACGATCGTAGTAAGTCTGGATAGGTACGTACCTCAACTCAGTTACCTTTAATTGATCTTTTTTTTAACAAGTGTTGTTTACTCATGACATTGTATTGTATTTATTTTTATGTAAGTACCTTGTGGTCAAGTCGGAGAGATATTTGTTACTCTGGTCTCCCATCCATCGATCAATGTGCATCGGTGGCTTGGTACGATAGGCTAGGATAGTAAGTTGGTCTGCGTTAGCCCACTAAATAGTAACCTAGGAAGTACTAGGCCTTTAGGTAACCCAACAGGTAAAAGGGGAATATGTCCCCGAAAGACCGAACATGAGACAAAGTACCTAACCTTAGTACTTAAGCAACTTATCAATGCTAAATTGCATGTAGATTGGAAGTATCAAATTTGCCGAGAGAAAAGAAGATGGAACGTGGGCGTACCTAAGGCTCTTGAGGGCCTTGAGGGGCCTTGAGGGGCAGTTCCAACTTCTCAGGGACCTCCCTCCCCAATCCGAAGGGGGACTAGCGGACCTCGGACGGACCACTCAGGTGCGGGGTGTCACTGGTCGGGTGGGGGGTTTTCAGCGAGGGGTAAATCGGGACCTGGATGCACCAGAAAAATTGAAATGCTCCTTTGACCTTTATCGGGCTGGGCTTATTTCTTACCACCATACATCCATTCCCATCGATCCTGCCCAGAAGGTCCTTTCTTCTTCTTTTCTTCTTTTCTTTCCTTCTCTTCTACATTTCCTCCTTCTCCTCATCCCCGTCACACCTCTCCTCTTATCCATCTAATTTCTTAGATCCTCATCTTCAGCTTCTTTTCCTCTTCCTCTTCTAGGTAAGTCCAACAACTCACTCAATTGGTTCCATTGGAAACCTACCTCAATATATATCCCCTATCAATTATACCCAACCCAATCCCCCCCTCCCGGCCATCTACGCAACTGACATCCTCTCTTCTCTCCTCCTTTCAGTCTCGCCACCCATACAGTAAGTACATAATACCATTAAGACCAATGTTGCGAATCATTCATTCCGAGACTAACGATATCCTCCCCCTTCCTCCCAGAAATGTCGGCTCCCGCCAGCAAGTTCAAGGTCGCTGACCTGTCCCTTGCTGCCTTCGGGCGCAAGGAGATTGAGCTCGCCGAGAACGAGATGCCTGGTCTGATGGCCATCCGAAAGAAGTACGCCGGAGACCAGCCTCTCGCCGGTGCCCGCATTGCTGGCTGCCTGCACATGACGATCCAGACCGCTGTCCTCATCGAGACCCTCACATCTCTCGGTGCTGAAGTGACCTGGACGTCGTGCAACATCTTCTCCACCCAGGACCACGCCGCTGCTGCCATTGCTGCTGCCGGTGTTCCCGTCTTTGCCTGGAAGGGCGAGACCGAGGAGGAGTACAACTGGTGCTTGGAGCAGCAGCTGCTGGCCTTCAAGGACGGCAAGAAGCTGAACCTCATCCTTGACGACGGTGGTGATCTGACCCATCTCGTCCACGACAAGTACCCCGAGATGCTGAAGGACTGCTACGGTGTCTCAGAGGAGACCACCACTGGTGTCCACCACCTGTACCGTATGCTCAAGAACAACAAGCTGCTCGTCCCTGCCATCAACGTCAACGACAGTGTCACCAAGAGCAAGTTCGACAACCTGTACGGATGCCGTGAGTCTCTGATCGACGGTATCAAGCGTGCTACCGACGTCATGATTGCTGGTAAGATTGCTGTCGTTGCTGGTTTCGGTGATGTCGGCAAGGGCTGTGCCATGGCTCTCCACGGCATGGGTGCCCGTGTCCTCGTCACCGAGATCGACCCCATCAACGCCCTTCAGGCTGCTATGGCCGGTTTCCAGGTCACCACCATGGAGAAGGCTGCTCCTATCTCCCAGATCTTCGTCACCACCACTGGTTGCCGTGACATTCTGACTGGTGAACACTTCGAGGTCATGCCCAACGATGCTATCGTTTGCAGTAAGCATTATTGTCTAATTCCTCCTTTCCCTAAACATACTAACCTGAACACTAGACATTGGCCACTTCGACATTGAGATTGACGTTGCCTGGCTGAAGAAGAACGCCAAGAGCGTTCAGAACATCAAGCCCCAGGTCGACCGCTTCCTCATGGCCAACGGCCGTCACATCATCCTCCTGGCTGAGGGTCGCCTGGTCAACTTGGGCTGTGCTACCGGTCACTCTTCGTTCGTCATGTCCTGCTCTTTCAGCAACCAGGTTCTCGCCCAGATCATGCTGTTCAAGGCCGAGGACAAGGCGTTCGGCCAGAAGTACGCCGCTTTCGCCAAGACGGACAAGCTGCCGGTCGGTGTCTATGTCCTCCCCAAGATCCTGGATGAGGAAGTTGCTAAGCTCCACTTGTCTCACGTCAACGCCGAGCTTACCACTCTCACCAAGGTCCAGGGTGAATACCTAGGTCTGGACCTTGAGGGTCCTTACAAGAGCGACCAGTACGTGTACCCATTTTACTCAATGTATGAGTGCAGCCTTGCTAACAGTTCTCTAGCTACCGCTACTAATTTAATCCTGTACATAACTACTTTATACCATCGGTTCCTACCATCAGTGTGGAAATCGAGCTGTTTTTCAACATGCATGAATCTACGGCATCAACTAGCAATGGGTATCGCATACAAAGGGGTTAGGGGGTCAAAAAGGGATAAGAGGGCCGGCCGGTCATACTTTTTCAACAAAAAGGCGTTGGCTTTTGATGTGCATGATTCCCCTCATGGCGTTTGATTTCATTTTGCCCAAGGCTCAAGCAGAGATCTGGTCCATCAGATAAAGACAGACAGCTATACTAAAAGCTAGCTGACCAGAATTCGTCAACCGGATCTGGATAGAGAATATAAAGCTATGAATGCTTTGGACGACTCAAACTTTGACTTGTTATAGTGCTGTCGGTACATTGTGAAACCTATCTGCGGTATTTTGACCTATTGGTTCGCTTCGTCGCGCGACGTTATTGGGCTAATTTAAACTTATGAGGTAGGATTGGTAGTTGTCCATCTAATATAAAACGGGTTACTGGTAGGTAACCATTCACGAGTCTAAGTTAACGTACTTTAAGTATCTTATTCCTCGTACAGATTCTTACCAGAGAAGAAACCCAAAAGTATCTTTATTGCTCGCATGTTGATATGATCTACCTGGTACACAACCAGCCGCAAACTCCCTTATCCTCCCCCCCCCCCTTATTTATATAATACCCAGTTTAGAGAAGCAGCTCTGCCGACCCCATTCTGTCCACCAATCCCTAAGTTTTTAAAACGCCATGTTCGACCTCTTATAGGGAGGTATATTGGTTTTACATCAACCTCTCCGAAAAGAAAAAGTAAAAAAGGAAAAACGTATCGAAAAATCAACCGTATTGGCTGTTTGAGCCAAGTCCAATCGCCTAGTCTTCCAGTCCGGCTCAATATATTCGGCGGTGATAGTAGTATAAGATAGAGGACGTATAATATATCGATCGGTCGTTGCCGTGTCGTCATCATCGGCCTCGTATATATTGTGTCCGTCCATTCCCCTTTCCCCTTTCCTTCCCAGCTCGTCTGCCCTATCCTCCGTCACAGCGCAGCTACGCCGTTCGCTTTTTTCTCTTTCTCTTTCTCTTTCTCCTTCTCCTTCTCCAGCGCCGCCAGCATACCCCGCTGCTCGGGGACGACGCTGCGCAGCGTGCCGCTCTCGAGCGCGGCCCGCACGTTGCTCAGCGTCCACTCCTCCATCTTGGTCTGCGTCTCGACGGTCCAGGTGCCCATGTGCGGCACGAGCACGACGCGCGGGTTGCTCAGCAAGCCCGGGTGCACGCGCGGCTCGTCCTCGTACACGTCCAGCCCCGCCGACGCGACGCGGCCCGACGCCAGCGCCGCCACAAGCGCCGCCTCGTCGATGATGGCCCCCCGCGCCGTGTTGACGATCACGATCCCCGGCTTCATGAGCGAGAACTGCGGCCCCGAGAGGAGGTGGTGGGTTTGTGGCTATCGGGGGGGGTGTGGATTGGATGGGGGTTAGTCGGGAGGGGGAGAAAAAGGGGGGGAAAGGGGGGGGAAAGGGGGAAGGGGAAGGGGAAGAGGGAAAGAAAAGAAAAAAACAACGCACATTAAGCGGTAAATTCAAACTCAGCACATCGCTCTCCGCCAGCAGCTCCTCGAACCCGACGTACTCGGCGCCCCCGCAACTCGCCTCGACCTCGGGATCCAGCCGCGCGCGGTTGTGGTACCGCACGCGCATCCCGAACACGCCGGCCTTGCGCGCCAGGTTCCGCCCTATGCCCCCCATGCCCAGGATCCCGAGCGTCTTTCCTTGGGGATCGTGGCCCAGCGCGGGCACGGCGGCTGCCCCATTCCCATTCGCGTTCGCGTTCCCGTCCTCCTTCACCTTCTCCTTCTCCTCTTCCTGTTCCTCTTCTCCCTCAGAAACGCGCTGCCACCGGCCCAGGCGCAGGGCGCGCATGCCGGGGCCGAAGTTGCGCAGGGCGCCGAGCAGCAGGAAGACGGCCAGGTCGGCGGTGGCGTCGTCGACGGCGGTCGGCGCGTTGGACACGAGCACGCCGCGCGCCGAGCACGCCGCCACGTCGACCGAGTCGTAGCCCGCCCCGTTGTGGCACACGAACCGCAGCGAACGCGGCAGCGCGTCCAGCAGCTCCCCGTCCACGCGCCCCGTCGCCGACGTGCTGTCGAACGTCCGGTACAGCACCACCGCCCCCGCGAACGCGTCCCGCCCCGCCCCCGCCGACGCCGACGCCGACGCCGACGCCGAAAGCTCCGAGAGCAGGTCCGCCCGGTTGCGGGATACCGGCCGCACGATCGTCGCGCGCTGCGAGATCTGCGAGAGCGAGGCGTGCGCGCTGGTTCATGGTGGATGGATGGTGAGCGTGGTGAGCGAAGCGAAGTGAAGTGAAGTGAAGTGAAGTGAAGTGAAGTGAGTGGGCTAGGTAGAGAGGAGTGGAGAAAGAGGCTGCGGGGGGATTTTTTTCCCTTTTTTCTTCTTCCTTCTTTTCCCCCACCGTATGCGTGTTTGTGCCGAAGAAGAAGAACCGTTATATATATACAAGTGAGGAGAGAGGAGAAAGAAAGAGGGGGTGGGGAGGCAGGGGGAAAGGGGGGTAAATTGAAGCCCCCCTTTTCTAGTAAAATAGTGAAGCGAAAGTGAACTTACTGCTCGATCTTCCCGAAGAGAATGACTTTGGGTTTGTCTCCCATCTTTCTGTATATACCCAGGTATATATGTATGTACGTTAGACCGGCTTTGAAGTGAGAAGAGGGGGATTAAATATGATGGGGCTCTATATATATATCCTGTAGTATCAAGTTCTATGGTGAATAGAAAAGGGGGAAGGCGGACACTCTGATACTGGTTTCCAGTCTTGGGTCGGTAGTTGTTCTGTACTAACATGAGCTTGTGTGGGGAGATAAACCGACTCGCACAATGCAGGGAGCTAGATGATATAATTTATAAATAGATAAAAACTCAAGCTCTCTCCTTCCCCTTCTCTCTCTGAGGGAGAGAGTGTGTATGTAATGAGCACGTCCCCGCGTAAGAGCTTACTAGGTTAGATATGTCTATGTTGTGTGGACAGGCACAGGAACAAAAGACAATGATTGGCGGGCTTTGCAGGCAAGTGGTTAGTTGGGCCCTGCAGGTAATGTATGTAGTTCGACGTGCCTTGCAGGACAAAGCACGTATACGCAGCAGGTTAGGTATGTACGAGGGAGGATCGGGATATGATCTGTGTGTATGTAGGTCAGTTTTACCAAAGTAGGCAGAGAGATGCGAGTGGAGAGCAATGGAGGCATCTAAGAATTATAGGTAGGTGTAAGCGCAAGCCTAGAATATTTTATAGACTTCTATTGCTTTAGCCTCGGTCGACCGGTGAATGAGCCGAGACCAGATGTAGTTAATATTAGGTGCTATTCACAGCATACGGTGACATCAAAATGAATAATCAATAGGTGGGCATAGGGTTGTATTACCAGGGGTTTCCCTAGAGGAATTCCAAATTCAGGAGCCCCCCGAATCAATATAGCGTCACTGGTAAAAGGAGGGGAGCAGCAAGTGGCTCGCTATTGATATTTGTTGTGTGGGGTCGATGAGTCTTGGGATGCGGGGAGAAATGAAGATAGCAGAGTAGCTATAACTAGCCTTGGAAGAAGTTTGGGTTGGTATATGCTAGAGCCTGCATTGTGGTTGTTGGGTCAGAGCTCTGTGGTTTTCACATGATGTCGGAGACGGAGATAGAGAGAGAGAGAGAGAGAGAGAGAAGAGTCCGTACTTTGTATAATTCACTTGTAACATATAAGCCCACGTATGACAAACATGTTGATTCAAAAGCGTTAGTTGGACAGAGAAGGCAGATTGGACGAATATAACTTATATATATAGCCTATGTGCCTATATACTCTTTCATTGTAAGACGTAAGCCTGCTTACCTGTCCTCCTGTCTCACCATATTTCTCTACACAAGAGCGACAACCGCCCGTGGAAACTTCATTATAGAGTAGTGTAACATTTAGTATCTAACGGATACTACGAAAGCTAGGAGAATGGAAATAAAAACGGGAAAACAAAGTAAAGTCATGCGTGGTCTCCCTTCCGCAGGCGGGAAAATTTACGGCCAAACCATACCTTGATTCGAGCATTGATATAAGAACATGAGATAACTTGTAATAGGTCGGGCTTGGGAACTAGGCCCTGTCAAGCTTATTCTCTTATCCCTCGTTGCTTTTGTGATTGTGAATACACATGGTTCATGCCGTCAAAATACAGTGAAAAAAAAAAGGGGGGAGAGGGGGGGCACAAAGTGATAGCGGCGCTCTCAGACCGGCGAAACAAACCAGATGATAGATGATAGAGTGTATAGATTGTGTAGGACATGGCCCCAGTCGTCACCGGTGTCTCTTCTTTCAGCTGCCAGCCGGGACAACAATGCTAGTAGTAGCATGTGGTTATCTATCTACTAGTCCGCGTATCTTGTCTGCTGCATAGTTTTGTATGAGCGTGTGGTGTGCTTTATGGGCGAGCCCAGGCCAATTCATTTAAGTACGTCAAGCTCGGTTTCACTTGACCTGCCTTGCGTCTAAATGGGCGTTTCTAGAAGAGGAAGCTTGCCTAGGGAGGGGCCGGTGCAAGGTGTGGGGATGTGACTTTTTTCGAGCAATACCTTTGGAATGGGCGGCTGCAACGGGGACATTTATAGACATAATAAGCGTGGGTGCATGTGCGTGCGAGCAACAACGTCGAAGTGTACATGCACACCCCGGATGTATGGTGCCATGTTAGACTGAGATCCACTCCCTTTCTGCGAGCCGACTGGCTCCTCTGCTTGGTGTATCGATACCTAGGTAGCTCATCTAACCCCTGAACTCCGGGGGTAAAGGAAAAAGGGGCAAATGGGCATGATGCCATGTATAGTCGACAGTTATGTTTCTCTGAGGTTTCGGCAAGAAGTGTGGGCTGTCTGTATGGCGTCCCGAATGTTCTATTCCCACCTGTAGTTTGCCATCATTATGAGCTTATCTCGAAGTCTTTACGACCGGCCGCCCGGAAAGTATAGATATATGTAGACAATGTACCTCGTCACACATAGTCAAGACAAGTCATGTCTCTCCGATGGGTGATAGGTATACACGAACACACAAGCAGAGCCTCCGTCACATAAGTTATGTTCCTCGGGACTCGACACTAACAACTACAAAGATATATATCACATTTTTGGAATATCCGGGTTATCCCAAAATTTTCCACCAACATGCAGACAGCCGACATTACCGAGACAAGACGAAACGCGCGTGAAATACGATAAGTAGTCGCAGTAAGTATGTAGTTTAGTTGGAGGTCCAAGCCGGGGGGTAGGGGAGAGGAGAAGGCAATGCTACGTACCCATCGAAATGCAAGTCATCACGGAAGATCGCAGTGCACAAAGCAAGCAAGGAGATTGCATACCGCCGTATACTCGAGATGAAAAGAAAGAAAAAAGCAAGGATAGGAGAAGAAGATGATATATCATCTTTTTTTCTTTCTTATTTACCCCTAAGTCCTGATAATCCTGTCTCGTAAGCCCCAACCTATAACCTCCCACCAACCCCCTTTTCTACATATAGGTATTGTCTGAAGTGATTATGCGAACCTCGTCAACTTTTAAAAAGCAAATCCCAGACCCATCTTATCTCATGTCGACACACCTTAAGTAGCCCGCCGTCCGGCCATCCGTCCGTCCCCCCCCCCCATCCCTCCCCACTCTTTAGCTGGTCAGAGAGAAAAGGAGGCGGCGGGTGGCTGGGGGGGGACGGGACAATCGGAATTCCCAGCTGCACGATGAGGACAGCGGCGCCGCGGGTAAGGCCGCATGACAAGCGTCCAGTCCAGTCCAGCCAGATCCACCAGGTTTCATGCTCGGGAAGGAAAAGGGACAAAAAAAACAAAAAAACAAGCAACGAATGAAAGGCCACCTACCCCCTTTTCTTCTCCTATTACTATAAACCTACCGAAGCTTCTGCAGGACGAGAAATATTTTATTATTAGGTAGGTATATTTTATCTTTTAAACGCATGTAACAATTATATTCCTTGAGCCAAAGTCTCAAAAAAAGGTACAAGAAAACATGTGGAGGAATTGCAATTTCTACTGCTCTGAGTAAAAGTGCCATTGCTATTCAACATAAAACACACACACACAACAAAAAGCCCCCACTACCCCCCCCTCGAATACCTACCTACCTATCTACTTATCTAGTTACCTAACCTAGATATCAACATAACGTTCTCTTTGAGCCTATTCTTCCCCCTTACCCTCTTACCCCCTACCCCTATCCCCCTATTCCCACATTGCAATCCGCCGTCGCCTAACCGCCCTCTTTACCTTACCCTCCTCCCCCTAACGCCCCTTCCCCCTTTTGTCCAACTACACTATACTACACTACCTCGACACCATAGCTTCACAGGACACACACACACACACACACACACACTCTCTCTCTCTCTCTTTCTCTCTCTCTCACGGAAAAGACAAAAATCGATTACATCAAAAAAATTTTAAATTTTAAAAAAAAAGAAAAGAGAAAGAAAGGAGGTACATACCTACATACATACATACATACATACATACATACATCATAACACAGGTAACCTATCTACCTACCTACCTACCTACCTACCTATGTAGATACATATTATCTCCATGCCACACTAGAGAAAAAAAAAAGGGGCGCGGGGGGAAATAGGTCGTATGTATGTATTTACCGCCGACTTGACGACGACGATGATGCGAACGCGGCTATGTATGTATGTATGGTATATTGTGCTGGGCACTGCATGGCCCCGCTGCATGGCATGGGGCATGGGGCATGTAGTTTTCCGAATTGCGCCGCCCAGTTCGCCGGTATTTTGTTTTCGCGATCTTTGTAAAGAGGAGGAGAGGGAAGGGGGGGGGGAGGGGACCTTCATCGACCATAGCTCGCTCATGTCTTTTGCTCTCGTCCTTTTTGCCTGCCTAAGTTACTCCAATCCAATCTAGTTAGTATCCGTCAATCTGATATACCACATGTTTTGTGGTCAGATACCGAGTAATCAGCAACAACATAGATGGATATTTCCGTTTCGTATCGCACATCACATTCAAAACTTCCACACTCCAATCCCCAAGAAACTTGGAAACACGTGGTATGTGTACAATGCTATATTTGGCAGAAAGTTTCAAGGCAGAATATCGCCCATCAGACAGCCTTCGCATCAACAGAGAACTATAGTACGGCCATGTAACTCCCAAGCCTTTTTTCTTTTTCCTTCCGGCAAGTCCTCGCGAAAAAAAAAAAACGCCTATATTTTTTTTCCCTCCCCTCCTACACATTCCATCCTTAAAGTCTCGAGTATCATCGCCGGATTTCTGGTTTTTTTTTCTTAAAGAAAATAGAAAATAAAAAACAAAGCAAACCGCAGCTTTCCCTCTTCTCTACAACACGTACTCGTACATGATATTCAGACATCAAAGAAGCGCGAAGTGCAATCCCAAATTTTTAGTGATCCGTTCAATGCCGCGACGCCAGTGAATTATGCCATTCGCCTTAGATTTTAACCAGACGATCTCTAGAATTCTTCATTAATGCTCTGCGTAAGCCAACTCAGCAGCTCCGGTGTCCGGAATGACGGTAAGAAGTCCAGAACCACCACACGGTGAGCCGGCTGCAGAGCGTAATGGTGTAAATCTATCCATAGGGACATGACGCTTGCCAACGCCTAGACGAAAAAATCATTTAACTGTGCAAAGAAAATTAGTAATACAATGTCAGGGTCCGCAGTAATCAACCTGGATCCCGTCAACCCCTAGAAATATTGCTCCCGGGGACGATGAACGCCCTTACGGCAAGTTCGGCGAAACGACGGACAACATTTGTTGTACCTCCGGTCACCTGGGCCTCGTCTTGGATGAACTTGCGAGCAACAGCTAGCTTGCTCTTGGGATCGCTCTCGTCAAGGTGAGGAGGCAAGGTGCTCTCAAAGTCGGGAGGGAAATTAGGGGCTAGAGCTCGGATGACGGCGAGAGAATAGAGAACGTCGCGATTTTCTCGTCCGTCCAGCAACTCGCGAATCTGGCCGAGGACTTGTTCCCTCTGGTTTGTCATGTTCATATTTACAGCATCCTTGATGCGCAGAAATTCGGCCAGCCAGTACCAGAATTTGAACTCTCTAATTCTGTGATAGTCGGCGCTGTCGGCATTTTCCGGAGGCGGGAAGAGCGGGTTGTGGTCGAGGAAGTCACCTGCAAGCAACGCATCAAATACAGCAACTCGGTTTCGAGCTTCAGACTCATCATCCGTTGGCGGCAAGCGGTGACCAACGTTTGTCTTGTACTCGGACGTATATACTAGGGTGGCCAGGTCCCACACGACCCGGAATTCCAGATTGGCAGAGTATTGCATGCTCGCAACATCGTTGGCGTCTGTCTTGGCCATGGATTGTAAAAAGCCAGCAAGCATCTCGTTGACGGCCGCATTAGCCACCAAGGAATGGATACCCTGGGGCTTGATATACCACTCAGTTTCGAAAAACTTCTCCAGGCCGGGTGCGTATACTTGTTCGTAGAGATCCTTCACCTCGTCTAGTCTCTCCTTCGAAAGCGGGGCGTCGAGGGCAGGCGGGGCAGCTCCCCCCATGCTCACAAGTTCATAGACCTTCATTTTGCGCGCTGGAATGCCAGAGTAAGCCGGGGTTCGTGGTTGGAAGGACGGTGGCGTAGATTGCGAAGCAGAAGGGTAGAGGGTTACAAAAGAGGGACCACCCCCTCTGAGATGGGGCTGGTCTAATATTCTAGGATGGGGGGTACTAGGCTTGATCGCTGAGAAATGGGAGGTCGACATACTCGTGGTATAAGCACTATCTAGCGCAGGATCAATGGCACTGTATTCGAGTCCTTCAGTCTTGACACTCGGAGCTGAATTTCCGACAGGTGCCAGGCCCGAGCCGAACGACGGGGTTGCAGGAGGACCAGTGGATATTACCGGCGGAAGAGAGGCATGAGAAGTGGTTGCGGGCGTGGTGTTGGGCACAGAGGCACCGGCAGCCGGAGGTCCGTTCGAGGGGACCGAAGAGGTAGATGGCTGATTATTCGGAGCTGGCTGGATGTTGGACGGATGCTGCTGCTGGTTCTTGAATATAGGGTCGTAGCCCAAGCATTCGCGTTTTGACTTGAGACAGTTCTTGCAGACCGGATGCTGCTCGTCGCACTAAACGGGAGAGGATCAATTAGTGATCCCCACAGAAATGGAGTATGTTGTGGACGAGGAGAGGTGAGAGAGCGAGATATGTATGGAGAGAGAGAGAGAGAGGGTGGGTCGGCGTAGTGTAAGTGGTAAAGCAAGCAGAACTAATGAGTTCAGGATATCGGCGCAACTAGGGCAACGGAAAGAAGGCAATGTCGAAGAAAAAGAAAAAGACGGGGCAAAATTATAATGTGGGGAAAATATGGGAGAGAGTGGAGGTTGGTGAATGAAGCGAGCAGGTGCGGGAGGAAGAACAAAAAGAATATAGAATATGGAGTATATGTAGGTAGGTAGTTGAGCGACATGACAATTGCACACAGTAGAAACAAACAAAAAAAAAGTATGGAGCTTCCATGGATGGGACAGGAAGGGGGAGGGGGGGAGTGAGGGGAGCAAGCAGCTTCATAGCTCCGGGGTTTTCCAAAGCTCCAAGGGTTGCTTGCTGTGTGCTGTGCTGTGCTGGTGCTGTGCTGTGCTGTGTTGTGTTGTGCTCGTGGGTGGTCACGGCTGGCACTGGCTTTAACGCTGGCTCGCTCGCTTCCCAGTAGCGCAGGTAGCTCAACCTCAAGCGAACCCCAAGCGAAAGTGAAAGCGAGTCCCAAAGTCCACTTTCTCTCAAACGAAGGAAAATCAATCCCTTTGTCGTCTGTTTTATAATTTCTCTCTCACCCCTCCCTTGCCTCGAGACAACTTTTTTTTTTTTACCACGACAATGGCCGAAGGAAACCTTCCCCTATATTTCCTCTCTCTCCCCTCTAACGAAAAGCAATGTAGGTAGAGATAGATAGGTAGGTTTACATGAGCTGGAAATGAAGCCATACTACATACCTTTATACGTCGCTTGCGACATGTCAAGCAGCCAGTTTTCGTCCGCCGTTTGATCTCCTACAGATACCACCAAACCCGGGTGCTTGATTAGCCAACTAAAAACTTCGAACGGGAGGGGGAAGTACTAAGACTCGGAGCTTCGTTTGCGATTACCTTCTTGTGTCGACCGCTGGCAAGCACAGCACCTGGACCACTCGGGGGCAGGGCATATCGCGCACCCAAAGCTTCCGGAGGTAGCCCCGGGTATCCACTGCCAACCATGCTGCTCATGGGAATCTGTGTTGCATAATAGGGCAACGGCTGCTGGCCTGGAATCGAAGGCACCGGGGTAACAGGCATCGCCATCGCCATATGATGCTGCTGCTGCTGCTGCTGGTGCTGGGTCTGCTGTTGCACCGGGTCGAGAGTGCGCATGCTAGGCAATGCCATTGCGCTATTGGACGGGTTTGCATTCGTTCGGTAAGGATCATGTGCCTGGCTAGCCGAGTTGAGATACCCATAATGCGCAGTACTCATGCCAGGCGTGGCGTACGTCGTAGGGTTTGGGTAGTTCAGAGACTGTCGACTCGGACCGGGTGGATGGGACGGGTTATTCGACATTGCTGTCGATGAAGGCGCAGGGCCCTCTTGCTGTCGCTGTTGTTGGATCGTCTGAGGATCGTTATTCACGTCAGCAGACGATGTGGGAGTTGTTGTTGCTGTTGTTGTTGACGTGGGAGTGGTGGTCGTAGCAGTAGTGATCTGATCGGTAGCGACGGTAGGTATCGGGCCAGCAGAGGGCGTGGAATCGGGTAGGTTCGAGGTCGAGGTCGAGGTCGGTATCAGGTTGGAAACATCAACAGTGTGGTTCGGATTCGGCAAAGCGACTTGTTGTCCCAGGTCCTGCTCTTGTGCCAACTCGGGCTCCGACTCTGGCGCAGCTGCTAATGGGCTAGTGTCTACAGCACCCGGTAGGGAAGTCGGTAGTGATCGTGTGTGTGCCTGTTGGGAGGCATCGGCATCTGCCTCTGGAGGCGACTGGGCCCGTGCCTGTACCTCTGGTGCCTTTTCTTGATTCCGGGCAGCTTGTGACAAGGACTGTGACGGAGAATGGGCCAGCGACTGAAGTGGGAGGGCATGGGGTGGTTCTTCAGCGGCGGCAGAGACAGGCACAGGTTCAGGCTGAGCTTGAGCCTGTGGCTGTTCCTGTGCCTCTGCCATTTGATTTGATTTTAATTTGATTTTTTTATGGGGGCACGATCTGAGCAGGGGCTCGTAGAATCTACGGTTGCTACTGCGTAAGGGGAACGAAACCCGCAGCGACCGGGGACTGGACCGAACAGGTTACAGGTCGGACGGGACCCCAGGCAAAAGAGTACCAAGGCACCTTGGATGCCCAGACCGGTGGCCGGCGATGCGTAAGCGAGACGTGCGATAGGACAAGGGGGTGTCGAACAGAGGAAAGGAAGAAAGAAAAATAATGTGGTGTAGGTAGTATACCTAGGTAGTGTAGTGGTAGTAGGTAAGTATGCGTACACTAGTAGAATGAAAACACCACACACCCTAAGGTGGAGGGGGGTGTATTCCGTAAAGATAGAGGGGGAAAATAATAATAATAAAAAAGTACCTACACACGCACACGCACACGCCCACGCCTACGCAGACACACACGCGCGCGTGCCAGAGAGGGAAAGGACCAAAGACGGCGGCAGCAACCACCTCCTCCTCCTCAACAACAACAACAACAACAACAACAAGCGGCAGCAGCAGCAGTAGTAGTGGTGGCAGCTACCAACTAGCACACAGCCAGCAGGAGTTGATGGGTGGTGCGATGTTTGAGGTGTTTCGACGCGACCCTGGGCCGAGATTCCTGTTAGCTCAATCTTCGGCGTATCTGATGCGTTTTCTCCGTCAAGGGACCGCCCCTTGCTCCTTTCGTCCTAGTGGCTAAGTAATAAATAACTGCAAGCTGCAATGGAGGACGTAGCCAGGATTGGAGAATGGCGCGTTGAGGCTGCTTGTACGGACCGGTCGTGCAGACGGTGGTACAATTACACACAACCGCTTGTGCGTAGGTACATCGATACATTATTACATGGAGTTCTTCCCATTACCACACCACACATCACGCACCACACACCATACCATACCACGCTACATACCTAGGTACACCCTGTAGGTACTTGCAGCTTTTGCTTGTTATGTATTCGCAAAGCAGCAACGGAAAAGACAAGGCTTCTTTTCCGTAGGCGGAGAAAGAAGGGGGATGGGGGGGAATGGGATGGAGACGGAGATGGGGATGAGGATGGGGATGGGGATGAAGTTGGGGGTTAGGGAGGGGAGGAGTAAATTATGAATATGCAGGAGTGATTAGTGGAGTGACGGTGATGATGCTAGTGATGGCGATATGCTAGGTGGTAAGACAGATTGACGAACTGGGGTGTTGGCGGTGATAGGTAGGTATTGGTAGTATGTAGTAGTGGTGGTGTTGGTGAAGATGGTGGTGGGTGTTCAAGAAGTGAACCTCCAATATAAAAACAATGCAGTATAAGGTAGGCAGCAAGTACAATACAGCGCCGTACATGTTCATACATGCATTAGATACACACGTACCATACACCAGACATTTGACAGACAGATATACTTTTGCTTATACCATACACCATACACCATACACCATATACCACCAAGCACTATTGTTGTTGTATGTACTTCTGGGGGCATATAGGGTAACAAGGGACATTCGAAAACCCACTGGGTAGATAGGTAGGTAATAATAACACAGACAAGGTAACATGGGGAAAGGGAAGGGAACAGGGCTCACCACGACGGGACAGAAAGAAATACTACAAAAATGATGAAAATAAAAATGAATATAAAATAAAATAAAATAAGTGCCTTACCTACTTCGGCAATCGTATGGTCGAGTGGTCGAGTGGTCGAATTGACAGAAAATTCTTGGAAGCTCATAACCAAGCCAAAAACTAGATCGACGAATCAGCTCGGAGCCAATCGAGACATAAATCTAGGTCGACGAACAGCCAGCACGCAATAGGGCTAAGGCTTGCAAGCTTGGAAGCTTGGTTCGGGTTATGTGAGTAATAAGAGAAGGGGGAGCGAGACGGAGAAAGAAAATGTGTGGTGTGTGTATGTGCAGACGCGTATGGACGGGAAAGGCAGCTGTGGTGGTGGTCCGGGTTAAGCCTCAGCGCATGACACTGTTCGATGGATGGATGTATGGATAGAGTGAGGTGGATGGGTGGATGGGTGTGCGTGAGTAAAAAAAAAAAAAAAAAAAATTTGCCACGCCGTTCATGAGATATGATAGATACATACATACCATACCTTCTTACTACCACTTAGGTAGGTAGCTATATGTCCATCTGCTGTCGTGTCGTATGAGAAGACACCACGGAGTAGAGCTCCAACTTGGCAAGTACATACCTAGAAGGAGAACATCAACTTTCCGGATTTTCAGCACTACACTAGCGGAGTGTGTAGGAGTACTAGGTAATGAATCGTATAATAATGCACTTACCTAACCTAGTGTAATGTACTGTAGTGTAGGTACTCGTTGTATACGTCTACACTAATACGACCGGCCAATGCCTACTACACAGGTACATAATGTTGTCGTGTGGCGAGAGAAAAACATTAAAAAAATTACAAATCGGCCGAAATCAAACTAACAGGCAACTGAAGTCCTCCGCGGACCAGGGGGGTTTGGATACCCATGCACCATACCAGGTATATAGTGTAGGTGCTCTCTCATCAATCAATGAGAAACTTGAGACATCAATATAATGAATGGTGTTGTCCACTCGTTTTTGTGTATGAGCAAGAGGCTGAAGGTTGGCACGAAAATGTTGAAATGGTGATGGAAGCATGTAAGCCAGTTGGGATGGGATGTGGATGGGATGTGGATGGGATGGATGGGATGGGATGGGTTGGAGACATGGATTGGGGAAGGGGGGGAGGAGAGTTTTCGACCCCCAATTCTTCAAGCTTCAGCCGTCTGTCAGCTGTGGTCACTTGTCAGCTTACATCAGGTACTTTCCATGTACCGTTCATAAGGCTTCCAGTGTTACACAAATCCATGGACTATTCATGTCTGTGCACAATAGTACGTACTACATACAGATATGAATACGTACTAGGGATCTGTCTAAGTGGGTACCTGTGTACCCATCGATGTACCCACATACGGATACATTATGTAAAGTACTATGGCAAGTGTTTATACGACCAGCTATTTTACTACATTGTTTACTTCGTACCGATCTACGTATAATCTCCAGAGATCAGATCACATCTTTGCAACCGATGGTCAATGTGTTTCAGGTACCTACCTAGGTAGGTGCCTATCTTCTTATACCCAACCAACCTAGTGTACCTAGATACATACATACCTACATACATTAGTAGTGTAGGTGCACCCCATTGCGCCACACCAAGCATGCGTAGGTAACTTTGAGGTTCGGTAGGTTCTGGGTTCCATGTGCTAGTAACAGCACTGCAGATATGACATGCAGATGATTTCAAGAAAGGGAAGGGGGGAGGATTGCTGAAAGCAGGCATTGATAATCGCCCAATGATTCAGAGTATACCAAAGTATCTAAGTACCTATGTAATATCTTGGTTTCTCGTCGTCAACACCACACAACAAGGGCGATGCCCCTTATTCCATACCGGGGATGTATGCATTTAACCAGCATCATACCATGGACTCAAAGACCTAGAACGTGGGAATATTTCTTAACCGAGGTTATATAGCTCTGCCTTGGGTACCCTCAATACAACCAACACAACTTGTTCTAACACCAGCCACCTTACATTTCCGGCATGTAACCCCAGCTGCATCACAGAACATTCTTCTATGCAGGAGATAAGTGACTTCGGGTTGATGTTGGCGCCTGGGCGTTGGGGCTCAAGGAAAAATACAGGAAGAGCAAAGGAAAGGATGAGAAAGAGAGAGAAAGAGAAAAGGGGGAGAGGGAGGGAGAGAAGAAATATTAAAAAAAGATTTTTTGAATAGTACATACCTGAATGAATACTACCAAAAAAACATACACCTACCTATCTCAGTTTCCCCGATTTAACCATTCCTTTAATCTCGTAGTGGCATATTAGTAGAGTGTAGTCTATGTGTTGTTGTTCTCCCCAACGCTTGTTTACGTGCGCCCAAAATAAGGCAACTAGTTAGAAATATGTCCGTGGGTGCCGCAGTCCCGAAAACCGTCCATAACCGCCGCTATCACATTCCTCGTCAGGACCCAGGTCCGAGAGATCTAGGCCAAGCAGAGTGCAAGAAGAAAAGAAAGAAAAAAAAGGAAGGACTACGGGAAAGTCCTTGGCGGAACGTGGGTTTTGTTCGTCATGTATACCCAGATTGCCTGCGTCGTCGTCGTCACACGAAAGGGGGCTACTCTCCATCTGCGTACGTGGTACGTACATACATACATACATCCATACACATACACACAACACAGAGCAAATTTTAGGGATACCCTTTCCAGTTTACCCGTCGATGACAATATACTAACCAGCATGGGGTCATCCATTCAGACCGTTGTGGTCCCGAGACCCTTTTTATTTATTTTTCCAGAACAGAAGAACATGGGCAGCTCGCCATCCCGGCATCCAACTTACACAGGGAGTTCGCTTACCGGCCGGTATATATGTAGTAGTAGTAATAATAATAATAATAATAGTGGTATGCCTACCTGGTCTTGTTCTCACGCTTATTGCCACAGTCAGTCTTTCTCCATTGCTCAAGTGACGTAAGGAACAGTTATTAAATAGATGGATGATCCAAGGACGCATCGCGTTCAAGCTTCGTTTGCGTAGCAAGGTGACTTTTATTGGTGGGCTTCCTTATCTTCGAACTAGCCCCGTCGAACTCGGCCTCGTATCGGACAGGGAGAAGAAGAAATCTGCCCCCCATGTGTTTTCTGTCTCTCTGTCTCTCTCTTCCCCCAAGCCTGGAACTTTTTTACCTGGTCTCTGCGCATCTCTACCCGATCTACCTATATCTACGCGAGAAGGAATTGCATAAGGAACTTTCCGATCTGCTCCCCCCAACCTCCCCCCCCTACTTGTTAATTTCCACGAGGTTGCATTCCGGTTTGTCGAGGAGCCCCTTCCGCCCTTTCGCCGTGGGATTTGTTAAGCTTCACATACCCCCAAGCGACAGAGTGTGCGTAAAAGAGAGAGAGAGAGAGCCTCGACCGCCCCCACTGAATAGTTCAGGTTCAGACATATGGTAGTGATTAATCAGACATTGGTTTGATGTCAAACTCCCCAGGGAGCACGACGACTGGGTTAGAACCAACTTAGATTATTAGGTAGGATTTGGCTATATGGAAACCGTTTATTAGGCTCTTTAGTCACGCATCACGCTATCAATAAACACCTCCAAGGTGCGGACTGGCTACGCGTGCGGTGGTCATAGTCTAAAGGATACCCCCCCCCCCCCCCAGGCCTAGCTTACAAAGAGGGTAATAAGCTAATCATACTCTATGTTTATGAAGAGCAACAATTCTTCTTCCTGGGAAATCTTCCCTTCCTCAAAATATGTATTACATTGACTTCAGCCAAAAGTCTTGGCCTTTCTTTTCTCACATAGTGTAAGATCTCAGAAAATGGGAAGACCGTCCTATCGGGGGTTTTTGTCGGCCAACGGGCCGTCTTACCGCACGGCAGACAGGCTGTATGAGCAGGAGAGAGAAAGAACCGTTCAACTTTCTCAAGAGTTACAAAAGTCTAGGAAGTAGAGCCCGGAGACCAGGTTCAACTTATTTATTTTCGCTCTGATCTGCTCTGTCGCGCTTCCGCAGCTCGCCTTTAACCTGCCGCCATTCCCTCCCACCCTTTCTATCCTCCCCCCACGGAAACTGGCTGCGAGTGTGAGTGTCTTTTTAACACACACCTGGTCGTTCGCGCAACACTTGCGTTCTGGTGCGGTCGGATCCCCTATGACTGCGTCAAGAACCCCCAATTGCAATGTCACCATGGCCATAAGTCTTCCGGGCTCTTCAGTCCCCTAACCAAGATCTTGAATGACACGTCTAGCACACGAAGTCGGGCCGTAAAGTCAAGGCATGTTTTGCTACTCTATTTCCTGTGCGAACATATGTTTCCCTTCATAATGAATTACATGTTATTAACCAACACCAGATAATCATATCAGAGGATCGACAGGAACTCGACTAAACAGAACCTTCGGAATGACAAAAAGCATTTTCACTCTTTTCATTTTGATAGTCAGTCCTACTCTAGGCCATCAAGTTGGCTTGCAGACGTCTGTGTCAAAATGATGTGATCAGAAATCGAAACACCGCAGAGCCTCTTCTGCAGGGGACGGCACAAGCCGCTCCGTGGCATGAAACGGCTTCGTCTCACGCCATCAGATCGTGGAAGAACTGGTTTATACGCCGAAATATAAGCGTATTATGGTTTGATGTCGAACAAGAACTCTCAACTCAACAACATCTCAACATGTGCACATATTACCCATCCATAGCCGAGGGTCAAGAGAGAACCAACTATCCTCTTAGATGATATTTGTTCCTCGGACACATCCTAAGGTCGGCCAGATTATATTTGCTAACAGAGCTCACTAGTCAGTATACAAGCCCCCGAACACTGCCCTCGGACCTATTGCTCGGCCAGACTTCCGGTGAGGCAGGATAGCTTACTACGATAGATATCCATTGGCAATCGATGTTCAAGGAATTTTCGATGCTTCCAAGTGCTAATTTGAAAGCGTCTTTCCGCCTTCAGGAATTACAAGAGCAGTGCCTAGCGGGCGGAAGAAAGAAAGAAAGAAAGAAAGAAAGGATCATCACCACTAAACGAACGACATCATCTTTACCATTACCTACGCGCGCTAAACAGGTTGGCCTTGATATCTATTAAAATCCTCCTACCTACCTACGTAACATAACTAAACCGAGCTTCATGAATCTTGTTCTTCTAGAGGGGCATTCCCAATGAAACGCATTGTACTGGGGGCTAGTGCCACAAGCGAGGGGGGGGGAGCGGTCAACCTAGAAATACCAGGTTGCCAATTATACATATACTACCTACTACGTATATGAATGCTGCTGCTTGCATCTCGCATCGGGCATTTATTGACGCTCAGACAACCAAAAAGAAAAAAAGAAAAAAAGAAAGAAAGAAAGCAAGAGAGATGATAAGTGAAATAGGGTATGGAATTCGCGGGACAGATAGGTAGGTCCATCGTATCACACGTGTGTACATTCACCGGTCCATGGTTCGTGCAAGGACATACCTTGTTTGTTTTTTTTGGGGGGGGATATCATCATTCATTACCTGCTACTATACTGAAGTGCTTCTTGCCTCTTTCTAGCTAACCTTGGCCTATGGCCCACGTAACTGCCCACGGATCTTTGTATGATTCGAACGGAGATGGGATCACTGGGGAGGGCTCCAACCAGTCCATGCTTCTGGCTATTATCGCCGCTCCAATCGTGACTCGATGTCGTTACTTGATTAGGACGAGCGCTATGACTTCACATGCATGAACTATAGTTGGATCTTTGTCCCGGCCCTCCTACATCAGTCAATATACTACTACACTATGTATTGCGCGGTCAGGAACATATTCTTTTGTGTGCCTACCTATTATCTTCAACATCAATCCTTGCTAAGGTAGCTGGTACATATGATTTTGCCTTGGAATCTAGGGAGGAAAACCAAGCGCGAGGATCGATGTCAGACAAATTTACACTTTGATTTTATATCCAAAACCCAGACCCTGCTGCGTGATGTAGTTGACTTAAGGGACCGTCCCAGCTCACATGATCGAGTACTTAGCAGCATCTTGGCTCTCTTAGCTCTTACCAGTAACTACTACTGTACACCTATTCCCCCCTCCAGCTCCGTTGAGGGAGAGGCTAATCTTACGTTGTCCTCCTCCTAGTACACCTTGGATGAGGGAAGCCTTCGAGCCTGGCCTCGCGCCACCTCTTATACTATGGCCAAAGTTATACCTAAAAGTTCATGGAAGACGGCCAGACTCTAAAGCTTGTAGGCATTGATAGGTATTAATAGTGAGAAATAACAGACGTAAGTTCGCACAGCGCCCCCAGCTTCTATGCGTATAATCTATTCTCATAACCTAAAGAGGGCGTCTGTAGCTCGTAGACAACCAAGAACACGTTCAACGGTATAAACTTCGTCCTGTTAGTCATGGGCACTAGTTCGGCCCCCCCCCGTATCTGCCTTTCAGTCCAGGAGCTCTGGGGACATTCCCTCCTAGGGGTTCACAGCATTGGCGTGTTTCCTTGAGTTGTGAGATCGAGACCTCCGACTTGTTGGCGAGCAGAAGGCACGGAGTGTTGGAATATGGGGTTACCACCCCACTATACGGTACTACACTACTACATCATGTATATATATATATCAGGGCTTCCGCCCCTCTACTAGACTCTCTCCTGGACTAATACACTCGATCCTATTCCCTCACATTCGTCTCATGCCAACACGGAGAGCCACCTCTAGGCTGATTTTGTTTATGGGAGATGCGAAAAAGAGTATTGCCCCTGGTTCAGACCCCGTCGCCAGGGTCCTGTCCTGTGAGGTGCATGCCGCGCACCGTAGCACAGGACGGGATCTATGCCGTAGGCGGAGATTGTGAGGCTCTGTGTAAATACTAGACTCTCCAGTTCAGATAATGTTCGTTACAACGTTGCATGAGTCCTAGTAGTAGGAAGTTTCCTTAATATAGAGGCGGAAGTATGAAAGGGTATGTTTCTATTCAGGAGAGCTCCCCAGTACAAATTATTTGGAGCCGTACCTTATCTTGGAAGGGCTTAAAAGATATAGTGGCACTTCAATATATATATATACATATATAATCTTAGCCCTCACAAAGAACCCAGGAGTTGTGATTCTCTGCCAGAGTTTCCCTGGGTTCGGGCTCTTTCATCGCTGCAAGGGCCTACAACATGAGTGAGTTATGTTGGGTAGAGTCTGCAACTATAAATGCACATAAAATGATTAGGTGACTGCCAATTTGCATGCTATGGTATAGAAATACTACATCTTTCAAATGTGTCAATAATGTAATATTATAGCTGGTATCACCAATAGGTAGTATAATTCAGGTCACACAAGTAAAGACTATACTCTCAAGCGGATCCACAACAGCCTCTCTGATTCCCGAGGTCCCAGCTGTTATTCAAGCCCCACTATGATTACCTATTAGACCTTGAAGCTTAACAACTTCATGCCTATTGAGACGTCTAACACCAAACTACATAGCATCAACGTTTACATACCTAGGTAGGCAACAAATTGTATAGGCATTAGACGATGGCAATGATATGTGATTTTGTTCAACCTCCATTGAACTAAATTCTTGGAGTCGCACTAATTGAACAACAACTCTCACTACACACGGGGGGAGTGCCAAGGCTTTAGTAAACTGCAATGCCACCTTGACGGCGCACAACGTGAGCCATAACCAAATTGATACTATGTATACCTATCAATTGAAGGTAAATCTATATTCAAGTCACGGTGTCCCACGTAGTTTTAGTTGTAGTTCTACACCACAACAACATTGTCGTTTGACCTCACATGAAAACACGTGGAGAGCAAGAATACCTGTTATATGTATTCTACAGGAGACACCGGGGCTTTTGGCACTAGAGAAAAAGGATTGGATTATAACAAGTACATATGTACTTTGGTTGGAAATTTTGTGGTCTGTAGTGCTACTAGAGTTGTTGTACCATTGCGTCGGTGGGTTTGCGGCTGACTTTTAGTTCACAATAACGTTATTCACACTAAGTTAGAGTCGAGTGGAGATTTTACACAGGTACCTCAATAGTCACAGTCTAGTTTGTTTTTCAAGGTCAGAGTAGCAGAGGAAAGATTTTAAATCGATTTGTGGAAAAGCTCATGAATTCACTAAGATATTGTATTAGATCTAGCTATACCCAAGTTACTATATTTTATTCAACAGGAGGTAACAAGTGGTGAGCGTGAGAATATTAAGGCGAAGGATGGTTGCCCTAAAATCAATACCTATGCCAAAACTCGGTGAACAATTACTTCCAACCTCAGAAAGACGTTACGTTCATACAAACACACTCAAGCTAGCTAACCTAGAGCTTAGATTCATTTCCAACGGGGGTAACCACCTACCAAAGTACGGGTTCTTACTTATAGTACGCCAAGGAAAGATTAAGAGAAAAAAAAAGGTCAGACGGACTAATATTAATTCGCAGACCAAGACAGATCTGCAACGCCGTCGCAAAAGGGGTCACATTTCAGGAGTGCCTAGAACACCATTTAGAGCACCATCATATTATAATGAGAGGAAGGGTACTGCTTATGTAGCTTGGCGAGACAGTCATCTGCAAGACCTACCTAGGCATAGTATAGCTATGTATCCTACGGTGGTTTCTGCCTAGTTGCGAACAGCGCAAACCTCCTGCTGGCTCACTTCGCCCACCTCTACGAATGTCTGATGCCAGAAGCCTGGATCCGGGCCTCAAGCTCAAGGCTCGATAACTTACCTATACGAAGACAGCAGTTTTTATATACTACTATCAGGTAGGTTACTTGAATTACTTGAAATGAAGGGGGGTGGTGATACCAGCCCTCCTACGAACGACATCGTGGTGTGGTTCATATATGCTTAGATCCAATGGCTATGCTAGCGTAGTTTGAGGGGTCGAGCTATTTTAATGAGCTGAAAGATGGTTAACAAAGGTAGGTTAAGCCATTGAATGATTCCTATGCGAGTTAGTTAGGCTAGTCCTTCAGCTTTCGTAGGCAGCCAGACACATACATGTAACGGCTTATCGTTGTTATTATTCTTATTTTTATTTCCCCGGCTCTCCTTTTCTTTGCACAAAATCCCGAGAGCTTCACCTTTTTCCCTTCCCACTGACAATTTATTATTGCTCGTTTGTCCTGGGGACTTATCGCTACGGAGGCACATCACAGTTCCGAAGGAAGGAGAAGAACGCAATGGACCCTACTCTGCACCAGCCATATCCTGTCCAGTATCAGCAACCTGTCGCGGGTGTCCCCTTTAGCAAATCATGGCACATAGCCAAGATCGTCTTCACATCTGTGTCCATGGTCCTATGCATCATCGTCATAGGTATCTCCATCGCCTTAGCCGTCAACCCGGATATCCTGAGCTTCGCGCTCATCTGGACTGTACCCCAAGCCAGCGTCTCGCTGATATGGTCCATTGCCGAGCTCATCACGATCTGCGCGCGACCGGGGCATAGAGGCATTCACCCCGGCGCCCATGTTGCTCTTCACTTGCTGCTATGGCTGGGGTTTATCGTGGGACTTGGCTTGACCGGTTACCTGCTCGCCTTCGCCACCTTCTACGACGACTACTACTACAGCTACTACGACTACTACGGCAACAATTATGTCGAGCTGATGCAGGCCCTCACCTCCTTCCTCGCACTCCTGGTGTATGTTATTCGCACCTCCTACAGAAAAGACAACAACAACAAACCAGAACACGCTAACCTGTCTCTAGAATCGTCCACTTCTTTCTCTTCGTCCGGGCCTGCGTCGAGACAGCTCAGCGCAACAGGGCCGGCGCCCCGGTCATGATGGTTCCCCAGCCGATGTACTACCAGGCTCCCATGCAACCGGCATACCCAGTACAGCAACAACAGCAGCAGCAGCCCGGATACCCGACGCAGCCTCAGCCGACACATCTCTCCGGGTACTACGGCCAGCCGAACGAGGTACAGCAGCACATCACGGGCTCGAGCACCGGCCACTTCTCACAGCCGCCGTCTTCTGCCACGCCGGTACAAGACGACGGTCTTCAACCCGTCACAGCCCAAAAGTAAAAAAAAAACAGTCGCCACGAGATTAAACAGGGAAGGGGTAAAGTAACAGTGTTGCGGGCGGGAGGGCTTAATAGGTAGTGGAAGGATATGTATTACCAGTCTTATGGTACCCAGGTTGCTCGAGAGAGCTGAAGTCTTTCAAGTATATTCACACTTCGTCTGTGATGATGCCGTGGAATTGAGCTGTCGTGTCCAGAAAACAAAGGATTTGGGTTGATTTTACATTGCGACTGTTGGTCGACATATATACCCAGGACCCCAATGTACAGAAGTGCGTTGTACTAATCCGGTTGTCATATTCTATATTTGGTTCAAGATCTTGTCTATTAGTGATTGATTAGATCTTACGACAAGGTTACGAATCTTGCTTAGATTTCATGAGAAATGACCAGAGTGAAGGATGTTAGCAAAGGCCGTTATTAAGTTACCTAAGCATGCGGTTATGTGTAAATAATACTGGTATAATGGCTTAAAGGCACGTATTGTCACCATGTAGATACAGGATGTATTTCCCATAACCCCTTTTAAGTGAGAATTATAGCCTTTTATTAGGTGAGTATATTATCTTAGAGTCATATATAAAACCTACCTAAAAACACGTTAGCCTCTCCCCCCCCCCCCCCCCCCCCCCCCATATGTCCCGTATGTCTGGCTATAAGAACAACCCAAGGCCAGAAGATCGTGTGGTACAACAGAATTGCTGCCATGGATCATATAGGAGTGGGAATATATATATATCTTAAGATATATACCTATTGAAGTGAGTAAATACATTCATGTTTTGTGATAGGTACTCAAAGGGAGAAGTGGGAGGGAGGGTGACAATATCGCACGAGATGCCGACTACTAACTATTCCGTTATCTACTTCCCTTTAGCACCCACCCATCACAAATACAACCTGGCCGGAATCCAATAACATCGGTGACTATTTCTTTAACTGCCTGCCTGCCTTGGTTAATAGATACCGAGGTAGATTTGTAACCTAGCATTCTTCTGCCGGAGAGGATCGTTGTAATGTCGATCACAGATAGATAGGCAAGTCGTGAGCATATCTAGAAAGTATTTTACCAAAAGTACTAAGAAGGTCAGAAGGTCCATAACAACGAGATTGCTATCAGATCAGCACTCTCATATCACATCACTATATGAAAAAAGCTGCATATCTTTGACATGAGCCGTGTAAAGACAAGAGAACTATAGCTCTACACTCAGTCCAAGCTATATATATATATATATGCAGCCTCCTCTAGTTAATTAAGCACGGAGTTAGTATACCAATGTATACCACGTCTCACTTTCCACATTGATGCTAAGGCTGATTACAGCCAGACGATACCTAGCAAACAATATTTCCTCATCAACATCTCGATTTCCTTCCTTCCTTACTATATATTAATGAATAAACAGCGCCAGCCAGCCTTAAGCCTTTTCGACGCATGCAAACGAAGAAGGGGGTATATATGACATCACGGTTAGTGTAAAAAGAGAAAAAAAAGGAGGAAAGCTAAGTAGCAAGCAGTAGCAACAACAAAAAAAAGACAAGCTCTCTCCCACACATGCAGCTGAAAAAAAAAACAGAATACAGAGAAACAACACGACTAATAACTTTCTCCCAAAAAAGAAGTCTCCCCTCTATCCTCCCTACCCCCTTTATAATGCCCCTTTTCTATCTTGCCTTGCGAGTTCGCGCACAGCGCACAGCGAGCTCCTTACTCGTCGTCTAGTATGTTACTAGCTATCTGACCGAAAACCGGCACTTCAAATCTATTCAGATGCAGTTAGCTTAGCACTTCACACGGCATAAACCCTGCACTGCAGTTGGAAATCGTGAATGACGAGAGGAAGAGACACTCCCCAACCAGAGAAAAAGAAGTCTTACCTATCGAGCGTGTCCGCATCTCTGTACGCCCGCAGCGCGAGCCAGCCCATCAGGAACAGGTCCGCGATGGCGAAGACCCAGCTCAGGAATGTCGACCACGAGAAGAGCAGGTGGACGATGAAGACGACGGTGAACAGCAGGCTCGACTGCCAAGCGTGGAACCTATACGGGAAGAAAGAGAGGGTCATGTTAGCGCTCCGCTCCGGCCTCCGAGTAATAACCCCTACCCCCTGCCCTCCCTACACCCTACACCCGCCCTCACAAACTGCGCAACCGCGGAAGTAGTAACACGGCATCAAACCCCCCCCAGCCATCTTAAAAAAAGGACCCAACGTCCCTCACTCTCAGTCTCACTCACCTCACATAATCGCTCTGCCTCTCCAGGATAAGCAGCACGATGGCCCCCAGGGGCGGCAACCCCAGATACGCCAGCGCGGCCTCGTAGTCCAGCCTCAGGCCCAGGCTCGTGTCGAACTCGCTCACGCCGCCCCTCGCACCGCCCAGCCCTCCTATCTCGTAGTACCCGGTCGTCGTTGGCGCGTTCCCTATGCCCCCTCCCTGCTGCTGCTGCTGCTGCTGTGGCGGCGACAACGACGACGACATGTTCCCGTAGCCGTACTCGTAGGGCAGCACCGAGGACTGCTGCTGCCACGAGCGCTGGGGCTGGGGGTGCTGCAGCGGCGGCGGGGAGGTGGTGGCGGTGGCGGTGGGGGAAAAGGCGCGGCGGGCGTAGTCGAGGGATGCGCGGGGGGAGGTCGCGGTGGGGGGCGAGAAGGGCCGGTTGTGCTCCGGCGGGGAGGACTGGTAGGGTGCGAAGTCCATTGCGGTTTACGTTCTCGTCCGGGAAGGCAGGGGGTGGTGGTGGTGGTGGTGGTGATTGGTGGTGATGATGAGGTTGATATGTGATGGGGCGGAGGCGGACCGGACCGGAAGTAAGTAAGTATGTAAGTAAGTAGGTGTGGGTGGTGGTGATTGGAGTGTTGGTCACGTCACCGATACTCGGAGTGTCTTGTATGGAGCATGAAGAAAAGAAAGGAATAGGTAGGTGGGTGAGTAGGTAGTTAGATATCCAGGTCGAATCCCATCTGGTCTGGCCTGTGCTTTGGGCGGGTGTTGGTTGTTGCAGAGAGAGAGAAGGAAAAGAGGGTTCCAAGTTGGTGGTAGGAGGTTAGTAGTAATTAGAGAGGCTCGGTATTACGTAGCTGCGTAGGTACATACCCTTCCACCGTATCACGAGGTATGTTTAGCGAAATGCAGGGTCCAACCTTTTTTTTTTCCCATTCGCTTATCACGCTTATCAGCCACTGCTAGATTGGCTTTCAGCGGCTGATCAAGGAGTTCCAGTGGTGAATCCTGGCTAGGTTACCCCAAAGCCATTTAACCTATCGGATCATAAGAACATTCATACATCATAATTGCATGTGTCTCTCGGTTGTCAATGTACTATTTCATATTGTAGGTAGATATCAAATATCATAGCATACCTAGGTAGTAGATAGGTCCATATGTACACAGGTCATTGAAAAGATGAAACAGACCAGACAGGGTATGTAGGTACTTAAAGGTTAGTAGGTAAGATGGGAAGTATGAAAAAAAGGGGGCATATCCATATATCCATCCCACTTAAGGGGTGTGTCCTCCTTGTCCATCATACCAGTTCCCGGCAAATCGTACCGCGACGGCATTCATTTTGTACACATCTCTATATTTGTACATCCGTCCTATGTGTATATATAATCATGTAATTATACACAGCAACAGAAACCGACCGTGCAACCCCATCCCACGCGTTAGGAAGTTGGCGTCGTCGTAGCAGTAGTAGTCTCCTCTTCTGCCTTCTTGCCCCCGTTGGCCTCCTCCTCCATCTGCGTCCTCCGGCTCTCGAGCGCCAGCCACAAGCCCTTGCTGTTGCCTTCTAGCGCCGACGTGAGACCCAGCCCGGCGTTCTGCAGCATGCCCACGAGTTGCGCGCGCAGCCCGTCCAGTCCGCCCTGGATACTTCCCACCCACATGACGCCATTGGGATCGAACACCTTGCTTTCTATCCTGCCGCCTATCAGCAGCAGCTTCTGCAGCCCGCTCTGTGCCGTGGGCTCGTAGTAGCCCGGGTTCTTCTTCCGTGGCGGGGGCGGGAAGGCCGGCGGCGAGGGCGCGAGCACCTTGAGCACGACCTCGAGGTGGGCGGGCGACACCATAGGGATGGTCACGGCGGCGACGGGCCCGGTGAATAGCGCCCGGATCTGGCCGTACGCGCTGTTCTCGTCGATGGTGGCGCCCTTGTGGGCCTTGTAGGCGGCGACCGATAGGTCGTGCGTGTAGGCATTGGACTTGTCGGTCTGAGCCTTGGGGTCGAAGAACTCGACCACGCGGAAGGCCACGTCAAATATGCGCGTGCGTAGGACCTGGATCTCGATGTTTGGGGAGATGTTTATGGGCACCTTGCCGCTGGGGCCAGGGGTGGGAGGAGGTAGAGCTGCCAGGGCGGTGCGCAGCTCCCGTCTTATGGCGGCAAATTCCACAGCGTTGATACTGTTGTGCTGGAAGAAGAGGATCAAGGGTGTGGAGCGCAGCATGGATGTGTAGGATCGCAGAAGCTGGGCCTTTCTCTGGTCGGGTTTCTTGGCGCTGGGGGGCTGGGTGGGCGGGACGTAGTCGTCTGGTAGTTTGAGGCCACCAAGGTTGGATAAGGGGAGGTTCGCATAGTGTCTCGTGGCACCGGCTGTGCTCTGAAGTAATGAGCGGCTTGAGGGTGATCTCTGCGCATTGGCGGTGGTTCGCTGTAGTACTCGCGCGAGGCTACGGCGAGCCGTGGAGCTGAATTGTAGTGGCATTTTTATTATGATTTCCTCCTCTATTTTGCCCTCTCTCTCCCATACCCTTGTTCGATCTTCTCCCGGTTGTTGGGGATGAGTGGTGCACTGTCTCGGCAGGCTCGTGGATAAGTAGGTATGTAGGTAGTAAGTAGGTAGGTTGAAGATGCGCATACAAAGAATGGAGAAATATTTAATTCTAGGGTTCGAAATGATTGGCCGTTAAGCTTAGGTACTTACACTAGGTACCTACACTAGATACAGGGGTACCTCTCTGCAAATAACTTCGTAGTACAGATTTAAGAATCTGCCGTGCTTTACCGCCCCAATTCGTACAACCCCTCGGTGGGTGGATCCTCTTTCTTAGGTACTATGTATGGCGGGGTAGTTCCAACTACAAGCTCCGACCTACCTCTTAGGTTAACCTGAAGGTATTTTTTTATTCTCTATCTGAGTCACTGCTAACTGCTACTGCTACCTCGATAGAAGCTAGGTACCTAAGGTTAACCTTGTACGACTTATTAATAACCTATAGTAGGACGGGATGAAGAAGCACATATCCCGGTTTGTCTCACTCACCTCCAGTCAACCACCAAAACAAGATCGTCGTTTTGTAGATTACATCTCTTATACCAGCACAGGATAAATTAATCATGAATGCTTGAGACCTTCTCGTTTATAGTTTCGCATTTTCTGTCCCTAGTCTAAGAAATAACAGTTCTTTTTCTTTTCTTTTCTTTTCTTTCCCCCCTTTTCTTTTCACTCTGTTATCGAATCTCCTTGCTCTATCTCTCTATTGCTTCATCGTCTCCTCCCCCCTCCCCCCTCTACCTACTCCGACTCCTTCTATCTCTTAGCATCATCATCACCACCACCATGGCCAGCACCACCCAAGAGCTCCCCCAGGTGGACATCCGCCCCCTGCTGCAGCGCCTGTGGCCCGACCCAGCGCAGCAGAACGTGACGGCCAAGGAGATCTCCGACGCCATCGCCCTCATCTTCACGAACCAGCTGAGCCCCGTGCAGGCCGGCTCCCTGCTGACTGCTCTCCACTTCACCGGCTGGGACCGCCGCGCCGACGTCCTCGCCGAGGCCTCCGCTGCCATGCGCCGCCACGCCTCCCAGATCGACATCGACGGCCTCAAGTCCGTCATTGCCTCGCGCGCCCGGCCCGAGGGTAGATACCAAGGCGGCCTGGTAAGTCAAGCTCCCCTTCTCCTATTGTTGAACATGATGCAGAAAACTATAATACTAACACTATAATAGTGCGACATCGTCGGCACCGGCGGCGACTCCCACAACACCTTCAACATATCCACCACCGCCTCGATCCTGTGCTCGTCCCTCCTCCTGCTCGCCAAGCACGGCAACCGCGCGTCGACGTCCAAGTCTGGCTCGGCCGACCTGCTCCTGAGCATGTCGCCGCTGCCCGCGCGCCTCTCGCGCGTGACCCCCGCCGCCATCCCCGCCGTCTACGCGCGCACCAACTACGCCTTCCTCTTCGCGCCCGTCTTCCACCCGGGCATGCGCCACGTCGCCGCCGTGCGCCGCGAGCTCGGCTGGCGCACCATCTTCAACCTGCTCGGCCCGCTGAGCAACCCCCTCGACGCCGCCATCGAGGCCCGCATGCTGGGCGTCGCCCGCTCCGACCTCGGCCCCGTCTTCGCCGAGGCCCTGCGCCTCGCCGGCGCCCGCAAGGGGCTCGTCGTCTGCGGCCGCGAGCAGCTCGACGAGGTGTCCTGCGCGGGGCCCACCCTGTGCTGGCAGCTCGTCGAGAAGAGCGGCAGCGGCAGCGGCAGCGGCAGCGGCGGTGCCGAGGCGCGCAGCACAGTAGAGGTGCAGCACTTCGAGCTCGCGCCCTCCGACTTCGGCCTCTCCCCGCACCCCCTCGACGCCGTGTCGCCGGGCCGGGAGCCCCGCGAGAACGCCGAGATCCTGCGCCGCCTGCTGCGCGGCGAGCTCCCCGACGACGACCCCATCCTCGAGTTCGTCCTCATGAACGCCGCCGCCCTGCTCGTCGTCTCGGGCCTCTGCGACGCCGACGCGAGCGCCATGGGCCCCGGCGACGACGGCCGCGTCGTCGCCGAGCGCGGCCCCGGCGGCGGCCGCTGGAAGGAGGGCGTCCGCCGCGCGCGCTGGGCCATCCGCAGCGGCGAGGCCTGGAGGCAGTGGGAGGCCTTCGCCGAGGCCACGGATCGCTTGCCCGAGCCGGATTCTTCGTGAAATTTTTTTGAAAAAAAAAAAAAGGGCGGTTGGCTGAAAAGGGGGCGGAGAGGGGGTTGGTTAAGAGTAGGAGTAGGGGTAGGTAGGAAGAGGGGATTAATTGGAATAGGTTACCCCCTCCCCATCTACATACCTAGCTTACCTAGGTAGGTATGTAGGTATAGAGTAAATTTTCAAAAAAGGATCTTTATTATATATCAGTTTCATATACTTACTTAATCGGTACCTGACCTAACCTAGCCCAACCTAACCCAACATAAATCTTCTTTCCCATGAGAAAAACTTAAGTTGTTGCATTCCAAGTCTTTTTTTCCCCGATTTCTTTTTTTAAGGTCATGGATTCGGAATACCACAAAGGGGGGGGAAAGGGCGAAAGGGGAGGGGGAGGGAAGAGAACAACGAACGAGGCGGCCTCCTAAATTTAGGTAACCTAGATGAGAGAGAGAGAGAGCTATCTTGATTGTGATTAGTCTCACCCATCTAAGTACCGACCTCGTTTGTCTACGTTATAATAATCCGTTAACATCCTTTAGTAAGTAGTATTGATATATAGATTAAGAACCAAAATGTTTTGGTAGAATAAGAATATTTCTATCTCTTCTCCACCTAGGCAGGTAAGTGCTATGACTAGGTGGATAAGTGTATGGATGGGTGCTTAGAATGAGGTGAACCTACTGTACAGCGAGCAGTATCACGAATAGGATGTAGGCTTCGGCCGCGATGGTAATATCATGCTACATCGCATCCCATCCCCTCCATCCCCTCCCATCCCCCTTCCTCTTCCTCTCCCTCTTCCTCTCCCTCTTCCACGACCCATCCCCCTCCCTTCGAACTGGCGCTGAGGTGGGAATGAGCTAGGGCTATTTTCCGGACTCTATCTTGATAACACCGCCCTCACCGTCCCCTTCACCGTAGGCCTCCCCTCAAACACACGCTCGCGAATCCCCGTGTCCTCTCCGGTACCTTTCTCTAACCATCTCTGAAGCAAGTCATTGCTCTCCTTCGGCTTGACCCCTTCGTCCCGCGTGCCCACCGTGATGTGCGCAACCTTGTTGACGCACGTCCACTTTTGATCCTCGTCCACGAGCCGCACCACGATGGCCATGATGCGATCGTCGTAGACCACACGCTCGAGAATTACCTCGCAGGCCCCGAGCTGGTTGTCGGTAGAGTTCTGGTTCTCTGCTTCCAGGGCAGTATAGCGCTGCCAGAGCTCGGGGTGCTCCCTCGCGGACACGCGGTGCATCAGGGTTACGTGGAACAGCTGTTGGATGCGACGCGTCTGCTGCAGTTGCTTATAGAACCGCTGGGTCTCGGCATCAGTCCCTTTGAAGGCCCGCTCGAGGACAGCGCGGATCTCGGCGGCTGGGACCGAGACCGCCATGTATTCTAGAGGCTTCTTCTTTTTCTGCGCTGGCTGTTGTTGCTGTTGCTGGTTTCTCTGTCGATCCCTTCCCCCGCTACGGTCCGGGAGGGTATGTCTCATGTCGGGTTTATAGTCCTCGATGGCCGCCTTTACAGCTTCATCCATATCTTCGGCACTAGGCATAGTCGAGATGAGTGCTGGGTATTTTCGCTGCAGCTCCCTTACGACCGTTTCCAGGTTTGTACGGCTATCTTGGGTAGGATCAAGATCAATAACAAGATCGAAGCCATCATCTGGCGACTTGTCTGGATCACAAGGCTCGAACCTGTGTAGGAAATTCTCCATGATACCAATGACCTTGTTTTCATCCGTGGCAGCTTGAATGGTCTGGTGATTATCGCCGCGCTTAAGGACACGTTCTCGCGTCACTCGTCTTATTTCGTTAATATCCCCATGAGCAAAGTTCAAAGCAACTAATCTAGCCTGCTGGTGCTGCAAGAGAACATCTTTTATGATCTGATCTCTCTCGCGACGTTCCGAGTTGTTTCGATCCGCGACGACAACCGGGTGCTTCATCAAAAGACTCATTATCTGCTCTGTCATCTTGGCTGGACGTTTGGAGCCTTTAATGTTGTCGTTCTGAATTATTCCCCAGTTGAAAAGGTGTGTTAGAGCGATACCGACTGTTGTCTTGCCACACCCGATGGTGGCAATAGGCACGAGGACGATGTCTCTAGATACATTCGAGGTATCCTGGGTAGAATCGTTGTCGATATTAGCGGCATCCGACCCCTTCAGGTTCTTGAACGCGAGGAAATCGTCTCGAAGAGAAATGATACCGTGATTCTGGTTGTATTGTTTGCCCAGATTGGGATCCGCGGCCAGCCTCTTGCGAGCATACATAAGGTACTCCTCGGTGATCTTGGCATGCTTCTTGTATTTGGGAGGCTTTCCGGCAATTAATGCTTTTGTACACTCCCGCCATTGACGATACATCAAGTACGGCTCTTCGAACTTGTACTTGAAGAACCAGTCATTGTACGGTGTCCGTTCCGGATGGGTCGACATCCTGCAACGCACGACAAAACCTTCAACATCTCGACCCTCATGAGCCCCCGACTCGGCTACGGCATCTAGGAAGGTCTTGACCGTGTCGACATTGTCAAACATCTGGAGTCCAATTTTCCGGAACCCCCACTCGTCTGCGAACTGCTGGACTAGGTTGCTGGGGTATGTCATAAACTGAGGTATGTTGACATTGATGCCGTGGAGGTAGAGACCGGCTTTGTCGGGGCCGTAGGCAAGAATATGTTCCTCGAACTCGTCATCGCACAGTTCGGCGACGGCAGTGACATTCCTTTTCCTCAGCTCGCGGGCGAACTCCTCTCTCGTCTTGCCAATGGTAGCCAGTTGCTTGTCGACCCATCGCTCGCCGGCGCTGGCATGGCTAATCTCGACATCACTCCTGTCTCCGGTCGAATGCTTGCTACAGACGAGCAAGGTCTCATCTTCCAAGCCACTAATAAAGATGATGCATCCATTCTCCTTCAACGTCAGCTCGTAGGGCCCCTGGGTTTTCGTCTTGATGTTGTCCCATTTAGTGTCTGAAACTTCACCGACGTTGAAGAACTTGTCGTAGCCCCTGACGGCAATCTCATATTGATTCTGGCGGTTCTTGGTGGTGAAGAGTCCTCTCGCATAAGTGGGTAGGTCTGAGCGTTTGTAGTCCCAGTCATGTAATCGCCAGGAGTCAACGGTGATGCCATCTGAAGACCCGTGGACTTTGAAGGTGGTCTTCTTGGCCTTGAAGCTCTTGTGGCCTTTGCCCTTTCCATCGCCCAGAGCCCGGACCAGGTCGGCGATCTCCTGGGGATCCTGTTCGCAGTAAGGGACCTTGGTGGAATCCATGATGAGGTGTGGGTTGGCCGAGTCGGAGTGAAAAAACAGCTTGGGGGCTGGTGGATAAGTCCCGGGCTGGTACAGGTGGCGGGACCGCCCAGGTTCCGGGCCAGCGAGGAGTGTAGATATAAGTTGAGGCCTCAGACGACAATACGATGGAGAAGAGGATTGAAAGGGGCGGGTTATGTTTCTAGAAGTGGCCGCACACACACACGCACACACAAAAGGGTCAGCTGCTTCTTGAACTTTTTGTTGTTATTGTTGACCTTTGCCTTGCCCCGTCTGAACTTTTGTTGCAAACAACAGCGTCTCGTTCAGGGGTTGTATATAGGTGGATAGGTAGGTAGGATGTAGGTATCGAAGTGTGTATGAATCTCTGTGTATATCAATGTGCCCCGAGGATGATATACCTAGGTATTGTAGTGGGTGGAGTAAGTACCTAGGCAGGTATGTTGATACTTGGGGGGTTATTGGGTTATTTAAACGGAATAGGGGAAGGAATGAATTCGTAAAAGGAGACGATATATTGATAGTACTTACCGTAACCTTGGATGAAAGGTGCGTCTGGTTGCCGACATGAGTCACCCCGGCCTGGCCTGGCTAGGTATAGTACTAGGTATTCTCCCCTTCCTATTATGACGGCACAGCCCTCCCTGGAAATGATGTGTTTGGATGGGGACGGGTAAGTGCCTACGTACCTACCTGGTCTGAAGATATCTGCGTGGTGGTGTGTGGTGGTGTGTGGTGGTGTATGGTGGTGGGTGCGGTGGTGGGTGCGTCCGAGGTGTGTAAGTTTAGGTGAGAGACGACAAAGCAGGTACCCGTTTCTGATAGGATGATTCTTGTACTGAAATTGGATGTCTGGATACATACAGTAGTTATGTATTTCAGGTATGCGCCCGAGGGATTCTACAAGTATGTATGTACATACATACAAAGCTACCCCGCTATTGGCCTTGTAACCACACTAGCAAAGCTAGATTTTCTCATGGTGGGGTTTTCCCAACCGGCATGCGTCATATCTACCTAGTACCTACTACAACCTCAGCTACCTACATACCTCCTAACCTTAAAAGAAGAAAAAATATTGTTTTACTCGGAAAGTACGTACTAACCTAGGAATTATCTTGTATATACCTACCTACCTATTCTCATTTCTGCCCGCCCCTCGGTCTACTTCTACATTCATACATACAATACAATGGCAGCCAATCCTTTCCTCCTCGCCGCAGACAATAGCCCTGCTCTGCTACCCCTCCTCCGCGAGAACCCAGCTCTCGCCTCCCAGCAAGACGAGCACGGTTACTCTCTTGTTCACGCAGCCGCCAGCTACAACCACCTCGATCTCCTGCGCACGCTGATCCGCGAGTTCAACGTCGATGTGAACCTGCGCGACGAGGATCAGGAGACCGCCTTGTTCGTGGTCGAGACTGTCGATGCTGCGCGGGTTCTCGTCGAGGAGCTAGGTGCCGATACAACCATCAAGGGTTCCGACGGGCATACCGCACGCCAGAAAATCAGCCAAGAGGATGAATACCCCGAGGTGGCAGAATATCTGATGACCAAGGAGGTGGCGAGTGCTCAAAACCCCCTGCAGAACGGGACAAATGGAGAGCCTGTCCAGAACGGCAATGCGGTCCCATCCTTGCCCGAAGGACTCAACATATCCCTCAGCACCCTGACGCCCGCCGAGGAGAACGAGGCCGAGGTCGACCCCGAGTTCCGAAGAAGAATAGAGCAACTGGCCGAGCGCGACGACTTCCACACCGAAGCTGGGCAGGCCGAACTGAGACGGCTTGTCGAGGATGCCCTCGCCGACGGTAGCCTCGCAGATCGCAACATCAGACAGAGGCAGCATTAGATAGCGCCGTATGTGATCAAGTTCTTCTGCCCGGTCATAATCTCATCATTTAATTTCCCAGAGGAAATATTCTCCCGGTGTATCGGGCAGCTTCAGGACAGTACAATCCGTACTATCGTTAGTCATGCCCCGTGCAAACGAAGTAGCGCTCAGCGAAAACCAAGATTTCGATGGTACGCCCTGGATCACATCGGCAAAGGTTCGCCTCACCCAATCTGGTGATATGAATCCCTGCCAGCTGACTTTGCACAGTTGACCGCTACGGATGTCTTCTGGGTTTCCAGGAACGGCATAGGTGGATAGATAGGGGTCGATGGTGTCACTCGTGCTCAACCGGGGACTTTCCAGTCGGACCAATGATAGCCATTCGTAGATATCTGTGGCATACTCGCCCAGGTCTGATCGGTGGCCGCTCTCTAGAACGGCCTGGGGAGGCGTCAAAGAGGGAACATTGACAACTAGACCGTCAACGAGGGCTGGGGAGGATGTGTATCTAGCAGGGTGATATAGTCGAAGAGGATCTGGATCGGATTCTATGGAAATTTTCAGCCATTTACCAGAATAAAGTCTGCTAGTATATATATATATCTTACCCTTGGAAAGGTTGCAAAATAGCCAGGTGGTTGGCTTGTTCAGTACAGTCTTACAAGCGTAGGCTAATCTGTCAAACCCCTTTTTGCCATGCAACATAGACGGACTTCGAAGGTCGAACTGTACAACTGGAGAGGTATTAGCAATTGTCGAGAAGAGAATGCGTGTCATTTTTATCCTACTCCACCTCGGCTTGAGTCCCCGTTTCCCCTTAACCCCATGAGGCTTCCCTACAAGACCGGCTCGTTCATATGTCTCCTTATCAAGATACATCGTGAGAGTACCTGCATAACAATAGCAATTAGATAGGCCCATGACCATGGTCGACTATAGAGAGACAAAGTGGCAGCATCTCTACCTTCTTTGAGTGAGAACACATTGTCCGAGTCGATTCTGCCCTCGGATAACATCATGATGTTGCCTATCGTGGAACTTTATTAGCCGCGAGGAAATGAGCACTATGGCCAAAAGTTTTTGGGCCATGCCCACCAATCTTGATATACTGCGTAAAGAAGTCTCCTTCAAGCACCTGCCCAAGAGTCATGATGACCCGGTGGTACGACGGTGCTTGGACGGGGCCTTCTCCCATGATCTTGTCCCTCACAAAATGCAGTGACTCCTCCGGCAGGATGAGGTCGACCTATGTCAAGTCAACACAGTCAAGTTGCCACGAGAAAGCTCAAGCTGCCCACCCACCTTATGCACGAAGTCCTGGGCGAGAAAGGTGCTCCATGGCTTCACTTTACTCGGGAGCTGCTTGGCGTCGGTATGCGCTAGTGTTCCGTACGTGGCGAAGCACTTGGACGACTGGTACACGCTGGGGGTCGAGAAGGAAAACATCTTTGGCGCACCTCTCGATGAGAAGCAAAATTAACACATATATAATTATACCACCGAGCACTAAGAAGACCCGAAGAATTGATGCGCTGACAGAAACCCCCCGTACAAGGAAATGTTGGAGAAATGAATTTTTTGCTTCAGCCGCCCTCCAATTAGGGATTAGAAGGTTCAACGAGTGAAAGATGAAAGTTCTACCAGACCCAACCTAACAATTTGGAACTGGGTCGAATATGCGGCTAAAGAGGTTATCTTCCTATGCATGATTGCGCCATAGCAAGCACCCGCCCATTTTTCTCACTGGCGTTGATTCACTGTCGAGGTCTCACTCTTCTTACACTAAGGTAGGTAACTTTCAAATATTTACACACAAAACCAAGCAACCTGCAATACAGGATCTACTAAATAACGTATTCCTCTCTCCCTTGAATCTAACTCTAGGTATATAGCAAGCGGGAAATCTCTTTCTTTTTTTTTTCAGTCACTTTTTGTGGTCGCTGATGGACCAGTCCGAATATCGACCTACTACTTATACTAATAACCCTTGCTTGAGCCTCTTCACCCGCCATGGAATACATAATCCGATTTACGCAATGGCATGAGTCGTTTCGCCTAGCAGAAATACAATCAATTGCGGTGCTTGAAGGTATCGAACTGGAGGTCATCCATTACAAGGACGAAGTGAGCACTTATACTGCCTACCTATTTCTTTCTTTTCTTTTTTTCCACCAGGGTTCATTCGCTAACCAGCAACAAGTCTCCATTTTGTGTGGTTAAGCTCCCCTCAGAAGATGCCGCAAGAGCACTTATGAAGCGCTCTATATTGGCGCAAAGTATTCATGAGCACTGGGGCACGGCTGATACATACGACGAACTGCATGCCAACGTCAAGCGTGATACTGCCCACCTGTGGTCACAATATGAGGAACCCTCATTCAAGCTCAGTCTCGATGCTTTTCAAGGCTCCCGATCCAACAAGCAGCGGCTGAGCCTAATAAACTCCTTCGCGTACCTCCCCTTCAAGGGTCCCATTTTACTTTCCTCTCCGGACCAGGAGTTCACCATATTCGAGCAATGGGAGGTGAACGCTGTGCCCCTGAAGCTGCCGTCTCCACTGAAGATACACTTTGGCCGCTTAGTCGCCCAGAGCGTCCGAGATCTGATCCATACCTTTGACTTGAAGAAACGAGACTACATCAGCACCACCTCTATGGATTCCGAGCTGGCCTTGGTGACCGCCAACATTGCGCTGGCTGGCCCCGGTAAGATATTCTACGACCCCTTTGTCGGGACTGGGAGCTTTCCCGTTGCCTGTGCCCAGTTCGGTGCTATGGGCTGGGGTAGCGATATCGACGGCCGTAGCTTCAGGGGAGAAGGGGGAAAGAAGAGTTTGCGGGGAAATTTCCAGCAGTATGGGTTAGAGAAGCTTCTAGGGGATGTTTTTGTAAGCGATCTAACGAACAGCCCCATACGCAAAGCGAGGCTGCTCGATGGCATCGTATGTGATCCACCGTACGGGGTCAGAGAAGGATTGAAGGTTCTGGGAGTTAGAGATCCGGTTGCACACGCATACGCAGTGGAAAAGGGAAGACGGATGTATCGGTAAGGTTATCTTCTCTCGCTGCCTTGATGATTTCATCAACATATTGACAAACATAGGGACCCAGCTTTTGTGCCGCCAAAGAAGCCGTACAGTTTCATGGCCATGTTGGATGATATTCTGAACTTCGCTACCGACACATTAGTAGATAATGGCCGTCTATCATTCTGGATGCCGACTGCGAACGACGAAGAACAAGAAATCGCTGTGCCGACACACCCATGTCTAGAGATCGTTGTCGTCTGCACACAAGTATTTAATAAATGTTGGTCCTTAGCTCACTCCCTATTATGTCCTTCGGCTAAGCTTACGTTTAACAGGGTCGAGGAGACTTATCACGTATCGACGAATACCAGATTCAGAGGTCGACCCCCTGGCACTTGCCCAGAGGAAGCAAGCAGCTCAAGTGAATGGAACCAAAGCAGACGAGTTAAATCCGTTCCGTCGTACCTACTTCAATGGCTTTAAGGCGGAACAAGACATTGTAGTTAATGCCGCTGGATGATGGGAAGACAGATGAGATCTATGATTTTGCCAAGTTGCAGCCGAGGGGAACGAGTAATGGGTGTTACACGTATCGACTGTCACTAGCTAGGCTTGACACACCGAGGCCCCTCACATTACATGGCTTCATTTCTACCTACCCGGTTATAAAGAGGGAAAGATCGGCCCGGTCGTATAGGGGGTCAATTTGATTGATCTAGAGGTGGAAGGGGAGCTTACCGTTCTGAACTTGCTCATTATAGAAGAGCAAGCCGATGATGTCAGTTTTCTCAGCTCACTCAGATAGACGCCACCACCATGACTCGTATACCTACCTACACACCTGCCTGCCTGTAGTACCTTGGCATATAGAAGTTCAGAAAGCATCTTAGGTACTTCCTAACTAGGAGGCAGGTAAGGATTATGTATTTAGGGTGGATAGCAAAGAAAGCAATATGTATGAACTCTGCCTACCTAATCTGCTCGCCTACCTACTCCCAAATCAGCCCTACATAAACGATAGACTTCATGAACCTACATTATATGGACATACCTGGACACCTTGGCTTGTGGCACAACGGGAACGTGCCGATGAAAGGTAGGCATGCTGTACGCGGCTCCCTACCTATATATCTACATAGTCACACGAAGGCTCTCTAGACTTCCGGGCATCAGCACGGGGACTGGTGTTTGTGGGTTGTTGTAGAGTTGGATGTAAGTTATGCAAGGCGTAACGGCTAAACTCTCGATTGCCAGCACATTGTGAGATACATCAATGTAATCAGAGAGAGCTGAGGCACACTAGACTTGTCGAATCGACCTGCCTAACCTACCCCTTTCTGTGTTTCTGTCTTCCAACTCCAACTCGTCCCATTTACACCAGACATACATATTGAAAATGCTGGTATCACCCACTTGACCATTCAAAGTTTGGCAGCTGAGGCCATACGAAACACGGGTCATCGCTCGCTGCCGCTGCGCGCATTAAACGAAGATAGGACTTACAAAGACGTGTGCGTGTTTCTTTCTCTTGTTGTTTTTATTTTATTTTGACAGAAGAAGAAGAAAAAAAAGCCTCGCGCTAATGTACGTCAACGTGCTTTCTCAACGGGCAGAATTGAGTTTTCAGCCGAGTACGGCAGGTAGGTAGAATATTTATGCTTGCTGCCATGCTTTATGACTGGATCCAATCATACAGAATGACGATCGGGGTTTGCTTTGCCGGTTGCCCGCCCGGCTGATGATGGCCGGGGGTCGGCACGATGCCCTTCCAGTCCTTTATTGTATGATGTATGCAATGTTGGTAATACATACCTACATTAACTGCCTATCTGGCATAGCGCATGGAACAAGTGACTTGAACATGTATACTAGTACACCGGTACGGTAAGCAGCAGACCAGAGGCAAATAAAGTGCTGAGTGATATCCAGCATGTCATGCTGATGGGTCTCATGTATGTATGTATGTATGTATGTATGTATGGTAGCTGAGTTGATGCTTGAGGAAAAGTACAATACATATCCAAGGTATTCTTCACAGTCTACCTATGTATGTATTGAAAGAAGTGTAATTACCTGCAAGTCGGTTAAACTTATCGATGAATCACCCACTATGTACCTAACCAGTTGACATCGATCAATCAATGTAGTGTAACATATCAATGCCCTGCTTGAGTAAGTTAGGTAGTGGACGTGTATTATCTTCCTACCTGAGGGACTTGTAAGGAGAATCGCATATAGTTACTCATCAAGTTTACGTACGACGACGATTTTCGGACGTTCGCATTGCGGTTAGTAATGGATTGATTAGTTGGGTAAAGTCAGATGACCGCCGGTTCGGCCATTTAGAAACGCTACTGAGGTATTATGGAAAGCAAAGAAGTGGAAAAAGAGAGAGAAAAAGAATCATAGTACCGTATCTACTGTTGATGTATCGATGTACATGTTGGCCATGAGTCGTTGCATGCCACTTAGTGTCTATCAATTTGGTTTCGTGATTGTAACTACCTACATAACATCAATACTAATGTCTGGTATGCTCCGCATCAAATGTACTCATACACAGTGTGTAAGTTTACTCCAACCTTCGTGGTAAGACAAGCATACTGGTAGATAGGTATACTTTCCCCTAAAAACCAATTCCTTTAAAAGCCCAATAAGTACTCTTCTCAGGTAATCAATCCCCAGTATTAACCATGACGGGCGACTTGGACCGTGTTAAAGACTTAGTGTGAAAGTGCCACCCGCTGTAGGTATGCGGCCCTACCACTGTAGTAGGTATACCTACTTAAATGCTTAAACCCGAGACCCCTGTCCGATTCCTCAAGGGCCTCTAAGGGCGTCTTTTTCCTCTAATTTTTACAGACGTTTTTGCCTTCACCGCATTTGGATTTAATAAGAGACACGACTTTAACCTATCCGATTGCAGGTCAACTTGTTCTTTTCTGCGCGTCAACTAGGTGCTTAGTAGCACCAACTTAGTGCCTACGTTTCGCTCTTCAATGTAAAAAAAACTGACCCTACCTCATACCTGGGGGGGTTTTTTTTTTTACATTACATATTACCACTTACTATAGTGTGTGTTGACGGCATTTGCTATACCGACTCACCCGTTTTCCCTCAACACCACCATTCAGACTAAGTACCTGGTGTTATTTAACTTAGTTAACACTAGGTCAACTGTCATTGATCACGATCATTCACTTATCGTTATCACCATCGAGCCATCAACCAACACCATTAACATCACCATCACTGTCACCACCAAAGACGAGCTTCTTCTACTTCTGCTTCTGCTTCTATTTCTATTGCATATAAGATACATATTATCTACCTACCTAATTGTTTTTATTATTATTGATCCATTCGTCCATCTACACCACACAGCTACCTACTCCTCCATTTCACTCTTTCCATCCATCTCTCTCTTCCTGGCCATCTTCCTCTCCTCTCTGCGGTGAAACTCTTGGCTCTGCCATCACCTTGCAACAATAGTGTAGTGTACATACATACGTATGTACATACACTCAAGCTACACCCTGGACCGCCTATTATTCAGTGCCGTGGTCCGTACACTACATACACTAAGTACAGTACATCTGGGATCCGGCATAGAACGTATCAACCTTGGCCTGTCTCCAAAAACGCCCCTGGCCACCCTTCAGCGTTTTCTTCCTCCACTCAGACCAGACGCCGTACCTACCTAGCCATATGTTGTCGTCGTCTATCGAGACTGCCATACGATAGATATCACATATAGGTTAAAAAACACCCAAACCCCCATTTGACCTGTGTCCTACATCGCGAGCCGTCACAGGTAATACCCAACACTCTGTCTTCTTAATACTGACGTCTTCGCCTTGTGTCTTTTTATTTCAATTCCTATTTTGATTTTTGCCTCTACTTTTACCAACGGCTTTTCTGTTTGGCTTTTCTGTTTCTATTTATAAACCGAAACCCCCATTTGCCTCTCTGGTATCCTTTTTGGTCGCACGCGTAGAATCGCGTCGACTCGATTCAATACAGATAACCACCATCATGCCTACTCCATCGAGTAATCCTCCTCCCAATCTGCCACCACGAACACACAGCTCATCATGTCCCGAAGAAGCCCGATCTTCGGCCAGCTGGCGACCTGACCAAGATGGTTTAGAGATGAGCGTCGATAGCGACGACATGTCCTCTCCAGAACCCGTGAGCGCCCTACCCTCCGATATGGTCCAAGACATTCGCGGGTCGCAGTCCGCCACCGAGTCTCCTAGCCCCGACTCCCCAAGCGCCACCGAAGCCTTGCCCTCCGAACCCGTCGACACCCCGTCACCGGCGCACAAACCAATGGATGCCGACGATGACACGCCGGTCAACTACCGCATACGGGACACTGATATCTCTACCCAGCGGCATAGCACCAGCTACGATGCGGCATCCGCCGTGGGCGCAGAGCACGAGAAGATAGAAGACAGGATAGTGGCGCCCAGGCGGATCCGTTATGACATGTATGAACCGTCGATGGGATACGGCTTTTCCAAACTCCGAGTACGTCTCTCTTGCTGCACCAAATCCAATTAACCCACGCAATTTGCCGCGACCGAGTTAGGAAATGCCCCTGCTAACCAATATTCAAGACCATGCCTACGTCGCCATCATCCTTCCTGCGGCCAGGGAGCAAGTTTCATGGCACGCAACAGTCGGAGAAGCAGGTCTACGAAGTGCAGGTAGAGATCAAATATGTTGATCTGAGAGAGTCATTCCTCTGCGGTTATCTTAAGATTCAGGGTAAGACCCTCGTCCCCTTTCCCATCTTCATTCCCTCAATTACTCGAGAGTGACCGTCGCGCCTCCGTCTACATGATGCGACCCGGCGATCTCGCCCTCCTGAGCAAAGCAGACTAACCTGAACGAACCCCTGATCAACCAGGCCTGACCAAGGACAACCCAACATTGACGACCTACTTCGACGGCGAGATTATCAACGGCAGCAAGTACGGGTTCATCACAAAGCACGAGAGCTGGGGGGCGACGGAGAAGATCGACCTCAGCCACTGGGCCAAGTTCAACGCGTTCCGGCAGTATAGCAAGCAGGTGCGCAAGGGGCCCGTCAGCATCCCGAACCTCACCCAGCGCGAAAACATCTTCATGCGCTGGAAGGAGCACTTCCTCGTCCCCGACCACCGCGTCACCACCATCAACGGCGCCAGCTTCGAGGGCTTCTACTATATCTGCTTCAACCAGAAGGCCGGCAGCGTCAGCGGCATTTACTTCCACGCTAAGAGCGAAAAGTAAGTTTTAAATTAACCTAAACCTTTCACTATTTTGAATGGATGAATATTTATATAGAGATGGAATGCTAATGGTTGGTTTTTTATTATAACAGATTTCAACAATTAGAACTGAAACACGTCGAGGATAGGGGCTGCTTCAGCTCCGTGGAGTTGAGGTGAAGCGAAAGTATCGACATTGAAGCGTTGAACCTCCGGGGGGCTGTGGGGGTGGCGTGGGCATGAGATGGGGAGACACGATTACATACAATGACAGGTTTTTTTTTAGGGGGTGGTTTTTTTTTCTATCACGGTTGATGGGGTTTTTATAACTGTCATGCGGAGAGATGATGAATAAGGATATGGATAAAATAGGGGAGAGGGACAAGCTACTTATGGAAACCCTACCTCCAAACCACTAACCCAACCCATTATCAATCGCTATCATGGAAGACACAAGAAGATATAATCAACACAAGAACAACACCCAAAACGGAAGACACCCCACTAACAACTATTACCACTACTACCTATCTATCTATCCAGCGCGAGAGGAGGGTGGGGAGAAGTAGCTGGCATGGAACGGGACCAGGAGGGGGTTGAGGATAACGTCATATCATATATTCATGTGGAAGGTTCTCTTTTTTTCTTTTTGGAATTCTCTTTTTGTTTTCAAAGCTGGTGTCACGGTATAAGGGATGACGAACAACGACGACGGATGACAAAAGATGAAGAACGAGAAATCAACAAGAATACAATACAAGCATAATATGCGTGCCCATGAATAGTCTGAGGGGGGAAGGGAAGGGAAAAAGGGGAGGGAGAATAGGGTATATATTCTATTCCAAGTTAGATGAGCGGCGTTGGTGATGATGGATGGATAGGGGCAAGGTGCAAGTTGTGTGTCGTTTTTCGTGTCGTTGTCGTTGTCGTTGTTATTGTATACCTCATTCATGAATAACACCTCTCTTCCCCTTATTCCTCCCCCCTTTCTTCCCCCCACCTCCTTATCCCTTATCCACCCCCCCTACTCCTCCCCTACTCTTTTCCCCCTTCTTCGCCAAGATTATATGGGTTTGTATTTTTTTTTGGCAACATACTTTCTGTGTATCTTCTTATCCTTCCCGGATCACGAGATGGGCTTGATCTTGAAATGTAATGACGTCAGGCTGAAGACGAGGGCTTTCAGATCTTGTACCAGGTAGTAGAACACGCGCAGACCTTCGGGGTCGGCCGACTCGGTCACGTCGATTAGGGAGCCGATCTTGGCTGTCTGTTTGGTGTGGAAGAGGAAAAGGTCAGTTAAATGTTTTTTTTCTTCTTTCTTTTTTGGGGGAGAGGGAGGAGGGCTGGATGGGAACCTCACCTCGAAGGATATGTGATCATTGCCCAGGCGTATCTCGAGCTCTTGCCGGCCGTCCTTGTTCTTCTGCGGCCACTTGGTGTCGTCTTCCTTCATGATCTCACTCGACTTGACGATGCGCTTGATCTCGTCGACGACGAGCGAACTTACGCACACTACAACCATATTAGTGAGTGAACACACATGATGATCTTGCCCCTCCAAACAATAGTCCACAGCAGTGTGGGTGGTAGGAGAGTGTATGTAGCGAGGCGGAGGGGAGAGAGGCACGCACTCTCTTTCCGGATCAGGCTGTCGTTGCGGTAATTCGAGTTGTTGGCGTACCGGGCCACGGCGCTGCGTCCATCGCCGACGACGCGGATGTCGAACTCTGTCCCAAGCGGGAAGCGCATCGGTTAGTCAATGTTCGAGCGTGTGCATTATGTCTTAGGCTAGGAGGGGCAGAGACTCACCGAGGAACTCGTGCCCGAATCGGCCGGAGTGACCTGAGCTGGAGGGAGAATTAGCGACAGGAATTAATTCATACGGACGTGCAGTTGGTTGTTGATAGGTAACGAGGGACACGAGGTAAGGTGTATGAGGTGGGATGGGTGTGGAGGGTGTGTAAATGCGCGTACTAGTAACGGAGGTAGAAGGGCTCTCCGGACGAAGAAGCCATGGCAGTTATCGAAACTTTGCTGTGGTGCTTTCAAGGCAATTGGAAATTGGAAATAAAAGAAATGAATGAAGGCTTTCAGTCGAGTCTGTATTTATTCATCGGTATAAGTACTAAGTATGGAGGTAGGTAAGTTATGTAGGTTAAGTAGTTAATGGACTTTAGCACTGCTGCAGGGTCAGAGGGCCTATGTAGGTAGGAAGTAGTACTAAGTAGCTTTGGATCTTTGCTTTTGGAGGGGCAGAAAAAGGCGGGCAGTTGGAAGGCGGTCAGAGCTCCAACCTTGCACTTCTATGTATGTAGAAACGGAGGTGGAATAATCTGTCGGATTGTCTTCATCGGGGCCTTTAGGTGGTAGGTACTTACTTACTTACTAACTTACCTAAAAGCCCGATCCACCTTTTTACCTAAGGAAAATGGACCGTGCACCAAGGCTAGGAAGTAAGTAATACTTACTAGTAGACAGGTACTGCTGTTCAATTGGCCGATAGGCACGTTCGAGTTCAGGAGGGACAGATTTCTGAGAGTGCCCTGTGTGTGTGGGTGTCCATATTGGACATACCTACCTACCTCTTTCATTAACCTCTTTCTTTAACCTCTAACCAAATCCTCATACCTGACATACCTTTTCCTACCACTCTACCCTTTGACCATTCTACGAGTTGCTGGCAGCAGGCGTCGACGTCTTTTTTTTTCAATTCGAAATATTTGCAACCAGCCTGCCCACCACGAGGACCATTGCCGGCCAGTTTGCTTGTCCAACAACCCGTAAGAACCTGGGCATGTATAATCGCATTCCCTGCACCTACTCGATCTCGACGCCCATCATCACCACCACCATCATCGTCACCAACACTACCACCCTTCCCACCGCTGCCATTGTCGCCGGATCCCCTGTGCCCCTGCTGTTTGGCCCGTAACCGGCACCATACACACATACACTACCGACGACTTACACGGAGAGAGGCTCGCTGAAAGAAATCAATACCTCGGAGGCGGTCGAGAACCGCACCAATTGCTCCCCCCAACATGACCACCTTCCTCGAAAATGCCTACAGCTTGGTCCACCAGGACAATGCTGCCGACGTCCCCACCATGTCCGACCTGCGCATGCAGCTCGAGAAGGGCACCGACGAGACCAAGGTCGACACCATGAAGCGCATCCTGACCATCATGCTGAACGGCGACCCCATGCCCCAGCTGCTCATGCACATTATCCGCTTCGTCATGCCCTCGCGGTCCAAGCACCTGAAGAAGCTGCTGTACTTCTACTACGAAATCTGCCCTAAGCTGGATGCTACCGGCAAGCTGAAGCAGGAGATGATCCTAGTCTGGTGAGTGGTGTTCTTTGCTTTGTTGTCCTTGGTCCCCTGTCCCCTGTCCCCTGTGTCCTGAACTCTCGGGAGGCCTTGCTCGCTAACCATCACCCTTCCCTTCCCCTTTCTCTCTGCAGCAATGGCATTAGAAACGACCTTCAGCACCCCAACGAGTACATTCGAGGAAACACCCTCCGCTTCCTCTGCAAGCTGCGCGAACCCGAGCTGATCGAACCCCTTTTGTCCTCTGCGCGATCCTGTCTCGAGCATCGCCACGCTTATGTGCGAAAGAACGCCGTCTTTGCCATAGCCTCCATCTTCCAACATTCGCCCTCCCTCATCCCAGATGCCTCCGAGTTGATTGCCACTTTCCTCGAGGGCGAGAGCGACGCAACTTGCAAACGCAATGCCTTCGCTGCTCTGGCCAGCATCGACCACGACAAGGCCTTAGCATACCTGAGCTCCGTATTCGAGGGCATCCCGAACGCAGAGGAACTGCTTCAGCTGGTGGAACTCGAGTTTATTCGGAAAGATGCCGTGCAGAACTCGCAGCACAAGGTACGTCCGTCCATAGGCCGTGCCCCTTTTGGAGTTGACATATTTACAAACTAACCCTTAATATAGGCCCGGTATTTGCGGCTTATCTTCGACCTCCTTGAGGCCGGTGTCTCGACCGTGGTGTACGAAGCTGCCTCGTCGTTGACAGCACTCACGAGCAACCCCGTCGCCGTCAAGGCAGCGGCTGCCAAGTTCATCGAACTGAGTATCAAGGAAGCTGACAACAATGTCAAGCTTATCGTTCTCGACCGGGTCGACCAGCTGCGCCAGAAGAACGAAGGCGTATTGGATGACCTTATTATGGAGATTCTACGTGTTCTATCCAGCACCGACATCGACGTCCGACGGAAGGCCCTCAGCATTGCTCTGGAGATGGTCTCAAGTAAGAACGTCGAGGAAGTTATCTTGTTGCTCAAGAAGGAGCTTTCCAAGACGGTCGACCAGGAGTACGAGAAGAATGCCGAGTACCGACAGCTCCTTATTCACTCCATCCACCAATGTGCCATCAAATTCTCAGAGGTTGCCGCAAGCGTCGTCGACCTATTGATGGACTTCATTGCCGATTTCAGCAACACCTCGGCAGTTGATGTAATCTCCTTTGTTAAGGAGGTGGTGGAGAAATTCCCCAAGCTACGGCCATCGATCGTCACGCGCCTAGTCGAAACTCTCAGTGAGGTCAGGGCAGGCAAGGTCTACCGCGGGATCATCTGGATTGTGGGTGAGTACTCCCTTGAGGAGAAGGACATAAAGGAGGCGTGGAAGAGGATACGAGCTAGCTTGGGCGAGATTCCTATCCTCGCCTCTGAGCAGCGTCTACTAGATAATGTGGATGGCGAGGAGGAGAAGGAGAAGGAGCAGGTGAACGGTCACTCCAAGCCCGCGCAACCTTCGGGCTCAAGAAGAGTTCTCGCAGATGGCACCTACGCCACTGAGACGGCCCTCACAAGTAACTCGGCTGCCGCTGCCAAGCTGGAAGCCGTCAAGGCTGCCCAGAAGCCGCCCCTAAGACAGCTCATTCTGGAGGGTGACTACTATCTCGCCACGGTTCTATCCGCCACTCTCACAAAGCTAGTGATGCGGTACTCCGAGATTTCGTCAGACGAGGCCCGCGCAAATGCTCTCAAGGCCGAGGCGATGTTGATTATGATCTCCATCATCCGTGTTGGCCAGTCCCAGTTTGTCAAGGCACCTATCGATGAGGACTCGGTCGACAGAATAATGTCATGTGTGCGGTCACTTGCCGAGTTCTCTCAGAGGAAAGAGCTTGGATCCGTATTCCTTGACGACACCCGCAAGGCATTCCGTGCTATGGTTCAGGTCGAAGAAAAGAAGCGAAAAGACAAGGAGGCATCTGAGAAGGCCAAGACGGCTATCCAGGTCGATGATGTGGTGCAGATCCGGCAACTTTCTAAGAAAAATGCCGGGGATGGTGCCGACGAGATCGAACTCGACCTCGAGAAGGCCACAGGCGGGGAGGCTACATCCGAAGACCTCTCCTCTAAGCTCAGCCGTGTTGTTCAACTCACTGGTTTCTCTGACCCTGTCTATGCAGAGGCTTACGTCAAGGTGCACCAATTCGATATCGTACTCGATGTACTATTAGTTAACCAGACCACCGAGACGCTGCAAAATCTGTCGGTCGAGTTTGCAACGCTCGGTGATCTCAAGGTAGTAGAGAGACCAACTACGCAAAACCTCGGGCCACACGACTTCCACAACGTTCAGTGCACTATCAAGGTTTCGTCCACCGACACGGGTGTCATATTTGGTAACGTGGTATACGATGGCGCGCACAGCACCGACACGAACGTTGTCATTCTCAACGATCTACACGTCGATATCATGGACTACATACAACCCGCAACGTGTACGGAGACTCAGTTCCGCACGATGTGGACCGAGTTTGAATGGGAAAACAAGGTCAACATTAACAGCAAGGCCAAGTCCCTTCGCGATTTCCTAGAACAGCTGATGGCCTGCACGAATATGAACTGCTTGACCCCTGAAGCTAGTATGAAGGGTGACTGCCAGTTCCTGAGCGCTAACCTTTACGCCCGAAGCGTGTTCGGTAAGTTTTCCCTGGGGTTTCCTAGTGACAATGCAATAAATCATATCATATACTAACTAGCTGGTGACTCACAGGCGAGGATGCGCTAGCGAACCTAAGTATCGAGAAGGAGGGTGAAGATGGGCCGATCACTGGCTTTGTGCGCATAAGAAGCAGATCGCAAGGTCTGGCCTTGAGTCTTGGGTCGCTGAAGGGGCTGAATAAGATTGGGACCGGTGCCGCTTGAACTAGAGAACTGCAGTAATGAGTGGTGTTATGTTTTCTTTCCCTGCAGGTTGCGGGGACCGTCCTGTATGAGGTTATAACGAAGGTCAACTCGGTGAAATGTTTTTAAGTGGGCTTATGTGGGAGGAAGAGGAGGTAGGGCCTAAAATAAAAGCAGTGATATCCAAGTGATGGTGGCATGTGGTTCCCTGGACTGGTATAAGAAGAGATGTTGAGTCATAGAAAAAAACCAACATAGATGGATGATGTAAAAGCTATGTTACGACGCTGATGCTTAGGTATAACTCAGGGTGGAGGAGGAGTTACCTTAGTAGACAATGCAAAATGAGATTTACACTTAAGAACCTATGTACATACTACCCTACATACATGACCTAGGTGCCTAATCTATCGTATCTTCCTCAGAGATCCACTTGGATGATTCCCGTCACTAATGCGGTCCATCACCGCTGTTTCTTCTAGTGTAGCGAGGTCCAGTTTTGTTGTGGTTTGTGGCTAGACAGTCTGTGTTCTAAGTATCAATCAGCCCACGATGATATGTAGTCATTCGATCATTATCTTGAAACCGTTGGGAGAGCTAAGAGATCGATTTTGCCAACATTCTTCCTACTTCCTACCTACCCGAGAGGGGGGGCCTCCATTTCGGATCTATTCCGGGGGGGGGACCCTAGTGTAGACCGGTGACTTGCATACATTCATTGTCTTAGGATTAGGAAATATTTATGGGATCGATAAGGAACAACGTACGAGAAGAGGTGCACACACACACACACACACACACCATGACCATAGTAGCGGAGTGGACTCTATCTATACTATGGGTCCAAGAAGGGAAAGAAAAAAAAGACTCCACTTGGGTAAGAGGCCGAGGAGGGCCCGTACGGAGCCGCATTGATATCAGGAACGGGGCACCTCACATCATCACTTACATATCATCGTCGTCACATCACGCATATAGGTAGTATATATATATACCATACATACCGTACATTACGCACATACACACACCGCAAGAACCGAACGTTACTACTGTTAGATACCACTAGCGCTTTGTGATATTTTTTATATGTTTCTCTGAGAAGAGTGGTAGATATTTTTGTTGCTTTCATAGATAAAAATAGAAAAAGATTTTGCATGTGAAAAATAATATCGCCGTACGTAGGTAGGTTATCTACGTATGTACTCTAACGCCTGCCCCCCCCCCCCCTTTTTCCGGCCTTCCGCCTTGCTGCTACCAGAGAGAGAGTGAAATTCCCATGTCCATACCGTCGTCCCATAGATATCCTACCATACCATACCATACCATACCCTACACCCTCATCTTCCTTCCGGAAACACCCGAAGAAGAAGAAGAAGAAGACATGTTTGTTTTCCCTCTTTTTTCTTTGGATAGGTAGGTAAAATAATGGTGAAAGCAGAAAACCCCCCAATCACCAAAACCCAGAAACCCAGACCTAGGTAAAAACACCCAACCTACCCACCCATCCCATCCAACCACTCCTGATAAAGGAGCAAAGAGAATAATAATAAAAAATAAGCCTCATGTTCTCGTATCATATATCCCCCGTATCGTTCCCGTTTTCGTTAGCACCTTTTTTTTCTGCTGTCCCTTTCCCCCCCCTTTTTTTTTTTTCTCCGGTTCGTTAGTTTGGCTGTTCTGCCGAGATTGTTTTTTTTTTCTTTTCTTTCTTTCTATTTTGAACGAACCACCAACCGTCCCCCCCTCTCCCCTTATCTCTCTCCTTGGGGGCTTGCCACGTCAATTATCTCCTCTGCTTCTGCGGCTGCCGAGTCTGAGTCTGGGAATCGTACGCTTGCACGGCGGCCTCCAGCTCGGCGAGGCTCGAGCGGTCACCGTACGCGTTCATCATGGCCTCCGAGCGCTTTTCTTGCTTTTGCTTTTGCTGCTCGGATTGCGACTGAGCCTGCGTCTGCTTGTACCGCGCCAGGCCGTAGCCTATACCCACGGCGGCTACAGCTGCGGTGGCACTAGTTTTTTTCGGTTAGTATGTTGGTTCGTAGGTAAATAAGAGTGAAGAACGTGGGGTTGAGGGAGGAGGAGGAGAAAAGGGAAAATACGTACAGTTTCTTCTCCATGCGGCCTGTCTTGTGTAGCGTTGGGAGATAAGCCGGATAGACCTGGGTGGTGGTCGAGAAGGGTCGGGCGGCGTGTGAAGACATGATTGTGGTTGAGGTTATGGTTATGGTTATGGTTATGGTTATGTCTTGTGCTCCCTCTAGTTACGACAAGATATTTGTATCGTTGTCGGGACAGAAAGACTGTTTCCCGGCTATAAGAGAGAAAGATATATACAACTATGTGTATATATATAAGTAAAAGTGATCAAGTTGATTGATCGGAGGCGGATGGGTATAAAGATTAAAGACGTCTTGATTCTTGCGCAACTATATGTAGCTGTAGCTCATGGGCTCATGTTTGTCTCTCATCGAGGTCGGGCATGAGGGCCTTTTATACATAGCCTGGACTACGTCGCGTAAGTACATGCGTAGACATAACACGGAGTAAGAGGATGGATAAGCCAGTGGAGAAGATAATAGAGGAGAAGGACCAAAAAAAAGGGCTCGAGCAACAATAGTAGCATCAACTTCTCAGCTCTCAGCTCAAAGTCAGTTCAGGTTCAGAAGTCAACACGAAACGTCTGGCATGATACTTGGCGGGCGTTGTGGAAATGGAAAAAAAAAAAAGAATCGGGCCAGGGACAGGGAAAAGGAAAACAAGAGGCTTGGCAGCGAGATCTAGAAGACGTGGTACCCGATAAAAACGTACCTGGATCTCGCTACAGATTCGTTCTGTCGACGGGATGGAGGGATAAAAACGGACGGGTATGAGCCGACATGGAACGACAAGGGTGGGGTCGATGATCCAGGGTGGCAGCGCGTACATACGTTAGTATCTTCGAACGATCGTATGTATGTACGATACCGTCGAGTGAGGAGACGGGAGCTGTGCGCGCGCGTGTGTATGTGTGACGCAGCCCATTAACATCGGGTATTCAATATACGATGTAATTGAATGTTAGATGATGAATATGCCGGCCCAGTCCGAGATTCGGGTTCTCCTCGCCTTCTTCCTATTTACTTACTTTATTTACTTACCACAAACACTCACCCCCCTTTTTTTTTTTTTGGTGTCCCCTCATGATCGCCCATCCCTTCTACTTCTTTGATGTTTCTGCTGCGAGCCTACCTAACTTGTTATCATTTACCTGCTCTTTATTATTATTATTATTACTAGCTGCTGATACGTCGATGGCAAGCTTGAAACTTAAAACAACCTGGTCGACCTTGTTGCGGCCGCCAGTAAGCTAAAGCCAAGAGTCGTAAGGGAGAAAGATATGAAGAAAGAGGCAAAAGGGGGGAAGGGGAACGCTCTAGACTTTCAACCTCTTTGGATTTTTTTTCTCCCTATCTCTCTCCCCTCTTCCCCACTGACTGCTTATACGTTGAAACACGCTGCACCGCTAAACAAAACGATTGTCGATGTATCTGTGCACAAGCTACATACCTACCTGGTCTATAATATAGCCTATACTATCCATCCATCTATCTATCCAGGTAGATGGACGGGTATGCGTGCATGGGGTATACTTTGTCTCAAGATTGGTCTTCGGTAGTAGTGTGTAAGTCAAGTCGGTACTTAACTAGAGGTTACCTAGTATTGATGTAAGAAAACAGGCAAGTTAATGCAAGATCGGTTTCTATTGTTAGCCCACATTAATCCCCCCTACGGAAAATTAATTTCCAGGGTCGTAGGGTATGTATGTACTACTAGTGTAGAGCGCAAAGAAAAGCGTGGGGGTTTGTAAGGTAGTAGATAGTTTTGGTTGGGTTTTAATGTTAATAATAGAGCTGGGCAAAAACATCTTTGATGATCAGGGTAGCTTGGCTGGAGGTAGGTAAGGGGAGGGAGGGGACGAAACATGACAAGCTCTAGCTTGTGACTCTTTTGAGGCAATGCCGAGGCTCGACGGGTCCCTCTTCACTACCACTTCCCCAATTATAATAATAATGACAAGAGGCACTCTCCAGCTTAGCTAGCTAGGTAGATAGAAGGCTTAGGCATGGAAATAGTTTTATAAATAATATAAAGAACTTTACGGCTACCTGTTGTCAACATTCTCGGGGGATGGCTACAATGGATGGGGGCAACGCGTACCTCGGACGATAGAAGAAAAAGCAATCGCCAGAAACCTACCCACATTAGGCGCATAGAGTGGATAGATGAAGCTATTGCCATCTTTGAGCGATGTTGACATATTTCTTCTTTTTCTTCTCTCGTTACTGATCTACATTGGTACTTACAAAAAAATGTCGGTATAATATTGCCGCCGTGCCCATGTCATAGGTAGGTATTATTAGCATTCAACTTTTGGTTTCTTCAGCCTTTCCTTGGGGAATCGGCAAAGGAGTGAAACATCAGTATGCCGAACACGGGATCATCAACCGCGGCCCTCTCGGCGGAGCGGAAAAGACTTAATATATGTATTTTGGTGATACCCGACTCAGGGGCATCGAGCGGTGATATGGATTAGACCCAAACAATGACGAAGCCCTCAATCTTGAAAGGTGCGGCGGTGTTGCTGCTGATGATTTTGGGTAGATCATTACCAGCTCGCCGGTAAACGACGATCTTCCATCGTCACACATACGTATGTATATAATCTCACGTGGATTCTTCCCGTAGTTTGGAATAACCGGGAAACCATAATGAATTCGTGGAGACAAAAATTCCGCCGTCAATGGCACGACGTAGCACGAAGGCCCTATGAGGCAAATACAAGCGCATGGACTCCCGTTCCAGAAATAATAATGCATCATAGTTTACACGCATTGTGATCGTGTCAGCCTGTAAGTGTATTCTCGCCGGAATAACTTGTACAATTTTTTATTGTCTATCTAGTCTGAGTAGTAAATAATCCCTAGAGACCAGGGTAGCTAGCTGGAATTTGATGATTTGAGCTAATTTTATATCATCCTACAACTTGGGACTTTACCTTGGTAGCTATGTAAATGTGTTTTGGAAGAAAAGGAATGCCCAGACTGATCTGAACCCGGTAGCGTTTCTCCCCAGCTTCCATCCTGGCATCACCGACGTCTATGGTTATGAACCTACTTATCGGGGTTCACAAAGGGTTATGTTCTTCCTTGGAATAGCTATTCTGCGCCACTCAGGACTTCAAAACGCCGAGAGAGATGCACGCTTATATATGGATAGGAGATGTGGCCACTGGTGCCTCTGTTCCGCCGTTAAACATCCTCTAAACTGCACCTTGGACCACTTACATGACAAAGCCAAGCCGAAGGAGGAGGGAGTCCCTATTTTTGCTATAATTAGCATATAAGTACCTATCTAGATAGATACATCTAAGTGACGCTGGACTGTAACAGATAGGAGTCCAAGTGAAGCAGGTTATAAGCTTATCATCTTGAAAAGCTTTATATTCAAGTATTGCCGCTGTTCTCTTACACTAGGAACTATGCCTATGATAAGCCAATAACCTAGTCTTATAAGTAGGTCTTTTACACCCACTTCTATCTCAGTCTTTCATGTATTTCGGCTCTTTTCTAGGCAGAATCTTAGGTTTATGGTGTGGGTAAGCCTCAAGAATTCACGGGCAAGAGGATGGCTTAGCCGTAACTACCAGGTTTGATGAATATATTAGAATCAGCTATAATGAAAGATAACCGAAGATGCGATGTATCAAGGAAATATCTATTTAAAGTTCACGGTCACATAATACTCTGCGGTCCTTTCTACTTTTGTGACCTCTTTGCGCCCCAAGCCGATTTATCTAATCTCCCTGCTTAGATTAGTATTATCTATATAATCACAACAGATATACATAAATTTGAAAAAGCCAAAATTGTAGGTGAGTGTAAAAAACACTTAAAAAAGTGACCTTTTATATATCTGTCATGGGAGTAGGGTTAGGGTTGTATGTCGTTGTAAAAGCTTCTATTCCACAGGAGCGTCATTGACAAAGGCACTGCATACTGTACATAAGTGAACGATGTGAGAATTTAATTCTAGATAACACGACAGTAAGAGTATCCCCAAATCCATGTATATAGCATATGAGGTATAATATCAAGTACCTCGATATCCAACGTAAGCCCCTTATTCAGAACAAAATGTGTTGGAACAGAGAAGTCATGCATGAGTTGGCAGCTGAAGACCATGGTTAACCCCAGTGAAGCCCTAGGAGGTAATGCTGGAATATTGGTTGTTATAATGTGAGATTATGGGGTATGCGGTGAGATACGCCTCCCGGGAAACTGTTATCCCATGAGAAGCAATCTCAAGCACCTATAGTCATACACCTCTGTGTAGTTACGTATTTCCAAACTCGTATAGCGTGACTCACGACAGGCTCCTAGATAAGACATTTCCGGATATACAGCAAATACCACGAAAGGCCGAAGCTCTCCATGTCCCGTCTAAGGCTTCTCTTGTACGCATCACCCTGTCCGCTCGGGTTGGCGTGATGCAACCTATACTTTGAGATATTTAATTCGTCTCGGAATCCAGCGTTTACAAGCGGAAGTTTGACCCTTCACGCCCTTTCGATGAATGCTACATATACTACGAGGCACGAGTATATAGCTCTACCAGCGCTGTGCCGCGATCGTGCATTTACGGCCGCCTTACCCGTCTTACTTACGCATGACTCGTGGGCATATAAACCGGGGTGCAATCCTCCCTTTACCTGCCGGCATGTCCACTTGTCGTTTAAAGGGCACACTGTGGAGCAAGTATTAGACCACCTCATCGTTCATCTTGGTGCATATATATATATATATATATATACATACGTATTCTTATCAAGAAACATACACAAGACCATTCAATACCAACGGCCTTCCAACCCCCAGATATACCGCTTCCTAGATCCGCTCGCCATCTACTTACTCTCTCAAGTAGAAGAAAGCTACCGAATCATCATAATGTCCGACGGCGGCCCGGAAGAGCTCAGAACATACCGCGGCAACTGCCACTGCGCGGCGTACGTCTTCGAAGTCCGACTACCGGAGGTCAAGGAAGGGTACGAATGCAACTGTAGTCTGTGTCACAAGAGGGGCGGCATCATGCTCCCGGTCCATGGAGATGTGGCGTTTGTTCGGGGCAGCGCGGACACGCTGTCGACTTACACCTTTGGCAACAGGCGATTTAAGCATCAGGTATAGATACCTATCCCCGTTCTAATTACCCCCTTAACTTGATAACGAACCTCTTTGCTAGAAAGGCTTCACATGTATTGACTGTTGGGTGTATTAGTCCTGTGCTACCTGCGGGAGCTACCTCTTCTGCATCGGCGCCTTGAACCACCCGCAAGACGGGACCAAACCGCCGCCGGTGTGGGTGAATGTAAGCAAGCCAACTGATATGTCTAACCTCGTATAGACAAATATTATAATTTGGATTGGTTCTAATGGTAGGGATCAGCTCCGAGTTATACAAAACCTAGACATATGGGGTTTAAGTATTCGAATGTGAGCGAGCCCCTGAAGAACGCACAAGTCGAAAATAGGACCAACACTGAAATTTCCTATGTAGAAACGACGGCGCCTCCGTGCCACCGGCGTATACACCGCCGGAGTTCAAGGGCCCAGAGCCCCCTGCCAATGTCGAAGGGGGCAAGATATACACTGGAAGCTGTCATTGCGGAGCGGTCACTCTAGCTGTCAAGGCGAAGCCTCTCGACAGCACGTACCAGGGCAGCACGTTCGAGGAAAAGGTGGTAGAATGCGACTGTAGCATATGCATCCGGGTAAGGGTCCTGTCTCCTCTCTACGCTAACCTAGCTAGCTAGGCGTGTTATTTCTAAGTACCTACCTACCTACCTACCTACCTACCTAGCCTCCACTGATCCACGTACCTAACCAACACTTGTTATCTGTCTAACCTATCTATCTATCTAGAACGCGTACTGCTGGATCTACCCCAAGAAGCCACAGGTCAGCATCGCGGGGGCGGAGAACCTGTCGTACTACGCGTTCGGCACCCGGGTCTGGCAGAAGAGCTTCTGCCGGACGTGCGGCGTGCCGGTGCACCACCACATCGACGACTTCAGCGAGGCGCAGCTGGCGGCCATGCCCGAGGAGATCCGCGCGTGGGCCGGGCCGCGGCGCGACTGGTCGCCCGTCAACCTCCGGGCCTTGGACGGCGTCGACCTGTCGGTCCTCAAGATCGAGAGGCTTCGCGGGTCCGTCTTGCGCGGCGCCCCGTACGTGAACCCCTGATCCGGGGGGGGGCAGGGGGGATGATTTGACAAGAAAGAAAAGAGAAAAGAAAAAAGGAAAATGGGGTGGGGGGTTGGCGGGTATAAGAGTATAAGACAGGACAGATAGGGATAGAGATCAACGGTTTGCTCTAACTACCTATGATCGACATGATGAGAAAATTCTTAAAATTCCCCGTCGCGCGCGTATAACGGGTTATATCTCTAGCGGAAGGACCAAAAAGTTCGGCACGATGATCATCGCCATACCATGCCGCATCGCCTCTCCTGGGGACGGCGATTGGTGCGCATGACGTTCGTGGCGGGGGGCGCGGTTCTTGTTGCTTCCACGAAAGAAACCTTGGACGACGATGACGCTTAGCCCCACGTTATGTACACTAATTTCCAAACGACATGTCGCGCCTCACCCGTTTTTCTGTTCACACACACACAACTTTCTGTTTAACTTACATTTTTATAACTTTTTAATAAATTTAATAATAACTTAATTAATTTACATTTTTATATAATAATATATATATATAAATAAAACTTATATTAATGCGCATATAGCTATATAATTTATTTTTTAAAAATTTTAATAATAATTAAATTAAAATTAATAATAAAGTTAAAAAGTTAATAAAAAGTCGGCAATAGCCAGGCTAAAAGGTTAGCAAGGGAGTCGGCAACAGCCAGGCTGAAAGGTTGGCGAGAGAGTCGGCAACAGCAAGGCTGAAAGGTTAGCGAGAGAGTTGGCAACAGCAAGGCTGAAAGGTTGGCAAAGGAGTTAGCAACAGCAAGGCTGAAAGGTTGGCGAGAGAGTTGGCAAGAAAGTTGGCAACAGCAAGGCTAAAAGGTTGGCGAGAGAGTTAGCAACAGCCAGGTTAAAATGTTGGCGAGGGAGTCGGCAACAGCAAGGCTAAAAGGTTGGCGAGAGAGTCGGCAACAGCCAGGCTAAAGTTAACAACAGCTAGGCTGAAAGGTTGGCGAGAGAGTCGGCAATAGCCAGGTTATATAAAAGGTTAGCAAAGGAGTTGGCAATAGCAAGGCTAAAAGGTTGGCGAGGGAGTCGGCAACAGCAAGGCTAAAAAGTTAGCAAAAAAGTCGGCAATAGCCAGGTTAAAAGGTTAACAAAAAAGTCAGCAATAATTAAGCTTAAATAGCTTTAATTGCCAACTTAAAATAAACTTGGTTGCCGACCTTTAGTTGCTAGATTTAAATAAATTTCAATAAATGGTATTGCTGACTTAACTTGGGTTTGTTGCTGACTTTGTGTGTGTGTAAACAGAAAAACGGGTAGGGCGCGACATGTCGTTTGGAAATTAGTGTACTATACTTAAGCTAGTAGTTAGTAGGGTTTCCTACCTTAGTAGCCATGTAGGCTGCTAGGTACCTACCTATCTAGTAGTCATCGTGTGTGCTTGGTTGTCTCGCTTTCTTGCATGGACAAACCGGGGAGGAAGAGGAGGAGGAGGAGGAGGAGGGAGGGAGGGGTTGAGAATTTTAGATAGGTAACGATTGTCGATAAACATACCCAGTTTACACGTCCTAAGGTTGCAATATACAAATTTGATCATGATATGTTTGGTAGAAGTGGGGGAGGGGTAAAAAGGAAGAGGGATGGAAGAAATGCATCGATCTACGTACATAGTACATATGTACTATAAGGGGTATAGGGGTATCAATGTACACTAGGTTGGTAGAGAAATGTGATGACAAAGAAGTATAGTTACTCCCAGACATACACCATCCAGTAAGTATATATTCTAGGGTCACCTACTACATACCTACATATGTAGGTAGGTATAGGCTATTTACATGTACAGACAGGGGCACGACAGCGATGTGGCGTACCTATGTGCAAGGAAGTAGTATGAGTACTACTATACATCATACGTATACGCATCATACAGTACATGCACACCAGGCATACCTCGCCGGGATGGGGCCGCAAGTTTGGTGTTAGTGTGCTAGGTTAGGTTAAGACAAACGCACCACGAGCTTGACCAAGATCGGTCGCTGCACCACTGATGCCGGCGGGAGAAACCCAGGAGGGGGGGTTACTAGATGACCGAATGGACGGAAACAGGGGGAATATTTCAGATAGATCTAAAAACCCCCGCAGTCCTTGTCTGTCTTCTTTTTACCTTTCCCTCATATCGTCTTGTACAGAACAAATAAAGTCCAATCCTAACCTTTCGACCTACACAGCTTGACTTCCTTTCCTTCAGCTTTCTTCTTTCCCCACCATAATAGACAGAGATAGACAGACAGACAGACATTACCATGGCCGAAGTAAAGCACACTAGGTACGTAAGAAAACTCCTCGTCGTCGCGGCATGGCCTGTCCTGTCTCCCATGTGAGAACTCTCCCGACTGACAAGACGCCCGTCTGTTCGCGGACTTACAGCAAGACCTACACCCTCGCCTCGGGCGACAAGATGCCCGCCATCGGCCTAGGCACCTGGCAGTCGCCCAACGACCAGGTCACGGCGGCGGTCAAGCACGCCATCGACGTGGGGTACCGGTACATCGACACGGCGCTGGCGTACGGCAACGAGGCGGCTGTGGGTGAGGGCGTGCGGGCTTCGGGAGTGCCCCGTGAGCAGCTCTGGATCACGACCAAGCTCGACAACCCGTGGCACAAGCGCGTGGCCGAGGGCATCGACACGTCGCTGAAGAACCTCGGCATGGACTACGTCGACCTGTACCTCATGCACTGGCCCAGCTCGACCCGCCCCGACGACCTCAAGAAGCACTACGACGACTGGAACTTCATCGACACGTGGCGCGAGATGCAGAAGCTCGTCGGCACGGGCAAGGTGCGCAACATTGGCGTCTCCAACTTTGGCATCACGAACCTCGAGAAGCTGCTGAACGACCCCTCTTGCAAGGTACGGCTGCAATGAATCGTATCCCAGTTGTGAATGAAATAGAGAGAGGGAGAGAGAGCGAGAGCTGACTTAGATATCTCCTGGCACAGATCGTCCCTGCGGTCAACCAGATCGAGCTGCACCCCAACAACCCGTCGCCCAAGCTGGTGGCGTACTGCAAGGAGAAGGGCATCCACGTGACGGGATACTCGTGTCTCGGCAGCACCAACTCGCCGCTGTACAAGGACCCGACGCTGCTGGACCTGGCGGCCAAGAAAGGCTGCACGCCGCAGCAGTGCCTGCTGCAATGGGGCATCCAGAACGGCTGGGACGTGATCCCCAAGTCGGTCACGCCGGAGCGCATCGAGGCCAACTTCGACCTCGACGGCTGGTCCCTGACTGACGAGGAGGTGGCCCAGCTGTCGAGCCTCAAGGACCGCTTCAAGGTCTGCGGCGACGCCTGGTTGCCCGTCAAGGTCTTCTTCGGCGATGACGAGTAGGGAATGATGGTGATGACGAGTGATGATGATGATTCGGGGAGAGCTACATGACAGGACATGACATGGAGAGCTGGTTTCTCTTTTCTTGTTTTGTTTTTCTTTTTTTCCCTCCCCAATACAAAATTAGACACTTAGACAGATTAGATAGATCTTTCACCACCAAGAGATCGCCGCCGGCTTGCCTCTGCTGCTGTCGCTGCCGCTGAATAAGGCCGTGTCTCAAAGATTCTCGTCCCTGTTCTCCTTCCTTTCTTACCGTGTCTCTCTCCCTTCATAACTGCCAAGTCCTCAATTCCGCATCTTGACCCTTTTTTTTTGACATTGACCACCCGACATGTAATCACTCATCATCTCAAAATGCCCAACCTAACCCCCTTAAAAAACAACTTTAATTCTTCTGCTTCTCTTCTTCACAACTTCCCCTTTAACCCCTCCCTCCCCTTCTTCTCCTCCTTCTTTTCCTTTTCCTTCTCCTCCTCCTCCTCCTCCCTCCTCACCACCTCCGCCACACACCTCCTCACCTCTGCCGCCAGCACGGCTGCGTCCTCGTCGTCCAGCTCCTCGCGCACGCCCCTGCCGAACATGGTGAAGCTCCTCCTCCCGGCGGCGTCGGCGGCGCGCAGGCCCGGGCGCGGGATGACGTGGTAGTGGACGTGGCCGACGACCTGGGCGGCGGCGGCGCCGTTGTTCTGCACCACGTTCCAGTCGGGGGTGCGGGTGGCGCGCGCGACGGCGGCCGACAGCACGCGCAGCCGGCGGCCCAGGTCGGCCGCCTCGGCGGGCGTCACGTCGGTGAGGCGCGGCCGGTGCGCCCGCGGGCACAGCAGCACGTGGCCCCGCGACAGCGGCTGGATGTCGAGGAAGGCGACCAGCGACGGCGTCGAGAGCACGACGTAGGCGGCCGGGGCGACGAGGGCGGGCGAGAGCGAGGGCGACGAGGGGGCCGGCGGCGAGGACGGCGCGTACGGCGCGTAGGCTTGGGATATCTTGCAGAAGGGGCAGGGGTCGTCGGGGGAGGAGGAGGAGAGGCCTGTTGTTGGGTCGAAGGAACTCGGTTCGGGGACGGCGGCGGCGGCGGCGGCGGCGGCGTTGGTTGACATGGTGGTGGTGGTGGTTATGTAGATGGTACCTGAACCTAGGTATAGGTATATCGATCGAGAGGTTTTATAATAATAGACGGATTATATGTGAACGCGACCAGGTACGTAGGTAGGTATGTGTTTTAGGTACTATACTACCGATATGGTCCCATAACGATGGGTTGGAGGAGAGAAGGAGAGAGATATAGATGGATATAGGTCGTCGGTATGTTTATATTATATTGGTCTGGTGTAAGCTGGATGGGTGTACTATGGGGATCTATAAGTAGGTAAGGTACCTATGCGTTATAACTACTACGGAGCACTAATGTACCTTTAGCTTGCTGGTTACACCATGCCGCACCATAGGTAGGGTGAATACAGGGGTTCCCCAACCAAAAACTCAGTGGACTTTCCCAGCCTGTAATAAGGTTCTGCCACTGCCACAACTGACTTACCGCCTTTTTTTTATTTTTTATTTTTTTTCCCTTTCCTTACCTAACTTTCCATTCTTCTTTCATCACCTTTTCCTTTCTCTCCCTCTACTTAGTTAGACCATCCGCGCAATCCCACATCAACTCAACCCAACGCAACACAACGCGCAACCGAAATATACTACTTCTTCCACCATCGCCATCACCGCCAGCACCACAGAAACAACAGAAGGATAGAAAAAAAAAGGAAAAGGAAAAGAAAATAAATAAAAAAAGAACCATGTCCCGCGAAGCCTACCAGATCCCCACCGCCTCGGGCAGCGGCAGCGCCCCGGGAGCCGCCGGCGCGGGCTCGGGCGGCCTGGCGCGCCCTTCGACCCCGACAGCGTCACCATGGCCTACATCTGCGGCGACTGCGGCTCCAAGTTCCCCCTGCGCCGCAGCGACCCCATCCGCTGCAAGGAGTGCGGCTGCCGCGTGCTGTACAAGGAGCGGACCAAGAGGTAAGTTAAGCAAAGCCGAGAGAGGAAGAACAGAGAAAAAAAAAGAAATCAGAGGGGGGGGGGGGGGGGGGGGGAAGCAAGAGACAGTCAGACAGACAGACGGACGAACGGAAGAGGGACAGAAGGGAAGGAGAAGAGAGAGCGTACTTGTTTCTGCTTGCTTCTACTTCTTTTTTTCTTCTTCTTTTCTGTCTAAGTATTATGCTGCTGGATTTGGTTCATGTCCGGGGTCGGGATGGGATGTGGTAAAAGCTAATGTGTTTCTCTTTCTCTAGAATGGTACAATTCGAAGCGCGATGATGATGATGATTACGACGAAACAATGAGAGAGGGGAAAGAGAAAACCCCAGAATAGAGAAGATGAAAAAAAAAAAGAGAGAGAATAGGATACACCCACCGACTATAGCCCAGGCATCATCGACAAATAAACAAAAAGAAAAAGAAAGACCAAAAAAAAACCCCTCCCGAGAAAAAAAGACACATCCTCCGCGTCCCACGTTTTTATATTCTCATGTCGACCCATTGTACCTCCGTACGCCCGGGACGAGTAGTAATATACATCCCAGTTCACTCATCGCGTCGCGCTTCCCGTCGTGAGACGAGGAGAACATATATCAGGAAGCCGTATGCGTTACGTACACCTACCTAAGGGAGACAACAGTATGGGAAAGGGAGGTAGTACCTAGGTGGTGATGCTTACGAAGCGATCAAAGGGGGGCCGGGCTAGCCATAGCCATAGCCATAGCCATAGCCATAATGTGTTTTGTCGTGTCGTTGTTGTTGTTGTACCACTTTACGCACAAGGACCACGACGGATTGGGACAGGGACAAGGGACAAGGGAAAGGGTGAGGGTGGTAGGGAAACTCGGCTGCTAGGTTAGATTATCATCACGATGCACGTATACGTTTACACATGGCTACGGACCAAGTTGGGGTTTTTCTTTTCTTTTTTTCCCTCTTCTTTCTGAATTTTAGGTGAGGAAGAGAAGAGAGAGTCAGAGAGAGAGAAGAGACAACCCAAATCAATAATGGTATCATTACGCCGTTTTTTGCATGCCACCCACCCCCTGGAAGCCATTGAAAAAAAAAAAGAAACTCCTGACTGCCTATGTACCTCCTACCAAGTATAAAAGAACTCCCTTCCGAAGTCCCTGATCATAAAACTTTTTCACTTTCCTTTCTCCCTATCTCTTCACCTATGTGACCTGACCTGACCTAACCCCCACCCCTCCCCTTTCTTATTTCCTCTGCGCGTGTAGATACTTGGCAAAGCTAGCATCCTCCATCGTCGAGTCCATGTTGGCCTCCATGGCCGCCTCGTACCTTGCCTGCAGGCCCTCGCGATCGTACTCATCATCCACGTCGGCATAGTCGTCGGCGTCCCGGTCATCGTCGCTCGGCACGTCCACGTCGTCGTCGTCGTCGTCATTGCCACCCGCTGCTGGTTTCTTTATGGGGGTCCGGGAAGCGCTGCTCTCGCCCGTCGCCATCGACATGCCCTGCATCATCTTGTCGAGCTCCTTCTCGCGGGTGCGGCGCTTCTGGTCGTCGCGCTCCTTGCGCTTGCGCTCTAGCTCGGGCAGGTAGTCCCGCCGGAACTCGTCGGCCTTGCCGCGCACGGCGGCGAAGAAGTCGTCGACGCCGGCGCCCGTCATGGACGACACGCCCACGACGCTGAGGTGCGCGTAGAACTCTTCCAGCATGAGGCTCATCGAGTTGAGCAGGCTGCTCATGTACCCGCTGCCCATTCCCTCGCCCTCCACGCCGCCGAAGGCGTTGCCGGCCTCGTCGGCGGCCAGGGCGGCTTGGAAGGCGTCGTAGTCGGTCATCCACTCCTTGGCGAAGCTGGCGTCCTGCACGTCCGTCTTGTTGAACACGAGGATCATGGGCAGCTTCGTCTTGTACAGGATGGAGCAGGCGTACAGCATGTTGCTCATGAAGGTGCTTGTCGACGCGGTGCGCGGCGTGTCTATCACGTAGGCGATCACGGTGGGGAAGGAGGAGGCGAGGGACTCGAGGAGGATCTGGCCCGAGGCAGACCACACGAAGACTTCGATCTGGCCGGCTGTATACAGGGAGGTAACCAAGATAGGTTTCAGTTAGTTCTTGTTTTATATTCTATAGTGTACAACAAGGGGAGGAAAAGAGAGAAAGGGATATCCGCACGTGTATCGACCAGTATGTTCTTGATCAGCTTCTTATTCGGGTTCGCGGGGTCGGGGCCGGCGCGCTTCTCGAGCAGGCCGAGGATCTGGTCGACCTTGGTGGCGAACAGGTTTAGGGAGGTCAGGATGCCGCCGTTGGGCCCCAGGTTGTACTGCTTCATGACCTCCTTGTAGTTGACCGAGTCGCGGATGTCGATGTTGCTCTCGAACGGCACGTTGAGCACGGCCGGGTCGAGGTTGATGACATACGGCGGCTCCTTTTGCCCGTGCAGGTGCGCGTTGATGCGCTGCATGAACGTCGTCTTTCCCGAGCCCGCCATGCCCACGCATACTATGGCCACGGGCTGCTGCTGGTCTGATGCAGTCGCTGCACCCGTCGCCGCTGGTGGGGGAGCTGATGTCGATGATTCTGCCATCTTCTCTTCTTCCTGTTTCTACCTCCTGTGGGGAAATAGGTAGAGGTAGGTAGGTAGGTAGGTAGGTAGGTAAGTATATAAAAAGCTTTCTGGTAATTTGTTGGAGGTTCGATGACTGGTCTAACTATTCATACTGTCAAACAGAATATGCGTAGAAAATACCTAAGCAACCTAGGTAGTGAAATGAAAGCACTTGATAGATGATATAGGTTGTGGAGTTGGATGATGTATAAGGCAGATTTAAGCACCGGCTGCCCCTCAGAGAAAAGTAAGTATTATCTGGTTCAAGGTTGATTACCTAGCAGCTCTTATCGAGCACTGGGCACTATCAAGATAGCGCCCGTCGATGGCGGGGTACTTCCCGTTACACGCAAGACCCCTTATTTAGGTTAATCTACCTGTTAGATATATCAATATGTAGGTATGTAGGTATGTACATCGTGGTGATAACCAATTTACAATTGCCGGCACATTTACACAGGCCACATGGACACTACATCTGTTCTTTTTCCATTCCACTGTATGTACCTATCAAGATAAAAGAGCTGCATTGATGGATCAATTGACTAATAGTAAGTCTAAGGTTAATAAAGGTACAAGCCAGAGAACATTGATCAGTGTCACGATCTTAGTTGACTATAACATTCAAATTTATATAAGTCCAAAGTTTCAAATTTACGAGTCATATCACATGTAAAGCAACACACAATCAAGTCAAGTCAAGTCTGAAGTGAGGTGGCCGAATCTCTCATATTTGTTTCTTTGCTTCTGGCAAGAGAGTTTGTTTCATTCAGCCAGGGGGGAAAGGAGAGGAAGAGGAAAAGGGGGAAAAAAGGAGATAGTCAACTATCCCCCCTTTCCCCTCCCCTGCTTCTTTTGTCTTTGTCCCTTTCGCCCCCTTGGGTTGATGATAAAGTTGATAAAGTAACCCTGAGCAAAAACTACCTATCAACCTACCTACCTACCTAGTCATCAAGACCAGGTTAGGAGGTAGGTTGAGTTGAAGAGAAAGAAGCAGTGTGCTGAAGCATCCCAAATGCCCTAACAATACATTACTATCCGTCCGTCGATTGAATTGAAAAAGAACACGGGACAAGAAGATAGGTGTAGCTTTTTTTTCTTGTTTTTTTCTTGTTTTGGCACTTCCTCGCTGCCAGTGGAACCAATTGCGTATGGCGAAGTTTCAATAGCTGTGCAAAAAAGAAAAAAAAACAATACGTTACAAATTCTCTTCCCCTTGACGGTGGTCCTCCCCAGGAAGATCAAAAGCTTGTTTTGTAAGTATGGTTTCTTTTTTTTGTTGATCTTTTTTTTGTTCTGATTGCGTTTCGTTTCGTATCGTGAGAACGTGTTGAAACATAGGAGAGATGGTTAAGTTGGTTATTTGTTCTGGCTGCGAAAGAGGCGCGCCAACCTGTGGTCTATTCGTCCTCCGCCGCATAAGCCCGATCCCTCCCTACTACCTATTCGCGAAGTCGTCTTTTTCTTGAAGGGAGTTTGAACAATCTTGCGGGTAAACAAGGATGATTTCCAATCTGTGTCCTTCTGTTATACCACATGTGTGCGACTCGCTGTAGATATTGTGAAAAGAAAACAAGCAAATGCTGGTCCGAAAAATAAAGACAAAAAGTGTTGTGCCAGAATAAAACCCCCCTAAATAAACGGCAGTGAAACCATTTCCATCCCTTGATTCCCTTCTTCCTTTTTTTTTCTTGGTGTTTCCTCCAAATGCCTCTATATGTTGGACTGTACTTATCGGCGATACTGTTTCTCTCGTCCTTTTTTCATTTCGCTCCAGCAAAGAAGCAAATCCCTGTGCAAGCCATAAAAATCAAAGAGACCCTGATCCCCGGAATGTCTAGTCCTAGAGACAATCATAGAGGGAAAATGAAGAAGAAAAGAAGAAAAGATAAAGGCCCTTGGGCGTGTACCATAAAAGACTTGCGATGTTATGGGTCGTTAGATCGTGAGGAGAGCAGAGGAGGGTTGATAGAGCATATATCAAACACACTCATGTTTCGTTCGTTCAGATCCCTCTCCTTTTTTTTTTCTCTCCCTCCATGAAGGTAAATATTTTTTTTGGTGGTCGGTCAACCTCGGTAGATATGAAGTAGAGTGTTGTCATGTTTTTTCCAATCTGATGAGGTGAGAGGAGAGAGGGAGATATGTGAGTGGCGAGAGAAGAATCCAGAAAACCCCAATGCGTGTGTAAAAGAGAAATAGAAAAAGGCAATCATTCCTCATGAACAAGTTTCCGATCCTCGCCAAGTTATCGCGTAACGCCGTTATGTTTGTGTGGCCACCACTCCAAGGGTGACCTTGATGTTCGTGTTGCTATGGTCGATTACATGTTGTTACAGCAATCAATCCAATGTGTTCCCTTGTTCTCTCAGATGGTCTTGGGAGTCCGAGCGTTGCTCATATCCACGACGTCGTCGAGGTGGTTGCACATGGCCACGAACAGGTCAAAGAAAAGTTTACCGCCGCGTTCCATCTCCGCCTGCATGGTTCCGCTGCGCTTGAATGTCTTGCGACACCGGATGATCAGCGCCAGGTAATGAGCGCGCAGCCGCGAGTCGCTGTCCGGCGTGTTGTCGTACGCATACTGCGCCGACCGGAGGATCGTGGCGACGTCGATCCCACTCTGCAGACCTTGCTTCCGGAGAGCAAGGCGCTTGAGCTCCTCGAGTCCGAACCTCTCAGCCGCACAGTAGACGACGGTGTCCCGAAGGAGGTGTTGTCCCACGCTGGACACGTGCATGGTGGCCTCGACGGGCCCGCGGCCACCTCGGTTGTTGTTGTTGGTGTTGTTGTTGTTTTCGGACGAAGGGTCCGGCGATCTCGTGGCATCCTCGAGTTCCCACGAGTTGCGGTTCTTGTTGTGCAACAGGCGGGGGTAGTAGTCACCCTTGTAGAGATATTCGAGGACGGCCGAAAAGACCTCGGGTTCCTCGTCGGGAAGTGAAATCCTCTTGCTCTGCGCCTCGAGGAATTGCTCCCGGCATGCCCGCTGGAAATAGGCAGACTGGCACAGGACTTCCTCGTGGGCGGCAAACAGTCGCCCTTCCTTGCCGACCGTCAGGGTGATGATAGGCGAATTGAGGGACCTCTTGACGGGAAGCGTCTCCTCGAGCGACCGCTGCAACTTCGACAGCTTCTGAGGATCCCGAACCGTGTTAGACTTCTTCAGCCTCGCCGACTTGTCGACGCGGTCCGCGTTCCGGAACGAGCGTTTGAACATGTTGGCGGTAGTTTGTTTAAGGAGCGGGAGAAGTTGAGACAGCGTGATTGATGATGTCGTTGTTGTTTTTGTTTGGTTCGGGATGATGAAAAAAAAGTGAAAAAGGAGAGATAACAAGAAAAAAGTGACAGTGAAGTCCTTTCTTCTTTTCTCCTTTTCTAATTGTAGGTTGTTGACTAGAGAGTGACGAAAGGAGCGTAGGTGGGAATTTCTATATTCCCGACTGTAGAGAGTGAAAGGAGAGAAAGAGGGGGTGTCGTGTCGTTGTTGAGAAGGGTATAGGAGGGGGGAGGAGTAAGGTGGATGCGGGTGAGAGAAGGAGGAGAGGTATGTGTGTGAGGTTTGATGGGAAGTTGACACACAAGGAAAATTGACAGGGGCCCGGGCAAGTTTATCCCCAGAATCGATTCGAATAAGAAAAAAAACCGAACGTATCTGGAGATACCCTTTATGTTGCTTTGCGACCCGAATGGTTGTGGTGGGGGAGGAAGAACGAAAGAAAGGGGGGCAGAAGTGGAGGGGGGGTGTCCAAGATATTTATACCGGCCACACTTTGTTAGAGAGGCCGCCGTGTTTAGCGATTCTTTGCAGGCTGCCTGGCTGGTGTCGTACTGGTCCTACTTATGATAGCGGCCTCTACTTGCATGGACATGGGGGCCAAAACCCCAAACCGGGTCTTAGATCGTCGTTTATCTCGCCGGTGGGTACGTGCCGCCTCACTATGTGAGTGGCCGGCAGAGGGGAAAACCCCCCTCTCCTCTCCCCCCCTCCTCCCCCCTAATCCCCCCTGTCCTGCAAGTCTTGTCTCTGCAAAGAATCGACTAACACCCACATCCATCATTGGGCAATCAGCCACGTATGTTGAGAGGTCCATGGTCTTGTGATGCTCCGCACACATCGCGCGCTGCACTGCGCTGTCCAAATCCCAAGGAGGAGAAGCAACGAGAAAAAAAAGAGGGGGGATTGCCCCGAATCCGTCCGTACCAGCGTCGCCAGCTTGCCGGAACGAATGAGTACCGCCTTGAGGCTTCATATGATCCGTGGCGGGGGATGGCTGGTGTCGAGCCTCTCTCAATTGTATGCTCAGTGGCTGAAATCGACGGCCAGGGTTTCTGGCTTGCAGAGACACCGCCCAGGACCGGCCTCTCTCCATCCTTGCCGTCCCCCGTCTCCAGCTAATCGGATACGTCACATCCCCCAGATGGCACCTGTTCTAGGCAATCATACCCAATTGTCTGATCGGTTTGTTGACAATCGGGTTCGGTTCGATCGTATCGTGTTGTAGCGTATCGAACATGTCAACCCATCAACAGCATTGCCGGGAAGGCAGTTAGCCGGCCCAGCCCTACCCGCCATGTCGCCATGTTACGTCGCCAGAGTTCGATGATGTTACAAGAAGGTTCTATGAATCTCATACATGTCGATAAGGTAATGTGGGGGTTGCTAAATTAGGGGGAGAAAAGGGGGGAGGAGAGGGGCAGCGGAGGGGATGAGGAAGGGAGAGAGAGGGGCACGATGACTCGTGCCGTTCCTGTAAGACATGGGGGGGTTGAGCCTAGGGTCCTATTCTTGGATCCTCTTTCAGGCACCGTCCAACTAGAGCGTTGAGCGTGGTGCCAGCCCAAAAGATCGGACGAGGCGAGCAAGGATCGTCTTACCTTCTAAGCTCCTTGGGTGGGCTGTCAGAATGCTCGACTTGACCTAGGTCCAGTAGCATCTATACCATGCAAGGTACCTTACCGCCTGCGCGACTTTGTACGTATACGTCTGCTCCATCAGGTATAGCACCGAAGTCGTTGCGAACATTCCAAGGAAACTAACAGGCCACAGGAGACATAACTCATTCAGCAACTTGGGCCTAGTAAGAGATGCCTCATCTCATACGCGCCAGCTCACACCCCCCTCCTTCAACGGAAACACGCCCGCCAACACAACAACCGTCCTCTCACCTCTCTTTCCCCCTCTTCTCTCACCCCCTTCTCTATCTCTCTCCCTCTCTCAACCCCCCTCTTCTCATGGGTAACTATTCACTCGCACCGCCACCGCCTGAGTTGTCATTCAGTCTAACACCATGAGTCACGCCTTTATCGCGTTTCCCCCGCAACTCCCGACCTGTGTCCCGATATAGGTAGGTAATCTTCAGCTACCGCCTCATCATACCATTAGTAATCCACCCATCTTGATAGAACTTGGTCTTTTTTTTTCCAAAAGTCCCCCTCTTCTCGAGCACCAAACCTAGGTAGGGGGGAGAGGGGAGAGAGAGGGGGGCTCCACTCCAAAGATAGGGAATCGTATGCGTTGGCCACGTATAATAATCTGATGCAATCTCTCTCTATCTACAACAAACCGCGGCTCACGATGGCTTATCATGTGAATATGGTAGGGCTCCGCTGTCTTCACTGAGACGAATCGCGATGCGCAGCTGTCATCGTCTCGCGCATGGCAATTAGACCGTACATGTAGGAGAAGACTGTCCGGGGAGGGGTCTTGACGTCAGTTATCTCGTCCTGGTTGGGAGAAAGAGAGAGAGGGAACCTCCGGAACGAACGCGGGGCAACTTACACCCGGGGGATAGGGCGATGAAAGCGATGCAGGCGGCGATGGTGGCCTCGGGAACATCTCCCATAAGCTTAGGGTCGAGGAAGAATAGACCCGCATGACCAGTCAGAAGCTTGCCGATACCAGCCCAGGCGAGATAGGCGCCGCTCAGAAGCATGACACCAGCCGTATGACCAGCGACTGGCTATCACGATGGTTAGGCCGGTCTCATGATCCGAAACTAGAGTCCAAGTGGGCTACTTACAGTTTGGCGTCGGATACTGTTGAGGAAGAAGACTTCGATACCTCCGATGAGGGAGGTGATTGTCGATAGGTTGAGGATGCTGAACGACTTGATCGGGTCCTCCTCAAACAGTCCCTTGTCTGCCCCGACAATTAGCATCTTCGGGCACGGGACGAGCCGTTCATGAGAGGGAAGATGGCTTACCCGGGTCATACATGATCGAAGCGGTCTCGTTGCCACGATGCTGGCTGTGGTCGGGGAGATTAGGTGGCTTGAACCCACCATGGCCCGAGGGAACCAGGAGGCCCCAGTAGATTATAGTGTTCATGAAGGCAAAGACATGAGCAATGGTATAGAACATGCTGAAGGCAAAACGTTGGCCATGGTAGTCGGCTTGGCGAGGCGGTGACAGTAAGCGGACGATGCGCGTTCTCAGGCGGTGCCCGTGGCTGTCTTCGGAGTCCTCCTCCATGGTTTGCGGCACAAAGAGATGCATACCAGTCCAAACCTATCGTAGATAGGCCAACGTTAGCCGGGCGCTCAGGTATAATAAAGAAGATAATATAGGAGGGCCTCTTCTTTTGGAACTGACAGTAACCAGTAGATGGTAGGCCCACAACAAGCAGAAGGAAACGGTTGAGAACTGGAAGGGAATGCGCCAGCGGGTATGGTCGTCCTTGTTTTCGAGCTTGTATTTGAGCGAGACTCCAGACACGGCTGACAAGTATCCTGCAACAACCAGGCGAATGAGGAAGAGGAAGGTCTGGCCGATTCCTCGCCATGGAGAGTGACACGCACGAAGGGTGATTGGCTAGCAGAGGTCAGTGAGATTGCCCGCATATACATCAGGGTCCATCAATGGATAGGGTGGGGTTTATTTCATACATGACTATCTCCTTGGGAGGGATTGCTGTTGACCGGACGCGGCAGAAGAGGCGTCGTATCTGACATGTTGGGCGATAGAATGCTGTATGCTGGATGCTATGTAGGTAGGTAGGTAGGTACGAAGGTAGTTCAGGGGGGAGGCCGCCAGTATGAGATGTGATATTAGACCATAAGAAGACTCTGGCGAGGAAAGAAATATGTTCTACAATTGAGACCTGAAACGTAGGATAGAGTGCATATGTAGTTGAGGAGAGACGACGATAGCCTAGAGGTTAGGTTAAGATGTAAGTTGGGTATGTAGAGGAGGAAGGAAAAGGGAAAGGGGAAGGGAAGGGAAGGGAAGGAGAAAAAAGATGCCTACTACTTCTTCTACTGGCTTCACCATGTACATACCTACTTGTTGAATTCTATTTCCTCTTCATCTTCTCAAGTTGATAGAAGATAGCAATATCCCTAAGATCAATGTTTTCGATAATGAGATGGGGAGGAACATTGAGGATTATAGAGACTATCGGAACGGACAAAGAAGTAGTTCCTCATTCAAGATAATAACGACCTGAAATACATAAGAACTCAGAGTAAAAAAGAGCCATGGCAACTTCCTCTTATTATATATCAATATTCATAACTTCCTGGTGGTTAATCAAAGCATAACATAAAAGGGTAAGAGGGTTCAATGTTGGTGGTGGTAGTGGTAGTTGTGGTGATGGCGATGGCGATGGTGGTATTTTGCTATCGTTTATTGTCTACATACTTACTTTTCTACCTATTGACTTACATAGTTACATCAACTACCTACATACTATACTTGATGTAGGCAATGTCAAGTGCACTTGACATATCGCCACTTGCATGGAGAATTAGATGTTGGGGCCAGAGACACAAAACCACTAGGTCAGGTCAGATAGAGCGATGATAGATCCCATGCATTAGGTATTCAACGTATTTGATGCTGGATCTGAACTTAGACGATATTCACCTATAGCCAAAGCTTGGCAAGTGAGAGAGCTCAGGTTCTGTATGCAGTTCAACATGCTCGAAACAACCTTACATGAAGCATCTCTTTCAATTAATATAATTCATTGGATTCGGTGCACTCTTAGGAGTTGTTCTCCTCATATTAGCAAAGGGGGGAAAGGGGAGGGGGCATACTATCGGATGTAATAGAGGATTTGGTTCATAGGATGTACTTACATAGTACACTATACACTAGTGACGATGGGCAGATGCAGGTCTGGTTGGATGCTGGAGGGAGCGTCAGCCAAGGTGGGCGGCAGTAAGTGGAGACCACCGCCGCCCCCACCACCACCTTAACCTCATTACATACATAGTAGGTAAGGTACTGCAGGCTTACAATACTTGATAGCTGCATACAATATTTTAAGGACACCTTCACTTTTGAACTAAGTTTAGAAAGTTTAGAAACCTTTAAGCCAACATAGCTTCATGTCTTTGGCAACTTCAACTGTTTTATAAACATCAATTGATCCACCAGACGGATTCCTTTTCTTAGGCGCATTACCTGATCCTACCAGCTGGCCCTCGTTGTCCTGCATTTCCTTTCCTCTTTTCTTTTCTTTCCTTCCACTCCTTTCCTCTCGAGGCCAGCAACCGAGTTTGATCGATAACCACTAATACCTACCTACCTATACCAACCAACCAACTTGAATCTACCAACCTACCAATCTACATACCTCTTTGCTATATACCCCGAATAGAAGAAAAGGAGAAGAAGAAGAAGAAGAAGAAAAGAAATCGAAAGAATAATACCCAATCCTCGGAAATACCTACTACTATCTGCCACCAGTCATGCTGTCCTCGCTCCAGAACCCGCGGCAAGCAGCCGCCCAGCTGCTCAACTTTGCCCTGATCCTGTCCACCGCATTCATGGTACGTCTAGATGCCTTTCTTTCTTTCTCTCTCTTTCTGTCATTCATATATATATATATATATATATATACATATATATACCCAGATAACAAACTAATCCGTCTTCGGCAAACCTCCCCCCCGGCCGCGACAAAAACAGATGTGGAAAGGCCTCTCCGTCGTGGCCGACTCGCCGTCCCCCATCGTCGTCGTGCTCTCGGGGTCGATGGAGCCGGCCTTCCAGCGGGGCGACCTGCTGTTCCTGTGGAACCGCAACCTGGTGGCCGAGACGGGCGTCGGCGAGGTGGTGGTGTACAACGTGCGCGGCAAGGACATACCCATCGTGCACCGCGTCGTGCGCAAGTTCGGCGAGGGCGACACGGCGCGCCTGCTGACCAAGGGCGACAACAACGCCGCCGACGACACGGAGCTCTACGCCCGCGGCCAGGACTACCTCGAGCGCCGCGACATCATCGGCAGCGTCGTCGGCTACGTGCCCTTCGTCGGCTACGTCACCATCATGCTGAGCGAGCACCCCTGGCTGAAGACGGTCATGCTGGGCATCATGGGGCTGCTGGTCGTGCTGCAGCGCGAGTAGTGATGATGATGATGACGGACAATGATGATGATGGTCTATTGATAGAAAGATATTTTATTATTATTTTTATTATTATTATCATTACCGTGTGTGCGCGCAGCCCTCTTTTTTGCCTTTATATATATATATACTGCACCAATCTAAATCCCCCCATCCGCGAATCTTGGATTACAGTTGGAACCAAAAAAAGACCAGGGAAAAGGGAAAAAAAAGCAAGACACATTCTACCAACCTACCTAGATACCCCCAAACAGAGCAGAACTTTTCTTGTTTTTCTACAGCGTGTGACTTTTTTTCTTCTGGCTTGGAGGAGATATCGAGACTTGAATATATATATAAATCCGGCGGTCACTGAGTAAAGAAGCCTACATAGTATGTGGGAGGTGGCCAGATTTAGAGGCCTACAACTACCTTGAATTGAGCGTAATTTATATCCTTTAATTTTGTACTATGGCATGCTGTAACACGCACAGTATTGGTAAGTTCTCTAATACCAGTGTAAAATCTTACACAATCCAGTATCGCAATGCCATAAGAATTGTTGTCATCGCAATAGGGGATGATACTAATTTCACATCCTTGGCACAATCAAGGGCAATGCACCAGACATACAATGCAGTCTGCGAATTTTGGCGAAGAATATATTAAACCAAATGGATAGGCCGTCGAGCAATGAACGACCGGTACGAAAAACGCTTACACGCTCGCTATATACATGTGCAGCTGGCTGACTTTATTTGGCTCAGTAATAATCCTCCCCGTCATCATCGTAGTCATCCTCTCCGTAGCCGGGATGCTCCAGCTCATCCTGATGATAACCGTACACTTGGGTCTCGTCGGGGATGTCTTCATCCTCCTCCTCTTCCTCCGCCTCCTCGGCGTCGTTGTCTTCGGGCTCCTTCTCCGCAGGAGTCGGCGGCGCCCTGGGATCGCGCTGTCGGCTCCGCTCACCAACAGCGCTCTCATCAGTGCTACCGGCACGGCTGGTACGATGACTGGCCGTCTCGCTGTCCATGCGAGACACAACCGACCCAGGGCCCCGCTTCTTGCTGCTGCCGAACAAGTTGGCGATCGCGTCATAATTGATACGCTTCGAGACCGTGTTTCGTTTCTTCATCGCTTCCACTGCCGCCTCTCCAGGCGTCGAAGCCGGGGTGAGCTGGCCTTCGCCGATCCGCGGTTTCTTGACCCTGTTGCGCTTCCGTTTTGGAGGCCCTAACTTCTCCATCTGCTGCCGGTACGTCTTCTCCTGCTGTTTCCGCAGCCAGTCCTTGTTCATGTTCATCCATATCTCTTCCTTGATCTTCACCTCGTCCGGGGCTAGCTCACAGAACTGCACCTCGGGGTCGTCAGCGAACTCATCCTCACTGATAACCTCATCCATCTTAAGCTTCCGCGCGGGCAGTAGTGAGCGTGCCCATTCACCTTTGATATGCGCGAGGTGGGCAGCCGTAGCTAGCGCCTTACTATGCGCATCGCTGTGGGGGTCGTTGATCACTTCATTGATCTGGCTCTCTAATTCAGCCTCGTCACGTTCCCACTCTTCGTCGAACGTGAGCAATGGCTCGGTTTGCTTGTTCCTCCCTCGCCGGCGTGATTTGGGCTCAGCAACGGCATCTTCCTCTTCCTCCTCATCCTCTCCTGCTTGGAAAGTCCCCTCGGATGAGCCATATACCTCTGCTAGCTCATCCATGGCCTCGTCACTATTTGGATTCTCGGAATTGAGACCGTCAAGAATCTCCTTGTCTTCGGGTAACTTCGGAGGCGGTCTTGGGGCTGGTGGGGGTATCTTCATGGGGTCAAACGGCACAACGCAGTCCCTACTCTCGGCATTATCGTAAGTTCTTGGCAGAAAATCCGTGACTTTACGCAGCTTCGAGACGTCAGGTGGCGGGCGGGGTACTGGAGGAGGTGGCATATCCTTGGTAGAAGAGGAAGATCTTTTCGTCGACGGAGTACTTCCTGATTCCCCACAGTCACCCGGGGTGCCCGCTTCCGTGCCAGCCTCCTCCTCGTCGCCAATATCCTCAATGGCACGTTTTCGTTTCTTACCAGATCCGGCCTTCTCCTTCTTCTCCTGCCATTCGGCGGTACTCCTGTAGAAAGATGGCGGATCATGACGGGATTCTAGGAACTCATTATTGAGGAAGTCCTCGATCGACAATTCGCTACTTTCTGTGACCGTGAATTCGTCTAGACGCTGCTCAATGGTGTGAGTGGTGACCTTCACGACGTAGACGATCTCCCGGACTGTTCGCCGGAAATTCCACATGCGAGCTGCCATCAGGAGACAAGCCCCACAGATGCCTGAAGGACGGCGACCCATGATCATCCAGTCACGGCCCATTCTCTGACAGAGCCGGGTCGCGTCGGCGGCGATTTTATTCGTAAAATCGCCAAAGTCGAGCTTTTCTGCAAAGCGCATCATAAGATCCTCGGGTATGATGGACCGGACGTTATTATTGTTAAAGGAGTAAATATTATTCAGGTCCTTAAAAACGTGACCAAGCTCGTATACATTGATCTATATGATTTCCACTGGTTAGTCGGGCAAGGAGAGAGTAAGAAGATGAGGCATTAGGCACTCACATGAACAAGCTCGGCAAAATCGATGAGCATCACGTCGCACCGCTCTTCTCTGCGGCATGCCGTGTAGAGGCACACGGGCACAACTTTGTCCATGCCACGACCCTGCAGCCAGTTCTCATTCAAGACCAGCTTGAAGATCATGACTGCCGCCTCAATGGCACTCTCGCTAATATTCTTCAATCGTGACTTGAAGCCCCACATCATGTTTTTGGCTATAATGCAACGTTTATCAGCTATGTTTCTATGCATTTATGATAGGGGGTTACCGTGACTTGACATACCTTCACGAATCGTCTTCTCCCTGTTATCACCAACGACACCACCAAGCCGTCGCATTCCGGGGCCCATACTGGTAGTGGTGCCCTGGTCGGCGCCAACGTAGCTTCCCTGGACCATGGCAGCGCCTGATGAGGTCTCTCCAAACTGGACTTCAGCGACAATATTGGAGCTGTCGATTTCACGACCACAGGCTGAACAGAAGCCATCGGAGACAGGGGCTGAGGGATTAGGACATCTAGGATTTGGGCATGTTTGCCGGTTATCCTTGGATGAAGAGCTAGCAGAGGCAGCTGCTGTTGTAGCTGCTGCTGCTGCTGCTGCTGTCTTTGCTGCCGACGGTTGCACCGGATCCATGCTCATTGCTCTCTGGCTCTCAATACGCCCACGATTCAAAACCTCCTTGATGCGATCATTGGACCCGGCCCCTCTGGGGCGAATCTGGAAACCGCCCTTGGAGCCCTTGGCAGAGCCCTTCAGCGGTTTGAGAAAGGAAGACATGACGACAGGAGGTATGTTCGTCTCATGAGAGCAGATGTTAGCGTTTTAACCCACGGCGAAGGCGTAAAAGTGGCGAGAGAGTATAGCAGTGTAAGTGAGTGGGTGGTGGGTATAAACTAGGTATCTGATGCGGCACTGTTAATTAAAGTAAGTAAAAAAAAAGATGGCTTATTGGAAAATTAAAGAGTAGATAGTAAGAATAACACAGTGGAATCCTTATTACTCCAAGCGGAAGTCTAGACTCGAGTGCTGTGCTGCTATTCGCAAATGAGATGGTGTAAGTGGAAGTGAACTGGGGGGATGTAGGTGCGAAGAAAATGGAGAGAAAATGGACGTGGAAGTGGGGTTGGAGGAAAAAAGATGGAGGGGGACGAGGTTGAAATCTGCTGGGTTTGGTCTGGCGGGGATTGCATCGGCAAAAGCCTTTTTTTATTCCTAGGTACGCTACTAGGTATTGATGAGTCAAGTTTCTGCCCCACTACGTAGGCCTATGTACATAGGTAGGCTTGTGGACAAAACAAACGCAAGGGTTCGGTGTTCGAACACAGCAACGCGAAATATAGAGAAATAATTTTACCGTAATTTCTACACCAATTTTAAAAGCAGAAAGAAAGGCGAAAATTAGGTATCTTATATGAAAATAATATATATTTAAACTAAGTTCTTTGTTAAATACACGCACTTACGTTAAGTGGCTATAAATCAGATAAATAACATAGATAGGTAGCTACTAGGTTAGAGAGTTACAAATTATTAAGTGCCTATAAGCTTATCTCGGTACCTGGGTATGTATGCACCTAATAGATATGTAAATCCAGTATATGCATACAATCCCAGTATAAGCACAGGCATCAGCTCAGCTCAGCACAGCACAGCTAAAGTTAAAGTTAATCCCTGTCGTCATTCTCTTTTAAGTCTCAGTGCTGCTACGTACCAGACATACATACTCTACCTATCTACTTCTAATACCGAAACCCATTGCGTTTTTATCGCCGAGTCCTTGTAAAACTCTCGCCATGGATGGTCTCGACGAATTCGAAAAGACCTTAGCAGCAGAGAAGGCCGAACGAGAACGCGCAGGTCGCGAATCCGACGAGAAAAAGCACCGGAAACACAGACACCATCATCATGGCGGCCATCACAGCCATCATCGACGCGACCCGTCAACAGAGCGAGACCGTGACGGCCACCGTTCCCGACACCACAGGTCGCGCGATGTAGAAGAAGAGGGAGATGAAGACGGCCACCGCCATAAGCGATCGCGACACGCCCGAGATGATCGAGAACACCGTCGACGTGACCGCCACGAACACAGGGACTCGGACCAAGATTTGAGCAAGAAATCACACCAAAAGATCTCAGATGCAAAAGAGGACCTGCCGCTACCGGATGAAGAAATAACTGCCCAAGACTCTAAGCCTCTCGCTCGGGACTCTTGGATGACAGCACCGTCCGCCTTGGACATCGATTATACCCAAAAAGGCACCAAGCCATCGAAACCGCCACCGCCAGCACAAGAACCGCAGAGGGCGATACACAAGAGAGAACTCAACGCAACGCATCTACAGGCGCTGAACGACGGCAAATCTCTTGACCAGCTTGAGCTTCCGGCACAGCACCAAGTCGACTACACGTTTGGCGACAACGGATCACAATGGAGGATGACGAAACTGAAAGGAGTCTACAACATGGCCGAACAGACTGGCCGCCCAGTCGACGAGATAGCGATAGAGAGATTTGGCAGCTTACGCGAATTTGACGATGCGCGCGAGGAAAAGATTGAGATGGACAGGCGAAAGGTGTACGGCGAGGGCTACGTCGGTAAGGAAAAGCCTAGTGGAGAGCTATTCCAGCAGAGGAAACAAGAGGAAGGGATTCACGCAAAGCGACACTCGTCGCCTGCACCTAGAGAATTAGATCAAGGCACCGTGATCCCAGATGACGCATCATCTTCGCATCCGACAACCCAGCTAGACCAGACCGCGCTCAACAGACTCAAGGCTCAGATGATGAAGGCGAAGCTGCGGAAGGCCCCGGAGGCGGCCAGGTTGGAGGCCGAGTATAACCAAGCAGCGGCAGCATTTGCCTCCAAGGGTCCCGAGGCTGTGGTTCTCAACGTGATGGAGAACCGCATGTTGGCGGGCACGCGTGGCGAGACCAAAGCGGTCGACAACAGGCGCGGACGGGAAAGGGGCAACGTGGAACAGAACGATGAGATGACCATCGAGGATATGGTACGGGAGGAGCGGCGGACACGGGGCCAGGCCGGAGGGGAGGGGCTTCGGCTTGCCGAACGGATCGCCAAGGATGGCAAGTTCGACAATGATCTCGACTACATGGATGAGAACGCCGAGAAGCTCGCCAAGCGGGTGCATAAGTCGGAAATCAACCTCAAGAACGCGGCTGTCTCGGAATACCAGAAAATCAACAAAATCCTAGATAAGTGCCAGCTCTGCCACCACGAAGACAGCAACCAGCCGCCGGTAGCGCCCGTGGTGTCTCTGGCGACACGCGTGTACCTCACGCTGGCGACGGAGCCGGAGGTCAGCGAGGGAGGGGCCGTCATTGTGCCTATACAGCACCGGACCAACCTCCTCGAGTGTGACGACGACGAATGGGAGGAGATCCGGAACTTCATGAAGTGCCTCACACGCATGTACCATGAGCAAGGGCGGGAGGTGGTTTTCTACGAGAACGCGGCGGCGCCCCAGCGGCACATGCACGCGGCCATGCACGCGGTGCCGATCCCGTACGACCTGGGGGAGACGGCTCCGGCGTTCTTCAAGGAGGCGATGCTCTCGGCGGACGAGGAGTGGTCGCAGCACAAGAAGATCATCGACACGGGAGCGCGATCACGGGAAGGGCTGGGCAAGTTGGCATTCCGCCGCTCGATCGCCAAGGAGATGCCGTACTTCCATGCCTGGTTCACGCTGGATGGGGGCCTCGGACACGTGGTGGAGGACGCGAATCGCTGGCCCAGGGGCGACCTGTTCGCGCGGGAGATTCTGGGCGGCATGGTGGACGCGGAGCCCGACGTGATCAAGAAGCAGGGCCGTTGGCACAGATCCGACGGCCGGGTGGAGGGGTTCCAGAGGCGCTGGAGGAAGTTTGACTGGACGAGGGTACTTGCCGATGGCTGAACTGACTGACTTAGTGACGTGGCGCAAGGCAAGAAGGTAAAAAGGCAGTCAGGTTTGAAACCTTGTGATTGCCACTGCGGGCGCTTCTAGCTGCAGTTGGATGGATGGATATCTATCTAGCATTTCTTTACTCTACCCCATGGCACGAGGTGTATTCAGTACCTACTACCTATTAAGACTAGGCATACGAGACAAGACAAGACAAGATGGAACACCTAGTTACAGCAGTACTTTTTTTTTCCTTTTCCTTTTCTTTTTTTTCTTTTCTTGTTTATTCTCTCCGTAGTTGTCCTTTTTTCCATACATGTAAGAGGATGCTATCGTGATGCAGGGATATACCAGTCATATATACTTGGGTAAGACTTTAGTTTCGGGACATTGAAGTAACCTACATAGGTACATACTACATAGTATACCTACTTAGGTAGTACATAAGGTACCCCACAAAGGTTGTGAGTACATACATACTACGTGTATGTAAGTGGCTGTTGATTGCTTCTGCGGTTGCAAACTTGTAGTACAGGCAGCTGTGGATCAAAAGAGGGGCTGGCGCGATGGGAATTGGCGGCGACCGGAGAGAGGTGGGGTTGGAGGGGCAAAGAGACTCCTCGGAAACACATGCAGTAAGTACTTACCAAGCCTAAGCAGGCTAAGTATCGTTGTATGTATGTATCAATGTATGTATGTACCAGTTAGCTTCTGTATGTCCGATTCTAGCCTAACCCGGTGTGGTCTCGCAGTGACGAAGCTCTCCTGATCATTACTACTAGTAGTACCTACTTCTTTCTACATACCACAACAACTCAAGCACCATCGGCATCATCATATTGCTCCTACCTAGGTACTACTACTAAACCTAAACCTACCACTAACCACCACCAACCACTAATAAAAACACCCTCACTCCGAGCACATCAAACCCGAAACAAGAGAACACCATCTCTCATATCTGTCTATCCGCTCCACCATACATTCGACTTACCATCTCACGACATATCCGCTGTTTACAGAAAACAACATACTACTACATACACCATGGCCTCTTCATCGCATAAACGAATAACCAAGGTAACAGCTCCTCTATACATCAATGTTTATATATACCAGACATATAGTTTCCCCCTTCCTTTCTTCCCCCCCCCCCCCCCCCCCCCAACCAGACCAACAGACACGCCCCCCAACAAGTAACTAACTAATTAACTAACCACCCCCTTATCTCAGGAACTCCACGAATGCATGTCCGACCCCCCCTCGGGCATGACCGTGACGCTGCCCTCGGAATCCGACCTCCGGTCCTGGGCCGTGACGCTGACGGGCCCGCCGGGCACCGTCTACGAGGGCGGGACGTTCGCGGTAACGGTGACGCTGCCGGAGGACTACCCGTTCAAGGCGCCGCAGGTGCGGTTCGCGACGCGGCTGTACCACCCCAACGTGACCAACGACTCGCTCGGCAGCATCTGCCTGGCGCAGCTCAAGCCCGAGAACTGGAAGCCCGCCGGCCGCGTGCGCGCCGTGCTCGAGGCCCTGCGCAGCCTGCTCGTCGAGCCCAACCCCGACGACCCCCTCGAGGCCCGCATCGCCGACGAGTACCGCAACAACCGCCCCGAGTTCGAGAAGAACGCCCGCGGCTACGTCGCGCGCTACGCTATGAAGTAAAATAAAAAAAAGGTAGACACACGGCAGGCGGGGAAAGGAGAGGAGAGGGAAAGGAGGAGAGGACAAGGAGGAGATGGCAATGCAGGGCAAGGCAAGGCAAATGGGAAGGGAAAGGAAAGGGAGCAAATGGACACACACCCTTAGAATGCACTTCTCGGTGTGGTTTGGCAAACGGAAAGAATGACGACGTGAATACGAAAAAAAAAAACCCCCACGAAACCAGAAGAACATGGTGGGGGATAAAGAAAGGGAGGGAGGGACGAGACCTAAGGAGGGGTGATCTCCTATGTGTTGGAAGTGTTTATGTTTATGCGTGTGTGTGTGTGTATGCCGGTGTGCATAGACAATAGCCGGCGTTTTACTGTTTTGCTTTTTCTTTTTTCTTAAAAAAAATCAATCAATCAACCACTAGGTTAGGTAGGTAGTCAACTGAATTACCTACATAACCTACTAACTTCTCTGTTGTACCCTTATTATTCTCGGCATCATTGTTGGTGTTGATACATTGATATACATGTAGCACGTACGGTATGTATCGTGTGTACCGAGGTATGAAACTGATAAAAAAAGGTAACTTAACCTTTTTCACTTTACTCTGCTCAAAATCAAAGGGGCAAAACAACATCAGCACTAGGCTAGGTCACTCCCAAGATTTACTTTTTTAAAAATGGACAATAGTAAGCAGTAAGTAGGAGTAGAAGAGTTCAAATGGTATATTTCTTTTTTCTTCCCACTGTCTCCTCTCTCTCTGTCTCTTTTCCATTCTCTTCCCGAACAGATGGCAACCTTTATATGTAAAACAATAGACTACACGAAACTTGCTTTATTGCTTTCCCCCCAATCCTGTCCCTCTCTACCTTTTCCCTCCCTTTCCCGTCCCTCCTTCTCTACCTCTACCTCACCAAATGTGGATGGATGTGATGAGATATGCCATGGGGGAAAAAAATCAAATACAAGAGACGCCAACCGCCGAAGAAATGCTTATGAGCCTGTTCTTTTCCTTCTCCCTCTCACTTTGTCTGTTCTCTTATCTTCTGTCTAAAACAACACAATATGTAACACAACTTCCTCCTACCTGGATAGGTAGGTTATGTGTTTCGTGTTTCAAACAAGAAGTCCTTGTTTCTGCTTCTGTTGACAACCCAATTTCCTGGTCCTTGGTTTCTCTGCCGCTCTGTCTCTCTATTTCTCTCACATTTGATTCGCAATGCCCTACACACCAGTGCCATGCAAAAGAAAAAAGAAAGAAAGAAAACAGAAGAAAAAAACAGGGGGGTAGTTAAACAGAGAGAAGATCCCTGTCCTTGAGGAGTAATGGTGAAAAAAAGAATAAATGCATCCCCTAGGCTGACTGAACTCGCCCAATCCACCTAGGTGAGAAGAGGGAGGGGAAACCCCTAAATAGTTTAAAAAAAAAGCCGAAAACAAAATGATGATGTGATGGTTCCCTGACCCCTGTAGCCTAAGCTTTGTTTTCCCTGAACAAAACTGAACGCACCTTCCATGCATGTAAACATAAAAGAGGGAGAAAAAGAAAAGATGTGTTGTATCGGTCCCAGCCAGATGAGCGACCACCACATAAGGGCTAGTTACTGTTGATTTTTGTGTATCCCCTTTCCCTATAAACTCTCCTAACCGCAAAGGTCGTTTCAAAGTCGTGAGATGTCGTAAAAAAAGAATCAAGGTCATGATTGGAGATAAGGGGGGATTTGGTGCAGATGCCGGCTGCATGTTTCTCATGTGCTTTTTGTTGCTCGTGAGTGTCCAGTGCAGTGAAAAGGTGCAACTTTATATCTGCCATTGACCAGGAGAGGAGAGCCAGCAGGCCATCTAGTATGCTCCTGAGAAACAATGTAGAATCGATCGAAGCCGAGACATTCCGGGCTTCTTATCCTTATCGCGTTTGGAGTGTCCCTAACTACCCCTCCGCCGACTGAAAAGCGTGCCTTTGCGAGTCGCTTCGATATCTGCCGTGACTGCTTTGTCACCCAGCGCCATCTTCTCCTTCTCGGCCTTGACATAATTACGCCGTTCCTGTCTCTTCTGTTCAATGGTCTCCTGACTAAGGTGGCCAAATCCGTTGCGTCTCTTAAAACAGGCTTCCATGAGGCCATTGGCATTGATGATCCTCCGCGGAATGGTCTGTACTACCTGGAAGATTTCCATGGGGTCGCCAACACTCCTGATCTCATTCTCCCCGAGCTTGAAGATGGCCAGTGCAATGCGGAACAGGGTTTTCGACCCTTCATAGAAGAACACATCCCAGACCCGAAGCGTAGTCTCAATGGGTAGCGTTCCGATGAAGCAGCTCATGAACCATGCTGTCATACAGAGGGTGATGGGTGGTAGCCGAACCTGTTCTCTCTGCTTGAGTCTGCGATGCCTTGGCCGTATAACATCAGTGCCATCCAACTCGCCCCCAATCTTGGCCCACACCGCGGGCATCGATTCCCTGAGTGTGGACATGAGCACACCGAGGTCGACATTGGCCCCTTCCAGGCTCATCTCATGTGTTCCTGGGAGATATACTCTGGTTATGATGTTAAGTAACCAGAACGCATGCTCTTCAGATTCTACGAAAAGGAGCAGCAAGCCCGCCAAGAAGTTGAGAGACTGGCAATAGCCTATCCGTGGATTGTAGACGGAAAAGGCATGCAGTACACGGCGCAGGGAAGAAATCATGGGAGTCTCGTCAGGCCGGAGGTTGCCGGCCAGCTGCTCGCGGAGCGTCTGCTGACTATTCCGAGGTCCTATCGTCGTGTTCACTGCCGGATTGCATGAGCGGAATTTAATATTGTCGGGAAACGTCCGATGCAAGTCACGCTCAATGGCCTCGACATCCACGTCTTTGGCTTTCCGCTTCAGGAGCTCATCGTACAACCCTGCGTGCTTAGCGAGGATGGCCGGTCCGCCTGCATAGTAAAACCAAGCTGCGCCTCGCCAGTCTGGAGGAATTCCTTTGCGGACAAAGCGCTTTGCTTTCGTCGATCGAGGGGGGAAGCGATTCGGAGTATCTGTCATGAGACCATTTTCCTTCAGGAAGAGGACCCATTTTCTCCTCCGCCTCTCCAAGTACTCAGTGTAGCCTTCATTCCACGTGTCGTACTGTTCCCGAGTGATGTACTGGTTGGTTTTTCTAAAGCCGTACCGGTCACGTCCATCATCATCAGTAGTGGTCAGATTAGTCTGCTGCCGCGTTGGTCGTCGTGGTTCGATATCCTCAGAGGCACTCTCCTTGGTTGTTTCGCCCTCCTTCTTACTGTCGTCCCCTACATCGGCGCTCACCACTGCTGCAGAATCCGTAGTACTTTCATCTGCATCAGCTGCATCAGTGGCATTGGCTTCCTCGACAACTTCGCCAGCATCTTCGGGATCGGCCATGTCACCAGCACTTTTGACTTCTTCGTCATTTTTAGCGGCATCAACTTCAGCCTGTCCTAGGTCTTGGTCTTGGGTGTCCTGAACGTCTTCAATATCCACCAAAATTTTGCTTCTCCGCATATCTTCTGTGACTTCGGTATCGGCAATGCTTTCGATATCCTTGGCATCAGTGATACTCTCGGTATTGTCACCTTCTTCGTCGGCGGCGTCGTCCTTGTCGTCAAAAGTAATGAGTTCCTCTTCGCTTTTCGTATCCGTAGGATCTTCAGGCTCTTTGATACTATCGTTGTCATTTGATTCTTTGGCGTCAAAAGCATAGCTGACTTCACTAGCATCCTTCACGCTCTCGTCATCCCCCGTGTCATTGGTACCCTGAGTGCTTCTGGTGTCTGAGGCAGCCCCGGTGCCCACAATTTCGGTCATGATCCTACTGGCGCGGACATCCCCGGCATAAGGGATGGGGGCAGAGCCTCGGCGAATGGCAATTGAATTCCGCACGTTCGCATTGGAGCTAATCGCAGGTTTCGGCGGCTTGGATGCCAACGCAGGATTCGATATGGCCAACAGCATGGCCATTGATCTTCTGTTTAGTTCCGATGTGGCGGTCGGGGGTCGAGAGTCCTCGAATTCGTTGTTGTCTTCGGGTGCTGAGTCGTCGCCAAAGCCGCGTTCGTACATTCCCATAATATCCGAGAGACTGAAATCGTCGTCGACCAGTTCTTCGTCGTCCTCTATCAATTCGACGTCATCGATCGTATCTATCGCGTCTAACGGACCATCAACTGATGTCAGCGAACTGCTCTTGGTCAGAACACTGCTTCTTTCTGTACCGAGTGTGCCTTGGGCCGTGGAAGCCGAGAGTTGGGATCTGTAACTGGATCTGAGCTCTTCGGTGGGCAATGAGGCCATGCGAGGGATAGCGTCCCTGGTGTATGGGGGTCCGCTGCTTTCGGCACGGCCGTAAGCAATGGGAGCCCGGGCGGGCGGCGGGTGTGGTTGCCGGCCTCTGGCTCTAGGGCTTTCGCGCGGGTAGATCTCGGGGGGCGGTCGGACGGGAAGGGAGGCAAAGGTGGCAGCGGACTTGTTAGATGAGATGGAGGGTCCGCGGGAACGAGGCCACGATGGTAGGGGATGGCCTGCACCGTCGTGGTGGATTGAGTCGAACTGAAGGTGGTTCAATGGCCGGGATCGGGGACTCTCAAGATAGGACTGTTTGTTGCTTAGGTTTCGGGGCCTCGAAAAGTTCTCGACGTGGGTGTAGCCGTCGACGTAGTTTAGTTTCGAGGGAGGGAGGGGAGGAAATTCATCTCTGCTTTCCGATGCTATGGAATCGCCGTCGAGGTGCAATTCGTCTTCCTCGTCGAGATGGGGATGAGCTTGGTCGTTAAAAAAAGCCCGGGCGAGCGGAGAGTTGGGTGTAGAAGCTGCTACGTGTTTGTGAGGCGTAGTGGTGCCGCGACCTAATGAGTCCCATCGGGGGGATACTGGGGATATGGGGGCCGAAGGAACCTGAGGTGAAGCTGTATATTCTTCCAATATCCACGGAGATGCGGACGAGTTGGAATTGATGCGAGGGTAAGTGGTTAGGTTGGTGGCTGAGGCGGATGCGGTCGGATAGGGATACGGGTAGGGATATGGATAGGTGTAGGAGTCGTAGTTGTTGTTGTGATGACGATGGTGGTGGTTATTATCATTAGCGTTGCTGTTAAAGTAATGATTGTGGTAGTGCTCGTGGTGGTGCTCGTGATAGTTGTTGTTGGTGTTGGCAGTCGTGTTGCTGCTGTCGCTGTCCCGGTATCTATCGCGATCTAGATCTCGATCTCGATCTCGGTTTCGAACCCAATCTCTTCCTCGAGTATCTCTATCTCGGTCTCTATCTCGGTCTCTAGAAGGGGAGGAGCAATAATATGAGTAGTAGTCGGGCAGCTCGGAGTGAGACTGGGAACGCAGTGGTGACTGAGGGAGCGAATGCAGCTGGGACTGGGACTGGGACTGAGACTGAGACCTCGACTGCGACTGAGACTGGGATTGCGGGTGTAGCGGGTGTGGGCGTGGACGCGATCGTAGGCGTGAAATCGGGTCCGGGGCCGGGGTTCGTTTCGAATCTTGTTGGAGCTTCGAGCCATGATTCAGTCCCAAGTCCTTTGGGTTAGTCGCGGATTTCAAGCTACCACCATTGCTGTAGGCATCGCGTCGGTTGCTGGTAGGTCCACTGTCTACGCTCGATCCTGACACTGAGCCAATGCTTGTCACATGTGCACGGCCGGTTTTTCCATGGTGAAGCTCCGGTTGTTTGTCGTCGCCATCTTGCTCATGCTCATGCTCAAGCTCATGCATATGCTCCCATCCCTGCTCCATCAGGGTTCGCGCCTCTTCCCGTGTCGAGTCCTCCTCCTCACCTGCACTCATATGCATTGCCCGTGTCATTTTTCTCTCTTTCTCTTTTCTCCTCCTCCCTTTCTGTTCTCTTTCTTGTCCGTCAACCGCCTGGTCTCTCTCTCTCTCTCTCTCCCTCTTCGCTCTCCGAACAACCTAGCCTTTCCAATGCAGCAAGCACGACTACCGAGTCATTGGTGAGATTGACACGACAAGAACTTGACAATATTAGAATATAAGGAGGGGGGGTTGTTGCTGTTGTAGAATGAGGGTTCTGCACCGGGCACCCGGATCGATGATGCGATGCGATACGATGCGACGCGCTGCGATGCGGTGCGGTGCGATGTAACTGTCTTACGCAGCAACAGAAGAGGGAAAAGAGAGAAAAAGGAGTGGAAAGCGCACCAAGGCGGAGAGAGAGAGCGTGGCTGATACGTGGATCAAGAGAGGGTAACGAACGAACGAGGAGCTGGTCGATGGAGCTCCTACTGCAGCCATTCAGGGCCCTTCCATAGTCTTGTAGCCCACGATTGAATTGGATTGGCGTACAAACTCGTGGTACAGCCCGAGAATGATAGGCGATACAGTACAAGAGAAGGGGGAAGGGGAGGAAACGAGGTGAAAAAGAAAAGAGTGAGGAGGAAAAAAAAAAGGAAAAAAAGAAAGCAGCAAGAAGATGATGAGCGGAAAGGAAAGGTTGGGCCAACCAAGTCTATCCGTGTCTGTCTTTGCCGTCTGGTAAATAAGCAGGTACGTGTATCTTGTCTGTGTCTATGTCTGTGTGCGTGTACCTAGCAGTAGGAGTGCTATGTATGCGCGTGTCTGCCTATGCTTATGCCTATGCCAATGCAGAAGTGGATGTGTGATGTGGGTGTGTGATGTGGATTGTGTGATGTAGATGTGGATGCCGATGCGGATGTAAATGTGATGTGATAGTACCTAGGAAAGTGCCTAGGTTAGGTACATCAGGTATGATACCTCTGTGTTAGGAGGTAGGGTAGAAGAGGTTGGAGGAAAAGAAGAGGAAGAATCTTGTATCCATTCACACACTTCAGTTCAGTTCCGTTCAGGCCAGTCAGGTCAGTTCAGACAAATGAAATGATGGTGATGATGACGACAGGACTGCATAGCGTCGTACCTCGGGGCACGGGAAATTTAATGTAAAGAAGTAGTATAGGGTATAGGTTGAGGCAGAAGAAGAGATATGTAGGTCTGGTAGAGGTAGTAACCTAGGTAGTAATTTGTGTGCGCGTGAAGGTAAATATTGTATTTGTAAAAGCTAGGTACCTGTACCACATGCACTCATGCTTAATGATGTATTCTCCAGTCACAGTCAAAAAGAAAAGAAGAAAAAAAGGGAAAAAAGGGAAATATTGGAAATGAAGGAGGTACCTACCAGGTAGGTAGCTAGGTTCATGTAAGTGGTATGTATGTTTGGTATGTCGGGTTCTGTATGTACTTAGGTAGTGCCGTGTAGGTAGAGGTATAATTACCCCGATAACTAATGATGGATTGAGGTTCGGTATTGGCGATGCCTTCTTTTTTTTCTTTTCTTTTCTGTTCTTCTATTCTTCTTTCCTTCTTTCCCCTCTCTTTTTCCCCCTTCAATTTCTTCTCTTCATTATCCCCCCTCTCCTCCCCTGTACTTTAGTGTATGTACCTTATTTTACTTCCCTGTCCTCATCATCAGCAGCTGGCTTCTTCAGTTCCCCGCTGTGTTTGTCCCTAAGTGCATATCCGTAAACAGGTACCTAGTGTACCTGAATCAGCTGGGTCTGCCCATTGGGCAGGTCCCCAGTTCGTCTAGCTGACAGGGGAATTAGACTGGCCTAAGCGTGCTGCTAGACAAAAATTTTAGCCTAGGCTTAGTAGGGCTCGGATACGTGTAGCTAAGCATCTCCAGTGAATCCGACGCTGTGGATACTGACAGGGGGGAAAGCACCGCAGCAGGGTACAGGGTTCCTTAACCGTCTACCCGTATCGCGACCAAATGTCATCAACCTTCCTCCATCCCATTGGTCAATGCAATTTCGAGGGAAACGGAATAGGAAAGGCACTGGAAGTCTGAGGAACAAATTCCCTCTCGAGAACCCCGTACGCACATTTCCTGTCAGGTCCCCCTGGTAGATACTAGGTAGCCTTAAAAAAAGCATGATGTCAACATTTTTCTTTCTCTAGGTATTAGGTATAATTTTTCTTCCCCCATGATCTCCGCCTTTGCTTACATGCGGTAGGATGATGGGAAAAAGAACAACAAACCGAGGAGCAAGGGTAGCGCAAAGTAAGCCAGAGATCAGCCTAGAGGGAATACCGCCTAGGCAGACCTATGGACTATCAAAGTCCCTACCTACCTACTCTGCTCTGCTCTGCTCTACTCTATTCAGCTCATATCTCATCTTGACTTCAAAATAGGTACATGCGCTATGTAGAATACTCATGTAGGTACCTGCCTACACTACATACATGACACACGGTGGAGAAGGAGGAGGAGGAAGTCCTCTCATGTGTATCCGACAATTCGGGCCTCTGTGCTTTTTTCTCCAATTATTTCATCATTTTGATCCAGGTCAACTGGTACACTGGGAGTGATGTAGGTACATCCGGTATGTACTCATGTATAGGTATACTATATCCTTGCGCAAAGCACACAGCCTTAACGGCATATTGTACATGAATAGGTAGTCGTGAGAGTATATTGTGGTTGTCTTGTAGATATCTGAGATGGCCTGCTTGGCTATTCTTGTTTATAATTGCACTGTCTAATTGCTTTGTACCTAGCTGGGGATATTCTCCCCCTTTTTTGGTATATGTAAATTTTTACGATATCATCTGCTATAGAGCAAAACAACAACAATATACAACAGCAAGGCGTGCTCGAATAACATATTATCTTATCAGCTACACTTTTATGGATCAATTGTTTCAGTACAAACGGTTCAGTCTAATATTAACTTCTGCATTATACCTGTTACCTATACTATCGTATGTACTTGACTGCACACACTATCTACTTGAGGAATGTGAGACCTATTTACTTGGCAAACAATCCCAACACGCTAATCTGGGTACGTCTTGCTGTCTGGTGGATGCATTAGGTAGGTCGGTACATATTGTGCCTAGGTTGTTTCTCGCAAAACCTTCTACTACCTACATATATACATAGGTAGTACTAGTACTTGCGTTGTAGGAGGCACTGGTACCTTCTATATGCAGACAGCTTAGTTACTTAAAGTATATATATGAGAAGGTAGAAAATAAAAGTCTAGAATCTCTTAGTCTCTGTATTCTCGAGCATATCACAATACCATTCTAGCCTTGTTTTTATTATAATTCTCTGTTGTTTTTATTACTACTATTATTTCCCCTTATATTAAGTCTTTATTTTATGTATACACTTGTTATAATATAAGTAGACATTTATTTAAGTAAAGGAGGTAAGTATGTAGTAAGTAGGATGTAGGTAAGAAGTTACACCTATGTAGGTAAGTTAGGTATTAGTCACCTGGTATTATTATTCTTATTACTACTACTACCATGTATGTACGTATTGCAATTGAGGTATGTACCTATGTACACTAGGTACATAACCTTGTAGGTAAGTATCATTAAATGTTCCCGTCATGTCAGCGGGTTGCACGGGCAGGCCGTGCCTGACAAGTTACGGTATGGTACGGCCGCTCTTTCCGAAATTCGGATTTACCTGTTCTACCCGTCAGATCCTCATTTCATCTCGTCACCAGAAAAAAAACGAACCAATTTCCCCCGAGCACCGACCAACCAACTAATCTCATTTGGCTCCATCCTCTTGTCAACCCATCAACCACAGCATCATCCTTCTTCAGCTCATCAATCGCCATTGTGCCTCACCAGAAGGGAGAAAAAAAAGATGAAAAAAAAAGGTGTTATGCTAAACTGCGAGCTACGATCGTTGCTGTGAGTTTCATCCTTGCCATCATCATTTCTCACCCCCATTGTAAGAAATAGGGGCTGCATGAAGCGATAGAGTGTCAAGTAGGTATACAATACACACCGCCTTGGCTTGACTCCTATCGTCTCGTATATCGATGTATCGTCTCGTCCTTTGGAGATATGAAGGAAAATATACAATGCTATTCATTCAACTCATCTCCATCTCCATCTCCACCTCCAGGCTAAAAAGAAAAAGGGAAAAAGAAAAAAGTAAAATGGGAAAAGAAAAAAAAAAGCCTCCTTCGCGGCAACCCATTCTTCCGGTCCTGAATTAGCATTCCTTATTATTACTCGGCCCCCGGCTCCTACTCCTGTCGTCGGTATTTTCACTCGTATGAAGAATCAGACGTGAACGGCTGATGCGAGATGATCGTCACAACGACGGGAGTAAGACAGGGCTTCATCGGCTGTCACTCACACTATCCAATATTCTACACTACATATCTATCTATACACAGGGGAGTCCAGGCTAAGTCGTCTGGTCGGACTCTCAGCCGCAGGTGGTATCAGCACATTGGATCCCGTCTTGTCCCCTAGCTATGGACTATGGAATATCTGGTTATCACCACCATCACCATCAATATCACCATCTACCTATCCACTACTAGGGTTACTTCGTCGCGTGTTTGTGTTTTACGCGTTTCACCCTTTTCGTTTTAATGGTGCCGTGCCGATCTTCAGGACTGGGGGGAGGGGGGAGGAGTTCTATTTCTGTTATTTGTCGCAACCAGCTTTGCAATGCGCCTTTCCCCTCTCCATCCGTCTTCGCCTCTTGCTTATTTGCATGCATACGACTATTAATTGCAACTCAACCACGAGAGATGCCTTCGCCAATGTCTTGTCTCCTCCTTTTCGTTGATCCAGAAAAAAAAAGGATCTACGCTATATATTTGCCATCCCGCAAGGCGGTTGGCTCGGAGGGGTTGAGCTCCTATTATTATGTGTTCTACATTGTCCCAGGATAATGGCCTATGATTTGGCGCAGGTACCTACCTAGGGTACGGTACTTATTCTTTCAACACTTGTAGGTGGCTTTGTGGGATGGTGAAAGTTCACCCACCTCATCCTCCTCTTGAGGTCTCTCTCTTAGAGGTAAGAACTTGATAGGCTTTCTGCCATCCTTCCTTCAATCCATCTTCCCTCTCCCACTTGCCTACCAATTGTTCATCATTATTGGGTTTCAAGTAGGAAATCCGGCCAAATCAATTGCATCTATTTGATTAGGTTCAAATTTCCATCTATTCACGATGGTGGTGGTGATGGTGAGGATGGGCATCGTCGAGCCTCGTGCGATGTCATCAACAAATAAAAACACAAAGGTCCTATGGCTATGCCTCACAGCCCTAGTCTCGTCGGCCCTAGGTAACGTGGGGAGGAGATGAGGAAAGCAATGGATTTAGGTTGACCATATCAACCTTGTGGATGGGAGGAACAGGAGGAACAGGAGGAACAGGAGGAACTGGAGGAACTGGAGGAACTACCTATACCATGAAGGACGTTATGGGTGTCTCTTCCACGTGCATAGGGGAGGCCCAAGCTCCATTGTCCTGGTGTCCTCAATCAGCTTGGTCAAGTTCAGACCAACCAGCCATCGGCTTTTTGCCCCTTCTTGCTTTTCTTAGTGTAGATGCGAGCTCCCCAGCTCCGATCGCAGCTCGGGCCAGGGTATGGTCGGAGTACCACACCATCACTTGCAGAGCTCTAAGTGACCTTTGTGGCTCTTGGCGACCTGGATGCGCTGCCAGCCCACACACACAATGACGCCCACTCCCCGTCCCCAAGCCCTCCCTGCTTGCTCCCCTCGTTCCCCAAGGTTCTATGGCAAAATACGCGACGGAAGGGTGGGCGTAGCAGAGCAAGCAGAATAGAGCAAGCCGCGCAAAGCTGCTAGAAGCTCCCCCTCCTCTCTTTCTGCATTCCTTTGTTTTGCGCCCCCTACCTAGCTTGCTCCCACTCCCCCAGCTTACTGCGCACCACCGATCCTCTCTCCTCTCCCCCCCCCAGCTCTCCTTTCCTTTCTACCTCCCTCTTCTCTCTCTTCCCATCCTTCTCAGCCCAGTCCATCCCATCCCCATTACAATCTGTCTTCCTCTTATATCATATATCCTCTATTATTTAACTCCAGTCAACATGAGTTCACGGAAGAGAAAGCAAGACGAGGAGGAAGAGCTCGTCGCCCTTCCAAGCGATGAGAGCGAAGAGGAAGAGGAATAGTAAGTGGCCAGCCACGCCCCGTCCGCATCGTGTTCCATCCCCTTAGTTTCCATCTATCACGCTCGCTTGCGATGCACACGGGGCACTTCACAAGATTGCGCCCCACGTCGCCTTGGGAACTCGTCCTGGCACATGCATCGCATTCCCGTCGCCACATGGCTCGAGTTCAATTGCGGGCTTGCCGTCTTGGGCTTGATGGAATTGAGGGTCTGGATATCTGATGGTCCTTGATCTCTTGACTAACACCCTCTAGCGTCTCCGAAGGTGACGAAGAAGAGGAAGACGACGTCGAGGAGGAGGATGAAGAGGAATACGACGACGATGGCGAGCCTGAGGAAGAGAATGGAGTAAAGCGTAAGTTCATCTCCGGTTTGCGATCGCCTCTCCTTCGATCCTCGCTGTCGTTGCAGCCCATGTGACTGTGACGGTATTATTACTATAGCACCTATTAACGATTCGGTCCCACAGCTCAACCTCCGCCAAAGAAAAAGCTGAAAACCACCGATGGTCCGACTGAGCCGATTCCCATCGTCGATGATGGAGAACTGGAAGTTGAAGGGGAGGAAGTCGACGAGGAGTTCGACGAAGAGGTCGAAGGAGAAGAAGAAAACGGCTATGACGAGGAAGGTGAAGAAGATGGCGGGGCTGAAGTAGAGGTCGAGAGCGAGGAGGAGAACGGCGTTGAAGAGCCTCCGTCCAAGACCCAAATCGATGTCAAAGCCCCCGTTGAGACTAATGCTAAGGAGGTCACCGAGATCGCCGCCGGTGGTGACAAGGAAGAGGAGTGATAATTCGGTTGTTAGCTACTTTTCAGATGTGTCGTCTTGTTCCTATTGTTCCTTAGCTAGATGGTGTCGTTGGAAGTCCGCCGGGCTTCGCTTGGCACTTCCTCCGGTACTAAATACACTCCACCCAAACTTGATGCAACTAAATTTTTGTTTTGTTTTTGTTTGAATTCATCTGATCCCCTTTCGTTTCGTGTCTGTCCACTCTCCAACGATATGAGCGCTCGTAGATCCGCATGTATGCGGTTTAGGGGAGGAGGGCTTAAAGCACCTTAACCCTTACCGCCCTCATTCTCGTTTATTATATGAGCTTCTTCGATGATTATGTTTCCGTCACTTCGTGTGGAAACGTAAGGGGGTGCGATGCTACCCATAACCCTTTTCGTGTAGAAAGAATTATAAATGGCGGGAAAAGGAGATAGATGATCCATAATATTAATAAAGAAAAGAAAACGGCCGTCAGCCGATCTTTTTTCGAATTTGATCAGATGTAGAGAAAGGAGAAAAAGAAAAACAAATAACCATGCCCACTCAGAAATCGTCGGTACCTAACCCCACATTCGCCATCTCCACGTCTCTCAGTCCTCTTGAGCTTGGACAAGTGTTCGGTGCCTCTCTCCGGTTGGCTACCTACAACTACGATGGGGTCGGTTCGGTCCCCATGTATGTGGTCATCGCGGCGGTTGATCGCCCGCCCACCGGGTCCACGAAGCGAAGTTTGGGGGGAGGGAGGGTCTTTCCTGTCCACTGTCTGTGAGAGAGTTGGTAAGAGGCTTTTGAAACCAGCTCGGCCCTTTGAAGACTATTCATTGGTAGAGGAGGGGGGGCGGGGGGTCGTTGGTCGTCGGATCGATGCACTTACTGACTGTCTGCTGGGTTGTAATTATGTTGAGAGACAAAAATAAAATAAAATAAATCGGTGAAATGTTAATAGACATAAAAAAAAAAAAACTACACATCTAAAGGGGATCAAGCAGGGTCGGTCGAGATTTGTCACGATAGTTGCGAGTAGCAGCTCTACGACTTGTTGTTTGGATCTGGATCCATTCACTGCCGTTTGCATGGCAGGGTCTTGGGTTCGCAACAAGGCGTCTTTACTTCCACGCCACGGCTATGGTAAATTATATGGATATCGAGGAGGGAAAATATAACGCTCGATAGTTGTTGATTGGGACTTAGATTATACCTACCTTGAAAGATCATAGTTCCAACAACATCTATGGTATATACCTAGTTGGCGTGGACCTCGCCTCTAGCACGGACGAGATTGCGCCTTGTGATTGACCGCGCCAGATGCATGAGCAATGCTATACCTCCCTATATGTGCCTAAAACCTAAATCCTGACCAAGTTGGTAGGTACGAATTCACTCTACCTACGAACAACAAGGTTATACATCCCATCGCGAATTATTATCAACAGACTTGGGGCGGGGGACTTGGGAATACCAGTGGTGTCGTATTGCACCACAGCCCATGCTGGAAGTCGGCTCTAGTTCTCTTGTGATGATTGCCAGCGCGTCTATGTAACCCGATTTCTGCGAATAAAATACTTTTGATATCAATGTATAAATAACTTGGTTTAAGGGAAGGGGAGGAAAGGGGGTTATTTTGCGGTGTATGTAGTAAATATTGCCTGCGTAAGGGGGAAGAGCCCAATGTTGTTGTCTCGGTTATTTTTATGTCGTAGTATATATTATATTGCGCGGGCAAACTGGCAACTCTAATAAGCGCCCAGCGCTTTATAGTAGTATAAGAGAAGTTGGACTCAGTTAGATATAGGAATGGTATATGTGATGTATGACTATGGAGTTGATATTTGTAATTTAGGTTAGCTGGTCACGGGAACAACATTGAGCAGAGGAACTCTGTCTAGACTTTTATAGCTGTTGACGTGATAGTCAGTCACTACATACCAGGCTATATGGTTCCAAACTGGCCGTGAAGAGAACTACCTACCTATCTTCCCACTATATTCGAGACAGACCTAGCAGCCCAATAATTACGATGCCATGTCGAATACTGACCCAGCTCCACCAGGGGTTTCTTTAAATGTCACTTCAAGGATCATAGGTCTCCATTCTACGTTTCCCCGTTACGACCCTGTCATCCAAAAAGTCCTTCCCGCCTGACACCATTTTTCCATCAAAGAAAAACCAGCCTAATTGCCCTACAAAATAGTTCCTGCTTGTTAGCCAGAAGAAACAAGTTGAAACAATCCCCAAGAAATATCCCTGAACCCCAAGTCCACTCCCTTGAATCGCCTGCCTATATAATGTTGCCCTCTCGGAAAACATGCCTCCATGTCCCGCATACAGGTAGGCACATGGCTATTTTCGTATTGATGGGACCCCGTGTTCTGTTTTTCCATCAAAGAGAAACTGCAGAGAAGGAAGAACCGACCCAACTGTCCAAGCGCTTGCAAGGGCTATATGTGTGTGATCTGGAGTGTTAGGTAGAGCAAACAAAATACCAGATGCATATCCGTGTATAATATAACAATGCCGCCTCCCCTGACGTGTTAGCATACGTACCTATTTACTCTCTCTCTCATGAGCACTCTTCGGCTCTTCCTTCTCCCCCCATAGGCTTGTGCGCAATGAAAGTTATCTCGAGCGCCCTCGCGGCGGTAGCTGCGCTCCTCCTACAGCCATTCAGTGGCGGCGTATCCGCGCTGCTTGCATTTCCAGGGGCCGAAGGGTTCGGGCGCGAGGCCGTGGGCGGCCGTGCGGGGAGTGTCTACCACGTAACGAACCTAGAGTATGCCAACCCCTTAGTGTAGAGCTTTCTGCCCGCCCACGAGGGAAACTATAATGCGCAAGTTATCTAACAACCTGGGGGGATCAGTGATTCCGGCACCGGCTCGTTCCGCGACGCCGTGGGGGGATCCAATCGCATCGTAATCTTCGACGTGGGTGGGACGATCAACATCACGGACCGCGTGGTGGTGTCGAAGAACGTCTACATCGCGGGGCAGACGGCGCCGGGGGGTGGGATCACCGTTTACGGGAACGGCCTGTCGTGGTCGAATGCAGACGAGGCGATCGTGCGGTACATACGCGTCCGGATGGGCAAAGGGGGTGCCTCGGGGAAAGACGCCATCACCATCGCCGAGGGGCAGAACATGGTCTTCGACCACGTCTCCGTGTCGTGGGGCCGCGACGAGACCTTCTCGATCAGCGGGGACGTGTACAACGTGACGGTGCAGGACCCTATAATCGCCCAGGGGCTCGAGACGCACTCGTGCGGCGGCCTGATGCAGACGGACTACGGCGTCAGCCTCTTCCGCAACTTATACGTCGACAACAAGACGCGCAACCCCAAGGTCAAGGGCATGAACGACTTCCAGAATAACGTGAGTCGCGCAGACAAGCTGATCCTGGCGATACCACGGGAGGGGGGGGGGCAGCAAAGGAAGGAAATCTGGCAATGCTAATAGGACACCACGCTTCTGCTAGGTCATCTACAACTGGGGCGGCGGCGGCGGCTACATCGCGGGGGACAGCGAGGGCGCGAGCTACGCCAACATCATCAACAACTACTTCATATCGGGGCCTAGCACGAGCGTAACAGCCTTCACAAGGGGCAATGCAAATTTCCACGGATGTCAGTTTTTTTCTCTTTCTTTTTTTGCCCCTTCTTCTCCCCCCCCAACAATTCCCCCTTTACTCCCCTCTCCTCTCCTCCTCAGAGCCCCGTAATGTACACATAGATACTGCCGAATGGGGGGAATCTAACCTAGGAGTTTTCGTAATGGCCCTTCTTGCTAACTCCTCCCCCTCCCCTCTCCCCCCTTCACCAGACGTATCGAACAACTTCTACGACTCGGACCGCGACGGGACCCTCAACGGCGCCGCCCTCTGCGCCGACACCTCCTGCTACAGCGCCATGGACATCGTCGCCGCGGCGTACGCGTACCCGGGGCCGGCCGCGCTGCTCAGCCCGGCCGACGCGCTGGACCGCGTGCTCGCGCAGGCGGGCGCCTCGTTCCCGGCGCGCGACGCGGTCGACGCGCGGCTGGTGGAGGAGGTGCGCAGCTTCGGCACGCTGGGCCAGCTCGTCAGCGACGAGACGGCGGCGCCCATGTACGGCCCCGGCTACGTGCCTGGGGGGACGGGGCCCGTGGACACGGACGGCGACGGGATGCCCGATGAGTGGGAGAAGGCGAATGGGCTGGACTATGAGGATGCTGGTGATGCGATGGCTATTGGGAGCTCCGGGTATGCGAATATCGAGGTGTATGTTAACTCCCTGCTTGAGTAGGCGGGCAGACCTTAGTAGGCTGGCCATATAGCTACATCACGAGTGTTGAAAGGTCAAGGGGGGCGGGCGGTGTTATAATAGGCCAAGGCGTGTTGAGTGAGAAATGCTACAGCATGTATATATGCTAATGGGCAAAGAGACCCAATGTCGCTCAAGTTTATAATAGCATCTTCTAAGGCTATCTAGTATTTGGTGCAAGAGAGATGAAGTGGCCGCTCTTCGTGATATTTAGGCACAGCTTAACAAGTTGAGATATTCAAAAGAATGTATCATACACTCTGAAATAAATCGTTGGAGGGCGGTTAGCATAGACTCTGATCTCGTGGTCCTAACTGCTAAAATTGTCCATTTGAGACAACTGACAGAGAGGTGAGATTGAACCAATAAGCACCAGACATTATATGATATAAAATTAGGGGTTCAGCACAATACATTAAAAACACCCTATAATTTGCCACCCTAAGGCTTTGTTCACCTCCCGTGATTCGGAGCGTCTCTAACCTAGTCGACTAGTCAGAACCCTTTGCTGGTATACGATAAAATACTATACTAGAATTATTGTAGGGGAACCGCTTTGGGATGCTTCTGCAGTAGTCATAGTAGTCTGATGGTCGATGCGCGTATCAGTCACTGTCCGCATGACTTTGCTCGGGAAAAATGATCATGCTTTGACCAAGATCAGTACCAACGCTCAAGCCTTTGATGTGCGGTAGCGGGTATGAGAACGCCATGACCGGTTACATCTTGATGTTATTGATGTCTAAGGCATGCAGTCTGCGGTAAGCGTTAACCCTAATTAAAGGACAAACCGCAGATGTGCTGGAAAGGGCGGAAAGGGATGGTCGTATTAATCCTGGACTTGTTTTGTACAAGTTCGCGCTTGAGTGTGTCTGATTATACCTCTGGCTCTCACGGAACCTCCCATATACGTTTCCCGGGCTTTCTATGCTTTATATCGTTTGATGACTAGGTAGCTGCTGCTTCCGGTTCTTTACGACTAGCCCTCCTCAGCATCCATGCCATCGTGTCGCCTCTTACCAACCCCCTTGGGAGGACGAAGTCCTCTCAGGACTGAGCCCTTCTTGCCACGGTCTTCGAGTAAATTCTTCATCTCATTTCGAGAATAACGTTGGGCTTCCTCGACTCGCTGTCTGAATATCATGACCTCTTCCTTATCGGTCTTATACTCATCGAGTTTCTTCCCAATCGCAGCCTCGATTCTTTGATATAGTTCTAGATCATACTGGGTGACAAGACTTAGAGCCTGACCAGCGTTGCCAGCACGTGCCGTGCGGCCGACCCGATGAACGTAAGTTTTGCTATCGCCAGGTAGATCATACTACGATTAGACAGTTAGCATTTTTTGCACTCTGGGTGGCCATGAGGTCTGAAACTAACGTTTATAACAATGTCCACCTTTGGAATATCCAAACCTCTAGCAGCTACATCGGTGGCAACCAATATATCACGGGACCCGCCCTTGAATTTATTCAGCGCCCCTAGACGAGCAGATTGCGATAGTTGACCATGCAAGGGAATGGCACCAAAGCCTAGTGCTCTTGCAAATATGGCAACTCGCTGAGTCTCATAGACCGTCCTCGTGAATATTATAGTAGACCGACCAGCAAATTCGTTCAGGAGAAAGATCAAGTAGATATCCTTGTGCATGTGAGGGATGAAGAGGTAGTATTGTTTCAGAGTTGATACGGTCTGGTATCTGCTCGTGCTGATGCTCACACGCAAAGGGTCTCGAAGACTAGCGCGCTGGAGACTCTCGACCTTGGACGACATGGTGGCGCTGAAGAGGAACGTTCGCCTTTCCCGAGGGAGGAATTTGAGCAATTTTTCCAGTATGGGGCCGAAATCCATATCCAACAGACGATCAGCCTCGTCGATGACAAGGTACCTCGTGCTTGACAGCTTGAATCCCTTGGTTTTCTCGAGATGATCCAGCAACCGGCCGGGTGTAGCACACACAATATGGGGCTTCTTTCCTAGGGCGATGGCCTGGGGAACCATGTCTAAACCACCAACAATAACGGTAGACCTGACGTTTATGGAAGACCCAAGGGCATCTACCGACTGACCGATCTGGGTAGCCAGTTCGCGCGTGGGGGCGAGGATCAGTCCGAAGAAGGCGGAGGGCTTCTTCTCCTCCAAGAGAGCCTGTAGGATGGGTAATACGAAAGCTGCGGTTTTGCCCGATCCAGTCTCAGCCAAGCCAATGATGTCTCTATTCTGTAGGGCCAGAGGAATGGATTGTGCCTGGATGGGAGTGGGCGCTTTATAGCCGAGAGCGTCGCAAGCTTCGCAAAGAGGGTCGACAATGCCCTACAGAGACACAAGATGGTTAGATTGATACTCGTAGACCCAATGTTTTAGGAGGTATTCACTAGATCTTTGAAGGACTTTGCAGGCGCATCAGCGACAGAGTCCTCAGCAACAGCCGTCTCAGTCGAACTGGTGTCTGCAGTCTGAGGTTCCTCGAGGCGACGCTCCTTGTCGTCGGAGGGAGCAGACAGCTTTCTTCGTTTTGTTGAAGACATTATGGACGATGGATGCTTTGATGTCTGGGTATTTAGTAGTGAAGCTGGAATAACACGTCGGATTGGCGAACAGTGTGGAGATCTGGAAACAAGAGGTAGAAGTTGAAGAAGAAGAAAAGTTGACGAGAACCTTACGAATTACCTAGGTACAATAGGTAGGTAGTGATAAGATAAGATTTTTTTTTTAAGGTTTTGGATGTCCGTCATTGCTGTAGTGGGCTATTAGGTACGTTCCACCTACTAACCTAACCTAGTAATGGGCACCTGTGGGTCTATCTAGCTTATCGAGCCTTATCGGCAAGACGAAGTACAGAAAAAAAAAAAAAAAAGCTATGGGGAAGTTCCTCTACTCAGAAATTCTGATACTACTACGTAGTTCCTACATGAACATAAACTCATCAACTACTACTACCACATCCAATTGCGCTTCTTTACTCCGTCACTTTACACCCGGCGCAAATAGGAACACATAATTCTAACGGGCCCAAGAAGCAAACCAATAATACATATACATATTTCGCTTTTTATTCAGCCATGGCCAAACCTCGCACCAAGAAACGTACCCATGCCGGCGCCAACAATCCCAAGCACAAGGCCCCTCTGACGGGGCGCGCCCCGGCGCAAGACCCCAAGAGCATGGTCATTCGCATAGGCGCTGGTGAAGTTGGATCTAGCATCAGTCAATTGGCCAAGGATGTCCGTCAAGTCATGGAACCCGGTACCGCGAGCCGTCTGAAGGAGCGCCGCGCAAACCGACTGCGAGACTATGTCACTATGACCGGCCCCTTGGGCGTCACCCACCTGCTGCTCTTCTCCCGGTCTGATTCGGGCAATACGAACCTGCGCATAGCCACTACACCGAGAGGCCCCACGCTGCATTTCCGTGTCGAGAAGTATTCGCTTTGCAAGGACGTGCGCCGAGCCCAGAGACATCCCATGGGCGGAGGCAAGGAGTATATGACGCCGCCGTTGGTATGTTATATTCCTGCGCATACGAGCAGACCCTAAGCGTCTCACTTGCTGACTGTTTTATGTCCTAGCTTATAATGAACAACATATCTACGCCCGGAGCTGACGCTACGTCTAAAGTCCCGAAACACCTCGAGACCCTCACTACAACTGTCTTCCAGTCTCTTTTCCCTCGAATAAACCCACAGACCACCCCTCTCAAATCTATACGTCGAGTTCTCCTCCTAAATAGAGAGCCTACAACCGATAAGGACGATGGATCGTTCGTTCTGAACTTCCGCCATTACGCTATCACCACGAAGCCTGCTGGTGTTTCCAAGCAGATCCGGAGACTCAACACTGCCGAAAAGCTCCTGAGCACGAAGAGCCGGAAGGGTGGGGTGCCCAACCTCGGAAAGTTGGAGGATATAGCCGACTACATGATAGGTGGCGAGAATGGGGAAGGTTACATGACCGACGCCACGAGTGGCAGCGAAATGGACACGGATGCCGAGGTCGAAGTGCTGGAAAGTGCGCCACGAAAGGTTCTGCGTACGAAGGCTCGCGAGAACGATGCTGAACCCGCAGAAGACGACGAAAAGGTCGAAAGGCGTCGAGTTGTCCTCGTAGAATTGGGTCCCCGCATGAAGCTGCGCATGACCAAGGTGGAGGAGGGTCTCTGTTCCGGCAAGGTCATGTGGCACGAGCACATACGTAAATCGCGACAGGAAATAGAAGAGCTCGACCGGAAATGGGAACAGAAGAATAAGGAAAAGGAGGAGAGAAGAAGACAGCAGAAGGCTAATGTAGAGAGGAAGAAGAAAGAGCGTGCTGCTAGGGGCGCTAAAGGTGGTGATAAAGCAGAAGGCGATCAGGACGAGGACGAGGATATGGCGGCCAACGACAGCGATCTCTTCGACGAGATGATGGAGGACAGTGGCTTCGATAGCGAGGGCCTGGCTGGAGACGCTGAAGAAGCTACTAATGAAGCTATGGATGAGGACGAGTGGGAAGATGAGAAAGCGGAAATTGCAGGCACGTAAGAGAGAATACATACCTACTTATGTTCTAAGATAATATCAAAAATCTACCCGCTGTATATAATCATGGAACCATTAAGTCTACACTCTCCTCTGGGAGATCCAAACTATAATATACCACGCTATCAGTCTTACAATGATAGATCTATGAATGGTGTGGTAAGCAACCCTGTTCCTGGAGTGACAATAGGGGTATATATAGGTAGGCAGATACTATGATAGGTTGTGCCATGAAATATAACATACCTGATCCTCTCGGCGGTGTGGACAGTCTATACGAATAGGTCGCTACGATATGAGAGTCTTCTTCGAAACTTGATTTCGTACATATTATTTACACTAATTGTAGCTCGGAAGAGAATACGATACATTATGATTGAGCCGGCGACGTTGCAGAGGAACCCAATCAACACGCGATTGGACATGTGATTATGTTTATATCGATACAAGTGCGTGTTCCATTCTGGCAGTTCTAGATGGGAATTTTGTCTTGGGGGCTTCCAGTTGTCTCCTGATGAATCAATCAATTGGCGGCTGAGACATAAATCAATAGCGCTGACGTTTGGATTGCCCTGACACTAAAAAGGGGTCACGATCCATACCTCTGAGGAATGCATAATTGGCAGCACTTTGCCTACGGGAGATTGCCATGAGGAAAAACAACATCTTCCTCGCTAATATGGAGATACGCCACGTCCTTCCGCAGCACTGCACAGACACGGTTTTGACTGCCAGCGTAATATAATATACGATGGGCGTGGATATCTACTGGACCACGGTGTTTGCCCTTGTGCCACTGGTAGCAATTGTTGCTGGCCATAGGGCTATACCCAGGCTATTATTCCGCAAGAACCAACAGGAAGAAAAACTAGTAGGCCATTCAGATGACGATGGAGCGGCGTGGAAGTTTCGCAGGACCTTCCTGCAGGTATATCTGCTGGTCATGGGGTCGGAATGGCTACAGGCGAGTCGATATATCGAGACCCTTCCTTGGTGGGGGACTTTATGCTAACATGCTTACCTATTAGGGGCCATATATGTACTCGCTCTTTCGTAACGAGAAGAACCTCGACGAGGGAACTGTTTCCCTGTTGTATATATGCATGTACGCCTCCGCCGCCATATCGGCGTTCTTCACGGGGTACGTGGCGGACAAGGTCGGTCGGAGGGCAGCGTGCCTGGTATTTTGCGGGATCCACTCCCTCGCGTCGCTCTCCGCCTGTCTCGATCGACTCGAACTCCTGATCCTGGGACGAGTGCTCGGCGGTATTGGCGTCACCTTGCTGTGGACTGCCTTTGAGAGCTGGATGGTGGCCGAATATAACGCCCGCGGGTTTAGTCAGAGCTCGTTCCCGCTGAGCACCATGTTCGGGCTGATGACTACAACAAACTGTATCACGGCGGTTCTTGCTGGTGTTCTGGGCCACTGCGTCGTTTTGGCGTTGGGTTCAAAGGCCGACCCGTTCATGGTTGGGGTCGTATGTTTCATCTTCCACTGACACCGAGTGCACTTTTTGTGGTATTTACTGATTAATCTACTAGGCGTTGGACTTCGGTGCTGCAATCCTCATACTTCGCACCTGGAACGAGAACCGAGACAACGTCGCGAATACGAAAATGGATACCTTGCAAGGACAACAGTCGGAAGAAGTGCTTCAGCGCCCTGGACTGGATAGTCTAGCAACAAGCTCGTTGAAAGATGGAAGGATCTGGGCTTTGAGCTTCGTTTCTTGCTGTTTCGAAGGCACCGTGTTTCTACTTATGTTCTTCTGGCCCGGGACGTTGCAGGAGGCGCGCAACTTGGAACATCCAGACGCGAATGAGACGATCCCCTACGGCGTGACCTTCGCTGCGTTCATGGCGGTGATGGCTCTGGGCGCGCTGCTCTTCAATACGATTAGTCGCAAGGCGGACCGGGAATATAAAAAAGAAGAAAGAGAGGGCAAAAAGTCCGGTATTCTCACACCGACGCGGCTTCTCGCGATGGCGCTTCTGCTGAGCGCCTCTAGCCTTCTGATCGTGGCGCTCACGAGGAAAGAGATGGATCTGTTTGCTGCTTTCATGCTGTTCGAGGCTTGCAATGGCGTCTACGTGCCTAACATGGCCTATCACCGTGGTGTGATCGTCAGCGACGCGGGGAGATCGCAGATATACAGTACTATGAACATCCCGCTGTTTGTGTTCGTCATAGTCGCCTTGCACACTACTGGGAATACAGGAGGTAAGGCATATCACATACCTATCTACCTACACGTTCGGTGGTGAAACCAATGCTAAATGATTTAATATAGGGGAGAACAACAAACAAATAATTTTTATACTTTGCGCGACATTGCTCTTCCTAGCAGCGCTCGTGGCCACGTTCTGGCTTGATACTGAGCTCCGCCCATCCGAATTCCAGGAAATTTCAGGCTCAGATCTGGACGATCTTGAATCGAAGACGGATGGGCGATCTCGAGCTTGACGATCTGGAGAGCACCTACATCTACACTAGGTATAGATCGGTTGGGAGCTCGGACTACCTTCTTATTCGCTGTTTGATGAGTGGGACGCTTTCAAGTATCGTGACACCTTGTATTTCGACTCTTCGGAACCAAGAGTCTCTATGGAGTCTGGGGGAAGAGGATTGAGGGGTTGCCCCCGAAGCTAAGTAGGTTAGATAGGCTTCATGGTGTGTCAACTGTTCTTGGGATACATGTACAAATACTGCTATAGAGGCGTGTAAGACCTAGATTAGTGTAGTTTCACTCTTCTCAGCTTATGTATAAGTGAACTAGACCGAGGCAAATTAAGTAAGTTGACGAGCTTATCGATCATAATTCACAGCTTATAAACCATGAAAACATAGTTAATATAAACCTGTCATGGCTCTTTGGTCTCGTGAGCAACACTGTCGCGATGTGGCCTCACAATGGATATGAGACACGTACACAAAACCGACCTCACCCCGGATTAGCTAAGGATACCAACATACCTGATAGGTAAGGTGGGAAGCTTGGTAGGAGGGGGGCCGAACTGTCTAGATCCGGAGGTGAATCCTTTATCATTGATTATTTGGTTCTGATCGGGGTGACCGTCTATTCCGGGGCAGTGGTTCGGCGACATCCACACCCATTGTATGGTAACAGTTGGAGAGCGTTGTGTCGGGGTCAGCCGAGAGGGCTTCTTCTCCCGGGATAACTACCTGTCTTGGTATTCTCATATGCCATACATCGGCACTACCTCTACATAGGCATTCATCATTTGCACCGACCTTATTGATTATAGTCGTAAGTAGGTAGGTATTTGTGTACGTGATCCTTCGGTTGGGGCCAGACTGGGGTCTAGCTAGCAAATGTAACCGCAACTAGGTAGTATGGCTTATCTCGACCAAGAAATCGTGAACGTATAACCTCACGAAGTTTCTTGCTTATAAGACGGGCTCTCGTGTACCCCGTATAGTTGGGGAAGATAAGACTACCTCCATATGTAGGTAGTATGTACTAGATAGCCGACCCGGTCAAAAGAGATAATGGAGATAGACTACCTACTTACTACTAATATACCTATCTACGACAAGCCATCGGAGAAGTGGCCTGAATCTGGTAAGGCAATGAATATTATGTTTCATGCACATCAATTTAGAAAGATTTGTGTCTGTCAACCAAGAAGAAGAAAAAGACCAGCTTGGTGAATCAAAATAGTGGAACTAACCAAGGTTGATGATAAGACATGACATGAAGGTATTTGTTGATGGCCCTGGGATAGTATCGAGATTGAGGGACTTACTTAAGTTATATGCGTGTTACGTCAGCTGAAAAAAAATAAGTCCGTTGGAAAGCGGGAACAGAAAGTAGTAAGTTAGGTACCTAACCTACATACATAGTAGAAAGAGAGAACCCCAAAAATAATTACGAGTTCTTGCATGTACTACCTCACTCCCTGATATGTACATGCATGTAAGGTACGCAAACAGGTAAGGCACTGGTAGTAAGTACTACACCTTAATTCCTTCAGTTCTTTGCCCGATATCTATCGGCGCTAGACCTCGATTGTTAGGCGGAAGCAACCTTCGTAACGTTGTGTGCTTCCCGTTGAGTGGGGTGGAGCTAGTGTAGGTGGTGGGTCGGTGGACGGGGACATCCTGGTATTCGTTATCATAGCGACTGGCGAATGAGAAAAGAACCCTACCTAAGTACTAGAGAAAAAAAAATGTTCAAGCTCATAAGAGCCCGGGTTCGGGTGTCCTCGGTGTGGCGGACACAGCCTCCCCTCAATGTCATTGAGAACACCGCTTCCCGTCTTATTTGTTATCTCTTTCAGTTGGGATGATAAAGAGCTTCCACCGCTCCGGATTGGTCCATTTACTCATTCCTCGCAACATTAATGCTTGAGAAGTACCACCACCTAAGTATTGTAAGACAGGCTAGTAGCTGAAGTACTACATAATGTACCTACTGGTCCTTTGGATTGGAGGAGGGGATGCCAACTTCCCCTTCTAGAATATCCCCATCTCTAGTGCAGCCTGGGTTTTGTCTAGACCACGCGACCATCCGGTGATCTACGTACCTACCTATCTATGTCAGGATGGACTGTGTGTAACTACTAGTAGTAGTTGGCCACTGGATCTGAGGGGAAATAAAAAATAATAAGAGATAAACGTTAAAACAGGGAAGGAGATACAGAGAAGGAAAAAAAAAAGAACAAAAAAAAGGGTATTAAATCACCGTTACCTCCGCCTTCCATAAAGTTGATCTTCTTCCCTTCCCTTCCCTCCCTTTGCCTTGCCTTCGCCCAGCCCCGAAGCCTTACTCGGTCTCAGCTGCATTTCCTGTTTCCGACTAATTCTTCTCTCTCTCCCCGTCTTTCTTTCTTCCTACTCTTTTCTGCCCTAGTTCTAGTTAGTAACGGGCAGAACGCGGGTTTGCTAACACGCTAGACCCTTGGCCCACATCGGAAGCCGCTGACACGGAAAAGATTTCGAGGTCAGAGTTTTTTCTCCTAGCTTCTGTGTGAGTGTGTGCGCGCGCGTGCGTGGAGGAATTGTGGGAAGATAGAGAGATCAAGAAAGGGAAAAGAGGGAGTAGAGAAAAAACCACACAGGGAAAGTCGAAGCGAAGCACACGATGGGTTTGCCGGATATGGAGCGCGCTGCTGAGGGCCACAATGCCTCGCCCCAGATAGGTGTCGCCCCCAACCCTGATCCCGCTCTCGATATTTCGAATGAGCACCGCCATGCTCATCTACACCATGGTGGCGCTGCCGCCGACCATGCCAACCACCCTGACGAGCCCGTATACTCGTCTGCCACTCCCGAAAAGAGCTTCGATAAAGCCAGGGACTTTCCTGCTACCGAGAAGTTCGTGAACGACGAGGAGAGTGGCAACGTGGGCCACATTCAGAAGAGCGATGACACTAGCATCTGGCATATGCTCGGTGTCTGGTACCGAAGATTCAAGATCTACGTTCACCTGTTTGTTTGGCTCGTCTGGACCGCGTTAGTTTTGCCTGTTCATTCTTCCCCTGGGATGAATTTTTACTTGGGTCCTCCGCGGCCGATAGACACTGACCTTGATTCAGATGGTGGATATACGGCCTCGTCAAGTTTCGCAAAACCAAGAACTGGCTGATCCCGTTTTTGCTGTATCTTGCCATTTCTCTCCGCCTCATCTTCCTCTGGGTCCCTGTGAAATATGCCATGATGCCCGTCAAGCTCATCTGGCATCATACTGTCTTCCGCGGCTACGAAATGACTCCCAAGTATCTCCACAAGCCGGTCGCTGCTCTCGTCACTGTGGCTGTCTTTTTGATCGGTTCCATGGTACCCGCAGAGTCGGGTGAGAATACCAGGGCTAGCCGAGCCCAGTCCCTATTTGGCTTGGTTGTGATGATTTTTGTTATGACGGTTACTTCCAAGGACTGGAGGAAGATCCCCTGGCACACTGTCATCGGTAAGTTAGCCATTCGCAAATCCGTGCTCAAATACCTGGCTACGGACAGTGAAATGGATAAGTGGTGTATGTACTGACCTGGTATCACCCCCTAGGCGGAATGCTTACGCAATTCGTTGTTGCTGTTTTTGTCTTGCGCACCCAAGCTGGTTACGATATCTTCAACTTCATTTCTACCCTGGCTCGGACTCTCCTGGGCTTCGCCAACCAGGGTGTGGTATTCTTGACGGCTGAGGGTGTCCCTAACGTCGGCTGGTTCCTCGTCGGTGTCGTGCCCCCCATCATTTTCTTTGTCTCCCTTGTTGCTCTTTTGTACCATGTCGGCCTTATTCAGTGGTTTGTCGGCAAGTTTGCGGTGTTCTTTTTCTGGAGTTTGCGCGTTTCCGGTGCCGAGGCCGTCGTTGCTTCGGCTACTCCATTTATTGGACAGGGTGAATCCGCCATGTTGGTGCGACCTTTCGTCCCGCATCTCACCCAGGCCGAACTACACCAAATCATGACCTGTGGTTTTGCTACCATTGCCGGTTCCGTGTTGGTCGCCTACGTATCGTTGGGTCTTGATGCCCAGGCCCTCGTTTCCTCATGCATTATGTCCATTCCGGCATCCCTAGCCATTTCCAAGATGCGGTACCCCGAGAGCGAGGAGACTCTCACTTCCGGTCGTGTAGTGGTTCCGGAAGATAAGGAGGACAGGGCCGCTAATGCGCTCCACGCATTTTCAAATGGTGCATGGCTTGGTCTGAAGATTGGTGGTATGATCGTGGCGACCCTTCTCTGCATTATCGCCTTTGTTGGCCTGATTAATGGCCTTCTGACCTGGTGGGGTGGTTATTGGGGAATCGAGAGCCTGACTCTCCAATTCATCCTGAGCTATATCTTCTACCCGGTTGCCTGGCTGCTCGGTGTTCCCAAGGGTGAACTGCTTCAAGTCGGTGAGCTCATTGCACGCAAAATTATCATCAACGAGTATGATGCCTTCAACGCTCTGAGATCGGATCCACGATACACGTCTCTAGGCTCACGCGCAACTCTAATTGCTACCTACGCCTGCTGTGTAAGTTAAAACAACCCACTGCGGCCTTTATTTATTGTCATGAAAGAAACTGACTTAGTTTTATTAGGGTTTTGGAAATATTGGCTCCCTCGGCACTCAGATCGGTGTTTTGACGCAGATCTCCCCTGAGCGAGGTGGTGATGTTTCCAGGCTTGCTCCTTCTGCTCTGATAGCTGGTATCGTCTCAACTTTGTCATCGGCTGCGGTTGCTGGTATGCTATATGCGGAGGAAATAGGGGCATCCGTGACGACGTCGTAGGCTGGTTGGCTGTGATTATGTTGAAGTCCCTGAATCGGGGGCTTGTCAGTAGTAGTAGTGTGAAATGTGTGTAAATACGTGCCCTATAATAGCCAATGAATAACTGGTATTCTACTTATTTTAAAGTGATGGAACAGTAGTTGTCGCTGTGTGGTGCATGTTGATGGGTGATACGGGTGATGAAAGGATGAATAATATATTCCGTGCCGCTGCTGTACACACTGTGTCGCTGAAGACTTGCTAACGCCTTAATAAAACCAGGTATGCTGTATTATATAACATTGGACCCCTAAAGCCAAAATGCTAAACCGTGTCTGGTTTGTTATGTAGTCCACCCAAGGACACTACCTAATCCTGTTTCTCGTTAAGTATGTCATTGAATATTTATCGTTACTTAAGCGTATTTTAGTAGTTACTCCTCAATACTAAGGATAGAGAAGTGTGCTTAGAAAGTTAAGGGACATTTTTAGGATCTAGGGAGAGATTCACTCATTGCTAATGATCTGCGAAAGAGCGATACAATATAAATGTTTGAATTTCATTTCACTAGGGCTCAAATTTAGAACCAGATTACCTCTATGATCATGCTCAAGTTGTGGCGAACTTGGAAAAGAACGAGGTTGATTAAGCAAGTAGTGTAGATGTACTGCACAGATGGCAGTATGTCCGGATGATAAAGATAGGAGACTGGGTCCCTAGATGGTGATTGTAAGGCATGGGGAAGCTAAGGGCTAACTTCTGTTTTGGAGTAGTTGTGAATAACTACACTTTTATATGCTGTATGGTTAAAGACTTGAAGCACACAGGACAGAAGACGGCTACTCCTAGGAACTATCGTGGTGAGCAGATATCATAACAGGCCCTTGAAGTCAGTCATGGTATCATGGTGAACAGAAAAGACGAGCAGACAAGCGGAAGGGGGAACCTGCAAAGTTGAGATAAAGTATTGCTTTATCCACGACACTGATTGCAAAAACATGGTCAAAATATAGATACTCGTAAACCCAGACAAAGCTAGAAGAGGAAGAAAGAATAAATACACGATATCGAAACTTTGGGGTTTACAATTATGCAAAATTATGGCAAAAGCGAACGCTGATGCCTTGCTGGCTATTAGCTCTTATATGGTACGTATGGCATACGCGACAAAAATAGTATGAGCCTGAGTTGTCTCCATAGTGATTCTTTATGAAGTCCGTGGCAGTAGTAAATATCAATCAATTTACCAAGTCAACGACTTGAATCATGTTAAGGAGAACATTTGTGATTGAGGCACGAAGAAAAGTTTATGATGGTGACATATATCTACACCCCCTTTTTACGATAGATACCTACCCAGAAGTTCAAACCATTAGCCCTGATAAAAGATCTGCGGAATTTGAAGAATTAATATAAATAATTCTCAATTGATGATATGTGACAAAAGCGAAAGCTAATTGCCGTCTGGCAATTAGCCCCTATATGGTATGGGACATGACATAATTAGGCATTTTGAAAAATAATATTGGAATGAGACCGATTCTGGGTTAGGTAAATACACCTTCTTTATATATGAAGAGGGATAGGTGATGCTCAGACAGATGTATTATATACCTACCTTGAGGGTGACGAATCGTGGGAGACGTGACCCTTTACGTACATAGGTAATAGCTACATATGACTTACACGTATACCTGGCAGTTGCTCTTTTCACACTTATTCCAGCCGAGAGCCACGGAGAGCCCTCCGTTTAAACTATTTAGACAGTGCATATTTAAAAGCAGAATCTACTAGTTACTCCCTATCTTGGGACAGTATACTAGTAAGCGCTGTCCCATTGGAATTCACAGGGACGCCTCACCATAAATAATCATAACAGAACTCGACCAGACCACCAATAAAAAGATTAGGCTATCTATTGTGACTTTAATACTAGGAAGTATAAAGCTGAATTTGTAACAATAACACAACTAAGGCTGGCGTGACTTGATTTTAAACACTACTATGTACTTTATATACTTTACATGATGTTTGCCAAGAACACAACTTAGAACTCACGATTTTACTTGACTATAAATAAACCCGCACCCCTAATCCTTAGCCTACTGCAACCCCAACAACACATGCCTTGCGTTACATGTAATACATATCTCCTCGAACTAAATCTATAACAATCTAGGAGCGCTTGACGACGGCAGATACTACCCAAGATCAGCCCCACTGAGGGAATATCTAACCGAGACTCAGGAGGTGGAGTTCTATTCCACACCATACACGATAGTGCCTAGTAGCCCTAGACTACTTCGACCTGGGCATACTTGCACGCCAATGAGAGATCAACTATTAAGTAGCAACGTGTTGTGCCATAGATGTCTAGTGGAGTAATGACACACTCCCTCGTCTTGTCTCTCGGGGGAATAGCCGCAGGGTTGGTTTCACTGCAGAAGACGGAAAATGAAACGATGAATAATATAATACAACCCCCGTATCTGACGGCATTTGGGAAGAGACATCCCATGGATTTTCGGCTAAAGCCGCCGTCAAACCCACCTTCACGAGCACAACTCTCAACGCCAGCGTCATTTCACTATGAAGCCCAGCACCGCGGGTAGTCTCCAAGCCATGCGACTTTTGGCACGGCCATCTACTTCATCCCGGCTCCGTTCGAACCTCATCATACCACGACGTGCGCATGCATCGGTAGCTCAGGTCCAGCCGGTCGAACCGTTCCGTCCTACGCCTGCACCTGTATCTGCGCCTGCACCAACACAGCCAGAAAAGGAAGATGGAAGCGCTATTTTCCACGCTGCTATACATGCAACAGGACCAAGGACCGACTGGACTAGGAAGGAGATTTCAGCTATCTACTATCAACCTCTGATGGAACTTGCGTATCAGGCTGTGAGTTGGGGTGTCTACCATAGCTCGAAGCTTCAGGACTGACAAGGCAGGGAACTGTTCACCGACGCTTCCACAATCCGTCCAGAGTGCAGTTGTGCACTCTGATGAATATCAAGGTTGGAGGATGTAGCGAGGATTGCTCATACTGCGCACAGTCTACGCGCTACCAGAAAGGTACCGGTCTCGAAGCGAAGAAGGTAGAGTCTGTCGAGTCGGTCCTTGCAGCTGCTAGGGTTGCCAAAGAGAAGGGAAGCACGAGGTTTTGCATGGGCGCCGCGTGGCGGGATATGCGTGGGCGGAAAAACAGTCTGAAGAATATAAAGGAGATGGTGCAAGGTGTTCGCGCCCTAGGCATGGAAGCATGCGTGACACTGGGAATGATCGACGCGGAGCAGGCCAAGGAGCTCAAGACTGCTGGGCTGTCTGCCTATAATCACAATGTCGATACAAGCCGAGAATTCTACCCGTCAATTATCTCGACCAGGACCTACGATGAGCGCTTGAAGACTCTGAGCCATGTTCGCGACGCTGGGATCAACGTTTGCTCTGGAGGTATCCTCGGTCTAGGGGAGACATCGGAGGACCGTATTGGTATGCTATACACCGTATCAACTCTCCCATCGCACCCCGAGAGCTTTCCTGTCAACGCACTGGTTCCCATCAAAGGCACTCCTCTCGGTGACCGAGAGCCGGTCAAATTTACGTCCATGCTCCGGACGATCGCTACCGCTAGAATCATCATGCCCACGACAATCATTCGTATCGCAGCCGGAAGAAAAACCATGTCGGAGGAGAAGCAAGCAATGTGTTTCATGGCAGGCGCCAATGCCATATTTACGGGAGAAAAGATGCTGACAACCGAATGCAATGGATGGGACGAGGATAGTGCCATGTTCAGCCGCTGGGGTCTGGAACCCATGGAGAGCACGGACAGACCATCCCACCCTCCTGTGAACCATTGAGTTAGGTTTACATACTTAAATCTAACTATCTACTCGGTCTTGAATCTCGTCATGGCTATAGCCGTTCGCGTTCTCTCTTTTGTACCCAGTCCTCTATTATTTGTGCTAGAGTCTCCACCTCTGCCATGGTGTTTCCAGCATGTACACAAACCCTTACCCTCTCTTTCCCTCGCGGCACTGTTGGTGCTACGATGGGTCGAACAGTGAACCCCCTTTCTTGACAATACTGCGCTAGACTGCGCGGATCTGAGGTAAACACAGGGATTATAGGCGATCGTGGCGGATGCTGAGTCACATTCAGAACCTCCGGCGGGACTTGACGCTGGGAACATATCGCTGCAAATAGACGATGAGTATGCCTTACGAGACTGTATAGGTGATGGAGTAGAGCATCAACTTGGCCACTCGCGAGATAGCTATAGGTTATTTTGATATTAGCCAGACAAGAGAAGGGCATTGCAGTCGTGTAAATCAGCGTGCGGGCGTAATTAATCAAATATTCGCGGACCGTAGGGGAACAGAGGACAATAGCTATGAAGTAACATAATTAGCTATTCACAAGTTTCAAAGATTTTGGATCGAGGGGGACAGAAATTAGGGGGTGGGAACTTACCCCCTGAAGAACTCATGGCTTTGCCGAACGTATGCAAACGTATAAACATGTCATCTTCGACTCCAAGTTCGCAGGCTAAGCCCCTGCCCTGTTTGCCGAATATCCCAGTGGAGTGTGCTTCATCGATGATGATATAGCCGTTTCCCCTAGGAAGGCGATGCCTAACAGAGGCAACTATCTCTTTGAGCGGCGCCACATCGCCGTCCATGCTGTATACGCCTTCGATCGCTATAAAGACATTTATCTTCCCGTCCCTCACCTCTCTTCCAGCTTCACCGCCGGATAATTCCAACAGTAACGCATCGAGACTTTTTATAGTTCCCGAGGTAGATGGTTGGTCGATGACGGAGTTGTGATTAAACGGTAGCTTTCGACTGGCGCGGCTAAGTTTCATCCCATCGTGAACACTCGCGTGGATCAGCTCATCGTACACGATAATATCGCCAGTTTGAGGCACGCAGCTAAAGAGGCCCACATTGGCATCGAACCCCGAATTGAAGAGAAGCCCTGAGGGAGCAGAATGAAATGCTGCAATCTCCTTTTCTAACTCAGAGACAAACTGGCTATTGCCATCGAGAAGGCGGGAGCCACCTGATCCAAGGAGGGGAGGTGATGGGGATGAAAGTGATGCATGTGCCTCTAGATAGGAGAGATATGCACGCCGTAATTCAGGGATGAGGGACAGCGAGAGGTAAGCGTTTGACGAGAAATCCGCATTACTGGCAGGGAAACTGGTCAGAGATCGTAGTTGAGAGCGTGACTTGCGGGCGGCAAGTCGAGCAGCTAAGGTAGTATCTAGTGTTGTTTCTTCCCGAACCATTGTGGGGAATATAGGGATTATGTTCCGTCAGGGGGAGAGACTGGACTGAACTGGACCGTACCGAGCCCAAGGGTTGGTGCAGATAGATAGTATATTTCTACAGTCTACTAGAGATATTAATCTACTAATCTTGCCATGTAGTGTAGAATATAAAGAGACCTAAGGAGGTACTTGGTTCCGGGGAACCTCCCACCATGCAAGATATATATTACTTGATGGTAATCTAATTTAGGAAATTAAACCATCTGTGAAAGGTGCAGAAAACCCCTCAATCTAAACACTCGGGTCTAGGGCTAAGACGAACTACGTACCTAATAAACAGAGAACTGTAATGTAGCAAGGGTTTGATACTTCTTCCAGCCAGTCCATCTGGCCATATAAGCCATGGCACCCGTGCGATCGCTCCTATGGCGCTCACTTCGAGCACACCAGATCTATGGCGCCAACACGGACGTTGGGAAGACTATATTCGCGACTATCCTATGCAACGCGACCGCTAAGATATGGAGTAACGAAAAGACGTCCTTTTTGAAACCTGTCTCGACGGGACCAGCCAACGAAGCCGATAGCTGGTGTGGGTGAAACTCATCTCAAGATTTCTTGAAGCTGCTAATTGGAAGATTCAGATGAAGTTTACGCCCAGTGACCACTTGTGAAGGCGTTCTAACGACATCTAGTCATATAGCTAAATACGCACCGTCTACAACGAACAGCACACTGATACAATACGACATACCAGCTAGCCCGCACTTGGCTGCAAAGGCATCAGGGAAGGTATGTCGCTCTCGAAATTCTTAGTCTTAACTACATTCTCACTCTTCTAGTTGATCCCTTCGGACCATGCTTTACTGGAGAGGGTATATGACTACATCTTTTCCCATGTGTCTCAGGCCCCAGGATGGCTATTCCTTGAGACAGCAGGTGGTGTACACTCACCGGGCCCCTCAGGAACTTCTCAAGCAGATATCTATGCTCCGCTGAGGCTTCCTGTTATCCTCATAGGCGATTCGAAGCTCGGAGGTATTTCGCAGACTATCGCTGCCTTCGAATCTCTGAAACTCAGGGGCTACGATATCCAGACGGTGCTGCTCTTCCGGGACGTACAATATGAGAACTATAAGTACCTTACTGACCATTTCTATGGTGAGCATGGGCTACCTGTTGCGACGATACCTCAGCCACCCCCGCGCCATGAGAGCGAGCAGCTGGAAGAAGAGGCAATGAGTGAATACTACAATGAGATGAGCTCTGACTCCACTATCCACAGCGTTCTTCGGAAACTTGACGCGCATCACCGAGATCGCATCTCCCGTCTCGAAACTATGGCGCAAAAGGCCCACAAGCATATATGGTACCCTTTCACGCAACAGAAGCAGCTCTTGCCTAGCAAAATATCCATCATAGACTCAGCTCACGGCGACTACTTTCAGGTGTTCACACCGCCCACCGGAGATGCCATTCCCCCAAACCATTCTCTTCTCCGACCCGCATTCGACGGTTCTGCTTCTTGGTGGACGCAGGGTCTGGGCCACGCCAACCCCCGCCTCAGTCTGGCCGCCTCATATGCAGCGGGCCATTACGGGCACGTCATGTTTGCGGAAGCGATTCACGAACCGGCGCTCGCGCTGGCTGAGCTTCTTCTCCAAGGCATGGAAAACCCGAAGTTGGCGCGCGTCTTTTATACCGATAATGGTAGCACGGGCTGTGAGGTGGCCGTCAAGATGGCGCTGCGCGCATCGTGTGTCAGGTACGGATGGGGTGCTGGCAATAAAGACCTGGGTATCATAGGCTTGAAGGGAAGCTATCACGGAGACACGATCGGCGCCATGGACTGTGCCGAGCCGAACGTGTTCAATGAGAAGACGGAGTGGTACAAGGGCCGAGGCTTCTGGTTCGACTATCCGACCGTTCGCTGCGTCAACGGTAAATGGCTCGTTGACGTGCCCGATCAGCTTCACGAGCACCTTGGCGAAGGCGCCGAGTTCGGTTCTCTGTCGCAAGTATTCAACTTAGAGGCGAGAAAGAAGGATGACCTGTGCAAAAAGTATGAGCGCTATATTGAAGGCGTTCTCGAGGATCTGCAGCGCTCAAATCGCAAATTTGGCGCCCTTGTGCTTGAACCAGTGGTCCTTGGCGCTGGCGGCATGATCTTAGTGTAAGTCGAGACCAGAGAAGGTCCGAATTCGAGCATGGTTACTAACCCATAATAGAGATCCGCTCTTCCAAAGTTCCCTGGTCAACGTCGTTCGTAGGTCTGCCCACCTCTTTGGTAACTCGGGACAGACACCCTCGGCTGAGGTAGATGCAAATGCGTGGACAGGCCTCCCGGTCGTCTTTGACGAGGTGTTTACGGGACTCTACCGCCTCGGTCGATTTTCTGCTGCCTCGTTCCTTGGCGTCCGACCAGACATCTCCGTTCACGCCAAGCTGCTGACGGGTGGTTTGGTGCCCCTGTGCGCGACCTTGGCGTCTGAGAGCATATTCTCCGCTTTCGAGAGCTCAGACAAAAGCGATGCGCTCCTGCATGGCCACAGCTATACGGCGCATCCGGTGGGGTGTCAAGTAGCAGTTGAATCGGTGCGCGAGATGCAGCGTATGGACTGCCATGGTGATTCCTGGGATTGGGCCAAGACCGGTGGCTGGGGAGCCCCTATATTGGCGCAAAATTCGGAGACTCAGTCACTCGAAGCGACCGGATCTGCTCATGCCAACCAGCCTGCGGTCTGGTCTATGTGGTCGCGAGAATTCGTCGAGAGCCTCTCGCGTCAAACTGCGCGCGTTATGGGTGTGTGGGCGCTAGGGAGCGTGCTCGCAATTAACGTGCGCGGGGAAGACGAGATCGGATACAAGAGTCAGGCGGCGGCGGCGCTCCAGGCACGCCTGCGAGAGGGGAATGATCACTGGAATGTTCACAGTAGGGTGCTGGGGAACGTATTGTACGTGATGGCTAGCCAGAAGTCAAGCAGGGAAGACCTAGAACGACTTCAGACACTCATCCTGCAAAGCTTACAATGAAGTTATTTTGCAATATTTTGCAAAGTTTTCTAATACTGGATATCTGATTTACTTCACTTTTTGTTGATTTCGCTGGAGGTTAGATTTGAACCGGCCATTTAGCTCGATACTCGATTCTATATATGGCATTCGGTTGTGTTATGATAGATTAGACTTCTCCCAGGCCACGTAGAAGTCTCGTACCCAAGAACACGACCCGGAATAGGCTTTTCTAGAGCAACAAGGGGTCTTTAGATAACAGCCTCATCAGGAGAGCCCAGATATTAGGTAGCTAGAAATTCTATACACTATTATTTACCCATTGCTAAAGCTCCGAGATTAGGGTATGTCTATAAAATATAGGCGGAGCGAAGAGTTCAGGATATATCACTCAATAATCTATACTCCCCATGCCCCCTAGCGCGACTTGACTTCTAACATCTGCACCAATGCTGTCTGCTACACGCATCCGGAACGCGCTGAATTCGATAACACATATCTCCTCGGCAGCCTTAAGTATTTTATCTTGGTAGCCACGTCGCTGCCACATGCTCTGGGTTATCCATCGCTTCCTAAATTCCGCGAGAAATCCGGCTAGGCGTCGGTTGCGGCTCAGACGCTGCCCTAACGCTGGAGCGGAGGCTGGGTTAAAATAGTGACAGAAATGGCCGAATAGAGCGAGCGCAGTGAACTATCCATTTTGCAGTTGTTCGAAGTATGAAAGATTCTGCTGATAAAATTTAACATACCTAGATATCTCACCCTTTTAAATAGTAGTGCTATTTCAGATAAATCTAATAGGATCCCGGACTGACTTGCACAAAGTCTTATATAATATATTGGTGATTTATATATAGAGTTATACATACTAATAAGAAACGAAGATAGCGGCCGTAGTTCAGTACCCTGAGAAAATATTTTGAGTCTATAGGATCTATAGGATTGGTACCAGCGTTAATACAGTTAAAAGCTACAAAGGTCGATAGGGACCAGGAAATGCCAACGATAACAGATGCCTTATTAGTAAAGGGAAGCCATATAGACACGAAGGTCAGAATCCCGGGCAGTGGAGAGTTTATTCGTACAGCTTATCCAAAGCCAAGGAGAGCAACTGTAGTGAGGGCTGCTCTTAGAGAAATTGGGACTAGCCAATATTTGGGCTCACAACCCCTTCCATTCTTTCTTATCATAGAGCTAGCTGCCTTGTCAGCCATCCACCTAGATATCGATCACCCAACTATACCAGCCACAAGGCGTTATGATTCTTATTCTAATGGTCTCTCAGAGACTACTAGTTATTATGCAGAACGACATTCTGCTATATCCATCGCTAAGAACCGCAGACAGAGGAGGTTTTTGTTAATCTGTTTTGTTTCTTACATCGGAAAATAAATCTCCTGGCATTTTATTTTTACAATAAATATTCCTAGAGCGTATATCATGGTTCGAATAGGATCAATGGATGGATAGTACTTGTATAAAAACTCCATTCCAAGCGTGCAACTAAAAGTGTCGTGTTCAGCCACAAAGCGTATCTATACTCTCTCGGAAAGATAAATTGGATGTTGAGATGATAGTATAGTGGCGTGCCTTCTGACTATGCTTGGCTAGCGGTTTGAATGTTGTCGTGAAACTATCTACCAGACCTACTTAGGTTATATTTGATACTTCGAGATCCTGATTCAACTAGAGGCGGGTTTGTGAAACTCAATAGCACCGACTAAGACGGTGCATGTCGTGTCCACTGCCAATAGAGTGGTTTCCCGAGACCGACCAACCTCAGCCACAGCTATGGTGGGTGCTGTCTGCTATGTAGTTACTGAATCGAGGAAGAACCCGTGGATTTGCGTGGACAGGCAAGGGGAAAAGGCGGTTGACTTGTCCCACTCCCACGTGTGCTTACAGCCACACTGCTACGGCAATAATGCCATCCTACCCAGTCACTTTAAGGGGTGTCAAACTGTTGAAAAAGCAGCATATGAGATTTCTATCAATCCATTTTTTTGCGATTTTCTTTTCTTCGTGATAGTGGAAATGTTCTCTGTTTTACGCCAAAGTCAATATTTAGATCTATTTACAATATCTTCTACAATTAAAAAGGCTCACTTCGAGTTTTCTCGTAATTATTTTGATCATCTACACTATCTAATCTCTATATAGAGTAAACAATGTAAGGATGTCGTGACAGCCATGTACTTGACGCATTCACATGCCTAAAAGTACTACTTACGGCTTTTTGAGAACAAGAAACTACACTGCACCACCTGTGAAAGCGCTAGTCCGACTAGTAAAGTACGTAGATATTCACATAAATACTCCGTAACGTGTTGTGAATGAGATCAGACAAAAAAACGACTAGGTTTTAAAATGACCTGGACGAATATAGCAAATGCGAGAACGAGCCAATCAAGTTCCTTAACCTCGATGATCTGAGCGCTCTAACTACACCAATGCCAACAGGAATTGCTCTTCTTAACAAATGTTCTGCACCGCCTGTAGGCCAGATTAGCAGTGCTTTTAAAAAGAGCTTTGCTTTACTCCGAACCAGGCATGGTTCTCTTACTGAGACGTATATGATGGCGAAGCAGACATAACACGCATATAGAGGAGCTTGATTTCGAATGATAATGTAGTGTTTAAAAACCTCAGAACTATAGAAGCAGTTTAATGTAACGGTATAGTAGCTCTACTTCTATCAACGAATCCAGATGAAGTTTCAACTAGATTAGGCTCGCATTTTTAACATATTCCAGTCGTTATCGTCATCACCCCTCTTAACCTCCTACATGTGATGATAGCCTTTCCCATATGTATGGATGACAATGCACCCCTAGAGCCATAATTACATACCTAGTATGATTGGTCAGTCTCCGCAGATCTATTCATACTGAAGTGCCGTCTCTAAGAAGTACAAGGCGTAGCAAAACAAGAGTGCCTATTAATTAAAATAGATCTCAATAGTTGTTGCAGACGATAAGATAAATCAGCCTTGCCAAGGCACTGCCTAACCAGCTTCTTCTGGGTGTGTTGCGAGGAGATTACCATTTTTTGCTGTGGCATGACCTTTAAAGGGGTTTTACAATCAAGCCAGTGATAGGTTCTTCTATCCCCAAGAATGTCGGCTCGAGAAGTTTCGTAGGTATAATCAAATACACCAAAAGAGCGTAAGGTTTCATTCTAAGAGATAAAAGTCTGAACTACGCAAGCTTTTCTTTGTGACTATTGTCTCGAATGGAATCCATGCCATATTAAATAATACGTTGCTCTTCAGACTTGGCTATGCGTTCCATTGAGCCAATGATAGTATTATGCGAGAACGAGGAGACCCATAATTTATGTCTGACATTTACCCCTGAACATGTCTGTCAGCAATATACATATGTCTACCTACCTAGATCGACATCTGCCGAACGCAAAGGCCCGTTCTCAACCTTCATTCTAACCTGGTTTCCGATGGCCTACCCAGTGATCTTGTACGGATTACTGGGATTACTGCAACACTTACATGTGCTAAGTTATCCATGCCTGGTAACAGCCTAGATCCCGGAAGTTGATCATGGCCGCACTGCCCTGTCTCCCTACTACCTATTACTGAAATAGAGAAGCTGGTTAAGAGTGCTTCCACCTACTGCCATTGAATAAGGCACTGCGCATCTGAAACGTCATCGATAGTGGAGAAAACTGCCGGCAGAGATGACATGGTTCTCTTGGTAGTAATGAGGCTGATCTGGTATATTTGCTATTAAAGTATACCATCCTCTCAACCGGTAGAAGTAGTGTAGAATGCGCCTTAAGTAGCACTTCGAAGGCTGCTCTTATACACTACATATGGGTCTCGATGTGTAATTCCCCGACTCTCCTCACTTGTTAAGCCCATTGTATCGCTCCCTTGCCTATCATCTTTAATCTCCTATTCAATATTCCTTGAAGACTTAGCACCTACTATACTCATAAGTCATTCCTTTAACATCATAGTCTGAAAGTTAAATCTGCCTAACATGAGCGTGGGAGCAAAAATAAGCGCAAAGTTCAGGTCTAGCATCGCTGCTGTGCAGCAAGATGTCAACTTATCTCGAGCAGGTCTAGGAGTTCAAGCGGGCATCCGGTGTATACGTGAAAGCACGGGTCATTATTTGCTGCGCAGAGTCCCGATTGTCTCATGGATCCAAGTGTATTGGCCACGGTGGATCGTTGGAGATGTAGTGGCTGGTATTTCAGTTGCTATTGTCATGTTTCCGCAAGCCGTCATTTTCTCAACGTTAGCTGGTCTTCCAGTTCAAGCCGCACTTACCTCTTGCTGGCTATCAGGTATCCTCTACTCAGTGATGGGAACATCGAAGGGTATTAATAATCGAGCTATGTGACAATTAGGTCCCGTCGCTAATATCATTATTTCAGACGTCAGTCCCGGCCCAGCGCTCATGCCCTCCATCATAATCGGCGGAATAATCGAAACGATCTCGAAGAATGGTGTTTCACCGACTCTCGTTGCCGCCGTTCTCTCCTGCTGTGTTGGCGTTTGGTCACTCATATTTGGGCTATTTAACTTTGGGTTCATTTTTGACTCGCTGCCGTTACCTCTGGTTCTAGGGTTCACTTGTGGCCTGTCGATTGTTTCTTACATGGGGCAAGTTGCATCATTGTTCGGGCTGGTGGGGGTTAGCCCTCTCCTGACGCAGTTCACCTCCCAGTTCATCACGAAGCTACGCGAAACGAATGTCGTCGCCTTGGGCCTTGGGGCTGTCTCGATTGTCATACTTCTGGCTCTGCAGTTTCTGGAGAAGAAAATGGGATCCAAAAACGAAACTCTCCGAATTTTAACAAGTTGCCGTAACCTTTTGGTTCTTTTGGGATCGATTGGCATTGGTTATATGCTAAACAAAGATCGTCAAGAACCTCTATGGGTATCTGTTGGACCCGTGAAAACCCAGATTTCATCACCTCAGCTTCCAGACACCGCAATGTTTAAGGCTTTGCTTCTGCCCAGTTTTACTCTTTGGGCTGCCATTGCGACAGAGCATGCTGTTATGGCTAAGGCGTTAGGTCGTGTTAATGGATATGTCGTCGACCCTAGTCAAGAATGGATTTTCCTCGGAGTCACTAATCTCGCAAATTCCTTCATGGGCGGTCTTCCAATAGGAGGAGGCGATATGTCCCGTGCGGCTGTTAACGTAACCTCTGGTGTCAAGAGTCCCCTTGGTGGCATTTTCGCAGCAATTATTATATCCGTCGGCATGTATCCCGCTAGCAGCTTCGTCGAATGGCTTCCTTTACCTGCTGTCGCTGCCGTCATTATTGTCGCCGTCATGAATGCGATGCCCCCCATAGCAGATATGGGCAAATATTGGAAGGCATCGTTCACAGACTGGGCCGTCTTCTTGATCACTTTCAACGGAACCCTAATTACAACGCCTGAAACTGGCATTTCTTTAGGTGGCGCTGTTATTGTCGGGTACACCCTTCTCAGATGGATATTTTCTAGGCCAAGGATCTTGTCAACCACCGATCTCGAAAGCCAATACCCCAATATGGACTTGGCAGATTGGAACAAGCGAAAAGAAATCCCTCCGAATACTTATGTCATAAGTATTGATTCGGAACTGATATTTGCCAACGCCGAGCGGACAAAGAGGAGTATTATCGATACTGCGTTGACGAAATTCTCCAGCGTACGCTCTACATACGATACCAAGGAGAGGATGTGGAGTAATCTCCGTGACCAAAGAGCCCAATATCTCCGACAAAAGGCTCAAGTCAGACCATCTGGGGCCTTACTTCCATGCTTGCAGGTGTTGATATTCGATCTTTCCTCAATGTTTTTTATCGACTCTTCGGGCATGCACGCCCTTGAGGATGTCAAGGCCGAGCTTCGGAATTATGCCGGTCCCTCCTTGGATGTTCGGTTTGTGGGCCTGCGCGATGCGGTATGGACTAGGTTTAAACGCTGGGGATGGTCGTTAGCTTCACCATATGACGAGAACGAAATCCAAGGCAGAAGTGAAGGGGAGGTAGTTGACTACAAATTCGATCATTTAATCCATGCTATCCACATGTCACCCCAGAAGGAGCTTACTAGCAATTTCTCACAGACAGAACCTTCAGAATGGGCGGCGGACGACCAACCGATCTTACGGACTGAAGAATGGCAGGGAAGCAGGGAGCGGTTTAGGGAATATTCATGGCTATGAGTTAAGGGACTAGGGAGAAAGTTAACAGATGTAATTAGACTTGTAAGGATCATCCAGAGCGGGCGCATATGTATTTGATAATTCAATGTTATGATTATGATTAAGTCTTTCTCAAAGGCTTACGGAAGGCTTGTATGTTAAAATTATAGAACCAGTTAAAGTAACCATATTACACAGTATGTTGAAACTGCTAACACCATAAACCTCGGCAAGGTATTTCATATTAATACCAACGATATTTTCTCCTACACATGAATTAGGCACATATTTCTATGCTCTGCCAGCCCCTCCCAGGGAGACGGAGTGGAGGATGTCTTATATATAATATATACAGCAATCTTTCTTGATATGTGTGCAGAATACGGTATGAGCGATCTGAGCAGCATCGGGCAAGTCGACCACTCTGCCGACTATTACTCTCCAATGGTAGTCCAGGCCGACACATCAGCAAAGTCCATCACTTTGTTATCTGCCCCGAATCTTCCTTGTACATCCCACCAGTTTCTGTTTACTGCTGTTTCAGGCCGCCACCTGAATGCGTTACGGGTTCTATTGTCTTCACGTCCTTCGAGGTATTCTCGCACAACCTGGCCGATGGCCGGCATGATCTTGAACGAGTGACCACTACCACCGATCGCCAGGAGGAAGTTGCTCTTGTTGCCGGTGCTGTTCTGGGCCCCGTACCAGTCGATCAGGGGCATTCGGTCAGGGGTGTCTGCGTCCCAGCAGATGCGAGCAAAACTGAAGGTGCGGTTTGCGAGTTGAGGCATGGTTTCGCTCAGTAAGGCACGTATCCTTGACTCTGACTCAATAGGGATTTCCTGCCGGGCGAAGGGTCTTGAACCAATGACGGTGTGGTTGGCGGAGTAGACCGGGTTAATGTAGCCTGGGTGTTCGTCGCAGATTTTGAGCTCGTGAGTCTCTGCGGATGGCTCGATGAAAAAGCCCTTCTCGATGTTAAATAAGACAGGAAGGTCTTTATATAGAGCAGCTTCCTCAGCAGTCATTTGTATGTGCGCGAGAGTCCATGCCGTCGGTCTCAGCTGGGACTTCAAATCAAACATGAGGTCTGCGTTAGCCCCGCTGGAGAGGATAGTAGTGTCCGCTCTGTGGATTGTCCCATCGGCTGTCTTCACACCCTCCAAATGCCGTTGACCAGCGGTGTTAGATCGATTAGAGAATATAAGTTCTACTACCTTTCCCTCCGTTCCCGTGACGAATTTTGCACCGAGCCTCTCGGCTTCCTGCTGTGCGGCTATAATAGCCCCTTTTGCGAACACCCATCCTGCCTTACTTTTCTTGAAGCCCCTCCAATCTACGAAGTCGCCGGTTAGGACGCCTTCCGGCATCGTACTCCTGAACTCCTCTGGTGTGGTAACAGGAACGTAATCCGCTTCCCGCCCCTGTATTTCCTCTTCCAAGGCTGTATAAGCAGTATCCGAAGAGGCAGCCATGACGTAGCCATTGCGATGATAGAACGGCTTGTAAAGCGTGTCATTGAGCCAAGAATCGGTGCAGATGTTATGGAGGCGGTTCCAGGCATATACAGCATCAGTGTCCCCGGTAGATGGAGGACCTATTCATGTTAGTCCGTTATTCTCCAATATATGTAAAGCCACTTTCTGGCCATTTTACGGCAATGGTGAGGGAAAAGAAAGATGGGTTGACTATAATATACCTTCATCCATAATCTTGTTGAAATCATTTCCCGCCGCGATGCTACTGGGCACATCTTCCGCATCAAGAACGGTCACGTCGGTGTAGCCATTCCTTGCCAACTCTAACGTGATACCGCAACCCCAAGTACCGGCGCCAATGACCAAAATCGAAGATTCTTTAAACAACATGGTGAAGAGATATCTCAAAACGCTGAGGGATATACTTATGTAACCTAGACAGTTTGGAAATGAATAGACCGGCCTTTGGGGAAAATAGGAGGGCAGCAGAGGGGTAAATAACTAGACTTCTGGACATACATTCGACTTGTTCTTGATGGTTCTGGTTATAATCTACATCCCTGAAATAGTTTTTAGCGTCTCCATCGCCATGTTACCTCGTCGATAAGCAGATTGATATCTCGGTGACGAGACAGAATGTTTCTCGTAAGATCATGTTTATCAGTTGCTCTGCAAGAACGAAAGGGGAAAGGCAAAACTTGTAAATTCTTTGCTGAACCTGGAAATGTTGGACACATGTGAGTTTTCGTATACATATCCCCTCTCACAGCTGATAGTGGAAACTGGGATTGTTCCAGGGGTCGTCGGCTACACTAACCTAATGAACTATGTAGTATACACTAACTAGCGTACATATCACGGCAAACAAGTCAAATGCCGAACAAGACACACCGAAAAGGGACGGGTGTCCCACCCAAGCCAAGCCCTTTCGGACTTTGATGGTACTAATATGTTAGTCATCAATGTGTAAGTAGATTGGTATAAAAATCATTCTCGGGTTCACCCCGCTTCCTGAACATTTCCTCTACTACAATATCGGGGGTTTCCTTTTCTATTATATTTTTTACACCAACCCCATCCCACCTATAGGCATACTGTACCACTGATCAAGTTACCTATTGGTGGGAGGCAAGCCACGAATGAGGACATGTATTGGCCTTGTACGGGATCTGATTGGGCTGCCCTTTGCAGAATCCATTTACATCTTTTTCCGGTGGCGTCGAGTTAAAATAGTTGTATAGTCTCTGGAGATTGGCCAAGTTAGTCAATGACCGCCTATCACATGTGAAGCACGTCTCCTTTTCCTTGGTTCACAGATTCACAGAACGATTCGCATGCGTGATACACTGTATCTGGACCAGGTCCAGGCCCCCGAAATTAGCCGCTGACATGCAAATATCGTCATCCTCACTTGGGATATCAAACCAACTCGCGTCAGTAGATTGATGTGATTCGACTTAACCAGCCTTGCGAGGAGGAGTGATAGTTGAATGTCATCGTGGTTTCGACTACGCATCAAATCATAATTGGATCTAGAACCAAACCGCAACGTTGCATTGTCCTCTGGATCACTAACCGGCCGTCCTCACGAATGGCGTTCGAAGCCCCTTTGTGACACGCAGATACCTATACATTTGGCGCATCACCATCCATCACCATCCAGCAGCCGTAGGAGAGCTTCTGGGCCTCCAGGTCCCACTGCGACGAGTTCAATTAGCCACTAATCGATGCCTTGGAGACAATCGGCTGGTGCCCGATAGGTCGGTGGCTTGCCGCTTACGCGACACTAGAGGCCAGCCCCTTTACTCCTCCTTCTGGTGATGCCCAAGATAACTTATCAGCACACCTCGGTTGCCAACTCAAACGCTTAGGTTGTCTCTTACATGTCATCAAGTAGGTGGTGGTAGGCTTTAAAAGGCAAGGGGCATCCGCTAGTGAACACGTCTTTACACGGCCTCCACTAAATAATATACTAGGTACCTACCTACTTATTGACACCCCTTACCTTAGTACCTCTGTAGTTCACTCTACATAGTAGGTATATACTCCACTCTACATATACTTCGCTACAATGGCACCTCATAATGTTGAAGATGAAGGCCCAGCCGACCTGGAGCAGGGCACATCCGGTGCAGAGGTGCGTCCTCCCTCTCCCCCGCCCATGTCGACGAAGCCACCGCGGCTTGTGATCATCGGGGCAGGGTCGCGAGGCCGAGTGTACGGACGATGCGCCCTCCAGTCCAGCAATGGTGTTGTGGCCGCCGTCGTCGAGCCCGACGGCTACAAGCGTCGCGAATTCGGGAAGACCTTCATCTGGGGCGACAAGGAGCCATCGGAGGGGTCACATTTCGTCGATTGGCCCGACTTCATCACCTGGGAGCTCCGGCGACGGGGGCGCGAGAAGGCCGGCGAGATAGTCCCCGACGGAGTCGATGCGGCGTTCATATGTGTACGGGATGAGATGCATCACGATGTGGCCGTGGCGCTGGCGCCGCTGGGTCTCCACATCATGTGCGAGAAGCCGTTGGCGACGACGCTGGATGATTGCATGAACATGTACCGCGTGTTGGCGCCACATCAGAAGAACACTGTCTTCTCCATCGGACATGTGATGAGATACTCGCCGCACAATATACTGTTGCGCAAGCTTCTACTCGAAGACAATACTATAGGCGACATATTGAGTGTTGTCCACACGGAGCCGGTCGGGTTCTGGCATTTCTCGCACAGCTACGTCCGAGGGAACTGGAGAAAGGAGTCGACGACGGCGCCATCCTTACTGACCAAGAGCTGCCACGATATCGATCTTATTCTTTGGCTCCTGTGCTCACCACCCCCAGGATCGACTGAACCCCCGCATCTGCCGACGTCTATATCCTCTACCGGATCCTTGCAATTCTTCAAGAAAAGCCGGAAACCAAAAGCTGCGGGAAAGGCAACCAACTGTCTCAGCTGTCCCATCGAAAAAGATTGCATCTACTCAAGCAAGAGGATCTACGTGAGCACGAAACATCAGGGCATCGAAACTGGCAATCTCCGGTGGCCCGTCAGTGTGGTCCTGCCGGACATCGAGAGCTACGGAAGCGACCTCGCCAAGGCGACCGCGGCGCTGATGCCCAAGCTAGCGGAGGACTACGACGACTCGACGCCGCAGGAAGTCATCGACAGCCAGAACTGGTGGGGGCGGTGCGTGTTCGAGTCGGACAACGACGTCTGTGACGAGCAAATCGTGACGATGACGTGGGAAGATGACCCGCTCCCGGAGTCTGCCACGTCCGGAGACTCCTCGTCGCCGTCGTCGTCGTCGGCGGGCCGCCGGGGCAGCAAGCAGGCGACTTTCCACATGATCGCGCAGACCAAGAAGCAGTGCCAACGATACACCTACGTGCACGGGGCCTGGGGCGAGATCTACGCTGACTCCAAGACCATCACGGTGGAGGACTTCCGCACCGGCGAGACGCGCTCCTACCGTCCCAAGATGGAGAGTCTCGGCCACGGCGGCGGCGACCATGGGCTCACGCGCCAGTTCGTGCTCGCCGTCGACCGCGTCAAGAACCACGGCTGGCGGGCCGAGGAGGCTCAGCGCGAGTTCATCGGCTGCAGTCTCGAGGAGATCATCCGTAGCCACGCCATGGTGTTCGCGGCGGAGGAGGCGCGCACGGGCAAGAAGGTTGTGGATTGGAAGCCGTGGTGGGAGGAGAAGGTCGGTCATACTTGAACTATGATGGAGACAGTCCCCCCCCCTTCGATATCTTCTTTATTACTTGGTAGTCTGTCTGCATGCACGCATTTCGGGGAAGTGTAAATTTTTTCTTATTTTCTTTACGGTATTTATCTACGTTATGAACCACATGGCTTCGGAGGGCAGGGCAGGGTAGGGCAGGGCATATTTATGGTACAACGGAAGGCATAGAGCATCCAGATTATTCTTACTAGACTGCTAGTATGAGCACTTATACAGTTTGAATCAAGTGTCATATCTTGAGAGTTGGTGATGTTTCGACTAAGTTAAGAATAAGCAGGTATCATATGGCAACATGTTGGAATTACGGGTTATACACTATTATTGGCCTCATTTGCATTGCCCTTCTGAATACATCTTCGGTAGCTTACCTACCTAGTCACTTGACGCCAATAGGGGCTCGTTAGACATCTCTATGATCCTCGCCGAGAGATCTGGCTCATCAAACTCGCGATCAAAAGGCCACATCGGCCGCTTGATTCTTCGATGTCCAAGCCTCTCCAAGTCCTGGTCTACCCCACCAGGTGTGAGGCCAAGCATCCAGTCGCTCGCCATATCGTATAGCTCCGGCTCCAAATATCCGATCTTCACAATGACGATGTCTGCAGAGCGAGGCGCGAGGTTGAGCTCGGTGAAGTCGCTCTCGTGGTGGTATGGTTTGCGTAGTCTTGTCAGGATCGCGAAGACACTACCAACCTGCAGCACGACTTCAACCTGCGCATATACGTCCCCGTGTTTGATACAATGGACTCTGCCTGTCATGGTAATCGGTCCAGCGTGGATATTGTCCACCTCGGCGCCGGCAGTGACTGTCACCGTTGCTCCAACGCCCGCTTCGACAGCTATCCGGATAGCTTCTGATCCCGGGACGCTTGCATAGATCACCTTTGGTCCCGACGTGCTCTTGAACTCTGGGCGAGCCAATAACTGGGTCAGTCCCCACGTCACATCCCCAGAGCCCCCCGCGGTGGGGTTATCGCCAGAATCAGAAATGAAGTACGGGCGTTTGTCAGATGCAAGTGCCGCGTCGAGACATTCCGCAAAGGTGCCCGTCGCAGCCACGAATTTGAAGTCTCTATGGGCATCCCAAAACGTGCGAGCTAACCTCTCCGCTCCCCTAGTTGTAGCCTCCTTGTCCCACCCCGTGACAAGGACAGCGGCTCGGTTTCTAGGCTCATCCGCCCAGGCATATCCCACCCATATCGCTGCGTCTATGACCCCGCTGGTGGCCTCAACCTCCGGCACGGCCGCGTATATATGCGCCGCGGGCTCGTCCCTCGTGGAGGTCTGCTCGCCCGGAAGTAAGACCGGGAGAGGTATCCACGCCTTGAACGGCCTGGCCACCTTTTCCCCTCCCCCCTCAGCAGCGCGCCTCCCCAGCAGCTCGACTAGATTTCTGCACGCGCGCTCCCTAGTCTCCAGCACATCGACATGCGGCGCAGTGCGATAGCAGGTAATCAGGTCCGTCTGATGCGCCAGCGCGCGCGACACATTGCCGTGCAGGTCCATCGACGCGGACACCAGGACGTGCGGGCCGACGACCTCGCGGCAGCGCCGCAGGAGCTCGTACTCGGCGTCGTCGAGGCCCTCGACGCACATGGCGCCGTGGATGTCGAACCACAGCCCGTCGAGTCCCGTCAGCGCCAGCTCGCGGAGGCCGCGTACGATATCCGCGGCGAGCGACTCGAAAGCGCCCCGCGTGACGACGCCGCCGGGCAGGGCATGCCCGATCAGCACGCCACGCCAGTGGGCTGCGGCGCCGAGCGCGGTGCCCGGCTGGATGAAGGCGTATTTATCGATGATCTCGGGGCCGCGGCGGGGGTGGAAGGCCTCGGCTTGGGTCCGCGAGGGGGTGAAAGTGGATGTCTCGCAGGCGAGGCCGGCGACGGCGATCACGGGACGGGGTATAGTCATTATTTCTGGCTATTTGCCAAGTTGAAAGGCATATCACACGGGTCTCATAATTGATGTTACCTATCATCAATGCCGCCGCCGGCGATAAGAAAGGGGCTCCAATATGGAGGACGCGATATATACATGTGATAAGTATTTAAGTACCGCATTTGGGTAATGGCTATCACCGGCTAAGGCATAATAACCCCCTTTTTGAGCCAATCAATCGTCGTTTCTACTAGGAAATTTACCTAGCTAGTTGATTTCAGCACAGGGGCTATCAATGTACCTTGACTTCTCATAACAAGGTGATGTTACATCGATACCCAGCTGGTAAATAGATACTCCTATAATTCTATAACATTATCTGTTCAAGTTGATCCTTTAATACATTGATAGGTAGGATGTATTGAAGTCTGATACGCAACCTAGTAGTTTGATGAAATAACCAAGCAAATGCATGCTGAAGCAGCAAAACAAGCTCCTTAAGTAGGTTCGATTCTATACTTATTATATAGTACTAGCTAAGGCTTTTGTCACTCCCATCAAGTCTGCGCGTTGGGTGGTTCAATGTTGGTTTCATGTAACCTAGTATTGAAAGCCTAACAGACCTGACAATTCATCCATTGAAGAAGGTTTATAGGTGTAGTGTCTCTGGTGTTCACATGCATCAACTCCATTGAAATCCACTAACATTGCATTGCCCCCAAGAGTGCTGGGCCGCATAATGTGTTTCCTGTGGCTATAGGGTAATACCGTGCTGAGCCCCCACCGAGACGCGAGTTAACAGGGCCACAGCCTACCTACACTACGTGTTACCTACCTACCCACTATAGATAGGTCCTGTCAGCTCTGATGCTTCTAAACCACCCGTTGGTCTAGCCCGTCGGGTAGTGTACTCTAGGTATTCTCAGGTGTGCTATACACTATAAAGGATGAGGCGGTACAGTACATACGGCACGTTATGTAGGGATGTATCAATGTACCCACCACTCATTTGAAGTTGACACAAGTTCTACTTCCATCACTCAACGATTTTTAAACATGACCGCTTCATCCACATCAACATCAGCATCGACATCAACACCCACTTGCCACGATACCCACTAACTCGAGACCTAAAAAACCTCGCAGTTATATATAATAGACCTATCTAGCCTGATACCTCTATATCTTGTGTCTAGTTAGATTCAAGTGATAGGTACACGTGGTTTTGGTGAAGCTGAATGGTGTTCCATCATCCACTTTCGAAGTATCCGCCATTGCACGATGGACGTCAAGCAGCCTCCCCAGGATGAGGCCTGGAGATCTCATCTCTACTTTCAGGCACCGCTCAGGAAATGCAACGGGGACATTCGCCTGCTCACAATCCAGTCACGCAAGTATGCGGCGTCTATGCCCGAGCCTTCATCAAAGTCTATCCACTGCATCCTGCGCCTGGCAAATTTAAAGAATGACCCAAAGTTCACGGCTATCTCGCACGAATGGGAGGAAAGTGACGCCATCGATGAAGAAAAGTCGGTTCTGGTGAACGGTGTCCCGGTACCCGTGGCCACGGGACTATTCAATGTCCTCGAGCACGCGCGGAAGGAGGCAGATCCCACCACCATCTGGATCAAGGCCATCTGCATCAATCACGCTGATGTTCAAGAGAAGTCGACCCAAATCGCACAAATAGCCGAAATTTATGGCACGGCCGCAAGAGCTCTCGTGTGGCTGGGTCATGCGGCGGACGGAAGCGATGATGCGATGGATGTCCTAAGACGGATCGGAGAGGAGCAACTATCTCTCAACTCTCTCGTCGCGCATTGGACGCCTCAGGTTGGACACCAGGTCTGGCGGGGCATCATGTCCAAGGGCTTCTCGGAACCTCCTCCGGAAGTCCGGGGCGAAACACCATCAGCAAGTACCCACACGGATTTCAAGGCCCAACTAGACACAGTCCAACCAGCACTTAGATCCCTAATGGAGCGTGAGTATTGGTCGAGACTGTGGTCCGTCGAAGAAATATCCTTGTCAGCAAAGGGCATCGTATCTTGTGGAAACCGTAGGCTGCCGCTCGACACGTTCTGCGCCGTGGCCAAATCATTGGATACCATCATCAACGAGTCGACTGTATCTAAATGGCTAGCTTCAGCGAAGACCCCAACATCGCCCAATAGGCCTGTTAACTTGAGTACCAGCGAGCCATCGAATTTCGCACAGTCGCCCGCGTTGAAGGTGCTGGCTCAGCGTGACTTTTATAGGCGAGATATCGACTCGTGGGTCAGAACACCGAACCAGCCTCTGCTATCGATTCTCCATCGTTTCTACCTCCCCGGTTCAGACGGTCACCTTCCTCTCCATGTGACCGATGCTCGGGATAGAGTCTATGCTCTGCTAGGATTGGCCAGCGATGCTACCACCCTTGGAATCAGTCCTGACTACAGTAAGGAATACAGGCAGGTGCTCGTTGACGTATCTGCCGCCTTGCTCCGGAAGACTCCCCGACCACTCCAACTCTGTGGCGGCACGGCAAGCATGGAGAGCGGATACCCTTCCTGGGTTGTTGATTGGACCAGCCTTAAAGCACCTCTGTCAGACGCGGTAGCCGGCGATCGACCGTTCCAGGCCTGCGGCCCGGCAGATGAGCGGTTTTATCGAGTAGACAGCGGCAATCCTAATCAAATATCGATTAAAGGAACGATAGTCGACAGCGTAAAATCTATCGGGGCTTCTTATCAAGCGCACGAAGCTGGTCAGCTTGAGCAGGTCCGGTCATATCTTTCGGAAATCACGAAGTTCTGGGAAGAATCAACAGGTTCTCCATCCTCGCCCTACTCTTCCCAGCAGACCATAGTAGCTCTAGCGAAAATCCCAGTTGCAGACGTAGAGGTCAATCCCGAACACCGAGACCAGACCAGGCGAGCCGCAACCGTAACACTAGATGGCTACCAGAGTCTTTTGGCCGCTTTATCAGCGGAGAAACCAGATACGGGGGAAGAAACACCAGGGGAAGAGCCAGCGAGTAAGCACCTTAATCGTGCAACGGACTACCTAGCGGCTATGTCAAGGATGGATGGGTGGAAACCATTTCTCACTGAGACTGGGTATGTTGGCCTGGGCTCCGCAGGCCTGGGTATCGAAGACAACATTGCGATACCATACGGTTCACCGGTGCCGCTCGCTCTCAGACGCCAGGAAGACGATACCTATCGACTCGTAGGCGAGGTATACATATTTGGCATCATGGACGGCGAGTTCATGAAGGTGCACACGAAGGAGACACTACTCCGGCTCTCCTAAGGAGATAATCGCTTGAGTCATGGCGAATACCGGCTATAAAGGGTTATAATTAAGGCGTGCGTATATGTTCTTTGTTCACAAGCCTCCGTAATCATGGGGCTATATTACCTAGGTAGTTGAGACCAAGTTGCAACAGGTCTTTGTATGTCGTGTCGAAATGCGATAATACCCCTATTCTATTGATAGACTACTTCAATAATATCCGACGTCTCGAGTTATTTAACCTAGTTACGTCACAGCTTCTAACTCATCATTCGTCTACCTACCTAGTGCATCGCATGCCAAATCGGTGGGCCGGGGGTTGCAGTATCCTGACCTTAGAGGGTGTCGGGACCGATCCAGCTCCCCCATCGTTTGTGATCAGATAACAGCTTGAGGCCACGGCAGGGGAGTTCACCTAGGTTAAAGAAAATCGAATATAACACGACAGCTGCGACTGAGCTATCACCATAGAGCTTCATCGACCCTTATCACCATCGAATCAACATCATATTAGGGGCACTCTTCTATGATTCGTAAGCACTGAGAATTATATTCTAAAAGACCTTTCACCTTCATCGTTTTCGCTTGCTTCCAAAAGAAATACTAGTTATATAAAACATGATACCTCAGCAATCACCACCGTCGCCGTCCGTATACCCCCTTTTCTCTTCTAATGTAAACTAATCTTTCTTCAGATTCTTCACCGCGTCCCTCGCGCCGCCCTTAGGCCCGAACATCGAGCGCAGATCCGCTACCACGTAGTCTGGCTTCTCCCAGGCGGCGAAGTGCCCGCCGCTGTCGTGGTCCTTCTCGTAGACGACCCGGCCCATGCCGTAGCCCCATACGCCCGGCAGAGTGACGACGTCGTTCGGGAAGTGGCCGAATCCCACTAGGCACAGCAAACACAGGTTAGAAAATGATTTTCTTTTCCGGGGGCAACCACCCCTTAGAAGATGGTGTTTCGTGATGGCTCTCCCTCGCGGCAAATAATAAGGTGGAATAAAGCAGCATATCGGGTCATAGTGGTCTGGTTTCTCTTTACACATAGCTGGGGAAACGGGGGGGAATATGGAGGGGTAAAAGGGACGAGATCATCCGAAGGAAATTCACTAGTTACTCACACTTGCAGTCCTGCCACTCGCGCAACTCGTCCTGAGTCGAGTGCAACACGGGCGTAGCCGCCGTCGCAGAAGTGACCTGCGCGTCGGGTTTCTGCGGCGCCGCGCCGGCGACGAAGAACTCGTTGTAGAGGCGGACGCTGGCGCCAGGCCCCGCGGTGGCGAACCAGTAGATGCTCATCCAGGTGCAGACCTCGTCGTCGGTCCAGGGGTAGGCGTCGGTCCAGGTGACGAGCTTCTCATAGACCCAAGCGAGCAGAGCGGTGGGGCTGTCGGTCAGCGCGTAGGATATGGTCTGCGGTCGCGTCCCGTGCAGCGACGCGTACGCGGACCCCGTCGCGTGGAACGCCTTGGAGTTACGGATGCCCTCGCGCTCGCGAGGGCTGAGCCACAGGAGCTTCGCGTAGGACCGCAGCGCCACGAGCGGGCTCTTGAGTAGCGGCGGGATTTGATAGCCGTCCATGTTCAAGTGCTGGGCTTTTAGGTGGCGCGGCGAGTACCGCCGGCCCATAGCGCGGATGATGAACTGCCCGACGGGAAAAGGGGGAGCGAGCGAGGTTAGTGTGTGAACTAAGGTAGAGAGTTTTAAAGAGGATATATAGATATGTTCATCTTGGAGAAAAGGAAAAAGAAAAAAAAAGAACGGTTCTTACAAAGCCCCAGTCGCCTCCTTGTGCGACGTACTCGTCATATCCAAGACGTAACATGAGCTGGTTCATGATCTCGGCATGCTGATCAACGGAGAAACCACGTTTCGAGGTGCCCTCCGAGAAGCCGAAGTTAGGCAGTGACGGGACGACAACATGGAATGCGGGCACGTCGCCCTTCCCCTCCTCGTCCCGCGGGGGATTCGTCAGGGGCTCGATGATCTTGGTGCCTTCGTAGAAGCAGCCGGGCCAGCCGTGTACGAATATAAGGGGTATGGCGCCGGGGACGGAGCTGCGCTTGTGTATGAAATGTATCTTTAACGGCTCGAAGCCCTCGGCCGCGATGTCCGTCTCAAACTGGGGGAACTCGTTGAGCGACGCCTCGGCCCGCCGCCAGTCGAAATCCGTGGCCCAGTACTTCGTCAGCCGTTGCATGTCCGCTAGTGGCGTTCCCAGTTCCCACTTGCTATTATCCAGCTCATTCGGGAGACGTGAGCGCGCCAGCCGGTCCCGAAGGTCGTCAAGCTGCTCATCTGGGATCGCTATGCGGAATGGCCGGATGCTGGTATCTGCTTCTCTTGAGCTCTTTGCCGACATCTTGATAGATATGTGTGTTTTTTCCTTTTAGAGAGTCTCGATTCTGTTTTTTGCTATGCCCACCTCATATATAGGTCAAGGAGAGAGGGGAAGAGTCACTCCCATGAATGCAGCAGGAATATATATGCGTGTATGTGTGAACTTTTCCCCACTACGAGGCCAAGTACGAACTGCCAGTTCAATTCGCATGTTCAAAGCCGACTCTCTCCCTGGTCCCGGTAGTTCCGGCTGTAAGGTTCGATATTCTGCACATTGAGCACATTGTGACCGAAAAGGGGGGATCCATGCAGGTCATCGGAGTCTTGAGTATGCGTTTGTCTCAAATGCAGACGCCGGGCTAGGGTTAAAGAGACGCATCAAGAAGCACTATACTATTCTATCCCGGTTACATTTCTCCACCAGTTTCTCCAGCTAGCGTGATTGAATATGGGATGTCGGACACTTTAGGGAGGTTTGCCAATCCTCAACTTTATGCCGGGCAGTCTATCCTGTTTACCTAACCAGTGATTTGCTCCATCAATACGTGCTTCGTTGGAGACTATTCGACACATCGGCTGCGCCAAGTCGGCTACCGGGGGGATTTCAAGAGGCCGGACGTGATTTGACGACCGGGATATCAACGGGGTTACAGATGAGCAAAGGATATACTCGATGTCAACTACACTTAGGTTAGGTATTAATGCGTATAGTGAAATAATGGGGACCCGCGCATTAACTGGCCGTAATAGCTACCAAGGTCAAATCCGAAGGCTAAAGCGGTTTCACTATGTTATTATAAAGATCTTGTCACTACACCATGAAATAGCAACATGCTTTTTTTTTGGCAGTTCCCCCTACCCCTAGACTCTGATATACTTCTATGAACTCAGCATCCTTTCCTCGCGTTTGTGTATTCACACAAACGCGTAATTTATCGGGATGGGGAGGTACTCCCACTATAATATATGGTCTGTAGGTAATATGCAAAGGGGAAGTCGACTGTCGGCACTTACGAGTATGCACATATGATATGTTAGTTGACAGATATACCCATCGTCGTGGTCTTCTTTCCCAGTATACTATTTCCTTCGGCACTCTTCTCGCGCCCAGCCCAATAAGAAGTAAACACCACGACCATGAGGGTTTCGTCGCACTCTCACATGATAAGATCCAGGTCAGGTGCATCTATAGGTACTAGGATTTTCAAGCTTAAAGAATATATCATGGTATCATGAAAGAAAGTGTTTCTAGGTCTTGTAATTTGGAACTTCCGGGACCGATCATATCGTAGCATCTCGACCACAAACTGCGTATGTACGTAACGCGCGCCGATCCACCAGTACCCCAACCACCGCCTCCCTGTCTGCCTGCCTTTATCTTGTTCCAAGTATGTAAACCGTTGCACTCCTTGTTTACTCATTCTCCGTCAGTTCACATGCTTCACTCATTCATTCATTTAATAACTTATACGTACGTTCGTAGGCCTTTAAAACACATGCATTGCATACGGTATATAGTCGTTGCATATAGTATATATGGGCTAATTGTCAGACAGCGATTAGCGTTCGCTTTTGCCACAACATGATAATTGGTTTTACCTATTATCATCGTGATAGCTGCTGCCCGCCTTCACCTCTTTTCCTCCTTTTTAGTACACATCAGGGCTAACTAACTAGCTTACCAACTTTTCCACCTTTTATCTCTTTCTTGGGCCATTTTATGTACGTTACCAAGGTACATGATAAAAAGAAATATTCGTTTCAAATTTACATATTCCATCATTCCACTCTTCTCTTTCCTTTGCCCTACGCCGTTCATGTTGACAATAATACAGCATCTTAGGTTAGCCCGTTGTCCCACATTAAGTCAGGCAACCCCCACCCCCCACTCTTTCCCCCCTTTTCCCCAGTACACACACTCCACCTCTTAGATCTCATTACTTGGATACTCCACCCTCGTCGTCGGCAAGAACTCCTCTTTCACGCTCCGCAGGCTCACGAAGCGGGACAGCAAATTCGCACTCCCCGCCTTGTCGTTCGTGCCGCTAGCGCGCGCCCCGCCGAACGGCTGTTGTCCCACCACCGCCCCCGTGCTCTTGCAGTTGACGTAGAAGTTGCCCGCGGCGTTGCGCAGCGCATCCTCAGCCTCGCGGATCGCGCCGCGGTCGCTCGCGAACACCGCGCCCGTGAGACCGTACTCGCTCGTGCTGTCCACCAGCGCGCACACCTCGCGGAACGCGTTCGGCTTCGCGTCGTCGTACACGTACGCAGTCACGATGGGACCGAAGAGCTCCGTCGACAGCAACCGATGCGCCGGGTTCGTCGTGCGGTAGATGGTCGGGTGGATGAAGTACCCCTTGGATGAATCGTACTTACCACCGGCGAGCAGCTCGAGCTCCGGGTCGCTCTTGGCCGCGTCGATGACACCGGATAGCTTCTTGAAGCTAGGCTCGTGGATGACGGGGCCGATGAAGTTCTGCGGCTCCCAAGGCACGCCGACCTTGAGCGCCTTCGTCTCCTTCACCAACTTCTCCTTGAACTCGGGCCAAACTGATTCCGCCACATAGAGGCGGCTCGTCGCGCTGCACTTTTGGCCCTGGAACTCGAACGCGCCGCGGACCGTTTGCACGACGGCGTTATCGATGTCGGCTGATGGGTGCACCAAGTGGAAATTCTTACCGCCCGTCTCGCCGACAATGCGTGGGTAGCCCTGGTACCGTCCTTCGGCGGTGCCTTGGCCGATCTGCCCGTACAGCTTGCGGAATACGGCGGTGCTGCCGGTGTAGTGTAGCGCAGCGAATTTCTTGTGCGACAGGACCTCTCTTGTCACTTCCTCGGGGTTGCCAGGCACAAACTGAATCACGTTTTTGGGCAGTCCGGCTTCGAGCAGGATATTGTAGAGCAGCCAGTTAGATGCGATCGCCGAGTCTGATGGCTTCCAGATCACAACGTTACCCATCAGCGCGGGGGCACCGGGCAGGTTACCTCCGATGGCAGTGAAGTTGAACGGGCTGACGGCGTACACGAATCCCTCAAGCGGGCGGTATTCGATCCGGTTCCACACGCCAGGTGAGTGGTGTGCAGGCTGCTGGGTATACAACTCTTCGGCATACTGGACATTGAAGCGGAGGAAATCACACAGTTCGGCGGCGGCATCGATCTCCGCCTGCCAAGCGTTCTTTCCCTGGCCGACCATGGTGGCGGCCATGATCTCGTAGCGGTATTTCGTTGAGATGAGATCGGCTGCCTTGAGGAAGACGGCAGCCCGATCAGCGAAAGGGAGTGACTCCCACGTTGGTTTGGCGGCCAGCGCAGCTTCGATAGCACTCTTTACATCAGCGGCACTTGCAAGCGAATAGTCTGCCACTTTAACAGCGTGGTCTGAAGGGTTGTATTGGCTAGCCCTCTGGGACGTTTTGATCTAGTTATCTGTCAGAATGGCGAGTTCCAGGGTGCAGAAGGACCAGCTGTCATACCTCTTTACCCCCTATCACAAGAGGCACGTCCACCGCGCCCTTCTTTCGCAGGGCATCTACCGCAGAAAGAAGGCCTGCGCGTTGCGAAGAGCCCTTCGCATAGTGGTGCTATTCACCCAAGTTAGTCTTCCGGTCACGATAGTGGTTGGGGGGTATTCCCCGTAGTGGGAGGGGAAGGGGAAAGGAAGGAAAGAAAAGAAAAGAAAAAAAGCATACATTTGGCTCGTTAGCCACCTTGGGGATCTTGAATGCAGCCAGAGTTGTCATTCTAGCACTCGTTGTGCTCAAAGCTCTGGTAGTCCTCGATGAATAGAGCGCCGAGGGCAGTCTGGGGGAAATCTTGGGAGACAGGAACAAGCGGGGTTGAAGTTGCCGGGCGAGACCGACCGTCCTCCGAGCAGCAGCGGCCATGATGAGCAAGATTGGAAATGTAACCGAAATATATATCCTGTCAAGACCTCAAAGTGATGTCGCCGTGTGTATATCCAACCCTGCGATGAGGTAACTGACAAGTGAGGCAGAGGAAGATGGATGTGTGTAAGTTGAAGGATTCGGGGTATCACAAAATCAAAAGCGCTCGATCACCGTGACGACGACAACAACAAGGTTGGCGCAGTGTGTGAATCGAAAGAAGAAGTTCCAGTTTATAGGTAGGTTGTTGAGTCCCGACGTGGTATCGAGACTCCTTAATGGTTTGGACACAGCGAAGCCGGCCTTGGTGGGGTTTGCGATAAGCTCGCTTTTCTACGGCTTAACGTAGCATATCAATGAGAGGGGCGAGCCAGGCTCTGTGGGGTAATCATCAATTGACTAATAAGCTTTTCACACACACCTTGACCCCGTCCCGAACTCGGTTGCCGCTCCGTGCCGATAAACTATTAAGGTGCCTACTAAGTACTTACTTACTACCTTTAGTAGTACTACGACACTATTTACCAAGTACCGTCTTCCGTGCCCGCCCGGTTCTCCCAAAAGAGCTCCTATCGTAGCATGTTAGTACATGTACTACTCTATGTAGCTAGGTATGTACTTAACCTAGGCACATCCCTTATTTAGAAGTTCCCATGCAATTCTATTACCTACGTATCAGGTGGTATCAAAGCTTCATCTGACTAAATTAACTTAGAGAAATCTAGCGGAACTGTAAAGGGAAAATACGGTTAGTTTTTTTCCATTAACGAAAGTTAAGTTGCTAGCCCCGCCCTGGCTAGTAGTTTCTAGCATGTGGCTAGAATTTAAAGTACACATCAATGAAAAAGGAGCCGTTCTCGAACGATCGGATCCGCCTTCCCTTCGTTCTTCTCCCTCTTTCTCCATGGGTATTATATGATTTTTTCCGACTTCATGGAAATACCTAATCCTAACTCCCTCATTGGCTCAGAAAATCCAGGGGGTATTGGTGGTCAACCGCCCGTCATGTCTACGTTTTTATGCGACGGCGATCCTCTCTATTCCGTGATGCTTTATAAAGCACGCGCACAAATAAAAACAAAATAGAAAAAAAATAAAAACAACTCTTGGGGGGAATTCAACCGTCATGAGAACAACGAAAATTCATCATCCAACCTCACTCATGCTCGGCATAGACAAATCATCTTCTAGTGGCTTGGTTCCGGTGCCGACATGGTGGTGCTCGGAGCGACTGTGCTTGCCCTAGTGTCTGGCCGACTACGATGGTGTCGAAGACCAATATGATGCTTCGTGTTGCTCGCAAACTTGCCAGCTTCATAGTTGAGGACAGGGATGCTAAGACCGTACGCCTCAGTTTTGCCATCCTTGTCGTGCTGGTCGATCTCGACGCGGATGCAGCAATCAAGGGACCCATCATTGCCCTTCCCATGTGTTGTGAACGACGCCGCCTTATGCTGTGTACCGGCACCGTCTTCACCAGCATGCAAAAAGGCATGCCCGTCTTTGCCATCGAACTGATTTTCGCGAATCTCGCCATTCGCTTCTCCATTCGCTTCTCCATTGGCTGCCGGTCCATTCCCATTAGCAACAATATGGCTGTTCGGCGAGTTCTCTGTAAGCATGGCGTAATTACGGCTGGGCATGGTGACATGGTTCGATCCCATCGTCTTGTTCGAGTTGCCCGGGTCTTTATCGAAGAGACTCAACAGCGTCTCATCGGTGTCCGCGTTGAGGTGGTGTATCTTGTTCCGGCTTGAAAGTAGATTCGCAATCGCGCTCGGAGGGGGCTTGTTCACGATCGCAGAAGAGACTACATTCACCATGTAGCGATGATCCGCCTCGGTAGGAATATGCAGGTCCGGGTTGGAGTAGAAGCGTCCAAGCGCCGCCAGGTGAACGTCGCCTCCGAGGATCGTGAGCCGAACCGAAAACTCGGCACAGACAGTTTGCAGACGCTCTACCAGAGCATTTCGCTCCTTCTTGTGGGTCCTAGCCGTGTAGTGGTCGTCCAAGTCATCAAGAAGATCCACACTACCATCAAAGTGGTTGAAAACACCACCACCTAGGATAGAATGTTAGTTGTCGCATCGACTACCCAGGCGGCACTACTCACCAAATCCGAATCTCCGGTTGAGGAACTTGATGGGTGCAATGAGAGGGCTGGAGAAAACGTTCTCCAGCCAGGTAAGTCGCTATAGCACAACACGTTAGCAAGGGAAAATTCTCTATATCGCGAGGAGAGTATCTTTACCGGATAGGCAATCGGGATTCCCAGCAGTAAAATCAGGTGCCTGAAAGGCCGTCCGGCACTAGCAGCCGCACCAAGCTCTTGGCGCACTCGGTTAAAGATCAGATCATAGGTTTCGGGATAATTAACCTGGTGTCTTGTGCGTTCCGTGCGAGCATCAATCCCTAAGAAAGCAATCCGGGCTCCGAGTTTCGCAAACATGTTCATGGAGTGCTCTGCAACGTACGGTCCAGGTTTGCTACCGACAATATATGACGAGTCCACTGGGCCTTGCGGCTTGACAAAGGTGTTCACGAGTTGAGCTCGATCCTGCGCATGGTTGTGCTCCATCGTTTCGGGGGCATCCGTCGTATAGGTGGAAGCAGGCGGGGCTAGGTGGTGTTGGAAGAGCATATAGTATTTATGAGCTGTGCCTCCAATGCCGCGGAAGACGTCGCACTTCATGAATTCATTGACATAGGAACCAAATCCGTCAATGATATCGTGATCATCCCAGATGTTGAGCTGGGGAATCTGGCCGTTGGCTGTCGCAAAGGGCTCCATAGAGTACCATCGGATGTAATTCTTGAGATAGTAGTCGTCACAGGCCTGTCGCAAAGACTCGGAGAAGGGGAAGTCTCGGCGCTTCTTGGGGTTCCCAATGTTGGTCCATTCGCGCAAAGGTCCGTGGACTCGAATACCATCGTTGTAGATCTGGTCGCCACCACCAATCATGACGTGAAAGGGGGACTGCGCGTGGTTTCTCAGTACATCGTTCCACAACGCCAGACCACTCCAAGCCTCCTCGTCGGTACCGACGCTGAACCCATTGCACGAGTGGAACATGATGCGCATCGACTCGTTCACGGCAGGGATAAAGAAGTACGAGGTCTGAGGCTTCGTCTGACTCTTGTACCGCACGTCGACAATGGAGTAGGCCCATTTGGTCTCGGTCTCGGCCATGTCGCAAGAAATGGCGAAACTCCAGAAAGTGCACCGGGGGTCCGAGTAGAGACAAACACCCTGTACATCCGTGCCGTGATTGCTCGCAAGTGCGCCGTTGCCGTTGGTAGCACCATTGACGCCATCTCCCTCGTGTAGAAGCCCCTGCTGGCCATGGGCGACCTCTACGCGACCCAAGCGCAGAGAAGGCTGGAAGGTCTGGGTTTTCCCACCGCCGCGCATGACAACCAAGACGCTGCCATACCAGGTGCTGCCCTCCATGCGGCGGTAATTCAGGAGAGGCCCACAAACAACTTCCTTCCCGTCGTCGCCCTCAGTTGCGCCATCGGAGCCGCCAATGACAATGGGCTGGAATTTCCCTGTCCCGTTGGTAGGGGGTCGCTCGCCTTCGACACGGGCCGAGTTCAGGAAGTTAGACAGGTCCTTCGTGTCGGCGCTCGAGGTGTGAGGGTCCCGGGCAACAGCAGCGCGGGCAAACGAGGAGGATTCCTGGTGTCGCCATCGATTGGCGGAGGCGTAGGGGTTTCGAGCATCGTCCTCGTCGTCGAGAAGGTGGTGGTGGTGGTGGTGTTCAGCCATTGCGGTTCACCTAGGAAGGGCCAGCTTGGTTGGTCGCGCGTATGTTTGGGAAGTTGGTGAGCTAAGATACAGCGCCTCTCTCTTACTTCTCGGATGGGCTGAGGGAAGATAGTAGCACCTCGCCTGCAGTCAGAAAAGCTAGCTTGGTGCTCGGGTAAAGCGGCGCGCCCAGCTTGCGAACCCCCAAGGAAAGTAGTGGTGCGCCACAATTCAGCGAGAGGTACGACTCCGAGAATTCTCGTGGTCTGCCTTGACTTGGGTTTGGTGGATTGTGAAGAAGAAGAAAAAGAAGAAAAATGTAACTAGTAGGTAGGATGGTTTAGGGAAGTAATGAGAACTGTGACATTGGTGTTGTTGGTTAGGACGACGAGAAGAGTTGTGTCGTGTATCGTTGTATGTACCTAGGTTTGTAGGTACTACTAGGTAGTAGGTACTATGTAGGTATGTAAGTAGTGTAGGTACGCACGTACTGTATGTACATGCAACACTTGGAATCAGGGAAATACATTAGTAGCAGGGGGATAAGACGTATGCCAAGGCAATAAAAGATCAACGAGATCAAGCCACCACCCAGGGACTGGGAAGATATTTAACAAGAAGAATGGGATCGATTGGAGTTGGTATATTGCACCGGATTCAAAGACGGAAATGATTTTCGTCTCCTTCTTTTTTTTTCTTTTCCTCTTTTGTTCCAATAACATTCTTACAGACAGACAGACAGGAGAGTGGAGGGGAGAGAGAAACGGAGTGATAAAGGAAAAATAAACATGAATATGTAGAGCTGCACTAAGTAATTGAGCTAGGACAAGGACAAGGAATATTTGGAAAGGAGATTAAAAAAATGTCACGATCGTCTTGTTGATCAATCCGTTGTTATGGTTAGTGGATAGCTTATTTATGTAGCTGAGCATCTTATACTACCTAGGTCTCATGATGTAGGTTAGTGTAAATACAGGGGAGCCTATCAATATGCATTACACTAACCTACCTACGTAGTGGTAATCTGCATGTCAAGTAGGACAATTGAAGTCTTACCAAGAGAGAGTCAAGTGCTATGGGTTGCCTCAGTTGCTCAGGTAGGTACCATTTCGTCCCTAGTACTACATAAACTTACATAAGTAAAAACCTACGATGTATTAATGTTTCACTCACAACTATTTCCTCTCGTACGATCGACAAAGCCAATTATTGTCTATTGTCAATATTTCTCACTTTCCTACATCGTACGTAGAATTTCCAACGCGCCTCTTCTCTTCCCTCCCTCCCCAAATAATCTGCGTGCGCAAAACGTGGTTCCAAGTTTAAATATATGTAATCCATGCTCTAAGTAAGTCACGAGAGCACGTACTGTATCTACCCGCGGGTAAAGCAAGGGGAGATATTGCGCGTGCCTCTGGAATGTAGTGTGATATAATATAGTTAGTATGGTAGGTGTAGCATAGTTTTACATGGTTGCATACATGCATGGAGCAGTATTCTTCTTCAACGGCATACATTAATAAACATGACAACTAATTGCTTACATACAAGTGAAGCTCTACCCTTATTGTCCATCATATCCTCTGTGTGTATATACAAGAGTCTTCCCTCTCTTTCTTTCCCCCCTGTATCACACAATCTACGCTCATCTGATCGGATTATCCATCCCATCTTTATCTGCTATTTCTAAAATTCTCCTCCCTCAACCCCTAGCTCTTGTAGAAATACAATGGGGTAGAATCGTGGTCCCGTCATCTTTATCGATCCAAGTAGGTACTGTGCGCAACAGCCCCTCCTATCGTCGCCGAGGATCCGCACTCTATGCCGCCGACGATGAAGATATATCCTTCCTGTCAACGATCTTGTCCAGCGTCCCCATCCGCTTCAGTTTCTCAGCGCGCATCCTAGCCCTGTCGTCCATGTGCTTCCGGATGAGTTCCATGCCGGCGACGCCCGCCAGCATGCCGCCGATGTGAGACGCGAGGTCAGTGCTGTGCCTCTTCTTGGAGAACATGCCTACAATGTGCAGGCCTAGGATGAGGCCGATGAACGCGAGGCCCTGGGGACCGGACATGGGGTCAGGCGGGTAGCCCAGGATCTTGAATTCGTCGTATTTGTGCATCCAGAAGAAGGCGACCGTGATGCCGTAGACGGCCGCCGATGCGCCCTGTGTGGTGTACTCGAGGCCGCGGCGCAGCACCAAGTTCGAGAGGCTCGCCGCGAAGCCCACGACACCCGAGGCCATGTACAGCGCCAGGAAGTTGCCCCTGCCGATCTCGTCGTGCAAGCGCGTGCCGAAGAACCAGAGGGGCACCATGTTCATGGCGAGGTGGGCGAGGCCGTGGTGCGAGAAGATGGCGCCCATCAGCTGGACCGGCCGGGGCGTGGCCGCGATGACGAGGAAGTATTTGTTCAGGATACTCCACATCGGCGGCAGCTTCCACATGACCCAGACGCCCAGGTTGGCCGCGATTATGCCGATGCAGGTTGCTGCCGCGGGTGGAATGTCCGGCCAGAGTCTCCAAGACCGGCTCGGAGGGGTGTACGTGGTGGCAAAAACGGCACAGCCCGCGCAAACCAGGACGGCCATCGCAAAGGCGGGAACTAGCCGTTCCCAGCTCTTCATCTCCGGCGGCGCTTCCAAGTCAGATGTCGCGCGTTCTATGTATTTCTTCATGAGCGGGCTCAGCTCCTTTGGCTTCCGCTGCTGGGTCTGTAAGGTTCCAATATTGCCCTTGGCCTCCTCCTCTTCGCGCCTCTTCCGTTCCTCTTCTAGTCGCCTTTCCTCCGCCTCGCGCTTGGCAATGTTCTCAGCGCGAATTCTATCAAACTCACTCTCCCCATACGGGGAGTCGCTCCTGGCCTTCTTCGGCAATTTTCCGGTCGGTGCTTGGCTTTGCTCCTCCTGGGGTTCTAATGGCAGGTTATGCAAGCTAACCTCTCCGAGCTGTGCTTCGGCCTCCGTTCCGGATAGCCTCTGAGCCTCTATGGCTTGCAGCTCGTCCTCAGCCCGTAGTCCGGCATTGATAACTTCATCGACGGGAATGTGTTTGCGTAGATACTCCAGTGCCTTCTGTCTATCTGCGGCGCTGAATATTACGGTATTCGGGTGAAGGGAAGGGTCATCCAGTGTCCCTGCTACTCGTCTGCCATGTATAATTCTCAACAGAAGATTTCCGTGCCGCGCCGATAGGTGTGGCCCGAATATGGTATGTACCTCCCTTTCGGTGAGGTCCTCCTTCCGGAAGGGGAGTCCCGTGGCATCTTCGTACGAGTCGGGCAGTTGGGTGTAGTGAGTTAAGGTGCGGAACCGGAATCGGGACGCAGTTCGGACGGGTAGGTAGGGTAACAAGTTGTTTCGTGCGCGGTAGTCGTCCAGCGTCCTGGAGGGGCTCCGGGGACCCCGGCTGCTAATTTGGAAACATGGTGGTTTGGCAGACGGACGACTCGACGTGGATAGATGGCGGACAGTAGAGGCGCGGAAGAGCTTCTCGGAGGTGCGGAAGATTGTTCGTAGGCCAATCTGGAAGCTGGACGGCGGCGCAACAACCGGGAGAAACGACATAGTATATCAGCTCATACCATTATGTCGCAAGCGCCTTCAAGGTCAAAGGCCCATGAGGCAGTCGGGAACAGAAGACGACGCTGCAGAGTCGTTCGGGATGTCTTCAGTTGAACAGGTGATTTATATATATATTTTAAATTTTTTGGTTCTTGGTGGTGGATTAGCTAAAGAATTTATTGCGCCCAGAAGCTTGGGCTTCCAAGCTTCGTCGGTGCCAGGTGGTGAGCCATGGCAGTTCTGCGGGGTCGTTCATTCCACCAGCATACTAACCCTAAGTACCTAAGGATGTCTGGAGGGGTACCTATTATTAATACCCGCTGCCCCATTAGGGGCTTATATATTAAGATAATGTCGTCCACTAGGCTTAGATTAAGTTCCAGCGGTGTCCCTCCGAGGAGGCAAACATTAAAAGAACCAATAATACTCCTGAAGTCCCTACCTACTTCCCAAACCTAAGTACTTTGCTAACCTGACATATTACTATTATTAATGTAAGCTTCCATGTTTTTAATGTTGCAGGACGTCAGTCTCGGCGATATCCGCCGGAGACCTATCCGCGGTTCCCATAAATTAGGTACCGTCCCGGGTAGCTTTTTTCAGCTAACTATCAATGTACACTATAACTATACTATGTGCCCAACTTATAGTCTTCCATAGGGCTCGCCAAGATATGGGGTATTGATATCAACTAACCTAGGCATCTCTTAGATTGCTTACCAGGCATGTGATAAGAAAAAAACGGTATAGTAACTAAAGACTTTTAAGTTAACGTAGGTGTTTTGCGTAGGTAGGTACGTAGTATTTGTAGAAATAAAGGCGATGGGATATATTTGAAGAGAGTTCCCCTCCCAATAGTTTACATTACTTACCGATACCAGACATAGACCAAGTATGTAGGTCACCAGGTATGTACCGGGTTATATGTAGACATTGGTTATAACCCCTATCTTCAATACTACGCACGGACTTCTCACCAAGTTATTTCACCTGGGTAAACTTGCCATCTGTGTAAAAAGGGGTAAACTACCTAGTAGGCCATTGAGAGGCAAACATTATAGACTCCCCAACAAAACTGAAAGACGGTGTTAGTTTCAGCTACCTATGTACTGACGCTATGTACCTAATCTACAGCTAGGTGTCCCTAAGACCAGTCTGCTGATGGTAGGTATTGTATTTCGGGTCCGAGGTTGTGGGGGATAGCCAGCCAGAAAGAACGGAATAGAGATGCGACTAGCGAGCATGTACATCATAGCTCTTCCTCGCCTGATTCGGCCTTGGGGGCGACATCAGAGGCGTCGAAGTTCCTGATCAAGTTGTAGTAGAAGCTTGCAATCTCCAGGTGGGTATACATGTCTACGCGTTCGTCGACGGTATGTGCGTTAGCGCTGCGCCCTTGGCGGACGGGCGTCCAGCGGTAAATGTGTGGTGACAAGTCTATGGAGAGGATCAGCACTTCATTTCACATCAAAGGTTGCTAGGAGATGAGTAGGAGGAGTGCCTTACTTATGTAATGACGAGTGTCGGTGTTGCCCGTCATAAGCTCACCAACCGGGATAACCTTACCACCCTCGAAGGCGAAGCTATGCTGGATTGTGCCCGAGAAGACATCCCAAACCGGTCCTGAAGTGGGTGAAATCGGGGCAACAGGCGTGGCTTGGGAGGAAGTAAGGATAAGACTTCCGTTGTAATCAACCTCATATAGGGGTTTAACGACACCATCCTCATGTTCTTGGTCGAAACCAAAATCGGGGTTCAGTTCCTCCCCTTTGAAAGCACTCACGGATAATCCGAACTTCTTGACAATTGGCTTAATCTGCTTCAAGATGTTGGCCTTAACGGCCGGTATCGAATCTTGCGGCGCAATTCGGTGATTGACACCGATGGTGATACTCTCAGGCATCGCGTTGATCTTAACACCACCGATGAAGTAATCTACTGCCTGTGAGGTCTGAATACGGTATTGGGTGGAACGGTCAATAGTAACGAGCTCTTCAGTGAGCGCCTCCAAGTTCCCTTTGTTGATCAATTTGGTGATATTTGGAGCAGCATCTGGCGAATATCTAGCCTGGCAGACGAAGTGATTATGGATCGGCGAGCCCTTGATGAGTTTGGGGGTCCAGGGGTTAGATTCCAACTGGTTGACAATCTCTGCCATGATTCCAATTCCAGTATGTGGGAATGGTGTCGACGAATGGCCGCCGTTGACGTGTAGCTGAAGCCAAATATCAACGTGTCCTTTCTCCATGACGGCTGGCAGCGCATCTGCAAGTAGATTGTCAATCTTGTGCCCTAGGAGATCCAAGTTGCTGAAACAAAAGAAAACTTACAAAGTGTATCGTTCTCGAGAAGCTCCAATCCCATTCCACCTTCGTCAAGAATTAGGGCTACTGAACCTGGCCCATACAACTTTTCTAGGTATTTGCCAATCTCGCCCGCACCCCGTCTGCCAGAACATTCCTCGTCGAATCCAAGTGCAAGAATTATAGTTCTCTTTGGTACCCATGAAGGGTTTGACAGTATTGAATCGAGGGCAGAAAACAACCCCGTGAGGCTGTTCTTGTCATCGGAGGCACCCCTACCCCACAGCCACCGGCCGTCAAAGTGAGCAGAGAAGGGAGGGTATTTCCATGTCGAAGCGTCAGCGACGGGCACCACGTCCTGATGAGCAGCAAGCATCAGAGGTTTCAGGGAAGTATCCGAGCCCTTGATTGTATAAACCAGGCCGAATGTGTTGACTGTCACACGCTCCATCCGAGAATGGCTACGGCTAGTTAGTTATAATTCGGTGGCCACAAACGTTATGGAGGCTAGTGCTCTCAGGCTTCTAATCGGGACTTCGGAATGTCACTACTTACACGCTCGGATACAAGGAAGCAAGGGCATCGTGAAGAGTGTAGAATACGTCCCATCTTGGGTCTTCTCCTGGCTCCCCATTATCATCATAAGATATCGATGGTATCTTGACAATGGCAGAATGCCTCTTCACTTGCAGCTTCAATGCCTCCTCGCCGGAGAATATGTTGCTTGCCGCGGGCAGCCCATCTGGCGAAGGGTCTAGAATAGGGGGAAGATCGCACTTGAAGCCAGCGGCTTCAGCGTTCTCGAGCACTTGTTGGGTTCCATCATGGATAGATCGAGCTGTGGTAAGGGTGGCAGCAGACAAGGTGCCAGCTACGAGAGCCAGCAATGGCGGAAGCATCACGTATATAATTAGACAGACAACCTCTTGAATTATCTGCCAATGGGACTAATTATAAGATGATTATCCGTTTAGTGAATACCAGAAAATAAAAATAAAACAAAATAAAAATGAAATAAAAGGAAATTTATATTTTACTTTCGAATAGTACCTAATAAATAATCCGAGAAGGGAACTATGGATCTCTAGGAAAACTGTCCCGAAGCCGGTCTTGGAGAAGAAGAGACGGGCACCAACTTCAATGGCCAACCTAGATGGTTCCCGGTCACTAGATCGGCAGTCGGAGAGCTGCCGAAAGACATGGTTCTCATCACACCATAGTGTAGATCAAGCTTCCCGAATAGGAGGAGGTTTGAGGGTGGAGAAGGCTGATGGCCTCTGATAAGGTTATGCAGGTGATGCAGATGCTATGTAGTAGGTATTACCTAAGGTTAGGTAACCTTGAAAATGGCCCAAGCTCCCCAAGATGACGCCACCTCCACACCAAACCACCCTAAAACTAAACTTCCTAACCTACCTAGGGAGTGCAGAAGTGCCACTATCGGAGATAAAGGTCACAGCTTCAAGACTGCAAACAACCTCTCTCTCTCTCTCTCTCTCAGCTTCAACCCTATAGCTGCTTTCCAACATGTCGTCGGAAACACAACCCATAAACCCCGCTCGATTCGCCGAAGCTCTCAAAGAGCTCCCCGCTAGCAGTCTCGCGCTGAAGGTCCTGGAATTGCGCAACTCGATAGCCCATCTTGATTACTCGAATGCCGAACTGAAGCCCTACGCCGAAGGTCGCACGTCCACGCTCGAGCAGCAGCAGGGGAGCACAGCCCAGCCCGTCCAGCCAGATCAGGACTGTGTAGATGCCATCGCCGAGAACGAGGCTGTCATTGCCCGCATGCAGGAGCGCATCGAGCTGATCCGTGCCGAGGTGGAAGGCCGAGGCCTGAACTGGCGCGAGTTCCAGGGCAAAGAGGAGCAGCAGGCATCTGCAACGGCCACCGATGACAACATCAACACAGAAGACTCGTCTGCCGCCACTACGGGAAACCTGACAAACGGGGTGAGCGGAAATGGGGTCGGCACAGAAACACAGCACGAGGCGTGGCGGGATGGCACGTTCCAGACCGGCACTCTTCGAGGGCTCAGTGACGAGGAACTTCTCAGACAACTACACAACCGCATGCTACCCGAGGATGACGAGGCTGACGCGGAAGGGGGCATGCATCTTTGATTATACCGCCTGCTACTACTATTGTGTGTAAATATCTTTTTATCGCCCGATGCAAAGCATACACGGCGTTTATTTTCCTTTGGAGGGCAGGGTCAGGGAGAAGGCTATGGGGAAATGGTCGTGTTCTACGGGAGGGAGGATCTAACGAAATACAATAAGGCCGGATCAGATAGCGTTTAATGTATTTTTACTAATACCCTCGCTATAATAATCGCGTCACATTTAAATACGCGGTCCGTTTCCATGGGAAGATACGAGGTTCAGTCTAATGAGAAAGAGAAAATCACCAGAACTCTCTTAGTAACCCTAGTAACAACACTATGCGAAGCTTCATGAAGCTTCGTGAAGCTTTGCGAATCCTTCTAAACTTCCAAAAAAGGTATCGATATATCAGACATACCAAACACTTAATCTAATGCTCTAGCTTGTTAGTTACTAACCTCGGTACCTAGTCTCTGTGTGACCCCTATTAGTTGACCAGGGCTTGATATATATCTGTTGCTATAGTGTTGAATCTTCTGAAACCATGGACAGTTGACCAAAACTTTTGTCTCTCCATCCTCTTGACTCCATGGGAATTGTTAGTCATTTTTTATGACCCTTATCCCGACTCCACTGCATGCCGGTTGTTGAAGGGGTATCTACCTAGTTGCTCCTTTTAACAGAATAGATATACAGGGCCTTGCCACTCTCATTCATGCCAACTATCCAGTCTTCCCTCCAGATGACCTTTAACCCTTACGTCAGATCAAATCAATTTATAACTTTATAGTAATATCAACCACTAACAAACCACCCTTTTAGTCACGAGAAGATTGCTTCATTCCAAATTACCAACTTCTCATAAAGAGAATCATGCTTTCAGATAAGGGATATGTTATCTGACCAACTTAAGCAATGATATCTGATATCTTAGAGGCCGGAGAAGCCAACAGCTATGGCAGACGGTCTCCCTGCGTATCTTCATGTCACGATGGTTTTTATGTCAGATAATTTAACCCCATAATATTATAACTAGAGCTGTATATTTATCAATGCAAATATCTAACCCCTGGATCATTAACATGAATGACAATGAAGATTGGTCATAAGGACTTAGCTTATAAATATAAGTCCCAACATCACAAGCCGAAAAGAAATTGACCGAGGGTTAATAAATGCATATTACACGTCTGTGTTTCTTTGCTATAATATTTCTTCTTAAATGGACCCATCAACATTAATACCACCTTTATAACTATTAAATAAAAAGCATATTCTTACTATTTATCCTTAACTATCACTTATTGTGGCATAGTATTAACTCGGCTAAATTCTCTACAATAGCTTTATTAACGATCTACCAGCAGGATCCCCTTTTTAAACACTTGCCAGTTTAAACCTAGATTTAAATCGTCAATTTAAACTAACAAGCTAGCAAGCAGCGGGGTTTATTTAATCGAAAATCATCTTCTCATTATATTGCTAAAGTGATACCGTGTTGCGTAAAGGGTGCCTTAAATAAGGGGTGCTTAATTAAGATGGAAAAGGGGGTTAGCAATGGACTAACGGGATTATTATTTAACCGGATTAAGCACAGTATTTAGCTGGCTTTAACAGCTTATACATAATTTTTTTTATTAAAAAATTAAAAGTTATTATTTTTACTGTTTTTTATATAATAATTATAAGCTTAATAGCATTTTTTTACGCTACTGTTTATTTTATTATTATTTAAAATTAATTAATTTATAATAATTTTATTTATTTAATTTTTTTTAATAATTATAATGCTATTATTATATAAAATTATTATTTAAATTACCAACTTATAAAAGCATATAAATATTAAATAAATGCAGGTATAAATTAATTAAAATTAATAAAAACTTTAATTATATAAATAAATAAATTATAATATATTAAGCTTTATTAATATTAAAAATATAATTAAGTTTATTTATAGTTAAATAGTAGTGTGATGTTAACGTTACTTTAAAATTAACTTTTTAAAAAAAAAAAAATTTTTAAATTATAGAAAATAGCGCATATTTAAAGTTTTATTTATGCAGGCGGCGGGTTAAGGTCGGAGACATATATAGCTGTATTTATTTAATTTAATCGTGGCAATTATATATTTTTTGCGTAGCTTTTATACAATATAACTTTCGTTTTACTTATTGCATAATATTAAAACTAGTATTAAAAAAAATAATAATAATTATTATAATAAGTGCATATAAGTGCATGTTTTATAAGTAAAATTATTTAAATTATAATATATTTATTGCGTAGTTTTTTTTAAGTTTATTTTAAAATTTTAATTTTTTTTTTATATTAATGTTGGTTAGACTTGGTGGCGAAATGAGTATACTCTTTTATTGCGCGACCGACCAAAAGGGAAGTTTCTGGTTAGAAAAGCCACGTACGCGGCCGACTTAAGTAAACCGCAAAAGTAGCTGATTAAGGTGATTAATTGTACATAATTATTCTATATAACCTATTCCAACACTAGCAACTTTTTTTTATATTAAAATACAAGTATATATTACAGTTATAAACCAAGCTCTTTTTGCTTTTTGTGCAAGTAAAAACAGTACTAAAATAAAATGAAAAATAATCGTATAAAACACATACTGCTAGAACTACTACATTACAAAGCCAGGTCCAAATAACCGGCTCCCCTCTCGTTAAAAAATCATACTAACTCTTCCCAAAATATACAATAAACTTTTTTAAACTCGTAAGTTGTTTATTTCGCTATTCCTTCGTCCCTTATTTTTTCTAATATTAACGTATAAAGCTATTTTCCCTTTTCTAAGTTAAAGTTTACATTTTATACGACCTAAACAAAATATATAGTCAAATAAACTCTTAACGCTTTCTAAAAATTAAATAGCAGTAATATTGCTATGTCCTAAAAAGCTAAATTGGTTTTTTATTTTCATACTTTAAAAAAAATTCGACTCTCTTATACCATTTCTTCGTATATATATTAAGGTTAAAGCTAGGGGTTTAACAAGGAAACTAGTATTATACAGGCTTATACTGTACAGGCTAATGTCGTACAGGTATCAAAACAACAAAAACGGCTTGTACAGGTATTAAAACAACAAAAACAAAATACTAATAACTAGCAAACAAGTAGTTGTTAATTAACGGGCCCTATGCAATAGTATTTATTAACGTAATCTTTAAGTCTTTTATTAAATAGAAAGTAAGAGACCTAGTCATACTAAAAGCATGGTATGCGGCGGCAAGGGGTCATAGCCGTACAATCGAAAAAATAAAATAAAAAAAATAAATGTAATAAGAGGAAAAGAGGGGGGGGGGTCTAAAAAGACCTGCGGCCCTCTCTCTCTCTCGTGCGAAAAATAAAGGAGAAGGGGGGGGGAGGGGGAGAGAGTGTGAGGCCAAGTGGATCCAGGCCAGAGAAAAGAAAAAAATTTACAATAAAAAAAAAGGGATATCGTGCGTAGTCTACGCAAAACCCGTGGCCCTAAAGCCCTCCTTCTCACACAAATAAAAAAAGCCCTTCCCACAAGTAAAAATTCCCTTTTATACAGTTAAAAAAATTCTTTCCTTTTGTATAAAAAAAGTAAAAGAAAAAAAGGGTTCAAAACTAGCCCAGCAAAAGGGTTTTAAGGGTTCTCGTAGTTATTTAGCGTATGTAAATAATGTCGATTTAAATGCGTACGTACAACCAGTTGTCGACGGAAAAAAAAAAGGATTATAAAGCCCTCCTTTTCGTATAAAGTCTAAAACATGCCTAATAAAAAAGTCTTAAAGTTATTATAATGTATGCGCCTATAGATTTCACAAACAACTTTAATTTAAAAGCCTGCAATTACAAAGCTACAATCCGTTTTTTTTGCACTTATAAATTCTATAAATAACTTGCTTTCGTACGGTTATTACCTCCGTACTATTCACTGCGTACTTATAAATTCTATAAACGACTTTATTTTCGTACGGTTATAAAAACCCCCGTATTACTTACTACGCACTTATAAATTTTACAAATAACTTTATTTATGCGGTTATAACCCCCGTACGCTACTATACACCTGTAGATTCTATAAACGGCTTCTTTATTAATTTATATCGAAAACAGTCGGTTCGATATTAATTAATGTTAGTTAAACTTAATGGCAAAATAAGTATACTTTTTTATTGCGCAACCGACCAAAAGGAAAGTTTCTAGTCAAAAAAGCCACGTACGCGGCCGACTTAAGTAAGCCGCAAGAGTGGCTGACTAAGGTGACTAATCGTACATGATTATTCCATATGACCTATTCCAACAATTAACTTAATATTGGTATTTTTATTGTGTTTTATAAAATTTTATACTGCTTAATGTCGGTATTTTTATTGTTATTTTTAAATGCTATATTGTTTTATGTCGGTATTTTTATCGTTATTTTTAAATGCTATATTATTTTATATTAATGTTTTTATTATTTATTGCTTTTAAGTTAAAATTTTTTATATTTAAACTTAAATAGTTATTTATTATTATTTTTAAATATTATAACGCTATATAAATGTTAATATTTTTATTATATTATTAATTAAATATAACAGTATTTTATTATTTAAAAAAATATAAAATTATTTAAAATTTATATATACATAAAGTAAATATTAAAATATTTTAATATTTAATTTAATACTTTATTTTAATGTTTATTAAAGCGCTTTTAAATGTAATAAATATTATTTTTTAAAAAGTATTATATTTTTAAAAATATTAAATATTAAAGCTTTATATAATAATATAATATAGTTTATTTTATATATATATATTTTTAATTATTTTTTATTTTTTTATACAGTATAATATTTTTTTTTTATTTTTTTTAAACTTTAATTTAATTATAATAATTACTTTTTTTACTTATTATTTAACTTGTTTTATTTTATTATAATGCCGTTATTTAATGTTTAAAAAACTTAATAATATTAAAAAAAATAACGATAATAGTATATTATTATTTATTTTATTAAAGCTAATTAAATAAAAAGTTAAATTTAAATTTTTAATTTAAAAAGTATAGTTATATTAATAATAAATATTTTATTAATATTAAAAGTTAATAATATTATTTTTTATATTAAAATTTAATTAAATTAATGCTTTATTATTTTTTTTAATAAATATTAATAAACTTTTTTTTTATATTTTTATTTGCGCTTTTTTCTGCTATTAACGTTTAAAACAATTTATTACTGTTTATTAAACGCTTTTATTTTTTTATTTAAAAAATGGTTTTTTTTTAACATTTATTTTTTTAAGTTTTTAATAATGGTTTAAATTTTAACGATAATTTTAACGATAGTTTTAGTTTTAATAACGGTTTAAATTTTAACGATAATTTTAATAACGGTTTTATTTTTAATAATAGTTTATATTTTAATAATAATAATAGTTTTAATTTAAATAATAGTTTAAAATTTAATAATAATTTTAACGATAGTTTTAATTATAATAACGGTTTATATTTTAATAATAATTTTAATAATAGCTTTAATTTTAATAACGGTTTAAATTTTAATAATAATAATAGTTTTAATTTAAATAATAGTTTTAATTTAAATATTGCTTAAATATTTTTTTTAAAACATGTATAATTAAAATTTTTTAATAAACTTTAAGTGAAAATAAAATATTTTATTTTTAATTTTTTTTATAGTTTTTTAAATAGTTATTTTTTAATTATTTAAATATATTTTGCATATAATTTGCTATATTATATACACTTAATTGTTTATATAGTAAGTTTTATTTTTTTTTTATTTAAAAGTTAAAAAATTAAATATTTATTTTTTTTATTTTTAAGTATTTAATTTTTTAAAAACTTATTATTTTATTTAAATTATAATTATTTATTTATATATTAATTAATTTAAATGTAAATTATTTAATTTTTAATAATAATCGTTTATTTTTTAATATATTAAAGTTAATTAATATGCTTTAAATTTTTAATAAATATTTTAAGTTAATTTTAAAAAATATTTTTAACTTAATAAAGCTATATAATTAATTTATTAACTTAAATTATAACTTTTATAATAAACTTTTTAATATTAAAAAACTTAACTTTTTATTTTAAAAATTTAAAAATAATATTTTTTATTTATATAGTTAACTTATTATTTATTAAACTTATAATATTAATAATTATATAATGCTATTAATATTATTTTATGTATTTTTTAATAAAAACTTTATTTTATTATATTTTTTTTTTATTTTTTTAAAATTTACATTATATTTTTAAAAAACTTATATTATATAAAACTTAAAACTTGCTTTTTAATAGCTTTTAATTTTTTCGGGCTATGCTGCATATATTATTTTTAAAAGCTTTTTTGCCGATTAAAAATTAGTTTTTTGCGACGTTTTTTACTTTTTAAAAACGATTTATTAATAACTATGTTTTTTTAATTTTTAAATAAGCTTATTTTTTATATTATATTTAATAATATTTAATTTTATTTTAATAAATAAAAGTTAAATTATTTATTTATAAAATAGCAATAAATAATTAATATTATTAAAGTTAAAGTTATTTTTAATACGTTATTAACTGTTAATATACTGGTTAATTTTAAAAATTTATATAATAAAATTATAATATTTATAAATTAATTAATTTATATTTATTAATATTTATATTTTAATTATATAATATTAAAAATAATATATTTAATAAAAGTTTTTAAAATGTATTATAATAATTTTTTAATATAGTTTTTAAAAAAATAAATTTTAAATATTTTTTATTAATGTTATTTAAATTAACTTTAAGTTTTATAATATATTTTTTATTATTAATTTTATTATATTTAAATATTATTTTATTTTTATTATTATTTTAATTTATAAGTTTATATATATAAATAAAATTATTTATAATTAATATAATATTTTTATTAAATTTTAATTTAAGCGTTATATGCAGTATTTTTTATATAATATTTTTTTTAAAGCTTATTAATAAAATAGTTAAATAATAATATTTATTATAAAAGCTATATTAAATTAAAGCTTATAATAATTATAAAATGTATATAAATATTATAAATAAAATTTTTTTTTTATTTTTAATTTTTTAATTTAGTTTTTTTTTTAAAGCAAGAATTATTAAAGTATTAATATAAGGTTTAAAATAAAAATTTAAGCATTAATGTATATTTAAAAATAAATAATATTTATAAAACTTTTTATTAATAAATAAAATGTTTATATAAAATGCTTGCAGTTATTTTTTTATATTATTTATTTTTTAATATTTAATAAAAATGCAGAGTTTTTTAATTTTATTTTATTATTATAAATTTTATAATATTATTAATATATAATAATAATTAACTATTTATTATTAATAATAATATTTTTTATAATTTATTTTTATTATATTTATTAGCGATTTTAATAAATTTTTTTTATTATAATTAAGCATTTTATTAAAGTTATATTATAATTTTTAATGTTTTTTTATTTTAATTTTAAACAATTTTTTATTGCGTTTATTTAAAATAAGCAGGTTAATTTTATTTTTATTATTTAAATACTTTATATTTTATTTTAATTATTTTATTTTAAAAGCTAGTTATAATTATATTAATAAATTTAATATTAAAAATTTCGTTAAGTACGTTAATATAGTTAATGTAAATTTAAAAAAGTAAGCATTGCCGATTTAGTTAAAACTTTTAATATAGCTTAATTTTTAAATAAAATGTTAAAATAAAGTATATTTGTTTTAATATTAAAATATTATTAGTTTATTTATAGTTTTAAAAATTTATTAATTAAAAGTTAACTTTATTATATTAAATAAACTATTATTAGTATTTTTATATTTAATATAAAAATAATATTAATTATTAAAAAAGTTAATAAAATAATTAAAATTAGTAACTTAGTTAATAAAAAAAGTTATATTAAAATTAAAAAAGCTATATTATTTTTATTTTATATTTATTTATAATAAATAATTTTAATTTATAATTAAAATTTTATTACCGTTTATTAAAATTATATTAATAAGTTTTTTTATTTTATAACAGCTTAAAAAAGTGCTTTATTAAAGTTAAAATAAAACTTTATAATTAACTATATTAAACTTTTATTAATATTTATTTTTTTTAAATTATATATTAATATATTTGCTATAATAAGCTTTAAAAATTATAATAAATATTTTATTAAAACTTATTTTTTACTATTTAATATTATAGTTTATTAAAAACTTAAAGTAAATAATAATAAAAATTAATTAAATAGCAGTTATAAATAAGCATTTTATATATTTTTAATGTTTTATACTTATAATAAAAAAGCTTTATAAGCATTAAAAAGTTTTATAAAACTTTATTATTAAATTTATAAAAAATAAAATAATATTAAAATTAAATATAAGTTAACTTATTTTATTGCTTTTAAAAATAATTAAAATATTTACTATTAAAATTTCGTTAATATATATATTTTTATTACTTTTAATTTTAAAAAAATTAAGTTTATTATAATATAATCGTTATAATTATAAAACATATTTTAACTGTTATTATTTTTTATTATTAAATATTATTATTTAATTTTTTTTTAAATTATAACTTATTATACGCTTTAAATTTAACGCTAATAATTTAATTTATAAAATATTATTAAAGTTAGTTATTAAAATATTTATTATTATTTAAAATAGTTTTTTAATAAAAAAAAAGTTATTTTTATTATTAAAAAAAACTTTTTTATTTATTACGCTTATTATTACTATTTATAAACTTTATAAATTTCCGTTTTTTTTATAGCTTTTTAATTAATTATTAAATTATTTAATGTAAAAATTAAAAAAAGAAAATTATAGCCGTGCTTATTTTAATTATTTTTTTAATTAATTAAATAAAAAGCGCTGTAATTTTTATAAACGCTATAATTATATAACTTTTTTTTAAATATTATTAAAAAAATAATTAAAGCTTATTTTATTATTTAATATAAAAATCTTTTTATTATAATATTAAAAACTTATAAATAATAAGTTAATATAGCATTTTTACTATAATATTATAATTAAAAACTGCTATTTAAAAGTATACGATTATATTATATATTTAAATTTTAACTTTAAATTATTTTTATTAAATAATATAATCAAAAATTTTAAAATTAAATAAGCAAATAATTAAAATATTAAAAAAAAATAATAATATAAATAATTTAAACTATAATAATAAAAATTATAATATATAATTTTTTTTAAAATTATATAGTGTTAAAAAAATTAAAATAATATAAAACATATATATATGTTTATATATATAAAAAATTAAATATTTTACTTTATATAATAATTAAATAAGTTTATATATTTAATTTTTTAACTTTATTTATATAAATATAAATTATATAATATATAAATAAAAGTATAAATTTAATAAAAGCGTTATATTTATATAAATATAAATAAATTATATAAATTAAGTATTTATTAAATATAATATTAAAATATAATATTAAAAATAATTAATTTTTTATTATTATATTATTTAATATAAATAAAAATAAAGTAAAAATTTTATTATGTTTATTAAAAATATGCAGAATTAAAAATAGTTTATATAGCTGTAAGTATATTTTTAAAAAATTTTATATAAAATAATTTTTTAAAAATTTATTTTACGTATTAAAACTTTTTAAACTATATATTAAATTTAATTAACTTTAATAAATATATAAAAAAATAAATATTTAAATGCTTAAATTATTTAAATATAAAGTTTTTTTTTTATTAATAATTATTATAAGTTAATTAATTAAAATATTTAATATAATAATATGTTAAAATTATGCGCTTAATTAATATATTAAAGCTTTAAATTAAGTAATTATTTATTTATTAATATTTTATTAAAAAAATTATTTAATAAAATTATTAATATATTTTAATATTTTATAAAAAACTAGTTAATAATATTAGTTATATTTTATTTATTTTATAGCGCTTTTTTTTTAAAAGCTTTTAAAAAAACGCAATAATAAAATATAAAAAATATATATACTTTAAACTATTAAGCTAATAAGTTAATAAAGTGTTTATATATAAAAATTATTTATTTACTTATAGTTTTTATAAGCTTAAAGTAAATATAATATAAGCAGATTATATAAAAATTATTAATTTAATTAATATTTTATAAAAAATAAAGCAGTATAATATAAATTTAACTTTATGTAAAATATTAATAATAATTTTATTAAATAATAACTGCTTATTAATTAAGTTTTAATTTTTTAATATTTTATATAAAAAAACCTAGTTATTATAGTAATAGTTAGCTTATTTTCAGATTTTTATATTTTTTTAAAAAAAGTGCTTAAATTTTATTAAAGTTTTTTATTTAAATAATAATTATTTTATAGCTTTTTATATAATTTTATAACTTAAGTTTAATAATAAAAGGTTATAATAGTTATTTTTTTTTAAAGCGTTATATATAATTATAGCGTTATATTTAAAACGATAATAAGTTATTAAAATAAATTTTTTATTTTTAATAGTTATTATTAAGTTTTATTAATATGTAGTTATATAAATAAATACGTTATTAATAAGGTAATAAAAAATGTTAACTTTAAAGTATATAAGTTTAATTATTTAATAACTAGGGTTAATATTTTTACGGTATTATAAGGTTTTAAAGCAATTAAAAGATTTGCAGGATAATTAATTAAAAGATTTAAAAAGTAATTAAAAAATTTAAAAGATAATTAATAAATTTGCGGGATAATTAATGAAAGGATTTAAAAAGTAATTAAAAAATTTAAAAGATAAGCAATTAATTAATTTAAAAAAATTAAAAGATTTAAAAAATAAGCAATTAACTGATTTAAAAAAATTAAAGGATTTAAAAAATAAGCAATTAACCGATTTAAAAAATAGTTAATAAATTTGCGAAATAATTAATTAAAAGATTTAAAAAATAATTAAAGGATTTAAAAAATAAGCAATTAACTAATTTAAGAAAATTAAAGGATTTAAAGGATAAGCAATTAATTAATTTAAGAAAATTAAGGGATTTAAGGGATAATTAACTAAAAGATTTAAAAAATAAGTAATTAATTAATTTAAAAAATAATTAACTAATTTAAAAAAATATAAAAAGCCAAAGGTTTAGATAATTTAAGTTAAAAAGGGAATTACTGTGTACAGTAGTTAAAAATTGTTTAGTAACTGGATTTTTATTATAAAAATTAACAGCTGTAAATAAGCACGTGATTTATTTAACGTTAAGTATAAAAAAACTGTTAAAAAAATGTTAAAAAATTAGCACTTTAAAAAATTAAATATTTTACTTTATTTACTTTAAAGTTATTTATTATAATATATAGTATAGGTAAAAAATTAAATACGTTTAAGTGCATAAAAGTAAAATTTTTTATTTTTTATTTTTTTTATAACTTTTTTTTCGTTAGCTTTATTTTGCGACTTTTTAAAATATTTAATTTTTTAACTTACTTTAACAATTAACTTATAAATTCTGCCGTTATAAATAAACTATTTTCGGTAAAAAATAATAATTATAAAAGTCGCAATATGTAAAATATTATTTGCAATAGCGGCTTTAAATAATTTATATAATAGCTTAATAACGATAATATTTTAAATATTGTACTTTTTATTATAATTAAAGTAAAGCTTTATATAATTTTTTTAAAAAGTAAAAAATATTAATAAATTTTAATATATAAATTATAAATACTGTTAAAAAAAAGTAAACGTTAACTTTTTAACAGCTTATTTTTAATTTAGCGTTTTTAACTTTTTTAACTATTTTATTAATATTTATAATATATATACTGCTATAAATATTATTAAAAAATTAAATATATTATTATTTAAAAATATTTAATTTTTTAATAATATTTATTAACAATATACTTTTAATTTTAAAAATACTTTATTTATATTATAAGTTTTAAAATACTTTAAAGGTTAAAAAAACAGTAAATATTATTTTTTTTAATATTTTAAAAAATGTAAAAACTTTATAAAATTAATTTATATATTATAAAATTATTATAAAAAGTTATATATTAAATTAAGCAAGTAATATTTTAATAAACTAGCTTAATATAAACATAAAGTTATTTATTACTGTTATTTTATTAGCTTTTAAAAATTTTATACGCATTTTTTTATAATATTTTTATATATTTTTTATTTTAAACTTTTAAATATTTTTAAAATTTAAAATAAAAGCTTAATATTAAGTATTATTGCTTATATTATATTATTATAATAAATAATGTAAAATATTTTTATAGTATAATTTTTAATAATAAAGTTAAAGTAGTAAAAAACTTAAATATTAAATTACTTAATATTAATATTAAAAAAAAATTATATTAAAATTTATTAAAATTATTAATAAAAGTATAATAAATGTTTATAATATTAAAAAGCTTAATAAAATAAAAAGTAAAATTAATAGTTTTATTTAAAATTTATAATAAGCTATAAAAATTAATTTTTTTATTAATTAAAATTTTAACTTTAATAAAAAAATAAAAAATATATAATAACGCTATATAATATTAACGCTGCTTTATATTTTAAGTTAATAAAAAAAAAATTTTAATTATGCGCGTAAAGTTATAAAAAAGTTTATAAAAAAAGTTATTATTAAAAATATCTAGTTTTTATTTAATAAAATTTTAAAAACTATATTAATTATAATTATTATAAATATAAATAATTAAGATTTTATTAATAATACTAGTAAAAAAGTTATAAAAAAACTTAATATTTATAAAAAAGCATTAAAATTTAAAAAGTTTAAAAACAATAAAAAAATAAAAGCAGTTTAAATCTATGCAGGCGGCGGGTTAAGGTTGAAAACATATATAGCTGCATTTGTTTAACTTAATTGTAGCAATTACGCATTTTTTGCGTGGCTTTTATATAATATAACTTTCGTTTTACTTATTGCATAATGTTAAAACTAGTATTAAAAAAAATAATAAAAGTTATTATAATAAGTGCATATAAATGCACGCTTTATAAGTAAAGTTATTTAAATTATAATGTATTTATTGCGTAGTTTTTTTAGTTTTATTTTAAAATTTTAGTTTTTTTTTACATTAACTTAATGTTAGTATTTTTATTATATTTTATAAAACTTTATACTGCTTAATGTCGGTATTTTTATTATTATTTTTAAATGTTATACTGTTTTATATTAATATTTTTATTATTATTTTTAAATGCTATATTGCTTTATATTAGTATTTTTATTATTACTTTTAAATGCTGCATTGCTTTATATTAATGTTTTTATTATTTATTGCTTTTAAGTTAAAATTTTTTATATTTAAATTTAAGCAGCTGTTTATTATTATTTTTAAATATTATAGCGCTATGTAAGTGTTAGTATTTTTATTATATTATTAATTAAATGCAATAATATTTTATTATTTAAAAAAAATATATAAAATTATTTAAAATTTATATATACGTAAAATAAATGTTAAAATATTTTAATATTTAATTTAATGCTTTATTTTAATGTTTATTAAAGCGCTTTTAAGTGCAATAAGTATTATTTTTTAAATAGTATTATATTTTTAAAAATATTAAGCATTAAAGCTTTATATAATAATACGGTATAGTTTACTTTATATTTATATACTTTTAATTATTTTTTATTTTTTTATGCAGTATAATATTTTATTTTATTTTTTTTTTAAACTTTAATTTAATTATAATAATTGCTTTTTTTACTTATTATTTAATTTATTTTATTTTATTATAATACCGTTATTTAATGCTTAAAAAACTTAATAATATTAAAAAAAATAACGATAATAGCATATTATTGCTTATTTTATTAAAGTTAATTAAGTAAAAAGTTAAATTTAAATTTTTAATTTAAAAAGTATAATTATATTAATAATAAGTATTTTATTAATATTAAAAATTAATAATATTATTTTTTATATTAAAACTTAATTAAATTAATATTTTATTATTTTTTTTTAATAAACGTTAACGAACTTTTTTTTTACACTTTTATTTGCGCTTTTTTTTACTATTAACGTTTAAAATAATTTATTGCCGCTTATTAAACGCTTTTATTTTTTTATTTAAAAAAATGTTTTTTTTTAACATTTATTTTTTTAAGTTTTTAATAATAATTTAAATTTTAACGATAATTTTAATAATAACTCTAGTTTTAATAACAGTTTAAATTTTAATAATAATTTTAATAACGGCTTTATTTTTAATAACAGTTTATATTTTAATAATAACAATAGTTTTAATTTAAATAATAGTTTAAAACTTAATAATAATTTTAATAACAGCTTTAATTATAATAATAGCTTATATTTTAACGATAATTTTAATAATAACTTTAATTTTAATAACGGTTTAAATTTTAATAATAATAATAGTTTTAATTTAAATAATAGTTTTAATTTAAATATTGCTTAAATATTTTCTTTAAAATATATATAATTAAAAAATTTTAATAAACTTTAAATAAAAATAAAACATTTTATTTTTAGTTTTTTTTTATAATTTTTTAAATAGTTATTTTTTAATTATTTAAATATATTTTGCATATAACTTACTGCATTATATACACTTAACTATTTATATAATAAGTTTTATTTTTTTTTATTTAAAAGTTAAAAAATTAAATACTTATTTTTTTTATTTTTAAATATTTAATTTTTTAAAAACTTATTATTTTATTTAAATTATAGTTATTTATTTATATATTAATTAATTTAAATATAAATTATTTAATTTTTAATAATAGCAATTTATTTTTTAATATATTAAAGTTAATTAATATGCTTTAAATTTTTAATAAATATTTTAAGTTAATTTTAAAAAATATTTTTAACTTAATAAAGCTATATAATTAATTTATTAGCTTAAATTATAACTTTTATAATAAGCTTTTTAATATCGAAAAACTTAATTTTTTATTTTAAAAATTTAAAAACAATATTTTTTATTTATATAATTAACTTGCTATTTATTAAATTTATAATATTAATAGCTATATAATGCTGTTAATGTTATTTTATGTATTTTTTAATAAGGATTTTATTTTATTATATTTTTTTTTTTTGCTTTTTTGCTTTTTTAAAATCTGCATTATATTTTTAAAAAACTTATGTTATATAAAACTTAAAACTTACTTTTTAATAGCTTTTAATTTTTTTAAACCACGCTGCATATATTATTTTTAAAAGCTTCTTTACTAATTAAAAATTAGTTTTCTACTGTGCTTTTTATTTTTTAAAAACGATTTGTTAATAATTATATTTTTTTAACTTTTAAGCAAGCTTATTTTTTATATTATATTTAATAGCATTTAATTTTATTTTAATAAATAAAAATTAAATTATTTACTTATAAAATAATAATAAATAATCGATATTATTAAAGTTAAAGTTATTTTTAATATGTTATTAATTACTAATATATTAACTAATTTTAAAAACTTATATAATAAAATTATAATGTTTATAAATTAGTTAATTTATATTTATTAATATTTATGTTTTAATTATATAATATTAAAAATAATACGTTTAATAAAAGCTTTTAAAAAGCATTATAACGATTTTTTAATATAATTTTTAAAAAAGCAAATTTTAAATATTTTTTTATTAATATTATTTAAGTTAACTTTAAGTTTTATAATATATTTTTTATTATTAATTTTACTGCATTTAAATATTATCCTGCTTTTTTTATTATTTTAGTTTATAAGTTTATATATATAAAAAAAATCGTTTATAATTAACATAATGCTTTTATTAAAATTTTAACTTAAGCGTTATATGCAGTATTTTTTACATAACATTTTTTTTTTTAAAGTTTATTAATAAAATAACTAAACAATAATATTTATTATAAAAGCTATATTAAGTTAAAGTTTATAACAGTTTTAAAATATATATAAATATTATAAATAAAATTTTTTTTTTATTTTTAACTTTTTAATTTAAATTTTTTTTTTAAAGTAAAAATTATTAAAGCGTTAATATAAAGTTTAAAATAAAAATTTAAGCATTAATATATATTTAAAAGCAAACGGTATTTATAAAGCTTTTTATTAATAAATAAAATATTTATATAAAATGCTTACAGTTATTTTTTTATATTATTTATTTTTTAACATTTAATAAAAGTACAGAGTTTTTTAGTTTTATTTTACTGCTATAAATTTTATAATATTATTAATATATAATAATAATTAACCGTTTATTATTAATAATAATATTTTTTATAATTTTTTTTCGCTATATTTACTAGCGATTTTAATGAATTTTTTTTACTATAATTAAACGCTTTATTAAAACTATATTACGATTTTTAATGTTTTTTTATTTTAATTTTAAACAGTTTTTTATTACGTTTATTTAAAATAAATAAGTTAATTTTATTTTTATTATTTAAATACTTTATATTTTACTTTAATTATTTTATTTTAAAAACTAGCTATAATTATATTAATAAATTTAATATTAAAAATTCCGTTAAATACGTTAATATAATTAATGTAAATTTAAAAAAGTAAGTATTGCTAATTTAATTAAAACTTTTAGCATAACCTGGTTTTTAAATAAAATATTAAAATAAAGTATACTTGTTTTAATATTAAAATACCGCTAGTTTATTTATAGTTTTAAAAATTTACTAGTTAAAAGTTAATTTTATTATATTAAATAAATTATTACCGGTATTTTTATACTTAATATAAAAGTAATATTAACTATTAAAAAAGCTAATAAAATAGTTAAAATTAATAACTTAATTAATAAAAAAAGTCGTAATAAAGTTAAAAAAGCTATATTATTTTTATTTTATACTTGCTTATAATAAATAGTTTTAATTTATAATTAAAATTTTATTACCGCTTATTAAAGTTATATTAATAAGCTTTTTTATTTTATAATAACTTAAAAAAGCGCTTTATTAAAGTTAAAATAAAATTTTATAATTAATTATATTAAGCTTTTATTAATATTTAATTTTTTTAAGCTATATATCGATATATTTACTATAATAAGCTTTAAAAATTATAATAAATATTTTATTAAAACTTATTTTTTACTACTTAATGTTATAGTTTATTAAAAACTTAAAGTAAATAATAATAAAAACTAATTAAACGGTAATTGTAAATAAGCATTTTACATATTTTTAATGCTTTATATTTATAATAAAAAAGCTTTATAAGCATTAAAAAGTTTCGTAAAATTTTATTATTAAATTTATAAAAAATAAGATAATATTAAAGCTAAATATAAGCTAACTTATTTTATTGTTTTTAAAAACAATTAAAATACTTACTGCTAAAATTTCGCTAATATATATATTTTTATTACTTTTAATTTTAAAAAAACCAAGTTTATTATAATATAATTATTATGGTTATAAAATACACTTTAACCGCTATTATTTTTTACTATTAAATATTATTATTTAGTTTTTTTTAAATTATAACCTATTATATACTTTAAGCTTAACGCTAACAATTTAATTTATAAAGCATTATTAAAGTTAATTATTAAAGCATTTATTATTATTTAAAATAGTTTTTTAATAAAAAAAAAAGTTGTTTTTATTATTAAAAAAAATTTTTTTTATTTATTACGCTTATTATTACCGCTTATAAACTTTATAAATCTTTGTTTTTTTTTATAGCTTTTTAATTAATTATTAAATTATTTAATGTAAAAATTAAAAAAAGAAAATTATAACCGTGCTTATTTTAATTATTTTTTTAATTAATTAAATAAAAAGCGCCGCAATTTTTATAAACGCCGCAGTTATATAACTTTTTTTTTTTAAATACTGTTAAAAAAGTAATTAAAATTTACTTTATTATTTAATATAAAAATCTTTTTATTATAATATTAAAAATTTATAAGTAATAAGTTAATATAGCATTTTTATTATAACATTATAATTAAAAACTATTATTTAAAAGTATATAATTATATTGCATATTTAAGCTTTAATTTTAAATTATTTTTATTAAGTAATATAATTAAAAACTTTAAAGTTAAATAAATAAATAACCGAGATATTAAAAAAAATAATAATAGTATAAATAATTTAAATTATAATAGTAAAAATTATAATATATAATTTTTTTTTTTAAAATTATATAGTGTTAAAAAAACTAAAATAACATAAAATATATATAAATGTTTATATGCGTAAAAAATTAAATATTTTACTTTATATAATAATTAAATAAGTTTATATATTTAATTTTTTAACTTTATTTATATAAGTGTAAATTATATAATATATAAATAAAAGTATAAATTTAATAAAAGTGTTATATTTATATAAATATAAATAAATTATATAAATTAAATATTTATTAAATATAACGTTAAAGTATAATATTAAAAATAATTAATTTATTATTATTATATTGTTTAATATAAATAAAAATAAAGTAAAAATTTTATTATATTTATTAAAAATATGCAGAATTAAAAATAGTTTATATAGCTGTAAGTATATTTTTAAAAAATCTTATATAAAATAATTTTTTAAAAATTTATTTTACGTATTAAAACTTTTTAAGCTATATATTAAACTTAATTAATTTTAATAAGTATATAAAAAAGTAAACATTTAAATGTTTAAGTTATTTAAATATAAAGCTTTTTTTTATTATTAATAATTATTATAAATTAATTAATTAAAATGTTTAATATAATAATGCGTTAAAGTTATATGCTTAATTAATATGTTAAAACTTTAAATTAAGCGGTTATTTATTTATTAACATTTTATTAAAAAAATTATTTAATAAAGTTATTAATAAACTTTAATATTTTACGAAAAAATTAACTAGTAATGTTAATTATACTTTGTTTGCTTTATAGCGCTTTTTTTTTTAAAAGCTTTTAAAAAAACGTAGCAGTAAAATATAAAAAACATATATGCTTTAAGCTATTAAATTAATAAGTTAATAAAATATTTATATATAAAAATTATTTATTTATTTGCAGTTTTTATAAGCTTAAAGCAAATATAATGTAAGCAGATTATATAAAGATTATTAGTTTAATTAATATTTTATAAAAAATAAAGCGGTATAATATAAATTTAACTTTATATAAAATATTAATAATAGTTTTATTAAATAATAACCGCTTATTAATTAAATTTTAGCTTTTTAATACTTTATATAAAAAAACCTAGTTATTATAACAGTAGCTAGCTTATTTTTAAGCTTTTATACCCTTTTAAAAAAAGTGCTTAAGCTTTATTAAAGTTTTTTATTTAAATAATAACTGTTTTATAGCTTTTTATATAATTTTATAGTTTAAGCTTAATAGCAAAAAGTTATAATAATTACTTTTTTTTTTTAAAGCGCTATATATAATTATAGCGTTATATTTAAAACAACGGTAAGCTGTTAAAACGAGTTTTTTGCTTTTAATAGTTGCTGTTAAGTTTTATTAGCATGCAGTTATATAATTAAATGCGTTGTTAGCAAAATAATAAAAAATGCTAGCTTTAAAGCATATAGGTTTAATTATTTAATAGCTAAGGTTAGTATTTTTATAGTATTATAAGGTTTTAAAGTAATTAATAAATTTACGGGATAATTAATTAAAAAATTTAAAAAATAATTAAAAAATTTAAGGGATAAGTAACTAACCGATTTAAGAAAATTAAGGAATTTAAAAAATAAGCAATTAATTAATCTGGGGATTAATTAAAGGATTTAAGAGATAATTAACTAAAAGATCTAGGGGATAAGCAATTAACTGATCTGGGGATTAATTGAGGGATTTAAAGGATAATTAACTAAGGGATTTAAAGGATAAGCAATTAACTAATTTAAAAGATAGCTAATAAATTTACGGGATAATTAATTAAAGGATTTAAAAAGTAATTAAAGGATTTAAAAAATAAGCAATTAACTAATTTAAAAAAACTAAAAAATTTAAAAAATAGTTAATAAATTTAAGAAATAATTAATAAATTTAAAAAATAATTAACTAAAAAATTTAAAAAAACTAAAAAATTTAAAAAATAAGCAATTAACTAATTTAAAAAATAATTAATAAATTTAAAAGATAATTAACTAAAAAATTTAAAAAATAAGCAACTAACTAATTTAAAAAATAGCTAATAAATTTACAAGATAATTAACTAAAAGATTTAAAAAGCAATTAAAAGATTTAAAAAATAAGTAATTAACTAATTTAAAAAAATTAAAAGATTTAAAAAATAGCTAATAAATTTAAAAAATAACTAATTAAAAGATTTAAAAAATAAGCAACTAATTAATTTAAAAAATAATTAACCGATTTAAAAAAGCATAAAAAGCTAAAAGTTTAAGTAATTTAAATTAAAAAAAAATTACTGCGCGTAATAGTTAAAAATTATTTAACGACTAGATTTTTATTATAAAAATTAACAGCTACAAATAAGCACGTAATTTATTTAACGTTAAATATAAAAAAACTGTTAAAAAAAAATTTAAAATATTAAAAAATCAGCACTTTAAAAAATTAAATATTTTACTTTATTTACTTTAAAGTTATTTATTATAATGCACAGTATAAGTAAAAAATTAAATATGTTTAAGTGTATAAAAATAAAATTTTTTAATTTTAAAATTTATTTTTTTTTTTTTTTTTTATAACTTTTTTTTTATTAGCTTTATTTTACGACTTTTTAAAATATTTAATTTTTTAACTTACTTTAATAATTAACTTATATATTCTGCCGTTATAAATAAACTATTTTTAGCAGAAAATAATAACTATAAAAGTTGCAATATATAAAATATTATTTATAATAGCGGCTATAAACAACCTATATAATAGCTTAATAACGATAATATCTTAAGTATTATACCTTTTATTATAATTAAAGCAGGGTTTTATATAATTACTTTAAAAAAGTAAAAAATATTAATAAATTTTAATATATAAATTATAAGTACTGTTAAAAAAAAAGCAAACGCTAGCTTTTTAACAGCTTATTTTTAATTTAACTTTTTTAACTTTTTTAACTATTTTATTAATATTTATAATATATATACTGCTATAAGTATTATTAAAAAATTAAATATATTATTATTTAAAAGTATTTAATTTTTTAATAGCATTTATTAATAACGTACTTTTAGCTTTAAAAATATTTTACTTATATTATAAGTTTTAAAATATTTTAAAAGTTAAAAAAGCAGTAAACACTATTATTTTTTTTAATATTTTAAAAAACGTAAAAACTTTATAAAATTAATTTATATATTATAAAATTATTATAAAAAGTTATATATTAAATTAAACAAATAACGTTTTAATAAATTAACTTAATATAAATATAAAGTTACTTATTACCGCTATTTTATTAGCTTTTAAAAACCTTATACGCACTTTTTTATAATATTTTTACATATTTTTTACTTTAAATTTTTAAACATTTTTAAAATTTAAAATAAAAGCTTAATATTAAGCATTATTACTTATATTATATTATTATAATAAGCAATGCAAAATATTTTTACGGTATAATTTTTAATAAATATAAGTAACAATAAAAATAAACAGCATAATATATTATAATAATAAGGTTAAAGTAGTAAAAAACTTAAATATTAAGTTATTTAATATTAATATTAAAAAAAAAATTATACTGGAATTTATTAAAGTCGTTAATAAAAATATAATAAGTGTTTATAATATTAAAAAACTTAATAAAATAAAAAGTAAAATTAACGGTTTTATTTAAAATTTACAATAAATTATAAAAATTAATTTTTTTTATTAGTTAAAATTTTAGTTTTAGCAGAAAAATAAGGAATATATAGTAGCGCTATGTAATATTAGCATTATTTTATATTTTAAATTAATAAAAAAAGATTTTAATTACGCGCGCAAAGTTATAAAAAAGTTTATAAAAAAAGTTATTATTAAAAATATCCGGTTTTTATTTAATAAAATTTTAAAAGCTGTACTAATTACAGTTATTATAAATGCAAATAATCAAGATTTTATTAATAATACCGGCAAGAAAATTATAAAAAAATTTAACGCTTATAAAAAAGCATTAAAATTTAAAAAGTTTAAAAACAATAAAAAAATAAAAGCAGTTTAAAAAAATGCTATAAAGCGCAAAAAAGCATATACGAAGATTTTTAACATAATATTAAGCAATTTAGCATTTAATTATATAAGCGTTATAAAAACTACTACGTTTTTAAATATTAATTAAAAAAACTTACGCATATTAAAAACTAAAAAAAGCAAATATTATTTTTATTAACTTATAAGTATATTAAAGAAATTTTTTTTAAATTATTACAGTTAATATAAAGCCGCTATTAATATTATAAATGCTAACATTTATAAACATAATATATATTATTTAAAATATAACCATGTTTTTAAAGTTTATTTTTTTTATTAATAATTATAAAATTAAAAAAATTATTATATATACAAGTAGTATTTTATACTATGTTAATTATTTACGTAATAATATTAAACTTATAAAAATAAAGTTTATATATAAGCTAGCATTAGTTTTTATAGTATTAAACGCCGTTATTTAAACTTATTAAAAAATTTACTAGTTTTTTAATAAAAAAATAAATATTTATTTAATATACGGAAATTTTAAATCTAAGCTAAATGTGCTTAAAAAAAATATCTTAAATGCCCGCAATTTATTTTAAAAAATAGCGGATTTAAATTTTTATAATATAAAAATATAAAGCTTAAAAAATTAAATACTTTAAATTATTAAATATTTAATTTTTTAACGTTTTATTATAAACTTAAGTTAATAATATATATTATAAACAGTAAAAACTATTATAATTACTTTTTATATAACTTTTATTAAACGCTATAAATTAAAAAAAGTTATAATTATAAAAAGTTTAATTAAAGTTTAATAAAAACGTTTAAAGTTAAACGATAATAAGGCTTTTTTTAAAAAAAAGCTGGTAAAATTAAAAAAAAAGCGCAAGCTTATAAAAGCCGAGTTTGCAATTTATAAACCGAAAACTTAAAATAAACAAAAAATAAATAAAAAAGTTAAAATATTAAAAGTTAATAATGTTTTTAATTTTAACGTTATTATTTACAACGAGACTTATGTTTTAAAAAACGAAAAAAGCACTATTTATTAAGTTATTGCAATTATTTAATAAGATTCTTTTATATTAAACTCTGTAATTTTTATAATAAATTATTTTTATAATAACCTCGGCTACTTATAATTTGCGTTTAATTTTTTATCAGGTATTTTAAAGCTATTTTTTAAATTAAACGTAGTTATTTTATATAATAATAATTTTAACCCGTATTATTTTTTAAGTTTAATAAAATATTGCATAATAATAAAAAAAAAAGCTTATAATAGCAGGCTATTTTTTTTTTTTAATTAATAAAAATAAAAAGTTAAAAACTATATATATAAAAACTTTATTGCAATAGTGAACTTTTTTGCTATAATTATTTAAAATAAAAGCTTTATAACATAATTATAATTAAAATATATACTATAAAATAATAAAAGCTTTTTTAAAATAATATTTTTTACGATAAATTATAAATATTTTTTTAAAACATTTAAAGATTAGCACGCTGTAAATACTTAAAAACAATCTTTTAAGTATTAAGTTTTAAACTGTTTATTTTATTAAATTTAATATAAAAATAAATATTTATTGCGGGTATTATATTTATTATTAAAACTATTTTTATATATTAAAAAAAAAATTTTTTTAATAAAAAAACGCGCAACTTATTAATCTTAACAATATAAAAGTTTAAATTAATTTAAGAACTTAAAAAAAACTAAACATTTTAACAATTAACGCAAACGATAAAAAAACGCTTAAACTGCGTAAAAATATAAAAAAAAAAAAAACGTTAAGTTAATTTTTTTTAAAAAGTTATTAATTATTAAAATATAAAAAACAATTTAAAAAATAAAAAGTTAAAATTTTAAAACTTAAGTTGCTTAATTAGTTTAAAGTTAAATTTAAGCGTTAATTTAAATTATAATATTAATTTTAAAAATTTTTTTAATAATAATAGTAAAAACGTTAAATTGCTAGTTACGCTTTTTAAAAAACTTAAAAAAAATAACGCTAAAAATAAAAAAAGTAACAGTAAAGTAAAAAACGTTATAGTTATAAGTGTTGTTAAAGTTTAAAGCTTAATTTATAATACTATTAATAAAAAAGCTAAATAATAGTTTTAATTAACTGTTAATAACTTACGCATATTTTTATTTCGAGATTTTTTATTATTTTTTAAATACTTACTTATTAAAAGCGCTTTATTATTTTTTATAATAAATAAAGCTTTAAATATTATTAAAAAAAATATTAAAAAAAATAAATTATTAAATTAAATAGTTATTATAATAAATTTACCGTAAACGTAATAATAAGTTTTTATATATACTTATTTTTATTTAAAAATTAAATACCCGTTTTTATGCTATTAAAAGTATTAAAAAATTAAATATATACATATATTAAGTATTTAGTTTTTTAACACTTTATATACGCATTTTACTTACATTTTAATACTAATAAGTTATTAAATAACTTTATATTTTTTTTAAACTTTTAAAAATATTAATATATATTTTAACTTTTTATTATATTACCGATTAAAAAAGCAAAATAATTAAAAACTTTAATAAACCGGATATAAAAATAAAAATGCTTATTTTTAGCATTTATATTAAAAGCACTAATATTAACTTATATTTTTATTGCTATAAAAGCATAATATTAAGCTAGCTTTAATTTATTAATTAATTAAACTAGGTTTTTAAAAAATTAATATACATTAATTAATTTTAATTTATTAATTAAACCATTATTATAATATTAAAATTTGCTTTTATAAAGCACGAATTTATAGTTTAAGAAAAATTTACTTAATAATTTGCAGTTAAAAGCAATATTTTTAAAAAAATTAATAGCTAATTAAATTTTATAATTTCGTATAAAATTATTTATATATTTTATAATTAGCTTTTTAATTAATACTTTTTTAAAATAGCAAATTAAAAAAATAATATATTTAAGCATTTTAAGCTTATTATAGCTTATTATATTATTAACATAATAGCGAGAAACGCTTTAAAAAACCTTTAAAATTAGTAAATACTGCATATAAAAAAAGCTTTAAAAATTTTCGCAGCTGCCGACTATATTATAAAAAAATAAAAAAAAAAGCCTAATTTATAAATTACTATTAAACTTATATTAACAGCTGCAAATACTATTAAATAAAAACTTAACAAGAAATTAATAATAAATACTAGTTTAAAAAAATGTATAAAACTTTAAATAATAAAATAAGTAAATTAAATAAGTTTATTACTAAAAAAAAAAGTAAAAAAATAAAAGCAATATACTGTAAAAAAGTTAAAAAAGTAAAAGTAAAAATAAAAAAAAAAGCAGAAAAAAGCAGAAAAAAAAATGTAAAAAAAAAGATAAAATAAAAAAAATCCCGTAAAAATAAGTAAAAAAAGCGGAAAAAAGCTATTTTTTACTTAATTAAAAAAAAACGCAAGCAAATATAAAAAAGAGGTTTTATTTAAAGTATACTTATAAAAAAACCAAATTACGATAAAAACCTGGTTTAAATTATGTTTATAAACATAAAAGCAGGAATAAAAAAAGCTTTAAGTAGAAATATAATTTACTTTATTAATATTTTACTATTTAATATATATTGCGTTAAATTAAAGCTTTAAGCTAAAGTAAATGTAAATAAAAAATAATTATTACGGTTACTTATAAGTATTGCAAATTGCAAATTATAACTTTAATTTTAAATTTTTATATAATTATTTATATAAACATTATATATTATTAAAATTAATTTTTACATATATTATATATATTATATAAAAAAATTAAAACTTTATATTTTAATAGTTTTTTTTTTATATAAAAAATTAAATATGTAATTATAAGTTAAAATTTAATAATGTTAATATTTATTTTTTAAAGTTAAAAAATTAAATACATTTTACCTTTTCTTATACGTACTTTTTTTAAATTTTCTAAACCAATTTTAATTTTAACCTTTCATTCTTTATATAATAACGCTTTATTTTTTTTTTATAACGTATTTTATTTTTTTTTTTTCCACAAATTATTTTAATTTTTCAGCGAGAGACTTAAGCTTTTACCTTTATAAAATTATTTTAACTAGATAGTTCCTCCTCAGAGAGATACAGATCTCCAACCCATTTCTTTAGTCCTTTTACGATGCATGTGCGTAGACTTTTTTATAATCGCATATAATAGCGACTTTTAACAGTGCTGGATTTTTTTTAAAGGGTTTTTAAGGCTTTTAGCAGTTATAAAAGCTAAAAGGTAAAAAAAAAAAGCAAGTAAAATAAAAGTTTTTTAATAAAACTAATAACTATAACGAGCGTAATCTTTATAATATTATTTATAAAAAAATTTTTTTACTTTAAAATAATACTATAAAAAAAAAGGACTTTATAGTAATAATTTACGCTATTTAAAATGTAGGATTAAAAAACGAAAATTATAATAAACACTATTTAAAGCTTTTAAATAAGTAGTTTTACTTTAAAACTTTTATATATACGTTTACTTTACACTTTAAAGCAGCATATTATTACTTTATAAGCATAGCTAATTATATGTGTTTTTTACAAACTATAAATACGTTATTTTTTTAATTTTTAATAATATATATGTTAAAAAACTAAATACTTTTTATTATAAATATTTAAGTTTTTAATGCTTTATTTAATATATTAACTTTATTAATATATTTTTATAACAGTAAATTTATTTTAAAAACTTTATAGCTATTATATAAACATTAAGCTAAATAATAATATAATAATAAGTCGTAAATTTTTTTTAAAACATTACAGCTATTAAAAAAAAAGTTAAATTATAAAATTTACGTAATATCCGTAAAAAGCTAATTTTTATGCCTTTTAAAGCTTTTAGCTTAAAGCAGGTTTTAATTTTAACGAGAATATTATTACTATTTATAAAAAAATACTTAAACTAGTTTAAAAAAATTAATAATAATAATTTACTTTTAAAGTTTATATTTATTTTAAAATATTTTATAAAAAATTAAATAAAAGCTTAAATAATATAAAGTTAATTTTACTGCTTTTATAAAGTAAAAAAAAACAAATACGGTTTTAGCAGTAAAATAATAAACAATATTTACTTAAACTTTTTTTTAATAGTTAATAGCAATAAAACTAATTTATTAAGTCGGTATAGTAGTAGTAATTAAAATATAATATTTTTATTAGCTAAAAAGTAAAAAAAAACGTTTAAAATGTTTTAAATTTTATTAAAAGCATATATAGCGTTTTATAAATTAACTGTTAAAAAGTAAAATAATATTATTAATAAACATAAGCGTATTAAAAAAATAAACATTATTAAATAAAAGAAAAAATAGGATTTTTATTTAAACTATACAGCGTTAATAACCCTGGCTTTAAAAGCTTTAAACCTAAAAATATACCACCGCTTTTACAGTTAATTAAAATCTTTTTTTTAAAAAAAATTACAGTAAATTATTACTTAATTAAATAGCTTTTTACTAGCAGGTAACCTTTAAGCTAAGATTATTAGTATAAATTTTATAAATTTTATAATTAATGTAAATTTAAATTTTTATAGCAATAAGTTTATAAAACATTATAATTTAGCATATAGTTTAAATTTCGACTTTAAAATAAAATATAGCATTATATATTATTAAAATTTTTATATTTAAACTTTTTAAAAAAAATAAAATAAGTTTAATTTAAATTTATAACATGCATATATTTAAATTAATAAAAATATTATATTAAATAAAGACTTTAATTTTTAAAATTACTTTTTTTACGCTTTTTTACTTAAACTAACTGCTATTAACTTTAATAACGTTAAGCTTTTTATATTAAGCTTTAACTATACAGTAATTATTATAGTTAATTTATTACTTTATAAAGCTATTGTAAACGGGCGTTTATATTGCAATGTTAATAATATTAAAGCATTTTTTATTTTTAATATAATTTTATAAAATAACCAGTGCTAAATACTTTTTAATTATAGCTTGTTAATAACTTACTTAACTGCAGAATTATTATATTTAACTTAAGTTGTTATAATTGTTATTATATAAGTTTAAAATAATATAAATAATAAAGAATATTTACTAATAACTGTAAAATACAGCATTATTTAACAATAGGTTTTACGTTTTTTAATATACTTAATTTTAAAGCTTAAAAAACTAAATATTTATAAGTTTTAAATATTTAATTTTTTAAGCTTTAAAATTAATGCTACCGTTTAAAATGCCTTTAAAAATTAAATATTAAAAAAAAATTAATATTTAATTTTTTAAGCTTTTTTTATTTAAATTTTACTTATAAAGTACTATATTAACATGTTATAAGCAACTAGCATGCTTTTTAAATGTTATAAAAACTTAAGTGGTTAATTTATTTTTTAAATAAGATAAAAAAGCTTAATATTTAACAATTAAACGTATAGTTAAATTAAAAAACTTTTAAGTTGTTTTATATTTATTAAAACTTGCTATACGATTTAAAATAAAAAAAATAATAACTGCAAGTATTATACTTAGCTGTTTATTGTTATTTTTTACACTATTTAACACAATTTTACTATATAAAAAAGCGGGTAAAAAAAATAATGTTTACTAAAATATTATAATAACCGCTTTTACCTTAAATAATAATAACTTAAGCTTAATAATATAAAAATATTTTTAAAAGGCAAAAATTACTTTTAATTTATAAAATAAGTTAGTTTTTTATAAAAAAGTTAAACATTTTTTTAAATTAAAGTTTAGCTTATTTTTATAGGCTGTTTTTAATATATTTTTTAAAAAGCACGCATATTTATTTTTAAATAAACTGTTTAAATAATTGTTTATAATTTAATATATAGCAGTTAATAAAAAAATATAGTTTTTAAGTAAACTTTATAATTTAATTACTTTTTAGTTAATTTATTTTACATTACGCTTTATTAAAAATAACGCTAATATTACCGCTTTTATTATTTTAAACTAAATAAAAAACGCTATATATAACAGTACTTTAAAAAATATGTGCTTAATTTAAGTTAAGTGTTAAATTTAACCTAGAAATTTACAAAATAGCAAGATTAATTTAGCTATATGCAATTTTTACACGTTTTATTATTTAAAAAAAATTAAAAAGTAGTTAATAAATATTAAACAGCACAAATATATTAACGCTGCGGTTATTAAACAAATTTTACCGGGTTATAAATTAAGGCTTTTTAACAATATAAAGGCTATATAGATTATTGCCGAAAACAATATGCTATTAAGCAGTTTAAAAGAAAATAAAAAGAAATTTATTAGTAAATTTAAAGGTTTAATAGCTGCAATTATATATAAATATAACGACCTAGGATTTATAAAAGTTAACTAGCAATTTTAAAATTTTAAAAACACCGAGATAATTAACGAAAATAAATACATTCCCGGTGAAAAAATAAATAAAAACAGTAATATTAAAAGTGCAAACAATAATAACTATAAAAAACTTTAATTAAAAAAGTAAAAAATAAAGCAATTAATACTTAAAACTTGCTTTAAAAAAACCGGCTTTAATAAAAAAGCTACTTTAATTAAAAAATAAAAAAGCCGGAAAAAATAATATATTATACTTGCTAAATTTAAGTAAAATGTATTAAATTATTAAGTTTAAAAAAATACTAGTACTATTTTAAAGTTAAAATAGTTAATAAAAAAAAAGCTTTTATAGGTTAATGCATAATATATTTTATTTTAATAGCTTAAAATTAAATGCGCTATTTTTTAACAATAAAATTCGTTGTTTTTTAAAAATTAAATATAATAGCGTTTAATTTTTTTTAAAAAATCAAATATAAAAGTTATTGTTTTTTTAAACGCAAGTATTTAATTTCTTAAGCTATTAACCTATTAATTTATTATAACTTTAAAAAAACATATAATAAAAAAAATTAAAGCGGGATTTTTTTAAATTAAATTATTTAAAAATGCTTTATAACCGCTTATATAATTTATTATAATTGTTTATTAATTTCTTTATATTAAGTTATAAAAGTAAAAATAAGTTTTATAATCGTAAATATGTTTTAAAAAGTTTATTTTATAAATAAAAAATTTAAAACATATAATAAACTTAAAACAGCTTTTTAACTATATATAAAGTCGTGTAATTATTATAATAAAGTTTAAACTTGTTAAAAAGCTTTAAAATAATACTATAAACTTTTTAAAAAACCTTTACGTACTTTATATTACGATAAAACCGCGTGTTTATATAATTAAATATAATTAAAAATTAAAGTTATAAGTTTTATTTTAAAAAAAGTGTTTTTAATATTAATATAATACTTTTAAATTAATTGCTATTAAAAAAGTAATTAAAATATAAAAAAATAAAATGTTTATATATATTAAAGTAATTGTCTGCTAATTTAAGCAAGCGCTTTAAGCGCTTATTGCCTGCGTTACCTGCAATTATTATAACTAGAAAAAATATAATTATTTTTTAATTTAATATTTACGTAATTTTCTTTAAATTACATATTTAATAAAATTATAATACTTTATAAAGTTTATTAATATAAAAAGTAAATTAATAAATAATAAAAACTATATAAAAATAATATTTTTAAAAAAATTAATTAATATTTATAAAAAAAATTAAAAGTATTTTTTTAAAAATAAGTTAATTAAAAAGCGCTTATAATTATTAAATAAATTTATTATAACTATTTATTAAAATTATAAAAATACTTAAATTACTTATTATTATTTACTTAATTATAGTAGGAGGAAATAAGTGTTGTTTAATTTTTTTCGCCGAAAAACCGAAAAAAACACTATACATTTAAAACCATTTTAAAAATTAATAAAAATTAATAAAAATTTATTTTAAAATGTATAAATTAAATTAAAGCTTAAATTATATTATATTATAGTTTATATAATTTTTTAAATTTTATAAAGCTTTATATTTAAAAATAAAATTATATATAAAAAACTGGTTATAGTGGTTATAGCGCAATTATAGCGCAGTTAATATAAAGTAAAAAAAAACGTTTATTTTTATTTTTATTTTTTACATTTAAATAAAATAGTAAAAGTTAAAATTAAAATATTTATATATAATTTATTATTTAAATTAAATAAACAGATTTTTATTTTATTTTATAAGTAATATATATGTAGTAAAAAGTGTTATAAAAGTTAAAAAGAGGTTAAAATAAAAAAGTGAACAATATTTATTTCACTTAACTGTATTAAATTAAAATGTTTAAAAAATTATTAGTATAAAACGAATGTAAAGGAATAAAATAAAGTGTATTAGTTTAAGTGAGAGTTTAATAAAAAAGCGAAAGCTTTAATATATATATACATGGTATAATAGTGTAATACTGTATAATAAAGTAATAATTTAATAATTTAATAAAAATAATTTAAATAAGTTATAATAAAATAAATTAATAAAAAACTACTTTATAATAGCTAAATAAAGGCATACTGTAGGGTAAAGTAGCTAAAAAGCTACCTTATAATGGTTAAATTAAATTATACTACAGGGTAAGTCAGCTGAAATGCTACCTTATAGTGGCTACCCTATAGTGGCTACCCTGTAATGGCTAAATTAAATTATACTGCAAGGTAAGTCAGCTGAAATGCTACCTTATAGTGGCTACCCTGTAGTGGTTAAATTAAATTTGTTAGAATATTGGGTTACTACCTTACTATACGGTACTATACTACTACACCATGTATATATATATTAAGGCTTCCGCCCTTTTATTAAACTCTCTCTTAAACTAATACACTTTATCCTATTCCCTTATATTTATTTTATGCTAACAAGTTATAAGCCCGGTTAATAAACTCACTAGCCAGGTTTTCTCGTTTAAATAACCTTATATAAGCTTATACTGCATAAAAATTTTACTAAAACACTATTTAATTAAAAAGAGCTATTTTTTAATTTAAAAAAAGCTACTTTTTAATTTAAAAAAAGTTATCTTTTAATTTAAAGAAAACTATTTTTTTTTAAAAAAAAATATTTACTTTATATAAAACGATACTTTCGACAAATTAACTGCTTTTTACAATAAACACCTTACCTTATAAAATCTATAATGCCTAGATCTATTAAAGGCTTTACCTGGTAATTAAAACGACTAAAAATATCGGAATTTTTAAATAAAACTTTAAAACAGCTTAAATTAGCTTTTTAAAAACATTAACACCTTATTTTAAATAATAAAGCTTTATTATTATATTTAAACCGCTATATTATAACTTATGCTTTTTTTTTTTAAATAATACCAGAATTAATCTTTAAAACTGCTAACGTATAAATAAAATTTAAAATAATAAGCAAATAACTAAATTATTAATTACAATTAAATTAAATAAAAAAGTTATAACAGTTATTACAGTTACCTTTACTTTTTTTTTTTCTTTATAATTAACATAAATAAAATTTACATATAAAAAATTTTATTTTTACCTTAAATTTTATAAGTTTTATAATTATTTACATTACGTTATTATTAATTAAAATGCATTAAAAAAATTATAACTTTTATTTGCGCTTTTTTACAAAAATTACCTTATTTTACTTTATTAATTTAAATAAATTTTCTAGATTTTTTTACTTTTTTAAAACCGCATAATTAAACTTGTTATTTAATAACAAATTTTTAAACAGTAATTATAAACTATTAACATTACTTTTTTTAACTTTAGTTTTTTTGCTTACACTATTAAACCGCATTATAAACCTTATACTATTATCTTCTTTTAATTAAAATTACAATATTTAAAGCTTTAAAATTACATTTATTATTAAAATATTTTTAAACTTTAACAACAAAAATAAATCTTTAAAAGCACATATACTTTTTAGCAACTTTAAAAAAGTGTTATCAAAATTAACACACAGTATACGTACTTTTTTTTTTACCGTCACCGCCGCCAGTACTTTAAAAAATATTTAAAAAAACTTAATATAACAAAAAACGCACTGAAATAAATATAAAAAAAAAAGCAAAAAGCTTATAAAGCAGCTTTAAAAGCAGCTAAATAAAAAAAGCAATTAAAGCACTTTTAATAAGCATTTCTTATCTTACAGCCAGCACTTAATTAAGCCTTTTTCTTTTTTTTTCTTTTACTATTTTATACCAACCTGCAGTTAAATAAAATAAAATTTACTATTAAAACTATAACTATAAAAGCGATAAAAAATAGCTTTAACGCTATCTTTAAGCTAATTAACGTTAATAAATAGCCTGCTTTTAACTAAAAAATTAAGCTAATATTAAATAAAACTTTTAAAATAGCTTAAAAGCATGCTAAACCCGCTATATTTAATCTTTTTACAGCAATTAAACTTATTGCCGTCAACAACTAGTACGATGTATAATTTAAAGCACACAGCGCTATTATCTTTTAATGCTTAAAATAAACGGCTTAAACACTACTTATTATTGCAAACTTTAACTTTAAAGCCAACCTTTAATACATTATTCTACTTTTATTAAATACTTTAAAAACTTGCTTTAAGCTTACCAGCAATGCTATTTTTAAAATTTACTTTAAAAAACTGCTTAACCTTACATTAATAAAATATAACGATAATATTATTTAATTTATTAAATAATTATAATAAACAGTTATAAAACTTAAGTTATTAAATATAAATAACGAACTTAAAATTTTTACGTTATATATTGTTTATTTTTTTTTAATAAAATTAAATAAAAAATATAGCATTTTTTTATAACTTTTTTATAAAACAACAACCTTTTATTTACTACTATTAAAGCTACTATTATAAAAAGTACTTTTTTAAAAACAGCCTTTATAACAATAAAAAAAAAATATTAAATTATAAAATAATAAAAAAAAAAGTAGCTATATTTATTAAATTATAAAAAAAGCTTGCTTTTAATATTAAATATTACTTACACGGAAATTATAAAAATAAAAACTATAAAGCATAATACTTAAATAAAGTTAAATTTACTTACTGCATTAATAAGCTTAATAATAGTAAAAACGAGAAAGTTATTAATAAAACTATTAAAAAGCAGAATAAACGCATTAAAAAAAAATAAGTAAAAAGCTTTTAAAAATAAAAAACGAAAAAACGATAGCGGCGACAAGTTTAATAGTAACGATAAGGAATTTACTGCAGCATTACTTATAATTACTATAATTTTTACTTAAAACACTAATTAGCACGAAAGTAATAAGTGAAAATTTATTAACGTAATAATTTAAAACGCTTTAAAAAAGCCTGATTTTAACTTTATTACCACCGCTTTCACTATTAAACGCTATTTTTAGCTTTTTTTTTACTTGCTTTAAACGTTTTTTATCGATAATACCTTATAAAAAATAAAAAAAGTAAAAATAGCTTTTTATATAACTACTATATAAAACGCTGTTTTTTTTAATTTAAGTGCTATTAATTTAATTTTTTGCCGATAAAAAAACTTTATTATTTTAAAGCTATATTATAGTTTATTTTTAAACGCAGTTAAAAAGCAAACGGTATTAATAGTTAATATAAGCGTTAAAAAAGTTTATATTATTATAAGCGGCAAAAAAACTTATACTTTAATTTTTAACGCTTTATATATATTTAAAACAAGCATTAACTTTATTTCTTTTTTTACTATAGTTAATAGGGACTTTATTATAATTGCAAATAAAAACAAGGCCGTTTATTGCTTAAAAAAAAAGTAGTTTTTTAATGCTTTTAAGTTAAAGGCTTATATATTATCAACCAACTTTCTAAGAAAACTTGCTTAACTACAGTTTATGCATTTTATTTTATTTTTTACTTGTATATAAAAATTTAATACAAACAGCTTGCTTATTTAAACAATTAAAGTTTATAATAACTGTTATTTATATTTACTGGCATTTTTTTTTAAAAAAAAGTTTATTTTTATAATAAATGCGCTATAAACTGCTTATAATAACGCTTATATAAAGGCACTATATAAAAAAGTATAAAGCTGTTAAAATAAATTTATGCCAATATAACTAGTTTTTTTTTTATTATAAAGATTAAAAGGAAAAAATATTAAATTATATTTATCGACAACTTTACTTAATTTACATAAGCTTTTTTACTAGTAAATAAATTAATAAAATTTTTTCTTAATTATTTTAAGTTTATTTTAAACTTTTTTAAGCAAAAAACACGATAATATAAAAAATTACACTTAAACTGTAAAAAAAAAAATATAGCAAACATATTAAAGCTATTTTATAAAAAATAAAATATATAACTTTATTATATTACTATATAATAGCATTAATAAAATAATATAATAAAACGCTTTAACCGCATTTTAAAAAAAAAACTAGTTATAGTTTTAAATAAAAGAATTATATTTAAAAAATACTAGCTTTACATATTGCTTACTATACTTTATTTTCGCAATAAGTTTTTTAATAAAATTATCGAAAAAATGCCTTATAAAGTTTAATACAGTAAACCTTTTAACCTAGCATACTTATAGGTTATAAGCGCCTTAAACTAAGCAATTATCCTTAAATTATAAAGTAAAAAGCTTTATTTTCAATTTATAAAAGTACGCATAATAGGTTATTAAAAGTCTATTAATTACATAATAATAATAAAAAGCAATAAAAAAATAAAGGTTATTAATAACGTTATTTTTAATAAGTAGTAAGCCTGCATTAACTTTAAAGCATATAAGCGTAAAAAGCTATTTACACACATAGTTATTTTTTAAAAGCTTTAAATAAAAAAGCATTTTACTAGCTTTATTTTAAAAAAGCTTATTAATTATTACAAACGACCTTATTATTATATTTAACGCTTTAACAGCCTTATTTAACGCTTTAATAGCCTTATACCGCCTTTTAAAAAAAAAACAATTATTTAAACATTTTTTAAATATACTAACAAAACTTAACAAACCTATTAACGAAAATATAATATACGTTAGCAGAAAACCAGTACTTACTACTAAAATTAAGCTAGCGCCTTTTAAAAAAACTTTTAAAGCACATTTTAAATTAAAAATTTTACTGTATTATTTAATTAAAAAAACAAATAAATATATTTATTTTTATAATTTTAAATTACTAGCAGACTTTAAAAAAATAAAATATAATAACCTAATACTTTATTAAAAAACTTTTATATTTTAAAAACAGTTTACAGCTAGCATAGTATTTTTTATAGTAATAATTAAAAGCATAAAGTTAAAAAAACTTAAATTTTATAAAAAAGCCAGAAATTTCCTATAATAAAACAAATAAAAAAAAAGTATAAGCTTTAAGTATAAATTGCTAGTTAATAACCGCATTTAAACACTAATACTACCGCTAAAACATAAAAAGTTTTTTAACAATAAATAGGTTTATAAACTTAAAATAAAACTTAATAGGGAAATATTACAGTATAAAGCTAAATAAATAATTAAAGGTTTTAAGTAAATAGCAGGCGTGGATTTTAACGAAACTTTTACTTTAATAATTAAGCTTATAAGCTATAAAGCACTATTTGCTATTACCGTGGCTTTAAACTTTAAAATCAATTAAATAAACGTAAAAACCGCTTTTTTATATGAAAATATTAATAAAAAAGTATATATAAAATAACTACTTAAGTTTATTAATAAAAAATACTTACACTAGGTTTATAAACTAAACAAAATGCTATATAGTTTAAAGCAGTTACTTAAGATTTAATATAATACTTTAGCAAACTATTTAAAAAAACTTGGCTTTTATTTATTTACTTTTAATACTGGTATTTTCGTTAAAAGACATACTTATATTGCAGTTTACGTTAACGATTTCCTTATTATAAAACCTTTTAAATTAAAAATCTTTAAATTAAAATAACGGTTAAGTGATCGCTTTAAGATATTTAATTTAAGTCCTTATAATTATTACTTAAAGATAATAATATGCTGGGATAAGCAATAAAAAGCTATTTACTTTAAGCAACAAGCTTACTTTAAAAAAGTCTTAAAAAAATTCGGCTATTAAAACGCTAAACTATACTGCGTTTTTATAAGCTTATTTATTAAACTAGCTTTTAAAGATTATAAAGCCTTTAAAAAAATTAAAACGTAATACGCTAAGGCTATCAGTTTATTAATGTACATTATGTTAAGCACATGCCTTAATTTAGCGTTTTTAATATTATATTTTAGCCGGTTTATAATAAATTTAATTAAAAAACACTGTTAAAAAATAAAGTAGGTAATAGGCTATATTAAAAAAACCTTTAACTTAAAACTATATTATAGCGAATTATTAGAACTATTAACCGGATACACGAATATAAACTAAACCGGTAATCTTGCTTTAAAAAAATCTACCTTTAAATTTATTTTTAACTTTAAAAGCAAGGCTATTAGTTAAAAGTTTAAAAAGTAAACGTTTATAGCTTTATTTAGCTATAAAGCAGAATATATAGCTTAAATATAGGCAACGAAAAAAGCTATATAGCTTAAAAAGCTATTTAAAAAACTAAAAGCATTAAAAAAAATCGGAGATATACTTGCTATAATTATTTATAAAAACAATTAAAAAGCTATTGTGCTATTATAAAATCTTAAACACTATAAACGGTTAAAGTATATAAACATTTAATACCATTTTATACGTAAAGTATAAAAAAAAAAAAAATTAACTTTTAATATATGCTTATATAAAAGCAAGTAATAAATAACTTAATAAAGCTTTTATTAAAACCGCAATTTAAAATTTTCTATTAAAGCCTTAAGTTAATTAGCTTTAAAATAGCGGAGTTTTAAATTAAAAACATGCTTAAAAATAATTAAATACTTTTTACTACTTTTATTTTATAATAGCTATTTTATAGTAGCTATTTTATAATAATAATAATATACTTTTTTTTACCGCTAGTAATTATAAAATGTCGTTAGCACTTTTACGTAACTTTACGTAACTTTCG